>JAQPPZ010000541.1:23857509-25143346 GCA_028583015.1 Wollemia nobilis | reverse complement strand
TAAAAGCGCAGATAGCATAGAATCGACGAGATGATAGCGAAGTGCATAATGTGAGCTAGTTGTGTCGAGTTGTTCGAAGTGCGATTGTGAATGCGCACAGAGAGCAGAGTGTGGAATGACACAGAGTGTGCGAAGCGTGTGAGCAGAGAAAGCAGAATGTGCAGAGAGCGCAAAGGGCAAAGTTGATTGCAAAGTTTGGTTGTAGCAGAGTGCAGCAGATTGTGTGAAGAGATTGCGCAAGAAAGAGCAGAGTGTGCAGAGATTGCAAAGGTGAAGTAGATCAGTTAGAGTCTTGCAATAACAAAGGTATTTGTCAAACATTTTCATTCAAAATTGAAGTCCAATTGGTGCTGGCAAATTAGGGGTTGGTGCTCCTTTCTGTTGGTGCAGATAAATAAGGGGTTGGTGCTCCTTCCAGTTGGTGCTGGTAAACAAATTGTAAAGTTGGTGCTTTGCAAGAGGCTGGATTTGGATGGTAGTCCAAGCAGCCGTTCTTTTTGAGGAGTAGCCATTTTGGTGAACCTCGTTAAAAATCTATGTTGTGTGATGTTCTCTTGCTGTACTTATTATATTTGTTTATAAGTTTTAATTGCTGTGGTTTTTAGAGCTGTTAATTCATGTTTTGGAATGCCACACTGATTCACCCCCCCTCTCAGTGCCATACTAAGTACAACAATTGGTATCAGAGCCAAGTTCCCTTTAAAGGCTAAATCAGCTAGGGTTGATCTTGGATTAATACTCTAATGGCAAAGAAAGGCAAGAATGGAACCATGAGACACAAGAAGAAAAGATCACACAGGGTCATAAAAGAAAATAAAGATAAATTCATTATTGCTGTAGATTCAAGAGATGAATCAAACAATGGAGAAAAGGCCAAGAGTCAACTCGGTCATAATGCAGGTTCTCAAGGTTCATAATGTTTTGATCAACTCCGGCATAATGAACGTCAGTGTTATGGGTTTAGTAGCAGTGAAGATGAAGAAGAAATAGAATCATAACAGGAATGTAATAAAGAAGAAATGAATGCAGAAGCAAATTGGAATGAAGATCAAATTACAGCTCCAAGTAAGAAGAATAGAACCTCCTTCAAAAGGACATCTCAGCCAGTTTCAGTTTCTGTGGTAGAGGAAATTGAACCAAAAAAGGCAGAAGGGGTGAACACTAAAGCAGATAATAAAAACCTCAATGTTGAAGTAGACTGGGAAGGTGAGTTGATCTCTGCTCTTGAAGAGTTGAGTATAGAAAAGAAAAAGAACAAAAGACTGTCCAAGAAATTGGAAGAATATGGGGATGAGATTGAAAATCTGTTCTTACAATTCCAACAGAGCCAAGAAAATAGAAGAAGACTTGAAGTCACAACTTGAATGATAAAGTCAATGTGTGTAACAAACATGAAGAGGATTCTAACAAAGTAGTTAGTAATCTAAAGCTGCAAGTAGAAGAGTCTAAAAGGATTGAGGAAACTCTCAGGTCGCAGATCAATGAGAAAGAGATTATTTGCCGCAAACAAGAAGAAGAGATTGTTTCATTGAAGAAACAACTAGAAGAGGCCAATACAAATCTTAAATTCGAGAAGAGCACAGAATTGCTAGATAAAATGATAAGTCATCAGAGAAGCTCCACGATTAAGCATGGTCTTGGATATGAAGCCGAACAACCTGTATCTTCCAATTCTGCAGAGAAGAAGTTCACTGTTGAAGGGTCCGAGCAAGAAAAGGTTAAAGTTGTATCTTCAAAAGAAAGAAAATATCAAAGGAGATTTACAGCAAAGCAGCCACAACAAAAGAGGTTCTACCACTCTCACTTTTTTCATACTAACACTTTTAATGGCTATTGTTTCATATGTAACCAGTATGGTCACAAGGCAACTTATTGTGGATTAAATAATAAATCAAAGAGTTATGCTGGTCGAAATACATCTGCATATCTGAGTGAACACTTTGTACAATGTTTTCAATGCAATGGTCATGGGCACATAGCAAGGTTTTGTCCAAGCGCTTATGTATCAAATCTAAGGCAAAACAAGAGATTTCATAAGACGCAAAGAACACAACATAGACAGGAAATAAATCAGGTTCATAGAAGAAAGGAAAATAATCATTCATCATGGATGCATAAGAGACAACCACACCAGAGAGATATTCAAGTTCATGCAATGATGCAAAATAGGGACGCAGGTGAAAAATCCAAGCCCGAGGTCAAGAAAGTCCGGAGAAAGAAAGAAGAGAGGAAATCGTGTCTCCTTGAACTAAAGGAGACCGCTCTTCTATCGCACTAAGCAACCCGTGTAACACATCCTCGTGGGGAGCATTTTGAAAAAGGTTTTATTTTAATGCTTCTATATATTTGTCTCGGGTATCTCGAGGATGAAAGACCAAGCAGCTTGGGCTTTTGTGGTATAATTGTCAAGTGTGTTGGCTGTTCATTTAGTTGTGTGTGGAAGTGCCGTGAAGGGTAGTGTTTGCATTGAGAATCTTCACCATTGGTAGTATTGCTTATGTCATTGTTGTTTTGTTGATGGTTCTTACTGCCACTGATTATAGCTATGGATTATAACAGTTCAGATTGTTTTTGTTTATTGAAAGAATGCTTGCCCCAACTGCGTATTTGTGTTTCGATAATAGCAGCATGTTTTTGTTCGACGCTTGATGTGAAGATTGTCAGATCTTTCATTACACCTTGGTGAATATATTTAATTCACAGATAGTTTTGTTTTAACTTTTAATATAATGCCAATTCAAGGATAAGAAGTTTGAGGCTGAGTAAGGTGCACTACGGTTGGCCATAAAGTGTTTGACAAAATGTCTTCTTTCGACATGCATAGTTGAAAGTAAGAGTTGGCAGTAAAATTGCAGTGCTGGACAAAAATTGGTACAGATGTGAGTCACTTGTCAATTCTGTTGATAGAAGTGAAATCAACATGTTGAATGGGAAGATTGAAGAAAAAGTTTATAATGTGCAGCCAGATGATTTCCAGCCTGGTGATGAATGTTTGAGGTGCTTTTATAAAGAATTGAGGTAGTCTACTGGATTCTCACTGCAGAGAAAGACAAACAGCTGTCAGTAGGTTCAAGTCTGTTGAGAATATTCAAGATGTATATGCAGATGTTGTTTGCATTACAGAGCAAAAAGTTGGATAGTTAAACGATCAGTGTATGCTTTCACTAAAATCAGTGGACAAGTTTGAGATTGCAGAGCAACAGAGGGTTGAGGCTCAGAAGACAACGTGAATTGAAGTGGCCACATATTCCCAAGAATAGTCTAAAATTTGACTAGCCATTGGGATCAAATTCTCAGGGGGGGCATTTGTGCATTTGTTCATCTTATTGATCATATCCATGATTTTTGCTAACTATTTCAATGTGGTTCTGAGAATGGTGTGTATGGACTCAGGGGGAGTCTACAGCAGCCCTTTGGTATTATTGACAAAGGGGGAGAAGAGTTACAGGAATGTACATAGGTGTTGCCAACAATTCCAAAGGGGGAGATTGTTGAGCAAGGTGTTGCAAGAGTTTTGTCATTGTTGTCAACTCAGGCAGTTAGATCTAATAATGCAGTGGACAGGCAGTTCAAAAGTCATTCAATGCAGGCTGATAGATTTTAGGGTTTGCAATTGACCACATTTAGGGTTTGCAACCGACCATGTTTAGGGTTTGCAGTCGACCAAGATTAGGGTTTGCATTTGCATAATCAACCGACTACTATTAGGGTTTTCATCTCAAAATCTCAAGTATATAAGCGGGGCTATTTGGAGATTTAGGTATCCATCGGGTGAATGTTGAAGTGCGAGATGCGGCCGTAAAAGCGCAGATAGCATAGAATCGGCGAGATGATAGCGAAGTGCATAATGTGAGCTAGTTGTGTCGAGTTGTTCGAAGTGTGATTGTGAATGCGCACAGAGAGCAGAGTGTGGAATGACATAGAGTGTGCGAAGCGTGTGAGCAGAGAAAGCAGAATGTGCAGAGAGCGCAAAGGGCAAAGTTGATTGCAAAGTTTGGCTGTAGCAGTGCAGCAGATTGTGTGAAGAGATTGCGCAAGAAAGAGCAGAGTGTGCAGAGATTGCAAAGGTGAAGTAGATCAGTTAGAGTCTTGCAATAACAAAGGTATTTGTCAAACATTTTCATTCAAAATTGAAGTCCAGTTGGTGCTGGCAAATTAGGGGTTGGTGCTCCTTTCTGTTGGTGCATATAAATAAGGGGTTGGTGCTCCTTCCAGTTGGTGCTGGTAAACAAATTGTAAAGTTGGTGCTTTGCAAGAGGCTGGATTTGGATGGTAGTCCAAGCAACCGTTCTTTTTGAGGAGTAGCCATTTTGGTGAACCTCGTTAAAAATCTATGTTGTGTGATGTTCTCTTGCTGTACTTATTATATTTGTTTATAAGTTTTAATTGTTGTGGTTTTTAGAGCTGTTAATTCATGTTTTGGAATGCCACACTGATTCACCCCCCTCTCAGTGCCATACTAAGTACAACAACATTTACAAAAGTAGATATGTAGGGGGAGCAAGTCATCTTAGCAGTCAAAGCTGAGCCTTATCAAAACTAGATGTCGCAAATTAAAGAATTCCTAAAGCTTAGTATAATTCTAGAGGGATTTTTGTGTGCTGCTAAGTGCACATTTAAATAGAAAGTAGCTAAATATGTCTTAATAGGAGATATATTGTATCGATGAGGCTACTATGGAGTCCTCTTTTGTTGCTTAGAGCCCCAAGAGGCATCATGGGTGATTTTGCAAGCTCATGATGGTACGTGTAGTGGCCATTTCAGCGACATGGCCATCATCAAGTGCATCCTTTGAATGGGCTACTATTGGCCCACTATGGAGAAGTAGTGCAATGTGTATGTCAAAAAATGCGTTAAATGCTAGCATCATGCTAATCTTACGCACTTTCCATCATAGGCCTTACAACCCATCCAAGCGGCTTGGCCATTTGCTTAGTGGGGATTAGATCTTATAGGCAAGATATCTCCTCCATCATCGGGTCGACATACATTCATAATCATGGCTACTAAGTATTTTACAAAGTGGGTGGAAGCAATACCCTTAAAAACAACAACTAGAGCTCGTATAGCAGAGTTTATACTAGAGCATATCATAAGTTGTTTTGGGATTCCATCCAAAATAATATCGGATAATGGAACGTCTTTCAAGAACAAAATTGTGAGAGCTTTGACATATAAATATAGAATCAAACACATTTTTATGACTCCATAATATCCACAAGTAAACGGGCAGGCTGAAGCTTCAAATAAGACAGTGGTGGCCATCTTGAAAAATACGGTACAAGAAAACCACAAAGACTAGCACACCTAGTTGCCTCTTGCGTTATGGGCTTACAATACTAGTATTTGGACACCCGTTGGGGCATCACCATTCTCACTAGTATATGGCACTGAGGCCATTATGCCCTTCAAATTAGAAATTCCAAAACTACACATCACATTGAAAGAGTTCATCGATGATGACACTACATGGCAAGCTCGACTGGATCAACTGACGCTACTTGATGAACGTCACGTGAATGCCCTGGAGCATCTCTATGTTTATCAAGAGTGACTAAAATGAGATTAAAATATCAAATTCCACTAGAGAGACTTTGAAGTTGGGGATCTTGTCTTGAAATAGAACCAATAGAACACTAATTTGCCACCAAATATGCGAGACAAATTCATGGCTAATTGGCTAGGACCCTACATCATATCTGAAAAGATTGGTCCGGGTACCTATCGCCTAATGTCGCTAGGGGGTGTTGAAGAGCCTGAACCTCTCAACATCATCCATATTAAGGTGTTTTATGCTTGAAGAGCATAGTAAAAGGCTTTGATAGTTGCTTGTAACTACTCAGTCATCCTAAAAATCTCCAAACACTCCCATAAGTAGTTTGGTCAACCAAAAAACTCCAAAGGCATTTGTAAGCCCTTTGGTCAAACTCAAAAAGCTTCGAGGGTTTTTTTAAAACCACTTGGTCATCCCAAAAGGCTCCAAGGGTTTTAGAAACCACTTGGTCATGTCAGTCAAAGGCCCCGAGGGTTTGCTTATAATCTCTCGATCATCCTAAAAAGCTCCAAGCTCACCTATAAGTAGTTTGGTCAATAAAAAGGCACAAAGAGTTTATGAAAATTTGTTTGGTCAACCCAAAAGCTCCAAGGATTCTTAAAAGATCATTTGGCCATCCCAAAAAGTCCCAATGCTGCTCATAAACCCTTTGGTCAAACCCTAAAGGCTCCGAGGGTTTGCTTAAAACCGCTTAGTCATCCTAAAAAGCTCCAAGGATTTTGCTAAAAAATCACTTGGTCAATATAAAGGCTCTGGAAGCATGTACTCATTGTTTGGTCAGATATGAGGCTCAAAACTCATAAAAATTATAAAATCAATAGAATCCTAAAAAATTGGTAAAGCATAAAATCCAAAAACATTTGCATTTGCATTTAAATTTTGCATTGTCATTTTTTGCATTTACTCATGCATCCACTACATTATTGCATTGCATATAGGTATTCATCATCCATCGCATTCCGTAGTAGGAGGGATTATGTTTGTCAGTTTTACAAATGATACCACGTTTGTGTATAAATCATGCATCTCTGCATTTATCATGACCCATAATTCATGTGAGTAATTGTGTTTTTCAACACAAACTATAATGTTGCTATGGAGATATACTAGGGTTTTTCAGTCATTCAACCATACCTAGTGGTCTTATCAAGAGTTCGTAGAAAGCTTGTTTTGCTTTTGTAGATAAGGTTCAGTTAGTATAGCCCTTAGCATATCAGAATCCTATCACTAATCAACAAATTAAAAAATCCTAACAAGGACTAGGGGAAGATGAAAGTAGTGAAGCAAGACTGGGTATCCTAAAGTGAAAAGAGTTATTCTTGCTTATCCCTCTGTACGAACAGTATGGGAAATGTTGGCAGATGGCAAAAGGATAGGATAGTTCCCTATTCAGAATCCCTTGCTTACAATAAATGAGCAATATCCCAGAGTGATATCCCACATCAATCCTCATGATTGATACCCTATATCGATATCATAGATCGACTTTCTAGATTGATATTCCACATTGATATCCTCAATCGATATATCAAAAACCATTTTTTTCCAAGTAAATCCCCTAAAGGAAAGTTTTTGAAGAAGATTATCAAATATAAATGCCAAAAATTGAATATCGAATGAAGATCAGAAAACAAACTCAAATCAAGTTCAAAGTGAATATCAAATGAAGATCATAAATCAAAGTTCGAGTGGAGATCAAATGAAGATCCAAAATCCATTTTGAAGAGAGATCAAATAAAGATCCAAAGATAGTTTAGAATGAATATGGAATCGACTCCCTTGCTTCACTACATATGAGCAAGTATCCCAAAAATTGAAATATAGAAATGAATGAGCCTGAACCACTAGAATTATTGGAACTATTGTACCTTACGCATGATGATATGTCTGATACACTTACATCTCGCTTGTGGGCAGACCAATGCTTGAATGTGGAGGAGCTAGTTTTAGGTGTCCTGCATTGCCTGGTGGCTTAGTCCAACTAAAATATAAACTTGGGATTGGATAACACATTTGTGGTACCCCTATCTTAGCAATGGGTTGACAAAATCTTGCCTAACATCAGGGAACACTCATGTCTTATCTTAAAATAATCATGTGCACATGTAGGGATAATGAATAGTTAGGGCCTATCTTAGCAAAATCATTTTATCTCAGAAGTCTAGTGTGGTTAGTATGCAACTTAGATAAGTCTATTAGGGTGTTTGAATCTCATGGAAAACCTCAAAATTTTCTCTCATAGCAACAAAATATCAAATATCTTAAACCATATAAAATCATCAAATTGCAAAGTATCGAGTCCATGATACATCATCATATAGAGCACAATCAAGATATATGATAGATACCGGATGAATATTAGAAATAATATTTATACGACCACTGACTATATCATGCATATTTTTCAAATTTACAAAAGAAAATAGAATGACACATTATATCATTCGCATCATACAACTGCATTCATTGCATTTCATATATGGGTGATTAATTGATTAAATTCTTATCTTAAGGATTTTCAATTACATTCATGATTTTTATACATTCTGTGGTGTCATCCATTAGATTGATAAACATATTTGCATTCATTCCCTTTTGTTTTAAAGTGATTAAAGTATATAGGCTCATTTACATTAGATCACCATCGTGTAAATAAATCATTACATACATTTATGCATACAATAAAGCAATATCAAACATGTGTTAAGAGAAAACATTGCATCCATATGCATCCATCATAAATCACACATATAATAATCTAGATCATTGCATATCATCATCATCATAAATTAAATAGTTATCTAGTGCATATCATCCATACATCACATCATATAGCATCAAATTAACATAAGCATTGCATCCATGTGCATAAAATAAAAATAAAATCAAAATATACAAGTACACATAATGAGTCATAAATGATAAATCTCATATATATATATATATATATATATATATATATATATATATATATATATATAGTATATATGTGTGTGTGTGTGTCTCAAGAGTACATTAGGAGTACAAAATGCCCACAGGCTACAATCATGTAGGTCCTAGACCTTACACCAAAAATGGTACATATGCAAAAATGTAGCCTAGCTCTAGTAGAGCCCTAGATTTGGCCTACTCCCCCTGAACTGGAGCTCTCATTGCCTCCCTCAGCCCTATGCTCTGGAGCCTACTTTGTAGTTGAATATGGTACCTGTTGTGTGCCCTGCTGAGGGCCCTATGTGCCACTTAACCTAAAGAGGCCTAGCACATGGGATAATGATATGTCTAGGTGGCTAGACCTATGACTAGAGGTCACAACAATATCCCTGTGACTCCTATGTGAGCTACCTCCATGAGTGCTAGAGGACCTGTGCATCCCCTCTATCATGTGCATCCACTGGCTGGAGCTCACCATGGACTATCCTAAGGTCTTGGACCTAGTCCTCTGAGACCCAATAACATGTCTATCCTCAAGTACCTCCAAGCCCCTTAGTATGATATAGCCCTCCAATTGGGATATGTGAGCTACCCTCACATCGCATAGGTAATTTTCCTCCTCTATGAGGGAAGTGAGCCACCTAAACTCTACTAAAGGATCACCACATCCTAGCAATGTAACTGATGGAGAAATTGGAGATCCCATGATAATCTGAGAGGATGGAGGATCCCCCCTCTATTCTCTAAGCAGATATCTCTCTACTATAGTGTCACCCCACTATGCTAGTGCCAAATCACATGCACTAGTGAGCTCACAGACCTAGAGCTCTATCTTTGTAGCCCGTACTGTAAGACTAGTGATCTGCTTCTGAGCCAAAGCTAGTTGCCTATCCCAGTCAGCTAGCTTCACCTCCAAACTAGCGATAGTAGTATCTCGCTCCAACTTCTACATTTGATACCTCCCAAGTTGACTTTGTAAGTCAGCAACCTAAGGTAGGAGAAGCCCTTCCACGATGTCATGAGGGATCTCACCCTCCTTGAAAGCCTCCTCATCTACATCAACATCCATGGGTGGGGCATCCTCTACTTTAGCCTCTGCACCTCATCCACAGTTAGTTCATTGGTGCACCCTACGCTCGTCTAGGTCAATCGCTACCTCTGCCTAGTCATCTACCCTACCCAGAGGCCCTGATCCATACCATCATAGCATCGACCACCAAGCATCATATGTTGGGGTGGTCACAACCCTGTTAACTCCAGACTCCTAGAAGTCATTAGCCTTATCTCCTAATGTTGTAGGTTGAATCCATGGTATATGCGTCTCCAAGACTAGACGCATGTACGAGAAAGGAATCTCTGAAATGTCCTACACCAGGCCAAACTACCATAGGACCTGAGAGTAGAACTTGTACTCTCTAATCTCTACCTTCTGGTAGAGTATCCATCTATCTTGGCAAGCCTATCATAGCCACTCGCCAACCTTTGGCCAAGCTGGGCAATCCATGTAGGGACACCACTCAATGTCGTTCAGCCCAAGTGATGCAAACTATATAATGTAGTGTTCAATATGGCTTGCATGGATCCTACTCCTAAATCCCTCCTCCTCACGAGGCCAACATGTAGCATATCATTTATGAGCATCATCAATATCCATATTGTGCAATGGTAGATATCTAGGATGCTCTACCCTGATGTGCTGCCAACCCTAGATTGTAGCAGTAGGCTATAGCTCATCCTGCGGTGGCTCTGATTAGTAAACTGATATAACTCCCGGTAAATCTGGCATAGTAGGGTGCTACCCCAAGCCAATCATAGTGGTTGATCTGTGGATCTCTAATTCACTCTCCTAAAACTGGCCAGGAGGTTCCAGGGAATCCTCATGCCTGAGGAGTTTGGAAGAATAACTTGCACCACAAAGTGCATAAATACGGTCTCCCTCACAAAGAGTATCTGTTGATCCTGCCAGTATCTAATATGAAATCCTCGGTGATCGATCTTTCGTTGAGCCTCCTAGATCTGATCGTTGAAGATCACATCAAAAATGGAATCCCTAGCCCTAAAAGTCAAAGAGGTGATGGCCTCGCCATCAATAAGGATCCTAAAGATTCGGTATACATCCTCTAGGGTAACCATAATTTTACCTATAGGTAGGTGAAATGTGTTGGTCCACGCATTCCAATGATGGGCCAACCTAGTTAGATAAGCCTGATCCACCCTAATCATGGGTAGATCTAGGACGTAGCCAAATATGACAGCTCCAAACCATATCCGCTCCCTGAGAGTGAGCTGTCTACGGAGAGTCTTAATAATTTCTAGCTCGTGGGCTCTAGAGGTCAATGTATGAAATAAAATCATGGCATAAGAGGAAATCTAACTAAAAATACAAGCAAAAACATTTAAAAATGACCTAAAAAGAGTCTAAAAATCTAAAAAATGATAAAAATACAAAAACATGTCATCAGGTAGTCATAAAAATAAAAAATGTCACTCAGACAAGTCAAAAATGCATTAATTAGCATTAAATGCCTGTAAAACCTTGGAAAAATTAAAAAATTTGATAAAATTTCCTAAAGTCTGTGAATCACAGGTCAACCCTACGGTCCGCATTCGATCAAAAATTGATCGTTGGGAGTTTAAATGCAGACCGCAAGTGGCAGCTACAGTCCCCAATTGGTTAATTGGGAATCGTAGCTGGTACCTGCAGTCTCTGATTAAGACCCTTCTGAGGTCATTTCCATGACTAAAAAAATATATATAATAAAACCTACACTAGCCTAATCTAACATGAGGTTCATTACCAACAATTTAATTAGGTTCAATTAGCCCATTTCTTACTAAGGTTAATTTTACTGGTAATGGATGCAAGGTCTCGGTTTCAAATTACCTTTCCCTCACCTCTGCCTCAACTATATGAAGCTTGCCCATAGTCTGCCATCGTGCGGTATGTAGGTTGTGGGTGTAAAAGCTTGGTAGAGTTTCAGGTCAGGTTTTAGTTGTCACTTTCTAGAGCTCTATAATTGTTAGTCACTATCAAGGAATAATGAAAAAAATTTAAAAATTGAACCTTTTATAAGCTTTTCTTATTCTGCGCAGACCGCAGCTGACACCTGTGGTCTCAAAATTAGGGTTTTTCGACCGCAGGCCCTAGCCATGGTTACCAAAATTTGAAAAATTCAACCGCAGATCGTACTTGCGGTTTGAAGCTGGTATTACATGCACTAAAAACCCATCGTGGGAAGGTCTAAAAAGGTAAATTAATGACTTCCATTGGATCAAATTTTTAAAAAGAGCAATCAATTCAAAAAAATAAAAATTAAGCAAATAGGATCAATTCAAATTAAGCAATCAATGACTTCCATTGGTGATGTTCAAAGCATTAGGATCAATTCAAAAAAATAAAAATTAACAAAAAAGCCAAATAATTAAAAACCAAATGTGCCTCGTATTCAATTATTTTCCCTATACACTTGGCGGTTGTAGTGACTTGTGATCCATGCAATCCGACAAGATGAGTAAATTACCATAAGGATATTTGGGGTAAAATTGTCATCATTAACCTGATATGTTTTTTTTCAATCCCTAAGAAGGCCTTCGTGGCTAAACTTCTCCACGGGAATGAGGCGTTTCATGTCATGTATCCTATGACATATTTCAGCAAATCATCGATAACTTGATTCAACACAAATCTAATTGGAGTTGCCTCATTTCAATTCCCTAAGATGGCTATTGTAGCCCGACTACTCCATGGGATAGGAATGTGCAATTACTATTAATAATTGGAATCAAAAGCTGAACTAGGCCTAGCCAAGGCATTAATTTGCTCAAATCTAAATTTTTTCAGATCATCCATGGTGGTCAAGTGACATCGTCACTTTAATAATTGTAATTACCCTCATTGACTCGTCTCTTGAGGGGGTAGTCATAATATTAAATCATAATCAAAATCAACAAAAGATCCCTGATATCGTAGATCCCTTGATCTTGTCAAAATTATGTTCGTCCTTGTGAATCATTGTCAAAAACTATCATAAGCTTACCCCTTTGCTTGGGGTAAATAGAAAATATGATAATTTATTTGTATCTCTTCTCCTTTTGGTTATATAGGCCTAACTCCTATTGTAGCATCAAACGCTACCCGAATGCCTGATGGCGAGCGTAAGATTTTCAAATGTAAGCCTTTCACTCAGTTGGAAGCAATGATTATAGGATGCACGTCCTTTTTCTGGACAAGAGGCATCTAATATTGATTTGACTAATGATAATCATAGAACCTTCGACATAGTTTTAGGAGGTATAGTTTTGCTCAGCGTTGTTCGATCTCACAACGTATCTCAAAAGAGGCATCTGTAGACACCTAAAATATGTCATGTCAAGGACGACTACTCATATGGACATGTTATAAGACCATATGGAGGATCTTGGATAGACTCTAAGATAGATTAGTGGTTCTAACCACTCAATTTGGGCTCCTTGGCCTAATCAATCTGAACCGTAGCTCATACCTACGGTCTACAGGATGAACCACGGTTGACACCTACGGTTTACAGTCTAGACTGCAGGTGTAACCTGCGGTCTTAATAGAATTTTAGTTGGCATTCATCCAAGCCAAATTGGTTTGAACGACCATTTTTTCTAGAAGACGATGGTTAGAGGATGGAATCTTCCAATCCAACTGTCCTAACCACCTCTTCTTGATCTTGGCTTCTCCATGAAGCCACCCCTAGCCCTAGGACATCCTATAAGTACCCCTAAGAATTAGGGCAAAATAAAGAGAGTGCATTTTGGATATCAAAGCGGCGAAGCCCTATCGAATTATGGACTCACCTGAGTGCATAGAGAGAGCCTTGTTTCCATACCCATTGTCAATTTGACAAGCATCATGACGAATTAGGCCATGGATGCCCTAAGGACCTAGGAGAGCCAAGAAACTCTAATTCGGGCAAACGAGGCCCTATTCAACGATTCAACTGCCAAACTTGTTATAAGGACACCGAAGGAAACCCTTGAACATCAATTGGACAAGGAGGTCAAGCACACTACCCTTTATTTTTAGGGTAAACTCACTTGAGTGCTAACCACGGCTTTTAGCCATGATTTATAGTGCAGATCGCACATCAGTGCTACAGTTTGCAACAAAGGTATCACCACCCTGTTGTTCTCATTTATGATCGTTTAACTAGATTAGATTAGTCATTCATATGGTTAAATTGTAGTTTTAGAGACTTTTGACCGATAAATTAGTGTTTTTGCTAACTTGTTTTCAACATGGTAGTTTAGATGTTAATGGTTTCTTTTTACGTTATAATGCTTCATTTCGAGCAATTGATTCCATATATTGATAGTTGTGCTCTTCATTTATGTATTTCCATAAATCTTGATATTATTTGCATATGTTTAGCATAGTTTATGCATTGTCTTGATTTGATGTCATTATGTTATTTTTATGCTATTTATATTTAAAGGGCCTCATCATGAGAGGCTGCCTAAGCTTTTGGTATTCTTGTTTTATTTCTTGATCATAGGAAATAGGTTTATAAGGAGCTACAACCATTCATTTCCTTCCTCAATGTGAAGAAGAGGGTTCACTCCACCCTAGAGCAGTTCATGTCACCCTGAAGGGCACTTTGAAGTCACACCTACCCTTGAGAGGGAAATATAAAACACGTCTTATTGTAATAATTGTATCAATATGATTATCCCTAAGAGGGATTTACTTGTAATTTGAGTTGGAATTGCAATATAATGGAATAAAAAATATTGTACTAATCATTCCATTGTCATATTCTTGTTCTTGTATGCATTTTGTATTTTTCTTATCAATTCTTGCAATAGGATACTTTAGGTGTGAGCCTTTTCGATGGTTACACAATGATACTCATGTTCTTTGCACAAACCCTAGCTCAAGATAGCTCAATAAACCCTAGTTCAAGATAGCTCAATATTTCCAACAATGCTTATAAAACAAGGTTTTTATCATCAACTCTTACTCAGAAAAACCTTCAACAATCAATCTCAACAATGCTTGTCAAACAATCCTTTTCACTCCAACTTAGCATTCACAACATCCAACAATAACTCACTAGGAATATGTGCCCATACCTTTTGATTGATGAAGAAATGTCTTCAAAACCTGTCTCAAAATAGTCTATCCTTCTTGTGTCACTTCAAGTTTAGATAGCAACAGTTTATCTCAAAACACTCACAAGGATATTCTTCTTGAGAAAAAGGTACAATAAAATTCAATTCAAATTTTACACCTTATAACTCCCTCTAACTTTATAACCACTCACAAATATTAAAAATAAAACACTTTAGCATTTAATTACCCCTTACAAAAATCATGCACATAAAATAATTGGCATCACCTTATAACTCCCAATATGGTAAAAATAAAATAATTTATTTTTACCTTATAACTCCCACTATGGAAAAAGGTAATGATGTCTTTCTACCTTATAACTCCCAACCAAGGCAATTATCAATCATACCTTAGAATATTGAAGCCTCCGTAAAAACCATCGTTGCTTAATTAAAGCCTCCACCAAAACAACCGTTGCCTTGCTCGAACCCATAACCTCTCAAGTCATGCATGCCCTAGCACTAGGGCCTCAACCATGTGGGCTAAGCCTCCCACATAGATCAAGGAGTGCTCACTCCTTCTTCACCACTCCCATTGGCACACGAGGGAAAAAATATTAACAAACAAAACTCGTACCTTGCATGAGTCAAAACCCGCACCTCACGGCTCCCAAAGCACTGTGCAAGCCTTGCTTGCTGTCTCGGCTACTACGGTGGATGAATGGGGACAAGGGTCTTCTCCCTTTGACTTCTTCTTCTCCTTTGAAAATATTTAATCCACTTACTTCCCTCTGCCACATGCGAAGATGAATTCAAGCAAGTGTTATTTGATATTTTTAATTAAAACTCATATCCTTCCACCTTAGGTGCTTAGCCTTAAATATATATTTCCTTCAATTTGCATGATGTTGGCTCATTTAAATTTTTGAATTGCCACTTAATTAAATATTTTAATTTTATTGATATTTAACCTTAGGGTTAAATAAAAATAAATATAATTAATTTAATTATTTAACCTTAGGGCCAATGCATAACCGATTTCCTTCCTTGAATGGCCCTGAATATTATAATAATAAATTATTATAATATTAATTTTTACGTGCACTCCATTACAACCTGATCTTAAAAATTTTACCATTAAACCTTCTTCAAACCTTTTAATAATCAGCTTAGGACCTTGGTCCTAACTACTTTGGAGAAAAACTTTCCTTGCTAACCTTTGACCATGTCATCAATGACAACTCAACTACTTGCACTTCTTCACTAAAAATGACTCTTGACATCAATGACAACTCAACTACTCAAAATGTCCAACAATATCCCCCTTTGTCATTGATGGAAACGTAATTATCCTTTACAATTTCCTTAACCTTTTTCTATTCTGCTCCCCCTGGGAAACTGCTCCCCCTGACTCAATGCTTTCCTTTAAATCAAATATCTCCCCCTTTGACATCAATGGCAAAGGGTCACCTTTGGGGCTTGGGGCTAAGAATGAGTCTCTTATCTTAGCCCCTCTCCCACCTCCTCTTGATATGGTTAATTATAGGGTGGGATTATTTCTACTCCGAACAAGCACTAATCTTTACCTTTGTCCACTTTCCTTCTCATCTGATCCTTCTGATTCCTCTAATTGTTTCTATTCGTGCTTGTCTCTAGAATTTTTTCTCTACATCACTTTGTTGTATATCCATAATTATTGCACTTGTAACACTTAATATTGTTATTCCTTGGAGGTACAAATGCCTTGGGATTTCTCCTAGTGAAACCATATTTATTCCTGTCATGAATCCTGCAATTCATTGCCTTTTGACCAAACTGATTACATGAGTACCAATACCCATGAAAAAACTACATGTTTTTCAAGTTTCCATTTTCCTATATTTCATGTCTTGCATTGTGATGCCTTTTTCCCAAAACTGTGACATGAGAAACATTGTCCATTGAAATTTCCTTACCTTGACCTCATTGGTCTCTTAGTCTCTTTTACCTTGTGCTAGAATATATTCCATATGTTTCTCCTTTGTGCATTGTTTCTTTCCTTTTTGAAATTTCTAGTTTCCAACTCATCCTTAGAAGTTTCACTTTCTCTCACACTATCTTCTTCTAAAGTTTCTTCTTCTTCAGAACTTGAGGTTGACTCTTCTTCTTATTTCTTTTGTACCTGTTCAAAACCAAGATCTATTTTGCTTGATGTAGGCTTTTGTATCTTTATAATATTATCTAAATTCTTTGAGCTTCTTCCAAACTTGTGTAGCTTAGCCTTATACTTCTATACTTATTCCCTTAGTAGAGCTACTTCTTGTTTTAACATTTCACATTCTAATACCTTTGCTTCTAACTTATTCTTGAACTTCTTTGTCTTAGCCATTGACTTATTTACATCCTCTATGGGCTTTCCTCTCTCTTCATCACATTCTTGAAACTGAAGCTTAAGTTGGTAATTTTACTTTCTTACCTTCTTCAATGTGTTAAGAGCATAAATAAGCTCTCCCTCAAGATCAACTTCTCCTTTTTTTTATTCTTCCTCTATTTGTTTGCCTTTGAAAACATCCTCATTCTCTTCTAACTTTTTTTCTATAGGATCACCTCCTTATTCTTCTAGTGCCATCATAATATTCTCTTATGGTCCTTCAACTGTATCTTCATATTCATCATCACTAAAATTGAAACCATTCTTTATACAACTATCTTCAAGATGTCCAGAATTACCACATCTAAAAAACTTGAGAATTATTGGTGATATTTTCTTTTCTTTTTCTTCTGTCAGAAATAGAACTTCATCTTTATCATTATTTGAGAAACTATTTTCACTATCACTTGAGTACTTACTAGCCTTATCTGCATAGTAACTCCTTTTTTGTCTTTGAAATAATTTATTTCATTGTTTGCCTTGTCCATCCTTACCTTTATTTTGGTATCTATATTTTTTTGATTCCCTATTATTATGATCCTATTTTTCTTCATCATTGCTATTTCTGGATTCTTGACAATCAGTTGCATAGTGACCATACTTTTCACAATTGAAACATCTAACAGATTTTACATCTTTAAATATTCTTATATCCTTATTACTTCTATCGTAATTTACTTCTTCATCACTGGATGACTCATTGTTTGAATCTGATTTCTTGCCCTTTGTCTTATTAGTATATTTTAAGGTTGCTTCCTTCCAAATATTAGGTTCCTATTTTGTTCTCAGCTCAAAATTTGTAAGAATACCAAGTAATACATTTCTTGTCAAAATATCACCATCATTTGATTCCTCTATAGCAGATATCTTTTCACTAAACCTTTTTGGAAGATATATTAATATCTTATTACAAACATCAGATTCTTCAATCTCAATTCCAAGTTCTTGCATGGCATTAAAAACCTCATCTACACAAATTAGATAAGTACTAATGTTGTCCTCATCCTTCATTCTTAAATCTTCAAATTGTCCTTTGAGATTTCGTATCTTTGCCTTTTTGACACTTTTATCTTTTTCATATATGTTTTGTAACTTATCCCAAATTCCTTTTTTCTGATTTGCAATTCATAACCTTTATGAAATATATTCTATGCAAACCTCTCAAAATTGCATTTATTGCTTTTAAATTGTAGTGATGTAGAAGCTTACCATATTTATCTGTAGGTGGAGTAGCTGGTGGTGTGTATCCACTTTCAACTGCTTTCCATATTTCATTATGAAGTGCCATCAGGTGAATCTTCATTCTCATACTCCAAAATATATAATTGCTTCCATCAAATACTAGTGTTGAATTATATGAGAATCCATTCTTAGAATCCATTAAGTTCTTGTAAGTTTTTCCTTCAAGTTGTTAAACTCTTCCAAAGGAACCCACTTTGATACCAATTGAATAACACAAGCTTATATTGAGAGGGGGGTGAACAGTATAAGACCACTTTTTAATTTTCTTTCCAATCAATATTATGCAATGTATCAATAGAAATATAAACAAAAGTAATCAAAGCAATGCACAAATCACCACACACAATAAAGACACCAATTTAACGTGGTTCACCCAATGTGGGCTACTCCATGGAGAAAATATTTCACTAAAATTTTCTCAATAAATCTCTTGGGAATACTTTCCCTATTACAATGTTTATGGACCTCTGTCCAAAGGAGACACCTATCCCCTAATCAAGTTTGTGGATTTCTATCCACAATAGAACTCTTTCTCCTTAGCGTTAACTAGTGATCTTCTAGAAGAACAGTTGCCTCCACTTCACTGGCTTATGGATCTCTATCCACTGAAGACTCTTGTACTCACTCAAAAGACATGTCCTCACTACCCTAGCTAATGGATCTCTATCCACTGGAGACTATCATTCTCTATACTCTATCACCTCCAAAGTTTACTCTAAGATTTATCTCAAATATACACTAAACACAGTCCTTCGATCTAGTAAAAATATGCTCAATCTCTATCTCTAGTCTGGCACAAACCTGTCTTCAAATCTGCACAAAAATCTATCCTCAAATCTGCACCAAACTCTATCCTCAAATCTACACTAAACATAGTCCTTCGGTCTAGCACAAATTTATCCTCAATATTTGTCCTCAAGCCTTAACACAAATCTTGACTCAATTAAATATGCTATATCTACCCCAAACCTTAAATAAATCTTTGAATAAATCAATCGATCAACTCTACTCTCAATTCTTCTAAAATACTTATCTCAAATCTACCTTGTAAGCTTTCACAAAATCTCACACTAATCTATCCACAAGTCCTCTCTTGAACTTGCCCAATCTACTCAACAATATTTGTCTTCAAATATGTATTGTAACCTAGGTGTTGTAGGTGAGTTGGAGAGGAGAGGGCAATCCTCCAAGGGAGGTCCCAGGTTCGAATCTCCACCCTACCAAAAAGCTGAATTGGGTACCCAAAATCCAATTGATAATGTTGGTGCGGTCAGGTTTGGGTGTGACTCTCGGGTGACTTTGACGGTGTAGAACCCCCTGTTCATGGTCTCTCAGACCAAGGTGGCCCCATAAGGGGTTTTTCACTTTAAAAAAATATGTATTATAAGCTTCCACAAAATTTCACATCAATATGTCCACAAGTCTTCACAAAGACTTGCCTCAAATATACTCAACAAGTCCTCACTAGAACTTTTCCAATCTCATAGAAACATATAGAGAATTGTTAGAGACTCGATATGCTTCACATTCACCATAATGATCAATCACTTTCAATATTTCTTTTTACCACAAAAAAATATAGAGAATTTTTAGAGAATCAATATGTTTCACACTCAATCACTCTCAATATCTTTCTCAAACCAATTTAGAATGTAGAACAATTTGTTTCACAAAACTCTAACTATCACTTCAACACATCCACTTGAATAGGCTCAACCAACTCTACTCAATCAATCACTCAATAAAATAATCCTTGCTCAAAAATCCTAGTCCAAACATATGAACACACACTCAAATATTTCCAACAATACTTATCAAACAATCTCACATAACAATGATACTCATGATCTTTGCAAACCCTATTTCAAGTTCTTCACTCAACCAATCACTTCAACAACAATGCTTATCAAGTGATACTCACATAACAATGATACTTATGATATTTCACAACTTCACATAGCAAAGATACTCATGTTCTTTACACAAACCCTAGCTCAAGATAGCTCAATAAATCCTAGTTCAAGATAGCTCAATATTTTCAACAATGCTTATAAAAAAATGTTTTTATCATCAACTCTTACTCAAAAAAACATTCAACAATCAATCTCAACAATGTTTGTCAAACAATACTTTTCACTCAAATTAGCATTCACAACATCCAAAAATCACTCACTAGGAATATGTGTTCATACCTTTTGATTGATGAAGAAGTGTCTTCAAAACCTATCTCAAAATAGCCAAACCTTCTTGTGCCACTTCAAGTTTAGATAGTAACAGTTTATCCCAAAACACTCACAAGGATATTCTTCTTGAGCAAAAGGTACAATAAAATTCAATCCAAATTTTACACCTTATAACTCCCTCTCACTTTCTAACCACTCACAAATATAAAACATAAAATACTTTAGCATTTAATTACCCCTTACAAAAATCATGCACATAAAATAATTAACATCACCTTATAACTCCCAATATGGCAAAAATAAAATAATTTATTTTCACCTTATAACTCCCACTATGGCAAAAGGTAAAAATATTTTTCTACCTTATAACTCCCAACCAAGGCAATTATCAAGCATACCTTAGAATATTGAATCCTCCACAATCACTTAATTGAAGCCTCCGCCAAAAAGTCACCGCCTTGCTCAAACTTGTGACCTCTCAAGTCCTACATGCCCTAGCACTAGGGCTTCAAACACGTGTGCTAAGCCTCCCACGTAGACCAAGGAGTGCTCACTCTTTCTTCACCACCCCCACTAGTTCACGAGGGCAAAAAGGCTAGCAAAAAAAACCTGCACCTTGCACGAATCGAAACCTGCTCCTCATGGCTCCCAAGATGTGCAAGCCTTGCCTGCTAGCTTGGCTTCTTTGGTGTATGAATGGGTACAAGGGTCTTCCTCATTTGACTTCTTCTCCTCCAAAAATCATGAATCCACTAAATTCCCTCTGTCGCATGCGAATATGAATTCGAGCAAGTGTTATTTGATATCTTTAATTAAAACTCATATCCTTCCACCTTAGGCGCTTAGCCTTAAATATATATTTCCTTCAATTTGCATGACATTGAATCATTTAAATTTTTGAATTGCCACTTAATTAAATATTTTAATTTTATTTATATTTAACCTTAGGGTTAAATAAAAATAAATAAAATTAATTTAATTATTTAACCTTAGGGCCAATGCATAATCGAATTTCTTCCTTGAATGGCCTTGATGGCCCTGAATATTATAATAATAAATTATTATAATATTAATTTTTACTTGCACTCCATTGTAACCTGATCTTCAAACTTCGACCATAAAACCTTCTTCAAACATTTTAATCATCAACTTAGGACCCGTGGTCCTAACTACTCTGGAGGAAGCCTTGCCTTGCTAACCTTTGACCATGTCATCAATGAAAACTCAACTACTCGCACTGCTTCACTAAAACTGACTCTTGACATCAATGACAACTCAAGTACTAAAAATGTCCAACAAATATTGAGGTGGAAGTGGTGTCTGACACACTCAAGGATAACACAAAAGACACACCAAAAATCTCTTTTAATGTCCTTGCTGGTTTCTCCTCCCCAAAAACGATGAAAGTCAAAGGGTACTTTAAAAAACAAAATCTCACTGTGCTTATGAACTCTGATAACACATAATTTTATTGACCCAAGGGTGGTAAAATAAGCCAATTGTTTTATACATCCTTGTAATATCTTTGAAGTCATGATTGGCAATGGAGGAAGGATTGCATGCAAGGGAAATTGTTAAAATATTAAACTCACTATGGGTAATTATAATATGAAAGGAGACATGTATGTACTCCCCTTAGGAGGATGCAATATCATCCTAGGAGCATAATGGTTACGAACACTCGGCATAATCCAATGGGATTTTTAAGACTTATGGATAAAATTCACATAGAAATATCAAACATATACTATTAAAGGATTAAAATCAAGCCCTTCCAAAATAGTAATCTCTCATAGAATGGAGAAAATTATTTATAAATTAGGTAAGGGTATGATTGCACAATTATTTTCCATCCAGCTTGCAAATGAAGAACAACAAGAGACGCTTGATTTTCAACCAATTATAGCATGCAATTCTCAATTATTTAACAAACCAAAAGGGTTGCCCTATCAACGTAGCCATCATAATGCAATTCAAATTCTTCTAGGGCATCAACCCCCTAATATCTGACCTAATCTATATCCTTATCTACAAATAACAAAAATCAAAAAATTGGTGCAAGAATTACTAAAAGTAGGGGTTAATAGACCTACTGTGAGTCCTTACTCTTCTCTAGTTTTATTGATTCGAAATAAATATGGGTCATAAAATCTATGTGTTGATTTATTTACCCTTAACAAACTCACATAAAAGATAAATTTCCCATCCCCATCATCGATGAGTTGTTATATGAGCTTCATGGGGCTACATACTTCTCAAAATTAGATTTAAGATTGGGTTATCATCAAATTCGAGTAAAAGAAAGCGATATTCCAAAGACTACCTTCTGCACTCATGAAGGGCATTATGAATTTATGGTTATGCCATTTGGCATTATCAGCACCCCTTCTACATTTCAGAGTCTAATGAACCAAGTATTCCACCCTTACCGTCAAATATTTATCTTATTTTTCTTTGATGATATTTTGATTTATAGAAAAACATGGGACGATCACTTATGTCATTTAGACCAAGCATTACAAATATTGGAGGACAACCAATTATATACCAAAATATCAAAATGTTCCTTTGGACAACAAGAAATTGAATATCTGGGATATATTATCTCCAAAGGAGTTAAGGTGGACACTCGCAATATTGAAGATGTGAAAAATTGACCTACCCCAAAAACTTTGAAATGCTTGCATTGTTTTTTAGGATTAACGGGGTATTATCATAAATTTGTTAAATATTATGGTAAGATCATATCCCCCTTAACAACTCTACTTAATAAGGTGATATGGTATTCCTTCGTCTTCAAGCTTATCGCCAAACTTCGTTCAAAATAAAAGGTTCACAAAAGTTAGCTCCTGTTGAGAAGCAACACACCCCCACTGAAAAAATGAATTTCCATCCTTTGAAAATATTTAGCTTTCATTTTACAGTAGGGACCCTCTTGATGTTTTCCAGGTTTTTATTCCAAATTTTGCTTGCCTCCTTCTTCTTCAAGTTTTGCATATACCAAAGTATCCAAGTAGGCTTGCCTATGGCTTTGATTTCAATTTAGAATTCATTTTTAAAATGTTAGAGTCATTTCTGAGTAAAGAAAATCTTTCACTAAATATGTAAAAATGCAGAATGCAAATGAATTCATTAGAAGTCAAACTTCCATTTTTGGAAAAGTCGCGATACCGCGACACTTTCATTTGAAAAAATTGGTTAAGTGCTGGAAACGTCGCGATATCGCGACACTTCCATTTTTGGAAAAGTCGCGATATCGCGACACTTTCCATTTTTGGAAATGTCACGAAATCGTGACGGGTCTTAGGAAGAATTGGTTAAGTGTCGAAGTTGCGAAACTTCCATTTTGAAAGGTATCGACATTTCATTTTGGAAATGTGAAATCGACGGGTCTTAGAAATTGTTATGTGTGAATCGCGACACTTCCATTTTTGGAAAAGTTGCGATATCGCGACACTTTCCATTTTTGGAAATGTCACGAAATCGCGACGGGTCTTGGAAGAATTGGTTAAGTGCTGGAAACGTCGCGATATCGCGACACTTCCATTTTTGAAAAGTTGCGATATCGGACACTTTCCATTTTTGGAAAATGTCGCGAAATCGTGACGGGTCTTGGAAGAAATTGGCTAAGTGCCAAAACGTCGCGATATCGCGACACTTCCATTTTTGAAAAAGTCGCGATACCGCGACACTTTCCATTTTTGGAAATGTCGCGAAATCGCGACGGGTTTTGGGAGAGAGAGCAAGTGCGAAGGAAGGTCACGATTTCGCGACATGTCGCGAAATCGCGACATGTCACGATTTTGCGACAAAAGGGGCAAGAAGAAGCTAAGGCATAGAAGGTGTCGTGAAATCGTGACACAAAATGAAAAGTGCCTAAGGCAAGGAAGGTGTCACGAAATCGTGACACAAAATAGAAAGGCGCCTAAGGCAAGGAAGGTGTCGTGAAATCACGACACGGACAGCAGAAAAGAAGCCAAGGCATAAGGGCGTAGCAAAATCGCGACAGTCAGAAATCGCGACATGGTCAGGATTAGGGAAGCGCAAAGTGTAGGGAATGTCACGATTTTGCGACATGTCACGAAATCGCGACATGTCGCGGTTTTGCGACAGAAGAGACAAAGAAGCCAAAATGAAAATAGCTGGAGGAAAGCGTCACGATTTCATGACACGTGTCACAAAAATAAATAGAGCCGACATATAATGAATATTAGGGTTTTAAATTAATAATATTAAAGTACTAATCCTTGCATGTCTTTTGCAGAAAGCCATCTGGTAGTTGCATACTAGCGAAAGTAATGGCGAAAAAGACAAAATAAGCACGGATTAAATGAAGGCCGTCAGATGGAAATTTGAGATGCCGAGAATTGCTGGTTCATCCAGATTTTATAGATCTGGCCGCAAAGAGACTTTACGGTGACTAAGCAGTTGCCCATTTAATGGAGTATGTCGGCAATTGACCGAAAAATGAAAATATCTACACACAGTTATCGGAATTTGCCGATGGACGCATTTAATAGGAGAATTTATGGTGAAAGTAATGGCGTGCAGAGAATTTTAACTCAGAAGCGGCTCTACAAAGATAAAATGTCAGAGAAGCCAGTGACTCATCCGAATTTTTCTGAGGAATTAATGAGACCCTCCTGGCAAGTGCACCAGAAAGATGAAGATATTTACTTACGTAGTGCCCATTTATGGAATATATCGGCAAAAAAGAAGATATTTACTTGCGATTCAGATGGATGAGAATAACATCAGATCATGCCTTTTCCATTTATGGCAAGTAACTACACTAAGATTTGCAGAGTGGTTAGGGTTTATTCAAAACTCTATTTTTAAAGGGGCTTATATTGTAAAACCCGGGTAGTAAGGTTAAGAGGATAAAATTTAGGGTTTGAGAAGAAGATATTTCTAAAAAGATCAGGGTCTGTCCTGAGTCTATAAATACTTCTTCTGAATGTAAATCCAGGGGCGAAAACTTAGAAATACAAGCTATTGGAGCAATTTCCTGCAAATCTTGTTTGAATGCTTTGTTCTGGACTTAGAGTTGGTGTGACTTTCATTTTTTGTGATAGCGTGGCCGGGAGCCTAATCTCTTTCAGATTGTGATAAGTTCATCTTCTTTTGTTTCCGTTTCATTAAGGTTTATTTAAATTATGTTGTAGATCTGTGTTACCAGGATTGGATATGCTGCTAGGCTTCATTTTCTTTATTGTATGTTAGGGAAAATTACAGATTTAAGGTTCAGGCCTGTTCTAATTGCTCTGTCCTCACTGTGCGAGCTAGGCTGCTGGTGAGAGATACCAATTTTAACCGACTTCCCTTCTGTTTATAATTTTCTGTTAGATCTGTTTCATCTTTGTCTTATGCTCTTAGTTGA
Organism: Wollemia nobilis; assembly: GCA_028583015.1. Classification (NCBI taxonomy): domain Eukaryota; kingdom Viridiplantae; phylum Streptophyta; class Pinopsida; order Araucariales; family Araucariaceae; genus Wollemia; species Wollemia nobilis. The sequence goes on along the minus strand of JAQPPZ010000541.1, from coordinate 25,117,568 downwards.
AAGTGATCTTAGAAAGCTGGACACTTTCCTCTTTGATTTGTTCTATTGTGAAGCTAACCGGTATAACTAAAATTGGTAGTTTTGGTTTTGCAGCTAAGTTAGATAAACTTCTCTTTCTGCCTTACCCTACTCTCTCTGTTCCACCGTGAAATGATCCATTTTTATCTTTCTTTAAATTTGTCTTTTATTTAAATCTGCTAAAGCATAAAGAGCTAGATCAAAGAACTGATTGTAAATCTGATTATCCACAAAGATAACCAACTCCAAAAACATTACTGAACTGAAGTCCCGAGCCCGTTGTAAGGTAACAGACAGTCCACTTGAAACTATTCCAGAAGCGGAAAAGAGTGAATAGACATTCGACCCAACTCCGTAACTCACACCTTGGATATCCAGCAAGATCCTAAAGTGAGTGGGATTTATCCCGTATAAGTGTTATCGGTATTTTATGCTCATTCTTCACAGGGTGTGTATAAAAGTCGAACCAACATTTAAAATTGGCGCTAGAAGGAGGGCCTCACTGAACTCCGTTCAGTATTGTAAGTTGTCTGTGCAGAGTCTGGTATTTTATCTTTTGAATCCTTTTCCCTCCTCTTCAGCTCTTTTAAAACTTGTTTGTTTGAGTTTTTGCCTAAACAGCAGAACTCAACACCAATATTTAAAATTGCTAGAAAAGAGGACCTGAAGTTCGATAGTCTGTTAAGGATTGTAAGGTTGTAAGTGTTGGTGAAAAGTTGGATTCTAATTATAGAGTAACAAGGTCCCACTCCGAGCTGGAGAGCTCCTTGTGCTCGAGTTAGAAACTCCCAGAAGAAGCAGCCTCAGAAGGGCCAAGTCCTTGTCTGAAATAGTTTTGTCACCACTTGTAGTTACTCCAACTGCAACTGAAAATATCATTGTCAATCAAGTAATAATGGCAAACTGGTTAGGTTCCACTGCCTTAAATATCCCGGGTGCAGCCCATGACCTGCCCAGAAATCCTGAGAGATATCTTCCCAGATACAAGCATGATGGAACTAGGACAGCAGAAGAACATCTAGTAGCATTCAAGAATGCTCTAAAATTGTTAAATGTACAACATGAAGATGTGGCTTGCAGATTGTTCCCGTTCACTCTCCAGGAGGGAGCTTACGACTGGTTTCTAAATCTCACTAACGATTCTATTACCAGTTGGAATGACTTGGAAAAGGTTTTTGTATCGCAGTTTGGTGAAGTAATAGATCCCAGTGTATTATATCAACAGTTTTCTGGTATTAAAAGAGAAATAAATGAATCTGTCAGATCTTACAATGTCAGATTTCAGAAGGCTTATGGTAGACTGACTGGTTATTATGTGCCAAATGCAGACCTGGCATTAGAGATTTTTAGGAATTCTCTAGATCCAATGACTTCTATTTTCTTGAAAAGAGATCCCTCTATTACCAATTTAACAGAGGCTTACAAAGAAGCTTTGGTTCTGGAAAGACAGTTGGGGCCTCAACCTCTGAATGCTCATCAAATTCCTTTGGTCACACAAGGCACCCCTATCTTCAATCCCATACCACATCAAATGATGTTGCCAGTATGTCAAACTCCACCATCAAGAAATCCATTGGCTGTAGCACCTGTTGAAAATGTACAGAATCCAGGTAAAGAAGCTGATAACACAAGAGTTGAAGAAGTTTCAAGGGTAGTCCAAAAGTTGGCAAATGACTTTTTGACTTTCAAAAGGCAAGTGTCCACCGACGAAAACCCAAACAGGTTTTCTTATCAGCAGAATAGATTCACTCGGCCCCCATACGAGCCCAATAAGGATTATAAAGGTAAAGGGCATGATGTAAATATTTGTGATTTAGCCTTGCCTAACTGGTGCAGGATTCATGGAACGTCTCAGCACGGGGAGTTGGATTGTTTGGAATTCTGTAATGCCTTTGAAGCTCTTTCTGGTGAGTTGGTTTCTCCTGAACATCAAAGAACTACGGATGCCCCAAGTTCATCCAACCACAGTGCAGCTATGGTCTTAGATTCTTTCACTTTCCCAGAAGAATCAGAGAATGTTGTGGAGCTACCCATGGATGAAGTACAGGCTTTTCAACAATACAAGAGGGACAACTACAACCTCAAAAACAGAAATTCGGAGCCCAACACTACATCTACCCCTCCGGACAACTCCCATAGTGTTCCTCCGGATCCATCTTCAAGCAATAACCCATCTCCACCCAAGGGAGGAAACCCGAGAGGACCAGATGCATTTGTCCCTCCACTCAATAAGGGATATAATATAGTGGAGGACATGAAGAAGATCAAAGCCAACATCACTCTCCATGAGCTGGCCCAAATTTTTGAACAAAGGGATAACCTGATCAAAACATATTCTGAACCTACTACCAAACCTTTGGAAAAGGGAAAGAAGATGGCAAATGCAAATGTGGCCATGTATAAAGAGAAGACTGAAGTTTCGCCTTTTCTACTGACTGTCCGAATATTTGGGAAAAACTTACACAACTGTCTGGTAGATTCGGGTGCTTCAGCTAATGTTATGCCTTTGGCCATTTGTCAACAGTTGGGTTTAACCCCAATGAACTCCGAGATGAGAGTCATCCAATTAGATAAATCAGAGGTTAAAGTGGTAGGTGAACTTCAGAATATACATATCCAGCTAGCATCTGAGCCAAGAGCGCAGCACATAATTGATATTCAGGTGGTGGATATTCCTGTAGGGTATGGAATGCTTCTGAGCAGGGATTGGTCAAAATCATTGAATGGGTATTTGGCTACTGATTTCTCGCATATGTGGTTACCCTGGAATGGTTTTGCAAATCAATTAAGAATCAACAGAGAACCAAGATATAAACTCATGGTTACAGAGTATAATGCCAAGAATGAGACTGCTAATCTTGTTGAGGGCTGTTATATTGGGGTTTATAATTTGACAACTACTCAAAGGGAGAAACCGGTTAAAGCTCACCAAGATCACGATAATGAAGTTGGGATGCTTCATATTAATGCAGCTAAGTCTGAGCAAGGTTATGGTACAGGGGCTGTTCTTAAAGGACCAAAAAATCAAACCGATTTTATGTCTTATCGCTTGCAGTTTCCCTGCACTAATAACTTGGCAGAATATGAAGCATTAGTACCAAGATTAAAATTTGCTTTACATTACTTTGATCATGCAGATACGAAAGCTCGTATGTTGGACTTGTTTGATTTGCAGGGTGGACGACTTCAAGCTGTGGAGCATTTTAGTCGGCACCAAGAGACAGTCAAGCGCTGGCTTGACGAGAGGGCCAATTCGAAGGCTTTCAAACTTGCAGACCTGGTGTTTCTGTGGGACAAAGCCCATGAAAAGAAGCGTAAAAACACCAAGCTGCAACCTTTATGGACAGGGCCATACCAGATTGCCAAAACCCTGGGTAATAATGCATTTTTTCTACAGGACCTGGAGGGTAATTTTTTGAACCTTCCTGTTAATGGTCAATATCTAAAGCATTATTTCTCAGCTTTTCCATCCAATACATCGATTGAATAAATCACAAAGACGTTGTAACATGTGTATACATTATAAATAAGCTTTGAAGTAGTTGGTTTTCACTTTATTTTGTGTATATATTGTAAATAAGCTTTGAAGTAGTTTGTTTTATTTTATTTTGTTTGATTTTAAAGGTCTGTGTTTTATCCTTTGGGGTCTGTACAAAGTAGTTTGTTTTATTTTATTTTGTTTGATTTTAAAGTTCTGTGTTTTATCCTTTGAGGTCTGTACAAATTTCTTTTAGCTTTTAAAAATTCTATTTTTTTTTAAGTTTTTGCCTGGGCAGTAAAGAAAGAAGTCAGCCTTCTAAAATTGTTTTATTCTGAGTTCAAAATCCAGTGTTCATTCTGTTTTATTCTAATTGAGAGATAGTCTGCTTAAACTGAACAGTGGAACTATTTTGTTATTCAAAACAACAGTAGAAAGATGATTGGATTTTGTGTCTTGCTTGCCACAATTATTTTAATTATAAAGAAACTGCTATACTGTTTGGCTGGAGAAACTCCCAGGGAATCCAAGAAAAGTTGGTCGTAAGAGGGGACTCTGATTCGTGAAATTATTTGAGTATCCATAGAGGCTATCAGTACCCAGGCTGAAGCAGTTCCAGATTGATGAAATATTAAAAAAAAAAATTGTTCTTTTTTAAGGCTTTTCAGATTTCGGTATATTTCAAAGGAGAGAGAGAGAAGGTGAAAGTTGAGCAAGACAACATAAAACTGGCACTCTGTTATTTTCTATACAAAAAAAAAAAAAAGTTATGTAATGAAAGAGATAGCCAAGGCTTCAGAAGATGTTTTCTTTTACCAAGTTGTAGATACTACCTCACAGTTGTGGATCAGGGTCGTGAAAATCTAAAGAGTAACTCTGTCGGGGCTGTAAAAGGCTAAACTAGTAAACAGAGCCCTACTCGGTTTCCCCTTTCACAACTCGGTTTCCCCTTTCTAGAAAAGCTGATCAATCCAGAGTACAACATTCGAAGGCCCAGTCATTCTTGAAGAAAGTTTTATACGCTTATAATTGCACATCAGAAATCTTCCTTAAGTGATTCAACCTAGTATGTCCTTGGGAAATTTTAACAACTATCATGTAGTAGTTAAATTATTTTGAAGAATATTTGTGGCAAGGCATGGTACATGGTCTATGTTGTTTTGAAACTAGAGTCCTGGATTCTAAAATAGTGCTACTATTTTACCCGCAGATATCGCCATTTGTTGAGAAGCAACACACCCCCACTGAAAAAATGAATTTCCATCCTTTGAAAATATTTAGCTTTCATTTTACAGTAGGGACCCTCTTGATGTTTTCCAGGTTTTTATTCCAAATTTTGCTTGCCTCCTTCTTCTTCAAGTTTTGCATATACCAAAGTATCCAAGTAGGCTTGCCTATGGCTTTGATTTCAATTTAGAATTCATTTTTAAAATGTTAGAGTCATTTTTGAGTAAAGAAAATCTTTCACTAAATATGTAAAAATGCAGAATGCAAATGAATTCATTAGAAGTCAAACTTCCATTTTTGGAAAAGTCACGATATCGCGACACTTTCCATTTTTGGAAATGTCACGAAATCGTGACGGGTCTTGGAAGAATTGGTTAAGTGTTGGAAACGTCGTGATATCGCGACACTTCCATTTTTGAAAAGTCACGATATCGCGACACTTTCCATTTTTGGAAATGTCATGAAATCGCGACGGGTCTTGGAAGAATTGGTTAAGTGTCGAAAACGTCGCGATATCGTGACACTTCCATTTTTGGAAAAGTCGCGATATCGCGACACTTTTCATTTTTGGAAATGTCACGAAATCGCGATGGGTCTTAGAAGAGTAGATGGGATATCGTGACACTTCCATTTTGGAAAAGTCGCGATATCGCGACACTTTCCATTTTTGGAAATGTCACGAAAATCGCGATGGGTCTTGGAAGAATTGGTTAAGTTGACGTTGGCTTCCTTTTAATTTTTGAAATGTCATGAAATCGCTGACGGGTCTTGGAAGAAAAGGCTAAGTGCCGAAAAAGTCGCGATATGCGACACTTCCATTTTTGGAAAAGTCGCGATACCGCGACACTTTCCATTTTTGGAAATGTCATGAAATCATGACGGGTTTTGGGAGAGAGAGCAAGTGCGAAGGAAGGTCGCGATTTCGCGACATGTCACGAAATCGCGACATGTCGCGGTTTCGACAAAAGGGGCAAGAAGAAGCTAAGGCATAGAAGGTGTCGCGAAATCGTGACACAAATCAAAAAAGAGCCTAAGGCATGGAAGGTGTCACGAAATCGTGACACAAAATAGAAAGGCGCCTAAGGCAAGGAAGGTGTCATGAAATCGCGACGTCGCGATTTCGTGACATGGACAGCAGAAAAGAAGCCAAGGCATAAGGGCGTAGCGAAATCATGATGTCACGAAATCGTGACGTCGCAAAGTCACGACATGTTTCAGAGGGAAGCACAAAGTGCAGGGAACGTCGCGATTTCGTGACATGTCACGAAATCGTGACATGTCGCGGTTTCGCGACAGAAGAGACAAAGAAGCCAAAATGAAAAAAGCTGGAGGAAAGCATTGCGTTTTCACGACACGTGTCACAAAAATAAATAGAGCCGACATATAATGAATATTAGGGTTTTAAATTAATAATATTAAAGTACTAATCCTTGCATGTCTTTTGCAGAAAGCCATCTGGCAGTTGCATACTAGCGGAAGTAATGGCAAAAAAGACAAAATAAGCACGGATTAAATGAAGGCCGTCAGATGGAAATTTGAGATGCCGAGAATTGCTGGTTCATCCAGATTTTACAGATCTGGCCGCAAAGAGACTTTACGGTGACTAAGCAGCTGCCCATTTAATGGAGTATGTCGGCAATTGACCGAAAAATGAAAATATCTACACACAGTTACCGAAATTTGCCGATGGACGCATTTAATAGGAGAATTTATGGTGAAAGTAATGGCGTGCAGAGAATTTTAACTCAGAAGCGGCTCTGCAAAGATAAAATGTCAGAGAAGCCAGTGACTCATCCGAATTTCTCTGAGGAATTAATGAGACCCTCCCGGCAAGTGCACCAGAAAGATGAAGATATTTACTTACGCAGTGCCCATTTATGGAATATATCGGACGGGAAAATGAAGATATTTACTTGCAATTACGAGATGGATGAGAATAATATCAGATCATGCCTTTTCCATTTATGGCAAGTAACCACACTAAGATTTGCAGAGTGGTTAGGGTTTATTCAAAACTCTATTTTTAAAGGGGCTTATATTGTAAAACCCGGGTAGTAAGGTTAAGAGGATAAGATTTAGGGTTTGAGAAGAAGATATTTCTAAAAAGATCAGGGTCTGTCCCGAGTCTATAAATACTTCTTCTGAATGTAAATCACGGGAGGCGAAAACTTAGAAATACAAGCTATTGGAGCAATTTCCTGCAAATCTTGTTTGAATGCTTTGTTCTGGACTTAGAGTTGGTGTGACTTTCATTTTCTGTGATAGCGTGGCCAGGAGCCTAATCTCTTTCAGATTGTGATAAGTTCATCTTCTTTTGTTTTCGTTTCATTAAGGTTTATTTAAATTATGTTGTAGATCCGTGTTACCAGGATTGGATATGCTGCTAGGCTTCATTTTCTTTATTGTATGTTAGGGAAAATTACAGATTTAAGGTTCATGCCTGTTCTAATTGCTCTGTCCTCACCTGTGTGAGCTAGGCTGCCGGTGAGAGATACCAATTTTAACCGACTTCCCTTCTGTTTATAATTTTTTGTTAGATCTGTTTTCATCTTTGTCTTATGCTCTTAGTTGAAAGTGATCTTAGAAAGTCGGACACTTTCCTCTTTGATTTGTTCTATTGTGAAGCTAACCGGTATAACTAAAATTGGTAGTTTTGGTTTTGCAGCTAAGTTAGATAAACTTCTCTTTCTTGCCCTACCCTACTCTCTCTGTTCCACCGTGAAATGATCCATTTTTATCTTTCTTTAAATTTGTCTTTTATTTAAATCTGCTAAAGCATAAAGAGCTAGATCAAAGAACTGATTGTAAATCCGATTATCCACAAAGATAACCAACTCCAAAAACATTACCGAACCGAAGTCCCGAGCCCGTTGTAAGGTAACGACATGATCCACTTGAAACTATTCCAGAAGCGAAAAAGAGTGAATAGACATTCGACCCAACTCTGTAACTCACACCTTGGATATCCAGCAAGATCCTAAAGTGAGTGGGATTTATCCCGTATAAGTGTTATCGGTATTTTATGCTCATTCTTCACAGGGTGTGTATAAAAGTCGAACCAACAGACCTCCCAAATTCTACGAGCCTTATAAAGTCTTACAATGCATTGGGCCCATTGCTTATAAACTAGAATTACTAGAATCTTCCAAAATTCATCCTATGTTCCATGTCTCTTGTCTTAAACCAGTACTTGGCACACACATTACCACACAAACTCAACTTCCTAAGTTCATAGATGATGGAACAATCTTGGTTGAACCTGAAGTTATCTTGGATCGTCGCACTCGTCAACTTCGACATCGCACCATCATCAAAATTTTGATTCAGTGGAAATGCCTACCTTCTGAAGATTCTACCTAGAAAACACTTCATCACATACAACAATAATTTCCTCAATTTCCACTTTGAGGACAAAGCTCTTATTAAGGAGGGTGGCATGTTAGGATCCTAATCCTAACCATTAATCCATATTAATTCACTTATTATGATTATGGACCATTGTGTCTTTTCACCTCACAACTCTAGGATAGATATTTATATTCATTCATGAGGGTGTCAATAGGCATCCATCGAATTATAAGAAGATATATTTATAAATCCATTGGTAGGTTTACCTCCAGTGAAATAGTGATTCAAATACAAAAGTGATTCAATATATTTTTCATTGTTTTTACATTCCATTCCATTTTTTTTCCATCCTTCCAGGCTGCTAGAAACCAGGTTCCTACCAGTAGCTTATATATTAGACCTTTTCAAAGGTCTTTACAATGTATTTTATAATGTCACTTTGGACATTTTCAATGGAAGTCTTCACCTTGCTGTTTCATCTCAAATAGTTGGAGATTTGAATGTCAGTTTTACATAACAATAATCTAAAATTAATACATTTCGCTAACTAGTTTGGGTTTATTACAATTGAATTTGTCCAAGTGACATAATTCCAAACAAACATAACAAATGCCTAAATTTAAATAATTTGCTGATAAGACAATACAACTTTTTGTCCTCTTCCTATGGGAAGAGACAAATTAAGATTACGTTTAAATCTAGATAACTAAAAAATTAATAGATTACATATTTGATTATAAATCATATAAAAAATATTTAGATCACATGCCAAGTATTAATGCCAATGTAACAATTAGTCATGCTGACTATGTGACCCATGTGGTGTTGGCTAAACTTGTCAACATACATGGAACTCCAACACGTCAAAAAGGTTTGCATGGTCAAACATTTTATGTAACACCTTTCCACAACACCTTTTCATAATGTCTCCCTATAAGTGGTATCCATCGAACTATCTTCAACATGCTTCCTCACCATCTAATTCATCTATACCTGACCTATATTCAATTGTAACATCTTCTTGAATACTCCTGCAACATACACTGCTTAAAAATACAATAATATTGCACAATTTTACGTAAAATAATAGGTATACATCACATAGTATCTTATGAGCCAAATTCATCACAAATCACATAAATAAGACATAAGAGTCATCAAAACACATCCATATTTTCAAAATTTACATATAAAAAATAGATAAAAACTGCATAATATGATAATAATTCCACACTCATCAGTGCTAATGTGTGGGTGACCAAAATTCCTAATTGAATCAATGAGAGTAGGTGTATCTATTACATTATGCACTATATACTCACCTATCCCTGGAATCATCACAAGAATTTCAACCTATGTAGTTTGGGAAGCAGATGTGGAAATGGTTCCAACATCCTCATCTAATTCTTGAACTATTATGGGTGAAACCTGAAGTGGGTGAAGGCTCAATGGTTGGATTTGGTGGAGGCTCCATGGATGGATTTTGTGGAGGTGAGGGTTTAGGCCACATAGAGGGTGAACCGGAAGGATATGTTATGGTGGATGAGGCATTGGTGTATTGGATAACACTTGGCATGATCGCTGGTATCGAGATAGGTAGAACATCTAGATGCCTTGCTATGGGGGGTGTTATAATAGTTATGGCTAATAGAGGTGTAATAGTAACCTAGGCCACTATGTATGGGGATGGTGTTATGGTAGGTGTGGTTGGATGGAAATGGGGGTTTGTGTAAGGCATGGGTGGTATTTATAGATAAAAGGGAAGACCTTGTGCAGATAAGATATGGATAGAATGCGATGGATTGGACCAAATATGACTAGACTGAATGGTTTGATGTGATGGATAGTGTGGAATATATGGAATACCTAGGTCTATGTAGTGCATTTGATGGAGTAGAATGAGTGATAAATATTGATATGCAAGTGGGTTTGTGGTTGGTGATGGGTGCAACATAGTGGGGTTAGATACCACTAGCATAGGATCTAGAGGTGGGTACTACGTAGTGGGATTAGGTTCCATTAGCACAGGGGTTGGAATAGGTGATGTTGGGGTGAGGTATAGGTGGGTGGATGGTAGGGTAAGCTCATGCAAGTTAGACATCATATCATAATACTTAAATAGTTCCTCATAATATGAATACAATGCACATGTCCCTCATGAATGTACTTGAGGTAATGATGTAATATTGAGGGGATGCATCACATATACTGAATCCATGGTCATCCTAGCAGGACATTGTATTGCATCTCTCCTTCAAGGATGTAGCATAGTGTAGGAATGGTCTTTACACCTACTTGAATAGGTAAAACAACCATTCCTAATATTGAGCACAATGCATCATTAAAGGCCCACAAGGTAAATGGGGAGGCAACTATGTGTGATGGTGGGAGGTTCAAATGTTGAAGGGCCACAAATGTAATAATGTTGATTGATGATCCAGTGTCTCTTTTAAAGGGTTTGTGATCTATATGAGCTATTATGTGCAAAGGAGGATCCGGTTCTTCTATGGTCAAGGTTTTTATTTTATGATAATAGAATTCAATGGATGGCTCACCACAATTTTTAATGCCACCCATAAAATTTATAAAGTTATTAGGATCTTGTGTTTGTACTTCAATGGATTTCAATATTTCTATTAATGCCTCACGATGTGGGGATGACTGTTGTATAAGCTTATATATTGAAAGCTTGGATGATGCCATTCTAAGGTTCTGTATGAGGTGATTGGTTAGGTAAATGATGGGTCTTAGAGGATGTGGCATGGCTTTCACTTGTGGTGGAGGTAGTGTAGAGGATGATGGAATGTTGTTGGAGTTACTCAATGACATTGGTTTCTCATAATAGTGTTGGTTCTGAGCAACTATGTGTATCATCCCTACAAAATTTTGATGTTGTGGTAGTGTTGAGGTGCTATACTTGGTTAGGAAACATGGAAGTGGGTGGTGTGATGTATTTTTGAGTGTATATCAGTAATAGATCCTAGGATATGCCAAGGTTTTGGTTTTGTGGAACCAGAGGATTATCAATGACTATGACTCTCTTCTTTGCAAGATCTTGCACTATGTTCTTGAACGTAATGCAATCATTAATTTCTTACCCCTTTTGCCTATGATAAACATAGTAATGGTATTATTTGTAGAACTTTAGTTTAGGCTTATTAGGATATTTTAGCCTCACTTCTAGCAATACAATTTCCTATGCTTCATACAATTATTGAAAAATAATCGAGTAAGACTCTAGAAATAGAGTGTAATTATGAGGGGGCTTGGTAGGATGTCTATTGTGGTTGTATTATTGTTGTTGGTTTTGCCATTGTGGGGTAGTCATAATGGCATGATATGTGATCTATTGGGGTTGAGGTTGATTTTGAGGGTTTTGTGGGTGTTGATATTGTTGTTGATTTGGACCACTTGGGGTGCTCAACACCACCTGATTAACTTGGTTGGGATTTGATTGATTTTTGGAGGTGCCCTTAGAGTTCTTATTGTTCCACTCTTTATTTTTTAGCTTTATTTCTCCCTCCTAGATATTTATATCCTCTATTGTCTTAGCTTGTGCTAGAGCTTCTTCTAGTGTGTGGTACTATTGGAGTTGTAACAATAGTGATATTGGTTTTGAACAAATCCTAGTAAACATTCTTGTAAGCTCAATGGTGGGGAGTGAGAATGGTAATTATGTTATCATGGCTCGCCACCTAGCACCATAATATAATATTGACTCATCATAAAATTTTTGAAGATTAAATATGTATATCATAGTTGTCTTCTTCTTCACATTTAATGAGAAGCATTCTAGAAAGAGGTTGGCCATTTGCTCAAAGTTGTATAGACTATGTCTTGGCAAATGATTGAACTAGTCTATAGATCCTTCCCCATAAGATCAGAAACATATGCAACATGGGTGAATCAATATCATTGAGCAGGTAGCATGCATTTATGAAGTTGCTCATATGCTCTTGGGGATCCTCCTTGCCTTTAAATTTGTCAAATTTTAGCATTTCAAACAATGGAGGATATGGTGGTGAAGGTATTGAGGGATGTATGAGAAAGTTCTACAACTGATTGGGTGTTGGATTTTGCTATCCCATTCCCATAGCTTACATTTTTAAAGTGCAAATCTAGTCGACCAACCATTGGAAGAGATGTGATGTAGGTTGGAGAACACCCTAAGATGTGGTAGATCAAAACCATGATTGTGTGATTTTTTGATATGGGGTAAGTTGTTTTTGGGTGTATGGATTTGGTGGTGGAACGTAGTTAAAGGATACTTGGTGGTTGATGGATGGTTTTTGTTGTTGATGTTGCAATGGTGGTGATTGATATCATTGTTGTATGACCTATTGTTGGGTCATAGCTTGTTGTTGGTGCGGCGATTGAGCGACTCATTATTGTTGGGTATTTTTTTGTAGGTGATGGTGAGTTGTTTGGAGTGGTTGGTTTTGTTGCTGATAGTACTATTTTAGTGGTTGTTTCTACTAGTAGTACTATTGTAGTGCAGACTATTATGGGTGCAGTGTTGGAATAGGGTGTTTTTGTTGGTAGTATTGCTATAACAATTGTTGTTTTTGGTAGTATTGTTGGTATGGGGGTTGAGGTTGTTGTGGTGGAGGTTGAGGATGTTGTTTATTTTAATGGTGTGACTACTATTGTTGGTAGTACTATTGGGGTGGAGGTTTCTAGCCATAGGCCTTGACCTCAAGTAGTGGCTAGGTGGTAATATATGAGGTTGGGTAATGTTCGGTGAGAGATAGAGGTTGGCTCAAAGGTGGATGGGAGTAACTATAGGAAGCATCCTATGGTTGTGGGGGCATTAGGGCCTGGATGGTAGGTAGTGTAGTTTCCCAAGCTAGGGACTACGTAAAGAAATTATCTTGCACATAGGTGATATTGGGTCCTTGCATAGATGGTTGAAGTGGATGGGCTGAGGTAAGCATATTAGATGTGGGCAACTATGATGCTACATTAACCTGTCCTAGGGGAGGCTAGTTTTGGTCTAATGCTATTGATATTACATTGGACTAGAGATACGAACCTCCAAGAGGAAAGAATGATGCAAGCATACCATATGATCGGTTTGGTCTGGTAGGACATGCAGTTTGGGTGTAGGTCATTTGCAAATATGTGGTTAAAACCAGCTGGGGTGGGAGGGTGACTAATGACAAGGATGGATGAGATGATATTGGTGTGAGGATAAAGCTACACTAAAGGGATAAGGTCACCTCAACATCAATGATTGTGATACAAACTAAATACTATGGATCATTAGTATACTCTAGTTCTGTTTTGATGGCATGGTCATAGGTGGTACCTGAATCCAGGGACCTAATCAACAGGGAAGTGAGTTACTACATGTAGCTAGCATAGCTTCTTGAGGGTGGTTGTGGGGCTACTTCATACTTAGTTAGATGAGTGGTGGATGGATAGGTTTCCTACCCAAGTATGTCCATGGTGTCTTGGGTGGTGGCTTTAGTTTGGGCGTAACTATGAGTCAAGAACCCTAAATGGGGGATGGATGGTGATGCAGTTGTGGGTGTGCAATGTTGTGGTGGATCCTGGTGAATCTATTTTTGTATTTTTCTTTTTTTATTGGGAATATATCTACACAAATAGATAAATTAAACAATAAATTTTTATTTTCTTTGTTTTAAGGTGATAATGTTTGATCTGAATGTGATTGTGATATGAAAACAATAAAATATGAAATCTGAGCATAAAATAATGACAATACAAAAAAGTGCATAAATCAAAAACATGGGGGATGAATGGGTCCCATAATGATCACCATCTTGTAGATAGTGAGAGTACACACCATGCAATGTAAAAAATCAAAAAGTAATAAAATTATATTAACTTCTAAAAATGTGCCTTTTTGTTACATTTTATGCTCGCACAGGGATTTACAATAGATTAAGGGAGCGATTTTCTTATGCAAATAAATATGGTGCTTTGGTGCTCTCATGCTACAAAAATTATAAGTGCATATTTTTTGTGACCACTGCTATGTTGAATATAAAATGAGGCCACATTCAGCACCTCTAAATTGATGTGTGGGCTTGCGAATGCTAGATCTAGAGTAGGCAACTCTCTAGACTATGATCGTCTATAGGTGGATGGTTGCAACTATCGATCATCTATATATGGATGGTCACATAATGTGTGTTGTTACAGTCAAGTAGCGATAAATCTGTGGGCGCATCTAACTTCCAACTATTGGCTGGTTCTACTTTTGACCTAGTCAATACCTATGGGACCTATGCACATGCAAACCTGCAAAGCATTAGAAATATCTATCGAGCCTCCCTGAGTGATACCTAACTACAATAAGGTGAAAATCAATGCAAGTAATAGAAAAGCAAATAAGCATGCAAAAGTGAATGATATAAATATAATTTTACCTTCTATAGACCACTATTTTTGCTTTCTGATTTTACCTCGTAATTATCATCTGTGGATGAGTGTGCATGCAAATTTGTGGTGAGTGCACACTATGGAATTTTCATCCAATGTGTAGGCTCAATTAAGTAATTGTGTGTGCTTGTTTATATTTTAATATTTAAATTACATAATATTATTTAATTTAAATATTTGTGCATTGCTTTTTAACTGGCTTTGTTGTGTGTGTGCTTGTTTAGTTAACTAGCTTAGTTAACTAAGTACAGAGTGTGCATATTTGAGTTAACTAGTTTAGTTATCTAAGTGCATGGTTGTCTTCCTTTTGTGGCTTAAATATGGAACTACCAGTAACTTTGAGTTTGCTTGTGGAAGGCCTTTTCCATGTGTGTGAACAATTTATTGTGCTAGGTTTATGTGTCTACATATACTAAAGTTAATAGATAATATTAACATTAGAAAAGAAAATTTAATAATAGTATTAATTAATTTAATTCTATGAAGAAGTAAATAATTTTTTTTGTGTGTGTGGAAAACATCCCAAAAGTGATTCCACTTTCGGGTAAGACCCAAGGAGGAAGTGGTATATTTTCTACCAAAATTACCCACAAATCGCACCTGACCTACCACCTTTGACATACTCAAGGAGAAAACTTGAAACAACAAAAAACAAGAACACACAAACACAAACACACAATAAGATAAAAAAAATCATGCTCCTTGAGTGTGTCAAAAAGATAAAGCACAACCAAACACACACAATAAGATTAAAAAAAAACACAACATGAACCACACAGAAAAACACAAGAACAACATAACAAAACACAAACATGACAAAAACAACAAAATGCTACAAAGACACAACCAACAAAAACATGAAAAACAAAAACAACCAAAATCTACAACAAAAACAACCAACAACAAACAACAAACAAAAAAAAAAACATAGAAAAAACTCACACCAAAACACAAAAACACCAATTAACACAAACATACAAAAACACAAGAACAAGAAAAATAAAAACACAAGAACAATAACAAAAAATATAAAAAATACAAAAAAAACACAAAACAACAAAAACACAAGAACGACAAAAAAAACACAAAAATAAAACAAAACAAAAAAACACACACACACACACCTCAAAAACTAAACAAAAAAATAAATTAAAAAAAGAAAAAAAATTGAACACAACAATGACCTTTCTAGACCAAAATACTTTTAAGGCAAGAATCAATAGAGAAAACAAAAGAAATATAATTTTGAGCTAGGTAACTAATATACCTTTACCAAACCAAAGAGAAGCAAAAATAAAGCAAGAAGAAACTAGGTACCTCAAGAACTGAAGCCATCCAAAGAAATGATAGAAATAAGAGCTTCCCTTATTTGTGAAGCCCACCATCTAGGAGGGTGGCCATAGCAAGTAATATCACCTTTATCCAAAGCCCAATTAGCTAAAGCATAAACACTCTTGTTATGATCTCTAACCACATGATTGTAATTAACTTTCAAAATTCCCATCTAGATTAACTGAATCTTCTTAATATTTCTTTTTATTCTCTAACCAACCTTATGATTTATAAGAGTCTTCAAAAGATTAATCATGAGTTGAGAGTTAGACTCAACTAGCACCTTTTCCCATCCAAAATTAGCAGCCTCATGAAGGCCTCTAAGGATACCATACCCCTTAGCATGGTTATTGGATAGAATACCTAAATTATTAGCAAAAGTAAAAACCAGGGAGCCATCTTGAAGTCTACCAATTCCTCCCACACTAGCTTTTCCAGGGTTCTCTCTAGAGGCTCCATTAGTATTGAATTTTCCAAAATCCTTAGGATGAGGTTTCCAATTCCTTATTCTACCCATATTGTAATTACTCACATTCCCTTTAATTTGGTTTCCCTTGGAAGAGTTAATATTCAATATTGTCATCACTTGATCCCATCTTTGGTAGGGGTTTTTGGGGTGATTAATGAGTTGTTGGACTGATTCAATTAATTTGGCAATGGTTTTTTACCAGATATAGTATTATCCTTCCTATCTTGATTAAAAATTTGGTTGTTCCTTTCATTCCATACATTCCAAAGAAGAATGATAGAACCCATCCAAACTAACTGCCTAATAAAATGATCAACACCAGACCAATCCCTCCAATTTTGTTTAAAAGTAAAAAAATTGGACCACTATAAGCCAACTAAAGTGGCCATTCTCCTCCATAGCCCAGAGGCTAAATTAAACTCAATAAAAATATGGTTGAGAGTTTCCACATTCTCTCCACATATTTCACATCTAAAAGGGCCATGAAAACCATGCTTCATAAACTTGTGTTATTTAGACCAAGCATTAAAAATCTTGGAGGACAACCAATTATATGCCAAAAGATCAAAACATTCCTTCAGACAACAATAAATTGAATATCTGGGACATATTTTCTCCAAAGGAGTCAAGGTGGACACTCGCAATATTGAAGATGTGAAAAATTGGCCTACCCCAAAAACCTTGAAAGGCTTTCATGGTTTTTTAGGATTAACGAGGTATTATCATAAATTTGTTAAAGATTATGGTAAGATCGTAGTACCCTTAAAAACTCTACTCAAGAAGGTGATATGGTATTCCTTCATCTTCAACCTTATAGCCAAACTTCTCTCAAAATCAAAGGTTCACAAAAGTTAGCTCCCAAATTCTATGGGCCTTATAAAGTCTTACAATGCATTGGGCCCATTGCTTATAAACTAGAATTACTAGAATATTCTAAAATTCATCCTATGTTCCATGTATCTTATCTTAAACCAATACTTGGCACACACATTACCACATAAAATCAACTACCTGAGTTCATAGATGATGGAGCACTCATGGTTGAATCTAAAGTTATCTTGGATCATCACACTTGTCAACTTTGACATCGCACCATCACCAAAATTTTGATTCAGTGGAAAGGCCTACCTTCTGAATATTCTACCTGGGAAACACTTCATCACATACAGCAAAAATTTCCTCACTTTCCACTTTGAGGACAAAGCTCTTTTTAAGGAGGGTGGCATGTTAGGATCCTAATCCTAACCATTAATCTGTATTAATTCACTTATTATGATTATGGACCATTGTGTCTTTTCACCTCACAACTCTAGGATAGATATTTATATTCATTCATGAGGGTGTCAATAGGCATCCATAAAATTATAAGAAGATATATTTATAAATCCATTGGTAGGTTTACCTCCAGTGAAATAGTGATTCAAATACAAAAGTGATTCAATATTTTTTTCATTGTTTTTACATTCCATTCCATTTGTTTTCCATCCTTCCAGGCTGCTAGAAACCAGGTTCCTACTAGTAGCTTATATATTAGACCTTTTCAAAGGTCTTTACAATGTATTTTATAATGTAACTTTGGACATTTTCAATAGAAGTCTTCACCTTTCTATTTCATATCAAATAGTTGGAGATTTGAATGCCAATTTTACATAACAATAATCTAAAATTAATACATTTCGCTAACTAGTTTGGGTTTATTACAATTGAATTTGTCCAAGTGACATAATGCCAAAAAAACATAACAAAGGCCTAAATTTAAATAATTTTCTGATAAGACAATACAAATTTTTGTCCTCTTCCTATGGGAAGAGATAAATTAAGATTACATTTAAATCTAGATAACTAACAACTTAATAGATTACAGATTTGATTATAAATCATATAAAAAATATTTAGATCACATGCCAAGTATTAATGCCAATGTAACAATTAGTCGTGCTGACTGTGTGACCCATGTGGTGTTGGCTAAACTTGTCAACATACATGGAACTCTAGCACATCAAAAAGGTTTGCATGGTCAAACATTTTCTGTAACACCTTTCGATAAAAACTTTTTGTAATGCCTCCCTGTAGGTGGTATCCATAGACCTATCTTAAACATGCTTCCTCACCATCTGATTCATCTACACCTGACCTATATTCAACTATAACATCTCCTTGAATACTCCTACAACATACACTCCTTAAAAATACAACAATCATGCACAATTGTGCGTAAAATAACAGAAATATATCACATAGTATCTTATGAAACAAATTCATCATAAATAACATAAATAAGACATAAAAGTCATCAAAACACATCCATATTTGAAAAAATTACATATAAAAAAACTGCATAATATGATAAAAATTCCACACTCGTCAGTGCTAATGTGTGGGTGATGAAAATCCCTAATTGAATCAATGAGAGTAGGTGTATTTGTTACATTCTACACTATATACTCACCTATCCCTGGAATCATCATGAGGATTGTAACCTATGTAGTTTGGGAAGCATATGTGTAAATGGTTCCAACATTGTCATCGAATTGCTGAACTATTGTGGGTGAAACCTGGGTGATACCCGATGTAGGTGAAGGCTCAATGGTTGGATTTGGTGGAGGCTCCAGGGATATATTTTGTGGAGGTGAGGTTTTAGGCCACGTAGAGGGTGAACTAGATGGATGTGCTATGGTGGATAATACATTGGTGGATTGGATAACACTTGGCATGATCACTGGCCCTAGGATAGGCTAAACATCTATATGCCTTGCTATGGGGGGTGGTCTAACAGTTGTGGGTAATGGAGGTGTAATAGTAACCTAGGCCACCATGGATGGGGGTGGTGTTATGGTAGCTATGGTTGGCTAGAAAGGGGGGTTTGTGGAAGGCATGGGTGGTATTTGAAGGTGAAATGGGAGACCTTGTGTAGATAAGAGTTGGATAGGATGCGGTGGGTTTGACCAAACATGACTAGACTAAATGGTTTGGTGTGATGGATAGTGTGGACTATATGGAATAACCAGGTCTATGTAGTGCATCTAAATGAGTAGAATGAGTGGGGGTTGGTGATGGGTGCAACATAGTGGGGTTAGATTCCACTAGCATAGGGGCTAGAGGTGGGTACTACATAGTGGGATTAGGTGCCACTAGCACAAGGGCTAGAACATGTGAGGTTGGTATGAGGTATAAGTGGGTGGATGGTTGGGCAAGCTCATGCAGGTTAGACATCATATTGTAATACTTAATAGGTTCCTCATCAATAGGAATACAATGCACACATCTCTCATGAATAGGTAATGATGTAATATTGAAATAATGCACCACATATCCCAAATCCATGGTCATCCTAGTAGGACATTGTATTGCATCTCTCCTTCAAGGATGTAGCATAGTGTAGGGATGGTCTTTACACCTACTTGAATAGGTAAAACAACCATTCCTAGCATTGAGCACAATGCATCATTGAAGGCCCACAGGGTAAATGGGGAGGCAACTATGTGTGATGGTGGGAGGTTCAAATGTTGAAGGGCCACAAATGTAATGATGTTGATTGATGACCCAGTGTCTCTTTTAAGGGCTTGCGATCTATATGAGCTATTATGTGCAAAGGAGGATCCAGTTCTTCTACTGTCAAGGTTTTTATTTTATCATCATAGAAGGCAATGGATGGCTCACTACAAATTTTAATGCTACCCATTAAATTTTCAAAGGTATTAGGATCTTCTGTTTGTACTTCAATGGATTTCAATATTTCCATTAATACCTCATGATGTGGGGGTGACTGTTGCATAAGCTCATATATTGAAATATTGGTTGATGCCATTCTAAGGCTCTATATGAGGTGATTGGTTAGGGATATTATGGGTCTTATAGGATGTTCCATGGCTTGCACTGGTAGTGGAGGTAGTTTAGAGGATGATGGAATGTTTTCGGAGTTACTCAATGCCATAGGTTTCTCAAAAAAACATTGTTTCTGAGTAACTATGTGTATCATCCCTACAAATTTTTGATATTGTGGCCTAGTGTTGAGGTCCTTTGCTTGGGTAGGAAACATGGAAGTAGGTGGTGTGATGTATTTTTGAGTGTATATAGGTAACGGGTCTTGGTATATGCTAATATTTTAGTTTTGTGGAACCAGAGGATTATCAATGACTATGGCTCCCTTCTTTACAAGATTTTGCACTATGTTCTTGAACACAATGCAATCATTAATGTCATACCACTTTTTACTGTTATAAATATAGTAATGGTATTCTTTGTAGAAATTTGGTTTAGGCTTATTTAGATCTTGTAGCCTAACTTCTGGCAATACAATTTCCTGTGATTCATACAGTTATTGAAAAATAACCCAGTAAGACTCTAGAAATGGAGTGTAATTACGAGGAGGCCTGGTAGGATGCCTATTGTAGTTGTCTTATTGTTGTGGTTTTTCCATTATGGGATAGTCAGCATGGCATGATATGTGATATGTTAGGGTCGAGGTTGACTTTGCAGATTTTTTGGGTGTTGATATTATTGTTGATTTAGACCACTCAGGTTTCTCAACACTACCTGATTAACTAAGTTGGGCTTTGATTGATTTTGGAGGTGCCCTTAGAGTTCTTATTGTTCCACTCTTTCTTTTTTAGCTTTATTTCTCCCTCCTAGATCTTTATATCCTCTATTGTCTTAGCTTGCACTAGAGCTTCTTCTAGTGTGTGGTACTATTGGAGTTGTAACAATAGCAATATTAGTTTTGAAAAACTCCTAGTAAACATTCTTGTAAGCTCAATGGTGGGGAGTTATAATGGTAATTAAGTTATCACGGCTCACCACCTAGCACCATAATCTAAGATTGAATCATCATCAAATTTTTGAAGATTAAATATGTATGTCATGGTTGACTTCTTCATATTTAATAAGAAGCATTCTAGAAAGAGGTTGGCTATTTGCTCAAAGTTGTATAAATTATGTCTTGGTAAATGATTGATCTAGTCTATAGATCCTTCCCCAAAATATTAGAAACATATGCAACATGGGTGAATCAATATCATTGAGCAAGTAGCATGTATTGATGAAGTTTCCCATATGCTCTTGAGTATCCTCCTTGCCTTTAAATTTGTCAAATTTTAGCATTTTGAACAACAAAGGATATGGTGGTGAAGGTACTGAGGGATGTATGGAAAAGTTCTACAACTGATTGAGTGTTGGATTTTGGTATCCCATTCTCATAACTTGCATTTGTAAAGTGCAGACCTAGTCAGCCAGCCATTGGAATAGATTCAATGTAGGTTGGATAACCCCATAAGATGTGGTGTTAGTCTTACAATGACACTGAGAGGGGAGGGTGAATCAGTGTGGTACTTTAAACTTAAATTTAGAGCACTTAAAACTGAAATAATGAAACCTTAAAACCAGATAAATCAAGTATCACAAGAGAACATCACACAATGTAAGATTTAACGAGGTTCACCAATGTGGCTACTCCTCAAAAATGACTGCTTGGACTACAATCCAAATCCAATCTTTGCAAAGAAATAACTTTACAAGCAATTTACCAACACCTACTGGAAGGAGCACCTACCCCTGATTTATCTGCACCAATAGAAAGGAGCACCAACCACTGATTTATCTGCACCAATAGAAAGGAGCACCAACCCCTGATTTACCAGCACCAACTGGAAGGAGCACCAACCCCTTCGTGTTCTCTGCACACTCTGCTTTCTCTATGCAATCTACTTTCTCTGTGCAATCTGCTTTCTCTGTGTAATCACTTCGTACACTCTACTTCACTACAGTTAAACTTCATGATTGTATTCTCCCTTTTGTGCACTCTGCTCTTGTAGCACCCTAAAATTGGTGCAATAAACCTTAGAAAATAATTAAAATTACCTTAGTAATAATTCAAATTCAAATTTTAACCCCAAAACTACTCCCAAACCGCCTGCTACCCGTTTCCTCATTTTTTGTGCCATTTTTAGAGTTTGTTTCATCCGTTGGACGATATCATGTCCGACAGATGATATCGCCTCAGATCGAACGATTTCGTCTGGAGTAGAATGTCCAACCGATTTCGTCCCAAAATTGATTTTTCATAATTAGCTTCTGTTTCAACGACGTCTCTAATCTGGGTAGAAGCATGTCTGCGTCGTTAGAGACCTCCCCCATTGGATATCTTCTAGATTAGGATGATATCCAACCTCCTAACCTCCCTCCTAAGCTATTTAAACCTTAGGACCCCCCTTGACATCCCCCTGGCTGAATTTTTCTACACTTCGAGTTTTACATGCATTAGAATATCCTAGACCATTGTTTGTCTTTGTCTCTTTTTCGAATTTTCTTGCAAGAACTTTGTTATTCTTTAGTCGGAGCAAGCTCAGATCATCGCAGATGATCCTGTCCAATTCAAGATGATTTCATACCAATCCGAGATGATTTTGACTGCAGTCAACATTGGGGGCAATCAGTGCCCTGAGTTTGCATTCTTCCTCCATTTTTTATTGTTTTGCTTTGCATTAGTTAAACTTATTATTATTTTGCATCTCGGAGTTCACCCATATAGTCTTAATGCATAATAAAATCATAAATTGTCATTAAATCATTGTAATGCACTCATGTTTTTGTTTATTATTATCATTTTAACATTATTACTGTCATTTTACATCATTGCCCTCTGTTGGCATAGCTGCATTTTTTGTATTTGGTATCCATTTCTCTGATTGCAGGTCTCTGACAAATTCGTCAGATCTTAGACGATCCTGTCATATAGGAGACGATTCTGTCAAATTCCATACGATCTTGACTGCTTCAAAAATCATAACCTCCATCAGACATCCGAAACCAGGTATGGATCTCTTCACTTAATTATTCTCTGTGTTTTTTGTTTAAATCTATTTTATGTCTTCATTTAATTTGCATTTTCATAATAGAACAACTTACATTCATCTGGCCAAACCTAGGACTTGGATGTTTAAAGCTAAAACTAAACACATCAAACTCATTCCCAACCTAGGCGTGGAAACTACCACTAAACGTTTCCTGGTGAACCCCACCATCCATAAAAAAATCACCTTAATACCCCTCCCCCGAGAGGCGGGACCTTCAAAGGGCCTCTTAGTCTAAGGTATTGTCCCATCCTTTTCCCATCCTCCTTTTGGGCACGGATCCTTTAGCTTGAAGGTAAGGATGCAAAAAATTTGGAACGATACATTTTGGTGAACCCGACGTGAAACTAAAACCTTTTGAAAAAAAAAAAAAAAACAAAAACATACATGCATTTAAAATAATTAGAAAACTACTAAGTTGCATATCATGTCTAGATGGTAGCTCCTAAGAAAAGACTAGCTGTCACTATAAATGTTGAAAACCAATTAGCAACCATATAAGTTAATTATGTGCTTAGTGTGCCTGAAATAGATAGAAACCAACTTTTGTGGAAAGAACTTGATAGGAGGCTAGGTATCATTTCATATAGATCAACACAACTTAAACAAATCAAGAGGTTTGCCCTAGATAGGATCCTGGATCCTCATCAACTCATTTTTTATCATGAACTTCAGAGAGCCTACCATAGGTCGTTAGCTTATAGGAGAGTTCTTGTGTCTTCAGAATTGTTCACCTTCGAGGAATACCTCGAGAACGCAGTTGTGGTACGCCAACTTCTAGTTCATATAGAAGTCCAAGAAACTGATCTTATGATTAGAAAAATATGGAATAGAGTTCCTAGAGCTATGTTATATTGTGAATATTGTCGTGAGAATTATTATTATCAACCAGAATCTGAAATACACGGTATTGCTATAGCACATTTCATTAAATTCTTGAAAGAAAATTTTCAATTTGAAGAAGAGCACTTCATGACTCCTGAAGAACTCGAGCCCATTAATGATATTTATAAATTTTTTATAGAAGACTAGATCATTACTTTCATTATTATTATTTCTTGCATTTAGTGTGCTATTTGTTATCTTTATAATATTGTTACAAAAACAAAAAAAACAAAAATAGAAAAAACAAGAAAAACCAAAACATAACAAAACTAAAACATTTTATTTCAAATACTATAGTAGGTATATAATTAAAATATATACCTCTTAAGCTTGTTGCATATATATATATATATATATATATATATATATATATATATATATATATATATATATATATATATATATATATATAACAAGTATATATATATTTGCTGAAATCTAAATTTAAGCACAATGCCTAGACTTAGGAATGGTAAACAAACTGAAGAAGAAGAAGAAGATTGGTTAGGAGACAAAACAAAAAACCCAAATGTCCTTCCTGAGGATTTAATTCCAGAAGGAGAAGCTCTAGAATAGCCAGAAGATGAGCTGGTCGAAGAAAATGAACAACAAGAAAATCTTAAAGAGGAAGGATCCTCATCCCCTAGAATGGCTCCAGATGGAACTATTGCTTTTGATAACTTAGATCATTTCTAGAAATTTTTCAATAATAACATTGGTGCTCTTAATATGGTAGTTCATATTGATAGAGGACAAATTAGTGACACTCAAGCAGCCATGGAAGATATGTTTAACATACACACTAATCCCTTGTCCTTTGTTGATCAAGAAAGTGATAAGGCTGGACCATCCAATAGAGATATGGTCACTATGATTCAGAACATGCAAAAACAAGTTACCCAACCCCCTAAGGAACCTGTTATTGAGCCTAAAATAATTCCCACACAAAAGAAACCTTCATTCACTGCTTTATTTTGCCAAACTATTGATCAATATGCTTCAAATCGATAAAAACCTAAAATAAAGCCAACACCAATTTTCAACAATCGGGGATACAACATAATACAACTTCAAAACTTCTTCATAACACCCTTCCTACCAAAAATTTACACAATAGCAACATAGCATCTAATCTTTATGTCCCTCCATCATATGTTCACAAATCCCATATTAATGCCCTACCGAATCAATATGGTGGGCAAACCAATAATCTGGAAGCCATGGTGAAACAGTTAGCTTCGCGTATGGACCAGATAGATCCCTACCGTCCCTCGTACAATTATTGAGAGATATGTAGTCAACCTCTGGATCCCATAGTTGTAGCACAACCATACCCTAAACACTTTCCCATGCCCATCCTACCTATATATAAAGGAACTAAAGATCCCATAGAGCATCTTTGCATGTTTAGGATAGCATGTCATGATATATCACATGATGACTTGCTATTACTAAAAATGTTCTTGAAAAGTTTAGGAGGAATGGCATTGGAGTGGTACTATCAATTGCCCACTCATTCTTTGAGAAATTTTGAAGAAATAGCTGAATCTTTTGTCCATCAATTTAGTGCCTACATTGAGAGGCATGTCACCATTAAATATTTATACAACTTAAAACAAGACAAAGATGAATGTTTTGCTGATTTCTTAGCTAGATGGAGGCAGTTGATAGGAAAACTGCACTTTGTGCTACCTTATAGGGAAATGTTGGATATTTTTATCAATAATTTGCAAGAACAAATATCTTGAGTTATCAAATGCTACCTTAACCACCTTCGATCAAGCTATAGACTTAGCTCGAAGGGTAGAAGATGCTCTCATTAGGAGAGGTCAACTCAAAAAGAAAGATGATGAGAAAACATCCAAAAATTAGTATAAAAACAAACAAGTTATAGGTGACGGAGTCACTGATAGTAGAAACGTTGCTAATATCAATACAACGAAGACAACAAAAAAATTTATATTAAAACTTCCTGATAAACCTCCTCAAGAATTTACTAGATTGAATTAACCTTTATCAACCATTCTACCTCAATTACTAGCACGAGGCTTGATTCAATTACCAGCTATCCGGGAACCTAATCCAACTCTACTCGGATACAGAGCTGATTTACATTGTGATTTTCATAGAGGACCTGGACATGCTACAAACTCTTGCAAAATATTAAAACATAAAATACAAGATCTGATTGATAATAATGAAATGGAGGTGCAAGATTTCCAACCTAAACAAAATGCTCCTAATAACGCTCAAAAGAACATTCCTCAAAATCAGAATCAAAATGGTAATCAATCATTAGATATATTTCAACATCCTTTACCAAACCATGGTAAAGAAGTGGCTAATCAAATCAAACATCATAATGTTCCCCCTCCTACCCGATATGTAGGGACTATTAGTGGACAATTACCTGTTCAGAATCCTCAAATATTTGGCACAAATTTATCCATAGTCACGACAAGGCCCTTACATAATATTCAAACTCCTGATCCTAGTGATGTAGAATCAGATACTGAAAGTGAAGTAGACATCACCTCAAACCAATCGAATAGTTCTAAAAATGAATCGGATCCTATTCAACCTATCATAGATGCTATGGTTCCGGAAGAACCATTTCCTAGAAGAGTTACTACTCGACCCTCTTCTAATCAGTTCCTTCCTAATGAACAAGCCATAAACGCTCAACCAAGACCAGTTCAGTGTCTTCAATATAACATTGTAGGTACCATCGAAGTTGTTACCATAAAACAGGCTCAAAACTCTCAACAGGATCAAACTCAGAATGATGGATCATCTCCATTTGTTTTGAAAAATCCCAAAAAATGGAATCATATGTCTAAAGAACACAAGCTTATACTGAGAGGGGGGGTGAATAGTATAAGACCTCTTTTTACTTTTTCCTTTATACTTCAAAATAGTAAAGCAATATACCCAAAGCAATATCAAAACAATGCACAATATCATCCACAAAGTGACACCAATTTTAACGTGGTTCACCCGGAATGGCTGGGCTACGTCCACAAAACTTTTCTCTAAAAGTTATCTCAAAGTTCTTTGGGAATCCTTCCCAATTACAATGTTTATGAGCCTCGGCCCAAAGGAGATACCTTCCCCCAATCAGAATTTATGAGCCTCTGCTCAAAGGAGATACCTTCCCCTCTGCTCTAGATTTATGAGCCTCTGCTCAAAGGAGATACCTTCCCCTCTGCTCTGGAAATGATCCCTCAGAAGATCAACTGCCTCTACCTCTTGCCAGCACGTGGAACTCCTTTCCACCGAAGACCTCCTGTCCTCAATGCTTAGCCTAAGAGACCTCTGCCTTCTATGATCACGTCCACAGCGAGCTCAGCAACCTATACCAAACACGGTCGGTCGGTCTAGTACAAGTCTTCCTCTGTCTGTCATATCTGTCCAACACTTGAACAAATCAATCCTCTACACACAAGCCTTCTCAAAGACTTGCCAAATATGTCCTCAGGTTCTTCTCAAAGAACCAGTGCACCTCTATCCTCATACAGCAGCACTCCACGTTCGTCTTTGCCCTTTGTGCTCTCTATGCCCTCTGCTCTCTCTACGCAATCACAGTCGCACTTGGTCGAACTTCAACCTTTGCACTGTCTGCACAATCACAGCGGCACTTAGAACAATTCACCATGACTCTTCGCTCACTCTGCACACTTCGATCGAATTTTGCACTCTGCTCTCGGTGATCGAACTTCTCACTCTGCGCTCTATCTCGAACGTCACAACTAACAACTCCACCAACTCTTCAAAACAGCCTGCCTTTTATAATAACACTTTCAAGATCAAAACCTTAATCTTAGTCGGTTGTAACCCTGATCTTTAGTTGGTTGCACAACCCTAAACTTTGTTGCAAACCCTAATCTTCGTCGGCTCACATTTAACTTTGTCGGCTTCAACTGCCTCTGTAACTCTTCTGTAGCTTTTGTCGTGAAACTACAACATGTCGCGATATCGCGACACCTTTGCAACCGTACACTTTCTTTTGGCTTTTGTCATGATATCGTGACACTTCAGCCTTTGTCGACTTCAACTAAGCTCTTGTGCGGATATCGTCGACACTTCTATCTTTGTCGGCATCAACTTTGCTTTTGTCGCGATATCATGACACTTCTTCCTTTGTCGACCTCCTTTCGCTTTTGTCATGAAATCATGACACTTCGCCTCTGAGACTTCGTCTTCACTTCTGTCGTGATATCGTGACACTTCTTCTTCATAGCCTTCCTCTCTGCTTTTGTCATGAAATCGTGACACTTCTCCTATAGAAGACCTTTCGGTTTTGTCGTGAAATCGCGACACTCATGCTTCCGTCTGCTTTCTTTTTTTCTTATCGTGAAATCATGACACTTTCTGCATCCGTACGCATTCTTTGCAACCCATCGCGAAATCATGATGCTTTCAGTTTTCGTACGCTTTCCTTGTAACCCGTCGTGAAATCGTGACTCTATCAACTTTTCATAAACGTTTTCTTTGCTCTTTGAGTCATGAAATTGTGACATGTCACGATATCGCGACACTTTTCTAACTTGCTTTCTCTCTCCTGCTTAAGTCTCGAAAATGCGACATGTCGCGATATCGCGACACTTTTCCTCCTTAGCTCTTTTCTGTTCTTTGGGTCACGAAAACCCGACATGTCGCGATATCGCGACACTTTTTCTCCTTAGCGCTTTTCTTTTCTTCGGGTCGTGAAAACCCGACATGTCGCGATATCGTGACACTTTTTCTCTGTGAGCTCTTTCTCTCGAACTCAACCAATCGGAAAATCGCGACACTTTTCTTCTGTGAGCTCTTTCTCTCGAACCTGTTAGCTTGGGGTTTGCAAAAGACCTTTGAAACTGTTATGTCGTAACCTTCATCAAAATAAATTATTTGACATCAAATCAAATTCCTTCAAAAGCTTCTTGACATCAATGACAACTTATATACTTGAGCAAAGGCAATGTACCCAAAGTACCCAAAATTTCCAACAATCTCCCCCTTTGTCATTGATGGCAAACCTTTACTGAAAACACTTCTCAAGAGCCAAAACTGAAACCAACTGTGCTAACAACTGACCAACGTCCTTTGAAGTTTTGCTCCCCCTGACTTGAAGCTTTCCTCTTCACTTTGAAGCTCTCCCCCTTACTCATATCTCTCCCCCTTTGTCATCAATGGCAAAGGGTCACCTTTGGGGCTCGGGACTAAGAATGAGCCTCTTAGCTTAGTCCCTCCCCCACCTCCTGATGAGGTGATTAATTCTGGGGTGGGAGTAAAACTCCCATTAGGCACGATCATCATCAGCGTCTATAACTTCCTTGTCGGGCCTTCTCTTGAACTCTTTGTCCATATTCCTGTTCTTGTCACTTGTTCTTGTTCTTGTTCTCATCCCTGTTCTTGTCCATGCCTTGATCCTTGGACCTGATCATGCCATTGTTCCTGTTCCTGTAATCTAGAATTTCAGCTCTACACTGTCTGATTATGTGACCTTCATTGTTGCACTTGAAACACTTGACGATGTTGTTTCTCCGAGGTAAACCTGATCTTTGAATCCACCTATTCTGACCAAACCTATTCGAACATGTTTAACCAAACTGTTTGACCAAACCTGTTCGACCAAACCTGTTTTGATCAAACTTGTTCCTGTTATTTACCTTGCAATAAATTGCCTTGTGCCCAAACTGTTGACAAGAGTAGCAATACCCTTGAAAGAAACTAGCACTTCTGAAATTGTCGTTTACCTTCTTCACTTGAGCCATGCAATGTGAAGCCATGTGACCAAACTTATGACAAGCAAAACATCTGCCTTGAAATTTTCCTTTATTTGACCTCTTGGGTCCTGAAAACTTCTTCTTCTCATTCTGAATTCTATTTTCTATTTATGTGCATCTATCATTCAAGGACTCATGATCTGAAATACTTTCCTCATCAGAACTCTCTTCCTTTTGGAGTCTCTTACTAGACTCTCCAACTTGTTCCTTGTGTGGCTTAACAAAACCAAGGCCTGTTTTATCTATTGTCTTTCTTTGACCTTTGATGAGTGACTTAACCTTTTTGGAGCTATCTTGAAACCTGTAAAGCTTATCCTTGTACTCTTTAGTTTCCTCTTTCAAAGAAGCCATTTTCTGTTCTAACTCACTATACTCAAGAACCTTAGACTCTAACTCATCCTTGAGTTCTTGTGTCTTAGCTATAGAGAAATCAAGATTTTCTATAAGATCATCTCTCTCCATACAACATTCATCTAACTTATCCTTGAGTCTAGCATTCTTCTTTCTTTCCTTTTTCAAAGCACTAAGAGCATTAATAAGTTCACTTTCAAGATCCTTTATTTGTTTGCTTTCTGAATCATCAAAGCCTTTTTCAGATTTCTTATCACTAGAGGTGCTACCTTTTTCAAAAACCATACAAGCATCTTCCTTATAGTTTTCTGAAGCATCCTCATACATACTAGAAACCAAATCATTATTTGTACAATCATCCTCAAGGTGACCAAAATTTCCACATCTAAGACATTTCATGATAATGAATCTATGTTTCGGTTCTTCCTCTTTTTTGATATGAACAACATCTCATTTTCATCATCACTTGAAGAACTTTCACTATCACTACTAGAACACTTACTTGCTTTGTCTAGGTAGAAACTCTTCTTGTGCTTGTGAGAATACCTCTTTCCTTGATTGTTGTGCTCATCTTTGTTCTTCCTGTGATGCTTGTGCTTTTCAGAATCCTTGCTCTTAGAATCCTGTTTATCTTCATCACTTTCATTCTTGGGAACGGTACAGTCAATAGCATAATGACCAAACTTTCCACAATTGAAACATCTTATATTTTTTACGCTTTTGTGCTTTCTAAAGAACTTGTTTTTCTTGTTGTAATATGCCTCTTCATCACTAGAAGACTCATCACTCTCTTGAATCTGTTTACCCTTGGATTTCTTGGTAGCCTTGAAAGTCTGCCTCTTTCTTGACATCAACCTTCACTTGAGTTCTCAACTCAAATGCTTGCAAGTATACTATGGAGCTCATCCTTTTTCAACTTATCCAAATCTTTAGCTTCCTCAATAGCAAAAATATTTTCACTAAATCTATTAGGAAGAGATCTTAAAATCTTATCACAAACATCATTTTCAGCAAGCTCAAGACCTAAGTCTTTCATGGAGTTAACAACCTCATCCATACGAAGCATGTAGTCACTAATATTTTCATCATCATTCATCTGGAGTTGTTCAAACATACCTTTGAAGTGTCTCAACTTGGCCTTTATGACATTTGTATCACCTGTATGAACCACCTTCAACTGTTTCCACATTTCACTAGCTGTCTTGCGGTGAATCACTTTGGTGAGATCTGCTTTACGTAAGCCTTTCGGGATTGCATTCATTGCTTTTGAATTGTTGTGATGTAGGAGCCTTTCTTCTTTAGTATTAGGACCATGTACGGGAATAGTGTACTCATCTTCAATCACTTCCCATACCTCATTACCAAGTGCCATTAGATGAACCTTCATCCTTGCACTCCAAAGACCAAAATCTGACCCATCAAGAATAGGTGTTGCATTGCTACTTGAATGATCCATTGTGTTCTTTACTAGCTTTTCCTTCAAGTTGTTAAACTTTTTGAAGGCACTTGCTCTGATACCAATTGAAGAACACAAGCTTATCTTGAGAGGGGGGTGAACAGTATAAGACCTCTTTTTACTTTTTCCTTTATACTTCAAAATAGTAAAGCAATATACCCAAAGCAATATCAAAACAATGCACAATATCATCCACAAAGTGACACCAATTTTAACGTGGTTCACCCAGAATGGTTGGGCTACGTCCACAAAACTTTTCTCTAAAAGTTATCTCAAAGTTCTTTGGGAATCCTTCCCAATTACAATGTTTATGAGCCTCGGCCCAAAGGAGATACCTTCCCCCAATCAGAATTTATGAGCCTCTGCTCAAAGGAGATACCTTCCCCTTCTTCAAAGGAGATACCTTCCCTCTACTCTGAAATGATCCCTCAGAATATCAACTGCCTCTACCTCTTGCCGGCACGTGGAACTCCTTTCCATCGAAGACCTCCTATCCTCAATGCTTAGCCTAAGAGACCTCTGCCTTCTATGATCACGTCCACAGCGGCTCAGCAACCTGTACCAAACACAGTCAGTCGGTCTAGTACAAGTCTTCCTCTGTCTATCAGATCTATCCAACACTTGAACAAATCAATCCTCTGCACACAAGCCTTCTCAAAGACTTGCCAAATCTATCCTTAGGTTCTTCTCAAAGAACCAGTGCACCTCTGTCCTCATACAATAGCACTCCATGTTCGTCTTTGCCCTTTGTGCTCTCTACGCCCTCTGCTCTTTTTGCACTCACAGCCGCACTTGGTCGAACTTCAACCTTTGCACTCTCTGTGCAATCACAGCGGCACTTAGAACAATTCACCATGACTCTTCGCTCACTCTGCACACTTCGATCGAATTTTGCACTCTGCTCTCGACGATCGAACTTCTCACTCTATGCTCTATCTATGAACGTCACAACTAACAACTCCCCAACTCTTCAAAATAACCTGCCTTTTATAATAACACTTTCAAGATCAAAACCTTAATCTTAGTCGGTTGTAACCCTGATCTTTAGTCGGTTGCACAACCCTAAACTTCGTCGGTTGCAAACCCTAATCTTCGTCGGCTCACATTTAACTTTGTCGGCTTCAACTGCCTCTGTAACTCTTCTGTAGCTTTTGCCGTGAAACTACAACATGTCGTGATATCGTGACACCTTTGCAACCGTACACTTTCTTTTGGCTTTTGTCATGATATCGCGACACTTCAGCCTTTGTCGACTTCAACTAAGCTCTTGTCGCGATATCGCGACACTTCTATCTTTGTCAGCATCAACTTTGCTTTTGTCGTGATATCGTGACACTTCTCCCTTCGTCGACCTCCTTTCTGCTTTTGTCATGAAATCATGACACTTCTGCCTCTGCAGACTTCGTCTTCACTTCTGTCGTGATATCACGACATTTCTATCTTCATAGCCTTCCTCTCTGCTTTTGTCATGAAATCATGACACTTCTCCTATAGAAGACATGCTTTCAGTTTCTGTCATGAAATCGTGACACTTCCTTCCTCTGCTTTCTTTTTTGTCGTCGGAAATCATGACACTTTGCCATCCGTAGCATTCTTTGCAACCCATCATGAAATCGTGACACTTTCAACTTTTGTACGCTTTCCTTGTAACCCGTCGCGAAATCGCGATGCTATCAACTTTTCGTTCGTTTTCTTTGCTCTTTGAGTCACGAAATTGCGACATGTCGCGATATCGTGACACTTTTCTAACTTGCTTTCTCTCTCTGCTTAAGTCACGAAAATGCGACATGTCGCGATATCGCGACACTTTTCCTCCTTAGCTCTTTTCTATTCTTCGGGTCGCGAAAACCCGACATGTCGCGATATCGTGACACTTTTTCTCCTTAGCGCTTTTCTTTTCTTTGGGTCGTGAAAACTCGACATGTCACGATATCGTGACACTTTTTCTCTTTGACTCTTTCTCTCGTAGTTGTACAATCCCTCTTGCAAATTGTCATGAAATCGCGACACTTTTCTTTGCGAGCTCTTTCTCTCGAACCTATCAGCTTGGGGTTTGCAAAAGACCTTTGAAACTGTTATGTCGTAACCTTCATCAAAATAAATTATTTGACATCAAATCAAATTCCTTCAAAAGCTTCTTGACATCAATGACAACTTATATACTCGAGCAAAGGCAATGTACCCAAAGTACCCAAAATTTCCAACAATGTCTAATGTTCAACCTAAGCCTCCTTACAATATTAATGAACAATTATCCAATACTATAGCCAGAATTTCCCTTTTGGATTTGTTAAGATCTTCTCCTACCAATAGGGATGAGTTAATGCTTACATTAAGCCAAATGATGGTGCCACAAAATATTCAACCTGAAGCCATGTCCAATACTATCATCACTCGAGAGGTCGATTGTATTGACTTTCGGGATAAAGATATCCCACAAAATAGTTTACATAAGGATAACCCCTTATATATTACTGCCCTAATTGGAGATGTAGTCGTTAAAAGAGTCTTGATTGATAATGGTTCATCTTTAAACATATGCACTTTTGACTTCTACCAAATATTTGGCTTTAGAAGTGATGAAATGAAAAAAATAGATATGATTATCAAAGCTTTCAATGATGAGACACAAGAAATGTGTGGAGTCATTACTATACCCTTGAAAATTGGTAAACCCTAGATACAACCGTGTTTATTGTACATTGCCCAGCATCATACAATATACTTTTGGGTCACCCTTGGATCAATGCGATGCGAGCAGTTCCCTCCACTTTACATCAGTGTGTTAAATTTGAATTTAAAAATCAGTTGGTCACTATCCATGGTGACCCTAGACCCTTTGATATGTGTGCTTTGCAAGAACCTATTAGAGTGCAATTTTGCCCCGCTCTGTCATCCACACATCCTAATTCTTATTTTTCATCTAAACGTGTGAAACACACACCCATAACATCATCTACCCCATCAACTACACCTATACATTTACCTCAACCATCTTCCGAACAAACCACACTAGAACCTCAACAGGATCTTAAATCCACAACCAATCCTTCATGTTCCATCCCTATAATTTCAAAACCTATAGACCCATTTATTAACACCTCCACATTATCTACATCTATCATACCTTCCACATCTAAAGATATAGGGAATGATCCTTCTACATCTTATGCTCTTTCTGATGAGCTTTTATCGGATTTATCTAAAATTTTAATATAAAAAAAAACAAATGCTTTTATGCAAAATTCAATTCTTTTAAATAACCTGCCACCATCTCCTCATACTTTGGGCCTCCCACAACCTATGGGAAGTACTTACCAAGTCGGGAGTTGTGCTTTTATTTATAAAGGATATGACTAGGGAAGAATACCTCGAAACATCAAGACACATTGTGATGGATATTTTAGATGCTATTTTGCTAATGAATATATCAAAGCTAAACCTTTAATGCTTAAAATGGGATATAAATGGAAAGGCTTGGAACCTTTCCAAAATGGTATGAAAGAACCTATTGAGGTAGAACCATGGCCTACCCGATGTGGTGTGGGCATGTTTCCTAGTAAGGGTCAACCCTTCCCTTTTGAAGGTGATGATCAACTCATATGTTCTCAAGATTATCTAGATAAAAAAGATTCTTTGTGTCCAAAGAATAATCCCTTTACATGCAATATGCTATCCATAGCTTACCCAAAATTGATTGCTAAATTCGATGATGAGTTGGAAGGAGATATTTTCCATGATGTCTTCGTTGAAGAGTTGTTACACAATGGTTTTTATTTTGATGGTTCTATACCTACTATAGCCCAACTTGAGGCCACGACTCCTCAAGATGAATTCTCCAAGTTAACCTTAAAAGAATTACAAGAATTGGGCATTTCACCCGCCCCACCTAATTTTGAAAGAGATCTACACATGGAAGTAGAAAACGTCATTAAAGTTAACATTGGAACTGAGGATAATCATCAAATAATCAATATTGGATCAGAATTAAGTCATAAAAAACAAAATGAATACATTGCATTTCTTAAATATTATGAAGATGTCTTTGCTTGGACATATGAAGACATGCCAGGTCTGGACCCTTCTGTAGTCATGCATCATCTAGTAGTCCATCTGGATGCTAAACCTGTTAAACAAAAACTTAGAAAAATGCATCCGAATCGTCGAGCTGGCAGACTCAGTCAGTTGGAACTCCTAGATGAAAAGCACATCAATGCTTTGGAGCATCTTCGTGCCTACCAAAACAAGCTTAAAAGATCATATGCTAAGAAAGTTCATCATCGATCCTTTGAGATCGATGACCTTGTTTTAAAGGAAAATAAAAAAAATACTAATGCAACTAAAGACCTTAAAGGTAAATTTGAGCCCAACTGGCTTGGACCATATATTATCACTGCTAAATTTGAATCAGGAGCATACAAATTAGCTGCCTTAGATGGTAAAGATTTAAAAGAACCTATGAATATTATGCATCTTAAGCGATATTACGCATAAAATTTGGTTATTCCATAATTGTATATATTTTTTTTGTATATTATTCCCTTTTTTTCTCTTAAATAAAAATTTTCAAAAAAAAAAAAAACAATCACATTGTATTTCTTTCAATTCCTCAATTAAGATCAAAATACAAAAACATCAAAATTATCAAATTCCTCAAAAATATTTGTTGTATATATTTCTTCTTAAAGTATTGCAGTTATATTTTCAAATTATTTTTGGATAAATTAGCATTTATTTGGAATCCCTCACTATCACAAACACAAAAATAAATATCTTGATTTTATCTGGCATGATTACTAATCTCTCTTATATCAAAGTCCACAAAATTTAATTAAATAAAGTTTGAGCATAGAGAATTGATCTTGTTATTTACTTAAACCAAGCATATCTTTTCACAATAAAATGATTACATTTGTAATTTCCATACTATGCTACATAGTAGAAGTGGTTTCTTGACCGAAAATTTTCCCCTGCTATCCTATCATGCACATGGTCTAGAATCTTTGAGAATTGGCAAAAGGACAAGCTCACCCCTACCCGGAATAAAAATCCCTTGCTCTACAGCTAATTCGAACAAGTATCCCTAGCATAGGAAGAAAAGAAAAGTTCAAGAAAAAGAGAAAAAGAAAAAAGTTATTTCAGCATTATCTCAAATATCAAGCCAAAATACAAAAGTACAAAAAAAAAGAAAAAAAAAGAGCAAAAGAGAAAAGCAAAAGCAAAAGCAATAAAATCCCTTTCCCTACCCATTGAAAAGAAAAGAAGGGTTGATGAGCTTGAATCCTTGGAATTCTCAATTATTCGAAAACTATGAGGTAAGCCCCATAACAAGTGGTTTGTGCCCAACCCGCTTGGCCTTGGGTAACTCCTAGCATGGTGATATGTCTGTCACATTAGCGACCTTCTTTTGTACAGACCTATGTCTGCTTATGGATTAGCTAGCTCTTGATAACTCGACCTACATAGTAGTCTGGTATGGTTATATGCATCTAAATCATGGTTAATGAACACTTATTTGGTTCATTCAAATCACTTGTATCAAATTATCTTGCTCAAAACTGGTAAATGAACAATGCAATTGCACACACATTTGTATTTGAGAGATTTTTTGTATCATTATGATAAATCAAGATTGGTAATGAACTCACATATGCACATGGGATTCCTTATAAATCTAACTGTTGTCTTTAAGATACTTTGAAATATTCTTGCAAATTGTTTGGAATAAATTCATTTTCTTCTTTGAAGAACAGTTGTTTAGTATAAAACAACTACATGCATTATCAAAAATCAAAATCATTTTCAAAAACATGCAATCAAGTTACATTTATATATAACTTTTGACTTTCGTGACGATGGTATAGTTCCAAAACCAAAATTGGAATTTTATGACTAGTGCAAGTCCTCATCTTCATATTTTCTGAC
This sequence comes from Wollemia nobilis, assembly GCA_028583015.1. Lineage (NCBI taxonomy): Eukaryota > Viridiplantae > Streptophyta > Pinopsida > Araucariales > Araucariaceae > Wollemia > Wollemia nobilis. The sequence continues at coordinate 25,080,055 of JAQPPZ010000541.1, read as the reverse complement.
TATTTTCAAAAATTAAAAATCAACCATGCAATAAAACAATCTATTTTCTTCTTTGGATTTCGTGATGATGGTATAAGTCTATACCTATAATTCTATGCCTAGCGCAAACCATTGTACCAATTTTATTTTCCATTTATTTAAAAGCATCAAAACATGTGACTTAAATCATTATGTTACACAATTATGCTTTAAAACAAACAAACACTTATTCTATTTCATGTCATTATGTCAAACTTCAACTTTGCAATGATGGTATAATTCCTAGGGAATTATTCAAAAAATTTATCACACTTAGGAATTTATGCCTAGCAAAAGTCATTCTAAAATATTTCATGCAATATATTTCCATGGAAATCTGAAAACAAATCACCATCATCATCATCATTTGCATCATCACAACAAAGTCTTAAGACAGTCTCTTAAGCACTCTTTTACTTTTAGCAATATTTCTATACCAGGATTAGCTTGACGACCGAGTGAGCGACGACTCCATGAAATGGTCTATAATAGCGACAATGTCCTTTGAAATTATTGTTAAAAGTCCCCCTTTATTTTTTTCAAATTATCACATCACAAACAACCAATTTGTTTACATCAGATTATTTCATTTAAATTTTACAAGCATGACATTCAAACCATAATATTTCCAAATGACATAATTACATGAATCATCAAATCAAACAAATCAAATTATTAAAACATCATACAAACACATAAGACAAGTCATATGATCAAAAATATCTCATCTATATATATATCAACAATATATACATCATCTCAAAACTAGATTGGTATGCCACAATCTGTACCTCGGCATACTCAATCCCCTATCAATAATAATAAGCACTATGTATCAATCTATGCAGTGTAATCTGTAGCAGCTAGCCTCGAGAACCCCTCAAGCTCTCAGCCTAATCTCCTCCCCTGCCCTGAGGTGGACAAGGTGGCCCCATCATAGTCCATGTGGTGCTATGAGTCCTGGACTCTGATCGTGATGATGTCCTCGATGACCTCATCACCACAAGCTCCACAATGTGGGCCGATAGCGGTAACCTCTGCCCCTCTGGCACCATATGGTGGTATAGTGTCTAATAGAATATGACCTGGGCAATAGCCCATGCTAGGTCCCGAGCGCTCACCCCTTCGCTTCATGCTCTGAGGCGTGCAACCTCATCTCTGAGCTGTGTAGCCTCAGCTCGATGGCATGTAGCCTCATCTTGTAGAGTCTGCACCTGTGCCTAGAGATGGACAATATTCGCTCGGAGAGTAGCCATCTCACTACTCTCTCTTGTGTCCACACCCTTACCATTATCGGGCGATGGTGGCCTCTCTCTCCGTGGAGAAGAGGGTCTCTCCTCCCTCCTCTCCCACTGCCATGGCCTCTGCTAAGCATGTGGCCTCCTCTGCTCTCTCCCACCGTGACCCTATGCTACCTCAATGGTCACTTGGCACTACCTCCCCATCCAATGCACAACTATGTGAATCAGACCCTGAGCTCTCATCATCCGAGGAGGGCGGATGCCTGTGTACCAGGCATCATAGCCGTCAGCAACCCCTGCGTCGTCCCCATCCATTGGATGAATGGGGGCATCGTCCGCATCCTGACTCCAGAAGTGCTACGTGTTTGGAGCCCCACTAACTATAGTGTTATCTCGGACTATTCAGGAAAAATCAGTCTCTGAGAGATGGGATCCCCTGCTGTAGACCGAAATGCCTCAAAACTTGGTCGTAGCGATGGAGCTCCACCTCTCCCCTCTCCATCTTCAGTTAGCAGGTTCACTTAATATGAGCCAGCTCCTGTTTGTCCTCGGCCCACCTTGGATGATCTCTCCAAGGCCTCTATGTGATCTGGTCAGAGACAAGGTCATCAAGTAGTCTCCGAGACATTGAAAATCAAAATTAAAGCATTCTAAACTAAGACTCTTACCCGTAGCCTGTGTCGAACCTCTATCGATCTGTGCGCTATCTCGACCATTTTTTTTGCAGAGCTCCAGAAACCAAAAAATGCAAATGAACAGTAACAATGAATTAAGGTTTTTCCCTATTTTTCTTAATTTTATTCAAAAACAATTAACAACATTTTAAAATTTTGCTTTTTCGCGTTTTTACCTCAAACGTTCGATTTGTGTAAAAACATGGAGGGGGCACCATAATAAGTTGTTGTACGATTCGACCAAGAATCGTCGCCTAAAAATGGAAATAATTTTTGCTTTCTCGTAGATTGAGAAGAACTCATCTTTAATGCATTTTCCTTCCCATAATGCTATGTTAGATGCTATTTTGCTAATGAATATATCAAAGCTAAACCCATAATGCTTAAAATGGGATATAAATGGAAAGGCTTGGGACCTTTCCAAAATGGTATGAAAGAACCTATTGAGGTAGAACCATGGCCTGCCCGATGTGGTGTGGGCCTGTTTCCTAGTAAGGGTCAACCCTTCCCTTTTGAAGGTGATGATCAACTCATATGTTATCAAGATTATCTAGATAAACAAGATTCTTTGTGTCCAAAGAATAATCCCTTTACATGCAATATGCTATCCATAGCTTACCCAAAATTGATTGCTAAATTCGATGATGAGTTGGAAGGAGATATTTTCCATGATGTCTCCGTTGAAGAGTTGTTACACAATGGTTTTTATTTTGATGGTTCTATACCTACTATAGCCCAACTTGAGGCCACGACTCCTCAAGATGAATTCTCCAAGTTAACCTTAAAAGAATTACAATAATTGGGCGTTTCACCCGCCCCCACCTAATTTTGAAAGAGATCTACACATGGAAGTAGAAAACGTCATTAAAGTTAACATTGGAACTGAGGATAATCCTCAAATAATCAATATTGGATTAGAATTAAGTCAAGAAAAACAAAATGAATACATTGCATTTCTTAAATATTATGAAGATGTCTTTGCTTGGACATATGAAGACATGCCAGGTCTGGACCCTTCTGTAGTCATGCATCATCTAGTAGTCCATCCGGATGCTAAACCTGTTAAACAAAAACTTAGAAAAATGCATCCGGATCGTCGAGTTGGCAGACTCAGTCAGCTGGAACTCCTAGATGAAAAGCGCATCAATGCTTTGGAGCATATTCGTGCCTACCAAAACAAGCTTAAAAGATCATATGCTAAGAAAGTTCGTCATCGATCCTTTGAGATCGACAACCTTGTTTTAAAGAAAAATCAAAAAAATACTAATGCAACTAAAGACCTTAAAGGTAAATTTGAGCCCAACTGGCTTGGACCATATATTATCACTGCTAAATTTGAATTAGGAGCATACAAATTAGCTACCTTAGATGGTAAAGATTTAAAAGAACCTATGAATATTATGCATCTTAAGCGATATTACGCATAAAATTTGGTTATTCCATCATTGTATATATTTGTTTTGTATATTTCCTTTTTTTCTCTTATATAAAAAGTTTCAAAAAAAAAAAAAAACAATCACATTGTATTTCTTTCAATTCCTCAATTAAGATCAAAATACAAAAACATCAAAATTATCAAATTCCTCAAAAATATTTGTTGTATATATTTCTTCTTAAAGTATTGCAGTTATATTTTCAAATTATTTTTGGATAAATTAGCATTTATTTGGAATCCCTCACTATCACAAACACAAAAATAAATATCTTGATTTTATCTGGCATGATTACTAATCTCTCTTATATCAAAGTCCACAAAATTTAATTAAATAAAGTTTGAGCATAGAGAATTGATCTTGTTATTTACTTAAACCAAGCATATATTTTCACAATAAAATGATTACATTTGTAATGTCCATACTATGCTACATAGTAGAAGTGGTTTCTTGAGCGAAAAGTTTCCCCTGCTATCCTATCATGCACATGGTCTAGAATATTTGAGAATTGGCAAAAGGACAAGCTCACCCCTACCCGAATAAAAATCCCTTGCTCTATGACTAATCCGAGCAAGTATCCCTAGCATAGGAAGAAAAGAAAAGTTCAAGAAAAAGAGAAAAAGAAAAAAGTTATTTCAGCATTATATCAAATATCAAGCCAAAATACAAAAGTACAAAAAAAAAGAAAAAAAAAAAGAGCAATAAAATCCCTTTCCCTACCCATTGAAAATAAAATAAGGGTTGATGAGTTTGAATCCCTGGAATTCTCAATTATTTGAAAACTATGAGGTAAGCCCCATAACAGGTGGTTTGTGCCCAACCCGCTTGGCCTTGGGCATGGTGATATGTCTGTCACATTATCGACCTTTTGTACAGACCTATGTCTGCTTATGGATTAGCTAGCTCTTGATAACTCGACCTACATAGTAGTCTGGTATAGTTATATGCATCTAAATCATGGTTAATGAACACTTATTTGGTTCATTCAAATCACTTGTATCAAATTATCTTGCTCAAAACTGGTAAATGAACAATGCAATTGCACACACATTTGTATTTGAGAGATTTTGTGTATCATTATGATAAATCAAGATTGGTAATGAACTCACATATGCACATGGGATTCCTTATAAATCTAACTTGTTGTCTTTAAGATACTTTGAAATATTCTTGCAAATTGTTTGGAATAAATTCATTTTCTTCTTTGAAGAACAGTTGTTTAGTATAAAGACAACTACATGCATTATCAAAAATCAAAATCATTTTCAAAAACATGCAATCAAGTTACATTTATATATAAATTTTGACTTTCGTGACGATGGTATAGTTCCAAAACCAAAATTGGAATTTTATGACTAGTGCAAGTCCTCATCTTCATATTTTCTGACTATTTTCAAAAATTAAAGATCAACCATGCAATAAAACAATCTATTTTCTTCTTTGGATTTCGCGATGATGGTATAAGTCTATACCTATAATTTTATGCCTAGCGCAAACCATTGTACCAATTTTATTTTCTATTTATTTAAAAGCATCAAAACATGTGACTTAAATCATTATGTTACATAATTATGCTTTAAAACAAACAAACACTTATTCTATTTCATGTCATTATGTCAAACTTCAACTTTGCAATGATGGTATAATTCCTAGGGAATTATTCAAAAAATTTATCACACTTAGGAATTTATGCCTAGCAAAAGTCATTCTAAAATATTTCATGCAATATATTTCCATGGAAATTTGAAAACAAATCACCATCATCATCATCATTTGCATCATCACAACAAAGTCTTAAGACAATCTCTTAAGCACTCTTTTACTTTTAGCAATATTTCTATACCGGGATTAGCTTGACGATCGAGTGAGCGGCGACTCCATGAAATGGTCTATAATAGCGAAAATGTCCTTTGAAATTATTGTTAAAAGTCCCCTTTTATTTTTATCAAATTATCACATCACAAACAACCAATTTGTTTACATCAGATTATTTCATTTAAATTTTACAAGCATGACATTCAAACCATAATATTTCAAAACGACATAATTACATGAATCATCAAATCAAACAAATCAAAACATTAAAGCATTATACAAACACATAAGACAAGTCATATGATCAAAAATATCTCATCTATATATATATCAACAATATATACATCATCTCAAAACTGGATCGGTATGCACCAATCTGTACCTCAGCATACTCAATCCCTTATCAATAATAATAAGCACTATGTATCAATACGCTGTAGTGCAATCCGTAGCGACTAGCCTCGAGAACCCCTCGAGCTCTCAGCCTCATCTCCTCCCCTGCCCTGAGGTGGATGAGGTGGCCCAATCCTAGTCCGTGTGGTGCTATGAGTCCTGGACTCTGATCATGATGATGTCCTCGATGACCTCATCACGATAGGCTCCGTAATATGGGCCAATAGTGATCACCTCTGCCCCTATGGCACCATATGGTGGTATAGTGTTTGATAGAATATGACCTGGGCAATAGCCCGTGCATTGAAAATCAAAATTAAAGCATTCTAAACTAAGACTCTTACCCGTAGCCTGCGTCGAACCTCTATCGATCTGTGCGCTGTCTTGACCATTTTGTTTGCAGAGCTCCAAAAACCAAAAAATGCAAATGAACAGTAACAATGAATTAGGGTTTTTCCTTATTTTTCTTAATTTTATTCAAAAACAATTAACAACATTTTAAAATTTTGCTTTTTCGCATTTTTACCTTAAACGTTCGATTTGTGTAAAAACATGGAGGGGGCACCATAATAAGTTGTCGTACGATTCGACCAAGAATCGTCGCCTAAAAATGAGAATAATTTTTCCTTTCTCGTAGATCAAGAAGAACTAATATTCAACGCATTTTCCTTCCCATAATGCTATTTTAGATGCTATTTTGCTAATGAATATATCAAAGCTAAACCCATAATGCTTAAAATGGGATATAAAGGGAAAGGCTTGGGACCTTTCCAAAATGGTATGAAAGAACCTATTGAGGTAGAACCATGGTCTGCCCGATGTGGTGTCCGATGTGGTGTGGGCATGTTTCCTAGTAAGGGTCAACCCTTCCCTTTTGAAGGTGATGATCAACTCATATGTTATCAAGATTATCTAGATAAACAAGATTCTTTGTGTCCAAAGAATAATCCCTTTACATGCAATATGGTATCCATAGCTTACCTGGAATTGATTGCTAAATTCGATGATGAGTTGGAAGGAGATATTTTCCATGATGTCTCCGTTGAAGAGTTGTTACACAACGGTTTTTATTTTGATGGTTCTATACCTACTATAGCCCAACTTGAGGCCACGACTCCTCAAGATGAATTCTCCAAGTTAACCTTAAAAGAATTACAAGAATTGGGCGTTTCACCCGCCCCACCTAATTTTGAAAGAGATCTACACATGGAAGTAGAAACGTCATTAAAGTTAACATTGGAACTAAGGATAATCCTCACATAATCAATATTGGATCAGAATTAAGTCAAGAAAAACAAAATGAATACATTGCATTTCTTAAATATTATGAAGATGTCTTTGCTTGGACATATGAAGACATGCCAGGTCTGGACCCTTTTGTAGTCATGCATCATCTAGTAGTCCATTCGGATGCTAAACCTGTTAAACAAAAACTTAGAAAAATGCATTCGGATCGTCGAGCTGGAAGACTCAGTCAGCTGGAACTCCTAGATGAAAAGTGCATCAATGCTTTGGAGCATCTTCGTGCCTACCAAAAAAAGCATAAAATATCATATGCTAAGAAAGTTTGTCATCGATCCTTTGAGATCGACGACCTTGTTTTAAAGGAAAATCAAATAAATACTAATGCAACTAAAGACCTTAAAGGTAAATTTGAGCCCAACTGGCTTGGACCATATATTATCACTGCTAAATTTGAATCAAGAGCATACAAATTAGCTACCTTAGATGGTAAATATTTAAAAGAACCTATGAATATTATGCATCTTAAGCGATATTACGCATAAAATTTGGTTATTCCATCATTGTATATATTTGTTTTGTATATTATTTCTTTTTTTCTCTTATATAAAAAGTTTCAAAAAAAAAAAAACAATCACATTGTATTTCTTTCAATTCCTCAATTAAGATCAAAATACAAAAACATCAAAATTATCAAATTCCTCAAAAATATTTGTTGTATATATTTCTTTTTAAAGTATTGCAGTCAAATTTTCAAATTATTTTTGGATAAATTAGCATTTATTTGGAATCCCTCACTATCACAAACACAAAAATAAATATCTTGATTTTATCTGGCATGATTACTAATCTCTCTTATATCAAAGTCCACAAAATTTAATTAAATAAAGTTTGAGCATAGAGAATTGATCTTGTTATTTACTTAAACCAAGCATATATTTTCACAATAAAATGATTACATTTGTAATGTCCATACTATGCTACATAGTAGAAGTGGTTTCTTGACCGAAAAGTTTCCCCTACTATCCTATCATGCACATGGTCTAGAATCTCTGAGAATTGGCAAAAGGACAAGCTCACCCCTACCCGGAATAAAAATCCCTTGGTCTACAGCTAATCCGAAAAAGTATCCCTAGCATAGGAAGAAAAGAAAAGTTCAAGAAAAAGAGAAAAAGAAAAAAGTTATTTTAGCATTATCTCAAATATCAAGCCAAAATACAAAAGTACAAAAAAAAAAAAAAAAAAAAGAGCAAAAGAGAAAAGCAAAAGCAAAAGCAATAAAATCCCTTTCCCTACCCATTGAAAAGAAAATAAGGGTTGATGAGCTTGAATCCCTGGAATTCTCAATTATTCAAAAATTGTGAGGTAAGCCCCATAACAGGTGGTTTGTGCCCAACCCGCATGACCTTGGGTAACTCCTAGCATGGTGATATGTCTGTCACATTAGCGACCTTCTTTTGTACAGACCTATGTCTTCTTATGGATTAGCTAGCTCTTGATAACTTGACCTACATAGTAGTCTGGTATGGTTATATGCATCTAAATCATGGTTAATGAACACTTATTTGGTTCATTCAAATCACTTGTATCAAATTATCTTGCTCAAAAATGGTAAATGAACAATGCAATTGCACACACATTTGTATTTGAGAGATTTTGTGTATCATTATGATAAATCAAGATTGGTAATGAACTCACATATGCACATGGGATTCCTTATAAATCTAACTGTTGTATTTAAGATACTTTGAAATATTCTTGCAAATTGTTTGGAATAAATTCATTTTCTTCTTTGAAGAAAAGTTGTTTAGTATAAAGACAACTACATGCATTATCAAAAATCAAAAATATTTTCAAAAACATGCAATCAAGTTACATTTATATATAACTTTTGACTTTCGCGACGATGGTATAGTTCCAAAACCAAAATTGAAATTTTATGACTAGTGCAAGTCCTCATCTTCATATTTTCTGACTATTTTCAAAAATTAAAAATCAACCATGCAATAAAACAATCTATTTTCTTCTTTGGATTTCGCGATGATGGTATAAGTCTATACCTATAATTCTATGCCTAGTGCAAACCATTGTACCAATTTTATTTTCCATTTATTTAAAAGCATCAAAACATGTGACTTAAATCATTATGTTACACAATTATGCTTTAAAACAAACAAACACTTATTCTATTTCATGTCATTATGTCAAACTTCAACTTTGCAATGATGGTATAATTCCTAGGGAATTATCCAAAAAATTTATCACACTTAGGAATTTATGCCTAGCAAAAGTCATTCTAAAATATTTCATGCAATATATTACCATGGAAATCTGAAAACAAATCACCATCATCATTATCATTTGCATCATCACAACAAAGTCTTAAGACAGTCTCTTAAGCACTCTTTTACTTTTAGCAATATTTCTATACCAGGATTAGCTTGACGACTGAGTGAGCAGCGACTCCATGAAATGGTCTATAATAGCGACAATGTCTTTTGAAATTATTGTTAAAAGTACCCTTTTATTTTTATTAAATTATCACATCACAAACAACCAATTTGTTTACATCAGATTATTTCATTTAAATTTTACAAGCATGACATTCAAACCATAATATTTCCAAACGACATAATTACATGAATCATCAAATCAAACAAATAAAAACATTAAATCATCATACAAACACATAAGACAAGTCATATGATCAAAAATATCTCATCTATATATATATCAACAATATATACATCATCTCAAAACTGGATCGGTATACGCCAATCTGTACCTTGGCATACTCAATCCCCTATCAATAATAATAAGCACTATGTATCAATCTATGCGGTGCAATGCGCAGCGACTAGCCTCGAGAACCCCTCGAGCTCTCAGCCTCATCTCCTCCCCTGCCCTGAGGTGGACGAGGTGGCCCAATCGTATTCCGTGTGGTGCTATGAGTCCTAGACTCTGATCGTGATGATTTCCTCGATGACCTCATCACGATAGGCTCTGTAATATTGGTCGATAGCGGTAACCTCTGCCCATCTGGCACCATATGGTGGTATAGTGTTTGATAGAATATGACCTGGGCAATAGCCCATACTAGGTCCTGAGTGCTCGCCCCTTCGCTTTATGCTCTGAGGTGTGCAACCTCATCTCTGATCTGTGTAGCCTCAGCTCGGTGGCATGTAGCCTCATCCTGTAGAGTCTGCACCTGTGCCTAGAGATGGACAGTCTTCGCCCGGAGAGTAGCCATCTCACTACTCTCTCTTGTGTCCACACCCTTACCCTTATCAGGCGATGGTGGCCTCTCTCTCCATAGAGAAGAGGGTCTCTCCTCCCTCCTCTCCTGTTGTCGTGGCCTCTACTAAGCATGTGGCCTCCTCTGCTCTCTCCCACCGTGACCCTATGCCACCTCAATGGCCGCCTGGCACCGCCTCCCCATCCAACGCACAACTATGTGAATCGGACCCTGAGCCCTCGTCATTCGAGGAGGGCGGATGCCTGTGTACGAGGCATCGTAGCCATCACCAACCCCTGCATCGTCCCCATCCACTGGATGAATGGGGGCATCGTCCGCATCCTGACTCCAGAAGTGCTACATGTTTGGAGCCCCGCTAACTGTAGTGTTATCTTGAACGGTTCGAGAAAACTCATAGTCTTTGAGAGATGGTATCCCCTGCTGTAGACTGAACTACCTCAAAACTCGGTCGTAGCGGTGGAGCTCCACCTCTCCCCTCTCCATCCTCAGCCAACAGGTTCACCTAACATGAGCTAGCTCCTGTCCATCCTCGGCCCACCCTGGATGATCTCTCTAAGGCCTCTAGGTGATCTGGTCGGAGACAAGGTCATCAAGTAGTCTCTAGGACATTGGCAAATCTATCCACCGTTGTGACCCTCTTCGAAGCCACCAGTAGAAAGCTCGGGGCCTCTCCCCATCAATCCCTATCAGTGGTAGCCCTATCGGCCTCCACATCGTGATGTGCTTCTAGCACCAAACCTGCAATAGTGATGTCATAACCAGACATCGACCGCCCTTGTATACGACCCCATGCAGGATCCTATACAATCGGAATAGTACAAAGCTCCCCCAAGAAAACCTGTACCCATGGTCTCTCATGTCACAGACCACATCTGTCAGTAGCCATGGTACTCTGCATCCACTATAATGGCATAGCATTAGACCACCTACAACCCCAGCCAAAACCTATGTCAGTCTAGATGCCCCAAGCATCTGGCATAGCAACTCGATGTTCACTCCGCCCTTCTCCAAGGTGAAGATCAAATCTCTACACAATCACATCATCGTGTGGCCCTGATTGGCCATGGGAATTATTAGCCATCCTTGTATGGGGATCCTCAAAATCCTCCATACATCCTCTAGTATGGGAGTCATCTCCCCTGTCGGTAACCAAAAATAGGAAGAACCCGGATACCACCTCTCTGCTAGGGCTATCAATAGCCCCATATCTGTAGAAACCTGTGGCATATCTGCCACATGTTGCAAGCCAACTTGAGCCAACTGATCTCGCTTTACCTGAGATAGAGCGGCCAAGTCATCCCTTAGCCCACCATATTTCCATTCTCTGCTCTTTAGTAATCCTCTCTGCAACATAAATAGCAAAACAATAAAAATCATTAATCAAATAGTGATTAAAAATACAACACAATTTCAATTTGAGCAAATTCGTCTCTGATTTTGCAAGCCTAAATCATCCCTTATTTGATGAAATCGTCCCCATTTCGTCGATTTCGCCTCTGGATGAAATCGACGATATCGAGATGATTTCAACGAAATGGAGACAATTTCATCCAGACAACGTTGATGGCCCAAAAAAATGGCCGCAATGCTCAAAAATAATTTAAAATTAATCTAACAAGCATAGAAAATCAAAATTAAAGCATTCTAAACTAAGACTCTTACCCGTAGCCCGCGTCGGACCTCTGTCGATCTGTGCGCTGTCTCGACCATTTTGTTTGCAGAGCTCCAGAAACCAAAAAATGCAAATGAACAGTAATATTGAATTAGGGTTTTTCCCTATTTTTCTTAATTTTATTCAAAAACAATTAACAACATTTTAAAATTTTGCTTTTCGGCGTTTTTACCTCAAACGTTCGATTTGTGTAAAAACATGGAGGGGGCACCATAATAAGTTGTCGTACGATTCGACCAAGAATCGTCGCCTAAAAATGGGAATAATTTTTGCTTTCTCGTAGATCGAGAAGAACTCATCTTTAACGCATTTTCCTTCCCATAATGCTATGTTAGATGCTATTTTGCTAATGAATATATCAAAGCTAAACCCATAATGCTTAAAATGGGATATAAATGGAAAGTCTTGGGACCTTTCCAAAATGGTATGAAAGAACCTATTGAGGTAGAACCATGGCCTGCCCGATGTGGTGTGGGCATGTTTCCTAGTAAGGGTCAACCCTTCCCTTTTGAAGGTGATGATCAACTCATATGTTATCAAGATTATCTAGATAAACAAGATTATTTGTGTCCAAAGAATAATTCCTTTACATGCAATATACTATCCATAGCTTACCCGAAATTGATTGCTAAATCCGATGATGAGTTGGAAGGAGATATTTTCCATGATGTCTCCGTTGAAGATTTGTTACACAATGGTTTTTATTTTGATGGTTCTATACCTACTATAGCCCAAATTGAGGCCACGACTCCTCAAGATGAATTCTCCAAGTTAACCTTAAAAGAATTACAATAATTGGGCATTTCACCCGCCCCACCTAATTTTGAAAGAGATCTACACATGGAAGTAGAAAACGTCATTAAAGTTAACATTGGAACTGAGGATAATCCTCAAATAATCAATATTGGATCAGAATTAAGTCAAGAAAAACAAAATGAATACATTGCATTTCTTAAATATTATGAATATGTCTTTTCTTGGGCATATGAAGACATGCCAGGTCTGGACCCTTCTGTAGTCATGCATCATCTAGTAGTCCATCCGGATGCTAAACCTGTTAAACAAAAACTTAGAAAAATGCATCCGGATCTTCGAGCTGGCAGACTTAGTCAGCTGGAACTCCTAGATGAAAAGCGCATCAATGCTTTGGAGCATCTTCGTGCCTACCAAAACAAGCTTAAAAGATCATATGCTAAGAAATTTTGTCATCGATCCTTTGAGATCGACGACCTTGTTTTAAAGGAAAATCAAAAAAATACTAATGCAACTAAAGACCTTAAAGGTAAATTTGAGCCCAACTGGCTTGGACCATATATTATCACTGCTAAATTTGAATCGGGAGCATACAAATTAGCTACCTTAGATGGTAAAGATTTAAAAGAACCTATGAATATTATGCATCTTAAGCGATATTACACATAAAATTTGGTTATTCCATCATTGTATATATTTGTTTTGTATATTATTTCCTTTTTTTCTCTTATATAAAAAGTTTCAAAAAAAAAAAAAACAATCACATTGTATTTCTTTCAATTCCTCAATTAAGATCAAAATACAAAAACATCAAAATTATCAAATTCCTCAAAAATATTTGTTGTATATATTTCTTCTTAAAGTATTGCGGTTATATTTTCAAATTATTTTTGGATAAATTATCATTTATTTGGAATCCCTCACTATCACAAACACAAAAATAAATATCTTGATTTTATCTGGCATGATTACTAATCTCTCTTATATCAAAGTCCACAAAATTTAATTAAATAAAGTTTGAGCATAGAGAATTGATCTTGTTATTTACTTAAACCAAGCATATCTTTTCACAATAAAATGATTACATTTGTAATGTCCATACTATGCTACACAATAGAAGTGGTTTCTTGACCGAAAAGTTTCCCCTGCTATCCTATCATGCATATGGTCTAGAATCTTTGAGAATTGGCAAAAGGACAAGCTCACACCTACCTGAAATAAAAATCCCTTGCTCTACAGCTAATCTGAACAAGTATCCCTAGCATAGGAAGAAAATAAAAGTTCAAGAAAAAGAGAAAAAAAAAAGTTATTTCAACATTATCTCAAATATCAAGCCAAAATACAAAAGTACAAAAAAAAAAAGAAAAAAAAAAAGAGCAAAAGAGAAAAGAAAAAGCAAAAGCAATAAAATCCCTTTCCCTACCTATTGAAAAGAAAAGAAGGGTTGATGAGCTTGAATCTCTGGAATTCTCAATTATTCAAAAACTGTGAGGTAAGCCCCATAACAGGTGGTTTGTGCCCAACCCGTTTGGCCTTGGGTAACTCCTAGCATGGTGATATGTCTGTCACATTAGCGACCTTCTTTTGTATAGACCTATGTTCGCTTATGGATTAGCTAGCTCTTGATAACTCGACCTACATAGTAGTCTGGTATGGTTATATGCATCTAAATCATGGTTAATGAACACTTATTTGGTTCATTCAAATCACTTGTATCAAATTATCTTGCTCAAAACTGGTAAATGAACAATGCAATTGCACACACATTTGTATTTGAGAGATTTTATGTATCATTATGATAAATCAAGATTGGTAATGAACTCACATATGCACATGGGATTCCTTATAAATCTAACTGTTGTCTTTAAGATACTTTGAAATATTCTTGCAAATTGTTTGGAATAAATTCATTTTCTTCTTTGAAGAACAATTGTTTAGTATAAAGACAACTACATGCATTATCAAAAATCAAAATCATTTTCAAAAACATGCAATCAAGTTACATTTATATATAACTTTTGAATTTCGCGACGATGGTATAGTTCCAAAACCAAAATTTGAATTTTATGACTAGTGCAAGTCCTCATCTTCATATTTTCTTACTATTTTCAAAAATTAAAAATCAACCATGCAATAAAACAATCTATTTTCTTCTTTGGATTTCACGATGATGGTATAAGTCTATACCTATAATTCTATGCCTAGTGCAAACCATTGTACCAATTTTATTTTCCATTTATTTAAAAGCATCAAAACATGTGACTTAAATCATTATGTTACACAATTATGTTTTAAAACAAACAAACACTTATTCTATTTCATGTCATTATGTCAAACTTCAACTTTGCAATGATGATATAATTCCTAGGGAATTATCCAAAAATTTTATCACACTTAGGAATTTATGCCTAGCAAAAGTCATTCTAAAATATTTCATGCAATATATTTCCATGGAAATCTGAAAACAAATCACCATCATCATCATCATTTGCATCACCACAACAAAGTCTTAAGATAGTCTCTTAAGCACTCTTTTACTTTTAGCAATATTTCTATACCAGGATTAGCTTGACGACCGAGTGAGCGGCGACTCCATGAAATGGTCTATAATAGCAACAATGTCCTTTGAAATTATTGTTAAAAGTCCCCTTTTATTTTTATCAAATTATCACATCACAAACAACCAATTTGTTTACATCAGATTATTTCATTTAAATTTTACAAGCATGACATTCAAACCATAATATTTCCAAACGACATAATTACATGAATCATCAAATCAAACAAATAAAAACATTAAAGCATCATACAAACATATAAGACAAGTCATATGATCAAAAATATCTCATCTATATATATACGAACAATATATACATCATCTCAAAACTGTATCGGTATGCCACAATCTGTACCTTGGCATACTCAATCCCTTATCAATAATAATAAGCACTATGTATCAATCTATGCAGTGCAATCTGTAGCAGCTAGCCTCGAGAACCCCTCGAGCTCTCAACCTCATCTCCTCCCCTGCCCTGAGGTGGACGAGGTGGCCCATCGTAGTCCGTGTGGTGCTATGAGTCATGGACTCTGATTATGATGATGTCCTCGATGACCTCATCACGACAAGCTCCACAATATGGGTCGATAGCGGTAACCTCTACCCCTCTGGAACCATATGGTGGTATAGTTTCTGATAGAATATGACCTGGGAAATAGCCCGTGCTAGGTCCTGAGTGCTCACCCCTTCGCTTCATGCTCTGAGGCGTGCAACTTCATCTCTAAGCTGTGTAGCCTCAGCTCGGTGGCATGTAGCCTCATCCTGTAGAGTCTGCACCTATGCCTAGAGATGGACAATATTTGCCCGAAGAGTAGCCATTTCACTACTCTCTCTTGTGTCCACACGCTTACCCTTATCGGGCGATGGTGGACTCTCTCTCCATGGAGAAGAGGGTCTCTCCTCCCTCCTCTCCCGCTGCCGTGGCCTCTGCTGAGCATGTGGCCTCCTCTGATCTCTCCCACCGTGACCCTGTGCCGCCTCAATGGCTGCCTGGCACCGCCTCCCCATCCAACACACAACTATGTGAATTAGACCCTGAGCCCTCGTCATCCGAGGAGGGCAGATGCCTATGTACCAAGTGTATTGGATTTTTTGAACTTATTATTCAGCAGTGCAGCGTTATATAACAATTACAATAACAATTATCCCGGAGGTTGCCAAACCAACCAGCGATAATAGCAACTTGTTACAGCAGTTGTAACAGTGAGCTAAACTATGTAATAAAGACAAAATACATATTAGTACGCTAACATCCCCCTTTATTACATTATTTGGGTAATGTAATAACTAATAGCTATACTAACATCCCCTTACATCATTTTGCAATACAAAGTGAGCTGCAAAACAATTCAAATTTGACACGTCCAAGTGCCTTAGTGAAAATGTCTACAACTTGAGCATCGATGGGAATGTGCTGAAGCTGAATTCGATGCTTTGGAACTTCATCTCGAATGAAATGACATTGTGTGTCAATGTGCTTTGTTCTTTCATGATGGATTGGATTCTTGACGAGGTTCAGAACACCCTAATTGTCGCAAAACAAGTGTATTGGAGATTTTTATGGATGGCCCATACTTGTCAGAATGCGACGTAACCATATCACTTCGCACATAGCTTCACGTGCGATGCGATACTCTGCCTCCGTTGATGAAATAGCAACCACCTGTTGCTTCTTGCTGTGCCAAGAGACAGGATTGGATCCCAGATGAAAAATGTATCCAGAAGTTGACTTGCGATCATCAAATGATCCGGCATAGTCGGAGTCCGTGTATCCTTGCAAGAAGAATTTGTTGTTCCTCTTGTATTCTAGGTCATATTCCATAGTACCACGGACATAGTGAAGAACACATTTTGTTGCTTTCCAATGAGTGGTCTTAGGCTCCTGCATGAACCTCGAAAGATAGTTGACAACAAATACGAGATCTAGCCTAGTATTGGTCAGATATATGAGACTCCCAATCAACTGTCGATAGAGAGTACCATCTACCTGAGGTGAATCATCATATCGTGATAACTGAAGTCCATTCTCCATTGGAGTTGCCATTGGCTTGCAATCAATCATGCGATATTTTTCCAAAGAATGTCTTGGCATATTTTTTTTGAGACACTTTGATGGAGTGCTCCTTCTGGTTGAATTCCAGACCAAGACAGTAATGGAGAAGTCCGAGATCTGTCATCTCAAAATATTTGCACAAGTTTCTTTTGATAGTAGAGATCATAGTTTCTGAACTCCCTATAATGAGCAGATCATCCACATAGAGTACAAGCAACACTATCTCGGAACCCTATTTCTTGAAATAGAGGTTTGCATCTGACGAACATCTCTTAAATCCATGCTGCATAAGGTGATTGTCCATTTTTATATACCAAGCTCGAGGAGCTTGTTTCAGACCATACAAGGATTTGACCAATTTGCAAACTTTCTGCTCTTGGCCTTCCACTTCAAATCCTTCAGGCTGAGTCATATAGACTTCTTCTTGGAGATCACCATTTAGAAAGGCATTTTTGACATCCATCTAGTGAACTTTCCACCCATATTGTGCTGCCATAGCACACATAACCTGAATTGTGGTCATCCGAGCAGTAGGTGCAAAAGTTTCCTCGTAGTCAATGCCTTCTTTTTTAGCATAGCCCTTTGCAACAAGACAGGCCTTATGCTTATCAATTGTTCCATATGCCTTGTACTTGACTTTATATACCCATTTGTAGCCAATGGGTTTCTTTCCATGCGGCAAATCAACAAGCTTCCAAGTTTTATTCTTCATCAAAGACTCATACTCTGTATCCATAGTGGCCTTCCACTGAGGCTCACTGAGAGCATCTTGCACTGATGCAGGTTCAAGATCATCTATGGTAGACATGAATGCCCCTGTCATCATCAATATCCATATCCTCTACTTCCGTACTTGGAGTTACGGAAAGTTCCTCAAAATATTGACAAAGATCATCAACCTCACCGGTTTCTTTGGCTTCTTTTTCCTTTTGAGCCATTCTGCGTGTACGAGGTCTATCCAAATTCAAATTGGGAGGAGTGGATAAATTTGCCTCTCTGATTGTATTTGTACACCATTTAGGATTCTTCTTCGATGGAGTTGAAGAATATGTAGAAGGACCTCCTGTCTGTGTTGACAAAGGAATCTTCTCTTCCTTAGATTCCATAATATCTTGGTGTACTTTAGATGTGCTCTGTGATGTGAAAGCTTCATCAAATACAACATCTCTGCTGATATGAATTTTCTTGGTCAAAGGATCTATCAACCAATATCCTTTAGAGTGCTCAGAATAACCAAGAAAAATACATCTCAGTGTTTTCTCATCTAGCTTCTTCCTTTTCTCTTTTGGTATGTGCATGAAAGCGTGACATCCAAAAATACGTAGATGAGATATGGAGGGTTTTCGACCACTCCATGCTTCCTGTGGAGTCATTCCTTTTAGGGCCTTTGTGGGTGCCCTATTCAACAGATATACTGTAGTGGTGACAGCTTCTGCCCAATATTGTTGCCCAATAGTAGCTCCTATGAGCATACAACGAACCATTTCCATGATAGAACGGTTCCTTCTCTCAGCAACTCCATTTTGCTGAGGAGTATAGGCAGTTGTTAACTGTCTCTTGATTCCATGCTTATCTAAGAATGTAGAAAATTCATTAGAGGTAAACTCTCCCCCTCGATCTGAGCGGAGGGTTTTAATAGAAGCTCCTGACTCCTTCTCAACGGATTTCTTGAACTGCTGGAAGAATGCGAAAGCTTCGATTTCGGTTGGAGAAAGAAAACCCACATCTTTCGTGAGTAGTCATCTACGAATAACTGAAAGTACCTCTTCCCTCCACAACTTTTGGGTGTGAAAGGACCGCACAGATCGGTGTGAATTAACTCCAGAGGTTTTCGTGCTCTTGTTGAGCTCTTCTCAAATGGTACTATATGTTGCTTTCATGCCAAGCAGTCAGAGCACACTGGCAATGTGGCAGAAAGGGAAGGAAGACCCTTTACCATCTCATACTTACTGAGCTCAAGTAAGTAGCCAGAACTAAGATGCCCATATCTCTTGTGCCATAGGGAAGTTGCCTCCTTGGTAGAGATAGTCATGGCAACATGTGGAGTAGAGATAGCATCTAGTGCAAATAAGTCATGCTTATATGAAGCTGTTGCAATCTGCTTACCTTTTCTGGTAATGGTACAACACTTCTTTCCATTCTCAACACGAAAGTTGACAACCATATTTCTATCTAGGATTTGTGTCACTGAAAAAAAATTGTTGGCCAATCCCGAAACATAGAGGACTTTGTCAATCTGACACTTGCCATCAGGAAGAGTGGTGAAGCTGCACCCTCTCCCCTGAACCCTGTAGGTTTTATCATCAGCAATTATGACAGGTTTGCCCTCTTTGGCCACAAATGATTCAAACCATGATCTGTCACCAGTCATATGTTTGCTAGCTCCAGAATCGACATACCAAATGGGATCCCTCTGTGTGGAATCTGTGGTAGTCATGAGCACCTTGTGTGCCCATTCAAAATTTGAGTCAGATTCTTCAACAGCAACATTCACCTGGGGTTGCTTGTTTTTATTTTTTGGTTTGTTTTGGCCTTTCTGCTTGTTCTTATGCCAACACCTGTTGGTGTCATGGTTGTCTTTCTCACAGATCTTGCACCACCTCTTCTTCTGTTGAGGTCGTTTGCATTTTCCTTTCGTATCCTGTTGAGAATTTTCTCCTTTCTGAAAGTTGCCTCCTTTTTGCCCATTACCTTTCTTCCTAGAACCCTGCCTGTTGGTGTATAAGGTTGCATTGGAAGAATCATCCTTGTGAAGTTGGCGTGCCTCCTGTTGTTGAAGCATATTGACCAACTCGATGTAGGTAATTTGTCGTTGAGACACCTGGATGGAGGTTATCAACATATCAAATGAAGAAGGTAAAGCTCTCATCACAAGTGAAATGAGAAGCTTTTCGTCCATAGTATCTCCCAAAGAACTCAATTTCTTTTTCAACTCAGACACTGCACAGAAAGATTTCAACTGTTTCACCCTGCCTCAAACTTAGTGTTGGTCCGGCTTTCATGCACACCCCGGGAAAGGATGAAGCAAGGAAGCTCCGGAGACACCCACGGGACGGATCCCACTCATCTTTAGGATCTAGCTGGTTATCCAAGGTGCGAGTTACAGAGTTGGGTCGAATGGCAATTCACTCTTTTCCACTTCGGAATAGATTTCAATATGGACTGCTCTGTTACCTTACGGGGGGTTCTTGAACTTGTTCGGTAGTTGCAAAAGTTGTTGAATCAGATTTAACTTGAATTCTTGATCTAGCTCTCATGGGTCGGCGGATTTAAATTAAAAGACAAACAAAGAAAATAAAAATGGATCATTCACCGAAAACAAAGAGAGGGTAGGGTAGGGCAGAAAGAGAAGTTTATCAAACATTAAACTGTAAAACCCTAAACTATCAATTTTATCTATGCTACTAGCTTCACAACAGAACAAATCAAAGAAGAAAGTGTCCAGTCAGTCTAAGATCACTTTCAACTAAGAGCACAAGGCAGAGTGAAACGGATCTAGCAAAAAATTATAAATCCAAGGGCAGTTGGTTAAAGCTGGTATCTTTCACCGGCGAGCCTAGCTCACACGGTGAAGACAGAGCAATTAGAACAAACTTACACCTCAAATCTGTAATTTCCCCTAGCAGACAAGAGAACAACTGAAGCCTAACAACATATTTAAACTTGATAATGTCAGATTTACAACATATATCTAATAAACTTTAAATGGAACGGATAACAAAAGAAGATACACTTATCACACTCTGCAAAAGATTAGGCTCCTGGCCATGCTATCACAGAAAAGCTAAAGCACATCAACTCCAAGTCCAGAAACAAAGGATTTCACAAAATTTGCAAGAAATTGCTTATAAGCCTTTTATTTCTAAGTCTCCGCCTCCCGCGATTACATTTAGAATCTGTATTTATAGACTCAGGACAGACCCCGATCTTTTCAAAATATCTTGCTCAAACCCTAAATCTTATCGCACTTAAACCCTAGGACCCGGGTTTTACAATAAAAATCCATTTAAAATCAAAGTCCGAGATAGAACTTAACCCTTCGGCAAATCGGTGCGATTAGTTGCCATAAATGGAGAAGATAAAATCTAAAGCCACTTGCATTCATCCGCAGTTGCAAATAAATGCCTCCATTAATTCTGTTGGTGAGCCGGATGAGTCACCACTTCTCCATCAATTTGATCTCCGTAAAGCCATCCCTGAGTTGAAATTGTCTTCATGCTATCAAGTCTGCAATAAATTTGTCATTGAATGCTCTCACCGGCATCTTCTCTTCTAGCATGGCGGTCCTTGACTAAATCCGCACTTTAAATTTGCCTTTATGGTCTTTCCCGGTTGTCCCGCAAGTGCCAGATGGAATCCTGCATGAAAGACAAAAAGATTTATATTAGCACTTTAATTAAAATTAAATCCAAGCTTAAAACATTAAAAGCAGATTAAAAACCGCAAAATAAGCTTGCATGTCGGCTTCTGCATGCCTGCCTCACGCTTTGACACGTGTCGCTACCCCAGGATGCCTTCTGTTTCCCGTTGGAATGCACTTCTGGTCAACTTAGGACTTTCTCTCTCCTACCGCGAAAATGAGACATGTCGCGATTTCGCGACATGTCGCGAAATCGCGACGTCTCCAGCGCTGCGCTGCTTCTCTCCCTGTCGGTCGCGAAAATGCGACATGTCACGATTTCGCGACATGTCGCGAAATCGCGCCTCTCCAGCGGCCGTACAACTTCCTTGCTTCCTGTCGCGATTTCGTGACATGTCACGAAATCGCGCCTCTCGCTGGCCGCCGTACATCTTCCTTAAAACGTGCAATGCGTCGCTACCATTTTCACCCTCGTCTTTGAAACGTGCGCATCGGCTTGAAACATGCGCGCATTGCAACTTTTCTCTCGACTTGGAAACATGCGGGCATGTGCACTTTGGCTTCGACTTGGAAACATCCGGCATTCACCCTTGCGATTTTGAGACATGGTGGAATTTTGGACTTAGCCACTTTATCTTTTATCCTCGAAAGGGACATGTCGACATGTCAATCGATTTCTGATTTCTTCTCTCTCCTCCGTGAACGCGATTTTGCGACACTTTCCAAAAATGGAAATGTCGCGATATCCGCGACACTTCCAAAAATGGAAAGTGTCGCGATTTCGCTACATGACTTGGCGGATTTTTGACTCTTCAGCCCACTTTCTCTCTCCTAAAATCCCCCCTTGTCTTGCTTCTCTCTCCAAAAGCTATCGCGATTTCGCGACATGTCACGAAATCGCGCCCTTTCTGGCACTTAGCCGATTTTCATGCATTTTCTCTCTCTTGCCGTGAAAATGCGACATGTCACGATTTCGCGACATTTTTCTCCCGGCTTTCTCTCTCCTCATCCTGCAGCGATTTCGCGACGCTTTCCAAAAATGGAAATGTCGCGATATCGCGACACTTCCAAAAATGGAAATGTCGCGATATCGCGACACTTCCAAAAATGGAAAGTGTCGCGATTTCGCTACGTTTTTTCGACTTAGCTGCATTTTGATTTACCTGTCGCGATATCGCGACATTTCCAAAAATGGAAGTGTCGCGATATCGCGACACTACCAAAAATGGAAAGTTTGATTTTTCATGAATTTATGCAACTGTTTTTTGGATTTTCTCGTACCGGTGCAAGATTTTGCTTAAGCATGAATGATTTCTAGCATGTAAAAAGTGAAGTCTTGGATAACACAGCTAGAATGCAAGAAAAAGCACAACTTTAAAAAGGAGGCAAGCAAAATTTGGATTTAAAACCTGAAAATGATCAAGAGGGTCCCTACTGCAAAAATGGAATTTCAGAGTTTTCAAGAGGATGGAATCTCATTTTTTAGTGGGGGTGTGTTGCTTCTCAACAAATGGCGATATCTGCGGGTAAAATAGTAGCACTATTTTAGAACCCAAGACTATGGTTTCAAAACAAAAAGACCATGCATCATGCCTTGCCACGGACATTCTTCACAATAAATTGGTTATGCTAGCGCAAGCTGTTAAAATTTCCCAAGGACATACTAGGCTGGATTACTTCAAGGAAGATTTACGATGTGCAATTTCAAAGGGTATAGAACTTTCTTCAAGAATGACTGGATTGAATGATAAACTTGGATTAATCAACTTTTCTAGATTGTAAAAGGGGAAACCGAGTAGAGCTCTGTTTACTAGTTTAGCCTTTTACAGCCTAGACAGAGTTACCCTTTAGATTTACACGACCCAATTTACAACTGTAGGGCAGAATCTAATATTGGCTGCCTCTTTTAATTGTTCAACTCTTTTTTTCTTTTTTTCTTTTTTTTTTATATCTCTCCCTCTGAAATATATCAATATCTGAGATGCTTTTAGGGAAATCACAATTTTCTTTTATCATTTGATCAATCTGGAACTGTTTCAGTCTAGGCATTGATAGCCTCTGTGGATACCCAAATAATTGCATGAACCATAGTCCCCTCTCATAACCTGACTTTTCTTGGATTCCCAGGAGTTCCTCCAACTAAACGACATAGCGGTTTTTCTATCATTAAAACAAGCTGTGGCAAGTAAGACACAAGATCCAATCATCTCTCTACCTTTGTCTGAATAACAAAATAGCTCTCTTGTTCGAGTAAGCGAGACTATCTCAATTGGAATAGTGATGACCATGGGCATTGGATGGACGGATTGATCGGCTTAGAATAAACAATTTTTAGCGGTGACTTTTCATTGATTGCTCGAGCAAAGGTAAAGGACAGAATTTTAGAAGCCAAAGGACTTTGTACGGGCTTCCAAGGACGAGGCACGAGCTTTAAAGCAAAACAGAATAAAAACAAATAAAATAAAAAGAAAAGAAACAAAAAGACAAAGAAAAGGAAATGGGGGGAAGAAAATAAAAAAGGCAATAAAAGAAATAAACTAAAGAGGCGAAGCAAAGCAACTAAAAGACAAAGCTAAACCTGAAATAAACTAAAGCAACTGAAATAAATTAAACTGCAACTGTACGAGACAACAAAGAAAAAGAACTGCAAGGAAGAAAATACTGTACAGACTAAAATAAAAGCAAGCTAAAATAAAAAGACAAAGAAAGAAAATAAAAAGCAACGACAAAAGAAATAAAGCGCACAAGCTAAAAGCTGAAAAACAATTAAAATAAAAGCTGCGAGCATTAAAATTAAGCGAAACAGATTAAAGCGTACGAGACATTTAAGAAATAAAACTGCACTGACAAAGAAATAAAACTGAAAAACTAAAGACTTATTTACATATGTTACAACTTCCCTTCATACTCAAAAAATGCGGCGGTTGGGAAAGCGAGAGAAATGGTGCCTTAAAAAAATTTGACCATGTGCAAGTAATTTAGAAAAATTACCTTTCGAGTCTGATTGACGAAATGCACTCCAGGTTGTGCTTCAAAAATTTGCTATATGGGAAAGACTTGGGTTTACTGTCTTCCCTGTCCCATTTGAAAAACAAATCTGCAACTCCTTCAAATTAAACAAATCATATAATAACAAATCATATGATAACATGTTTATGCTTCTAATTGAAGGGTTTGCAGAGTTCTTTCAAAAGGATTGAATGTAAAAAACCCCCGAAGATCAAATACCTTAAAATCTTGACAGACCCAGGCCACCACATCTTCAAAATTATGTGACAACTGAAAGAAATCATGTTTTATCTGTATGCCCTGGTTCTTAACAACTTGAACATTTTGTGGTTGCTTGCCTTGCTTCAATATCCAGGACTTCAATTTTTATCCCTCTAGAAGGATGCTTACAATTTTCTTTTTCACCTAAGCCTTGCTTAGATTTAACCTCATCAATGTGCAATGTCCAAACATCATTGTTGTGATGGTTTAGAGCTGTAACTGTTCTCACCTTCTCAGTTGCCAAATTATAAACTCCAATATCTGCATCAACACGGTTTATAGCCTTTTCTTTGACATTATGTTCAGAAGTTGCGGGCTTATGTTGAGACAGGTTCATCAATTCCAAGTTGGCTGACCACATTCATATTTACTATCTTTTCCTCCTTTTCTTGAAATCCAACGGGTGGTCCGAGTAAGCCTCAATCAAGTTAACCTTTTGTTCAACAATGCGAGGCGGTTCATAGAGGGTGATGTCGGCTTTAAGTTCCCTCATATCCTCAATGATGTTATCCTCCTCGAGTTACTTACTGCATAGTGATATTGAATCTCACCTTCATCATCCTCTGATGAGGAAGGATCATTATTAAGTTCTGGACTCTCACATCTCAAGTCATAACTGTCTCTTTTTAACTGTTGAAAATCTTGCATTTCATCCGTAGGAGTCTCTACAAGACTTTTTGTCTCTTCAGGAAAAGTGAAAGAATACGAAACCCTGGTTGTACTGTTTTTGGGTGAACTAGAAATATCAATATTTCTTTGATCTCTAGGAAAATTTAACTCACCGGGGAAAAACTTGATTTGGGTGGTGCCGAGATCTCAGCTGTTCGGTTCAAGCACTTCCACTTTGAACTTGTCGAACTTTTCTCTGTATTTTGCACATCTTTGAGTGGATGTCACGATTAACGGAGTCTCCTTGGGTAGAGCATGACATGTTGGCACTAACTCATGATGTGGAATGGGGTCCGGAACAGGCATGTTACGTGTAACATAGGATATCAAAGGACTGCTCGGAATTTGAGGCCCTAAGCTGTCTTTCAAGAATTAAGGCTTCTTTATAAGCCCCTGCCAGGGTTGTGATATTGATGTCTCTCTTGAGGAAAATAGAGGTCACTGAATCCAATGCATTCTTGTAGATTTCTAAGGCCAGATTTGCATTTGGGATGTAATGGCCAGTCATTCTATCGTAAGCTCTTTGGAACCTCATATTGAAAGACCTGACAGTTTCTCCCGACTCTCTCTTGATCCTTGGAAAATTGTTGGTATAAAATCTTGGGGTCTATCACTTCCCCGAATTGTGATATAAAAGCTTTCTCTAGATCATCCCAGCTAGTAATGGAATTCTTTGGTGAGGTTTAAAAACCGGTCATAAGCTCCCTCCTGGAGAGTGAACGGGAACAATCTGCAGGCAACATCTTCATCTTTGTATATTCAACAATTTTAAAGCATTTTTAAAAGCTAGCAGATGTTCTTCTACAGTTCTTGTCCCATCATGTTTGTACCTAGGGATATATCTTTTCGGGCTTCTAGGCAGGTCATGGGCTATACCCGGGATATTTAAAGCAGTGGGGCCCAACCAATTTTCCATTATTACTTGGGCGACGGTGATGTTACGAGTTGTAATTGGATAGCTGCAGGTGGAGATAGAACTGTTCTTAACAAACTGAACTTGAGGTCTTCTCCGGCAATTTTAAAAGCTATGCTTGACAACTTTATAAAACTGTACTGACAATTTACAAAACTGTACTGACAATTTACAAAATTGTTCGGAGTTCATTGTGGGTCCTTCAAATGTTGTTGTTATGCCCTTACAATACTTGAACGGAGTTCAGCAGCCCTCCTTCTAGCGCCAATTAGGTTGTTGGTCCGGCTTTCATGCACACCCCGGAAAGGATGAAGCAAGGAAGCTCCGGAGACACCCACGGGACGGATCCCACTCATCTTTAGGATCTAGCTGGTTATCCAAGGTGCGAGTTACAGAGTTGGGTCGAATGGCAATTCACTCTTTTCCACTTTCGGAATAGATTTCAATATGGACTGCTCTGTTACCTTACGGGGGGTTCTTGAACTTGTTCGATAGTTGCAAAAGTTGACATCAGATTTAACTTGAATTCTTGATCTAGCTCTCATGGGTCAGTGATTTAAATAAAAGACAAACAAAGAAAATAAAAATGGATCATTCACCGAAAACAAAGAGAGGGTAGGGTAGGGCAGAAAGAGAAGTTTATCAAACATTAAACTGTAAAACCCTAAACTATCAATTTTATCTATGCTACTAGCTTCACAACGAGAACAAATCAAAGAAGAAAGTGTCCAGTCGGTCTAAGATCACTTTCAACTAAGAGCACAAGGCGAGTGAAACAGATCTAGCAAAAAATTATAAATCCAAGGGCAGTTGGTTAAAACTGGTATCTTTCACCGGTAGCCTAGCTCACACAGTGAAGACAGAGCAATTAGAACAAACTTACACCTGAAATCTGTAATTTCCCCTAGCAGACAAGAGAACAACTGAAGCCTAACAGCATATTTAAACTTGATAACTCAGATTTACAGCATATATCTAATAAACTTTAAATGGAACGGATAACAAAAGAAGATACACTTATCACACTCTGCAAAAGATTAGGCTCCTGGCCATGCTATCACAGAAAAGCTAAAGCACATCAACTCCAAGTCCAGAAACAAAGGATTTCACAAAATTTGCAAGAAATTGCTTATAAGCCTTTTATTTCTAAGTCTCCGCCTCTCGCGATTACATTTAGAATCTGTATTTATAGACTCAGGACAGACCCTGATCTTTTCAAAATATCTTGCTCAAACCCTAAATCTTATCGCACTTAAACCCTAGGACCCGGGTTTTACAATAAAAATCCATTTAAAATCAAAGTCCGAGATAGAACTTAACCCCTCGGCAAATCAGTGCAGTTAGCTGCCATAAATGGAGAAGATAAAATCTAAAGCCACTTGCATTCATCCGCGACTGCAAATAAATGCCTCCATTAATTCTGCTGGTGAGCCGGATGAGTCACCACTTCTCCATCAATTTGATCTCCGTAAAGCCATCCCTGAGTTGAAATTGTCTTCATGCTATCAAGTCTGCAATAAATTTGTCATTGAATGCTCTCACCGGCATCTTCTCTTCTAGCATGGCGGTCCTTGACTAAATCCGCACTTTAACTTTGCCTTTATGGCCTTTCCCGGTTGTCCCGCAAGTGCCAGATGGAATCCTGCATGAAAGACAAAAAGATGCATTAGATTAGCATTTTAATAATCATTAAATCCAAGCTTAAAACATTAAAAGCAGATTAAAAACCGCAAAATAAGCTTGCATGTCGGCCTCTGCATGTCTGACTCACGCTTTGACACGTGTCGCTACCCCAGGATGCCTTCTGTTTCCGTTGAAATGCACTTTTGGTCAACTTTGAGGACTTTCTCTCTCCTATCGCGAAAATGAGACATGTCACGATTTCGCGACATGTCGCGAAATCGCGACGTCTCCAGCGCTGCGCTGCTTCTCTCTCTGTCGGCCGCGAAAATGCGACATGTCGCGATTTCGCGACATGTCGCGAAATCGCGCCTCTCGCTGGCGGCCGTACAACTTCCTTGCTTCCTGTCGCGATTTCGCGACATGTCACGAAATCGCGCCTCTCTTGCGGTACATCTTCCTCAAAACGTGCAGCGCGTCGCTACCATTTTCTCCCTTCGCCTTCGAAACGTGCGGCGCATCGTGCCACTTTTCACCCGATTTTGAAACATGCAGCGCATCGCTGCAACTTTCTCCTTGACTTGGAAACATGCAGCGCATCGCTGCACTTTCCTCGATTTTGAGACATGCGGCGCATGTTGCACCTTTCACCCTGATTTTGAGACTGTCAGCGAATCGCTGCAACTTTTGGACTTGGCCACTTTTCTCCTTTCCAGCGGCGAAAACGGGACATGTCGCGATTTCGCGACATGTCGCGAAATCGCGTTGGTCCGTACTGATTTCTTCTCTCTCCTCTGGCAGACAGCGATTTTGCGACACTTTCCAAAAATGGAAATGTCGCGATATCGCGACACTTCCAAAAATGGAAAGTGTCGCGATTTCGCTACACAAAAATGACTTGGCGGATTTTTGACTCTTCACCCCTTTCTCTCTCCTCGTGAGCTTTATTGCTTCTCTCTCCAAAATGCGCGATTTCGTTACATGTCCAATCCGCCTTTCGGCCTTAGGCCGATTTTCATGCATTTTCTCTCTCCTACCGCGAAAATGCGACATGTCGCGATTTCGCGACATTTTTCTCCCGGCTTTCTCTCTCCTCATCCTGCAGCGATTTCGCGACGCTTTCCAAAAATGGAAATGTCGCGATATCGCGACACTTCCAAAAATGGAAAGTGTCGCGATTTCGCTACGTTTTTTCGACTTAGCTGCATTTTGATTTTCTGTCGCGATATCGCGACATTTTCGAAAATGGAAGTGTCGCGATATCGCGACACTACCAAAAATGGAAAGTTTGATTTTTCATGAATTTATGCAACTGTTTTCTGGATTTTCTCGGTACCGGTGCAAGATTTGGCTTAAGCATGAATGATTTCTAGCATGTAAAAAGTGAATTCTTGGATAACACAGCTAGAATGCAAGAAAAAGCACAACTTTAAAAAGGAGGCAAGCAAATTTGGATTTAAAACTGAAAATGATCAAGAGGGTCCCTGCTGCAAAAATGGAATTTCAGAGTTTTCAAGAGGATGGAATCTCATTTTTCAGTGGGGGTGTGTTGCTTCTCAACACTTAGGTTATGAAGTTGTTGTTGAAGATGAAGAATGGTGGATTCATTCTTTCCCTCATAGATGGTTCTAAGGGCATCCCATGCCTCTTTACCACTTGCTTTGTCAGCTATATGAGGTTGCACTTCATCTGAAACAACAAACAAAATGAGCACCTTTGCTCGACTGTCTTTCTTGTCAAAAGCTATCTGATCTGCTAAAGGACCTGTGGATCCTGCTGTTGGTGAAGGCCTAGTTGTTACTCCAGTAACAATATCCCAAAAATCTTCCATTTGGAGAATTGCCTTCATCTTATGTTTCCATGGTGTATAATTTGGACCTTTCAATAACTGATGTGGATCAGTCATCAACTTTGTAACAGCGGCCATAGTGAAGGTTCCTTATATCACCAATTGGTCCCCCTTTCGATATACATTTTGCTAGGCCGTTATACCATACAAAATACTCGCCCTTACATGAGGGAAACTATAGGTATTTAGAAAGATCAACAAAAATCATCCGCCCTTACGTGAGGGAGACTATAGGTGAATTTTAGAGATCATACGATACGTGGAACATAAGCGGTACTGAAAGAGAATCTCCTTGTTGATGGCACCTACCATAGAAGATTCTTCTCATGCGTGGGGCGTAACTTCCCCTAAACACTATGAAGAATACTTCGTCAGGATTTACGCCTAAACACAAGTGCGATAAAGGGTAGTGGATGGAGTAAAAAAAATGCAAAAATGGCTAACTTATCTCTCCTCGATGATTTATAGAGAACAAGCTCAGACGTCGTTGTAGCAGCTATATTAGGTGGCGGATACAGTAGCCAAATCACGACAGCTTTACCTGTAAGTGCTGGCCAGAGGTATCACAAATACCGAGCACTGTAGTGCAATAAATTGCACGGATGGGTTTTAATTATTCCGGAGACTTAGGGAGTGTTTGATTTTAATTTTTAATGTTATAGTGCAAAAATGAAATATGCAACATACAACAAAAAAAATGCCCACAAGAATAACCCACTAGGTGTCGAGCGTAGCCAAAAATGCACCTATTACAATTTGCCAAATTGCCTTTTCAGAAAATTACTCACAATCCCCCTTTGATTTTTTGAAAAAATATCCCCCCTTAAAAAATTTTCTTTAACAAAGCATTTTAATAATTATTATTTATTTAAAGTTAAAACAAATAATTTTAATTTATATAGTTTTAAAAAACTTATGAAAAATAAATTAAAAATTAAATTTTAATTTATAAAGTTTTTCAAAAACTATTAAAAAATAAATTAAAATTACAAATTTTAACTAAAAATAATAATTATTATAAAACCTTTGAAAAATAAAAATTTATACCTTTGGGGGGAGTCGGCGGGATTTGAACCCCCGACCTACAGGCTCCCTGAGCCTTACCGCACGGCTCACGACCACGTGAGCCAGCGGGCTGATCCGAGAGGATCAGTGGAGCCCCCTCTTATATCCCTCCTCTCTGCTTCCCGAGCCCACTGTGGCTGCCTCTGCCACCTCCGCAGCAGCCTCCTCTCTGGTTCTCCTCCGCGCAGCTCGCTGAGCTCCCGTTGCACCTTGTTTTCCTTTTTTATTTTTTTTTATTTTTATTTTTATTTTTAAAAAGGAAATTCGCCAGGTGCGTTTCGCGCTGCACCTGCGCGTCAGCCATTTGGGGGGGGGGGGTCTCGGGGAGCGTGTGCACAAATTGCGTGTCGCACGGGGGGGGGGACCTCGGGGAGCATGCACACAAATTACGCATCGCGCAGGGAGGGGGGTTTAAAATCCTCCCCAAATGTTGTGCCCTCCACTTGGACGCACGTTGCGGCCCTGGACGCTACTGCAGTGGCATCCACAGGCTGTACGCTTGCGTCGAAACGCCTACGGCCCTGAAGGCGGATGCAGTGACGTCTGTGGCCCTGGACGCAACTATCTACGGCCCTCCTACAGGACGTCTGCGCTGTAGCGACATCCACAGGATGTAGACGTTGTGCGCAGGATGCAGTGGATGCGTCTGCAGTGATACGCCTGCAGGACGTCTACAGTGCAGGCTGGCCAACGTCCGCTTGGATGCGTTTTGCTGCTTCCACTCAGTCGCGCATGGATGCGCGGTGACTGTCGCTCGTCTACGCGTGGCACAATTTTTTTTTTTTTTTTTTTTTAAATTGCTCGGACGTCGCAACACAGCAACTTTCACAGCCTCCTGCTCCCAGCCACGCGATGGCGTGAAAAGAAAATGCGTTCGGTAAAAAGAAACGCACAACAACCTTCCCACGCAACTGGCTCTGATGCCATGTAGAATTACGAAACTAACTTATTATTCAGTAGTGCAGTGTTATATAACAATTACAATAACAATTATCCCAGAGGTTGCCAAACCAACCAGCGATAATAGCAACTTGTTACAAAAATTGTAACAGTGAGCTAAACTATGTAATAAAGACAAAATACATATTAGTATGCTAACACAAGCATTGTAGTCGTCAGCAACCCCTATGTCGTCCCCATCCACTGGATGAATGGGGGCATCATTCGCATCCTAACTCCAGAAGCACTGCATGTCTGTAGCCCTGCTAACTGTAGTGTTATCTTGGACGGTCCAAGAAAACTCATAGTCTCTGAGAGATGGGATCCCCTGCTGTAGACCGAACTGCATCAAAAATCGGTCATAGCGATGGAGCTCCACCTCTCCCCTCTCCATCCTCATCCAGCAGGTTCACCTAACATGAGCCAGCTCCTGTCCGTCCTCGGCCCACCCTAGATGATCTCTCCAAGGCCTCTAGGTGATCTGGTCAAAGACAAGGTCGTCAAGTAGTCTCCGAGACATTGGCAGATCTATCATTCGCTATGACCCTCTCTGAAGCCACTAGTAGAAAGCTCAGGGCCTCTCCCCATCAATCTCTGTTAGTGGGAGCCCTACCAGCCTCCACATCGTGATGTGCTTCCAGCACCAAACCTGTAGTAGTGATGTCATAACCAGACATCGGCCGCCCTTGTATACGACCCCATGCAGGATCATATACAATCGGCATTATACAAATCTCCCCTAAGAAAACCTGTACCCGTGGTCTCTCATGTCACAGACCACATTTGTCAGTAGCCATGGTACTCTACATCCACTCTGATGGCATAGGAGCAGACCACCTACAACCCCAGCCAAAACCTGTGTCAATCTAGATGCCCCAGGCATCTGGCGTAGCGACTCGATGTTCACTTCACCATTCTCCAGGGTGAAGCTCAGATCTTCGCACAGTCGCATCATCACGTGGCCTTGATTGGCCACGGGAGTTATTAGTCGTCCTTGTATGGGGATCCTCAAAATCCTCCATACATCCTCTAGTGTGGGAGTCATCTCCCTTGTCGATAATCGAAAATAGGAAGAACCCGGATACCACCTCTCTGCTAGGGCTGTCAATAGCCCCATATCTGTAGAAACTCGTGGCATATACGCCACATGCTGCAAGCCGACTTGAGCCAACCGATCTCGCTTTGCCTGAGATAGAGTGGCCAAGTCATCCCTCAGCCCACCGTATTTCCATTCTCTGCTCTTTAGTAATCCTCTCTGCAACATAAACAACAAAACAATAAAAATCATTAATCAAATAGTGATTAAAAATACAAGTAACACAAGTTCAATTTGAGCAAATTCGTCTCCGATTTCGCAAGCCTAAATAGTCCCTTATTTGACGAAATCGTCCCCATTTCGTCGATTTCGCCTCTGGACGAAATCAACGATATCGAGATGATTTCGACGAAATGGAGACAATTTCGTCCATACGACGTCGATGGCCCAAAAAAATGGCCGCGATGCTCAAAAATCATTTAAAATTAATCTAAAAAGCATAGAAAATCAAAATTAAAGCATTCTAAACTAAGACTCTTACCCGTAGCCCGCACCGGACCTCTGTCGATCTGTGCGTTGTCTCAACCATTTTGTTTGCAAAGCTCCATAAACAAAAAAATACAAATGAACAGTAACAATGAATTAGGGATTTTCTCTATTTTTCTTAATTTTATTCAAAAACAATTAACAACATTTTAAAATTTGTTTTTTCGCGTTTTTATCTCAAACGTTCGATTTGTGTAAAAACATGGAGGGGGCACCATAATAAGTTGTACGATTCGACCAAGAATCGTCGCCTAAAAATGAGAATAATTTTTGCTTTCTCATAGATCGAGAAGAACTCATCTTTAACGCATTTTTCTTTCCATAATGCTATGTTAGATGCTATTTTGCTAATGAATATATCAAAGCTAAACCCATAATGCTTAAAATGGGATATAAAGGGAAAGTCTTGGGACCTTTCCAAAATGGTATGAAAGAACCTATTGAGGTAGAACCATGGCCTGCCCGATGTAGTGTGGGCCTATTTCCTAGTAAGGGTCAACCCTTCCCTTTTGAAGGTGATGATCAACTCATATGTTATCAAGATTATCTAGATAAACAAGATTCTTTGTGTCCAAAGAATAATCCCTTTACATGCAATATGCTATCCATAGCTTACCCTGAATTGATTGCTAAATCCGATGATGAGTTGGAAGGAGATATTTTCCATGATGTCTCCGTTGAAGAGTTGTTACACAATGGTTTTTATTTTGATGGTTCTATACCTACTATAGCCCAACTTGAGGCCACGACTCCTCAAGATGAATTCTCCAAGTTAACCTTAAAAGAATTACAAGAATTGGGAATTTCACCTGCCCCACCTAATTTTGAAAGAGATCTACACATGGAATTAGAAAACGTCATTAAAGTTAGCATTGGAACTGAGGATAATCCTCAAATAATCAATATTGGATCAGAATTAAGTCAAGAAAAACAAAATGAATACATTGCATTTCTTAAAGATTATGAAGATGTCTTTGCTTGGACATATGAAGACATGCCAGGTCTGGACCCTTCTATAGTCATGCATCATCTAGTAGTCCATTCGGATGCTAAACCTGTTAAACAAAAACTTAGAAAAATGCATCCAGATCGTCGAGCTGGCAGACTCAGTCAGCTGGAACTCCTAGATGAAAAGTGCATCAATGCTTTGGAGCATCTTCGTGCCTACCAAAACAAGCTTAAAATATCATATGCTAAGAAAGTTTGTCATTGATCCTTTGAGATCGACGACCTTGTTTTAAAGGAAAATCAAAAAAATACTAATGCAACTAAAGACCTTAAAGGTAAATTTGAGCCCAACTGGCTTGGACCATATATTATCACTAATAAATTTGAATCAGGAGCATACAAATTAGCTACCTTAGATGGTAAAGATTTAAAATAACCTATGAATATTATGCATATTAAGCGATATTACACATAAAATTTGGTTATTCCATCATTGTATATATTTGTTTTGTATATTATTTTCTTTTTTTCTCTTACATAAAAATTTTCAAAAAAAAAAAAAAACAATCACATTGTATTTCTTTCAATTCCTCAATTAATATCAAAATACAAAAACATCAAAATTATCAAATTCCTCAAAAATATTTGTTGTATATATTTCTTCTTAAAGTATTGCAGTTATATTTTCAAATTATTTTTGGATAAATTAGCATTTATTTGGAATCCCTCACTATCACAAACCCAAAAATAAATATCTTGATTTTATCTGGCATGATTACTAATCTCTCTTATATCAAAGTCCACAAAATTTAATTAAATAAATTTTGAGCATAGAGAATTGATCTTGTTATTTACTTAAACCAAGCATATCTTTTCACAATAAAATGATTACATTTGTAATGTCCATACTATGCTACATAGTAGAAGTGGTTTCTTGACCGAAAAGTTTCCCCTGCTATCCTATCATGCACATGGTCTAGAATCTTTGAGAATTGGCAAAAGGACAAGCTCACCCCTACCCGGAATAAAAATCCCTTGCTCTACAGCTAATCCGAACAAGTATCCCTAGCATAGGAAGAAAAGAAAAGTTCAAGAAAAAGAGAAAAAGAAAAAATTTATTTCAGCATTATCTCAAATATCAAGCCAAAATACAAAAGTACAAAAAAAAAAAAAAAAAAAAAAAGAGCAAAAGAGAAAAGCAAAAGCAAAAGCAATAAAATCCCTTTCCCTACCCATTGAAAAGAAAAGAAGGGTTGATGAGCTTGAATCCCTAGAATTCTCAATTATTCGAAAACTGTGAGGTAAGCCCCATAACAGGTGGTTTGTGCCCAACCCACTTGGCCTTGGGTAACTCCTAGCATGGTGATATGTCTATCACATTAGTGACCTTCTTTCGTACAGACCTATGTCTGCTTATGGATTAGCTAGCTCTTGATAACTCGACCTACATAGTAGTCTGGTATGGTTATATGCATCTAAATCATGGTTAATGAACACTTATTTGGTTCATTCAAATCACTTGTATCAAATTATCTTGCTCAAAGCTGGTAAATGAACAATGCAATTGCACACACATTTGTATTTGAGAGATTTTGTGTATCATTATGATAAATCAAGATTGGTAATGAACTCACATATGCACATGGGATTCCTTATAAATTTAACTGTTGTCTTTAAGATACTTTGAAATATTATTGCAAATTGTTTGGAATAAATTCATTTTCTTCTTTGAATAACAGTTGTTTAGTATAAAGACAACTACATGCATTATCAAAAATCAAAATCATTTTCAAAAACATGCAATCAAGTTACATTTATATATAACTTTTGACTTTCGTGACGATGGTATAGTTCCAAAACCAAAATTGGAATTTTATGACTAGTGCAAGTCCTCATCTTCATATTTTCTGACTATTTTCAAAAATTAAAAATCACCATGCAATAAAACAATCTATTTTCTTCTTTGGATTTCACGATGATGGTATAAGTCTATACCTATAATTCTATGCCTAGCGCAAACCATGGTACCAATTTTATTTTCCATTTATTTAAAAGCATCAAAACATGTGACTTAAATCATTATGTTACACAATTATGCTTTAAAATAAAGAAACACTTATTCTATTTCATGTCATTATGTCAAACTTCAACTTTGCAATGATGGTATAATTACTAGGGAATTATCCAAAAATTTTATCACACTTAGGAATTTATGCCTAGCAAAATTCATTCTAAAATATTTCATGCAATATATTTCCATGGAAATCTGAAAACAAATCACCATCATCATCATCATTTGCATCATCACAACAAAGTATTAATACAGTCTCTTAAACACTCTTTTACTTTTAGCAATATTTCTATACCAATATTAGCTTGACGACCGAGTGAGTGGCGACTCCATGAAATGGTCTATAATAGTGACAATGTCCTTTGAAATTATTGTTAAAAGTCCCCTTTTATTTTTATCAAATTATCACATCACAAACAACCAATTTGTTTACATCAGATTATTTTATTTAAATTTTACAAGCATGACATTCAAACCATAATATTTCCAAACAACATAATTACATGAATCATCAAATCAAACAAATAAAAACATTAAAGCATCATACAAACACATAAGACAAGTCATATGATCAAAAATATCTCATCTATATATATATCAACAATATATACATCATCTCAAAACTAGATCGGTATGTCACAATCTGTACGTCGGCATACTCAATCCCCTATCAATAATAATAAGCACTATGTATCAATCTGTGCAGTGCAATCTGTATCAACTAGTGTCTAATAGAATATGACTTGGGCAATAGCCCATGTATAAGCACCATATGGTGGTATAGTGTCTAATAGAATATGACTTGGGCAATAGCCCGTGCTAGGTCCCGAGTGCTTGCCCCTTCGCTTCATGCTCTGAGGCATGCAACCTCATATCTGAGCTGTGTAGCCTCAGCTCAGTGGCATGTAGCCTCATCTTGTAGAGTCTGCACCTGTGCCTAGAGATGGACAGTCTTCACCTGAAGAGTAGCCATCTCACTACTCTCTCTTATGTCCACACCCTTACCCTTATCGGGTGATGGTTGCCTCTCTCTCCATGGAGAAGAGGGTCTCTCCTCCCTCCTCTCCCGTTGTCACGGCCTCTACTGAGCATGTGGCCTCCTCTGCTCTCTCCCACCATGACCCTGTGTCGCCTCAATGGCCGCTTGGCACCGCCTCCCCATCCAATGCACAACTATGTGAATCAGACCCTGAGCCCTTGTCATTCGAGGAGGGCAGATGCTTATGTACCAAGCATCGTAGCCGTCAGCAACCCCTGCATCATCCCCATCCACTGGATGAATGGGGGCATCATCCGCATCCTGACTCTAGAAGCGCTGCATGTCTAGAGCCCCACTAACTGTAGTGTTATCTCAGACGGTTCGAGAAAACTCATAGTCTCTGAAAGATGGGATCCCCTGCTGTAGATCGAACTGCCTTAAAACTCGGTCATAACGGTGGAGCTCCACCTCTCCCCTCTCCATCCTTAGCCAGCAGGTTCACCTAACATGAGCTAGCTCCTGTTCATCCTCGGCCCATCGTGGATGATCTCTCTAAGGCCTCTAGGTGATCTGGTCAGAGACAAGGTCATCAAGTAGTCTCCTGGACATTGGCAGATCTATCCGTCGCTATGACCCTCTCCGGAGCCACCAGTAGAAAGCTCGAGGCCTCTCTCCATCAATCCCTATCAGTGGGAGCCCTACTGACCTCCACACCGTGATGTGCTTCCAGCACCAAACCTGTAGTAGTGATGTCATAACCAGACATCAGCCGCCCTTGTATACAACCCCATGCAGGATCCTATACAATCGACATAGTACAAAGCTCCCCCAAGCAAACCTGTACCCATGGTCTCTCATGTCACAGACCACATCTGTCAGTAGCCATGGTACTCTACATCCACTCTGATGGCATAGCAGCAGACCACCTACAACCCCAACCAAAACTTGTGTCAGTCTAGATGCCCTAGGCATCTGGCGTAGCAACTCGATGTTCACTTTGCCCTTATCTAGGGCGAAGCTCAAATCTTCGCACAGTCGCATCATCACATGGCCCTAATTGGCCATGGGAGTTATTAGCCATCCTTGTATGGGGATTCTCAAAATCCTCCATACATCCTCTAGTGTGGGAGTTATCTCCCCTATCGGTAATCGAAAATAGGAAGAACCTGGATACCACCTCTCTGTTAGGGCTGTCAACAGCCCCATATCTGTAGAAACTTGTGGCATATCTGCCACATGCTGCAAGCCGACTTGAGCCAACTGATCTCGCTTTGCCTGAGATAGAGTGTCCAAGTCATCCCTCAGCCCATTGTATTTCCATTCTCTGCTCTTTAGTAATCCTCTCTGTAACATAAACAGCAAAACAATAAAAATCATTAATCAAATAGTGATTAAAAATACAAGTAACACAAGTTCAATTTGAGCAAATTCGTCTTTGATTTTGCAACCCTAAATCGTCCCTTATTTTACGAAATCGTCCCCATTTCGTCGATTTCGCCTCTGGACGAAATCGACGATATCGATACGATTTCGACGAAATGGAGACAATTTCATCCAGACGACGTCGATGGCCCAAAAAAATGGCCGCGATGCTCAAAAATCATTTAAAATTAATCTAAAAAGCATAGAAAATAAAAATTAAAGCATTCTAAACTAAGACTCTTACCCGTAGCCCGCACCGAACCTCTATCGATCTGTGCCCTGTCTCAACCATTTTGTTTGCAGAGCTTCAGAAACAAAAAAATGCAAATGAACAGTAACAATGAATTAGGGTTTTTCCCTATTTTTCTTAATTTTATTCAAAAACAATTAACAACATTTTAAAATTTTGTTTTTCCGTGTTTTTACCTCAAACGTTTGATTTGTGTAAAAACATGGAGGGGGCACCATAATAATTTTTCGTACGATTCGACCAAGAATCGTCGCCTAAAAATGAGAATAATTTTTGCTTTCTCGTAGATCGAGAAGAACTCATCTTTAACGCATTTTCCTTCTCATAATGCTATGTTAGATGCTATTTTGCTAATGAATATATCAAAGCTAAACCCATAATGCTTAAAATGGGATATAAAGGGAAAGGCTTGGGACCTTTCCAAAATGGTATGAAAGAACCTATTGAGGTAGAACCATAGCCTGCCCAATGTGGTGTGGGCCTGTTTCCTAGTAAGGGTCAACCCTTCCCTTTTGAAGGTGATGATCAACTCATATGTTATCAAGATTATCTAGATAAACAAGATTATTTATGTCCAAAGAATAATCCCTTTACATGCAATATGCTATCCATAGCTTACCCTGAATTGATTGCTAAATCCGATGATGAGTTGGAAGGAGATATTTTCCATGATGTCTCCGTTGAAGAGTTGTTACACAATGGTTTTTATTTTGATGGTTCTATACCTACTATAGCCCAACTTGAGGCCACGACTCCTCAAGATGAATTCTCCAAGTTAACCTTAAAAGAATTACAAGAATTGGGCGTTTCACCCGCCCCACCTAATTTTGAAAGAGATCTACACATGGAAGTAGAAAACGTCATTAAAGTTAACATTGGAACTGAGGATAATCCTCAAATAATCAATATTGGATCAGAATTAAGTCAAGAAAAACAAAATGAATACATTGCATTTCTTAAATATTATGAAGATGTCTTTGCTTGGACATATGAAGACATGCCAGGTCTGGACCCTTCGTAGTCATGCATCATCTAGTAGTCCATCCGGATGCTAAACCTGTTAAACAAAAACTTAGAAAAATGCATCCGGATCGTCAAGCTGGCAGACTCAGTCGGTGGAACTCCTAGATGAAAAGCGCATCAATGCTTTGGAGCATCTTCGTGCCTACCAAAACAAGCTTAAAATATCATATGCTAAGAAAGTTCGTCATCGATCCTTTGAGATCGACGACCTTGTTTTAAAGAAAAATAAAAAAAATACTAATTCAACTAAAGACCTTAAAGGTAAATTTGAGCCCAACTGGCTTGGACCATATATTATCACTGCTAAATTTGAATCAGGAGCATACAAATTAGCTACCTTAGATGGTAAATATTTAAAAGAACCTATGAATATTATTCATCTTAAGCGATATTACGCATAAAATTTGGTTATTCCATCATTGTATATATTTTTTTTGTATATTATTTCCTTTTTTTCTCTTATATAAAAAGTTAAAAAAAAAAAAAAAACAATCACATTGTATTTCTTTCAATTCCTCAATTAAGATCAAAATACAAAAACATCAAAATTATCAAATTCCTCAAAAATATTTGTTGTATATATTTCTTCTTAAAGTATTGTAGTTATATTTTCAAATTATTTTTGGATAAATTAGCATTTATTTGGAATCCCTCACTATCACAAACACAAAAATAAATATCTTGATTTTATCTGGCATGATTACTAATCTCTCTTATATCAAAGTCCACAAAATTTAATTAAATAAAGTTTGAGCATAGAGAATTGATCTTGTTATTTACTTAAACCAAGCATATCTTTTCACAATAAAATGATTACATTTGTAATGTCCATACTATGCTACATAGTAGAAGTGGTTTCTTGACCGAAAAGTTTCCCCTGCTATCCTATCATGCACATGGTCTAGAATCTTTGAGAATTGGCAAAAGGACAAGCTCACCCCTACCCGAAATAAAAATCCCTTGCTCTATAGCTAATCCGAACAAGTATCCCTAGCATAGGAAGAAAAGAAAAGTTCAAGAAAAAGAGAAAAAAAAAAAATTTATTTCAGCATTATCTCAAATATCAAGCCAAAATACAAAAGTACAAAAAAAAAAAGAAAAAAAAAGAGCAAAAGAGAAAAGCAAAAGCAAAAGCAATAAAATCCCTTTCCCTACCCATTGAAAAGAAAAGAAGGGTTGATGAGCTTGAATCCCGGAATTCTCAATTATTCGAAAACGTGAGGTAAGCCCCCATAACAGGTGGTTTGTGCCCAACCCGCTTGGCCTTGGGTAACTCCTAGCATGGTGATATGTCTGTCACATTAGTGACCTTCTTTTGTACAGGCCTATGTCTGCTTATGGATTAGCTAGCTCTTGATAACTCGACCTACATAGTAGTCTGGTATGGTTATATGCATCTAAATCATGGTTAATGAACACTTATTTGGTTCATTCAAATCACTTGTATCAAATTAT
Organism: Wollemia nobilis; assembly: GCA_028583015.1. NCBI lineage: Eukaryota > Viridiplantae > Streptophyta > Pinopsida > Araucariales > Araucariaceae > Wollemia > Wollemia nobilis. The sequence continues at coordinate 25,038,533 of JAQPPZ010000541.1, read as the reverse complement.
CTTGCTCAAAACTAGTAAATGAACAATGCAATTGCACACACATTTGTATTTGAGAGATTTTGTGTATCATTATGATAAATCAAGATTGGTAATGAACTCACATATGCACATGGGATTCCTTATAAATCTAACTGTTGTCTTTAAGATACTTTGAAATATTCTTGCAAATTGTTTGGAATAAATTCATTTTCTTCTTTGAAGAACAGTTGTTTAGTATAAAGACAACTACATGCATTATCAAAAATCAAAATCATTTTCAAAAACATGCAATCAAGTTACATTTATATATAAATTTTGACTTTCGCGACGATGGTATAGTTCCAAAACCAAAATTAGAATTTTATGACTAGTGCAAGTCCTCATCTTCATATTTTTTGACTATTTTCAAAAATTAAAAATCACCATGCAATAAAACAATATATTTTCTTCTTTGGATTTCACGATGATGGTATAAGTCTATACCTATAATTCTATGCTTAGCGCAAACCATTGCACCAATTTTATTTTCCATTTATTTAAAAGCATCAAAACATGTGACTTAAATCATTATGTTACACAATTATGCTTTAAAACAAAAAAACACTTATTCTATTTCATGTCATTATGTCAAACTTTAACTTTGCAATGATGGTATAATTCCTAGGGAATTATCCAAAAATTTTATCACACTTAGGAATTTATGCCTAGCAAAAGTCATTCTAAAATATTTCATGCAATATATTTCCATGGAAATCTAAAAACAAATCACCATCATCATCATCATTTGCATCATCACAACAAATTCTTAATACAGTCTCTTAAGCACTCTTTTACTTTTAGCAATATTTCTATATCATGATTAGCTTGACGACCGAGTGAGCGGCGACTCCATAAAATTGTCTATAATAGCGATAATGTCCTTTGAAATTATTGTTAAAAGTCCCCTTTTATTTTTATCAAAATATCACGTCACAAACAACCAATTTGTTTACATCAGATTATTTCATTTAAATTTTACAAGCATGACATTCAAACCATAATATTTCCAAACGACATAATTACATGAATCATCAAATCAAACAAATAAAAACATTAAAGCATCATACAAACACATAAGACAAGTCATGATAAAAAATATCTCATCTATATATATATATAAACAATATATACATCATCTCAAAACTGGATCGGTATGCCATAATTTGTACCTCGGCATACTCAATCCCCTATCAATAATAATAAGCACTATGTATCAATCTATGCAGTGCAATCTATAGCAACTAGCCTCGAGAACCCCTCGAGCTCTCAGCCTCATCTCCTCCCCTACCCTGAGGTGGATGAGGTGGCCCCATCGTAGTCCGTGTGGTGCTATGAGTCCTGGACTCTGATCGTGATGATGTCCTCGATGACCTCATCATGACAGGCTCCACAATATGGGCCGACAGTAATAACCTCTACCCCTCTAGCACCATATGGTGGTATAGTGTCTGATAGAATATGATCTGGGCAATAGCCCATGCTAGGTCCCGAGTGCTCGCCTCGCTTCATGCTCTGAGGCGTGCAACCTCATATTTGAGCTGTGTAGCCTCAGCTCGATGGCATGTAGCCTCATCCTATAGAGTCTGCACCTGTGCCTAGAGATGGACAGTCTTTGCCGAAGAGTAGCCATCTCACTTTCCTCTCTTGTGTCCACACCCTTACCCTTATCGGGTGATGGTGGCCTCTCTCTCCGTGGAGAAGAGGGTCTCTCCTCCCTCCTCTCCCACTACCGTAGCCTCTGCTGAGCATGTGGCCTCCTCTGCTCTCTCCCATCATGACCCTATGCCACCTCAATGGCTGCCTGGCACCGCCTCCCCATCCAACGCACAACTATGTAAATCAGACCCTGAGCCCTTGTCATCCGAGGAGGGCGGATGCCTGTGTTCCAGGCATCATAGCCGTCAGCAACCCCTACGTCGTCCCCATCCACTGGATGAATGGGGGCATCGTTCGCATCCTGACTCTAGAAGTGCTGCATGTCTAGAGCCTCGCTAACTGTAGTGTTATCTCGGATGGTCCAGGAAAACTCAGTATTTGAGAGATGGGATCCCCTGTTGTAGACCGAACTACCTCAAAAATCGGTCGTAGTGGTGGAGCTCCACTTCTCCCCTCTCCATCCTTAGCCAGCAGGTTCACCTAACATGAGCCAGCTCTTGTTCATCCTCGGCCCACCCTGGACGATCTCTCCAAGGCCTCTAGGTGATATGGTCAGAGACAAGGTCATCAAGTAGTCTCTGGGACATTGGAAGATCTATCTGTCGCTGTGACCCTCTTCGAATCCACCAGTAGAAAGCTCAGGGCCTCTTTCCATCAATCCCTATCAGTGGGAGCCCTATCGGCCTCCACACCATGATGTGCTTCCAGCACCAAACCTGTAGTAGTGATGTCATAACCAGACATCGGCCGCCCTTGTATACGACCCCATGCAGGATCCTATACAATTGGCATAGTACAAAGCTCCCCCAAGAAAACTTGTACCCATGGTCTCTCATGTCATAGACCACATCTGTCAGTAGCCATGGTACTCTACATCCACTCTGATGGCATAGCAGCAGACCACCTAAAACCCCAGCCAAAACCTGTGTCAGTCTAGATGCCCCAGGCATCTGGCATAGCGACTCAATGTTCACTCTGCCCTTCTCCAGGGTGAAGCTCAGATCTTCGCATAGTCGCATCATCGCGTGGCCTTGATTGGCAATGGGAGTTATTAGTCGTCCTTGTATGGGGATCCTCAAAATCCTCCATACATCCTCTAGTGTGGGAGTCATCTTCCTTATCGGTAATCGAAAATAAGAAGAACCCGGATACCACCTCTCTACTAGGGCTGTCAACAGCCCCATATCTATAGAAACATGTGGCATATCTGCCACATGCTGCAAGCCGACTTGAGCCAAATGATCTCGCTTTTCCTGAGATAAAGCGGCCAAGTCATCCCTCAGCCCATCGTATTTCCATTCTCTGCTCTTTAGTAATCCTCTCTGCAACATAAATAGCAAAACAATAAAAATCATTAATCAAATAGTGATTAAAAATACAAGTAACACAAGTTCAATTTGAGCAAATTCGTCTCTGATTTCGCAAGCCTAAATCGTCCCTTATTTGACGAAATCGTCCCCATTTCGTCGATTTTGCCACTGGACGAAATCGACAATATCGAGACGATTTTGACGAAATGGAGACAATTTCGTCCAGATGACGTCGACGGCCCAAAAAAATGGCCGCGATGCTCAAAAATCATTTAAAATTAATCTAAAAAGCATAGAAAATCAAAATTAAAGCATTCTAAACTAAGACTCTTACCCGTAGCCCGTGTCGGACCTTTGTCGATCTGTGCGCTGTCTCAACCATTTTGTTTGCAGAGCTCTAGAAACCAAAAAATGCAAATGAACAATAACAATGAATTAGGGTTTTTCCCTATTTTTCTTAATTTTATTCAAAAACAATTAACAACATTTTAAAATTTTGCTTTTTCATGTTTTCACCTCAAATGTTCGATTTGTGTAAAATAATGGAGGGGGCACCATAATAAGTTGTCGTACGATTCGACCAAGAATTGTCGCCTAAAAATGGGAATAATTTTTGCTTTCTCGTAGATCGAGAACTCATATTTAGCGCATTTTCCTCAAAAAATTTGCTAAAGAGGGCACAAAATGTAGCACCCTAAAATTGGTGCAGTAAACCTTAGCAAATAATTAAAATTACCTTAGTAATAATTCAAATTCAAATTTTAACCCCAAAACTGCTCCCAAACCACCTGCTACCCGTTTCCTCGTTTTTTGTGTCATTTTTAGAGTTTGTTTCGTCCGTTGGATGATATCGTCTTTGATTATACGATATCTCCTCAGATCGGATGATTTCGTCTGGAGCAGAACGTCCAGCCGATTTCGTCCCGAAACTAATTTTTCATAATTAGCTTATGTTTCAACAGCGTCTTTAATCTGGGCAAAAGTGTGTCTGCACCATTAGAGACCTCCCCCATTGGAGATCTTCCAGATTATGATGATCTCCAACCTCCTAACCCCCCTCCTAAGCCTATTTAAAATTTAGGACCCCCCTTGACATCCCCCTGGCTAAATTTTTCTACACTTCAAGTTTTACATGCATTAGAATATCCTAGACCATTGTTTGCCTGTCTCTTTTCAAAATTTCTTGCAGGAACTTTGTTATTCTTCAGCCGGAGCAAGCTTATATCGTCGCATATGATCTTGTCCAATTCGAGACGATTTCATACCAATCCGAGATGATTTCAACTGCAGTCAACATTGGGGGCAATCAGTGCCCTGAGTTTGCATTCTTCCTCCATTTTTTACTATTTTGCTTTGCATTAGTTAAACTTATTATTATTTTGCATCCCGGAGTTCACCCATATAGTCTTAATGCATAATAAAATCATAAATTATCATTAAATAATTGTAATGCACTCATGTTTTTGTTTATTATTATCATTTTAACATTATTACTATCATTCTACATCATTGCCCTCTGTTGTCATAGCTTGCATTTTCTGTATTTTGTATCTATTTCTCTGATTACAGGTCTCTGACGAATTCGTCTAATGAATTCATCAGATCTCAGACGATCCTGTCAGATAAGAGACGATTCTGTCAAATTCCAGATGATCTTGACTACTTCAAAAATTAGAACCTCCATCAGACATTCGAAACCAAGTATGGATCTCTTCACTTAATTATTTTTTGTGTTTTCTATTTAAATCTGTTTTCTGTCTTCATTTAATTTGCATTTTCATAATAGAACAACTTAGATTCATCTGGCCAAACCTAGGACTTGGATGTTTAAAGCTAAAATTGAACACATCAAACTCATTCCTAACCTAGGCGTGGAAACTGCCACTAAACGTTTCCTGGTGAACCCCACCATCCATCAAAAAATCACCTTAATACCCCTCCCCCGAGAGGCGGGACCTTCAAAGGGCCTCTCAGTCCGAGGTATTGTCCCATCCTTTTCCCATCCTCCTTCCGGGCATGGATCCTTTAGCTTGAAGGTAAGGATGCGAAAAATTTGGAACGATACAACTCTCTCTTCAAATTTTGCACTTAACATCTTTCGATACGACTTGCTCTCTGTGCACTACGACCGAACTTCGCACACTTCAACACTTCTCAATTCTCAAAACAACCCTCCTTTTATAACATAATTCTTGTGATGAAAACCCTAATCTTAGTCGGTTGTAAACCCTAATCTTAGTCGGCTTTCATGACACTTGTAAACCCTAATTTTAGTTGATTGTCATAGGTTCATCGGCTTCAACTCAACCACGAAAAAGCAACATGTCACGATATCGCGACACTTTTGCTTACTCTCTCTTTCTCCTTGCTTTGGTCCCCGAAAATACATGTCATGATATCATGACACTTTTGTTTTCTCTCTCTTTCTCCTTGCTTTGGACCGTGAAAATACATGTCGCGATATCACAACACTTTCACCTCCTTGTATCTTTTCTTGGCTTGTACCCACGAAAACACAACATGTCGCGATATCGCGACACTTTCACCTCCTTGCCTCTTTTCTTGGCTTGTACCCATGAAAACATAGCATGTCACGAAATCATGACACTTTCGCCTCCGTACTTTCTCTCTCCTCATTTAGTCACAAAAATGTGACATGTCGCGATATCGCGACACTTTCTCTCCTTTGCTCTTTCTCTTGCCTTTGGGTCGCGAAAATGCGACATGTCACGAAATCGTAACACTTTTGCTTTTCTGCCTTCCTGTCCTCTTCGAGTCGTGAAAATGTGACATGTCACGAAATCGTGACACTTTCGCTTTTGAAGTCTTGCTTTCTGCTTTTGTCATGAAATCACGACACTTCTACTTTCGTACTTCACTTCTTTGCAATTGTCGTGAAATCGTGACACTTCTACCTTCAAAGACTTGCTTTCTGCTTTTATCGTCAAATCGCGAACGCTTGTGAAATCGTGACAGTTCTACGTACGCTTCCTCTCTTTCTTTTGTCACGAAAATGCGACATGTCGCAAAATCGCGACACTTTACCAACTTGCTTTCTCTCTCCTATTTTTAGTCGCGAAAATGTGACATGTCGCGAAATCGTGACACTTTTCTTACTTGTTCTTTTTTTTTGGACTTGTCATGAAATCGTGACACTTCTTCCTGCTTTCTCTTTTTCTTCCAACATGTCACGAAATCACGACCATTTTTCCACTTGCCTTTATTTCTTCCAACATGTCGCGAAATCATGACAATTTTTCCACTTGCCTTTTTTCTTTCAACATGTCACGAAATCATGACAGTTTTTCCACTTGCCTTTTTTTCTTTCAACATGTCGCAAAATCGTGACAGTTTTTCCACTTGCATTTTTCTCTTCTAGCATGTCATGAAATCACGATAGTTTTCCACTCGCCTTTTTCTTTTCTAGCATGTCACGAAATCACGAAAGTTTATCCTGCTTTTTCTCTCTTCCAACATGTCGCGAAATCGTGACAGTTTTTTCTGCTTTTTCTCTCTCTTCCAACATGTCGCGAAATCGTGACAGTTTTTCTTGCTTGTTGTATATGTCGTGATATCGTGACACTTTTCTTACTTGTCTTTTTCTTTGATCTTTTGCATATGGGCCACTTCGATTTTCTTGGAAAATCACTGTACATACTCTAAGTAACCTTTGAACTCCTGTCTTCTACATCTGAAAGGCTTTTGAACTTTTGCATCATTAGATCTAACTGACTATGTTGACAACAATGACAATATTGTTGCTGCACCTTGCTCAACAATCTCCCCCTTTGGAATTGTTGGCAACACATGTGCAATTTCTCGTAACTCTTCTCCCCCTTTGACAATAATACCAAAGGGCTACTGCAGACTCCCCCTAAGTCCATGCACAACATTCTTAGACACAATTTATTATACTTAGCAAAAGTCATGAACATGAGCACAAATATAATCAGATACTTAAATGCTCCCCCTAAGAATGTGATCCCTGTAGCTAGTCAATTCTTGGGAAGTGTGACCACTCCCAATTTATTGTGAAGGTACTCAAAAACTTCCTTGGGCAATGGTTTTGTGAAGATATCTACTACTTGCTCTGTAGTTGGAACAAAATCCAATTTAACCTCACCTTTCACCACTTTCTCCTTCAAAAAGTGATACCTGATAGCAATGTGTTTTGTGTGTGAATGCATAACCGGATTCTTGAAGATGTTAATGTCACTAGTGTTATCACAATTAACTGATATCGGCTCACTGAAGCTAATACCAAGATCTTTCAAGGTTTGTTTCATCCATAATACCTGCATACAACATGTTGTTGCTACAATATATTATGCCTCTGCTGTCGATAGAGAAATTGAATCTTGTTTCTTACTGTGCCATGCGACCAATCTGTCTCCAAGATAGAATGCACCTCCACTTGTACTCTTTATGTCATCTACACATCTTGCCCAATCTGCATCTGAATACGAAATAAGGGTGAAGTCTTTACCTTGTGGATACCATAACCCATACTCCATAGTACCCTTGAGGTACCGAAGAATCCTCTTTACTACTGTCATATGAGTCTCCTTGGGATTAGCCTAAAATCGTGCTACCATGCATACTGCCTGTAAAATATCTGGTTTGGTAGTTGTCAGGTACAGTAAGCTTCCAATCATAGATCGTTACATGGTTTGATCAACAGGTGGAGATTTGTCATCCTTGCTCAACTTGCAGCTTGTCGTCATGGGAGTGCTAACTGGCTTACAATCCTCCATTGTGAACTTTTTTAACATCTCTTTTACATATTTAACTTGAGAAATAAATATGCCCTTCTTACTTTGATTAACTTGCAACTCGAGGAAATACGACAGTTCTCCAATCATTGACATTTCAATTTCTTTTTGCATCTTATTTGCTAAATCTTTGCACAACTCATCTTTGCTGCTGCCAACTATGATATCATCTACGTATACAACAAGAACAATAAGATGCCCATTTTCTGTTTTGACATAAAAATTACTATCCACCATACCTTTCTTAAACCTTTGTTAAGTGAGATAGTTTTCTAGCCTTGCATATCATGCTCAGGGTGTCTGTTTTAAGCCATATAATGCTTTATTCAACTTGCAAAGCAAGTTTGGATCATCACCAAGTTGGAAACCATCTGGTTGCTCAATATAAACCTCTTCTTCAAGTTTCCCATTCAAAAATGCTGATTTCACATCCATTTGATAAACTTTGAAATTCTTGTAGACTACTAAAGCCAAAAATATTCTAATTGCCTCTAGTCTAGCTACTGGTGCAAAAGTTTCCTCAAAGTCAATGCCTTCAACTTGTGCATAACCCTTACATACCAATCTTGCTTTATTTCTGACTACTTGTCCGTCTTTATTCAATTTGTTTCGAAAAATCCATTTAGTCCCAATTATATTTTTATTAGCAGGTCTAGGTACTAACTCCCAAGTTTCGTTTTTCTCGATCTGATCTAGTTCTTCATTTATTGCCTTCATCCAAATTTCATCTTTGCTTGCATCAGTAACATTTTTGGGCTCAAAGTTGGATAATAGAGAGTAGTTACTTACTGCTCTTCTTCTTGTCTAAACACCAACTTTGGGGTCTCCAATTATTTGCTCTCTAGGATGATTTTTTTGCCAAGCTGCTCGTTTTGAATTTCTTATTTTCTTCCACTTCTGAATCACAACTTACATCATCTAAGTCAATTTTTTGTATCTTTTCCATTTTGTTTTCCTCATCTCCTTCAATAACCTCTTCATAAATTGGGTAGTTCATTTCATAGCTCATTACTCGTTCTTTACCTTCATCAAATTTAACATCGGCACTATCCACAATTTTATTTAGCCTCTTGTTGTAGCATTTGTAAGCTTTGCTCTTTGACGAATAACCAACAAAAATACCTTCATTTGCTCTATATTCAAACTTACCAAGATTATCTTCAGTTCTTTTGATATAGCACTTGCTGCCAAAGACTCTGAGGTATTTTGTTGTTGCCCTTTTACCGAACCATAATTCATAAGGAGTTTTGCTTTCATGTGTTATGAGCATGTACCTATTTTGGATATACACCGTAGTATGGACTGCTTCTTTCCAAAATTTGTCTACTACTCTACTTTTAGCCAACATAGTCCATGCCATTTCCTGCACTATCCTGTTCTTTCTTTCTACCACTCCATTTATTTGAGGTGTCCTGGCTACTGAGAACTATCACCTAATACCGTAATTTTCATAGTACTTTGCAAACTCCTCTGAAATGAATTCTCCTCCTTTATCTGATCTTAAACATTTGATCATTTTTCCTATTTCATTCTCAACCTGGTTTTTGAAAATCTTGAACATATCAAAAGCTTCTGATTTATGCTTCAAGAAAAATATCCATGTCATTCTAGAATAGTCATCAATGCACAACATAAAATATTTGTCACCATTTATGCTTTGAGTTCTCATGGGACCACATAAATCAGTGTGTATGAATTCCAAAGAATTGCTTGTGTAGTATTCTTTTATTTTGAATGAGACTCTAGTTTGTTTCCCCTTTTGGCATGAAGCACAAATGTTGTTTGTAGGTTTGTTGATGGTGGGAATATCTCTCATTGCCATTTTTGAGATGATTTTTATCAAATTATCAAAACTGATATGCCCTAGTCTCTTGTGCCACAACCGGTTTCTTCTTCCTATCCAATAAAACAAGCTCCTTTTGAATTTTTTGAGAGCATGTACAGGTTTCCAGATGTCCTTGATCCAGTTGCTATCAATTTTCCACTATTTATTTTTCTTACTTCACAACCCTGCTTCATAAAAACTACTTCATGGCCTTTATCACAAATTTGACTTACACTCAACAAGTTATGTTTCAAACCATCCACAAACAAGACTTCTTCTAACTTAATTTTTCCATCACTAATTTTAACTGAACCTTTTCCAACTATCTTAGCTCCATCATTATATCCAAATTTTACTGAACCTCCTTCATATTTCTGTAACTTCTCAAATTTTTGTTTTTCACCTGTCATAAGACTAGAGCATCCACTATCAAGTATCCATGTGTATCGCTCCAAATTTTTTGCACCCTTACCTTCAGGCTAAAGGATTCATTCCCGGAAGGGGGATGCGAGAAGGATGGAATGGTACCTCGGACTGAGAGGCCCTTTGAAGGTCCCACCTCTCGGGGGAGGTGTATTAAGGTGATTTTTTGATGGATGGTGGGGTTCACTAGGAAACATTTAGTGGCAGTCTCCACGTCTAGGTTTGGAATGTGTTTGATATGTTCAATTTTATCTTTAATCATTCAAGTCTTAGGTTTGGCCAAATGAATCTAAACTATTCTATATGAAATGCAGATTTAAATGAATACAGAAAATAGATTTAAATAGAAAATATAGAGAACAAGCTAGATGAGAAAAACCATACCTGATTTCGGATGTCTGATGGAGGTTCTAATTTTTGAGTAGTCAAGATCGCCTAGAATTTGACAGGATCATCTCCGATCTGACAGGATCGTCTGAGATCTGACGAATTCATCAGACGAATTCGTCGGAGACCTGCAATCAGAGAAATGGACACAGACTATAGAAAATGCAGCTATGCTGATAAAGGAAGATGATATGAAATGATAATAATGATGTTAATAAGATAATCCCAAATAGAAATGCAAGTAAATTATCATGCTTTAATAACTAATCGTGATGTTATTATGTACTTAAGCTATATGGGTGAACTCCAAGATGCAGGATAATAGGAAATAATAATAAAACTAACTAGATGCAGAATAAAATAGCAGAAAGGTATAGAAAAAGTGCAAACTCTGGGCATTGATTGCCCCCAATGTTGACTGTAGTCGAAATTGTCTATAGAGTGTGAAATCGTCTTGAATTGTACAAGATCGTCTGCAACGATCTGAGCTTGCTCCGGCTAAAAAATGACAAAGTTCCTACAAGAAAATTTGAAAAGCACAAATGCAGATGATAATCTAGGGTATTATAATGCACGCAAAGATCAAATTATAGGGAAATTAAGCCAGGGGAATGTCAAGGGGGGTCCTAAGGTTTAAATAGGCTTAGGAGGGAGGTTAAGAGGTTGGGGATCATCCCAATTTTTGAGATCTCCAACAGGGAGGGTCTCTAACAGTGCAGACACGCTTCTACCCAGATTTGAGACACCGTTGAAATAGAAGCTAAATATGAAAAATCAGTTTTGGGATGAAATCGTCTAGACGTTCTGCTCTGGACGAATTCATCCAATCCGAGGTGATATCGTCTGATTGGCGACGATATCATCCAATGGACAAAACAAACTCTAAAAATGGCACAGAAAATGAGGAAATAGGTTGCAGGCGGTTTTGGAGCGGTTTTGGGGTTAAATTTTGAATTTGAATTATTACTAAGGTAATTTTAATTATTTGCTAAGTTTTACTGTGTCAATTTTAGGGTGCTACATTTTGCCCCCTCTTTAGTGAATTTTTCAAAGAAAATGAATTAAAGATGAGTTCTTCTCGATCTACGAGAAAGAAAAAATTATTTTCATTTTTAGGCGATGATTCTTGGTCGAATCGTACGACAGCTTACTATGGTGCCCCCTCCGTGTTTTTACCCAAATCGAATGTTTGAGATAAAAACACGAAAAAAAAAAATTTTAAAATTTTGTTAAGTGTTTTTGAATAAAATTAAGAAAATAGGGTACAAGTTTGCTTGGGGGAGCTTTATACTATGTCGATTGTATAAGATCCTGCATGGGGTCGTATACAAGGGCGACCGATGTCTGGTCATGACATCACTACTACAGGTTTGGTGTTGGGAGCACATCATAGTGTGGAGGCCGGTAGGGCTCCCACTGATAGGGATTGATAGGGAGAGGCCCCGAGCTTTCTATTGGTGGCTCCGAAGAGGGTCACAGCGACGGATAGATCTACCAATGTCCCGGAGACTACTTGATGACCTTATCTCCGACCAGATCACCTGAAGGCCTTGGAGAGATCATCCAGGGTGGGCCAAGGATGGACAGGAGCTAGCTCGCATTAGGAAAACCTGTTGGCTAAGGATAGAGAGGGGAGAGGTGGAACTCCATAGCTATGATCGAGTTTTGAGGCAGTTTGTTCTACAGCAGGGGATCCCATCTCTCAAGGACTATGAGTTTTCTTAGACCATTCGGGATAACATTACAGTCATCAGGGCTCCAAATATGTAGCGCTTCTGGAGTGAGGATGCGGACGATGCCCCCATTCAGCTAGTGGATGGGGACAACGCAAGGGTTGCTGACGGCTACAATGCCTGGTACTCAGGCATCCGTCCTCCTCGGATGATGAGGGCTCGGGTTCGATTCATGTAGTTGTGTGTCGGATGGGGAGGTGGTGCTAGGCAGCCATTGAGGCGACATAGGGTCACGGTGGGAGAGAGCAGAGGAGGCCACAGGCTCAGCGAGAGGCCACGACAGCGGGAGAGGAGGGAGGAGAGACCCCCTTCTCCACGGAGAGAGAGGCCACCATCACCCGATAAGGGCAAGGGTGTCGAGGTAGGAGAGAGTAGCGAGATGGCTACTCTTTGAGCGAAGACTGTCCGTCTCCAGGCTCAGGTGCAGACTTTGTAGGATGAGGCTGCACGACACCGAGAGGAGGCCACACAGCTCAAAGATGAGGTCGCATGCCTCAAAGCACGGAGCGAAGGGGCGAGCACTCGGGACTTAGCACGGGCTATTACCCAGATCACATTCTATCAGACGCTATACCACCATATGGTACCAGAGGGGCAGAGGTTACCGCTGTCGGCCCATATTACGGAGCCTGTCATGATGAGGTCATCGAGGACATCATCACGATCAAAGTCCAAGACTCATAGCACCACACGGACTATGATGGGGCCACCTCGTCCACCTCAGGGCGGGGGAGGAGATGAGGATGAGAGCTCGAGGGGTTCTCGAGGCTAGCTGCTATATATTGCACTGCACAGATTGGTACATAGTGTTTATTATTATTTTTTGATAGAGGATTGAGTATGCTGAGGTACAGATTGTGGCATACCGATCCAGTTTTGAGATGATGTAGATATTGTTGATATATATAGATGAGATATTTTTGATCATATGACTTGTCTTATGTGTTTGTATGATGCTTTAATGTTTTGGTGTGATTGATTTGATGATTCATGTAATTATGTCATTTGGAAATATTATGGTTTGAATGTCATGCTTTTAAAATTTAAATGAAATAATCTGATGTAAACAAATTGGTTGTTTGTGGGATAATTTGATAAAAATAAAAGGGACTTCTAACAATAATTTCAAAGGACATTGTCGCTATTATAGACCATTTCATGGAGTCGCCGCTCACTCGGTCGTCAAGCTAATCCCAGTATAGAAATATTGTTAAAAGTAAAAGAGTGCTTAAGAGACTGTCTTAAGACTTTGTTGTGATGATGCAAATGATGATGATGATGTGATTTGTTTTCAGATTTCCATGAAAATATTATGCAGGAAATATTTTAAAATGACTTTTGCTAGGCATAAATTCCTAAGTGTGATAAAATTTTTGAATAATTCCCTAGGAATTATACCATCATTGCAAAATTGAAGTTTGACATAATGACATGAAATAGAATAAGTGTTTGTTTGTTTGAAGCATAATTGTGTAACATAATGATTTAAGTCATATGTTTTGATGCATTTAAATAAATGGAAAATAAAATTGGTACAATGGTTTGCGCTAGGCATAGAATATTTAGGTATAAACTTATACCATCATCGCGAAATCCAAAGAAGAAAATAATAGTTTTATTGCATGGTTGATTTTTAATTTTTGAAAATAAACTGAAAATATGAAGATGAGGACTTACGCTAGGCATAAAATTCCAATTTTGGTTTTGGAACTATACCATCGTCGTGAAAGTCAAAAATTTATATATAAATGTAATTTTATTGCATGTTTTTGAAAATGATTTTGATTTTTGATAATGCATGTAGTTGTCTTTATACTAAACAATTGTTCTTCAAAGAAGAAAATGAAATTATTCCAAACAATTTGCAAAAATATTTCAAAGTATCTTAAAGACAAAAGTTAGATTTATAAGGAATCCCATGTGCGTATGTGAGTTCATTTCCGATCTTGATTTATCATAATGATACACAAAATCTCTCAAATACAAATGTGTGTGCAATTGCATTGTTCATTTACCAAGTTTTGAGCAAGATAATTTGATACAAGTGATTTGAATTAACCAAATAAGTGTTCATTAACCATGATTTAGATGCATATAACCGTACCGGACTACTATGTAGGTCGGGTTATCAAGAGCTAGCTAATCCATAAGCTGACATAGGTCTATACAAAAGAAGGTCGCTAATGTGACGGACATATCACCACGCTAGGAGTTACCCAAGGCCAAGCGGGTTGGGCACAAACCACCTGTTATGGGGCTTACCTCACAGTTTTTGAATAATTGAGAATTCCAGGGATTCAAGCTCATCAACCCTTCTTTTCTTTTCAATGGGTAGGGAAAGGGATTTTATTGCTTTTGCTTTTGGCTTTCACTTTTGCTTCTCTTTTCTTTTTTTTTTTTTTTTTCTTTTCTTTCTTTTTTTGTTTTTGTACTTTTTTTTTTTTGTGATATTTGAGATAATGCTGAAATAACTTTTTTTTTTCTCTTTTTCTTGAACTTTTCTTTTCTTCCTATGCTAGGGATACTTGCTCGGATTAGTTTTAGAGCAAGGGATTTTTATTCCGGGTAGGGGTGAGCTTGTCCTTTTGTCAATTCTCAAAGATTCTAGACCATGTGCATGATAGGATAGCAGGGGAAACTTTTCGCTCAAGAAACCACTTCTACTATGTAGCATAGCATGGACATTACAAATATAATTATTTTATTGTGAAAGGATATGCTTGGTTTAAGTAAATAACAAGATCAATTCTCTGTGCTCAAACTTTATTTAATTGAATTTTGTGGACTTTGATATAAGAGAGATTAGTAATCATGCTAGATAAAATCAAGATATTTATTTTTGTGTTTGCAAAAGTGAGGGATTCCAAATAAATGCTAATTTATCCAAAATAATTTGAAAATATAACTGCAATACTTTAAGAAGAAATATGTACAACAAATACTTTTGAGGAGTTTGATGATTTTGACTCTCTCTTTCTTCTTTATTTTTATATATATTTTTTTGGTTTCGAAAGAGTCAATAATATTGTTGTTTTTACTTTTATTTTTGTTTGTTTTTTGTTTAAACAGTTTTATATATATTTTTAAAATGAGATAACATGCAAAATATATACAAATGATGAAATGACCAAATTTTATGCGTAATATCGCTTAAGATGCATAATATTCATAGGTTCTTTAAGTTCTTTACCATCTAAGGTAGCTAATTTGTATGCTCCCGATTCAAATTTAGCAATGATAATATATGGTCCAAGCCAGTTGGGCTCAAATTTACCTTTAAGGTCTTTAGTTGCATTAGTATTTTTTTTATTTTCTTTTAAAACAAGGTCACCGACCTCAAAGGATCGATGACGAACTTTCTTAGCATATGATCTTTTAAGCTTGTTTTGGTAGGCACGAAGATGCTCCAAAGCATTGATGCGCTTTTCATCTAGGAGTTCTAGTTGATTGAGTCTGCCAGCTCGATATTCATCCCCTACTTCGGTATCTTGAAGTAGTAGAGCCAAAGAAGGAACTTCTAATTCAAAGGGAAAAATAGCTTCAGCACCATAAACCAAGACAAAAGGTGAAGTTCCAGTGGGAGTTCGAACACTAGTTCGATATGCCCACAAAGCTGGATATAATTGAATGTGCCAGTCGCGGCTAGATTTATTGACCAATATTTTAAGAATTTTGATTAAGGTTTTGTTAGAAGCTTCTGCTTGACCATTACCCTGAGGATAATAGGGAGTGGACCAGCGATGTTGAATCTTATATTTTTGGCATAATTTCTTAACATCTTTATTTTTGAAACAAGTTCCATTGTATGAGATGAGATTTACAGGAATTCCGAACCTACAAATGATTTGATTAAAAATAAATTTAGAGACTTGTGTTCCAGTGCAGGAAGCTAAAGGCATAGCTTCAACCCACTTCATGAAATACTCGGTGGCGGTTATGATGAATTTGTGTCCATCAGATGACACAGGATTAATTTTGCCAATAATGTCTAAGCCCCATTTTGAAAAGGGCCAAGGAGATGAAATAGCCTGTAGTTCTTGTGCAGGGGCATGGACAAGGTCAGCATGTTTCTGGAACTTGTCGCAATGGCGCACATAATCATGTGCATCATTCTCCATGGTAGGCCAAAAGTATCCTATCCTAAGGAGCTTTTTAGCAATGACACTACCACTGAAGTGTCCTCCACAAGATCCATCGTGGGCTTCACTCAAAGCTGATTTGGATTCTTCTAGATTCAAACATCTCAAGAGGATACCTTCAAAAGATCTCCTATATAAAGTATTGCCAATTATTACAAATCGACTTGCTCGTCTACGTAATAACCGAGCATTGGTTTCTATTAGAACTGGCAGGGAAAGTCCCATTTTGAAGAAAATCAAATATATCCATATACCAAGGTTCGGGAGTAGTTTCATTGATTAGAAACACATCCAAAGGTTCTAAGCATGACTTATTTGAAGCGGGTTCCCAGAGTTGATGAATAATGATGGTGGCATATTCGTCATCTAACTCCAAGGGCGAGAAGAGATGCAGTTGCGGCCATAGCGTCGGCCTACACGGTTGCTAGTTCGAGGAATAGCTTCCAAGGTAACTTTATCAAATAGAGATATTAATTGTAAAACATATGCTTTATATGGGCATAATTTATCATCTCTGGTTTGATAAACATCATTAATTTGGTTTATAACAAGTTGAGAATCACCAAAAACTAGCAGATGTTTAATTTTTAGTGCCAAGGCAGCTCGTAATCCAAGGATTAGAGCTTCATATTCAGTAGTATTATTGGTGCAAGCAAATGTTAATTTAAAGGACAAAGGTATAATGTGTTTTTGTGGAGATATTAAAATAATACCTGCACTCAGCCCCACTCATGCATCGGGCTCCATCAAAGTATAAGGACCATTGTTCAACATGGTCTGCCTCTAATTGAAGACATTCATCAGGAAACTCAATGATGAGGGGATGGGTAGACTCTAAGGGTGCAACAACTAATTGATCTGCTATGATTTGACCCTTAACAGACTTCTATCCTATAAACGTGAGTTCAAACTCACTTAGAGCAAGAACCCACTTTGTTGTTCGACCCGATAAATAAGGTCGACTCATGAGATACCGCAAGGGATCATATTTGGCAATGACATACGTTTTTTGACTGAGCATATAATGGCATAATTTTTGCATAGAAAATATGACTGCTAGACATAATTTTTCTAATATTGTGTAGCGGGTTTCATAACTGATGAGGGTTCTGCTAATGTAATAATTAGCACGCTCTCTCTTCTCATCATCAAGTTGAGCTAACATAGCTCCTAAAGCAAAATCTGAAGCTAAAATATATAGGAGAAATGGGTGATCAGGTCTAGGCGGTGAAAGCACAGGTGGGTTAAGGAGGTATTGTTTGAGAAGTTCAAAAGCTTCCTTACATTCGTCGTCCCAATTAAAAGGGACATCCTTCTTAAGAAGCTTAAGAAAGGGACCGGTTTTGTCCGCCGACTTATCGATGAAGCGACGGATAGCTTGAAGCTTACCTTGTAAACTTCGTAACTCAGATATATTGGTAGGTGCGGGCATATCAGTGATAGCCACAATCTTGAGAGGGTCGATTTTGATACCACGTAAAGAAACTAAAACCCCTAATAGTTTACCAGACTTGACTCTGAATATACATTTAGCTGGATTTAATCGAATAAGATATTCTCTTAACCGATTAAATACTTTTCTTAAATCATCTAAATGATCATCTTCATTAATAGAGTGAGCTATAATATCATCTACATAATCATGTAGGATATCATGCATCATGTCATGAAAAATATAAGTCATAGCTCGTTGATAGGTTGCACCTGCATTCTTTAAACCAAATGGCATCACTTTCCAACAAAAGGTACCCCAAGGGGTAATAAAGGCTATTTTAGCCTGATCTTCAGGAGCTATCCTGATCTGATTATAACCAAAAAATCCATCCATTAGGGACATCATTCCACTCCCAACAGTAAAGTCAATGATTTGATCCATGTTTGGAAGAGGAAAATCATCTTTAGGGCATGCGACGTTAATATCTCTAAAGTCTGTGCAAACCCTAACTTTGGTAGCTTCTTTCTTGGTGACTGGAACTACATTCGAGATCCATTCAGCATAATCAATAGCCTGTATAAAAACAACATTCAAGAGTTTTTCTAACTCCCCTTTGACTAGCAGGGCCACTTTGGGATGCATTTTTCTAAGTTTATGTTTAACAGGTTTAGCATCCGGATGGACTACTAGGTGATGCATGACTACAGAAGGGTCTAAACCTGGCATATCTTCATATGTCCAAGCGAAGACATCTTCATAGTTTTTAAGAAATGCAATGTATTGCTCTTGTTTTTCTTGACTTAATTCTGATCCAATATTGATTATGTGGGGATTATCCTCAGTTCCAATGTTAATTTTAATGACGTTTTCTACTTCCATGTGTAGATCTCTTTCAAAATTAGGTGGGGCGGGTGAAACGCCCAATTCTTGTAATTATTTTAAGGTTAAGTTGGATAATTCATCTTGAGGAGTGGTGGCCTCAAGCTGGGCTATAGGAGGTATAGAACCATCAAAATAAAAACCATTATGTAACAACTCTTCAACGGAGACATCATGGAAAATATCTCCTTCCAACTCATCATCGGATTCAACAATCATTTCAGGGTAAGCTATGGATAGCATATTGCATGTAAATGGCTGATTTTTTAGAGGCAAATCATCACGCCCATCTAAATAATCTTGATAACATATGAGTTGATCATTATCTTCAAAAGGGAAGGGTTGACCCTTACTAGGAAATAGGCCCACACCACATCGGGCGGGCCATGGCTCTACCTCAAAAGGTTCTTTCATACCATTTTGGAAAGGTCCCAAGCCTTTCCCTTTATATCCCATTTTAAGCATTATGGGTTTAGCTTTGATATATTCATTAGCAAAATAGCATCTAGCATATCCATCATAATGTGTCTTGATGTTTCGGGGTATTCTTCCCCAATCATATCCTTTATAAATAAAAGCACAACTCCCGACTTGGTAAGTACTTCCCATAGGTTGTGGGAGGCCCAAAGTACGAGGAGATGGCGGCAAATTACTTAAGATAATGGAATCTTGCATAGAAGCATTTGTTTTTTTTGATATAAGAATTTTAGATAAATCAGGTAAGAGTTCATCAGAAAGAGCATAAGATGTAGAAGGATCATTCCCTATATCTTTAGATGTGGAAGGTATGATAGATGTAGATAATGTGGAGGTGTTAATAAATGGGTCTATAGGTTTTGAAATTATAGGGATGGAACATGAAGGATTGGTTGTGGATTTAAGATCTTTTTGAGGTTCTAGTGTGGTTTGTTTAGAAGATGGTTGAGTTAAATGTATAGGTGTAGTTGATGGGGTAGATGATGTTATGGGTGTGTGTTTCACACGTTTAGATGAAAAATAAGAATTAGGATGTGTGGATGATAGAGCGGGGCAAAATTGCACTCCAATAGGTTCTGCCAAAGCACACATATCAAAGGGTCTAGGATCACCATGAATGGTAACCAACTGGTTTTTAAATTCAAATTTAACACACTGATGTAAAGTGGAGGGAACCGCTCGCATCGCATTGATCCAAGGGCAACCCAAAAGTATATTGTACGATGCAGGGCAATGTACAATAAACACGGTTGTATCTAGGGTTCTAGGACCAACTTGCAAGGGTATAGTAATGACTCCACATGTTTCTTGTGTCTCGTCATTGAAGGCTTTGATAATCATATCCGTTCTTTTCATTTCATCACTTCTAAACCCAAATATTTGGTAGAAGTCAAAAGTGCATATGTTTAAAGATGAACCATTATCAATCAAGACTCGTTTAACAGCTACATCTCCAATTAGGGCAGTAATATATAAGGGGTTATCCTTATGTAAACTATGTTGTGGGATATCTTTATCTCGAAAGTCAATACAATCGACTTCTCGAGTGATGATAGTATTGGACATGGCTTCAGGTTGAATATTTTGAGGTACCATCATTTGGCTTAATGTAAGCATTAACTCATCTCTATGGGTAGGAGAAGATCTTAACAAGTCCAAAAGGGAAATTCTGGCTGTAGTATTGGATAATTGTTCATTAATATTGTAAGGAGGCTTAGGTTGAACATTAGACATATGATTCCCTTTATTGGGATTTTTCAAAACAAATGGAGCTGATCCATCATTCTGAGTTTGATCCTGTTGAGATTTTTGAGCCTATTGTCTGGTAACAACTCCGATGGTACCTACAATGTTATATTGAAGACGTTGAACTGGTCTCGGTTGAGCGTTTATGGCTTGTTCATTAGGAAGGAACTGATTAGAAGAGGGTCGAGTAGTAACTCTTCTAGGAAATGGTTCTTCTGGAACCATAGAATCTGTGATAGGTTGAATAGGGTCTGATTCATTTTTAGAACTATTCGATTGATTTGAGGTGATGTCTATTTCACTTTTAGTATCCGATTCTACATCACTAGGATCCGGTGTTTGAGTATTATGTAGGGGCCTGGTCGTGACCATGGATAAAGTTGTGCCAAATATTTGAGGATCCTGAACAGATAATTGTCCGCTAATAGTCCCTACATATCGGGTAGGAGGGGGAACATTATGATGTTCGATTTGATTAGCCACCTCTTTACCATGTTGTGGTAAAGGATGTTGAAATATGTCCAACGATTGATTAGCATTTTGATTCTAATTTTGGGGAATGTTCTTTTGAGCATTATTAGGAGCATTTTGTTTAGGTTGGAAGGCTTGCACCTCCATTTCATTATTATCAATCAGATCTTGTATTTTATGTTTCAATATTTTACAAGAGTTTGTAGAGTGTCCAGGTCCTCTATGGAAATCACAATGTAAATCAGCTCTGTATCCGGGTATAGTTGGATCAGGTTCCCGGATAGTTGGTAATTGAATCAAGCCTCGTGCTAGTAATTGAGGAAGAATGGTTGATAAAGGTTGATTCAATCTAGTAAATTCTCGGGGTGGTTTATCAGGAGGTTTCAATATGAACTTCTCCGTTGTTTTCGTTGTATTGATATTAGCAACATTTCTGCTGTCAGTGACTCCGTCACCTACAACTTGTTTGTTTTTATATTGATTTCTGGATGTTTTCTCATCATCTTTCTTTTTTAGCTGACCTCTCCTAATGAGAGCATCTTCTACCCTTCGAGCTAAGTCTATAGCTTGATCGAAGGTAGTTAAGGTAGCAGTTGATAACTCATAGGATATTTGTTCTTGCAAATTATTAATAAAAATATCCAACATTTCCCTATAAGGTAGCACAAAGTGCAGTTTTCCTGTCAACTGCCTCCATCTAGCTAAGAAATCAGCAAAACATTCATCTTTGTCTTGTTTTAAGTTGTACAAATCTTTAATGGTTACATGCCTTTCAATATAGGCACTAAATTGATGCACAAAAGATTCAGTTGTTTCTTCAAAATTTCTCAAAGAATGAGTGGGCAATTGATAGTACCACTCCAATGCCATTCCTCCTAAACTTTTTGGGAACATTTTTAGTAATAGCAAGTCATCATGTGATATATCATGACATGCTATCCTAAACATGCGAAGATGCTCTATGGGATCTTCGGTTCCTTTATATATAGGCAGGACGGGCATGGGAAAGTGTTTAGGGTATGGTTGTGCTACAACTATGGGATCCAAAGGCTGACTACATATCTCTCGATAATTGTATGAGGGACGGTAGGGATCTATCTGGTCCATGCGAGAAGCTAACTGTTTCACCATGGCTTCCAGATTACTGGTTTGCCCACCATATTGGTTCGGTAGGGCATTAATATGGGATTTGTGAGCATATGATGGAGGGACATGAAGATTAGATGCTATATTGCTATTGTGTAAATTGTTGGTAGGAAGGGTGTTATGAAGAAGTTTTGAAGTTGTATTATGTTGTATCCCAGATTGTTGAAAATTGGTGTTTGGCTTCATTTTAGGTTTTTGTCGATTTGAAGCATATTGGTCAATAGTTTGGCGAAATAAAGCAGTGAATGAAGGTCTCTTTTGTGTGGGGATGATTTTAGGCTCAATAATAGGTTCCTTAGGGGGTTGGGTAACCTATTGCTGTTGCATGTGCTGAATCATAGTGACCATATCTCTATTGGATGGTCCAACTTTATCACTTTCTTGATCAACAAAGGACAAGGGATTGGTGTGTATATTAAACATATCTTCCATGGATGCTTGAGTGTCACTAATTTGGCCTCTATCAATACGAACTGCCATATTAAGAGCACCAATATTATTATTGAAAAATTTCCAAAAATGATCTAAGTTATCAAAAGCAATAGTTTCGTCTGGAGCCATTCTAGGGGATGAGGATCCTTCCTCTCTAACATTTTCTTCTTTTTCATCTACAACAAGCTCATCTTCTGGTTGTTCTAGAATTTCTCCTTCTGGAATTGGATCCTCAGGAAGGGCATTTGAGTTTTTTGTTTTCTTTCCTAACCAATCTTCTTCTTCTTCTTCTTCAGTTTGTTTACCATTCCTAAGTCTAGTCATTGTGCTTAAATTTAGATTTCAGCAAATATATATATATATATATATATATATGCAACAAGCTTAAGAGGTATATATTTTAATTAT
Organism: Wollemia nobilis; assembly: GCA_028583015.1. Taxonomy (NCBI): domain Eukaryota; kingdom Viridiplantae; phylum Streptophyta; class Pinopsida; order Araucariales; family Araucariaceae; genus Wollemia; species Wollemia nobilis. The sequence goes on along the minus strand of JAQPPZ010000541.1, from coordinate 25,015,777 downwards.
ATACCTACTATAGGATTTAAAATAAAATGTTTTGGTTTTGTTATGTTTTTGGTTTTTCTTGTTTTTATAACAATATTATAAAGGTAACAAACAACACACTAAATGCAAGAAATAATAATAATGAAAGCAATGATCTAGTTTTCTATAAACAATTTATAAATATCATTAACGGGCTCAAGTTCTTCAGGAGTCATAAAGTGCTCCTCTTCAAATTGGAAATTTTCTTTCAAGAATTTGACAAAAAGTGCTATAGTGATATTATCTGTCTCAGACTCTGGTTGGTAGAAATAAAGTTTGTGGCAATACTCTCGATATAACACAGCTCTAGGAACTCTACTCCACCTTTTCCTATCTGCAAGATCAGCTTCTTGGTCCTCTATATGACCTAGGAATTGGTGCACTATGGCTGCATTCTCGAGGTATTCCTCAAAGGTAAACAACTCAGAAGACACAAGGGCTCTCCTATAAGCTAACCACCTATGGCAAGCTCTCTGAAGTTCATGATAAAAAATGAGTTGATCGGGATCCAGGATTCTATCTAGGACAAACCTCTTGATTTGCCTAAGTTCAGTTGACCTAGATGAAATGAGATCTAGTCTCCTATTAAGTTCGTCCCACAAAAGTTGGTTTCTATCTATTTCAGGCACACTAAGCACAGAATTAATTTCTATGGCTGCTAATTGGTTTTCAACATTTATAGTAACTACTAGTCTTTTCTTAGGAGCTACCATCTAAACATGATATGCAACTTAGTAGTTTTCCAATGATTTTAAATGCATCTATGTTTTTTTTTGTTTTTTGTTTTTTCAAAAGGTTTTAGTTTCACGTCGGGTTCACCAAAATGTATCGTTCCAAATTTTTTGCACCCTTACCTTCAGGCTAAAGGATCCATGCTCGGAAGGGGGATGCGAGAAGGATGGGATGGTACCTCGAACTGAGAGGCCCTTTGAAGGTCCCGCCTCTCGGGGAGGGGGTATTAAGGTGATTTTTCGACGGATGGTGGGGTTCACCAAGAAACGTTTAGTGGCAGTTTCCACGCCTAGGTTGGGAATGAGTTTAATGTGTTCAATTTTAGCTTTAATCATCCAAGTCCTAGGTTTGGCCAAATGAATCTAAGTTGTTCTATATGAAAATGTAGATTTAAATGAAGACAGAAAATAAATTTAAACAAAAAACATAGAGAATAAATTATGTGAAGAAATCCATACCTGATTTCGGATGTCTGATGGAGGTTCTAATTTTTGAAGCAGTCAAGATCATCTGGAATTTGATAGGATCATCTCCGATCTGACAGGATCGTCTGAGATCTGACGAATTTGTCAGACGAATTCGTCAGAGACCTACAATCAGAGAAATGGACACAGAATACAGAAAATGCAGCTATGTTGATAAAGGAAAATGATGTGAAATGACAAAATGATGTTAATAAGATAATCCCAAATAGAAATGCAAGTAAATTATCATGCTTTAATAGCTAATCATGACTTTATTATGTACTTAAGCTATATGGGTGAACTCCAAGATGCAGAATAGCAGAAAATAACAATAAACTGATCTAAATGCAGAATAAAATAGCAGACAAGAAGAGAAAAATGCAAACTCTGGGCAGTAATTGCCCCCAATGTTGACTGCAGTCAAAATCATCTCAAATTGGGACATCGTCTCGAGATTTGTATAGGATCATCTACGATGATCTGAGCTTGCTCCGGCTGAAGAATGACAAAGTTCCTGCAAGAAAATCCGAAAAGCACAAATGCAGATAATGATCCAGGGTATTATAATGCACGCAAAGATCAAATTACAGGGAAATTCAGCCAGGGGGATGTCAAGGGGGGTCCTAAGGTTTAAATAGGCTTAGGAGGGAGGTTAGGAGGTTGGGGATCATCCCAATTTGGGAGATCTCCAACGGGGAGGGTCTCTAACGGCGCAGACACGCTTTTGCCTAGATTAGAGACGCCGTTGAAACAGAAGCTAAATATGAAAAATCAGTTTTGGGACGAAATCGTCTGGATGTTCTTCTCTAGATGAATTCGTCCGATCTGAGGCGATATCATCTGATCGGCGACGATATCGTCCAACGGACAAAACAAACTCTAAAAATGGCACGAAAAATGAGGAAACGGGTTGCAGGCGGTTTTGGAGCGGTTTTGGGGTTGAGATTTGAATTTGAATTATTACTAAGGTAATTTTAATTATTTGCTAAGTTTTACTGCACCAATTTTAGGGTGCTACACCATGGTACATATTTATTCTATCCTTTGAATGCAGTTTGTACGATTAAGGATTCCTTTTCTTCCTTCAGTCGCTCTTTTCCTTTCCACTCCGTTTTGATAGTAGTTTTGGGCTCTTGTTTTACCTTTCCCTTATCAGTAGTTTGAGCATGTTTTTCGGGAAGCTTTCTATTTTGTCTCATCCTGTATGGTTGAAATTTTCTTCCTTGAAACTGATTTGATGTAAATGTATTTCTACAGCTTTCTTGCAATGTGCCCAAAATTATGACAGCTATAACATTCTACTGTATAATTCATCAGTGAAGAAAAAACATTTCTACTGGTGAAATTCCTTGGTCTTACATTATATTTGTAGTCTAAGATTTTATTTCCATAGCCATTACATTTAAAATAAAAACTAGAAAAAGGATAATTGAACCTAGGTAATGGACTTTGCCATGTTGTCGTAGGAGCCATAGATCTTCTTCTTTGATGTGTGACATTGGTGAATCCATCATTGTCAATTCTCCTTTTGTGCCTGGCATTAATGCTTTATTTTGCATGAGACATTTTTCCTTGATCAACCTGTCTCTTAACTTCATTCTTTATGGATTTTGCATTTCTGGCCTTTGATCCACTTAATGATTCTCCTTCGATGAAACCCAAACCAAATTTGATGCCTGTAGGTCTTTGGTCATTTATGATCTTATCCAGCTTCATAGAACTTTCTTCACGTTTGTGATAACAATTAATTTTCTTATTCATCTCTTCTAGCTGCATTCTTAAACCAACAATCTCTTCTTCTAGCTTGTTGCAATAATCTATTTTCATTGTTATTTGCACTTCAAGATCTTTGGAGATTTTCTTAGATTCTTCTATCTGTACTTTCAAACTAGTTATGATTCCATTTGCATCCTCAAGCTTTTTTGAAAGTTTCTTATTATTTTTCTTTTATATCTTCCATTCTTCAAGTGCAGAGATCAACTCACCTTCTAGATCTACTTCAGCCTCAAGGTTTTCACCACAAACTTTAGAGGTCACTCCTTCCTTTTCTGATTTAACTTCTTCAAATGCCATGAAAAGAGCTTCATATTTTTCTTCTTCAGACTCTTCACCAGAGCTATTTTCTGATGAACTGACATTCTTGGAGATGAGACTTTTCTTCTTGAAGTTGCCTTTTCTAAAATTCATTTTCATCTTCCAGTCGCTTCTTTCTTGGTGCGATCCTTCATCATTTTTGTTCTTCTCTTTAAGTGGACATTTAGTCGCAAAATGCCCAATGCCTCCATAGTTCAAACATTTAAATGGTAGCTTCCCTCTGTATTTTTCTTTTCTCTTTTTTAGTTTTTTAACAAAGTTTGCTTCCATTTCATCTGATGTCTCTTCTTCCTCGAACTCTTGTTTTGTGTTTTTATTTTTAAGGGCTTTAAAAGCTGCTTCTCTGTCTGTGGGTTTAGATCTTCCTATCCTCATCTCATATGCAATCAAAGAACCATACATCTCATCTATACTAAAATAATTTAGATTTTTAGCTTCTTCTATCATTGACACTTTGGAATCAAACCTTTGAGAAAGAGATCTAAGTACCTTTTTCACGACGAGAGAGTCTCCAATATCCTCGTCGAGCCCTCTGATCGCATTAATGATTCCATTAACTCTCAGCATATATGCCTCAATGTTTTCATCGTCATTCATTTTCAATGCTTCGAACTGAGCTTGATGTGTCTGTAATTTGGCCTCCTTGATCTTATTGTCTCCTTCATGAATACTCCTCAGTTTGTCCCTTATCTCTTTTGTTGTATTATAGCTCATGATCTTTACTAGTTCACTGTATGCTAATCTGCACATGATAGCATTCTTTGCTTTTGAGTTACTCTCAAATAGTTTCTTTTCGTCAACCTCTTTTGGAGGAGTGATGGGTATTATGTAACCACTAACTACTGAATCCCAGATGTCATATCCTAAAGCACAGAGATATGTCTACATCCTAATTCTCTAGAACGCGTAATTAGATCCATCAAAAAATGGTGCTTTGTTTGATGAGAAACCTTCACCACCTGCCATTGTGTTACTTCCAAGATCACCCTAGCCGATTAGGCTTGTATAGGAACTTAGCTCTGATACCAATTGTTAGTCTTACAATGACACTGAGAGAGGGGGGGTGAATTAGTGTGGCACTTTAAACTTAAATTCAGAGCACTTAAAACTAAAATAATGAAACCTTAAAACCAGATAAAGCAAGTATCACAAGAGAACATCACACAACGTAAGATTTAACGAGGTTCACCAATGTGGCTACTCCTCAAAAATGACTGCTTGGACTACCATCCAAATCCATTCTTTGCAAAGAAATAACTTTACAAGCAATTTACCAGCACATACTGGAAGGAGCACCTACCCATGATTTATCTGCACCAATAGAAAGGAGCACCAACCCCTAATTTATCTGCACCAACATGTTGAGCAAGGTGCAGCAAAAGTATTGTCATTGTTGTCAACACAGACAGATAGATCGGTTGATGCAGTTGATGTAGTGGACAGGAGTTCAGAGGTCAGTCAGAACATGTACAGTGAATTTCCAAGAAGACGAAGTGGCCCAGATTCAGAAAATCAAAGAAAAAGACAAGTAAGAAAACTGTCGCGATATCGCGACATGTTTTTTGTCGTGATTTCACGACATCTCGGAGGAGAGAGAAAATGCTGTCAAAATTGTCGCGATTTCGCGACATATCGAAGGAGAGAGAAAATGCTGGCAAAACTGTCACGATTTCGCGACATGTTGGAGGCAAAGAAGCCAAGTGGAAAAACTATCACGATTTCGCGACATGTTGTCAGAGAAGAAGGCAAGTAGAAAAACTGTCACGATTTCGTGACATGTTGGAAGCAAAGAAGGCAAGTAAGAAAACTATCGCGATTTCGTGACATGTTTGGAAAGAAGGCGCAAGCAAAGAAAATTGTCATGATTTCGTGACATGTTTGGAGAGAAGGCATAGGCAAAGAAAACTGTCATGATTTCGTGACATGTTCGGAGAGAAGGAGCTTGCAAAGGAAAGTGTCACGATTTCATGATAATTTGCAAGAAGGATTGTACGGATGAAAAAGTGTCACGATTTCATGACAGGTTCGAAGAGAAAGCGCCAAGGAGAGAAAGTGTCACGATTTCGTGACAGGTTCGAAGAGAAAGCGCCAAGGAGAGAAAGTGTCACGATTTTATGACAGGTTCGAAGAGAAAGCGCCAAGGAGAGAAAGTGTCATGATTTCGTGACAGGTTCGAAGAGAAAGCTCCAAGGAGAAAAAGTGTCACGATTTCGTGACAGGTTCGAAGAGAAAGCGCCAAGGAGGAAAAGTGTCACGATTTCGTGACATGTTCCATTTTCATGGGCCAAAGACAAAAAGGCAAAAGGTAGCGAATGTGTCATGATTTTATGACATGTTGTGTTTTCATGGGCCAAAGATAGAAAAGGCACAAGGCAGTGAATGTGTCACGATTTCATGACATGTGTTTTCATGGGCCAAAGACAGAAAAGGCACAAGGCAACGAATGTGTCATGATTTCGTGACATGTTGTGTTTTCATGGGCCAAAGACAGAAAAGGCACAAGGCAGCGAATGTGTCACGATTTCGTGACATGTTGTGTTTTCGCGGGCCAAAGACAGAAAAGGCACAAGGCAGCGAAAGTGTCACGATTTCGTGACATGTTCCATTTTCATGGGCGAAAGGCAGAGAAGTGCAAGGAAGCAAAAAGTGTCACGATTTCGCGACATGTCTGGTTTTTGCGGGTGCAAGACAAGAGGTGAACAAGGAGGCAAAAAATGTCATGATTTCGTGACATGTTGAGTTTTCATGGGTAAAAGGCGAGAAGAGCATAAAGAGACAGAAGTGTCACGATTTCGCGACAGGTCGCAACAGCACGATCACTGACAGTTAACTGAAGCAGAACAACAGTTAAAGGGGCAGTTGTAGAGGAAAAGCATGCAGCCAAAATAAGAAGAGTTAACTGGAGTCAATGCGACGAGTTACAGGAGCAATTACAAAAGAAAAGCATGCAGCTATTTTAAGAACAGTCGAAGAAGGAGAAATCGAACAGTCGCATAAATAGAATCAAAAAATGCATGCATGCATAGAAAAGAATACGAACAATCATGACCAAGAAGACTAACAGTCATGGTAGAGGTATATGTTGCATGTAACATGTTTAACAAAATGCCCACTCTATAAATACAAAAGGAGTTACATAAAGAAGTAGTTACAGTTGACAAGTGGCAGAAGAGAATATTAAAGGAACAGTTACGGGTTGCATGCGTAAATATGGAAGTTAAAAATAGAGACTAATATGTTATAAAAGCAGGTCTACGTGAAGAATAAGGTTGCTGTTGTATGTGAGAAATTGTTGTGTAAAGAGGGTTAGAAGAGGGCCGAGAGAGAGATAAGCAGAGTCGTGAGAGCGTGCAAAGTTTGATTAATTGCAGACCAGTCAGGGTCGTGTAAACAGCGAAGGCATTTTTATGTCATTAAGATAATTCAGAATTGCAGTCCAAGTTGGTGCTTGGCATTAGGGGTTGGTGCTCCTATCTGTTGCAGCAGAAAAATAAGGGGTTGGTGCTGGTAAAGTGTTTGTAAAATTGGTGTTTTGCAAAGGCTGGATTTGGATTGGAGTCCAAGCAGTCATTTTTTGAGGAGTAGCCAAATTGGTGAACCTCGTTACATTGTGTGTTGTGGTGTGCTCTCTTGTGAAAATTGCTTTACCTATTTTTAAGTTCTCTTTGCTTCAGCATTAAGTGTTGTAGATTTGAATTTTAATAGCTACACTGATTCACCCCCCCCTCTCGGTGTCATTGTGAGAATATCAATTGGTATCAAAGCAAGGTTCCTGAACAAGCTTAATCGGCTAAGGTGATCTTGGAAGGAACACAATGGCGGGTAATGAAGGATTCTCATCAAACAAAGCTCCTTTGTTAAATGGAACTAATTACTCATTCTAGAGACTCAGGATGCAGACATATTTGAGTGTGTTAGGATACGACATTTGGGAGTCAGTAGAAAGTGGATACACAGTACCCGCTACTCCTCCAACAGATATCGTTGAGAAGAAGAAGTTTGAGAATAACTCCAAAGCAAAGAATGCCATAATGTGTGGGCTAGTAGACAGTGAACTGATAAGGATCATGAGTTGTAAATCAGCAAAAGACATGTGGGACAAACTGAAGAGCATCCATGAAGGAGACAACAAGATCAAGGAAGCCAAACTACAAACTCATCGAGCTCAGTTCGAAGCATTACAAATGAATGACGATGAGAACATAGAGGCCTATATGCTTGAGAGTCAATGGAATCATTAATGCAATCAGAGGACTCGACGAAGAAATCGAAGATGCGGTTGTCATGAAAAAGGTACTTAGAACTCTTCACAAAAGATTTAATTCTAAAGTTTCTGCAATAGAAGAGGCTAAAGATCTAAATAATTTTAGCATGGACGAGATGCATGGTTCTTTGACTGCATACAAAATGAGAATAGGACAAACTAAGCCCATAGACAGAGAATCTGCTTTTAAAGCACACAAGAATACAAAAGCTGAACAAGAATCTGAGGATGAAGAGACATCGGATGAAACGGAAGCCAACTTTGTTCGAAAACTTACAAAGGGAAAAGGAAAGTATAGAGGAAAGTTACCGTTTAAGTGTTTCAATTGTGGAGGGGTCGGTCACTTTGCAGCTAAGTGTCCAATGAATGAGAAAACCAAAAGTGATGAAGGGTCACACCAAGAAAGAAGTGACTGGAAGAAGAAACCAAATTTTAGGAAAAGCAACTTCAAAAAGAAAAGTTTCATATCAAAGAATGTCAGCTCTTCTGAAGATAGCTCAGGTGAAGATTCTGAAGAAGAAATGGGTGAAGCTCTGTTCATGGCATTTGAAGAAGCAAAAACAGAAGAAAAATAGGAAGGTGACACAAAAAGTAAGGATGAGGCTGAAGTATATCTGGAAGGAGAGTTGGTTGCTGCACTTAAAGAGTTGAGTACAGAAAGGAAAAAGAATAAAAAGGTCTCAAGAAAACTAGAGGATGCGAATGACATAATAAGCAGTTTGAAAGTACAGACAGAAGAATTTAAGAAAATGTCTGAAGAACTCGAAGTTCAATTAACCATGAAAATAGATGAGTGCTGCAAAGCTGGAAGAAGCGATTGTTGTCTTAAGAATGCGGCTAGAAGAAAAGAATCAAAAATTAAGTTGCTATCACAAACTTGAAGGAAGTTTCGCAAAGCTTGAAAAGATTATAAATAGTCGAGAGGACTACGGGCATCAAATTTGGCTTGGGCTTTGTCGAAGGAGAATCGTCAAGTGGATCAAAGGCCATAACTATAGAACAAGTAAAGAAAGAAGATAAGATCAAGGTTGATCAAGGAAAAATGAATCAGGTAAAAGAAAGCAACGGTGCCAGGCACGAGAAGAGTGCTGACAATGAGGGATTCATAAAAGTCACACATCAAAGGAGAAGAAAATTTGTGGCTCCTACTACAAAATGGCAAAGACCAATTCCCAGGTTCAATCATTCCTTTTATGGTTATTGTTTTAAATGCAATGCTTACGGTCATAAGATTTCAGACTGCATTCATAATATAGGACAAAGAAATTTCACCAGTAGAAATGTCTTTTCACCCTTGATGGATTATGCAGTAGAATGCTATAACTATCATAACTTTGGACACATTGCAAGAAACTGTAGAAGCACATATGCAGCAAACAGATATCAGGGAAGAAGATCTCAACCAAACAGTTTAAGGCAAAACAAAAAATTCCTAGAAAAACATGCACAGGCTACTGACAAAGAAAAGTCTAAACAAGTGACCAAAACTGTAGCCAAACCAGAGTGGAAAGAAAAGGAGCGACCCAAGGAAGAAAAGGAATCCTTGATTGTTCAGACAACTTTCAAAGCACAGAACAAATCTGCACCATGGATATTGGATAGTGGATGCTCCAGTCACATGACAGGAGATAAACAAAAATTTGAAAAATTACAGAAATATGAAGGGGGCTCTGTAAAGTTTGGAAATAATGATGGAGCCAAGATAGTTGGCAAAGGATCAGTCAAGATAAGTGATGGACAGATCAATTCCAAAGAAGTTCTATTTGTGATTGGTTTGAAGCACAACTTACTGAGCGTAAGTCAAATCTGTGACAGAGGTCATGAAGTCATCTTTAAGAAGCGGGGCTATGAAGTCAGAAAAGCACACGGTGGGAAGGCGATAGCTACTTGGATTAAGGACTTCGGAAATCTATATACTCTCTCGAAACTTTAGAAGGAGCGTGCTTGATTGGACAGGAAGATGAAAATTGGCTGTGGCACAAGAGGCTCGGTCATATTAGCTTTGACAATCTGGTAAAAATAAGTTCAAAAAGGGCAGTAAGAGATATACCCACCATTGGCAAACCGATAAATAGCATCTGTGCTTCATGCCAAAAAGGGAAGCAAACTAGAGCCACATTTAAATCAAAGGAATACTTCACGAGTAAGCCTTTAGATCTAATACATACTGATTTGTGTGGACCCATGAGAACACAAAGCATAAATGGTGACAAATACTTTATGTTGTTCATAGATGACTACTCCAGGATGACATGGGTACTATTTTTAAAGCTTAAATCGGATGCCTTTGAGATGTTCAAGATTTTTAAAAAATAGGTTGAGAATCAAGCTGGAAAAAGAATTAAATGCCTAAGATCGGACGAGGAGGAGGAGAATTTATCTCGAAGAATTTGCAGAATACTGTCAAAAATATGGGATCAGAAGACAGTTTTCAGCAGCAAGAACACCTCAGCAGAATGGTGTTGTAGAAAGGAAGAACAGGACAGTGCAGGAAATGGCACGAACAATGTTGGCTGAGAACAAAATAGCTGACGATTTTGGAAAGAGGCAGTCCATACTGTGGTTTACATCCAAAATAGGTGCATGCTAAGAACGCATGAAAGCAAAACACCGTATGAGCTGTGGTTCGGCAAAAAGGCAACAACAAGATATTTCAAAGTGTTCGGCAGCAAGTGCTACATCAAACGAACTGAAGATAATCTCGATAAATTTGAAGATAGAGCTGACGAAGGTATTTTTCTTGGTTACTCAACAAAAAGCAAAGCCTACACATGTTACAACAAGAGGCTAAAGAAAATTGTGGAGAGTGCGAGATGTTAAAGTTGATGAAGGTAGAGATCAAGAAACTACTTATCAAAAAAACTATCCTATTTATGAAGAAGTCATTGAAGGAGATGAAGAAATGGAAACAGGAAGAGAATCAAAAAATTGACCCGACTGATTTAAGAATTGACTCAGAAGAAGAAGAAAACAAGAAATTCAAAATAGGTAGTTGGAAAAAAAATCATCCCAGAGAACAGATTATTGGGGACCCAACAGTTGGTATTCAGACAAGAAGAGCAGTAGTATAGAACTACTCTCTATTATCCGAGCATTGAGCCCAAAAATGTTGTTGAAGCAAGCACAGATGAAAGTTGGATGAAGGCAATTAATGAAGAACTAGATCAGATTGAGAAAAACAAAACCTGGGAGTTAGTACCAAGGTCGGCAAATAAAAATGTAATCGGTACTAAATGGATTTTTCGAAATAAATTGAACGAAGATGGACAGGTTGTAAGGAATAAAGCAAGACTGGTCTAGTAAAGGCTATGCACGAGGTTGAAGGTATTGATTTTGAGGAAACCTTTGCACCAGTAGCTAGACTAGAGGCAATCAGAATGTTTTTTGCCTTAGCAGTTCATAAAAATTTCAAAGTATATCAAATGGACGTAAAATCAGCATTTTTGAATGGAAAACTGAAAGAAGAGGTTTACATTGAGCAGCCAGATGGGTTCCAACTCGGTGATAATCCCAACTTTGTTTGCAAGTTGAAGAAAGCTTTGTATGGCTTGAAACAGGCACCCAGAGCATGGTATGCAAGGTTGGATAACTATCTGATTCAACAGGGGTTCAAGAAAGGTTTGGTGGACAGCAATCTGTATGTCAAAACAGAGAATGGCCATCTTATTGTCCTTGTTGTTTATGTAGATGATATCATTTTTGGCAGCAACAATGATAAGTCCTGTAGTGACATAGCAAATAAAATGAAGAAAGAATTTGAGATGTCTATGATTGGTGAACTTTCTTATTTTCTCGGATTGCAAGTCAATCAAAGTGAAAAGGGCATTTTTATTTCTCAAGTTAAATATGTGAAAGAAATGTTGAAAAAGTTCACAATGGAGGATAGTAAACCTGTTAGCACTCCCATGACAACAGGTTGCAAGTTGAGCAAGGATGACAAATCTCCGGATGTAGATCAAACCATGTACAGGTCTATGATTGGAAGCTCGTTGTATTTGACAGCTACCGGACCGAGATATCTTACAGGCGGTATGCATGGTGGCAAGATTTCGGGCTAGTCCCAAAGAGACTCATGTGACGGCCATGAAGAGGATTTTTAGGTACCTCAAGGGTACTATGGAGTATGGGTTATGGTACCCAAAAGGTAAGGACTTCACTCTTATTGCATATTCGATGCGGATTGGGCGAGGATGTATTGATGACAGAAAGAGTACCGGTGGAGGAGCATTTTATCTTGGAGACAGGTTGGTAGCATGGCACAACAAGAAACAAGAATCGGTCTCTCTATCCACAGCGAGAGGCAGGAATACATTGCAGCAACAACATGTTGTACAGAGATATTATGGATGAGACAAACCCTGAAAGATCTTGGTATTCACTTCAAAGAGCCAATTTTAGTTAAATGTGATAACACTAGTGCTATTAACATATCAAAGAATCCGGTTATGCATTCTCGAACCAAACATATTGCAATCCGGTATCACTTCTTGAAGGATAAAGTTGCAGAAGGTGAGGTCAAATTGGATTTTGTTCCAACTACAGAGCAAGTAGCAGATATATTCACCAAACCATTACCCAAGGAAGTTTTTGAGTACCTTCGGAGTAAGTTGGGAGTGGTCACGTTTCCCAAGAACCGACTATCAATTGGGATCACATTCTCAGGGGGAGCATTTATGCCTATGCTTATAGTTTTGCTCATATTCATGATTTTTGCTAACTATAACAATGTTTGTCTGAGAATGGTGTGCATAGACTCGGGGGAGTCTGCAGCAGCCCTTTGGTATTATTGTCAAAGGGGGAGAAGAATTACAGGAGAGTGCATGAGTGTTGCCAACAATTCCAAAGGGGGAGATTGTTGAGCAAGGTGCAGCAAAAGTATTGTCATTGTTGTCAACACGAGACAGATAGATCGATTGATGCAGTTGATGCAGTGGACAGGAGTTCAGAGGTCAGTCAAAACATGTACAGTGAATTTCCAAGAAGACAGAAGTGGCCCAGATTCAAAAAATCAAAGAAAAAGACAAGTAAGAAAACTGTCACGATATCGCGACATGTTTTTTGTCACGATTTCGTGACATCTCGAAGGAGAGAGAAAATGTTGTCAAAATTGTCACGATTTCACGACATATCGAAGGAGAGAGAAAATGCTGGCAAAACTATCACGATTTCGTGACATGTTGGAGGCAAAGAAGCCAAGTGGAAAAACTGTCACGATTTCATGACATGTTGTCAGAGAAGAAGGCAAGTAGAAAAACTGTCACGATTTCGCGACATGTTGGAAGCAAAGAAGGCAAGTAAGAAAACTGTCACGATTTCATGACATGTTTGGAAAGAAGGCGCAAGCAAAGAAAACTATCACGATTTCATGACATGTTTGGAGAGAAGGCACAAGCAAAGAAAACTGTCATGATTTCGTGACATGTTCGGAGAGAAGGAGCTTGCAAAGGAAAGTGTCATGATTTTGTGACAATTTGCAAGGACTGTATGGATGAAAAAGTGTCACGATTTCATGACAGGATCGAAGAGAAAGCGCCAAGGAGAGAAAGTGTCACGATTTCACGACAGGTTCGAAGAGAAAGCGCCAAGGAGAGAAAGTGTCACGATTTCATGACAGGTTCGAAGAGAAAGCGCCAAGGAGAGAAAGTGTCACGATTTCGTGACAGGTTCGAAGAGAAAGCTCCAAGGAGAAAAAGTGTCACGATTTCGTGACAGGTTCGAAGAGAAAGCGCCAAGGAGGAAAAGTGTCACGATTTCATGACATGTTCCATTTTTGTGGGCCAAAGATAGAAAAGGCACAAGGCAGCGAATGTGTCACGATTTCGTGACATGTTGTGTTTTCGTGGGCCAAAGACAGAAAAGGCACAAGGCAACGAATGTGTCATGATTTCGCGACATGTTGTGTTTTCATGGGCCAAAGATAGAAAAGGCACAAGGCAGTGAATGTGTCATGATTTCGTGACATGTTGTGTTTTCATGGGCCAAAGACAGAAAAGGCACAAGGCAGCGAATGTGTCACGATTTCATGACATGTTGTGTTTTCATGGGCCAAAGACAGAAAAGGCACAAGGCAGCGAAAGTGTCACGATTTCGCGACATGTTCCATTTTCGCGGGCGAAAGGCAGAGAAGTGCAAGGAAGCGAAAAGTGTCACGATTTCGTGACATGTCTAGTTTTCACGGGTGCAAGACAAGAGGTGAACAAGGAGGCAAAAAATGTCATGATTTCGTGACATGTTGAGTTTTCGTGGGTAAAAGGCGAGAAGAGCATAAAGAGACAAAAGTGTCACGATTTCGTGACAGGTCGCAACAACACGATCACTGATAGTTAATTGAAGCAGAACAACAGTTAAAGGGGCAGTTGTAGAGGAAAAGCATGCAGCCAAAATAAGAAGAGTTAACTGGAGTCAATGCGACAGTTACAGGAGCAATTACAAAAGAAAAGCATGCAGCTATTTTAAGAACAGTCGAAGAAGGAGAAATCGAACAGTCGCATAAATAGAATCAAAAAATGCATGCATGCATAGAAAAGAATACGAACAGTCATGACCAAGAAGACTAACAGTCATGGTAGAGGTATATGTTGCATGTAACATGTTTAACGAAATGCCCACTCTATAAATACAAAAGGAGTTACATAAAGAAGTAGTTACAGTTGACAAGTGGCAGAAGAGAATATTAAAGGAACAGTTACGGGTTGCATGCGTAAATATGGAAGTTAAAAATAGAGACTAATATGTTATAAAAGCAGGTCTACGTGAAGAATAAGGCTTTTGTTGTATGTGTGAGAAATTGCTATGTAAAGAGGGTTAGAAGAGGGCCGAGAGAGAGATAAGCAAAGCCGTGAGAGCATGCAGAGTTTGATTAATTGCAGACCAGTCAGGGTCATGTAAACAACGAAGGCATTTTTATGTCATTAAGATAATTCAGAATTGCAGTCCAAGTTGGTGCTTGGCATTAGGGGTTGGTGCTCCTTCCAGTGGGTGCTGGTAAAGTGTTTGTAAAATTGGTGTTTTGCAAAGGCTGGATTTGGATTGGAGTCCAAGCAGTCATTTTTGAGGAGTAGCCAAATTGGTGAACCTCGTTACATTGTGTGTTGTGGTGTGCTCTCTTGTGAAAATTGCTTTACCTATTTTTAAGTTCTCTTTGCTTCAGCATTAAGTGTTGTAGATTTGAATTTTAATAGCTACACTGATTCACCCCCCCTCTCAGTGTCATTGTGAGAATATCACAACAGAAAGGAGCACCAACTCCTGATTTACTAGCACCAACTGGAAGGAGCACCAACCCCTTCACGTTCTCTGTGCACTCTGCTTTCTCTTGCAATCTGCTTTCTCTATGCAATCTGCTTTCTCTGTGCAATCACTTCGCACACTCTGCTTCGCTACAATCGAACTTCACGATCATCTTCTCCCTTTTGCACACTCTACTCTCTCTTCAAATTTCACACTTAGCATATTTTGATATGACTTGCTCTCTACGCACTACGACCGAACTTTGTACACTTCAACACTTCTCAATTCTCAAAACAACCCTCCTTTTATAACAAAATTCTTGTGATGAAAACCCTAATCTTAGTCGATTGTAAACCCTAATCTTAGTCAGCTTTCATGACACCTATAAACCCTAATTTTAGTCGGTTGTCATAGGTTCGTCGACTTCAACTCAACCGTGAAAAAGCAACATGTCGCGATATCATGAAACTTTTGCTTACTCTCTCTTTCTCCTTGCTTTGGTCCTCGAAAATACAACATGTCACGATATCGCGACACTTTTGTTTTCTCTCTTTCTCCTTGCTTTGGACCGTGAAAATACAACATGTCGTGATATCGCGACACTTTCGCCTCCTTGCCTCTTTTCTTGGCTTGTACCTGCAAAACAATAGCATATCACGATATCGCGACACTTTTGCCTCCTTGCCTCTTTTCTTGGATTGTACCCACAAAAACACAACATATCACGAAATCGTGACACTTTCACCTCCGTACTTTCTCTCTCCTCATTTAGTCATGAAAATGCAACATGTCGCGATATCGCGACACTTTCTCTCCTTTGCTCTTTCTCTTGCCTTCAGGTCACGACAATGCGACATGTCATGAAATCGTGACACTTTTTCTTTTCTGCCTTCCTATCCTCTTCGAGTAACGAAAATGTGACATGTCACGAAATCGTGACACTTCCGCTTCCGAAGTCTTGCTTTCTACTTTTGTTGCAAAATCATGACACTTCTACTTTCGTACTTCACTTCTTTGCAATTTTTGTGAAATCACGACACTTCTGCCTTCGAAGACTTGCTTTTGCTTTTGTCGTGAAATCGCGACAGTTCTCCTTCCGTACGCTTCCTCTCTTTCTTTTGTCATGAAAATACGACATGTCACGAAATCATGAAACTTTACCAACTTGCTTTCTCTCTCCTATTTTTAGTCGTGAAAATGTGACATGTCACGAAATCGTGACACTTTTCTTACTTGTTCTTTTTTTTCGGACTTGTCGTGAAATCGCGACACTTCTTCCTGCTTTCTCTTTTTCTTCCAACATGTCACGAAATCGTGATCGTTTTTCCACTTGCCTTTATTTCTTCCAACATGTCACGAAATCACGACAGTTTTTCTACTTGCCTTTTTCTCTTCCAACATGTCACGAAATCACGACAGTTTTTCCACTTGCATTTTTTTCTTTCAACATGTCATGAAATCGCGACAATTTTTCCACTTGCCTTTTTCTCTTCCAACATGTCACGAAATCGCGACAGTTTTTCCACTTGCATTTTTCTCTTCCAAAGATGTCACGAAATCACGACAGTTTTTCCACTTGCCTTTTTCTTTTCCAGCATGTCACGAAATCGCGACAGTTTATCCTACTTTTTCTCTCTTTTCCAACATGTCACGAAATCACGACAGTTTTTTCTGCTTTTTCTCTCTCTTCCAACATGTCGTGAAATCACGACGCTTTTCTTGCTTGCTGTATATGTCACGATATCATGACACTTTTCTTACTTATCTTTTTCTTTGATCTTTTGCATATGGGCCACTTCGGTTTTCTTGGACAATCACTGTACATACTCTAAGTAACCTTTGAACTCCTGTCTTTTGCATCTGAAATGCTTTTGAACTTCCTATCCACTGCATCATTAGATCTAACTGACTATGTTGACAACAATGACAATACTGTTACTGCACCTTGCTCAACATGTGGTACCTCAAAACCATGATTGTGTGAATTGTTGATATGGAGAAAGTTGTTATTGAGTGTATGGATTGGGTGGTCGACCGTAGTTAAAGGATACTTGGTGACTGATGGATGGTTATTGTCATTGATGTTGCAATGGTGGTGATTGATATCATTGTTGGATGACCTATTGCTGGGTAATAGCTTGTTGTTGGTACGGTGGTTGAGCAACTCATTGTTGTTGGGTATTTTGTTGTAGGTGATGGTGAGTTTTTTGGAGTGCTTGGTTTTATTGTTGATAGTACTATTTTAGTGGTTGTTTCTACTAGTAGTACTATTGTAGTGCAGAATTTTGTGGGTACAGTGTTGGAAGAGGTTGTTGTTGTTGGTAGTATTTCTACAACAGTTGTTGTTGTTGGTAGTATTGTTGGGATGGGGGTTGAGGTTGTTGTGGTGGAGGTTGAGTATATAATTTATAGTACTGAGGTGACTACTATTTTTGGTAGTACTATTGGGGTGGAGGTTGCTAGCCATAGGCCTTGACATCAAGTAGTGGTCGGGTTGCAATGTATGAGGTTGGGTAATGTTCGATGAGGGATAGATGTTAGCTCAAAGGTGGATGAGAGTAACTATAGGAAGCATCCTATGGTTGTGGGGGCATTACGATCTAGATGGTAGGTAGTGTAGTTTCCCAATCTAGGGATTGCATAAATAAATTATCTTGCATAGAGGTGAGATTGGCTCCTTGTAAATATGGTTGAAATAGATGGACTAAGGTAGGAAGATTAGATGTGGGTAACTATGATGCTACATTATGTAGAACATGAACTTATACTGAGAGGGGGGGTGAACAGTATAAGACTAAACCATTTAATAATTTTAATTTCAGATAGCAGTGGCATCAACATAACATTAAACAAGACAGAAAGCATTACACATAAAAGACCCATTTTAACGTGGTTCATCCAAGGTGGGTTACTCCACGGATAAAACTTTCCTCTAAAAATTATATCAAAACCTCTGGGAATCCTTCCCGATTACAAATTTTATGAGCCTCAGCTCAAAGGAGACACCTTCCCCTAATTCTGCTTTGCTAGTGATCCTCTAGAAGACCTCTACCTCCTCTGCCCTTAGCAAGTGGAATTCTGTCCACAGAAGACACCTGTCTTCCCTGCTCTGGCTGGAGATCTCTGTCCTCAACTCTCATTATCGCAAAGCTGGTCCTCTTTTCTGTACCAAACACAGTCCTTCGGTCTAGCACAATTGTCCTCTTCCTCTATTCCTTTCTACACTTGGTTGAAAACAACTTTTCACTGCCTGCGTAGCTACAGCAAAGACAGTCTTCTCAAATTATAGTAGCACTTGATCACCGTTTGTCCTTCACAACTGTTCACAATTACAGTAGCATCTACTTCGCACACTTTGCTTTCTTTTACATAGACTGCATGAACACAGTCGCAATCACAACTGTCCTTAGATCAAATTCCACCCTTTTCATGATCTTCGCAAACACTATAGCATTCGAACGCACAACAACTTATGCGCCTATGTACAACCACCACATCATACTTTTTGCATAGTCTTCTTATGAACAACAGCACAGTCTTTGATACTTAGAAGATTCAATGAAATCCACTCTAATGTTGTAGTCGAACTTCGCTCTCTGCTTTTTCGATGATCGAACCTCACTAGTCGCACTAACTTTGCGAACGCCTCACTACGAAATGCACACTTCGATCGATACCCAAAATTGCTCAAACAGTCTTCCTTTAATACTCACAATCTTAAGATGAAATCTTGTTCTTTAGTCGGCTGTTCAATCTCCAAACACGTCGGCTATAAAACCTTACACTTCATCGACAGAGGTTAACTTCATCGGCTTTAACCGCCTCTGCTATTCTATAGCTGTTCTCGCACGAAACTCAAACATGTCATGATATCGCTATGCCTTTGACTGCCGTACACCTTCTTTGGTTTGTTGTCATGAAATCGTGACACTACAGCCTTTGCTGACGTCATCGTAAATCTTGTCATGAAATCATGACGCTCTAGACTTCAAAGCCTTCTTCTTCGCTATTGTCATGAAATCATGACACCTTTGCCTCTTGTTGACGTCATCATGATTCTTGTCATGAAATCATGACGCTCTGGACTTCAAAGCCTTCTTCTCCGCTACTGTCATGAAATCGTGACACCTTTGCCTCTTGTTGACGTCATCATGATTCTTGTCATGAAATCATGACGCTCTGGACTTCAAAGTCTTCTTCTCCGCTACTGTCATGAAATCGTGACACCTTTGCCTTTTGCTGACGTCATCAACAACTCTATCGTGAAATCGTGACACCTCTTGCTTCTTCATCCTTTTCTTGGTTTGCACTAGCGAAAATGAAACATGTCATGAAATCGTGACGCTTTTGCTGCCTTAAGCTCTTTCTTGCCAACTGCTTGTGAAACTGGAACATGTCATGAAATCGTGACGCTTTTGCCAACTGCAAGCTACCAACTCAACCTGTCGTGAAATCGTGACACTTTCTGCATCCGTACAACTTCTTCGAAACTTGTCACGAAATCGTGACACTTCCTGCAACTCAACACTGCCAACTCAACTTGTCACGAAATCATGACAGTTTTTGCATCCGTACAACTTCTTCAAAACTTGTCGCGAAATCGCGACACTTTCTGCATCCGTACAACTTCTTCAAAACTTGTCACGAAATCATGACAGTTTTGCCCGTTCTGCCTCTGCCTTCCTGCATGTCACGAAATCATGACACTTTTGCCCGCTTTGCCTCTGCCTTCCTGCATGTCGTGAAATCGTGACAGTTTTGGCCAAACTTTCTCTCTCCTCAAACATGTCACGAAATCACGACAGTTTTTCCAGCAGCCTGCAAACTTTTTCTAACTTATCTTTTTCTGGATTTTTGGCAACTGGGCTACTCCGATTTTCTTGGAGACTTACTGACCAGCTGAAACCTTCATCAAAACACATCCTTAGACATAAAAACAAATTGCTCCAAGAACTCCTTGACATCAAAAACAACAACTACCAATAGCTCCTTGACATCAATGACAACAATTAAACTTAGGCAAAGGCAATGTACTCAAGATACCCAAAATTGCCAACAATCTCCCCCTTTGTCATTGATGGCAACCCTTAATTAAAAACACAACTTTCAAGAGCCAAAACTGAAATCAATCTCTTCAAGTTTTTGCTCCCCCTGACTTGAAGCTTTCCTCTTCACTTGAAAACACTCCCCCTTACTTAAATCTCTCCCCCTTTGTCATCAATGGCAAAGGGTCTCCTTTGGGGCTTGGGACTAAGAATGAGCCTCTTAGCTTAGTCCCTCCCCCACCTCCCGATGAGGTGACTAACCTTGAGGTAAAAGTACAACTCCCAATTTCTCCCTTAGATACTCAAACGTATCTCTTGGAAGGGGTTTGGTGAAGATATCTGCAATTTGCTCTTTAGTAGGTACATATTCTAGCTTGACCTGCTTCTCTTGCACTTTTTCCCTTAAAAAATGATATTTGATAGAAATGTGCTTCGTCCTTGAGTGCATTACCAGATTTTTAGAAATACTTATGGCACTTGAATTATCACAAAGAATAGGGATAGGTTGTTCATGCTTGACTTTGAAATCCTCCAGAGTTGTTTTCATCCATAAAACCTGAGTGCACCCAGCCACTGTCGCTATGTATTCTCGCTTCTCTGTAGATAAGGAAATAGAAGGTTGTTTCTTACTCATCCAAGAAACCAGACTCTTTCCCGGAAAGAATGCTCCACCACTAGTGCTTTTTCTATCATCAATACCGCCCGCCCAATCTGCATCTCGTATAGGCTGTGAGGGTGAAATCATCGCCTTTGGGATACCAAAGCCCAAAATCCACAGTTCCTTTCAAATATCTGAATATCCTCTTGACTCGCTATAACATGAGATTATTTTGGAGCTACCTGAAATCTTGCTACTAATCCAACGGCCTCGCATGATATCCGGTCTCGGTAGTTGTACTATATAGTAAACTGCCAATCATAGATCTCGTACAATTTTTGATCTCGTCGCTGGAGATTTATCATCCTTACTCGGATTGCACCCCGTAATCATTGGAGTACATACAGAGTTTATCGTCCATCATCCCAAATTTTTTTAACATCTCTTTGATATACTTTTCCCGAGAGAGAAATATACCATTTTTTGATTGCGCAATCTGCAGTCCTAAAAAGAATGACAGACTCTCCAATCATAGACATCTCGAATTCCTTTTGCATGGTGTTAGCAAAAACTTTGCACATATGAGTATTATTTCCTCTGAAAATAATGTCATCGACATAAACAACTACGATAATTATATCATCACCTTTATTCTTAATGTACAAGTTGCAATCTGCCACGCCTTTCCTGAAACCTTGTTCATAAAGATACCCGTCAAGTCTTGAGTACCAAGCCCTGGGTGCTTGCTTTAACCCGTACAATGCCTTTTTCAATTTACACACATAGTCTGGCTGTTCTGAAAGAGACGCACCTTCTGGCTGTTCTATATAGACTTCTTCATCCAACACCCCATTTAGAAATGCAGACTTTACATCCATTTGAAACACTTTGAAAGATTTGAAACTAGACAGGGCCAAAAACATTCTGATTGCTTCAAGACGTGCAACAGGTGCAAACGTCTCTTCGAAATCAACACCTTCGACTTGAGCATATCCTTTACAGACTAACCTGGCTTTGTTCCTGACAATATTTCCATCCTCATTAAGTTTATTTTTGAAAACCCATTTTGTGCCAATGACATTTTTGTTCTTAGGTCTTGGAACCAAATCCTAGTTTTCACTTTTTTCTATTTGATTTAGCTCTTCATCCATTGCTTTTACCCAAAAATCATCCGTACATGCTTCACTAAAATTTTTTGGCTCAATCTGAGATAACAATGAAACATTAGCAGATTCATGTGAAGGAATGACTCTTCTTCTTGTTTGCTCTGCTATTTGGATCACCAATGATCAAGTCTTTGGGATGATGTTTCTGAACATACCGTGAAGGAGTTTTGGGAAGCAACTGTTGTCTTTCCTCTTCTTCATCTGACACTTCTCTGAATTCTTCTTGACAGATTTCATCACTGAGTTCCTTGACTGGTTCTCTTATCCCTGTCTTTTCATCTATTGTTACATTTATGCTTTCTACAACGGTATGAGTTCTTTTGTTGAAGCATCTGTAGGCCTTACTTTTGCTGGAATATCCAAGAAAAATTCCCTCATCACATCTAGGATCAAACTTACCCAGATTTTGATCTTCCCTTCTGATGAAGCACTTACTCCCGAACACTTTGAAGTGTTTAACTGTAGTTGGTCTTCCTTTCCACAGCTCATAGGGAGTTTTATGATGATTGACTCTGAGTTGAGCCTTGGTAATGATGTGAACTGCTGTATTTACTGCTTCTCTCCAAAAACCATCTGAAATATTTGACTCATTTAACATTGCTCTAGCCATATTTTCAACAGTTCTATTTTTTCTTTCAACTACTCCATTTTGTTGAGGAGTTCTTGCTGCTGAATATTCTCTTTTAATTCCGTGTTGTTCACAATATTCCACAAACTCATTTGAAGTGAACTCTCCTCCTCTATCTGATCTTAAACATTTGATTCTTTTGTCAGTCTCATTTTCAATCATTTCTTTAAAAACTTTAAATTTTTCAAAAGCTTCAGATTTTTCTTTGAGAAAAGTAACCCAAGTCATTCTTGAGTAATCATCTATAAACAACATGAAATAGTTATCTCCCTGAATGCTCTGAGTTCCGGTGGGGCCACACAAATCAGTATGAATAAGATCCAAGGGTTTGGAAGATGTATACCCTTTCGATTTGAAACTGGTTCTCGGTCCTGTTTACCATGTTGACAAGGACCGCAAATGATGTTTTGGGGCCTTTTTATTCTGGGCAAGTCTCTAACCGCTTCCTTGTTACTAATACTCGACCGGATTATCAAAACTCAAATGTCCCAATATTTTATGCCACAACCAACTCTCATCTTCTTGAGTTAGAAAGCATTTTTCTCTTTTTATCTCACTCAAGCATGTAAAAATTGTTTGGAGTCCTTGTAGCCCTAGCAATAAGTTTTCCATTTAATTCTTTACTTATCTCACATCTATCTGAAAAGAAAGATACTATGTGCCCTTGATCACAAAGTTGACTCACACTAAGCAAATTATGTCTTAGCCCTTCTACATAAAGCACGTTTTCTGTTTTGGATTTCCCATCCAAACTAAGAGACCCTTTACCACAGATCTTTGTGGAATTGTTATCTCCAAAACTGACTGTTCCTTCGTTTGCTTCTTTTAAAGACAAAAATTTTTCTTTTTCTCCAGTCATATGTTTTGAATAGCCACTATCAAGATACCATTTTTCTACTTTGTCTTGAGCATGAAAAGCAGTTTGAACTATCATTGACTTAGATTTTATCTCATTCCTCCTTTTTGAGAACTCAAAACTAAATTTATCCAAACTGCACATCCTTGCTATATGCCCAAAATTCTTGCACTTGTAACACATGATATTTTTATTCATAAGAGGTGCAAATGAGTTAACATTTTCCTTACTACGACTCTTCAGAGATTTATTGCAATGCATAGCTATGTGACCAAATTTTTTACAGGAAAAACAATATCCATGGAAGGTATTATGTAACCTGTTTTGATGCCCTGGAAGTTTGTTCTTCTTGCGATCAACTGGAATCCATTGCTCTTCAGAATGAAGATTGTCTTTGCTTGAAGACCCTGTTTCATGTAAGGTGATGCCATCCTTCTTTTCATACGGAAAAATTTGTCTGAGAGATGACTGTTCTAACTTCACTCTAAGAGACATAATCTCTCCTTCTAGTTTCTCACAATCAGCCACCTTTCCTTTTAGAACCTCTGTTAGAACTTGTTCAATCCTCTTCCCTTCTTCAGCTAGAATTTTGAAATCTATAACACATTGAGCCAATTCTGATCTTGCTATCTCTTTTTCTTGGTAATGCTGCTTAAGGACAGAATTCTCTTCCCTGAGTTTCTCAAGCTTTCGTAAGGCCAAGAAGAATTCATTCTTGAGATCGAATTCAACCTTTTCTCGAATTTATATGTTCCTCCGTTAGATCCTTCTCCAAGCTGTTAGGCTTTTTTTGGAGAGACCTGCTCTGATACCAATTGAAGAACATGAACTTATACTGAGAGGGGGGGTGAACAGTATAAGACTAAACCATTTAATAATTTTAATTTCAGATAGCAATGGCATCAACATAACATTAAACAAGACAGAAAGCATTACACATAAAAGACCCATTTTAACGTGGTTCACCCAAGGTGGGTTACTCCACGGATAAAACTTTCCTCTAAAAATTATATCAAAACCTCTGGGAATCCTTCCCGATTACAAAGTTTATGAGCCTCAGCTCAAAGGAGACACCTTCCCCTAATTCTGCTTTGCTAGTGATCCTCTAGAAGACCTCTACCTCCTCTGCCCTTAGCAAGTGGAATTCTGTCCACAGAAGACACCTGTCTTCCCCGCTCCGGCTGGAGATCTCTGTCCTCAACTCTGTTATTGCAAAGCTGGTCCTCTTTTCTGTACCAAACATAGTCCTTCGGTCTAGCACAATTGTCCTCTTCCTCTGTTCCTTTTTGCACTTGGTTGAAAACAACTTTTCACTGCCTGCACAGCTACAGTAGCACAGTCTTCTCAAATTACAGTAGCACTTGATCACCGTTTGTCCTTCACAACTGTTCGCAATTACAGTAGCATCTACTTCGCGCACTTTGCTTTCTTTTACACAGACTGCGTGAACACAGTCGCAATCACAGCTGTCCTTAGATCAAATTCCACCCTTTTCATGATCTTCGCAAACACTGTAGCATTCGAACGCACAACAACTTATGCGCCTATGTACAACCACCACATCATACTTTTCACATAGTCTTCTTATGAACAGCAGCACAGTCTTTGATACTTAGAAGATTCAACGAAATCCACTCTAATGCTGTAGTCGAACTTCGCTCTCTACTTTTTCGATGATCGAACCTCACTAGTCGCACTAACTTTGCGAACACCTCACTACGAATGCACACTTCGATCGATACCCAAAATTGCTCAAACAGTCTTCCTTTAATACTCACAATCTTAAGATGAAATCTTGTTCTTTAGTCGGCTGTTCAATCTCCAAACACGTCGGCTGTAAAACCTTACACTTCGTCGACAGAGGTTAACTTCATCGGCTTTAACCGCCTCTGTGTTCTGTAGTTGTTCTCGCACGAAACTCAAACATGTCACGATATCGCTATGCCTTTGACTACCGTACACCTTCTTTGGTTTGTTGTCACAAAATCGTGACACTACAACCTTTGCTGACATCATCGTAAATCTTGTCACGAAATCATGACGCTCTAGACTTCAAAGCCTTCTTCTTCGCTGTTGTCACGAAATCGTGACACCTTTGCCTCTTGCTGACGTCATCATGATTCTTGTCATGAAATCGTGACGCTCTGGACTTCAAAGCCTTCTTCTCCGCTACTATCATGAAATCGTGACACCTTTGCCTCTTGCTGACGTCATCATGATTCTTGTCATGAAATCATGATGCTCTGGACTTCAAAGTCTTCTTCTCCGCTACTGTCGCGAAATCGCGACACCTTTGCCTTTTGCTGACGTCATCAACAACTCTATCATGAAATCGTGACACCTCTTGCTTCTTCATCCTTTTCTTGGTTTGCACTAGCGAAAATGAAACATGTCACGAAATCACGACGCTTTTGCTGCCTTAAGCTCTTTCTTGCCAACTGCTCGTGAAATTGGAACATGTCATGAAATCGTGACGCTTTTGCCAACTGCATGTTGCCAACTCAACCTATCACGAAATCGTGACACTTTCTGCATCCGTACAACTTCTTCGAAACTTGTCACGAAATCGTGACACTTCCTGCAACTCAACACTGCCAACTCAACTTGTCATGAAATCATGACAGTTTTTGCATCCGTACAACTTCTTCGAAACTTGTCACGAAATCGTGACACTTTTTGCATCCGTACAACTTCTTCAAAACTTGTCATGAAATCGCGACAGTTTTTCCCGTTCTGCCTCTGCCTTCCTGCATGTCACGAAATCGTGACACTTTTGCCCGCTTTGCCTCTGCCTTCCTGCATGTCACGAAATCGTGACAGTTTTGGCCAAACTTTCTCTCTCCTCAAACATGTCGCGAAATCGCGATAGTTTTTCCAGCAGCTTGCAAACTTTTTCTAACTTATCTTTTTCTGGATTTTTGGCAACTTGGGCTACTCTGATTTTCTTGGAGACTTACTGACCAGCTGAAACCTTCATCAAAACACATCCTTAGACATAAAAACAAATTGCTCCAAGAACTCCTTGACATCAAAAACAACAACTACCAATAGCTCCTTGACATCAATGACAACAATTAAACTTAGGTAAAGGCAATGTACTCAAGATACCCAAAATTGCCAACACATTAACCTATTCTAAGGGAGGATAGTTTTGGTCTAATTCTATTGAGCCTACGTTGGACTAGGAATAAGACCCTCCAAGAGGAAATAATTATGCAAGCATACCATACAGTGGGTTTGGTTTGGTAGGATAGGTGGTTTGGGTGTAGGCCATTTTATAGGATGTGGGCAAAACCAACTGGGGTGGGAGGGTGAGAAATGGCAAGGATGGATGAGATGATATTAGTGTGAGGATAGAGCTACACTAAAGGTACAAGGTCACCTCAACATCAATGATTATGACACGACATAAATATTGTGGATCATTAGTATACTCTAGTTTTGTTGTGATGGCATGGTTGTAGGTGGTACCTGAATCCAAGGACCTAGTCAATAGGGAAGTGAGTTGCTACATGTAGCTAGCATAGCTTCCCGAGGGTGGTTGTGGGGCTACCTCCTGCTAATTTTGAGCAATGGTGGATGTATGGGTTGCCTACCCAAGTATGTCCATGGTGGATTGGGTGGTGTCTTTAGCTTGGGCCTAACTATGAGTCAAGACCCCCAACTGGGGGATGGATGGTGATGCAGTTGTGGGTCTGCAATGTTGTGGTGGATCCTGGTGAATCTATTTTTATATTTTATTATTGGGTATCTATCTACACAAACAAATAAAGTAAACAATCAATTTTGATTTTCTTTATTTTAAGGCAATAATGTTTGATCTGAATGTGATTGTGAGATTAGTTGAAAGTATTTTTTATTTTTTTGATATTTTTGGATTTGTTTTTTAATTTTAGAATGTTTTAATTTTTTTGGGTTTTTATGTATTTCAATGTAACCTAACCTAAACTATAGGTGCAATAATGAAATGCAAACTAAAATGGGTGTGTTGAAGCTCACTTTTTTGATGAAAAGTGATGCAACAATGACTGAATATGGCTACCTAGTATGATTTGGCTAAATGTATCCTAAATGTAAATAAACCTCTTGAAAGAGGTCACATTATCTATTGCCTTGCTACTAGCCCATCTGGGCTTTTGCTTCACCCTCATGTGAGCTTGGGCATGAACGATAACTGTGATTCCTAAATTATTAAGCCCTAGGAATTGGAGGGCATCGAATCTTCCTACTTAAAGATGTACCCAAAATTAGGGGAATTTTCAATGGTAAAATCCAAAATTCCACTCATAGGGGCTGTTAGGTTTTTTATGGTTTGAGTCAACGGGTGGAGATGAAGCCCACCGTCATTGATCTCGATCAATGATTGGTGATGAAATCCAACTCGTTGATGTTTTAGTGAACTGTGTAGTGTGTGATGTTCATTTTTATCTTGCTTAGGTTCATTTTATTAATTGATTCCTAGCTATGATGCCTAATGCAATCTCTTTTATGCGTGAAAATAAAATTTAATATGCTCCTTTTTTTTAACATGCACAAATGCAATATACAAAAACTAAGGATGATTTAATATGCTATGCAGTACCTTTTTTAATGCAAATGATTGCTATATAATAATAAACCTATTTTAAGCAATTTATCTATGCAAATAAACTCAGAATATAAATAAATGTAGTTGTTCCCTATCTGTAGTCCTACGCTTTGTCGAAGACCAGAGGTAGAGGCAGTTGTGTACTAAGACCATTTCATGTGGTATGGTTTTTTTCTAAGATCGTTTATGTGCAGATGGTTGAGATATGTAGTCATCCAAGACTAGAAGGTCCTACTCTTGTGTATTTTTACAACCTATGTAAAAATAGAAACAAAAAATCTATCAAATTCTCGAGATAGCAAATATTAGAAAAAAATAAAATATGAAATCTGAGCATAAAATAATGATAATACAAAAAAATTGCATAAATCAAAAGCATGGGGGATGAGTGGGCCCCATCATGATCACCATATTATAGAACTAGACCTTCTGTAGCCCACAGTTGCATAAATATGATTTTACCTTCTGTAGACCACTATTGTTGTTGGAAATTTTGAATTAGTTGTGTTGTCATTGATGTCAAGAGTTAGTGTCAGGAATCAGTGCAGGACGTGGCAAAAGAAGGGTTAAAATATTTATATTTTAAGCCCAAGATATTTGGTTTGAGCTTCACATGATTGATCAAAAGGATGGTTAAATACCCTGAATAAAAGGCCTAAAGGAAATAATATTATAATATTCAAGGTGGTCAGATAAGGTCTAAAGGAGCAATAGGAAAGCCCAAAAAAAATAATATTATAATATTTTATTCTAATATTAAAGGTCTAATGTTAAGACCAGGGTTATGCATAAGGGTTGGACCCAAAATTTAGTTGTAAAAAAATGGTGAATCCTAATCGAAATCAAAGTGAATCATGGTGAATCCTAAGCAAATCAAATCAATCATCTTCACACCAAAATTTGGGGTATTTAAATCCCTAAGAAGGAAGGTCATATTTTGTGAAAATTTTGACCTATTAAATAACCTTATAGAAACACCACCATTAGATCAGGCTCGAAAATATCTTTCCAACAAGTACCAATGTACCTATGTTTGGATATATATTATGGCAAATTGACCATAAGAAAAAATTGGTCCAAATTTTAGGTGAATGGGCCGACATTGAGGGTCCTCATATTCGCCAATTTCTAATTTTGAAAATCCTAATATTCACACAATTTACGAATATTCACCACTATGAATAACCCTAGTTAAGACCTAAAGTTATTAAATTAATTATAATAATTTCATTATAATTTAATTTAATAAACCCTAAGGTTAGGGTTATAAGGGCAAAAGGTTTTTATTTAAGCGTCGATGTCATATAAATTTTTCCCCTACGTCGACATCTAAAGGGATATGACACAATGGTATAAATACCATGTGCATTTGGTTGCTTGAGGACTAACCCTCGATCGATTGATAATTGCGAGTGCCTACAAATTTCCGTGATATGCATGCAAGACAAAGGATTTTTTTTTTTTATTTGGCGGCGATTGAAGGGATAAGAGAAGGGAGGCTTAAAGCCTCATTACCAACCTGGAATTTGGGCTAGCGGTAAGAAGTGGTGTGTTGAAGCATTGATAGGTGGGAGGTCCCGCGATTGAATCTTGATAGCAGGCCTGGGAGTGTTTTGTGGTGGTCTTTTTGGTTTTGGCACCTAGGATAGGCTACAAAGTGTACAAGGTGCATTTTACTACCAATGTGAGCACCTAGCTCACATGGAAGTTGGTCCATGACTAGGGCACTGGTGGTAGCATAGTGGGGGATCGAATCCCATTGAGAGAAATAGAGGTATTTAATTTTTTAATTAAATTTTTCTCCTAAGGTTTATAAAAATTAAAATATTATATTGAGATTTTGATGATTAGAATTTAGGATTAATAAGGTGGATAGAGAAAATTAATTTTTGAAGTGAGTTGTTTAATTTTTGCTAATCATTTTTTAAGTGTGGATATTATAAGGTGTAATTGAGATTTAATTTTTTGTATGGTGAACTATTTTGAGAAAATATTTTAATGAAATTTTGAGAAGGTTTTTGCTACCTAACATTTGAGATTGCCAAAGAGGTTGATTGTGACTGAGACAGGTTTTGAGGTCAAGCCTTATTCAAAATAAAAGGTATGGGTATATCATCCTTGTGAGTGAAATATTGTTGAATGTTGTGAGGTACAAGTTGGAGTGAAAATATTTTGTTTGATAAGCATTTTTGGAAATAATTGAGTGAGTTTTCACATGAATGATTGGTGAATGTTTGTGAGAAAATTTGAGTGAGAAGTTGAGAACTATCTTGAACTAGGGTTTGAGAAAGATCATGAGTATCATTGTTATGTGATATTGTTTGATAAACATTGTTGGAAATATTTGAGTAAGCTTTCATGTGCTTGATTAGGGTTTGTGAAAAGACCATGAGTATCATTGTTATGTGAATTTGGAATCATCTTGATTCAAGGTTTCAGTTCCTTTATGTGATTTCTTGAAAGCATTGTGAAACACTTGTCTAGGGTTTATTTCATTGAGTGATTGGTTAAGTGGAGTTGATTGAGCATAATTGATTGAAAGCATTGGAGTGATAGTTCAGGTTCTATGAAACAAATTATTCTTTATTCTTAATTTATTTGAAAAGATATTGAAAGTGATTGAGTGATTGTGAGTGTGAAACATATTGAGTCTCTTACCATTCTCTATATGTTTCTATGGTTAAAACAAAATTCTGAGTGAAATTTGTTTGTGATATTGAAGAGGTTTTTTGGAAGATATTAAGTTGAGTTTTGTGAGTGTGAAACATATTGAGTCTCTAACCATTCTCTATATGTTTCTGAGGTTAAACAAGATTATGAGTGAAACTTGTTTAAGTGATTGAAGAGGTTTTCTATGAGAGATTGAGTTGAGTTTTATATGCAAGTTTTGCAATTGATTTGAATAAGCTTTGGTGGAAGCTTGTGAGAAAATTTGAGTAAGTCCTAGAGGGGACTTAAGGATAGAGTTGAGTAAGCTTTTGTGAAAGCTAGTGGATAGATTTAAGTAAGTTCAAGAGTGGACTTGAGGACAAAGTGAAGCAAGCTTTTGTGAAAGCTTGTTGACTAATTTGAGTAAGTCCTAGAGGGACCTTAAGGATAGATTTGGTCTTAGTGAAGACTTGAGAGAAGATTAGACACTCTTGAGAGGACTTGTGGATAGATTTAAGGTAAGTCTTAGTAAAGACTTGAGAGCATATTGGACAAGTTCTTGAGAGAAATTGTGGATATATTTGAGGGAAGTCTTAGTGAAGACTTGAGAGAAGATTGGACAAGTTCTTGAGAGGACTTGTGGATAGATTCGAGATAAGTCTTTGAGAAGACTTGAGAGCAGAGTTAATTTATGATTAGATCAAGCTTTGTGTTAAGGCTTGAGGACATATTTGAGGACAGATTTTTGTATAGAATTGAGTGTAGATTTGTACCAGACTAGAGATAGAGAGTGAGCAGATTTGTGCTAGGTCGAAGGACTATATTTAGTACATATTTAAGACAGAGTTTGAGCATATTTGTGCTAGATCGAAGGACTGTGTTTAGTGAATATTTGAGACAAATATTGAGCAATTTTGTGCTATACCAAAGGACAATGTTTAGCACATATTTGATATAGATATTGAGAATATTTGTGCTAGAATGAAGGACTATGTTTAGTGCATATTT
Organism: Wollemia nobilis; assembly: GCA_028583015.1. Taxonomy (NCBI): domain Eukaryota; kingdom Viridiplantae; phylum Streptophyta; class Pinopsida; order Araucariales; family Araucariaceae; genus Wollemia; species Wollemia nobilis. The sequence continues at coordinate 24,984,437 of JAQPPZ010000541.1, read as the reverse complement.
GAGATATATATTGATAAGATTTGTGCTAAACTGAAGGATTGTGTTTAGTTCAGATTTGAGATAGATATTGAGAATATTTGTGCTAGAACGAAGGGTTGTGTTTAGTGCAAATTTAAGATAGAGTTGAGAGTAAGCTTTGGAGGTGATAGAGCAGAGGATAGTAGTCTCCAGTGGATAAATATCCATTAGCTATGGTAGTGAGGACAGAGGTCTTCTGAGTGAGGATAGGAGTCTAGTGGAGAGAGATCCACAAGCCAATGTAGTGGAGGCAATAGTCTTCTAGAGGATCACCAACTAGAGTAGAGGATACAGAGTTCTCCTATGGATAAAGTTCCAAAAAGAATCTTAGGGGATTGGTGTCTCCTATGGAAAGGCATCCATGAACTTGATTCGGGAATTGGTGTCTCCTTTGGACAGAGGTCCATAAACATTGTAAAATGAAAAGATTCCAAAGAGAGTTATTGAGAAAATTTAGTGAAATATTTTCTTCGTGGACGTAGTCCACATTGGGTGAACCACATTAAACTGGTGGCTCTATTGAGTGTGGTGATTTGTGCATTGCTTTTATTACTGCTATTGATATTGCCATTGATATATTACATAATATTGTTTGGGAAATAAAAGTAAAAAGTGGTCTTATACTATTCACCCCCTCTTAGTATAAGCTTGTGTTCTTCAATTGTTGTTTTCTGATTTTACCTCATAAAAATTATTTTATGGATGAGTGTGCATGCAAAATGTGGTGAGTGCACACTTTGGACTTTTCATCCAATGTGCAGGCTCAATTAAGTAATTGTGTGTGCTTATTTTTATTTTAATATTTAAATTATATAATATTATTTAATTTAAATATGTGTGAATTGCTTTTTAATTGGCTCTGTTGTTTGTGTGCTTGTTTAGTTAACTAGCTTAGTTAACTGAGTACAGAGTGTGCATATTTGAGTTAACTAGTTTAGTTATCTAAGTGTATGTTTGTCTTCCCTTTGTGGCTTAGAAGTGGAATTGCCAGTAACTTTGAGTTTGCTTGTGGAAGGCCTTTTCCATGTGTGTGAACAATTTATTGTGCTAGGTTTAGGTATCTACATATACTAAAGTTAATAGATAATATTAACATTAGACAAGAAAATTTAATAATAGTATTAATTAATTTAATTCTATGAAGAAGTAAATATTTTTTTTGCGTGTGGAAAACATCCCAAAAGTTATTCCACTTTCGGGTAAGACCTAAGGAGGCAATGCTATATTTTCTACCAAAATCATCCATGGCTCACACCTAACCTACCACCTTTGACATACTCAAGGAGAAAACCTGAAACAACAAAAAACAAGAACACACAAAAACAAACATACAATAAGATAAAAAACATGCTCTTTGAGTGTGTCAAAAGATAAAGCACAACCAAACACACACACAATAAGATAAAAAAAAAAACACAACACAAACCACACATAAAAAATACAAGAACAACACAACAAAACACAAACATGACAAAAACAACAAAATACTACAAAGACACAACCAACAAAAACATGAAAAACAAAAACAACTAAAACCTATAAAAAAAAACAACCAAAAATAGACAACAAAAAAAAATAAAAACATAGAAAACACTCACACGCCAAAGCACAAAAACACCAATTAACACAAACATACAGAAACACATGAACAAAAAAAATAAAAATACAAGAAAAATAACAAACAAATACAAAAAATACACAAGAACAATAAAAAAACACAAAAAACACAAAAATAAAACAAAACAAACACACACACACACACCTCAAAAAACTAAACAAAAAAAATAAAAATAAAATAAAAAAGAAAAAAATTGAACACAACAATGACCTTTCTAGACCAAAATACTTTTAAGGCAAGAATCAACAGAGAACACAAAATAAATATTATTTTGATCTAGGTAACTAATATACCCTAACCAAACCAAAGAGAAGAAAAAATAAAGCAATAAGAAATTAGGTACCTCAATAACTGAAGCCATACAAAGAAATTATAGAAAGAAAAGCTTCCCTTATTTGTGAAGCCCACCATCTAGGAGGGTGGCCATAGCAAGTAAGATCACCTTTGTCCAAATCCCAATTAGTTAAAGCATCAACACTCTTGTTTTGATCTCTAACCATATGATTGTATTTAACTTTCAAAAATCCCATATTGATTAATTAAATATTCTTAATAATTCTTTTTATTCTTCAATAAATTTTATGATTTTATGAGTCTTTAAAATATTAATCATGAGTTGAGAGTTAGACTCAACTAGCATCTTTTACCATCCAAACTTAGCAGCATCTTGAAGGCCTCTAAGGATACCATACCCCTCAGCATGGTTATTGGATAGAATACCCAAATTCTCAGTAAAAGTAAAAAACAGGGAGCCATCTTAAAGTCTACCAATTCCTCCCACACTAGCTTTTCTAGGGTTCCATCTAGAGGCTCCATTAGTATTAAATTTTCCAAAATACTTAGGAGGAGGTTTCCAATTCCTTGTTCTATCCATATTGTAATTACTCACATTCCCTTTAATTTGGTTTCCCTTAGAAGATTTAATATTCAATATTTGCATCACTTGATCCTATCTTTGGTGGGGGTTTTAGGGGTGATTAGGGAGTTTTTGGATTGATTCAACTAAGTTGGCAATGGTCTTTTGTAAAAAATAGTAAATATACTTCCTATCTTGATTAAAAATTTGGTTTTTCCTTTCATTCCAAATATTCCAAAGAAGAATGGTAGAACCCATCCAAACTAACTGCCTAATAAAATGATCAACACCCTCTTGTTTAGGCCAATCCCTCCAAAGTTGTTCAAAAGTAAAACAATTGGACCACAATAAGCCAAGTAAAGTGGCCATTACCATCCATAGCTCAGAGGATAAAGTAAACTCAATAAAAATATGGTTGAGAGTTTCCACATTCTCTCCACACATTTCACATATAAAAGGGCCATCAAAACCATGCTTCATAAGATACTCACCAGTAAGCACCCAGTGATGCAAAAAAATCTAAGTAAATAACTTCACCTTAGGCCAGAGATTTTAAGCCCACAACTTAGAAAATATGTCAGATGAATGGTTGGGGTTATTATGGAATAAGACCAAATAACCTTGAGTAACTGAATACTCACCCTTAGTAGTGTTGTTCCATCCAAAATAATATTTTTCATGGGACCAAGAGAGAGATATCATATGAAGGATGCATTAGATATCTTGTCTTTGCCTTTTTGGAATTTGAATAGGCTAGTCCTCAATAGGGATCCAATATCTACCAACCTTTGAATTACCAGTATGGTACCGATAGTAATTAGACACCTTTATCCAGTTAGCTTGGTGAAGCTCCTCCATCCAAGGCCTTCAATTGGAAAATTGAATTATCAAAGGCTTGTGACCATCCCAAGAATCTGTCCAAAATTTTTCCTGTTGACCATTATGAATGATCCAAAATAATTTTTTCTTTATCAAATCCTCACCAGTATTAAGAACTGCTAAAATGGGAGAATCTTTGGAAGGCAATTGATAGCGAACAAAGTCTTCAGGACTTTTGTTCTCAGTATATTTAGCACGAAGAATTTTGGCCCAAAGAGCACTAGGGTTATGCAAAATCCTCCAATATAATTTAGCAACTAAAGCTTTATTGTTATTAATAGTAGATCAAAATCCTAACCCCCATTTATTCTTGGGAAGACATAAAGTGTCCCATTTCACCAAGGCCCAATTTATTTTCTCCTTAGTACCACTCTAGAGGAACCGATGACTAATTTGATCTAGTTCTCAAAGAACATCCTTTGGGATATTCAACATGGTAGAAATATAAATAGGAATAGCTTGAAGTATGGATTTTACCAAGGTGATTCTACCCCCAGAAGAAAACCAACTATTGGTCCACTTTCTAATTTTTTCTTGACTTCGTCCAACAACCAATTTCAATCTTTTTTTTCAGTCTTCAAATATTGATGGGAATACCTAAATAAATGATTGGAATGGAAGTCTTATTATATATTAATTTATCTAAGACCATGGATTCCTATCTGGAAGATTAGTGAAAGAAAATTTCTTTAGATTTATCTTCATTGATCAATTGTATGGTAGCCTTAGAAAATAGCTAATGATTTGCTTAATATTAGAATATTACTTAACTGTAGCTTTACCTAAAAGAGTAGAGTCATCAACAAATTAAGGATGGGAAATAGGTCTAGCTAAATGAGCAATGGTTGTTGGAAATTTTGAGTTAGTTGTGTTGTCATTGATGTCAAGAGTCAATGTCAGGAATCAGTGCAAGACTTGGCAAAAGAAGGGTTAAAATATTTATATTTTAAGCCCAAGAGATTTGGTTTAAGAGCTTCACATGATTGGTCAAAAGGACGGTTAAATACCCTGAAGAAAAGGCCTAAAGGAAATAATATTATAATATTTTTATTATAATATTAAAGGTTAAATTAAAGCCTAAGGTAATTTATAAATAATTTATAATATTTATATTATAAATTAATTTATAAAAATAATATTATTAAAACCCAAAGTTGGGTTGGGCGCAAAATTGATTTAAATTTTTATTCCCCCGCCGACGTTCGAAGGAAAGGAGCATATGGTATAAATACCATAAAGCTTACCTCACAAAGGTAAGTCTCCGAATTATATTAAGCACATGCGATTTGTGGTGAATGTGAAAGATTCGTGAGCAAATAAAGAAGAGGATTTTAATATTTTTATTGCACCTCGAAAACGTGGAGGACAAAGTGACAAAGGGATATAGACTCAACACCAACCAATTGGTTGGGCTAGCGGTAAGGTTGAGGTGTGTAAGGCATAGGGTATGCAGAGGTTCTACGTTCGAGTCTCAACGGTTGTGAAAGGTTAAAGCCTTTTTGGCTTTTGCATTGGAGGAAGAGACAAAGTGCTCAAAGCGCTTTTACCTCCCACGTGAGCGCTTAGCTCATGCGGCAAGGTAGCCATGACTAAGGCACAGGTGGCAGTTTGACGTGGGATCGAATCCCACCGAGGTGTTTGCTAAGGTACTTTAATTTTTGATAATATGCATGTGGTCTAAGGTTGTATTGTGAGTGCATGTGGTCTAAGGTTGTATTGTGAGCACCTAGGGAGATATAAGGTGATTAAAGAAAATTTTTATTTTTATTTTAATTAAAGGTTGTGAAGGATTTAAGTGTGGTTTAAAAGTGAGTTGAATTATTTCTGAAAGGTGTGTTGATTATTTGATAATGCATTTTTAAGTAGGGAGATATAAGGGAGTTATTTTGATTATTTTTTATGCATTAAAATTCTGAAGTGGATTATTGTGAAAGTGTGTTATTTGAACCTTTGCTAGGTGTATTTTGAAAATATTGGAGATTATAAGGTGTACTTGAGACTTGTTATTTTTGTATGGTGAAATAAAATTCTGAGTGGAGATTTTGAGATAGATTGTTGATATCTAACCATTGAGATTGGCAAAGAGGTTGATTGTGATTGAGACAGGTTTAGAGGTCATTTCTCCATCAAGAAAAAGGTATGGGCACATCTTCCTTGTGAGTGAAATATTTTTGGGTTGAATGTTGTGAATGCTAAGTTGGAGTGAAAAGGTTTTGTTTGATAAGCATTATTGGAAATGTTTGAGTGAGTTTTCACATGCATGATTGGTGAATGGTTGTGAAGAAAATTGAGTGTGAAATTGAGAACTATCTTGAACTAGGGTTGTGCAAGATCATGAGTATCATTGTTATGTGAAGTTGAGAACTATCTTGAACTAGGGTTTGTGAAAGATCATGAGTATCATTGTTATGTGAATTTGGAATCATCTTGAGTCAAGGTTTGAATTCCATAGTGTGAGTTGTTGAAATTATTGTGAAACACTTGTTTAGGGTTTGTAAGCAAGTTGTGTTTCATTGAGTGATTGGTTGAGTGGAGTTGATTGAGCATAGTTGATTGAAAGTGTTGGAGTGATAGTTCAAGTTCTATGAAACAAATTTTTCTTTATTCTTAATTGATTTGAAAAGAGTTTGGAAGTGATTGAGTGTTTGTGAGTGTGAAACATATTGAGTCTCTAACAATTCTCTATATGCTTCTATGATTTAACAAGATTTTGAGTGAAACTTGTTTGAGTGATTGAAGAGGTTTTTTGTGAAAGATTGAGTTGAGTTTTTGTATGCAAGTTTTGTAATTGATTTGAGCAAGCTTTGGTGAAAGCTTATGAGCATATTTGAGTAAGTCCTAGAGGGGACTTAAGGATAGAGTTGAGGAAGCTTTTTGTGAAAGCTTAAGGATAGATTTGTGTGAGCTTTTGTGGAAGCTTACAATCAGATTTGGACAAGTTCTAGAGAGGACTTGTTGAGAAGTTTTGAGACAAGTCTTAGTGAAGACTTGTGGACAGATTTGTGTGAGCTTTTGTGGAAGCTTACAAGCAGAGTTGAGGTAAGTCTTGGTGAAGACTTGTTGAGCAGATTGGACAAGTTCTAGTGAGGACTTGTTGAGCATATTTGAGGTAAGTCTTTGAGAAGACTTGAGAGCAGAGTTGATTGATTGATTTGTTCAAACCTTGAGTTAAGGTTTGGGGCAGATCTAGCAGAGTTGATTAGTGATTGGATCAAGCTTTGTGTTAAGGCTTGAGGATAGATTTGAAGATAGATATTGAGCAGATTTGTGCTAGACCGAAGGACTATGTTTAGTGCAGATTTGAGGATAGAGATTGAGTAGATTTGTGCTAGATCGAAGGATAGTGTTTAGTGTAGATTTGAGATAAAGTTTGAGCAGATTTGTGCTAGATCGAAGGATTGTGTTTAGTGCAAATTTGAGCAGAGTTGAGAGCAAGCTTTGGAGGTGACAGAGTAGAGGATAGTAGTCTCTAGTGGATAGATATCCATTAGCCAGGGTAGTGAGGACAAAGTCTTCTGAGTGAGGATAGAGGTCTTCTATGGAGAGAGATCCACAAGCTAGAGTAGTGGAGGCAGTAGTCTTCTAAGAGGATCACCAACCAGAGTAGAGGAGAAGGAGTTCTCTTATGGATAGAGATCCATGAACCAACTAAGGGGATTGGTGTCTCTTGTGGATAGGTATCCATGAACTTGATTAGGGGATTGGTGTCTCCTTTGGATAGAGGTCCATAAACATTGTAATAGGGAAGGATTCCCAAGAGATTTGTTGAGAAAATTTTAGTGAAATATTTTCTCCATGGAGTAGCCCACATTGGGTGAACCATGTTAAATTAGTGTCTCTATTATGTGTGGTGATTTATGCATTGCTTTGATTACTGTTGTTGATATTACCATTGATAATATTGAATAATATTGTTTGGGAAATAAAAGTAAAAAGTGGTCTTATACTGTTCACCCCCCTCTCAATATAAGCTTGTGTTCTTCAATTGGTATCAGAGCGGGTTCCTTCGAAAGAGTTTAACAGCTTGAAGGAAAAGCTCACAAGAACACATATGGATTCTTATAATGGATCTTCAGGGAATTCGACACCATTGTTCGATGGGAACAATTATGCACTTTGGAGTATGAGAATGAAGATTCACCTAATGGCACTTGGAAATGAAATTTGGCAAGCAGTTGAGGATGGATACATACCGCCAGCAACTCCACCTACAGATAAATATGGTAAGCTCCTACAACTCAATAATTCAAAGGCAATGAATGGAATTTTAAAGGGTTTGCGTGAAATAGAGTTTATAAAGGTTATGCATTGCACATCAACAAAGGAAATTTGGGATAAGTTGAAAGGTATATATGAGGGAGACAAAAAGGTCAAAAGGGTAAAGTTGCAAAATTACAAGAGAACATTTGAAGACCTAAAGATGAAGGATGAGGAAAACATTGTTGCATACCTACTTCGTGTGGATGAGGTTGTTAACTCCATGCAAGGACTTGGGCTTAAAGTTGAAGAAACGAATGTTTGTGATAAGATTTTAAGGTCACTCCCAAAAAGGTATAGTGAAAATATTTCAGCTATAGAAGAGTCAAAAGATATTGAACTTTTGACAAGGGATGAATTACATGGAATTCTCACAGCTTTTGAGATGAGAATAAAAGAGGAACCTATTCCCTAGAAAGAAGCAGCCTTCAAAGTTACAAAGAAGACAAAGGGTAAGAAGTCAGATTCAAGCAATGAGTTATCCAGTGATGAAGAAGCAAATTATGGAAGAAGGAACAAGGACTCAAGAAAGTATAAAGGTATAAAATCAGTTAGATGTTTTAATTGTGGTAAATATGGTCACTATGCAACTAATTGTCCAGAAGCTAGAAATAGTAGTGAAGATGAGAAACATGATCATAAGAATAGGAAAATAGGAAAACACAGGTACCAAAATAAAAGCAGGGATGGACAAGGCAAGCAAGGAAAGAAGTTTTTCCAAAGGTATAAGAAGATTTTTTATGCAGATAAGGCAGGTAAGAGTTCAAGTGATAGTGATGGAAGCTCCTCAAATAATGATGAAGATGAAATTCTATTTCTGGAGGAAGAAAAGTAAGTGGTTAGAAATAGGACACCAATAATTCTCAAGTGTTTTAGATGTGGTAACTTTGGTCATCTTGAAGATAGTTGTACAAGGAATGGATTCAGTTTAAGTGATGATGAATATGAAGATGCTTTTGAAGGACTAGAAGAAGAAAGTCTTCTTATGGCAATAGAAGAAGAAGGAAGTGCTCCTATTGAAGATAAATCAGAAAGGAATGAAGATGATCTAAAAGAAAAATAATTAGAAAAATAAGAGGAAGGAGAATTTGATCTTGAGGGTGAGCTTATTTCTGCCCTTGATGCATTAAGGAAGGTAAGAAAGCAGAACTCAAAACTCAAGCTTCAATTTCAAGAATGTGATGAAGAGAAAGGAAAGCTTATAGAGGATCTAACCAACTCAATAGCTAAGACAAGGAGATTTAAAGAGAAGTTAGAAGCTAAGGTTTTAGAATGTGAAAAATTAGAGCATGAGGTAGCTTCACTAAGGAAGGAAGTAAAAGAGTCTAAAGATAAGCTACACAAGTTTGAGAGAAGCTCAAAAAACATGGATAATATTATCAAGGTACAAAGACCTTCATCAAACAAAACAAGACTTGGTTTTGAACAGGTACAAAGAGAACAAGGAGAGGAGCCAATCTCAAGCTCCAAAGAAGAAGAAGCTTCAAAAGAGGAGAGTGTAAGAGAAAGTGAGACTTCTAAGGATGAGTTGGACAATAGAAAGTTCAATAAGAAAAGGAACAATGCACAAATGAGGAACAAATGGAACAAGAAACAACACAGGGTAGAAGAGACTAAGAGACCAATGGGGTCAAGGCAAGGTTTCTTCAATGGATGTTGCTTCTCATGTCACAGGTTTGGGCACAAGGCTACACAGTGCAGGACACATGGAAGATAGGAATATGGAAACTTCAGAAATATGCATCTCTTTCAAGGGTATTGCTACTCTTGTAATCAGTTTGGTCATAAGGCAGTTAATTGTAGGGTTCATGATAGGAATGGATATGGCTTCACCAAGAGAAACTTCAAAACATTTGCACCTTCAAGGAACCACAACATTAAGTGTTATAAGTGCAATAATGTTGGGCATACAACAAAGTGGTGTAGAGAAAAATTTCCAGAGACAAGCAAGAATAAGAATATTCAGAGGAATCAAAAGGATCAGTTGAGGAAAAAGGTGGACAAAGGTGAAGATCAGTGCATGCTAGGAGTAGAGATACTCCCACCCCAGAATTAACCACCTCAAGAGAGGAGGTGGGGGAGGGGCTAAGCTAAGAGTCTCATTCTTAGCCCCAAGCCCCAAAGGTGGCCCTTTGCCATTGATGTCAAAGGGGGAGAGATTTGAGTTAGGGGGAGAGCATTCAGTTAGGGGGAGCAGTTTCTCAGGGGGAGTAGTATTGAAAAATGAAAAGGAATGGTTACAAAAAAGGGGTTGCCATCAATGACAAAGGGGGAGATTGTTGGAAATTTTGAGTTAGTTGTGTTGTCATTGATGTCAAGAGTCAGTGTCAGGAATCAATGTAGGACTTGGCAAAATAAGGGTTAAAATATTTATATTTTAAGCCCAAGAGATTTGGTTTAAGAGCTTCACATGATTGGTCAAAAGGATGGTTAAATACCCTAAAGAAAAGGCCTAAAGGAAATAATATTATAATATTTTTATTATAATATTAAAGGTTAAATTAAAGCCTAAGGTAATTTATAAATAATTTATAATATTTATATTATAAATTAATTTATAAAAATAATATTATTAAAACCCAAAGTTGGGTTGGGCACAAAATTGATTTAAATTTTTATTTCCCCGTCGACGTTCGAAGGAAAGGAGCATATGGTATAAATACCATAAAGTTTACCTCACAAAGGTAAGTCTTCGAATTATATTAAGCACATGCGATTTGTGGTGAATGTGAAAGATTCGTGAGCAAATAAAGAAGAGTATTTTAATATTTTTATTGCACCCAAAAAATACGGAGGACAAAGTGACAAAGGGATATAGACTCAACACCAACCAATCGGTTGGGCTAGCGGTAAGGTTGAGGTGTGTAAGGTGTAGGGTACGTAGAGGTTCTGCGTTTGAGTCTCGACGGTTGCGAAAGGTTAAAGCCTTTTTGGCTTTTGCATTGGAGGAAGAGACAAAGCACTCAAAGTGCTTTTACCTCCCACGTGAGCGCTTAGCTCACGCGGTAGGGTAGCCACGGCTAAGGTGCAAGTGGCAGTTTGACCTGGGATCGAATCCCACCGAGGTGTTTGCTAAGGTACTTTAATTTTTTGATAATATGCATGTGGTCTAAGGTTGTATTGTGAGTGCATGTGGTCTAAGGTTGTATTGTGAGTGCCTAGGGAGATATAAGGTGATTAAAGAAAATTTTTATTTTAATTTAATTAAAGGTTGTGAAGGATTTAAGTATGGTTTAAAAGTGAGTTGAATTATTTCTGAAAGGTGTGTTGATTATTTGATAATGCATTTTTAAGTAGGGAGATATAAGGGAGTTATTTTGATTATTTTTTATGCATTAAAATTATGAAGTGGATTATTGTGAAAGTGTGTTATTTGAACCTTTGCTAGGTGTATTTTGAAAATATTGGAGATTATAAGGTGTACTTGAGACTTGTTATTTTTATATGGTGAAATAAAATTATGAGTGGAGATTTTGAGATAGATTTTTGATATCTAACCATTGAGATTGGCAAAGAGGTTGATTGTGATTGAGACAGGTTTAGAGGTCATTTCTCCATCAAGAAAAAGGTATGGGCACATATTCCTTATGAGTGAAATATTGTTGGGTTGAATGTTGTGAATGCTAAGTTGGAGTGAAAATGTTTTGTTTGATAAGCATTGTTGGAAATGTTTGAGTGAGTTTTCACATGCATGATTGGTGAATGGTTGTGAAGAAAATTGAGTGTGAAATTGAGAACTATCTTGAACTAGGGTTGTGCAAGATCATGAGTATCATTGTTATGTGAAGTTGAGAACTATCTTGAACTAGGGTTTGTGAAAGATCATGAGTATCATTGTTATGTGAATTTGGAATCATCTTGAGTCAAGGTTTGAGTTCCATAGTGTGAGTTTTTGAAAGCATTGTGAAACACTTGTTTAGGGTTTGTAAGCAAGTTGTGTTTCATTGAGTGATTGGTTGAGTGGATTTGATTGAGCATAGTTGATTGAAAGTGTTGGAGTGATAGTTCAAGTTCTATGAAACAAATTGTTCTTTATTCTAAATTGATTTGAAAAGAGTTTGGAAGTGATTGAGTGTTTGTGAGTGTGAAACATATTGAGTCTCTAACAATTCTCTATATGCTTCTATGATTTAACAAGATTCTGAGTGAAACTTGTTTGAGTGATTGAAGAGGTTTTCTATGAAATATTGAGTTGAGTTTTTGTATGCAAGTTTTGTAATTGATTTGAGCAAGCTTTGGTGAAAGCTTATGAGCATATTTGAGTAAGTCCTAGAGGGGACTTAAGGATAGAGTTGAGGAAGCTTTTGTGAAAGCTTAAGGATAGATTTGTGTGAGATTTTGTGGAAGCTTACAATCAGATTTGGACAAGTTCTAGAGAGGACTTGTTGAGAAGTTTTGAGACAAGTCTTAGTGAAGACTTGTGGACAGATTTGTGTGAGCTTTTGTGGAAGCTTACAAGAAGAGTTGAGGTAAGTCTTGGTGAAGACTTGTTGAGAAGATTGGAAAAGTTCTAGTGAAGACTTGTTGAGAATTGGACAAGTTCTAGTGAGGACTTGTTGGATAGATTTGAGGTAAGTCTTTGAGAAGACTTGAGAGCAGAGTTGATTGATTGATTTGTTCAAACCTTGAGTTAAGGTTTGGGGCAGATCTAGCAGAGTTGATTAGTGATTAGATCAAGCTTTGTGTTAAGGCTTGAGGATAGATTTGAAGACAAATATTGAGCAGATTTGTGCTAGATTGAAGGACTGTGTTTAGTGCATATTTGAGGATAGATATTGAGCATATTTGTGCTAGATCGAAGGACTGTGTTTAGTGCATATTTGAGATAGAGATTGAGAAGATTTGTGCTAGACCGAAGGATTGTGTTTAGTGCAGATTTGAGCAGAGTTGAGAGCAATCTTTGGAGGTGATAGAGAAGAGGATAGTAGTCTCTAGTGGATAGAGATCCATTAGCTAGGGTAGTGAGGATAAAGTCTTCTGAGAGAGGATAGAGGTCTTCTATGGAGAGAGATCCACAAGCTAGAGTAGTGGAGGCAGTAGTCTTCTAAGAGGATCACCAACCAGAGTAGAGGAGAAGGAGTTCTCCTATGGATAGAGATCCACAAACCAACTGAGGGGATTGGTGTCTCTTGTGGATAGGTATCCACGAACTTGATTAGGGGATTGGTGTCTCCTTTGGATAGTGGTCCATAAACATTGTAATAGGGAAGGATTCCCAAGAGATTTGTTGAGAAAATTTTAGTGAAATATTTTCTTCGTGGAGTAGCCCACATTGGGTGAACCACGTTAAATTGGTGTCTCTATTGTGTGTGGTGATTTGTGCATTGCTTTGATTACTGTTGTTGATATTGCCATTGATATATTGGATAATATTGTTTGGGAAAGAAAAGTAAAAAGTGGTCTTATATTGTTCACCCCCCTCTCAGTATAAGCTTGTGTTCTTCAATTGGTATCAGAGCGGGTTCCTTCAAAAGAGTTTAACAGCTTGAAGGAAAATCTCACAAGAACACAAATGGATTCTTAGAATGGATCTTCAGGGAATTCGACACCATTGTTCAATGGGAACAATTATGCACTTTGGATTATGAGAATGAATATTCACCTACATATAAAGATGGTAACTTCCTAAAACTAAATAATTCAAAGGAAATGAATGGAATTTTAAAGGGTTTGCATAAAACAAAGTTTATAAAGGTTATGCATTGCACATCAACAAAGGAAATTTGGTATAAGTTGAAAGGTATATATGAGGGAGACAAAAATATCAAAAGGGGAAAGTTGTAAAATTACAAGAGAACATTTGAAGATCTAAATATTAAGGATGAGGAAAACATTGTTGCATACCTAATTCATGTGGATGAGGTTGTTAACTCCATGCAAGGACTTGGGCTTAAAGTTGAAAAATTATATGTTTGTGATAAGATTTTAAGGTCACTTCCAAAAAGGTATAGTGAAAATATTTCAGCTATAGAAGAGTCAAAATATATTGAACTTTTGACAAGGGATGAATTACATGGAATTATCATAGCTTTTGATATGAGAATAAAAGAGGAACCTATTCCCAAGAAAGAAGCAACCTTCAAAGTTACTAAGAAGACAAAGGGTAAGAATTAAGATTCAAGCAATGAGTTATCCAATGATGAAGAAGCAAATTATGGTAGAAGGAACAAGGACTCAAGAAAGTATAAAGGTACAAAATTAGTTAAATGTTTTAATTTTGGTAAATATGGTCACTATGTAACTGATTGTCCAGAAGCTAGAAATAGTAGTGAAGATGAGAAACATGATCATAAGAACAGGGAAACAAGAAAACACAGGTACCAAAATAAAAGGAGGGATGGACAAGGCAAGCAAGGAAAGAAGTTTTTTCAAAGGCATAAGAAAAGTTATTTTTATATAAGGCAGATAATATTTCAAGTAATGGTGATGGAGCTCCTCAAATAATGATGAAGATGAAATTATATTTCTGGAAGAAGAAAAGGAAGTGGTTAGAAACATGACACCAATAATTCTCAAGTTTTTTAGATGTGGTAACTATGGCCACCTTAAATATAATTGTACAAGGAATGGATTCATTTTCATTTACGATGAATATGAAGATGCTTTTGAAGGACCAAAAGAAGAAAGTATTGTTATGGCAATAAAATAAGAAGGAAGTGCTCCTATTGAAGATAAATCATAAAGGAATGAATATGATCTAAAATATTAAGACTAAAAAAAATAGAGGAAGAAGAAGTTGATCTTGAGGGTGAGCTTATTTCTGCCCTTGATGCATTAAGGAAGGTAATAAAGCATAACTCAAAACTCAAGCTCCAATTTCAAGAATGTGATGAAGAGAAAGGAAAACTTATAGAGGATCTATCCAAATCAATAGCTAAGATAAGGAGATTTAAAGAGAATTTAGAAGCTAAGGTTTTAGAATATGAAAAATCAGAGCATGAGGTAGCTTCACTAAGGAAGGAAGTAAAAGAGTCTAAATATAAGCTACACAGGTTTGAGAGAATCTCAAAAACCATGAATAAGATTATCAAGGAACATAGACCTTCATCAAACAGAACAAGACTTGGTTTTGAATAGGTATAAAGAGAACAAGGAGAGGAGCCAATCTAAAGCTCCAAAGAAGAAGAAGATTTAGAAGAGGAAAGTGTAAGAGAAAGTAAAACTTCTAAGGAAGATTTGGACAATATAAAGTTTAATAAGAAAAGGAACAATGCACAAATGAGAAACAAATGGAATAGGAAACAACATAGGGTAGAAGAGACTAATATAACAATGGGGTCAAGGCAAGGTTTATTAAATGGACATTGCTTCTCATGTCATAGGTTTGGGAACAAGGCTACATAGTGCAAGACACATGGAAGACAGGAATATGAAAACTTCAGAAATGAGCATCTCTTTCAAGGGTATTGCTACTCTTGTAATCAGTTTGGTCATAATGCAGTTAATTGTAGGGTTCATGACGTGAATGGATATGGCTTCACTAGGAGAAAATTCAAAATATTTGCACCTTCAATAAACCACAAAATTAAGTGTTATACGTGCAACAGTCTTAGGTATACAACAAAATGGTGTAGAGCAGAATTTCCAAAGACAAGGAGGAACATGAATATTTAGAGGAATCAAAAGTATCAGTTGAGAAAATATATGGACAAAGGTGAATATCAGTGCACGCTAGGAGTAGAGATACTCCCACCCTATAAAATACCACCTAAATAGAGGAGGTGGGGGGGGGCAAGTTAAGAGTCTCATTTTTATCCCCAAGCCCCAAAGATGGTTGTTTGCCATTGATGTCAAAGGGGGAGAGATTTGAGTTAGGGGGAGAGCATTCAGTTAGGGGGAGCAGATTTCTTAGGGGGAGTAGTATTGAAAAAGGAAAAGGAATAGTTACAAAAAAGGGTTGCCATCAATTACAAAGGGGGAAATTATTGGAAATTTTGAGTTAGTTGTGTTGTCATTGATGTCAAGAGTCAGTTTCAGGAATCAGTGTAGGACTTGGAATAAGAAGGGTTAAAATATTTATATTTTAAGCCCAAGAGATTTGGTTTAAGATCTTCACATGATTGGTCAAAAGGATGGATAAATACCCTAAAGAAAAGGCCTAAATGAAATAATATTATCATATTAAAGGTTAAATTAAAGACGAAGGTAATTTATAAATAATTTATAATAATTATATCATAAATTAATTTTTAAAAATAATATTATTAAAACCAAAATTTGGGTTGGGCGCAAAATTGATTTAAATTTTTATTTCCCTACCGACGTTCGAAGGAAAGGAGCATATGGTATAAATACCATAAAGCTTACCTCACAAAGGTAACTCTATGAATTATATTAAGCACGTGTGATTTGTGGTGAATGTGAAAGATTCATGAGAAAATAAAGAAGAGTATTTTAATATTTTTTATTGCACATGAAAAATGCGGAGGACAAAGTGACAAAGGGATATAGAATCCAAATCAACCAATTGGTTGGGTTAGCAGTAATTTTTAGGTGTAAGGTGCAGGGTACGTAGAGGTTCTATGTTTGAGTCTCAACGATTGTGAAAGGTTAAAGCCTTTTTGGCTTTTGCATTGGAGGAAGAGACAAAGAGCTCAAAGTGCTTTTACCTCCCACATGAGCGCTTAGCTCATGTGGTAAGGTAGCCACAACTAAGGCGCAAGTAACAGTTTGACATGGGATCGAATCCCATTGAGGTGTTTGCTAAGGTACTTTTAATTTTTGGTAATATACATGTGGTCTAAGGTTGTCTTGTGAACGCCTAGGGAGATATAAGGTGATTAAAGAAAATTTTCATGTTAATTTTAATTAAAGGTTGTGAAGAATTTAAGTATGGTTTAATATTGAGTTGAATTATTTCCAAAAGGTGTGTTGATTATTTGATAATGCATTTTGAAGTAGGGAGATATAAGGGAGTTATTTTGATTATTTTTTATGCATTAAAATTCTGAAGTGGATTATTGTGAAAGTGTGTTATTTGAACCTTTGCTAGGTGTATTTTAAAAATATTGGAGATTATAAGGTGTACTTGAGACTTGTTATTTTTGTATGGTGAAATAAAATTTTGAGTGGATATTTTGAGATAGATTGTTGATATCTAACCATTGATATTGGCAAAGAGGTTTATTGTGATTGAGATAGGTTTAGAGGTCATTTCTCCATCAAGAAAAAGGTATGGGCACATCTTCCTTATGAGTGGGATATTGTTGGGTTGAATGTTATGAATGCTAAGTTGGAGTGAAAAGTTTTTGTTTGATAAACATTGTTGGAAATATTTGAGTGAGTTTTCACATGAATGATTGGTGAATGGTTGTGAAGAAAATTGAGTTTAAAATTGAGAACTATCTTGAACTAGGGTTTGTGCAAGATTATGAGTATCATTGTTATGTGAAGTTGAGAACTATCTTGAACTAGGGTTTGGGAAAGATCATGAGTATCATTGTTATGAGAACTTAGAATCATCTTGAGTCAAGGTTTGAGTTCCATAGTGTGAGTTTTTGAAAGCATTGTGAAACAGTTGATTAGGGTTTATAATAAAATTGTGATTCGTTGAGTGATTGGTTGAACAGATTTGATTGAGCATAGTTAATTGAAAGTGTTGGAGTGATAGTTCAAGTTCTATGAAACATATTGTTCTTTATTATAAATTAATTTGAAAATAGTTTTGAAGTGATTGAGTGTTTGTGAGTGTGAAACATTTTGAGTCTCTAACAATTCTCTATATGCTTTTGTGATTTAACAAGATTCTGAGAAAAATTATTTGAGTGATTTAAGAGGTTTTCTATGGAATATTGAGTTGAGTTTTTATATGCAAGTTTTTTAATTGATTTGAGAAAACTTTGGTGAAAGCTTGTGAGAATATTTTAGTAAGTCCTAGAGGGTACTTAAGGATAGAGTTGAGGAAGTTTTTTGTGAAATATGAAGGATAGATTTGTGTGAGATTTTATGGAAGCTTACAATCAGATTCGAACAAGTTCTAGAGAGGACTTGTTGAGAAGTTTTGACACAAGTATTAGTGAAGACTTGTGGATATATTTGTGTGAGCTTTTGTGGAAGCTTACAAGCAGAGATGAGGCAAGTCTTGGTGAAGGCTTTTTGAGAAGATTGGGCAAGTCTTGTTGAAGACTTGTTGAGCATATTGGAAAAGTTCTAGTGAGGAATTGTTGAGTAGACTTGAGGTAAGTCTTTGAGAAGACTTGAGAGCAGAGTTGATTGATTGATTTGTTCAAACCTTGAGTTAAGGTTTGGAGAAGATTTAGCAGAGTTGATTAGTGATTGGATCAAGATTTGTGTTAAGACTTGAGGATATATTTGAAGATAGATATTGAGTAGATTTGTGCTAGATCGAAGGATAGTGTTTAGTGCATATTTAAAGATAGATATTGAGCATATTTGTGCTAGATTGAAGGATAGTGTGTAGTGCAGATTTGAGATAAATCTTGAGCAAATTTGTGCTAGACCGAAGGATTGTTTTTAGTGCAAATTTGAGAAGACCTATGATCAAGTTTTGGAGGCGATAGAGAAAAGTATAGCAGTATCTAGTGGATAGAGATCCATTATCTAGGGTAGTGAGGATAGAGTATTTTGAGAGAGGATAGAGGTCTTCTATGGAGAGATATCCACATGCTAGAGTAGTGGAGACAATGGTATTCTAAGAGGATAAACAAACAGAGTAGAGGAGAAGGAGTTCTCCTATGGATAGATATCCACAAACTAGTTGAGGGGATTGGTGTCTCTCGTGGATAGGTATACATGAAATTGAATAGGAGATTGATGTCTCCTTTGGACAGTGGTCCATAAACATTGTAATAGAGAAGGATTCCCAAGATATTTATTGAGGAAATTTTAGAGGAATATTTTCTTCGTGGAGTATCCCACATTGGGTGAACCATTTTAAATTGATTTCTCTATTGTGTGTGGTGATTTATGTAATGCTTTGAATATTTTTGTTGATATTACCATTGATATGTTGCATAATATTTTTTGGGAAAGAAAAGTAAAAAGTGGTCTTATAATTCCCCCCCCCCTCTCAGTATAAGCTTGTGTTCTTCAATTGGTATTAGAGTGGGTTCCTTCGAAAGATTTTAACAGCTTGAAGGAAAAGCTCACAAGAACACAAGATGGATTCTCATAATGGATATTTAGGGAATTCGTCACCATTGTTCGATGGGAAAATTTATGCACTTTGGATTATGAGAATGAAGATTCACCTAATGGCACTTGGAAATGAAATTTGGCAAGCATTTGAGGATGGATACATACTACTAGCAACTCCACCTACAGAGAAATATGGTAAGCTCCTAAAACTAAATAATTAAAAGGAAATGAATGGAATTTTAAAGGTTTTGCATAAAACATTGTTTATAAAGGTTATGCATTACACATCAACAAAGGAAATTTGGTATAAGTTGAAAGGTATATATGAGGGAGACAAAAATGTCAAAAGGGTAAAGTTATAAAATTACAAGAGAAAATTTGAAGACCTAAAGATTAAGGATGAGGAAAAAATTGTTGCATACCTAATTCATGTGGATGAGGTTGTTAACTCCATGCAAGGACTTGGGCTTAAAGTTGAAAAATTATATGTTTGTGATAAGATTTTAAGGTCACTTCCAAAAAGGTATAGTGAAAATATTTCAACTATAGAAGAGTCAAAATATATTGAAATTTTGACAAGGGATGAATTACATGGAATTATCATAGCTTTTGATATGAGAATAAAAGAGGAACCTATTCCCAAGAAAGAAGCAACCTTCAAAGTTACTAAGAATACAAAGGGTAAGAAGTCAGATTCAAGCAATGAGTTATTCAGTGATGAAGAAGCAAATTATGGTAGAAGGGACAAGGACTCAATTAAATTTTTTAATTGTGGTAAATATGGTCACTATGCAACAGATTGTCTAGAAGCTAGAAATAGTAGTGAAGATGAGAAACATGATAATAAGAACAGGGAAACAAGAAAACACAGGTACCAAAATAAAATGAGGGATGGACAAGGAAAGCAAGGAAAGAAGTTTTTCCAAAGGCACAAGAAATTTTTTTTTTAGATAAGGTAGGTAAGAGTTCAAGTGATAGTGATGGACCTCCTCAAATAATGATGAAAATGAAATTCTATTTCTGGAAGAAGAAAAGGAAGTGGTTAGAAACATGACACAAATAATTCTCAAGTATTTTAGATGTGGTAACTATGGTCACCTTAAATATAATTGTACAAGGAATGGACTCATTTTCAGTTATGATGAATATGAATATTCTTTTGAAGGACCAAAAGAAGAAAGTATTATTATGGCAATAAAAGAAAAAGGAACTGCTCCTATTGAAGATAAATCATAAAGGAATGAATATGATCTAAAATATGAAGAATAAAAAAAATAGAGGAAGGAAAATTTGATCTTGAGGGTGAGATCATTTCTGCCCTTGATGCATTAAGGAAGGTAATAAAGCATAACTCAAAACTCAAGCTCCAATTTCAAGAATGTGATGAAGATAAAGGAAAGCTTATAGAAGATCTATCCAACTCAATAGCTATGAAAAGAAGATTTAAAGAGAAGTTAGAAGATAAGGTTTTAGAATATGAAAAATTAGAGCATGAGGTAGCTTCACTAAGGAAGGTATTAAAAGAGTCTAAATATAAGCTACACAGGTTTGAGAGAAGCTCAAAAACCATGAATAATATTATCAAGGAACATAGACCTTCATCAAACAGAACAAGACTTGGTTTTGAATAGGTACAAAGAAAACAGGGAGAGGAGCCAATATAAAGCTCCAAATAAGAATAAGCTTTAGAAGAGGAAAGTGTAAGAGAAAGTAAAACTTCTAAGGAAGATTTGGATAATATAAAGTTTAATAAGAAAAGGAACAATGCACAAATGAGAAACAGATGGAATAGTATACAATATAGGGTAGAAGAGTAGAAGAGACTAAGATACCAATGGGGTCAAGGCAAGGTTTATTCAATGGACATTGCTTCTCATATCATAGGTTTGGGAACAAGGCTACACAGTGCATGACACATGGAAGACAAGAATATGAAAACCTCAAAAATAGGCATCTCTTTCAAAGGTATTGCTACTCTTGTAATCAGTTTGGTCATAAGGTAGTTAATTGTAGGGTTCATGACAGGAATGATATGGCTTCACTAGGAGAAACTTCAAAACATTTGCACCTTCAATTAACCACAGCATTAAGTGTTATAAGTGCAATAATCTTGTGTATACAAAAAAATGGTGTAGAGCAGAATTTCCAAAGACAAGCAGGAACATGAATATTTAGAGGAATCAAAAGGATCAGTTGAGGAAAAATATGGACAAAGGTGAATATCAGTGCATGCTAGGAGTAGAGATACTCCCACCCTAGAAAATACCACCTAAAGAGAGGAGGTGGGGGGTGGGGCTAAGCTAAGAGTCTCATTTTTATCCCCAAGCCCCAAAGGTGGTCGTTTGCCATTGATGTCAAAGGGAGAGATATTTGAGTTAGGGGGAGAGCATTCAGTCAGGGGGAGCAGTTTCTTAGGGGTAGTAGTATTGAAAAAGGAAAAGGAATAGTTACAAAAAAGGGTTGCCATCAATGACAAAGGGGGGTATTGTTGTAAATTTTGAGTTAGTTGTGTTGTCATTGATGTCAAGAGTCAGTGTCAGGAATCAGTGTAGGACTTGGAATAAGAATGGTTTAAATATTTATATTTTAAACCAAGATATTTGGTTTAAGAGCTTCACATGATGCAATAAGGTAGCCACGACTAAGGCGTAGACAATAGTTTGACGTGGGATCGAATCCCATTGAGGTGTTTGCTAAGGTACTTTTAATTTTTGGTAATATACATGTGGTCTAATGTTGTATTGTGAGTGCATGTGGTCTAAGGTTGTCTTGTAAATGCCTAGGGAGATATAAGGTGATTAAATACAATTTTCATTTTAATATTAATTAAATGCTGTGAAGAATTTAAGTATGGTTTAATATTGAGTTGAATTATTTCAAAAAGGTGTGTTGATTATTTGATAATGCATTTTTAAGTAGGGGGATATAAGGGAGTTATTTTGATTATTTTTTATGCATTAAAATTCTGAAGTGGATTATTGTGAAAGTGTGTTATTTGAACCTTTGCTAGGTGTAGTTTGAAAATATTGGAGATTATAAGGTGTACTTGAGACTTGTTATTTTTGTATGGTGAAATAAAATTCTGAGTGGAGATTTTGAGATAGGTTGTTGATATCTAACCATTGAGATTGACAAAGAGGTTGATTGTGATTGAGATAGGTTTAGAGGTCATTTCTCCATCAAGCAAAAGGTATGGGTAAATCTTCCTTATGAGTGGAATATTTTTGGGTTGAATGTTGTGGATGCTAATTTGGAGTGAAAATTTTTTATTTGATAAGCATTGTTGGAAATATTTGAGTGAGTTTTCACATGCATGATTGGTGAATGGTTGTGAAGAAAATTGAGTTTGAAATTGAGAACTATCTTGAACTAGGGTTGTGCAAGATTATTAGTATCATTGTTATGTGAAGTTGAGAACTATCTTGAACTAGGGTTTGTGAAAGATCATGAGTATCATTGTTATGTGAATTTGGAATCATCTTGAGTCAAGATTTGAGTTCCATAGTGTGAGCTTTTGAAAGCATTGTGAAAAACTTGATTAGGGTTTGTAAGCAAATTGTGATTCATTGAGTGATTTGTTGAGTGTATTTGATTGAGTATAGTTGATTGAAAGTGTTGGAGTGATATTTCAAGTTCTGTGAAATAAATTGTTCTTTATTATAAATTAATTTGAAAAGATTTTGGAAGTGATTGTGTGTTTGTGAGTGTGAAACATATTGAGTCTCTAACAATTCTCTATATTCTTCTATGATTTAACAAGATTTTGAGCAAAAAATGTTTGAGTGATTGAAGAGGTTTTCTGTGGAAGATTGAGTTGAGTTTTTTTATGCAAGTTTTGTAATTGATTTGAGCAAGCTTTGGTGAAAGCTTGCGAGAATATTTCAGTAAGTCCTAGAGGGAACTTAAGGATAGATTTGAGTAAGATTTTTGTGAAATCTTAAGAATAGATCTGTGTGAGCTTTTGTGGAAGCTTACAATCAGATTTGGACAAGTTCTAGAGAGGACTTGTTGAGAAGTTTTGAGACAAGTCTTAGTGAATACTTGTGGACAGATTTGTGTGAGCTTTTATGGAAGCTTACAAGTAGAGATGAGGCAAGTCTTGGTGAAGACTTGTTGAGTAGATTGGGCAAGTGTTTTTGAAGACTTGTTGAGCATATTGGAAAAGTTCTAGTGAGTAATTGTTGAGTAGACTTGAGGCAAGTATTTGAGAAGAATTGAGAGCATATTTGATTGATTTATTTGTTCAAACCTTGAGTTAAGGTTTGGGGAAGATCTAGCAGAGTTGATTAATGATTGGATCAATGTTTGTGTTAAGACTTGAAGATATATTTGAAGACAGATATTGAGTAGATTTGTGCTATACTGAAGGATAGTGTTTAGTACAGATTTGAGGATAGATATTGAGCACATTTGTGCTAGATCGAAGGACAGTGTGTAGTGTATATTTGAGACAAAGCTTGAGCAAATTTATACTAGATAGAAGGATTTTTTTAAGTGAAAATTTGATCAGAGCTACGAGCAAGCTTTGGAGGTGATAGAGCAAAGGATAGTAGTCTCTAATGGATAGATATAAATTATCTATGCCAATTAGGATAGAGTCTTTTGAGATATGATAGAGGTATTCTATGGAGAGAGATCCACATGCTAGAGCAGTGGAGGCAATGGTTTTCTAAGAGGATCAACAAACATAGTAGAGGAGAAGGATTTCTCATGTGGATAGAGATCTACAAAATAGTTGAGGGGATTGGTGTCTCTTGTGGATAGGTATCCATGAAATTGAATAGGGTATTGATGTCACCTTTGGACAGTGGTCCATAAATATTGTAATAGGGAAGTATTCCCAAGAGATTTGTTGAGGAAATTTTAGTGGAATATTTTCTTCATGGAGTATCCCACATTGGGTGAACCACGTTAAATTAGTGTCTCTATTGTGTGTGGTGATTTATGCATTGCTTTAAATATTGTTGTTGATATTACCATTGATATATTACATAATATTTTTTGGGAAAGAAAAGTAAAAAGTGGTCTTATACTGTTCACCCCCCCTCTCAGTATAAACTTGTGTTCTTCAATCAGTATCAGAGCGGGTTCCTTCAAAAGAGTTTAACTTGAAGGAAAAGCTCACAAGAACACAAGATGGATTCTCATAATGGATATTTAGGGAATTTGACACCATTTTTCGATGGGAAAAATTATGCACTTTGGATTATGAGAATGAAGATTTACCTAATGGCACTTGGAAATGAAATTTGGCAAGCATTTGAAGATGGATACATACTGCTAGCAACTCTACCTACAAATAAATATGGTAAGCTCCTAAAACTAAATAATTTAAAGGCAATGAATGGAAATTTATAGGGTTTGCATAAAATAGTGTTTATAAAGGTTATGCATTGCACATTAGCAAAGGAAATTTTCTATAAGTTGAAAGGTATAAATGAGGGAGACAAAAATGTCAAAAGGGTAAAGTTGTAAAATTACAAGAGAACATTTGAAGACCTAAAGATGAAGGATGAGGTAAACATTGTTGCATACCTAATTCATGTGGATGAGGTTTTTAACTCCATGCAAGGACTTGGGCTTAAAGTTGAAAACATAGATGTTTGTGATAATATTTTAAGGTCACTTCCAAAGATGTATAGTGAAAATATTTCATCTATAGAAGAGTCAAAATATATTGAAATTTTGACAAGGGATGAATTACATGGAATTCTCATATATTTTGAGATGAGAATAAAAGAGAAACATATTCCCAAGAAAGAAGCAACCTTCAAAGTTACTAAGAAGAAAAAGGGTAAGAAGTCAGATTCAAACAATAATTTTTCCAGTGATGAAGAAGCAATTATGGTAGAAGGGACAAGGACTTAAGAAAGTATAAAGGTACAAAATTAGTTAAATGTTTTAATTGTGGTAAATATGGTCACTATGCAACTGATTTTCCAAAATCTAGAAATAGTAGTGAATATGAGAAATAGGATCATAAGAACAAGGAAACAAGAAAACACAGGTACCAAAATAAAAGTAGGGATGGACAAGGCAAGCAAGGAAAGAAGTTTTTCCAAAGGCATAAGAAAAAATATTTTCAGATAAGGCAGGTAAGATTTCAAGTGATAGTGATGGAGCTCCTCAAATAATGATGAAGATGAAATTCTATTTCTGGAAGAAGAAAAGGAAGTGGTTAGAAACATGACACCAATAATTCTCAAGTGTTTTAGATGTGGTAACTATGGTCACCTTAAATATAATTGTACAAGGAATGGATTCATTTTCAGTTACGATGAATATGAAGATGCTTTTGAAGGACCAAAAGAAGAAAGTATTCTTATGGAAATAGAAGAAAAATGAAGTTCTCCAATTGAAGATAAATCAAAAAATAATGAAGATGATATAAAAGATGAAGAATAAAAAAAATAGAGGAAGGAGAAGTTGATCTTGAGGGTGAGCTTATTTCTGCCCTTGATGCATTAAGGAAGGTAATAAAGCATAACTCAAAACTCAAGCTCCAATTTCAAGAATGTGATGAAGAGAAAGGAAAGCTTATAGAGGATCTATCCAACTCAATAGCTAAGACAAGGAGATTTAAAGAGAAGTTATAAGCTAAGGTTTTAGAATATGAAAAAATAGAGCATGAGGTAGCTTCACCAAGGAAGGAAGTAAAAGAGTCTAAATATAAGCTACACATGTTTGAGAGAAGCTCAAAAACCATGAATAATATTATCAAGGAAAGAGACCTTCATCAAACAGAACAAGACTTGGTTTTGAATAGGTACAAAGAGAACAAGGAGAGGAGCCAATCTAAAGCTCCAAAGAAGAAGAAGCTTTAGAAGAGGAGAGTGTAAGAGAAATTAAAACTTATAAGGAAGATTTGGATAATAGAAATATTAATAAGAAAAGGAACAATGCACAAATGAGAAACAAATGGAATAGGAAACAACATAGGGTAGAAGAGACTAAGATACCAATGGGGTCAGGGCAAGGTTTATTCAATGGACATTGCTTTTGATGTCATAGGTTTGGTCATAAGGCTACACAATGCAGGACACATGGAAGACAGGAATATGAAAACTTCAAAAATAGGTATCTCTTTCAAAGGTATTGCTACTCTTGTAATCAGTTTGGTCATAAGGCAGTTAATTGCAATTTTCATGACGGGAATGGATATGGCGTCACTAGGAGAAACTTCAATACATTTGCACATTCAATAAACCACAAAATTAAGTGTTATAAGTGCAATAATCTTGGGTATACAACAAAATGGTGTAGAGCAAAATTTCCAAAGACAAGCAAGAACATGAATATTTAGAGGAATCAAAAGGATCAGTTGAGGAAAAATATGGACAAAGGTGAATATCAGTGCATTCTCAGAGTAGAGATACTCCCACACCAGAATTAACCACCTCAAGAGAGGAGGTTGGGGGGGCTATGCTAAGAGTATCATTTTTAGCCCCAAGCCCCAAAGGTAGCCCTTTGTCATTGATGTCAAAGGGGGATATATTTGAGTTAGGGAGAGAGAATTCAGTTACGATGAGCAGTATTGAAAAAGGAAAAGGAATGTTTACAAAAAAGGGGTTGCCATAAATGACAAATTGGGAGATTATTGGAAATTTTGAGTTAGTTGTGTTGTCATTGATGTCAAGAGTCAGTGTTAGAAATTAGTGCAGGACTTGGCATAAGAAGGGTTAAAATATTTATATTTTAAGCCCAAGAGATTTGGTTTAAGAGCTTCACGTGATTGGTCAAAAGGACGGATAAATACCCTAAAGAAAAGGCCTAAAGTAAAAAATAGTATAATATTTATTATTATAATATTAAAGGTGGTCAGAAAAGGTCTTAGGGTGAAAGAGAAAAATACCTAGGCCCAATAGAAATAATATTATAATATTTTTATTATAATATTAAAGGTTAAATTAAATCCTAAGGTAATTTATAAATAATTTATAATATTTGTAGACACCATAACCTAGCCACTTGTCCTCCATCCATGCCTTCCTGCAATACAATGGCCGACCATACCCTTTTACCACCATTTCTGACCCTAATTTATATTTATTTTGTTGTATATATGTTTAAATATAATATTTTATATTATATTTTAATATATGTATAATAAAATATATATTTATAAGCCAAATTAACCCCAACCGTCAGATCTATTCTAATCTTGACCATCTATTTACATCAATCCATTCCACACTCAAAGTTAAATGTCAACCCTTGGATTTGCTTTAATTACAACCACATGATTAAAGTGTTGGTAAAAATACTAAAGTAAACCCTATGTTTTACTATTTATTTGATGTTTATTCTACCCAAGTTCTAAATTCTAGCTATATGATTATTTTCATGGTGTTCTTTGATTTGCATTCTTAATATCTAGCATTTCCCAGCAAC
The DNA here is from genome assembly GCA_028583015.1 of Wollemia nobilis. Lineage (NCBI taxonomy): Eukaryota > Viridiplantae > Streptophyta > Pinopsida > Araucariales > Araucariaceae > Wollemia > Wollemia nobilis. The sequence continues at coordinate 24,957,321 of JAQPPZ010000541.1, read as the reverse complement.
CAGGGATTAATAGCAGAGAAAAGAATATTGCTTCTATATTTGAATGCAATCTTGAGAACTCCTAATTTCCTTGAGCTCTAGAGTCCACATAGCTTCCACCATTACCAAACCCTAGTCCATCATAATATTATTGAAGCTTCATATTGAGTCCTTGATCTTCCTACAGACGGAGGCTACCCATGTTTGTAGAGGACTGTACAAACTCCCCAGACTATTTTGGTCATACATCCTTCATCTAGGGTCGTATTGAGCCAAAATTATGAGGGTAGGTTACTGATACACTATAGAACGTCTCCACAAATATATATGGCTAAAATTACAAATATACCACATCACATATGTTATGATTTTTATTGCTTTTATTTTAATTTTATTACCAAGAGGAATGAGTGAGCTGAGGTTTAGCGGGTGTGGTGGGAGTGAGGGTTTGAATTTTATGAGCAATAATCTCAGCCAAGGTGGTAGAGGTAGATCAGGTATGAAAGGTGTGGATGGGAACCTTGAGCATGGATCAAGTGAGGATCCAGAGGAAGGCAGTCAGGCTACAATAGATTTGGATATGGGCATCACGCAAGGACCCGAACCTCCTCAGAAAGACCCCGACAAAAGAGATACGAAGGACAATGCAGGGCCTAAGAAGTGGTTGTATTTTGTTGAGACTCTTAGAGGAAAAATAAAGGAGGTTCTCTCTTCCCCCCTAGTTCCATTAAATAATAAAATTTTGGCCCCGACAAGTTCCATGAGCCCTTTTCTTTCAATGGAATAATTATCCCTGGTAGGCAAGTTTTTGGGAGGTAGGTCGGACATGGAGACTATCAGGGCTTGGGCGATGGGTAAATGGTAACCATTAGGCAACTTGGAGTTGGTATCTCTAACTTGAGGATTCTTCATTATTCGTTCTAACAATATGGAGGATGCTAACTACATTTTAATAGGATGTCCTTGGTTTCTAAGCAAAAGGAGCCTTTTTCTCAAACGATGGGGTGAAGATTTCGACCTTGAAAAGCAAAATATTAACCTTACCCCTATTTGGGTTCATCTCCCAAGTCTACCTACCTAATTCTTCAATGAATATTGGTTGCAGGGCATAGCTAGAACTATAGGGGACCTGATATCCATTGACCATGCGACCTTGGCTAGGACAAGTATGAATCATGCACGAATCTACGTAAATTCTAATTTGGATAATGAATTGCCAAGGTTTGTGGAGCTAGAGTATGGAGAATACTATCAAAAATAGTTGGTAGAATACAAGAACAGATTGGCATTCTATGTAGAATGCAAAAATCAAGGACATATATGCAATCAATGCCCTAACCTGGCAATGAATAGAGAAAAGCAAAAGTAGGGAATGCTAGACAAAGGAAATTTGAGGAGTTTACCTGACAGAGATGATTTCAATTAGGCAAACTATGTCTATCAAAAAAATAAAAGAGAGGGTGCAGGATCCCAAAAAGACAAAGGAAAAAAATAGTTTGTTGGAAATCAAAATACTCAGGTAAGTTCCAATCCTCTAGTTTCAAATAAATTTTGAATTCTATCGAATATGGGAATAGGAGGATTATCAGAGGACATGGAAGCCCAGAACCTTCAAGCTAACCTTTTTTACTCTCTAGAATCCCCATACAAGTCAAGATCCTCAAACCCTAATGCTAAAATTACTGTAAGCCACGTGGGCATCACAAATCCAAACCCTAATGCCCAATATCTAGAATCCCCATCCAATTTAGGATCCTTAAACCCCAATGTTGAAAATACTTCAAGCCCAATGGGCATCCCAAATCCAAACCCTAATGCTAAAGAACATAGGAAGAAATTTGAGGCATTAGAAAATAAAAAATATCATATCTCTAACATCATCACTAGGATCCAGGTGAATCCTACTGAGGGGCCATATTGCAGACCAGGGGAATATAGGAAAAAAGGAGAATATTTGTATGTAGGGGTGGATATATGTGAAACTCTTCAGACAGAGGAATATGGTAGTCCGGTTCTACAACAAATTGCCTCCCCCTAATTAAGTACTAAACAAACCAGGAGCACTGTGAATTCTCCTATAGATTTTGGCAGTGAAAAAGAAGACAGAGAATATCAAATGCTGAGCATCAAAAAATTAAAACTGATAATGAAATTGCCAATGGAAAATAGAGAACCTTATTTCAACAGGTTATTCTAGGTTCTGAAGACAACAAATTAGGAAAATCCCCTCAAGGTAGGGGGAGAGGAAGAAATACCAAACAATATAAATGAAGTTCCTCTCATAGAACGTAAGAGGCCTCAATGGCCTACCCAAACACAAGGAAGTCATTGCAATAATAAATCAAGTGAATCCAACTATTATCATGTTGCAAGAAAAAAAACTGATGAGATTCAGTAAAAAAAGTAGCAAAAAAAAATCTAGAATCAAGGGGATATGGTTTGCAAATCATCTAGAGGAGCGTCTAGAGGCCTTATGACTTTGTGGGATCCCTGGATAGTAGAAGGCACCATTATTGAAAAAGATGGCATGGTTCTTAGTGTTTTATTTAAGGAAATAAATAATAATAGGTCGTGGATCCTTTCAAATATTTATGCCCCGAATTCAATTCAAGGGAGAGCTCTACTATGGGAGTACTTAGGCAATCTAAGTGAAATCTTCCATAATGTCCCCTAGATTTTGGCTAGGGATTTTAACACTCCTCTTTACCCTTCAGAAAAAATGGGTGGAAATAGACCACCTATAAGGAGCATGGATGAGTTCAATGACTTTGTGAACTCCAACATGTTGATGGATGTAAAACTTAGAGGAGCAAATTATAACTGGAGAAATCGACGGATAGGGTGTCATCTCATTCAAGAAAGGCTTGACAGGTTTTTTTATCAAAGGAGGCTACAACTTTGTTCGGTGATTCTACCCTGCAAGCCCTTCCTAAAATTGCCTCTAATCATAATCCCATTTTTTTGGAGACCCCTAACCCTCTGTCCTTCAAGAAACCTTTTAGATTTCAATCTATGTGGATCAAACATTCCAGTTTCAGAGATAACTTAATTCAGTGGTGGCAAGCAACTGTCGGGGGGTAGTGCAACTTTTAAACTTGCTTGAAAAATTAAATTTTGTTAAGGAAAAGCTCTGAACTTGGAACAAAGAGGTCTTTGGGAACCTCTTTGAAAATAAAAAATAGGTTGTTGAAAGTTTGAAGATAATTGATCAGAGGATTCAACATGGTGATGCTGATGAAACTACTAGGCAGGAGGAATGAACAAAACTAGTAGAGTTTCATAACATTTTGTCCTATGAGGAAGTCTATTGCAGGAAAAAATCAACAGCTCTTTGTTTGAAATATGGAGATTCAAATTCCAAGATTTTTCACTTCACCATGCTTAGAAACAGAAACAATAACAAGATAAAAATTTTAAAAAAAGTAGATGGTTCTATTACTCAAGACTTAATAGAAATAAAAAAGGAGGCAGTAACTTATTTCAATTCTATCCTTGGTCAAGAATCATAGTGCAATGAGGAGGCCAAAGATATTCTCTTGTAATCCATTCCTAGCATAATAAATGAGGATATAAACTTTAAGCTTCTAGCTCCCTTTTTTGATGAGAAAATTAATGAAGCCTTGTTTAGCATGGAGCCAGACAAAGCCCCGGGACTCGACGGCTTCCCCCCTCATTTCTATCAAGATTTTTGGGACATCGTAAGTGAGGATGTAATTTTTGTTGTTAGAGAATTCCAAGAAACCAATAATATTCCAAAAGGTCTCAACTCTACATTTATTTCTCTAATTCCTAAGAAGGAAACCCCTGAATCTATGGTTGACATCAGGCCAATCAGTCTATGCAATGTTTCTTACAAGATCCTAACTAAAGCCATTGGAAATAGATGAGAGATGTTATACCCCGCATCATAGATCCATGCCAGGTAAGCTTTGTCCAGGGCAAGTCAATCTTGGATGGAGTTATCACAGTTCATGAATCTCTGCACTCTGCTCATAAGACTAATAGGCCTGTTTTTGCCCTCAAGCTTGATATGAACAAAGCATTTGATAGGATAAATTGGAACTTTCTGATTGTTGTCCTCTTAAAGTTTGGTTTTCACCACCAATGGGTTAATTTTATCAAATAATGCATTTCTAAAGCATGGTTATCGATTCTAGTTAATGGAACAATTGTTGGTTACTTTCAAAGTTGCAGAGGAATTCAGCAGGGGGACCCTATCAGCCCCATGTTATTCATCATTATGGTAGAATCTTTAGGCAGAACCATAAAAAATGCTTACAGTTTAAGGCTAATATTAGGAATCAAGGCAACATCCCTCACTAGGGCTGTTTCTCACCAAAAATTCGTTGATTATACCCTTCTATTGACTAAGGCATCGATGGTTGAGGCCAAAAGAATTAAATACATCCTACAACTCTACGAGGATGCTACTGGTCAGAAAGTTAATTTCAGTAAAATTGAACACCCCTATTCAGAGGCAAGGAAGGATTGTAGAAATTTTAGGGTGTGATATAGAAAACCTCCCCACTTTGTATCTTGGTCTCCCTATTTTTGTTGGTTCTCCGAGAGAGTCAATGTGGGACAGGGTTATTGAAAGAATTAAAAAAAAAACTTGTTGTATGGAAAGGTCATCTTCTATATCAAGTAGGAAATTTGACCCTCACTAAGGCCTCTCTTCAGAGAATTCCATTCTATTTCATCTTCATTTTCAAATCCCCTGTGAATGTTTTCTAGAAATTTGAGAAACTCCAAAAAGAATTTTTATGGACTGGATCAGAGGAGAAAAAAATGATACACCTTGTAGGATGGACCAAAGTGTGCAGACCTAGGGAAAATGGGGGCTTAGGTTTGAGGAGAATTGCTCATATGAATTTATCTTTACTAGCTAAGCAGGCATGGCGCCTCATTTTTGGTGAGAAAATGAATGGACAACTATCATAAAATAAAAGTATCTTCAAAATATGGAATTTCTAAGTGACTCAGTTCCAATAAGAGGTTCTGCTTTTTGGAAAGCAATTCTCAATTGTAAGGAAATCATCAAAAAAGGTTTAAGATGGGTTTTAGGCAATGGTGAGAGGATAAATTTTTGGAATGACAGGTGGGCTAAGGACAAACCACTGACGCAATATCCTAACTTAGCCCGAATCAGAGATATCACGGAAGAACTCATTGGAAGAAAAGTCTTCGATTATATGGTTGAGGACAAAGGAAGAATGAAGTGGAAATAAATAAGGAATTAGGGATTTTAAGTGAAATCAAATGATCTTTTGTAACATTCTCGGGTAATAGTTTATCCCCATGATACCCAAGGAAGATCAAGTGACTTGGGCTCCTACAAAAAATGGGTAGTTCACTGTTAAATCAGCTTACAAGCTTATGCTTGATGACGAGGATTTTATCCTCCAAAAGGACTTAGTTTGGATAAAAAATTAATTCCAAAAATTGTAGTATTTTCATGGCTAGTTATCCAAGGAATAATTCTAACCATTGATAATATGATGCGTAAAGGTATTTGTATCACTAATCATTGTTATTTGTGTAGGGCTAATTGGGAGACCATTTATCACATTTTCCTTGAGTGCCCTTTTTCCTTGATTGTCCTAAGTGTGTTTTTTAGGCCTTCAATATTTCCTGGGTTAAACCAACCATCGTACTTGATTTGTTTGTCTAGTGTCCTTGCCCCATTTCAAGAAAAATACTTAGATAAATGTGGAAAATTTGTCTCAATAACTATCTTTGCTAGGTGTGGTTAGAAAGGAACCATAGAGTCTTTAATAATTCTATCCATGATCATCAAACTATCATTGCCAGGATCCTATCCTTTGCTAATGAGAATGTGAACCTTATCCCTTTTGATAGTTGTAAGCCTCATCTATAGGAGACCACGATTGCTCAATATTTAAGCTTAACCTTGTTAGATGAGTCTATGCCTAAGGTAGTCAACCCTAAAGCCAATGTTAAGTGGTCCCCACCTCCTACGGGTTGGTTTAAGATTAATTTTTATGGAGTGGCTAAGGACAATCCTAGCAGAGAAGGCACTGGCGACATTATGCGAGATCATAATGGGAATATGATGCTTACATTTTTTGAATATTTGGTAATAAGGACGAACAACGAAGCTGAAGCTAGAGCTATGTGCAGAGGCCTTCAAATGACTCAAGACTTAGAAGGTAATTTGATCGTAGAAGGATACTCTATGCATGTTATAAATCTCCTCAATAATTGGAAAACACCTCCTTGGATGATTAAAACAATTGTTGAAGAGGCTAGGATCCTTTTCTAGGGAAGATAGGACAAAAAAGCCCAACATGTCTTTCGGGAAGCTAACAAAATTGCTGATAAGCTAGACAATTTGGGTGTCGATGGTGATGGACTTTTCAAATGGGAACATGGTGTCCCGAGCAAAGTAGATGAGCTTATTCAACAATAATTCCAAGAATGATAGTTGAATTTACCAACAAGGAAAACATTATAAGTTCAAAGGCTAGGATTATTCCCACCTCTTTTTGAAATGGACTCACAATAAAAATTATCCGAGTTGTTAGTCTTCCTGGATGTTGCTTGGAAATACCACAAATACTAATGGGGATAGTCACATGTTAGATAACATGGCTCCTAGTCGTCTTAGTAATTTGAGGTTGGTTGATAATCACAGGGCAGGAAAGAAACAACAATATAAGACTTTGAACCAGAGCCACGTGGACCACCAGATAGCCATCGCCATAAATCTAGCCAGTAGGTTCACTTCTTTAACGCTGATTGGCCAATACGGGATGTGGTCCCAAAGCATGTCATATATGGAAGAAAGCAATTACCAAATAATTATTAAGAGTAACTATCAATACAGAGCTTGTGGGAGTTTTTTTAGTACTCTGCTATGTGTGTCTGCAACTTTTTGTTTCTCCACTGTTTCAAGGAAGGGATCCATGTCTATTTTTTTTTTTGTAATTATGATGCAGGTGCATTTTCTCGGGGTATACCCAAAATGTTGTATGGGAAGTTTCTTTTTGATAACAGGCTATGTGCCTTATCGGATGTAATGGCTTTGGTGATATGTAGATTTTACATATATAGGATCCTTAGTAAGGACATGTTCATCAACATCCCTGGGCTGATTTTTGTAAAAGGTTTTGGGTCAACCTGTAAAACCCGGTATTAGTGCTATATTATCTTATCTACCAAAAAAAAAGCACACTATTGAAGACACTACATTATATTGTAGCTAGGGTTTTAGAGAACCCTAGCAGTTTGTAATAATTGTATCAAGTTCACATTGAACTATTGATTGTATCAAAGGAGTTTTTTAGCTCCCCCCATTATTAATAAAATATCTCTTTCATTTGTGCAATCTGTAGTTCTTTGAGTTCTATTTTATCTTTCTTGTTTTAGTGTCATGCTTTTTACTCTACAAATGGTGATCACGATGGAACCCCATAAGTGTTTTATTTGTTGATTTACCTTATTGTTCTAACTTGTTTCTGTTGTCCTATTTTGCAGGTTTTTAGAAGCATAAAATAGGCCATTTTGCCAGTTAGGGTTTTTGGAAGTTCTGTGGAAGTTGCAGGAGGTGTGCAAACACTCTAAAGCACCTAGAGATCCCCATAAGCACCCTGTGGCGTTTACAGAGGTGCCCTACAACGTTTAGCAGTGAGTTGGAACAAAACGTAGGTTGTCTAGTAAGTCCATCAATTCCCTCTCATTTTTGCTTTACGTTTTTGGGTCTTCTACTGTATTTTTTAGATTTTGGATATAAAATGAACATAAACTAAGTAATCTGGAAAATAATTCATGGTAGATTGCATCTTAGGATATTTTGCACCCATTCCCCACACCTTATTTTAGGGTTTTCTATTTTAAAGAAATTTGCAAATTTGAATGAATGTTGCATTTTTGAATGCATGTGAAATTATAAAAGCATACATTAGATTTGCATCTTAGGGTTGAATATTTCTTATTTTGCTTATCTAAATAGGAACAATACTTGAGTGTGAAAAGTATTCCTGCCATTGGGTGATTCCAGGCAGAGAGGTGGATGAACCCTTTGGTTGCTATTTAGGTAGGGGGTCTTAAGCGGTGTACTCCACTCTCTTTAGAAGAAATTTGCATTTCATGTGTTGGCTTCTGATTTAGGTCTGTGAAATTTGTTATCTTTAACATTGTTTGATCACAATACAAAATAGGAAACTTAAAATAAATCACACACTGCACGTATCACATAAAATAGTAGTGGCTGGATTTCATCACCAGCCATTGCTTGAGATTTGGTGATGGTGGCTTTCATCTCCATCCACCAATATCTACCCTAGAAACCATAGGATCACCCTCGAGCAAACTTGTTGGATTTCATCACCAACAAGAATCTCATTGCCCTTGCCTAGCCTTAGTTTTTACCTTTATTTTTCATTAAGTAATATTAGAACATCAGAACACACAAAACTATCACTCTAAAAGGAATACACAATAATGAAGAAAATAATTAATGTATGAGGTAAGCCACACAAGGTGAAAACTTAGCATTGATTGTTTCTTCCATTTTAAATTCTGTAAAAGTTTTAGTTTTTGTGATTATTTTGATAGTTTTAAGTTTTGATTTATTTACTTTATGGTATTAACACGTAATCAGAAGAAAGTAATAAATCAAAATAACTTAATGGAAAATACATCCAATTCACCTGCTACTTCGGTGGCAAATCCTTCCAATGTGGCACAGACCAGTTTGTCTAGGCCTCCTTACCCATCCCTACCACAAGAGGGATCCCTTCCTCATAACATTGAACAACCTTCCACCCACATAGATATGGACAAGGTAGAGGCTCTTTATAGATCCTCTAACTATGTTCTTGAGCCCCTTAGCCAAGGTACTGCTTCACAGTAGGAACTGGCTACTTCCCAGCCATCCAACCTCACCCAAGTGTATACTAGTTCTTCTCATGAGGAATATGGTATGCCTTCTTCCTCCATTCCATATCACCAATACCCAAGTGTTTCTAACACTTCCCTCCCACCTGGTTATACCTATGGTTGCTCTAACCCTTTGTATGAGGAGCAAGTCAATGCTGCCTCACAGGTGTCAGCCACCCAAGTTGCCACGTCAAGTGCAACTTGCCCCATGCCCATGTCTTCTAGTCCATCCACATCCTTACCTATTTCTTCTATCTCATCCATGTCTGACCAAGAGCTTCATGATACATTGGGCTTCATGAACAAATTGCTTTAGCAACATCAAAACGCTAGACAACAAGTACACATAAGTCCTATGCCTCATATAGTCTCCACCCAACCAGCCATCGTTAACCAAAACCCCACTTGGGTACCACAATATTCGGTGGTTTCCATTCCAAACCCCCCACCAATCCAAAATTCAACTCCTCCCATCACAATTCCTTCTAGCCAACCAAATCAATTCATCCACAACTTTCCTCCACACCAAAATTCTCCATCTTTCAATCATCAATCTTCCCCTCATCAATTCCAAGCCACTCAATTTCATCAACATCATCAATCACCCCATTTGATCACTCCTCAACATTTTTCTTCCAGCCCATCCCCCAATCATCAGGTAATCCAAGGCTTCCACATTCTTGGGGAAGACCCTAGGATTAAGACCATGCAACAACAAATCGATCAATTGATGCAAAATACTCCTGGCATGTCCAGCCAAAGACCAACCTTAAGCCAATTGATCCATCAACCCATTCATCCTTTGGTGCCATCACCACCATATCCGATAGATTTCACAGTATCGAAGTTTGATAAATTTAGGGGAACCGAGGACCCTAAAGAGCATGTTAGCACATTTTTCCATGCTTGCTTTTGAATTCAAATAGATAATGCTCTCATGCTCTGAAATTTTCCTCAAACATTGGGGGGAGATGCCATTGAGTGGTTCAATCAATTGCCTACTCATAGTATTTACACTTTCAAACAATTGATTGATCTTTTCTTTGAACGTTTCATCCTCAATATCAAGAAGAAGGTCTCATTATCTGATGTCTATGCTTTAAGACAATGGGATGATGAGACAATCTATGATTTTAGAAACCGTTGGAGGGTAGTCATCACAAAATTGCCATTCTCCCTACCAATGGATGAAGTAATAAAACTATTCACCAAGAGTTGCTTAAAACCCATCTCTTGGATGCTTCAACTTTAGACATATCAATCATTTGAAGAAGCTTTAGCTCAGGCTAGCATCATTGAGGAAATAAAAATCCAAGAAGGCATAATTAAGCCCAAAAAGAAAGAATGGAAAACCAAGGGCCAATACAAAAGTAACTATTCAGGCCAAAACAAATCATCTCAAGCCACTTCGGCTAACCAATCAAATCAAGTAAATCAAGTGGTCATGAGCCAGCTAGTAATGGCTCAACAACCTGTGCAACATCAACCACAACAAATTTCTTATCATGTGGTTCCCTCAGTCACCCAAGCACCAATAGTGCAAAACATAGCACCAACTGTGAACAACCCTCCCCGTTGACAACCTGTTTGACAATACCACCAATACACTCCTTTAACGGAGTCATATTCTTCTCTTTTTCGTAGGTTGTATGACACAAACAAGCTAGATTTACCTAAAATTAAGCTTGATGACCCCACTAAATATGGAAGAAATTACAAATAACACCTATTTTATCCATACCATAGACAAAATGGTCATGATATCAATAATTACCACGTGTTCAAAAACATTGTTCAAGATCTCATAGACTTGGGGGCCATTAAGGTGGATAACCCCCTCGCCCCACAAAATCAGAACCTTGGGATATTTCAAACACCTCTTCCCAACCATGAAGAGGCACAACCTAATGTAGGGGGTACTAACATTCCAACACCTCCTAATCAAGTCAACCACGTTCAACAATTCCAAGGTTTTGTAGGAGCAGTCAATGTGGTAACTAGAGGTCAACGACAAAATCAAAAAAATGCTCCTCAACCAAGTGTGTCACAGCCTTCACCTCCACCCATCCAAACTTCTCCAAATCCATCTCCACCAATTCATATTTTTGATCCTCCAATTCATCCCACCTATCATCCTTTGAGGCCAGTGGTATCTTTGAGTAGTCGGTTAACCACTAGTTTAAAAATGGCTTCAGCAAAATTGTCTATTTATGAGCTTATACAACAATCTCCCTGACATAGAGAAGCTTTAATGGAAATTTTGAAATCTATTGAGGTTCAAGCCCAAGACTCTAATGCCTTTAACAACTTTGTAGGGAGTGTTCGAACATGCATGGAACCCTCAATCACCTTTTATGACTTTGAGATTAAGTCAACATCATCAGAATCTGTGGATCCTCCATTGCACATTATGGCTCTAATTGACAAGAAGCCATTCAAAAGAGTCCTAATTGATATCGGTTCCTCCATAAATATCATCACCACCGCTACCCTCAAGCATCTCAATCTTCCTCCATCTCACATCACCAAATCATCCTTCACCCTTAAAGCATTTAACGATGCTTTATGTACCATAGTTGGCACTATTGTTTTGCCCATAGAAGTAGGGGTCAAAATGTTGCACACAATGTTCCACATCTTGGAAGGGGCCATGGCGTACAATGTACTCCTTGGCAGACCTTGGATGAGAGAAATGAAATGTGTTCCTTCAATTCTCCATCAATGTTTGAAATATGTTCATAATGGCCAAGTCCATTGCATCCCAGTTGATGTAGAACCTTTCAAATATTGTAACTTCATTTCAAATCCTTATGAGTCCATGTTACCTTCCACTCATATTTTCTTATCTCCATCATCTTCTACTCCATCCACATCTTCTTCTAAAGCTCCCATTCCTGAGGAGTTACCCATCACACATCCCCCTCAATCATCCATTTCTTCTTGCACATGTGGTCATAGTCAATCCACTTTGGCCACATCATCAACATCAACCACTCCTTCTACCATCCTTTCTTCCACATCATCATTGTCTCATCCACCAACTTCCAATTCTCAGCCATCATCCCATCCTTCTTCATCAACCGATATTTCACAAGTCGAACTGATGGATTGTGAAATATTCCATTCCCCACCATCGCCTAAGCCATCATCCAATATTGAGCCACCCATTTCCACATCTTCCACCACCTCAGCCCAAGTTGAGGTTCACCTCACTAGTCCTGGTATTGGTGAATATGTGGTCCAAGACATCACCATCACCCCATTCACCATCCCAACAACCAAGGATTTTGGTCACCCACGTGACCCTCCTTTATCCATAGGGGTCGTCTATGATATGGGTTCTACTCCAAACAACATCAATTTTGTTTATGGAGGGCTTGACTCCTCAATTGGGACAAATCCTCCCAAAGAACCCAAAGAACCAAGACTTGCCAATATCCAAAACATGACGGGATTCCCATCTCGTTATTTCCATATAGTTAATTGGCAAGGCCAAGGCTTAGGTTCCCATGAGCAAGGAATACATGATATAATTGATGTTCCCTATCGAGAGGCACATGACCATTCAGGCTTGGGATACACCTCACTTTCTTCCACCTCTTCTCTTGAGCATACCTTCCAAAGGCTTAACCTCAATGTAGGAGAAGATCCCTACCCACTTGATGACTCTGATGACGAGAGTTATGAAGAGTATGAATTAATGTCAATCACTTCTGACGACTTTGAAGAAGAATCTCAACCCATCATTCCTCATACCCAATAGGATGAGTTTTATCTCAAAATGTTCCCCATCAATGAGCCCATATTTCACTTGCTTCTTCCACAAGAACAAGTCGATCCACCTGGTGAACCACCTCCACCCCAATTCTATTGAGCCATTCCACAAGCCAAATTTGTAACATATGTACATAAAAAAATTCAAAAAAAATCAAAAAAATCAAAATCAAAAATAAATTTTACTTTGCATGTACATAAAATTTATTTTGTGTTTTTTGTTGCTATCCAAGGTTAACAAGACTTAGCATCGATTCCTAGTTCTGCCCATCCATTCCACCTATCCATCCATTCCACCCATCCATCAATTCTTCCAATCCATCCATTTTCCTCTAAGTCAACATGAATCCTGTTGACTTATTCACCCCACTCCGCAATCCATACAATCCGGCTAAGCCAATTCCCATTGACATAAGCCTTATTGACATGGACCGAATTTCTTCTCTACCCTAATTTTTGGTTTTTTTCCTATCTAAGGAAATTTTAAGGGCTTCCAGCAACTACATTCCTCCTTCCCCTCCACCTTCACCTCCATCTTCAGCCAAGAATCCCGAGGTTTTTTAGGTAGAGCTAGATGACGATAAGCAAGAAGAGTTGGATGACATCTTAGATGATATTCATCTGATCCCAATACCCCATCAACTTGAGGAAGGTTCTCATATGTCCATTGAAGATACCATCAAAGTGAACCTTAGTTTAGATCATGACAATCCACAAATTGTCAAACTTAGAAAAAGCTTATCATCTAATGAACTAGAGCAATTTATCGCTCTCCTCAAGAGAAATAATTGCATAGCTTACAAGGAAATATCCAATCTATTTGATGTTTCATTGCATAATTTTTTGATAAATGTAGACCCTTAAACCACCTATTACAAAAGGGGGTGCCATTTATTTGTACATATGAATTTCAAAAATCCTTTGATGATATCAAGCAATATCTAGCTTCTCTTCCAGTCTTAGCTCCTCCTCGTCTAGGGGTTCCTTTCTATATTTATGTTCCAGTAATGGACTTTGCATTAGGAACAATGCTTGCACAAAAGAATGAACAAAATCAAGAGCAAGTTGTTTATTACATTAGTCAAACATTGGTGAGTTATGAAACCCGATACACTTATGTAGAGAAGTTGTGCTTAGTAGTGGTTTTTTCCACTAAGAAACTTCATCATTATATGCTTAGCCATACAACTTATGTCATAGCTAGAGAAAATCCTCTACATTATATGATGTCTTGCACTTATAATAACACTCATACCGCTCTATGGATAATGCTCCTTACTAAATTTAATATTGAGTTTATAAGCCAAAACTCCATTAAAGATCAGGTTATAGCTGATCAACTTGCGACAGCTCCACTACCTAGTGATCATCCTTTTATTATAGAGCTCCCAGATGATTCGGTATTTTTTGCCAAAAAATTAGAAGAATATGTCATTCTAGAAGATATCGATATCACATTATTATTTGATGAATCTAAGTGTGAGAAAGGTCAAGGTGTTGGAGTTGTCTTTCATACACCTCATGGGATACCTATCCCTTTATCATTCAAGCTAGAATTTCCATGCACAAATAACACGGTAGAGTATGAAGCCTTAATATTAGGTCTTAAATCAGCTATAGCTATGGGCATTAAGCGTATTAGGATATTTGGGTATTCTCAACTTGTTGTAAAATAGGTGAACGAATAATACCAATGCAAAGAATCTACTGTTAAGATTTATCATGATGTAGCAATGAAATTGCTCTCTAAATTTGAATGGCATGAAATTGATAACTTGCCATGTTCAACTAATATATTTGCAGATGCAATGGCCTCTCTTGGATCATTGATTCCAAAGGACTCCTTAGGAGAGGTACAATCCCTAATAATCTCAACAATCTCTAAGTTCATAGTTGTTTGTACTGATCCTAAGGATGGAAAAGATGTTTGCTTTATCCATTTGGAACCATATGAGTCTTGGTCAAGCCAAATAGTAGACTTTCTTAAATTTGGAACACTCCCATCGGATATGTCATGGTCTGCCAAATGCACTTTCAAGCAAAAAGTAGCTTGTTTTCTTATTTTAGGGGACATGTTGTATAGAAATGGTTATGATGGAATTCTCTTTCGTTGTCTCGAGACTAATGAGGCTCAAAGAGCCATAACTAAAGCCCATGATGGTAATTGTGGTGGTCATTTTAGTGGGATGGCCATTACAAAACGTATTCTATGCATGGGTTATTATTGGACCACAATAGAATGTGATTATTGTAACTATGTCAAACAATGTAAGCAATGTCAATCACACACTGATTTAACTCATGTACCATCACAAGTGTTACAACCTATCCAAAGACTTTGGCCCTTTTCACAATGGGGTCTTGATCTGATTGATAAAATCTCACCTCCTTCCTTGGGATAACATACTTTCATCATCATAGCCACCGAATACATTACAAAGTGGTTTGAGGCAATTTCTCTAACCAGTACTAGGACATAGAATTATGGACTTCATACTCCATCATATCATTTGTCATTTTGGTATCCCATCTAAAATTATTTTAGACAATGACAAGTCTTTCAAAAACAAGGATGTTTGAGCACTTTGCAAGAAATATAATATCCAACACATTTTCTTGACACCTTACTACCCACAAGCAAATGGACAAGCCAAAGCTACCAATAAGACTTTAATTTCTATTCTCAAGAAACTTGTCAACAAATTTCACAAATATTGGCATACAAAAATCCCTTTGGCACTATGAGCTTATCGAACAAGAATCTGAATAGCAACTGGAGCAACAACATTTTCCTTGGTCTATGGATCTGAAGCTATCATGCCTCTTGATCTTGAGATTCCCTTCTTGCAAATTTCTTTATAGGAATTCATATATGATGATACCGCTAAACAAGCATGGCTTGACCAACTCACTCTTCTTTATGAGAGGTGAGTCAATGCACTAGAACACTTAGGAGTTTATGAAGACCACCTAAAGTGTGCTTACAATACCAAATTCCATCTACGTGAATTCCAAGTAGGAGATCTTATCCTTAAAGAGAATTAAAAAACACCAATGCCTTGTCGCACCTTCTAGATAAATTTATGGCTAATTGGTTAGGGCTATACATAATTTCTCAGAAAGTGGGTGATGGTACTTATAGACTTACCAATTTGGAGGGGTTTGAGGAGCCTGAACCATTTAATGTTATCCATTTGAAAGCATTTTGTTGTTAATATGATGTTTATATATATGTATATCCATGGCTAAAAACAAAATAAAAACAAAAACAAACAAACAAATATAAACAAATTTTCAAATTGCATGCCATATGCATTTTCATACATCCTACTTGCATTCACTTTTGCATTCACATACATTTTCACATAGCATTTACATACATTTTATTTACATACATTTCATTGCATTCACAAATTCCATTGCTTTTCAACATCTCATTACATTTTGCATCACTCATTTGCATTTATTTCCCTCATGTTCAAAAATCATTTATTAGTAGTTATGAAAAGGTCAAACAAAAAATCAAGTTACCTTAATCAGGGGCATCTACAAATGCATATATGCACTTTCCTCTAAATGTCCTATGCCAACATTCCCTTTTACAAAGTCCATACACCCTAGTTTTTCAGTCACTTAGCCACTCCTAGTATTTTAAGCAAACTCCAAAAATATGTCCGATTTTCTTTAGGACCAAATCACTTTATCACATTAAGAAAATCTTGAGTCTTGATAGCTTATTCCAAAAACATTCTTGAACCAAACACACATCTTCATATCTTAAAAACATCTTGTGTCAAAGAGGGATAATACCATACTTGGGTTACACCTTGAAGTGAAAAGGGTATTCCTCGCTTGTCCCATCATGCAACATAGTCCAAAATCAAAAATAGTGGTTTTCACCCATCACAATTAATTCCAATAAAAAATATAGAGTATTAAGGATAGGGTCAAATTATCATCACACTTTGGATGAGAATCTGATTCCCCAAAGCTCCAAATTCCACCCACACACCACAAATCCATAAAGTTGTAAGTATGGTACTACACTTCCCCTTAGAAGGTTAGGTAGTCATCCTCAAGGCCTAAAAGATAAAATTATTGGACTATAGAGTGAGCCTCCACCGGAGCTATATACACTTAACTGGAAGTGGAGTAAGCTCATACAAGGTGACATATCTCTCTTACAAAAAGAGAGACCTCTGATCGCACATACGGACAAGCTATCTTCTTGGTCCTCTCCATAATAGGTCATTCCCAATTTACTCAAGATGGGTTAATGAACTTTACTTGCACAGACACTAGTTCATTATTGTCTAGGGTCATTTTCGTGCTCAATATTAGGTACATGAATTCACTACATACACATTGGTCCTAAATAAAATTAGATAGCCTTTAGTGAGTTTGGTTGATATCACTAGTATGTTTGAGTCTCTAAAAATCATTCAGTCTTCCATATCAACATTCATATCTTCTTCCATATCAACTTCCATATCTTCTTCCATATCAACTTCCATATCTTATTCCATGTCAACATCCATGTCTTCTTCATGGATCATCCCGCCTAAATTCCACCAAGTTTGGTGCCCTTGATTAAACAAAAATCAATAAAAATGGCCAACAAAATTTTGAACTATAAATGATCAATAGAAAATCATGCATACATACATATTTTAGCTTGAATTTCATATACCATTTAACTTGCATTAATCATCCATAAGGTATCCATAAAAAAATTCATAAACATGCATTGCATACACAAAAAGCATTCACACAAAAATATAAAGCCATGTATATATATAAAATATCGCATATACAATGAGTGCCAAAAAAGGCTACATACAATGGAGCACCAAGGCTAATATACAAAAAGTGCATCTAAGCACTAAGCTAATGTCCATGAGAAGACCCCAGTGACCTAGTAGGAGCCCTAGACCTAGAACTTCGCCTAGACTCAACATGCCTAGAGGATGTGATATACATCCTCAAGAGTAATAGTAATATCCCCAGTTGGTAGCTGGAAGGTCCCCCTATCCGAATCCCACCTCTCCACCAAAGTCGAGAGGTACCCTTCATCCACCCTCACCACATCCAACCGAGCCACCCCCTCCAACCCCACCTTCTTCAACAACCCCCAATCCACCTCCGAAAGCTTCTTCCTCATCCGAGGAATGAACAAAGAAAACCGATGTCGAGGCTCTATATCCCTCAACTGTAGAATCAAATATTTTTACATTAGTATTAATTTAAAAAAAAAAAACAAATCAAAATTTTGTACAAATAAACATGTGTTTTTAGAAACATTACCTGGGCAAATTGTACCTTAGCTCCAATAGCAGCATTTGCTCCCTCCATCGCCATAGTTTTTATGCCAAATTCCACTAGCCTCACTTCAATCCCCACTCCACTCCACTCCTCAGATGCAACTTATCAATATATTGAACACACAAATGAGCTTCACAATCCAACCTACAAGCTAGTTATAACTATTACAAGTGCTCAATTAATCGATCGTATTTGTTTGAAAAGCATAAAATAAACCACTAAAATCTCCAACATTTACAAATCAACTCCAACTTTTGTGAAATCATCACATTTATTCATCAATATTTTTCCATCAATTTTCCTCATTCATCATCAATTCTTCTACAATGTGCCAAATTAAAAGTGAATCTCGTATCTAGTGGTTTGTTCTATATACTTGGTGATTGTAGCGATTAGTGTCCATGCAATACGATAAGATGAACGAATCATCATAAGAACACTTGGTCATCATCATAATTCCATATCTCATAGTTAGAAAGCCTAGTCAAATTTGGTCACCCACAATCCAAGTGAAACCTCGACAAGATGATTTTTTCTTAAAAGTGTCATTAATTACCTAGTCCGTGGGGCTTAAAACATGGACAAAAATCAAATCTTTTCATTCAAAAACTCCATGACAAGTCATAATAGTGATTGGTACTAGCTAGGGTGATTGGTTCTAGTGGAAGGAATTATCCTACAGTCACTAGCAGGCCCTCTAAAGATTAACCTCTTTATGATTTATGTTTTGCATCTCATATTGCATATCAATGATGCCATACGGAAAAATTCTTCAAAATCATGGAATTACCCAAAATTTGGGGTAACCACATTTGATTCTGAATTTTATACGATGTGATACATCTTACATGATAATGAAAACAACATTTGAAACATAAAACTCCATATTTTGGGGTAAAAATAGATGCAATCATCATTCCTCATTCCACAAATCCCTTCAACCATTGGGGTAAAAATGGTCACACATTTCATCGTTCCCATTTCCTTGTTTTGTATAAATATTCTTCCATTCATTATTTTTCAATTGACTCATGAGTTCATACACATATCATTCACCAATTGAGGGGGTAATATATGCAATAACTCAAAATTATTTATTCTTTTTATCTTCAATATTGATCTACAAATCCAACAAGAGAGATAAGCTACTTCTGTACCTAATCCCAATCAGGTGTCTCGTGTTTTTTTGCACCATATTGTGTTTCACATAATATGGTACAAAAGGGGTATCTATAGACACAAAAACCTAACCACTTGTCCTCCATCCATGCCTTCCCGCCATCCAATGGCCCACCATATCCTTTTCCCACCATTTCCAACCCTTATTTATATTTATTTTCTTTTATATATTTAAATATAATATATTATATTATATTTGAATATATGTATAATAAAATATATATTTATAAGTTAAATTAACCCCAAACATAAGATCTATTCTAATCTTGACCATCCGTTTACATCAATTCATGCCACACTCAAAGTTAAATGTCAGCCCTTGGATTTGCTTTAATTATAGCCACACAATTAAAGTGTTGGTAAAAACCCTAAAGTAAACCCTAAGTTTGACTATTTATATGAGCATATTTGATTCTCAACAAGAAGAGAGGGCATTTTTGATACTTGAGGTCTTTGATGCTGATTCTACCTAGATTATAAATTCTAGCTATATAATAGTTTTCATGGTGTTCTTTGATTTACATTCTTAATATCTAGTATTTCCCGACAACCAGGGATTAATAGCAGAGAAAAGAATACTGCTTCTAGATTTGAATGTAATCTTAATAACTTCTAATTTCCTTGAGCACTAGAGTCCACATAGCTTCCACCATTTCCAAACTCTAGCCCATCCTAATATTCCTGAAGCCTCATCCTGAGTCCTTGATCTTCCTATAGACAGAGGCTACCCACGTTTGTACAGAGGACTGCACAAACTACCCAACCTATTTTGGCCATATCTCACTTATCCAGAGTTAAATTGAGCTGAAATTTTGAGGGTAGGTTCCTGATATAGTTTGGAATATCTCCATAAATTTTTACATTTATTGGAGTTATTAAGATCACAAAGAAACATTATATTTGGATGTGATTCTACAGTGCATCTCTAGATCGTACAACAAAATGATAAAATAGCAAGGTAAATAATTCATATATTTGATTTCATATTGTTAAATTTTGCATGCATTATTTTATAAGATCTAGGGTTTTTTAGCACTAATTTTTGAGGGCTCACACTATGGAGCCCTCATTTTTTTTTTACTGATTGCCCTACTTATTTTTGTGCAGGTTTAGCACTAAAATCAAGAGCATTGTGCAATTGTTTAAGCTAGAGTGGTCCGGCCAAAGGATAACTAAGAAGCCCACTCATATATATTGGGAGGAAAGCACACCGTTGAAGACACCACATTCTGTTGTAGCTAGGATTTCAGAGAAACCTAGCAATCTGTAATAACTGTATTAAGTTCCCATTGAACTATTGATTATATCAAAGGAGTTTTTCAACTCCCCCTATTATTAATAAAATATCTCTTTCATTTGTGCAATCTGTATTTCTTTGATTTATATTTTATCTTTCTTGTTTTAGTGTCATGATTTTTACTCTACAATATTTATATTATAAATTAATTTTATAAAAATAATATTATTAAAATCTAAAGTTAGGTTGGGCACAAAATTGATTTAAACTTTTATTTCCCCACCGATGTTCAAAGAAAATGAGCATATGGTATAAATACCATAAATCTTACCTCACAAAGGTAAGTCTCCGAATTATATTACACACATGCAATTTGTGGTGAATGCAAAATATTCGTGAGAAAATAAATAAGAGGATTTTAATATTTTTTATTTCACCTAAAAAATGTGGAGGACAACGTGACAAAGGTATATAGACTCAACACCAACCAATCGGTTGGGCTAGAGGTAAGGTTGAGGTGTGTAAGATGTAGGGTATGTAGAGGTTCTATGTTCGTGTCTCAGAAGCTACGAAAGGTTAAAGCCTTTTTTCCTTTTTACATTGGAGGAAGAGACAAAGCACTCAAAGTGCTTTTACCTCCCACGTGAGCACTTAGATCATGCGGCAAGGTAGTCGCAGCTAAGGCGCAGGTGGCAGTTTGACGTGGGATTGAATCCCACCAAGGTGTTTTCTAAGGTACTTTTAATTTATGGTAATATGCATGTGGTCTAAGGTTGTATTGTGAGTGCATGTGGTCTAAGGTTGTCTTGTGAGCACCTAGGGAGATATAAGGTGATTAGAAAAAAATTAATTTTCATTTTAATTAAATGTTGTGAAGGATTTAAGTATGGTTTAAAAGTGAGTTGAATTATTTTTGAAAGGTGTGTTGATTATTTGATAATGTATTTTTAAGCGGGGAGATATAAGGGAGTTTATTTAATTAGTTTTATGCATTAAAATTCTGAAGTGGATTATTGTGAAAATGTGTTATTTGAATCTTTACTAGGTGTATTTTGAAAAGATCGGAGATTATAAGGTATACTTGAGACTTGTTATTTTTGTATGGTGAAATAAAATTATGAGTGGAGATTTTGAGATAGATTGTTGATATCTAACCATTGAGATTGGCAAAGACGTTGATTGTGATTGAGACAGGTTTAGAGGTAATTTCTCCATCAAGCAAAAGGTATGGGCACATCTTCCTTATGAGTGGAATATTTTTGCGTTGAATTGTGAATGCTAAGTTGGAGTGAATTTTTTTTTTTGATAACCATTGTTGAAAATGTTTGAGTGATTTTTCACATGCATGATTGATGAATGGTTGTGAAGAAAATTGAGTGTGAAATTGAGAACTATCTTGAACTAGGATTGTGCAAGATCATGAGTATCATTGTTATGTGAAGTTGAGAACTATCTTGAACTAGGCTTTGTGAAAGATCATGAGTATCATTGTTATGTGAATTTAGAATCATCTTGAGTCAAGGTTTGAGTTCCATAGTGTGAGTTGTTGAAAGCATTGTGAAACACTTGTTTAGGGTTTGTAAGCAAGTTGTGTTTCATTTAGTTATTGGTTGAGTGGATTTGATTGTGCATAGTTGATTGAAAGTGTTGGAGTGATAGTTCAAGTTCTATGAAACAAATTGTTATTTATTTTTAAATTGATTTGAAAAGAGTTTGGAAGTTATTGAGTGTTTGTGAGTGTGAAACATATTGAGTCTCTAACAATTCTCTATATGCTTCTGTGATTTAATAAGATTCTGATTAAAACTTGTTTGAGTGATTGAAGAGGTTTTATATGAAATATTGAGTTGAGTTTTGTATACAAGTCTTGTAATTGATTCGAGCAAGCTTTGGTGAATGCTTATGAGCATATTTGAGTAAGTCCTAGAGGGGACTTAAGGAAAAATTTGAGAAAGCTTTTTGTGAAAGCCTAAGGATATATTTGTGTGAGATTTTATGGAAGCTTACAATCAGATTTAGACAAGTTCTAGAGAGGACTTATTGAGAAGTTTTGAGACAAGTATTAGTGAAGACATGTGGACAGATTTGTGTGAGCTTTTATGGAAGCTTACAATTAGAGTTGAGGTAGATCTCGGTGAAGACTTGTTAAGAAAATTGGGTAAGTCTTGGTGAATACTTGATACTTGTTGAGTATATTGGACAAGTTCTAGTGAGGACTTGTTGAGAATATTTGAGGTAAGTATTTGAGAAGACTTGAGAGCATAGTTGATTGATTTATTTTTTCAAACCTTGAGTTAAGATTTTGAGTAGATCTAGCAGAGTTGATTAGCGATTAGATCAAGCTTTGTGTTAAGGCTTGAAGATAGATTTGAAGATATATATTGAGCATATTTATGCTATACTGAAGAATAATGTTTAGTGTATATTTGAGGATAGATATTGAGCATATTTGTACTAGAACAAAGGATAGTGTTTAGTCCAATTTTGAGACATAAATTGAGTAGATTTGTGCTAGACCGAAGTACTGTATTTAGTGCATATTTGAGCAAAGCTAAGAGTAAGCTTTGGAGGTGACAAAGTAGAGGATAGTAGTCTCCAGTGGATAGAGATCCATTAGCTAGGGTAGTGAGGATAGAGTATTTTGAGTGAGGATAGAAGTCTTCTATGGGGAGAGATCCACACACCAGAGTAGTGGAGGTAGTAGTCTTCTAAGAGGATCACCAACCAGAGTAGAGGAGAAGGAGTTCTCCTATGGATAGATATCCATGAACCAACTAAGGGGATTGGCATATCCTGTGGATAGGTAACCTCGAACTTGAATACAGGATTGGTGTCTCCTTTGGATAGTGGTCCATAAATATTTTAATAGGGAAATACTCCCAAGATATTTGTTGAGAAAATTTTAGTGGAATATTTTCTCCATGGAGTAGCCCACATTGGGTGAACAACATGAAATTGGTTTCTCTACTGTGTGTGGTGATTTGTGCATTGCCTTGATTACTGATGTTTATATTGTCATTGATATATTGCATAATATTGTTTGGAAAATAAAAGTAAAAAATGGTCTTATATTGTTCACCCCATCTCAATATAGGCTTGTGTTCTTCAATGGAGGGTTTTGTTTTCTCTCTTTTTGGTTATTGTCCTACCTAAGCATTCAACAATAATGATGAATAAATAAGGGGATATGGGGTCACCTTTCCTAATATCTATGGAATATGGGAACAACTGAGAAGACTTACCATTGATAAGAACTAAGTAGAAAACTGAAGAGATACATACCATAATCCAATCCGTCCAATTCTAAGATAAACCAAATTGCCTCAAAACTTTGATAAGAAAGTGCCAATCCACTCAATCATAAGCTTTGGATATGTCTAACCGAATGAACATGGAAGGATATTTTTGCATATCCATGGAATGGATTGCTTCCTGAGCAAGAACTATATCATCCACTATTTGATGCCCTTCCACATAACCCCTTGTTTAGGGGAAATAATCTTATGCAAAAGAGGCTTCAACCATTCTACCATGATCTTAGTAATGATTTTGAGAAGAATATTACATAAAGAAATAGGTATAAAAGTTGAGATATGTTCAGCCTCTTGAGCTTTTGGAACAAGAGTAATATATGTTTTATTGATAAATTTCAAAATTTATTTGGTTTTCCTGGCTTCTTCCACCACCTCTAATAAATTAGCATGAAGGATATCATAGAAATATTGGTATAACTCAATGGGAAAACCATCAGGACCCGAGGTTTTCCATTTTTGTATTTTAAAATATACTAGTTGAAGCTCATTGATAGTAACAGGAGCAGTCAAAATAGAGTTCTCCTCAAAATTTATAAGATAAGGGATTGCTTGAAGAACATATTGTTGAGAATCCAAGTCATGAGGAGTAGCAACAAAAATATTAGAAAATTAATTGACAACAATAGAGTTCATGTCATACCAAGTGTAGAAAACATCTCTAGAATATGATTTTAGGGAGGAAATAAAGTTGTGAGATCTTTGAGCTAGAAGATATTTGTGGAAGAAATTTGTGTTTCGATCACCTTATTTGAGCCATTGAATTCTCGATTTTTGCTTCCCTAAGAGTTATTTTTTTTCCCATTCCTCTAACTAAGTTGTGAGTTTAATTTCATCTGCACTTGTACTCTTTGTGAGGCCATATAAATGGATTTTCTTATTCAAATTTTCAAGCTAAGAAATAACTTCATGTTTTTTATGAACATACGCAAACTCCTTCTAGATCCAAGTCTTGTTTTTTGATTTAATGTATTGTAATATTTTTGCAAAACATAACATATTAGTTTCATACCTAGGTTTACCTTCCTTCCACCATTGTTGCACTTGAGGTTTGAAGGAACCGTCTCTAAGCCATATTAACTAAAATAAAAAAGAATATAAACTCACATTGGTTTTCCACATTTCCACCATGACTGGCTAGTGATCCGAATGAGCATTGTTAAGAGTCTTCACTTTAGGAATGTGACCATGGATTAAGAAATTGTTAGAGAGCAAGAACCTATTCAATATCTCCATTATAAAATATAATATTTTTCTTCTATTAGACCAACTCATAAGACCGTTATCTGGTTGGATATCCATAATATGGAGGTTTGCAATATATTTGCTCATGAGGTTAGTGCTCTTGTTCAAATTTCTATTTCCCCCATTTTCTCATCTAGATAGAGGATGATATTGAAATATCCTCTAATCAAGATCCAAGCTTTAGGAAAATGAGAGATAATATAAGTTATATTCTTCCATTGTCTTCTTTTTTCCTCCAAATTAGTCGGAGCATAAATAGTAATGCAGAGCATAATTTGGTTGGAATGTCTGCTTTGAATAGCTATAGCCAAAAGACCCCAAATACCAACCATATGGTGAATAACTACCCCTTTTGGATCCCAAAGGCAAGTAATTCCACCAGAAGTCCCTTGGGAACTGAAAGAAATAAATTTTCCAACTAGCCAAATTTTACTATAAATTGATTCCATATCCTCAATTGACATCTTCGTTTCTTGAAGAAAACAAGACGTGGATGATTTATCCAAATCATTCTTCTAATTTCATTTTGTTTTGAAAGACTCCTTTTGAGTCCTCTAATATTCCAAGTGATGATATTCATTAATACCATGGCTAAAAAATTTGGGAAGGGCATTAATATTACCTTCCTCTACAAGATTTTCACCTTATTTTACCATATGATATTGATTGGTCTTGTGATATACCTTTTGATTAGAATCCATCTTCAAATTTTTCCCTATTTCTTGACTTACTCCAATTGAATCTGAGATGGCTTATAACCTTGAAGAATGCTTGTACATAGGTAAAATATTACCAAAAGGTTCAACAAAGTCTATATTGGGACCTGTATTATTTGAAGTTTTAACATTTAAAATATTATTTTTCTTATGTATATTTTCTCCCTTTTTTTCTATTGAAAACCTTTGATTTGTTGGTTTATCTCTGAGTTCTTTGCTTTGTATTTAAATTATGTTTCTAAGATTTCTATTTCCATTATTTCCTCTTCCTCACTTGAGACATCATTTGTGGAAATAAATTCAAACATATTAGAAGACAACTTTTATTGATCCTTCATAACTAGTTTTTAATTGTTCTTCTTCTTAGGCATTTGGAAACCTGCTGAGTTTATATCTTCTTTCTTTTGATCTAGAATTTTATTTGGTCAAACACTAGCCAAATGACCATATTCATGGCAAATTCTACAAAAAAAAAGAATGTTCTCATAGTCCACTACTTGCTCCCAAGTGTCCTCCTCAAATTATAATATGATATTTTTAGGTAGGGTTTTTCAAAATCCATTAAAATAAAAATTCGAGCATAAATAATATGTTCAAATTTTTTAGTACAATCAGTAGTCATCATAAATGTTCCTGAAGAGTTTCCAATTGAAGAAAAATAGTCGAATTCCAGAATTCAATTGGGATGCCAAAGAGTCTAACCCACATGGGACCTATAGAAGGGATCTCTTATTTGAATTTAAATTTAGTATGCTAAGGCTTCATATAAAGCCCTACCCTTACAAAGAACCAGGTTTCCCCTTGAAAATTTTTCTCTTTATCTTCATTATTAGCAAATAAAACAAGAAAATAACCATTTGGATAATAGAGATTTGTAACTCACCTTTATTTTTTTAGCTCTCTATAGCCCAAAATTTGAAAGCAGATAGGCTCGAATGAAAACCCATGAAACAATAAATTAGTTCTCTTTTTTCTAGATCTTCAATGCCAGTCTGAATGTTGCCCATATCAAGCTTAACAATAGGAGTTCCATCAACTGCTTTAAGACATCATGACTCCATTTTCTTAAGATCAATATTAGGCATTCTTAAAGGTTTATGGTAAGCCCTAATATTGATATTAGCATTAGGTTGAGGCTATCCACCATGGAGGACATCCCTAAAATTCATTTTTAGGGTTGAGTATTCAAAATTCTTACCCTTGACAAGGGTTTGCACAGTAGATTTATTTTGTGGGTGCACCTTAGCACCAGATTCAATTAAGATCTGAGTCATTTTTTGATCAGCTTCTTGAAACTTATTTTGTGATCTCTTTAATCCATGCCCTATATATCATTGAAAGGTATAGTTTTCACTTTTCTTTTGTGTAGCAAATTGGAATTTGTTGTCAGTCAAGCTCATAGCATGAAGATCTATTGAAACATAAATTTCTAATCCATATTGGATCCCCTACAACCTATCTTACTAAAATATTGAGCATAAACCACAAACATATTGGCATCTAGGACCAAAAGGTCCCGAAAACCAACCTCTGGAGCTACTTGCACTCAACCCAGATGAAACCCTCACACAGTCGCTTACCAAAAATCTTATTCAAAAATAGGGATGAATTATGATCTGTGTTGCCCCAAATTATTTTAAAATTCGTGGAGATGTTCTAGGGTTTTTCAAGCATCTACCCTCAAAATTTCAGCTCAATCTGATTCTAGATGAGTGAAATATAGCCGAAACAAGTTTAGTAGTTTGGGCAATCCTGCAAAAAACATCTTAGTTAAATTTTCACTTATTTCAAGTTGGGTTCTTTATCCAAAATGCTCATAAATAATTTTTTTTAGTAATACATATTCTAATATAATATTAGCAATTTAAATCTTATTAAGTTAAAGTTTTAAATACGGGCATATTTAAATAATAATAGTATTAATTAATTTAATATGAAGAGTAATTAAATTATTTAATGATACCTTTGCTAATGGAATATTAGAAATTTAAATTTTATTAAGTTAAGGTTTTAAATAGGGGCATATTTAACTTATAATATTATTAATTAATATAATACTATGAAGAGTAAATAAATTATTTAATAATATCATTGTTAAGATAATATTAGCAATTTAAATCTTATTAAGTTAAGGTTTTAAATAAGGGCATATTTAACTAATAATAGTATTAATTAATTTAATACTATGAAAGAGTAAATAAATTATCTAAAGTAATATTAGTAATTTAAATATTAATCTTAATAAGCTAAGTTTTAAAATGGGGTATATTAGGGTCCGAGGTGTAGACCAATTGGTTCATCCAAACTCCATAAGGGGGGCAGAGGTCCAAGGTTCAAATCTTGGGCCTCATCGGACTGAACGCTTGTCCCTTTCCTGGTGCTTTCAGCGGTGTAAAAGGTTTAAAATGATTGTGGCATGGTGGTTATAGGGGCGGACTGCATGAATATCTGTGTGGCAGCTTCTAGGGCGGACAGCACAGAATACTATGGCAGCCATAAAAGCTGGACAGCCTGCCCGGATTCGTGGCGGCTACCGATTCCACCATGTAATTCAAAAAAAAAAAAAAATGGGGTATATTAAATTTAATAAATGTTATTTTAAGAATGATATTCTCATTTCTAAATATGGTTTTAACGCATGAGAATTCAAGAAGCCACAATAAATATTATTTTAAGAATGAGATTCTCATTTCTAAATATGGTTTTAATGCATGAGAATTCAAGAAGCCACCTTGACCTTTGAGCTCTTCCAATCCATTCCTTTGATCTCCTCTTCCTAAGAAATACTATACATATGGTTGCTTACCAAGTTTTGGGGGGAGGAAGGACTGAAAGAAATTGGTGGAAGGGTTGATTGCTGGTTGAAGAGAAGTTCTTACATTGTAGAAAATAAATTTATATTTGTAAAGCTGATTTCCGTTTATGTGTTGTGATAGTGGGATGCTCTATTGTTTGGCTTACCTTTTTTAAAAATATTTTATGGTTATAAAGTTGTAAGAGGTAATCTTTGTGTGGATATTGGATATATTGTGCCTATGAAGTTCTTTAGTAACTCCCTTTCTTGCTATCATTTTAGGCTAGTATAGTCAAAAGACTTAATAAGATTTTAATAAATCTTTTTTTATTGTTGTTGGATATCCATAACCATAGCATATCTACACTATGTTTTGTGGCCCAGGTTTTTGTCCAACTATCCATAAGGAAAAGTATATACGTTGCTTTTTACATTAAACCTAGAGTTTTAAATTTGACTTTTTTAGTTTCAGAATAGTTATGCCAAACATAAAATTTATAAGTAATTATTTTATGCAAAATCAACTAAGTTTCTAATGAGTAGATAGGGGTAAATTTCAAATTTATGTTGCTCTGGTGAAAGGTAGTCATTTGGATAAATTCTGGTTGTTAATATTTCTTTTCATAAACTACATCAACTATTAAACCTACACTCGCTTTGTTGTTTTTATCTTGCAAATTTATGAATTCTTGTGTTGCATTTTGCTTTCACTTGACATTAACAACAATAGATTTAATTATATTGATTTTATAAGGTGTTAAATTATTATAACTATATCATAGCTAATTAATATTAGATTTAAGACTTTTATTAATATTGATTAATTAATGTGTATTTCTTTTATAATAAATATTTATTTATTAATAAGGATTATGATGGGGTTTATTAGAAGAGTAATAAACCCATATTTAAGAATATTGAAAGAATTATTAATAGAGACCATATATTAAAATAACTCTTTGTTTCAAGAAAAGAGGTGATTGTTTTATTCTTAAAGGAATGAATATTAAATTTATTCTAGGATTTAAATGTGGCTTGTGTAGCAAGGAAGTCAAACTTGAGTGAGAAAAGTATGGACTTTTTCGTTTATGATTTAAGCATTGAAAAATTTATCATTGGATCCTTGAATTGTTCTTGCATGATTTTATTTGAATGATGCATGTTAGACCTACATATTCATTTTATAGTTTTGTCTTGATCCATATGCTCATATTCTCATAATCTCGATAAAGGAATATATATATCAAATATAGGATATTAGAAAGAGGATGAAACTTGTGGTTTTGGGAATTGATGTTTGAAAATGTAATATTGTATTTGGAAAAGAGAAATAAATAAGAGATATCATGTGTAAAATTAATGTTATGATTATTGATGAAGGATGAGATATATTGTAAACATACTTGATGTATTATCATAAATTTTCTTTTAATAGATGAAGATGAATGGATGCTTTATTTCTATGTTAAATTCCTTTGGGAAGGATTTGTAGTTAACAAGATGGATAAATTATATTTATTGAAGAAGATGATGGAATAATAAGGAAAGTAATTAAGGGAATTTTGTTATGAATTTTTAGATGTTGTTTTACTTATTTTATTTTAAATAAAGGAATTATCTTAATTTCTAGTGTTATATTGGAATGAAGTAGCCATATTTTCTAGTTTTTATCAACATGATATGTTGATGTTAGTATAGAATTTTTGGTATTATTTATTATAGTACTTTAATTTCTTTTGTGAGTTGGAAAAAAATGTTGTTTAGGATGCTTGGGATAAATGGATTATTATGGGAAAGGTTGGTAGTGCCATATTAGTAATCCCTAGAGTTGAGTTGTACCCAATCCTAGTTGAGTTATGGGTAGACAATTCAACTAGGTAATTATGAATGATAAACCCTAGTGGTGAGGCTTAGGTGATCCTAGCAGTGAGACTTGGATGATTTCTAGTGGTGAGGGTTGGGTAATATTAATGGTGGATTGGTATGGGACAACCCGCTATATCATTCACAAGATAGTATAGTGGTGGTACCTTTTGGGTAGGTAAGTATGACCATGATCATTATTAGGTGAGTGGTAATGGTCTTAGTTAGTTCATGGGTAGATGAAACTAACTAATCACTAAGGTATTATGCCATAGTAATCCTACATAGATGCTAGTATGTAGGGTTAGGTAATAGGCATCACCTTTAAGTGATATGGGCCTTAAATGGTAATATTTATATCATGGTAAAGTAGTCTCATATAGGGAAGTATAGGTAAATGAGGGATCTACTAATGACATATTTTCTAATGATGAGGTTGGAAGAGTGAACCCCAAGAATTACAGGAAGTTTGCCACTCCTATCCACTTGTGTCTCATCTACAGTGACAATGAACTCATAGAAAAAAAATTAGCTCTCTCCCTTGGGTCGAGAAGTTGGGTTGTTATAGTTTCAACAAGAAGAAGCTACCAATAAATTAAGGGATCAATTATCAAATAGTGCACTCGTCACTAAGAAGTTTTGGAAAAAGAAACTATAAAAGGGTTCTTCACAAAAGGGTCCTTCTTCATCATCATTATCATAGAAGCCACCTTAGAAAAAAAAAAGGTATTACCACACCTATGATAAAGATAAATGATGAGTATCGTAAATCACATCATTTAATATTTAAGTTTTATCAATCCAGGGTGGTGTCCAAGGCTATATATGATAGCAAAAATAGGCAGCTAAAAATCAAATCATTTAGGAAACTAGCTTTATTGGTGAGACATGTTAGCTTTGGGGTTTTTGGTGTCACTTCTAATCCTATGAACTAAACTTGAATTCTAATTACAGTTGCAGAAGTAAAATTATAGAAATGGAAAGTTTACAAAAAATGAAAACCCGATTACTCTTACATAATTGAAATAACAGGAATAAAAATATTACAAATAATGAAACCTAATTACATTTGTAGAATTGGAATGATAGGAATGAAAATATTACAGAATTGAAATACACAAGATGATAATCATTCAACAAAATGAAAATACCAAGAAGCTGGAAATAATTGCTGAAAAATAGAGAAAAACCACAAATGTTGTAAATTCCAAATCTATGCTATTTAGTCAGCTAATAAACACACACATACATATACAGTAAACATAGTTAGTAAACAAGAAATAGAAACTACCAAGTTTTCTGCTAATCTGCTACAGCAAAAGTTCACAAAAAAACTTGTTAGTAATTCCTCCTTCCTCTGAGCCTGGAAGTGGCCCTTGCTCCCTAATCTAGAATAATATAAAATAATACTACTAACTACTCCATGCTCACATATTCATGTAAAACAACAAATGGATGGAAATATTGCACTTTATTGACTGTCACACAACATTACAACCTTGCAAGAAAATCCTACTAAATTGTTGTTCTGCTACAACTTAACAACTATCTACTCTAGGTCTATTCTATCTTCCATCTCTATATCTATATGCTCAACCAATAAGTGAGCCTATTATTTATAATAATCTATTACATGTGCTATGCTTACATTCTATTCTATTTCAGTGGTTCAACAACTGTTCTGAAGCTGCCTTCTTCCAATTTAGGAAACTGTTACACTATAGCATTTCATTATCCCTTGTTGTGCGTTCTCCATTGGTGGAAATGAGTTGGAAAAGATGATAAAACATCTCATACACCTGTATCCTTTCCAAAATTATCCATTTCCACATTTCTGGGTGCTTTGGTTACATTTTTAACCAGAATTGTTCCCTCTCCGCTCATTTTGAAGATGCTCTAGAATATCTGATAGTGTAACAACTTTGACACTTATTCGTACACCAAATGCTCATGAAAGTGGGTTTTACTGGTTAGGTAATATTCCTAAGTATTTGGAATATAAATTCAACAAGTTTTACATGTTGTAGTTGACAAATTCCAAGCCATGCTATTTATGAACAGCTGGCTAGAATTTGTATGGTCAAAATGCTGTATTTTAGTTTTTTTGCACAGTCACAGCAATTTGGTGTTTTTTTTCAATTTAAACTGGTTATGAAGTAAGAAAAGTAATTGAAATGCCACCATAATAAGATACACATGAGCACACATTACTATATATTTCAAATACACTTGCATTTTACTAAGTAAATCAACTAAAACAGTACAAATAAATGCAGAAAATGGTCAAAATAGAGTACTATGCTCCTAAACATTTAAACATGTAAATATTAATATATATATAATGAATTCAATCATAAAATTTAGCATAGAAACATAGCATAACATTTATAAAGCAGTTTGTGAAATATCCAAAATAGTCCATAAATGTGGTAATTCCTGGCCTCATCATTTCCCCCCAACCTATTCTAATGCATGTCCTCATGCATTTTGTAGGGCTGCAAAATCATAGAGATCTATGTTCAAATTTATTTCTTGATACTTACACAGGCTCCCTTTATAGTATCCTTTGGTTTCATGTAGTTGCTTCAACCAATCTTGAAACTGCTCATCTGATTGAGGATCATTGTCAAAGAAATAAGGAATAGGGGTTATAACAGTAGGTATTTTGTACCTCAGACCTATCCAATTATCTTTCACTTCTAGGATGGTTTGTATTATGCCTTATGCTCTTCTTATGGACCATAATAATTTGTTAGGTGAGATGGGTTCTCTTTTTTGTAGTGATATTGGTAACTCTCCCCATCTAACCTGGCAAGCTGATAAAGCATTTGAAAAATATTTGGCACAAGAGGTTTGAAAATTGGACATACAATCATTAAGATTGTTTAGATAAAACTTCCTGATCTTTTGTTCTCTCATCATGGTAAAATGTTGATTGGTGGAAGTCTTGTGATTGGGATGGACTGGCCTTAGCAATAGCTCAGCTTTTAATTCAACTTATTTACTTTCCCTTTTATCTTGATACCAATACAATTTATTTTTTAGGGTGGACATAAAAGCTCTCAACTAAATATCTCATATGAAAATGTGTGGTAGAAATGTCACATTTTTTGGCATGAGAAATTGGTGCAAGAATAATTCACACATCAAATTTTTTTGTTCTTTTGGGCTATGAAAATAGGCTTCCAAAACCTCCTCAGTAGTGTCCATTTGATATGGGATATTGGAACAAATACTCATTACTTTTCAACGGAAGTATTTTTCTTTCAAGATAAAGCTGTAAAACCGAGCTGGTCTTCTAAAATGGACTAGGTATTTAGCAACCTGGCAAAGATACTGTACCTGTTCCTGCAACTTATTTACTTTTGCATTTTGGGCATCAAGATTTTGTTCCAAATGTATCAAAGATGAAATATGTGCTTCCATATTTTGACACTTTAGTATCTAGTGTGTTATATCTTAATTATACTTTATCAGTGTAACTGTCTGTGGAGGTCTGACTATATGTTGCACTTTTGGAGGTAAATCTACTTGCATTCCAATTTTTTTTTTCAATTTGATGTGTAATAGAAAATTGGTGGGAATGCATGCTTACCTGATCCTTCATTTCCTTTTCACCACTGACATCTACTGCTTCCTATGGTATTTGTGGCTCTTGTTGTTGCAGGTTATCAGGGTATAAAGCTTTGAAATATCCTAAAGATGGTTCTTAAACTTCATGTTCAGTTCTAAGGACATTTTCATTTTTCTAAACATTTTGTTGTGCATCTCTTTCAGCTTTTATGATGGATGACCCTTCCTCAGGTAGTTGCTCATGTGTTGATGCCTCAATCTG
Organism: Wollemia nobilis; assembly: GCA_028583015.1. Lineage (NCBI taxonomy): Eukaryota > Viridiplantae > Streptophyta > Pinopsida > Araucariales > Araucariaceae > Wollemia > Wollemia nobilis. The sequence goes on along the minus strand of JAQPPZ010000541.1, from coordinate 24,923,165 downwards.
GGCAGGGGATTGTGGCCTAGAATTTGGTATGGTTACTTCCATATTCTTCTCTACCAACTCGAATAAAATCCTTAACAATTCATATTCAGAATTAGTAGGTTGTGGCTCAAGATTTGATAACCTAGCCTTTATACTATCCACCTCCTGCTACAAATCAGCAATTTTTTTATCTTTTTCCTTTATAGAGGCCTCATTTTGTTCAACCCATCCCATCTGTGTGTTAATGACACTTCTTGCAGCATGTAAGTATTCTTGTATATCGTCCTCTTCTTCAGCTATGGACTCTATTTCAGAATCAGAAGAATAAGCAGGTGGGTTATCAATTGTAGGCATTTATGTATCTATACATGTATCCTCTGTACCTACATCTATAAATATTTCCCTCTACTATGTATCTTCAGCATATGTATCAGGGTGTTCTCTTTGATCTTCATCCATTTTCTAATGTATTTTTCTAAGGCTTGTTCATCATGGTGATAATGCTTCCACATCCACTACCTCCTCAATTATTTCACCCTTCCAAAGTCTAGAGGACCTTCGTAATCCAAGGGTAGACTGCTTTATTTTGTATTTTCTGATGGCTTCTGATAATTTTAGAGTAGATTCTACTCTAGATGGAGATGTCTCCCTTTCAGTATGAGTTTCCCTGCTTGAAATCCCTGGTTGTTCAGTGGTCTAAATTGGAAAGACAGTCACATATTCAGAGAATGTTACTTTCCTCCTCTTTTCTATATGACTAGTTTTAGATTTTACTTCCATTTGTCTTCTAGTCCTAGCAGATGGAGGTCCTTGTGGTGAAGGGGGAATATCATTTTCAGAGGCTTCATCTCTTGCATCTTCTTAATTATCTTCAGGGCTTTTAGGGCTTTCATCCCTTGTCTCTTCTTCATAAACCATTTCATTCCAAGAAGAGAAAAATCTATCAAAACTCCTAGGGTTTCCCCTAAAATGATATTTGCATATAAGTTTAATTATTCCATGATGCTTAGGGGTTCCCTTTCCTGCCTGGTAGCATTTTGTCATGTTCTGTAACTCCTAGTGTAGACACAGAGGGAAATTAACCCTAACTTCAGGGTTTTGGCCACCATGCCTTAAATGATTTAGGATTTTAATATGGTGGCCAGGCAACACAACAAATTGCTCTTCACAAGTGAAAATTTTGATTATTCATACAACTACTTCCTCCCAAGGGTGCTGTAAACTGGTTCATTTTACCCCTTTGCAAATATTATTATTCATTTGAAATTCAATTGGTTTATCTCCCTCCTCTCTGAAGTGATTAACTATTTTTGTTAGGGCATTTTTACCAGTTTTTGAAATTTGTAACCCTTGCAAAGGTAATTCAGTGATTTGGATTAAGATTTCAGGTGTTACCTGGATTGCCATTCCACTGATGTTAGCCTGGTTGTTCCTAAAAGTTTGTGCAAACTCTACCGCCAATCCTTCGGAGTATCCATAGAATTTCTTCAGAAATGACATTAGCCCTACTTTCATAAAAATTTGTAATGACTCAGGATCTCTCTGCAGATAATTGGCATTTTCTGGCTCATCCTTATTCTTTTTTCCCATCTTCAAATTTTCCTTGCGTTCTGCTTTCTTACTGCCATGTGATTTTCCCTACAACACTTCATTCTTTTGGTTTAAAATTAACAATTTTTGGTTGAGGAATGCTATGATAACTTACCATGATGTCTAGAATATGGTAATTAATGTTTGAGCACAGGAACCATATTCGAAATGTGTCAAGGATTACGAAAAAAATAAATCAATATTTATAGGTATGTGGTAGATGACAATTCCCCGTTATGACAATCAAATTATCTGTTATGATTTTGTTGAGTTGGAAATTAGTCGTTGGTCAGAACATGGGTGATTTGTAGGTTAATATCATTTGTCGAGACACCTTGTTTGTAGACCCGAATATCGTGTAAGAAACCAAAGCATGTGGTTGTTCAAACAATATTTTCTATTATTTCTCAGGATATTGCAACACATGAATTTTCTTGATTGTCGTGCCTTGACCTATTTTCCAACTTTGGATGATGGAATTTAAAAATAAACTTATACCACATGGTATTTCATGTTTCCTATTTAAATGTGCTTCTATTTATTCTGAAGTTTTTTTTTTTTATTTCAAAGTACGAACATTGCTTTATTCCAAAGCTCAAACCTGTCCTTATTCCAAAGCTTGTTTCCTATTCTGCACGAGAACAATCAAATTTCTAATTCTGGAGTTGAATATCATTCTAAAGTTGTTTTAAGTAACATTCTTATTATGGAGCTTAATATCATTCTGAAGCTCTACACACCTTCCCTCCATAATAATCTTTACTGACTGCAATATTTTAATTCTTTTGTTTCTTTCATCCCATGAAAATAGCATGGAATTATTTTTCTACCTTCCTTTGACCAGACGGATTACGTTTGGATTTATTTCAAACCTTATGAATATTTTATACTAACTAGTGATTTTTATACACTACATACTAAATATCTACAATGATTAAAATGCAAAGGGCACATACCTAATTTTACCACTTATCTACATTTGTACAGATGTTTGTTCCTATTGACTACTAGCTTAGCTCTTCTACAGATAAGACAGGTGCAGTCTGAGAAAAAATGAAATAATGATTGTGTGACCGACAAGGCAAACATGCCGAAAAACCAATTTTCATGCAAGCCAATTCAAAAGTGCCTCCTTGGAGGTTTTCACTTTCTGAATTATTCATTTTTTTTTATATTTTTTTTCATTCTATTGAATCTGTCGTGGAAGAGGTAGTTCCTTCCATCATGTGGACATCCAATTGCTCCATGTTGAGTGGTGTTTTAACCCGATTGTGAAAACACACTCTCCTGTAGGATCCGAGTCCTAAATCCTCTGCTTGCAAAGAAAAACGATTTCTCCAAGGTTCTTATTATGCTAATTATTGATTATCAAGGATGCTTGTTTAAAATGAAATGCTAAGAACACCTTAGGGTTTGCAAGTGGATGTTAACAAGGGGCACTCGTGGTTTATTTAATTCTGAAAGTGCAATGGACTCTAAAATGAATAAAATCTGTTTTAATCTTTAATTCGATGGATTTTTAGTGATTTATTCAAACACGATAATTAAACTGCTGAAAATAAAATATGGGTTTGAAAAGCAAAGCAAAATAAATAAAAACGTAAAATAAATTACAGTCAAAAAGCTGTCATTAATCGGATGAAACCGAAGATACTGAGGCTTTCTACATGCAACCTAACCTAATGAACCTGCACATCCACACAATCCAAATAGGCCAAGTGCGAGTCTCGAGGGTTTCTGTGGTAATTCCAGAAAATAGGCATTCGCATGAAGCAACCAAGAGATCTTGCATTAACTTCACCTAAAAACCTAAGAAATCTGGAAGGAAAGATAGACATTAAATCATGCATGCAGAAGTAACTCCTTCTTTCTCATCCAAAAGATGCCAACTCTCTATATTTTGTATTAAAGAATATTTCGATTACATTCAAAAATGTTCCGGTGTAAAAGAAAATCCCGGAACAAAAAGAAGGAAATTGCCCAAGTACGGGCCCAGAATAGCACAAAGCTCTCGTCTCTGCAACTCCGTATTCGGCAATTTCCAACCCCTTCTTCGATTTGCAATTCTGGTCTTATAATGTTTGACGCGGCTCTTCGATCTTCTCTCGTCGCTTCATTTCACCTTCCTGCACATGACCCCTCAAATTCCTGCTTTTTCCCGCTTTGATTCACGCTCAAATTTGAAAACGCTTCGAAATTCATCTCCGCATGTAACGCCTCTGCAAGTTTGACACTCGTGCGCCACGTGTCCCGCTTTTCCTGCGTCCCGTGTAACGCTTATCGTGAAAAAAAATGACAAAACTGCAAGTCTGCCCGTTCATCTTCTTAGCCGCGATATGGCGACATGTCACGAAATCGTGACATGTCGCGATATCGCTACATGCTTCCCGCCCGTACGCCTTTATCAGCTCCCCGTAGCGATGTCGCGACCGTTTTTCATTTGTCTACCTCCGGCAACTTCTCGTAGCGATATCGCTACCCTTTTAACATTTTGAGCCCTCCTCTTCGAATGGTAGCGATATCGCTACCACTTTCTAACTTTGAGCCCTTTTCAAAATGTGGTAGCGATATCGCTACCACCTTGGCCTTGCAACGTCCCTTTGAAATGTGGTAGCGATTCGCTACCACTTTCGTTTCAAGCCTTCTCCTTGTGACATGGTAGCGATTCGCTACCATTTTTGTTTCAAGCCCTCTCTCACTAAACTTGTAGCGCTATCGCTACCCTCTGACTTTGAGACTGGCCTTTATGAAATTTGTAGCGATATCGCTACCATTTTGAACTTTGAGTCTTCTTTCCGCAAGGCGTAGCGAAATCGCTACCGTTTCTCTGTCGGGCCTGATTTTCATTTTCGTCACGATTTCGCGACATCTTCCTTGTACCGTACAACTTTGCCAAAATGCGTCGCGAAATCGCGACACCTTTCTGTTGCCACCTCGTCGCGATTTCGCGACATCTTTTCTGTTTTGTTGCCGTTGACCGCGTTGACCATGATTTTCTGACACGTCACGATTTCGCTACCGTTTTTCGGCTTCGGTCGCGATTTCGCGACATGTCACGATTTCGCTACCTGTCGCGATTTCGCGACCCCTTTCTACACTTGGGCATTTTTTCTCTTTTCTTCAATTTTAGCATCTGGGTCACCGAGATTCTTCTCTGCAAGCCTGCAAAAAGGTGGGTCCCCAATTTTGGGGTGTGTTGTGGATCAACCACAACAAATGGCGACTTCATTGTCAAATGCTCTTGAGCATTTTAGTAAGAACCCAACTCGAAACATATCACAAACTCGCAAATATATGTTAGCACATAAGCAAAATAACAAATGCCCAAAGATCGGAAGTACATGAATCATCGGAATCATCAAGTATTAGCTCAGTGTGTGCAATGTGTTTTCATTCCCTATCGTTTGAAATTGATCAACATTCCATTATCAGTTTTGCATGAATGCATATATGGGATGGTGAATGATTTGTGTACCCTAATGAATGTGCAAGGAGATTTGCTTCCATAAAGGGCATGGTACTTCTTCTAATACTATGTACAAGCATTCAAGATTGCCAAACCCTCTTAGGATCCACTAGTTCATTATCTTATTGTATCCCAAAGTTGGTTATGAGTCCCTACTATCTAGAACCCATGTGCAAGTGAATGTGAAATCAGAACTTTGGGGAATCAGACTCCCAACCAACCGAGATGAGAGTTTAACCTTATCCTTACTATTCTGATTTAGAGTTCATTACCTCACTTTAAGCAAAATAATTAAACCAGTTATGGAAGAAATGGTCATGCTAGTCTAACCCTCTAGACAATCAGTGGTCTTGTTTTTTTTAGGCAAGACATGATGCCATGCATGGGCATATCTAACCCCACAATCCAAAACTTATCTCCATTTCTTTGGACCTTGGGGATGACTACCCATCCCTTGCAGAGGACAAGTAGTACGATCCTTACAATCCAAAATAAAGATGAGATGGGAAAAATTTATTTATTTATTTATTTCTTGGACCTTGGGGATGACTACCCATCCTGGTTAGGGACAAGTAGTACGATCCTTACAATCCAAACCTTAGATATAAATCATTAATTCTGTTGCTTAAACCTTGGGGATGACTACCCATCCTTTGCAGAGGACAAATAGTACGATCCTTACAATCCAAGACTGATGAGAATGGAAAATATTAATTTTATTACTTAGACCTTGGGGATGACTACCCATCCTTTGCAGAGGACAAATAGTACGATCCTTACAATCCAAGACTAATTATGAAATGAAAACATAGGAGCTTTGGGGAATCAGATTCTCAACCAACCGAGATGAGAATTTACACCCTATCCTTACTACTCCATGTGGGCTTTAAGTTCTATGGAAGTGGTCAAAACCACTGTTTTTAGGATCATGTTGCATAATAGGATAGACATGAAAACCACTTTCGCTCAACCTTTTCCTCCAAGCTAGGTTTTGATCATTTTGCTCAAGATCCTTTTTAATTTATGAGACGTGCTTGGTTCTAGATACCTCAAGACTCAGTTTCCAACCTTAGGATTCACTTACATTTATGTTATAACATAACCCTAAGAGAATTTGACGTACTTTCATGGCTTGTACATAAGATGCATATGTAACTAAAATGAAATGTATGTGAGGTGAGATGGAATATGAATGCCTTATCTTTGCAAATGAAATGATATGTCATGCAAAACTGATTCTTTCATGTATCACAAAGTCAAACAATATAACTTAAAAATGTTTTATGCTATTTGTGGAGCTTTTACAAGACAATTCCAATATTTCATATTCTCCTAATCCTTAAGCATAAGTTGACATCTCAAATTTCTTTTCATCATTTTTTTTTTTTTTTTTTTATATATAGACAAATAAAATAAACACACAACTGTAAATTAAAACTTGTTCAATCCAAAACCAAACTGCAATCCCAAAATGAAACTTTGAAAACACAAACCAAAATCCAAAAAACCAAAATCTATATACAAATGTACAATATAATACAGGATGATGCAAAGCTTGGATTATCATTTTCCTGGATCCCAAACATGATAAGAACATATCAAAAAACATATGACACAATATACATGCCAAATTTTATAGGAATCCAACAACAATAAGATCAGACCAAGCAATGCAACACACCTCAACTTGCCATGTTCATCCTTCAACTTTGATTTAGTTCTATTACCAACATCATAGGTGAGATTCAAGTCAAATTGATTAGACAATAGTTGATATTCAATTTTATCTTGTCTATTCTTTAAAGTGCAAGCTTCATCGTTCCCTTCATGATTTAGAAGTAGGCTATCCTTTTCAAATGTGAGATGTTGCAAACAAGAGCCTATCTCTAAAAATCTTGACTTCAACTCATTTTCCAGGATTTTAAAACCATCAGCATCATTCAACACTTGATAAACATCAACGAAATTTGGCATTTCCTCATTAATGTTGTTAGCATCCAAAAGGACATTATGTAACCCATCACTTGAGATTTTTGTAGCTACTACCAAAGGTAAAGATTTCCCCTTATCATCCATACTCAACCCATCATGATTAAAATTTATCATAACTTGATGAGTATTAGTAGCCTTTTCTTTTTTCTCGTTGTCTTCTTCATCGCCCAATACCTGTTCAAAAACACCAAAGTTAGGCACCCAATCAAACATGCGTCCATATTTTTCAAAACAAGAGCCTAAATTTTCAAGATATGTGTCACGTGACACCTTTCCATGATCAATGGCTTGAGTCGTCACCAAATCCATATTTTCATTAAGATCATCAATATCATCCAACCCACACCACCTAGGCTTTGTAATTTCAACATCTTGAGATGGCATAGACATTGTAGAAACAAAAGGTGGATCAAACTTCCTAATTTCTTGCCCCCCAAGAGGAACAAAAACAATCGACTCTCCTTCTTCATCCATGGTAGTAGAATTATTATTCTTCTCAAACCCTTGATGAGATTCCAATCCTTCTTCCAAAACATTTTCAGATTGCACAGGACTCGTAATATCCTCATGTGAAAGGGCAATTGTATCATCCTGCATATCAATAGGCACACAAATTTCGTTAGAAGGTTTGGGATGAGCATATTCTTCCCAAGAATCATGATGATCATCTTTCAAAATCAAATTGTGATGCTCAACCATTTCTTCTTCATCCTTTAATTCATCAACATGCTTCTCATCAAATTTATATTCACCTTCCTTAAATGGTTCAATTTCTTCCAAAATTGGGTTATTGCTTGTATTCAAATCGATAAGGCTATCATAATCCACATGTGTAACCCATGATTCAATTTTATCACAATTTGGAAGGTGTGGATCTCCTAGGCCATTGCTTTCAACAATGTCTTCCAATGTGTCATCCGAATCAGATTCATCCTCATATAATTCATCTTTTGGTGAGTCAAGGGTTTCCAATCTATCCCATGCTTCCCTACTAGTTGGATTTAGTATTCCTCCCTTGCCTAGAATCATATTCCTATGAAAATCATTGAAATTGATTTTAGCAACATCTTTTGAATCAAGATGAGGATTTTGAAGTTGATTCATACTTAAGAAAGACGGTTGATGTTGCATGGTAGGTTGAGGATTTCGAATTTGATTGAAGCTTGGGAATGATTGTTGGCTCTGAAATTGACTCACACTTGAACTTGGTTGAGGTGGATAAATCATTGGGTGGGTAAAGGAGGTATTAAATGGTTGAAGATTACATGATCCGAAACCCACACCAAAATTTTGACAACTCAATTGCTGCTCAATTGCCATTGCTTGAGTATAGGCTTGTGACAAAGATGTGATTTGAGGCATCCCTCGCAAATATGTGGACATGGGTGAATCAAGAGCATTGATGTATATTTGGAGGGCCACTTCTTCGTGAAGAACATAAAATGTCACTAATTGAGCATATAATCCAAAGAATCTCTCAGAAAATGACTTCACATTTTCACTTGGCCCTTTTCTAATATAGGCGAACTGATTGTACATGAGGATTGGGTCAACTTGCTTTTTGTTGAATTGATTGAGAAATGCTGCCTCTAGCTGAGCCCAAGAAGTGATAGACCCTAAAGGCAGACTGGTGAACCAATCATACGCCACTTTGTCCAAGGTGTAAAGGAACATTCTACAAGCGACATCGTCATACCAACTTGTTAAGTGGTTCACAACAAATTTAAATGCTTGAATGTGTCCTTCTGCGGTGTTTGTCCCATTAGACACAAAATGAGGAAGACATCTCTCAAAACCGACGGGCAAATAATGCTTGAACTCCCGGTATATTTAATGGGCTACCTGTCATCCACGGTGCAAACATAGCCATTAGTGAATTTTGAAGAAGATAACTTTAATAGCCAAAAGTTCCTTTCTCTTTTTTTTATTATTATTATTATTATTATTATTTATTTTTATATATATATATTTTTTTATATTCATTTTAATTTTTTTTTTATTTTATCTTTTATATATTTTTTTATTTTTTTAAAGTCAAATCAAATCGTATTACTCCTGCATGAACAGTCAAAACGTTAAGAACAGTGCCTAGCCCTCACGATAACATAAACCGCTTCGGCTCTCCTTGGCTAAACTCTCGATTATCACGAAGAATACCTGCAACCGAAAAACAAATGCCGCAGTTTAGCCGTCTATGAGATTTAAGAGATATGATTTCAAAATTTATATCAAAAACGTACTATTCAAATATGAAACATCAAAGTAGAATAAACCAATTCGGCCCTCCTTCTAGCGCCAATCTGTTGAGTGGTGTTTTAACCCGATTGTGAAAACACACTCTCCTGTAGGATCCGAGTCCTAAATCCTCTGCTTGCAAAGAAAAACGATTTCTCCAAGGTTCTTATTATGCTAATTATTGATTATCAAGGATGCTGTTTAAAATGAAATGCTAAGAACACCTTAGGGTTTGCAAGTGGATGTTAACAAGGGGCACTGTGGTTTATTTAATTTTGAAAGTGCAATGGACTCTAAAATGAATAAAATCTGTTTTAATCTTTAATTCTGATGGATTTTTAGTGATTTATTCAAACACAGTAATTAAACTGCTGAAAATAAAATATGGGTTTGAAAAGCAAAGAAAAATAAATAAAAACGTAAAATAAATTACAGTCAAAAAGCTGTCATTAATCGGATGAAACCGAAGATACTGAGGCTTTCTACATGCAACCTAACCTAATGAACCTGCACATCCACACAATCCAAATAGGCAAGGTGCGAGTCTCGAGGGTTTCTGTGGTAATTCCAGAAAACAGGCATTCGCATGAAGCAACCAAGAGATCTTGCATTAACTTCACCTAAAAACCTAAGAAATCTGGAAGGGAAAGATAGACATTAAATCATGCATGCAGAAGTAACTCCTTCTTTCTCATCCAAAAGATGCCAACTCTCTGTATTTTGTATTAAAGAATATTTCGATTACATTCAAAAATGTTCCAGGTGTAAAAGAAAATCCCAGAACAAAAAGAAGGAAATTGCCCAAGTACGGGCCCAGAATAGCACAAATCTCTCGTCTCCGCAACTCCGTATTCGGCAATTTCCAACCCCTTCTTCGATTTGCAATTCTGGTCTTATAATGTTTGACGCGGCTCTTCGATCTTCTCTGTCGCTTCATTTCACCTTCCCGCACATGACCCCTCAAATTCCTGCTTTTTCCCGCTTTGATTCACGCTCAAATTTGAAAACGCTTCGAAATTCATCTCTGCATGTAACGCCTCTGCAAGTTTGACACCTGTGCGCCACGTGTCCTGCTTTTCCTGCGTCCTGTGTAACGCTTACTGCGAAAAAAAATGACAAAACTGCAAGTCTGCCCGTTCATCTTCTTAGCCGCGATATGGCGACATGTCGCGAAATCGTGACATGTCGCGATATCGCTACATGCTTCCCGGCCGTACGCCTTCAGCAGCTCCCCGTAGCGATGTCGCGACCGTTTTTCATTTGTCTACCTCCGACAACTTCTCGTAGCGATATCGCTACCCTTTTAACATTTTGAGCCCTCCTCTTCGAATGGTAGCGATATCGCTACCACTTTCTAACTTTGAGCCCTTTTCAAAATGTGGTAGCGATATCGCTACCACCTTGGCCTTGCAACGTCCCTTTGAAATGTGGTAGCGATTCGCTACCACTTTCGTTTCAAGCCTTCTCCTTGTGACATGGTAGCGATTCGCTACCATTTTTGTTTCAAGCCCTCTCTCACTAAACTTGTAGCGCTATCGCTACCCTCTGACTTTGAGACTGGCCTTTATGAAATTTGTAGCGATATCGCTACCGTTTTGAACTTTGAGTCTTCTTTCCGCAAGGCGTAGCGAAATCGCTACCGTTTCTCTGTCGGGCCTGATTTTCATTTCCGTCGCGATTTCGCGACATCTTCCTTGTACCGTACAACTTTGCCAAAATGCGTCGCGAAATCGCGACACCTTTCTGTTGCCACCTCGTCGCGATTTCGCGACATCTTTTCTGTTTTGTTGCCGTTGACCGCGTTGACCGTGATTTTCCGACACGTCGCGATTTCGCTACCGTTTTTCGGCTTCGGTCGCGATTTCGCGACATGTCGCGATTTCGCTACCTGTCGCGATTTCGCGACCCCTTTCTACACTTGGGCATTTTTTCTCTTTTCTTCAATTTTAGCATCTGGGTCACCGAGATTCTTCTCTGCAAGCCTGCAAAAAGGTGGGTCCCCAATTTTGGGGTGTGTTGTGGATCAACCACAACACTCCACTTGCTTCATAAATTCATCCTTAGTCAGTGGTGCATGGTATATTTGGAGATGATGTCCATTAACCACTAAATTCCTTTATAAATCATCAATGTGCAACAAATGAACAAATCCATTTCCAAATACTTCTTCAATTAGATAAGGTCCAAGCCATCTAGTTTGTAACTTCCCAAGAAAATATTCATAGCGAGAATAAAACAAGAAATCCCAAGCACCTTGCTGAAATTCTTGTTGCTGAATGTGATTGTCATGCCACAACTTCTGTTGTGTTTGAATCATCTCAATTTGATTCAATGCCTCCATTCATAGTTCATCCAATGCATTAGGCTACAAAATCCTATATTTTTGTGCCTGTGACAAGTCAATACCAAATTCCAAAGCAGTTCGAAGAGTTAGTAATTTAAATTCAATAGGCAAAAGAGGCTTTTTACCATAAACCAATTCATAAGGTGTAAATCCTATGGTGGATTTCCATATAGTGTTATAAGCCCAAAATGCTTTCGGTATTTTATCCATCCAATTTCTCCTATGGGAAGCTACTATTTTGGTTAATATTCTTTCTAATTCTAGATTGGTTACTTCAACTTGACCATTTGTATGAGGGTAATAGGGTGAAGATTTTTTGTGCTTAATTTTATATAGTTTAATAAAGGCTTCAATAACTCTTGATGTAAATTGAGGTCCCTGATCTATAGTTATAGAATGTGGGGCTTCAAAATTTAGAAATATTTGTGTATACAGAAAATCAACAACCTTTTCTTCATGAGCATGTTTAAAAGCTCGCACTTCTACCCATTTAGTCACATAATCAGTACATACCAAAATATCCACCTTTCCTTGAGAAGGTGGGTCAATAGGTCCTACAAAATCCAGCCCCACCTTTCAAATGGTTCTAAACCTAATTGAGGTTGTAATGACATTTAATTGGTATAGGTAGGTTTTCCTATTATTTGGCATGCATCACAATGTCTGACATATTTTTTTACATCCTTATGCAGAGATGGCTAATAATAACCAGTACCTAATGTTTTCTGAATTATACTCTTGACTGAATAATGTCCACCTAATGGTTCATCATGGCATGCATGGAGAATGTCATATACTTCATCCTTGCAAATACACATGTGTAATACATGGCCAGGACTGCATCTAAAAAGTAGACCCCCTATCTATTTGAAAGAAGAACTTTGCTTGATTAACTATTTCTTTTGTTTAGAAGTGAAGTGAGGAGGAAATTTCCATGTAGCCAAGTAATTGGCTATATCTGAAAACCATGGAGATTGCACAGAGATAGCAAATAGTTTTTCATTAGTAAAAGCATCTTCAACCAATTCCCTTGTGTCTATATTTTCCAATCTTGACAAAAAATCTGCCACTACATTGGCTTTCCCTGGTTTATTAACTATGGTGATATTAAATTCCTGCAATAGTATTAACCAGCGAATAATTATTGCACTAACCATAGGTTTATTCATCAAGTACTTAATAGCAGCATGAAATATATATATGAACACTTGATACCCTATGATATAGTGTCAAAATTTATTTATAGCTTATACCACAGCTAAGAATTCCTTCTCAGTAGTGGTGTAGTTCTTTTATGCTCCTGTCAAGTTTTTACTAATGTAATAAATGGTATAATGTTATCTATTTTCAATCTGACCTAATGCAGCTCTAATTGTAGTATTTGAAGCATCAATATGAATATGGAATGGCAGTTCCCAATTAGGACCTCTCAACACCGAGGGAGTTGTTAACTTTTATTTCAATGCTTAAAAAGACTTTTGACATTTTGTAGACCAAGTAAATTCAGAATCATTAGTCAATAATGCAAACATTGGATTGGCTATGGTGCTAAAATTTGCAATAAATCTGTGGTAGAAACCAATATGTCCCAAGAAAATCCTAACATCAGTTTGAGTTTTTGGAGGAGGAATGTTTTTGAAGACTTCCACCTTTTTGGGGTCAACCTTGATCCCATGAGAGGAAATGTGATGACCAAGAATAATCGCTTCCTCCATCATTACAAAGCATTTTTTTGGGTTTAAAGACAAATGGTATGTTTCACGATGTGTTAAAACTTTGTTAGTCTTACAATGGCACTGAGAGGGGGGGGGTGAATCAGTGTAGCTATTTAATTTCAAATCTATAACTCTTAAATCTGAAGCAAGGAGAATTTAAAACAAATAAACAACAAATATCATAAGAGAGCATCACATAACACAAGATGTAACGAGGTTCACCAATTTTGGCTACTCCTCAAAAATAGACTGCTTGGACTCCCATCCAAATCCAACCTTTGCAAAGCACCAACTTTACAAACAATTTACCAACACCCACTGGAAGGAGCACCAACCCCTAATTTACCAGCACCAACTGGAAGGAGCACCAACCCCTGATTCCAAGCACCAACTTGGATTTCTATTTTGAATCTTAGATTGACATAAATATGCCTTCACTTTTACAAGACCCTCATTGGTCTATTGCTCATCCAATCTCTGTTTCAATTCAGGAAACACATATTCCTTCTGCACACTTACAGCCACTCTCTCTCTACTGCACTCTATCTGCTGCACTCTATAAGCTTCTCTATTTCAGATGTGCTTTCTATTCCTCCTTTTTCATATCTCTCTTCTCTGCTCGGCAACACGCTGCTCTATATACCCATTCAGAGCACAACACTCTCTTACAGCACATTACAACCACCTACTTTTCTCTACACATTTATTCTTTTATCAGTGGCACCTTCCCTCTTTATGGCAGCACACTTTTCAATTCTACGCAGCACATTCATTTCTGCATGCAACTGCCCTTTTATAATAATATTTTCATCTTGAAACCCTAAGTATTCTGTAACTGCCATAAACTCGCATGCAGCCTATTCATAGCTACTCCTGTGAGTAACTCCTTTCTGACACACTATCTTTATACGCAACCTATTAATGGATTTGTCTCTTGTTTCAGACTGACAGTATAACCGTTGCTTGATGGTTTCACTGTGACACGTGCCCTGCAACTGCCATTCTTCCTTTAATGCTTTTGCATGTTTTATAGCAACCTATTATATTCTATTACAGCCCATGCTTTCTGCACTCTTTTTGCAGCACTGCGGACCCACGATGGCACTTATACCACCACACAGTGCACTCTGCTACCACACTCATATTATAATAATATTTTCTTCTGGTGTATGTCAGATTCTGTCCGCCACTATAGATTCAGTTTGCCTATCACTCTGTAGCATTTTTGTAACTACAGTAATGACTTCAGTTTACTCTTACATATTTTGGCTGCATGATTTCTCTCTGTAACTCCACCTGTAATGGTTCTTATTTTTGTTGCATGATTTTACTTTGTAATGGCCCCTGTATCTGCTGCATGACTTTAGTCAACTCTTCTTAACTTAGCTGCATGATTTTCCTGTGCAACTTCCCTTGTAATTGTAGTTCTTCTTCAGTTAACTTTACTTCGGCTGGGTTCTCCTTTTAGCTCTAAGTCACGTAGAAACAACATGTTGCGATATCACGACATTTATTCCCCTTTGACTTTTCCTTGGTGTTTGACCGTGAAAACATGACATGTCACAAAATCGTGACACTTTACGCTGTTGTACACTCTTCTTTGCATGCACCAGCAAAAGCATGACATGTCACAAAATCGTGACACTTTACACTTTCGTACACTCTTCTTTGCATGCACCAGCAAAAACATGACATGTCATGAAATTGTGACACTTTTCACTTCCTTGCATTCTTATCTGCTTGCACTGGCGAAAACATGACATGTCACGAAATTGTGACACTTTACGTTGTCGTACACTCTTCTTTGCATGCACCAGCGAAAACGGAACATGTCGCAAAATTACAACACTTTCGCTGCCTTGTGCTTTTCTCTGCCTTACACCCGCGAAAGTGGAACATGTCACAAAATTGTGATGCTTTCACCTTTGAGTTCTTCCTCCTTGAATTTGTCATGAAATCATGACGCTTCTGCTTCCATGCTCTTTCGTTTTGCTTCTGTCACGAAATCGTGACACTTCATCCTTCGGAGTCTTCCTCTTTGTTGTTGTCATGATATCATGACATTTCTATCTTCATACATTCTCTCCTCTCTTAGTCATGAAAATGCGACATGTCGCGATATCACGACATATTTTCTCCTTAGCTCTTCTCTTCTCTTCAGGTCGCGAAAACGTGACATGTCGCGATATCGCGACACTTTTTCTCTCGAGCTCTTCCTCTTGCAATATGTCACGAAATCATGACACTTTTTATCTTGCCTTCTCTCTCCTGCAATATGTCATGAAATCGTGACACTTTTTCTCCTTAGCACTTTTCTTCTCATCGGATCACGAAAACCCGACATGTCACAAAATCACGACACTTTTTCTCCTTAGCGCTTCCTCTTGCAAATTGTCGCGAAATCGTAAAACTTTTTCTTGCAAGCTCTTTCTCTCAAACATGTCACAAAATCGTGACACATTTTCATCCGTACTGCCTCTCTTGCAGATTGTCATGAAATCATGACACTTTTCTTTGCGAGCTCCTTCTCCCCGAACATGTCGCAAAATCGTGACAATTTTCTTCGCTTGCGCCATTTCTCCAAACATGTCGCAAAATCGTGACAGTTTTCTTTGCTTGCGCCATTTCTCCAAACATGTCACGAAATCACAACAGTTTTCTTTTCTTGCGCCTTCTCTCCAAACATGTCACGAAATCATGACAGTTTTTCCTGCATGCGCTTCTTCTTCAAACATGTCACGAAATCATGACAGTTTTCTTATTTGTCTTTTTCTTTGATCCTTTGAATCTGGGCCACTTTTGTCTTCTTGGAAATTTACTGTACATGCTCTGACTACTCTGAACTCTTGTTCACTTCATCAACCGATCCATATAATGACCTTTGCAACCCTGTCCATTGCATCAACCGATCCTGTGTCTGTGTTGACAATAATGACAATATTTTGGCTGCACCTTGCACATCAATGAACTCCTGTCCATTGTATCAACTGATCAACCTAACTGTGTTGACAACTGATCAACCTGACTGTGTTGACAACAATGACAATAATTTGGTTGCACCTTGCTCATCAATCTCCCCCTTTGGAATTGTTGGCAACACATGTAATTGTGTGCAATTACCTGTAAATATTCTCCCCCTTTGATAATAATACCAAAGGGTGGCTACAAAACTCCCCCTGAGTCCATGCACAAAATTCTTAGGCAAAAATTATTACAGTTAGCAAAAAGCATAAACATGAGCAATATGATAAACAGATGCATAGATGCTCCCCGTGAGAATTTGATCCCGATGGCTAGTCAATTCTTAGTCTATTCTTGGGAATATGTGACCACTTCATTTCACTGTTTGACAACATCATGATAAGCATAATGGGCATCACTCAGATCTATCTTCAACTGTGTTGGATGTTGGATCTCTATCCATTGAGACTTTGTTCTCTGTACTCTTTCAATAGGCTCACACAAAACCTGCTTAAAAAACTCACATAGAACTTGTCCAAATCAGCTCACAAGTCCTCACTAGAACCTGTCCAATTCAGCTCACAAGTCTTCACTAGAACTTTTCCAAATCAGCTCACAAGTTCATCAAGAGAAACTTGCTTAGCATGAACCCACAAAGAGAATTTTTAGAGACTCAATGTGATTCATCAACCTCATAGAAGCATAAAGAGAATTGTTAGAGACTCAATATGTTCTATACTTAACTCCCAATCTCAATCTCAACTCAATCTCAATCTCAAAAGAATAAGATAGATGTACTATGCTTTTCTCAAGAACATGAAACACAACCCAACAATTGCCAACCATGCAATAACTCATATAACAATGATATTCATGTTCTTTCTAGAACCAATATCTTTTCTCAACCAATTAGGGCTTTAACAACAATGCTTATAGACAAGGTTTAACCAACATCATTCAACTCAAGATTAACCTTGAAGCATTCAACCAATCACTACATGAAAAGGAAACTAGTAGACATCCTTTTCCTTCCAAAGGTATTTGAACAAAACAACCACCAACATAAATCACCAATGCAAATAATAACTTGCTCAAATCAATCTCAATGGAGTAAGCCCAAATTATGTATCTAGAAATATATCCCAGCACTGTCCTCAAATATTTCCCAAAGGCCTTCTTCAAAGGCTCAATCAATCAACTCAACCAATCATCACCAGGCTGGAAACCATCTGGCTGCTCATTATAAACCTCTCCTTCAATCTTCCCATTCAAAATGTTGATTTCACATCTGTCAACAACATTGACAAGTGACTCACACTTGTACCAACTTTTGTCCAACACTGTACTGACACTGCAGATCCACTGTTAACTTTGTGCAAGCACCAAACACTGTATCTTAGCACAACCAAATCCCTTTTTATATTTACAACCTGATCTATGTTTTTCTACAGTCACCTCTGGTCACACCTTGCTTTCAACTGTGCAAATCAGGAGAAGACATTTTGTCAAACACTTCACGGCCAACCATAGTGCACCTTACTCAACCTCATACTTTGTAATCTCGGATTGGCATTTTATCAACAGTTAAAACAAAACTGTCTATTATAATCCGACGCTTTGAATAGTGGTAGTAAGAACTATAAACAGGAACAACAATGACGTATAGCAATACTACCAATGGTGACAAATCACCACACTTCATGACACTTCCACAAACCACTACATAAACTAAAAAACACACTTTAACAACTATACGAAAATTTCTCGACTACTTTCCTTTCATCCTTAGATAACCATACAAATACATAGGAGCATTAAAATAAGACCTTAATATTGCTCCCCCTGAGGATGTGCCAACTGGAGTTGCTTAGAGCAATGGCGGAGTAGTCTCCTTTAGTCCAAGGAGACATGATTTCCTTTCTTCTATCTTTCTCCAGACTTTCCTGAACTTGGGCTTGAGTTTTTCAACTACATCCCTATTTTGCCCCTGTTCGTGAACTTGAACATTTCTCTTGTGGGGTTGTCTCTTGTGCATTCTTGATGGATGATTATTTTCTTTTCTTTTATGCACATGATATGTTCCTTGTCTATGTTGCCCTCTTTGTGTCTGATGAAATATAGGGTTTTGCCTTAGATTAGATACATAAGTGCTTGGACAGAACCTTGCTATGTGCCCTTGACCATTACATTTAAAACATTGCACATGTTTTATTCCCTGTCTGTATTGCATTCTGTGTGTATGATGAAATATATGGTCTTGCTTTAGATTGGATACAAAAGTGCTTGGACAAAACCTTGCTATGTGCCCATGGCCATTACATTTAAAACATTGCACAGGGTGTTCACTCAGGAAAGCAGATGTGTTTTTATAAGCATAACTTTTTGATCTATTTTTTAGTCCACAATAAATTGCCTTGTGACCATAGCAGTTGCATTTAGAACAATAGCCATTAAAAGCATTATTATTAAAAGAGTGAGAGTGAGAGAACCTCTTTTGTTGTGGTTGCTTTGTTGTAGATCTTCTTTGATGCTTTCTTCCTTTTGAAGATTCAGCTTCAACCTTGAACTTCTTCTTCTCTGCATATTTGGAAGATGACGGTTGTTCAGCTTCATATCCAAGACCAAACTTAGCCATGGAGCTTCTTTGTTGCTTTATCATTGTATCTAGAAACTCCGTGCTCTTCTCAAATTTGAGACTTATATTGGCCTCTTCTAGTTTTCTTCAATGAAACAATCTCTTCTTCTTGTTGGCAGCAAATAGTCTCTTTCTCATTGATTTGAGACCTAAGAATATCTTCAATCCTTTTGTACTATTCTACTTGCAGCTTTAGATCAACAATAACTTTGTTAGATTCCTTTTGACTTGTGTTGCATACATCATCCTCATCATCCAGGTGTGTCTTCAAGGCTTCTTCCGATTTTTTGGCCTTTTGAACTTGTAGGAAGAGATCTTCAATCTCATCCCCATATTCTTCTAACTTCTTGGACATTCTTTTGTTCTTTTTCTTTTCTATACTCAACTCTTCAAGTGCAGAGATCAACTCACCTTCTAAATCTACTTCAATCTCAAGATTTTCATCACAGACTTCAAGATTCACTTCTTCTACCTTTTTTGGTTCAATTTTCTCTTCTACAAAAACTAAAACTGACTGGGATGCCTTTTTGAAGGAGGATCTATTCTTTTTAGCCATTGTGTACTAATCCAAGATCAACCCTGACTGATTTAGCCAAAACTGGGAACTTGGATCTGATACCAATTGTTAGTCTTACAATGGCATTGAGAGGGGGGGTGAATCAGTGTAGCTATTTAATTTCAAATCTATAACTCTTAAATCTAAAGCAAGGAGAACTTAAAACATATAAACAACAAATATCATAGGAGAGCATCACATAACACAAGATGTAACGAGGTTCACTAGTTTTGGCTACTCCTAAAAAATAGACTACTTGGACTCCCATCCAAATCCAGCCTTTGCAAAGCACCAACTTTACAAACAATTTACCAGCACCCACTGGAAGGAGCACCAACCCCTAATTTACCAGCACCAACTGGAAGGAGCACCAACCCCTGATTCCAAGCACCAACTTGGATTTCTATTTTGAATCTTAGATTGACATAAATATGCCTTCACTTTTACAAGACCCTCACTGGTCTATTGCTCATCCAATCTCTATTTCAATTCAGGAAACACATATTCCTTCTGCACACTTACAACCATTCTCTCTCTGCTGCACTCTATCTATTGCACTCTATAAGCTGCTCTATTTTAGCCATGCTTTCTATTCCTCCTTTTTCATAGCTCTATTCTCTGCTTGGCAATACGCTGCTCTATGTACCCATTCAGAGCACAACACTCTCTAACAGCACATTACAACCACCTACTTTTCTCTGCACATTTATTCTTTTATCAGCGGCACCTTCCCTCTTTATGGCGTCACACTTTTCAATTCTAAGCAGCACATTTGTTTTTGCACACAACTACCCTTTTATAATAATATTTTCATCTTGAAACCCTAAGTCTTTTGTAACTGCCATAAACACGCATGCAGCATATTCATAGCTACTCCTGTGAGTAACTCCTTTCTGACACACTATCTTTATACGCAACCTATTAATGGATTTGTCTCTTGTTTCGAACTGACAGTATAACCGCTGCTTGATGTTTTCACTGTGACACGTGCCCTGTAACTGCCATTCTTCCTTTAATGCTTTTGCATGTTTTACAGCAACCTATTATATTCTATTACAGCCCATGCTTTTTGTGCTCTTTTTGTAGCACTGCGGATCCACGATGGCACTTATACCGTCGCACAGCGCACTCTGCTACAACACTCATATTATAATAATATTTTCTTCTGGTGTATGTTAGATTCTGTCTGCCACTGTAGATTCAGTCTGCCTGTCACTTTGTAGCATTTTTGTAACTGCAGTAATGACTTCAGTTTACTCTTACATATTTTGGCTGCATGATTTCTCTCTGTAACTCCACCTGTAATGGTTCTTATTTTTGTTGCATGATTTTACTTTGTAATGGACCTTGTATCTGCTGTATGACTTCAGTCAACTCTTCTTAACTTAGCTGCATGATTTTCCTGTGCAACTTCCCTTGTAATTGTAGTTCTTCTTCAGTTAACTTTACTTCGGTCGGGTTCTCCTTTTAGCTCTAAGGCACGCAGAAACAACATGTCATGATATCACGATATTTCTACCCCTTTAAATTTTCCTTGACGTTTGACCATGAAAACATGACATGTCACATAATCGTAACACTTTATGATGCCGTACACTCTTCTTTGCATGCACTAGCGAAAACATGACATGTCGCAAAATCGTGACACTTTACGCTGTCGTACTCTCTTCTTTGCATGCACTAGTGAAAACATGACATGTCATGAAATCATGACACTTTTTGCTTCCTTGCATTCTTCTCTGCTTGCACTGGTAAAAACATGACATGTCATGAAATCGTGACACTTTACGCTGTCGTACACTCTTCTTTGCATGCACCAGCGAAAACAAAACATGTCACAAAATCATGACACTTTCGTTGCCTTGTGCTTTTCTCTGCCTTACACCCACGAAAGTGAAACATGTTTCAAAATCATGACGCTTTCGCCTTTGAGTTCTTCCTCCTTGAATTTGTCGCTAAATCGCGACGCTTCTACTTCCATGCTCTTTCGTTTTGCTTCTATCCCGAAATCGTGACACTTCATCCTTCAGAGTCTTCCTCTCTGCTATTGTCGTGATATCATGACATTTCTATCTTCGTACATTATCTCTCCTCCTTAGTCATGAAAATGTGACATGTCTCGATATCACGACATATTTTCTCCTTAGTTCTTCTCTTCTCTTCAGGTTGCGAAAACGCGACATGTCACGATATCGCGACACTTTTTCTCTCGAGCTCTTCCTCTTGCAATATGTCGTAAAATCATGACACTTTTTATCTTGCCTTCTCTCTCCTACAATATGTCATGAAATCATGACACTTTTTCTCCTTAGCGCTTTTCTTCTCATCGGATCGCGAAAACCCGACATGTCACGAAATCGTGACACTTTTTCTCCTTAGCGCTTCCTCTTGCAAATTGTCGTGAAATCACGACACTTTTTCTTGCAAGCTCTTTCTCTCAAACATGTCACGAAATCATGACACATTTTTTTCCGTACTGCCTCTCTTGCAGATTGTCGCAAAATCATGACACTTTTCTTTACGAGCTCCTTCTCCCCAAACATGTCGCGAAATCGCGACAATTTTCTTCGCTTGCGCCATTTCTCCAAACATGTCATGAAATTGCGACAGTTTTATTTGCTTGCGCTATTTCTCCAAACATGTCACAAAATCACGACAATTTTCTTTGCCTGCGGCTTCTCTCCAAACATGTCACGAAATCGTGACATTTTTTCCTGCATGCGCTTCTTCTTCAAACATGTCACAAAATCACGACAGTTTTCTTACTTGTCTTTTTCTTTGATCCTTTGAATCTGGGCCACTTCTATCTTCTTAGAAATTTACTGTACATGCTCTGACTACTCTGAAATCTTATTCACTTCATCAACCGATCCATCTAATGACCTCTGCACTCCTGTCCATTACATCAACCATTCCTCTGTCTATGTTGACAACAATGACAATACTTTGGCTGCACCTTGCACATCAATGAACTCCTGTCCATTGCATCAACTGATCAACCTGACTGTGTTGACAACTGATCAACCTGACTATGTTGACAACAATGACAATACTTTGGTTGCACCTTGCTCATAAAACTTTTTCAAGATGTTCCAAGGTATAATCAAAAGTGTCTCCACATACTATGAAATCATCCATGTAGATTTCCACACTTTCATTTGTTAAATCAAATAATATTGCCAAAAAAGGTCATTGAAAAGTTGTTGGAGCATTACATAAACCAAAAGGCAACACCCTATAAGCAAATGTTCCCCAAGGGAATGTGAAAGTAGTTTTCCCCTGGTATTTTGGTGCAACCTGTATCTGACTATATCCACTAAAACCATCAAGAAAATAGAAGAATTTATTTCCAGCAAGGGTGTCTAACACCTGGTCTATGAATGGTAATGGAAAATGGTCCTTATGTGTGACCTTGTTTAATTCTCTGTAATCTACACACACTCTCATTTTCCCATTTTTATTTGGAACAATAACTAATGGAGAAACCCATAGACTATCTAAAATTGGATAAATGAACCTTACATCTAAAACTTTTTCAATTTCTTCCTTGACAATATCTTTTATAGTAGGATTCAAATGTCTTTGAGGTTGTCTCACAGGTTTAACATCTTCAGTATATATCCTATGTGTACATACATCAGGGTGAATTCTTGATATATCCTTATAACTTCAAGAAAAGGCCTGAACATGTTTTTATAGGACAACAAATAATTTTGCTTCTTGTTCATTAGTCAACTAGCTATTAATATTCAAAACTTTACCTAGATGTACTTCAATTTGTTTTATCCTTGGATGAACAGAATTGACTACTCCATACTTACTGATTAAAGAACTTAATGGACAATGGTGTGGTTGAAGAGTATGAAATACTCTTGATTATATTTCAAAAGTAATTCCTGATGAAATCAATTCTTGCATAGGACATGTAAAAGAGTTAAGAAGATGATGATGCCAGCCATGTGGTAGTGTGAAAGAGCTTTCATGTATTGGAATAGATGAAATGTGCTCTGAGGTCTGTTCCTCATATTTCCATAGTAAATGATGAACAATTATTTGGTCACCTTTAAGCCCTTGTTCTTGTAATATCTCTACTAGGATAGTTTTATCCTCAAATATTTCTCTTTCTTGTGAATTTATTTCCTCAATGTGTTCCTTTACTATTATTGTAGCCGAGGTGGAAACAATTTCTTCTTGTTCTTCATCAAATTCAGGAAACCATATCTTGTCTATAAAATTTTGTTGAAGGTTGGGAAGGAGGATAAAGGGAAATATTTTTAAGATCAATGCCATTTGAAATTGTCATTTCCCTAGATCTGTAGTATATAAAAGCAGCTGCAGTAGCAATACAAGGTCGTCCTAAAATGATGGGATAGCCATTGGCTGAATTTCTAGGCTACAATACCAGGAAATCTACAGACTTATATGGAAATATCTTCTAGTATCCCCTCTGGTTTTGCAACTGACCTATCAGTCATCTCTAATACTGTAGTTGTAGGATTGAGATTGTTGAGCTATAGTTTTTGCATTGTGTCTTTAGTCATCACATTAATTGCAGCTCCAAGATCAATAAACACATTTGGAATTTGCACTAGCCCAATAGTGATTGTGACAACTCGACTTCCTAGATCAATATACTTTGGAGGAACAAGTTTTACAGATAGCAGGTCAGCCAACTTCCCTTCTACTTACACAGTTTTAGGAAATGAATTCTTCTTTCTGTAAGGTCTTTTGATACATAATTCTTGAACTATTTTATTGATTAATGGTATATACTTTATTGCCTACAAAAAAATAAGGGATATAGTCATTTTCTTAATCTCTGTGACTAATTCTAATTCAAGGATAGTTACATTATTATCAAATATTTCAGGATATGGTACTACTCCTAAAGGGGGTACATTTTTTACCTACATATTTTCTGTTTTTTCTTTTTCCTTTTTCGAGATTCTTGTTTTCCATAAATTTCTTCAATGGTGGGTGGAACAGGGTCAGATAAGATCTTCCTAAATGTAATTGTATATTACTACAGTCAAGTACATGAACTACAGTAGTTTCTTCAAATTCAGCTCCATAGACAGGGGCTGCATGTCTTGTATTATTTGGGTTAGCCACAGGTTGAGCTAGAAGTGGAGGTTGTTTTACCGGTTGTGCTTATTGTGGTTGTATTCTTCCTTGAAAGTTCTTATTAGGAGTAGGTAACATGTTTTGATTTTGTCCTTTATACCTTTGCTGCCCTTGATATGATGGGTACTGCTACCCCCATATTTTTCCATGTTGTTGATTATGTGTCCAAGGTGGATTAATCCAACCAGAGTGTGACCAGTCTTGAGGAGCTATCCAAGAGGATTGATTCCAAGGTTGTGTGTGTGGTTCTACATATCCCCATGGCATATTCCAAGGATTTTGTCCCCAAATTATGGGAAAACGAGGAGCATTTTGATATTTTGAAAAGTTGCCTCCTTGCCTTTACCCAATAACATTAAGTTCTTCAGTTTGGATTTCCAAAACATTTTTGAGTTGTGGTAGGAGATGGCATTTATCAGTTACATGCTCCTTTGAACAAATGCCACAAATAGTTGAGATAGAAGTCTTGTTTAAGGGACAATCTTGTAAAGCATGCTTGTTTCTACATCTTGGGCAATAGATAGCCAAGGGTGGTGTAGAGTTGGATTTTGCATTTATCTCCCTAATGTAGAATTTAATTGGACAAGAATATTAGTTTTCACATTAGCCATTTCTTCCATCAATTCTTTTATATCATTGTTATTAGAATTCTACTTCTTTCTTCTTTGCCTAGTGCGAGAATAATTTTTGCATAATCCTACGCTTTCATTAATCTCAATGGTGTTCACATCTCCTTTTTCCATTAAGTCTATTAATTCCTTGGAGTCATCCTGTAAACCTCTCAAAAATATGGTTTTTAACAAGTCTGGTTCTACAGGACCACATATCTTCTAAATAAAGGTAAACCTATCAATATTGTCCTCCAAATTCTCATCTTCTTCTTGTTTAATCCGAACAATTCATCCTTTCTATTTCGCACTCTACAATACTCCTGATACTTATCCAAGAATGTAGTTTACATTTGATCCCAAGTGTAGATTGAATCAGGTTCAAGACTCATAAACCAGTATAAAGCTGCATCTTTGAGTGTAGAGGGAAACAATTTCAATTTTTGGTTATCATTTACATAATCATAAGTCTAACACAGAACCTTAAATTCAAACAAGAATTGATCAGGATACTCAGACACAATTTCCCTAAAGGTTGGAAATACTAAAGGCGAAATTGTTTTCATAAGAGCATTCTGAGTAGGATTCAGCCGAATAGGTTATTCAAAAGTCCTAGTAGGATTTTTAGCTTGGACTATAACATCCCTATCATGTTATTCTGCCATAGTTTTAAAAGTCCTAGTAGGATTTTTAGCTTGGATTTTTAATTTTACAATCTGTTCGGATGGACCAGACTCAGGGGTATGTCTAGAAGTAAGTGCTTGTAATATTTCCTCTTCTAGAGGTCCCAAAATTTTGGTTGATGAAGAAGATGATTCTCTTTTAAGTCTTTCAGGTATTTCATACATAGGTAAGTCTTCTCTTGATTGTGAAGAACGCCTTTCTAGGAAAGAGTCAGTTTTGATAAACCTCCCTCTTTCATCTCTTGGCCTATGCATTCATGTTCATTTAATAAATGAACTAAAGTACAAGTTTCCAATAATTGTTAGTTGTATCAAGATAACAATTCTTGGGTTGCTTTACTTCTCCTAACAACACCTAGGTTCCCTAACAATGGTGCCAAAAATGATGAGTGTTGCAAATCACATCATTTAATATTTAAATTTTGTCAATGTAGGGCGATGTCCAAGGCTATATATCATAGCAAAAATAGGCATCTAAAAATCAGCTCATTCAGGAAACTGGCTTTATTGGTGGTAAAAGTTAGCTTTGGGGTTTTTGGTGTCACTTCTAATCCTATGAACTGAATTTGAATTCTAATTACACTTACAGAAGTAAAATTACAGAAATGGAAAGTTTGCAAAAAATAAAAACCTGATTACTCTTGCAGAATTAAAATAATAGGAATGAAAATATTGCAAATAATGAAACCTAATTACATTTATAGAATTGGAATGACAGGAATGAAAAGATTACATAATTGAAATACACAAGCTGATAATCATTCAACAAAATGGAAATACCAAGAAGTTGGGAACAATTACTGAAAAATAGGGAAAAACAACAAATGCTGTAAATTCCAAATCTATGCTATTGAGTCAGTTGACAAACATGCACATACATCTATAGTAAACATAGTTAGTAAACAAGAAATAGAAACTGCCAAATTTTTTTCTAATATACTATAACAAAAGTTCACATAAAAACATATCAATAATTAGTCCTTCCTTTGAGCCTGGAAGTGGCCCTTGCTCCTTGATCCAGAAGAAGGTGAAAGAATATTGCTAACTACTCCATGCTCACATATTCATGCAAAACAACAAATGGGTGGAAAGACTGCACTTTATTGACTGTCACACAACATTACAACCTTATAGGAAATTCTTGCTAAATTATTGTTCTACTACAACTTAACAACTATCTGATCTAGGTCTATTTATCTTCTATCTCTATATCTATATGCTCAACCAACAAGGGAGCCTATTATTTATAATATTCTATTACATGTGCTATGCTTACATTCTGTTATGTTTCAGTGGTTCAATAACTATTCTGAATTTACCTTCCTCTAATTCAGGAAACTATTACGCTATTGCATTTCATTATCCTTTGTTGTGCATTCTCCATTGGTGGAAATGAGTTGGTAGAGATGATAAAACATATCATACACCTTTATCCTTTCCAAAATTATCCATTTCAGCCTTTATGGGCACTTTGGTTACCTTTTTGACCAGAATTGGTCCCTCTCCACTCATTTCGGAGCTACTTTGGAATATATGACAGTGCAACAACTTTGACACTTATCTGTACACAAAATTCTCAAGAAATCAAGTTTTATCGGCTAGGTAAGCTTCCTAAGTTTTTGGAAGAAAAATTCAACAAGTTTTACACGTTGTAGTTGACAAATTCCAAGCCATGCTATTTATGGACAATTGGCTAGAATTTGTATGGTCAAAATGTTGTATTTCATTTTTTCTACACAGTTACAACATTTTGGCACCTTTTTGCAATTTAAACCAATTAGGAAGTAAGGAAAGTAATTGAAATGCCACCAGAATAGGATACACATCAGCACACATTAATATATATTTCAAATACACTTGCATTTTACTAAGTAAATCAACTGAGACAATACAAATAAATGCAGACAATGGTCAAAATAGAGTACTATGATCCTAAACATTTAAAAATGTAAATATTAATATATAATGCATTAAATCATAAAAATTAGCATAGAAACATAGCATAATATTTATGAAGCATTTTGTAAAATATCCAAAATAGTCCATAAATGAGGCAATTCATGATCTCATCAATAAACATGATACCAAGCATTGTTGGTATAACTTAGAGACTCAAGGAGATTGAGTCCATCAACCTTAGAAGAAGATAATATAATATAATCCATGTCCCAAATATAAGTAACAATAAGGGCATGAAGTGCTTGAATAATCTACTTCAGATTTTGAAAAAGCACACAAGGTGCTAATGTCCAAGGCCATAACCAACCCAAAGTATTTTTATATATTGATTCAAGTGCTAGTAAGCACATGATAGAGGACAAACAATGGTTTAATTATTTAGAAACCAAAGAAGGGAAACCAATGACTATCATCAATGTAAAACCTATAAGGTCAAGGGATTAGGTGATGTTCCACTTAATCTTCCACATGGAAAATGCATAATTGAAAAGGTACTATATGTATTAGGATTGGAAAACAAACTATTTTCTATCCAATAAGTGTTGTATTGAAACATGGTGATTATATTAAGAGTTTTTATGGTCACAAGAAATATTTCTTCACCAAAATTGATGATAATATAACAATTTGTTCCTACAAAAATGATTTATTTTTTTCTAGATGCCCTATCTTCTCTTAATGTAGCACTCTCAAAAACAATAATAGACGCAACCTCATTTTGGCATAAAAGATATAGTCATATCATCTAAGGATAATTACTTCAACTTAGCAAGCGTATTTTTTTTTTTTACATGGTGGAATCAATAGCCGCCACGAATCCAGGTAGGTTGTCCAGCTTTTATGGCCACCACAATATTCTCTTTTTTCCACCTTAGAAACTGCCACACAGATCTTCATGCATTCTGCCCCTATAATTGCCATGCCATAATCATTTTAAACCTTTTACATCGTTGAAAGCACCAAGAAAGTGACAAACGTTCAATACAACAAGGCCTGAGATTTGAACCTTGGACCTTTGCTCCCCTTATGGGGTTTGGATGAACCAATTGGTCTACATCTCGAACCTCTTAGAAAGAATAAATTAATGATAAGTTTACCCAACCTTTCACCCACATTATCAATTTAATTGGGTTGTTTAGTATGTAAGCAACACTAAGTACCATTTGCATTGAGTAGTCACAAAACCAAAAGATCATTGGTTGTGATATATGACCTATGCAAACCCATGATAAATATTTTGGTGATAATATATACTTCTACTTGTTTTTTTATCACTACTCGAGAAATATGTGGATTTCCTTCTTGCAACTAAAATCCAAAGCATTTCAATATTTCCAAAATTTTAAGCACCATGTGGAAAAATAAATTGGGCATTCTATTAAAGTCATTTTCTTAGATCAAGGGGAGAATATACATCCAAGGAATTTTCAAGAATTTTTGCATAGAATGGGATCAAGAGACAACTCACTATAGCTTATACTCCATAATAGAATGGGGTTTTTTAAAGAAGAAACCATTTCATTATGAAAATGATTCACTACATGCTCATAAGAGCCAATCTGAAGTAACAATATTGGGCTAAATCTATTACCACTATAGTGTATCTTCTGAACAAAGTGACCATAAAGGCACTACAAGGAGTTATACCTAAAGAATTTTGGTATAGGTGGAAGCCTTTAATCACACATATATCTTTGACAAAAATGCATACATGTATATGCTAAAGAAAAAGAGAATCGAATTGGATGTGAAAACCCTACCATGCATATTTATTGGGTATGATGATAATTCAAAAGGATATCAAATGTTAGATCTAGTCACCAAGAAATTACAAATTGATTGAGATGTGGTATTTGATGAAGCATTTGAACCAATGTCAAATACTGAGAATTCTACTAAGCCTAAATGTGCCACATCTCTAGTTATAAGCATTAAGTTTAATGAGGAAGTTCATGAAGAATTTCTAGCAATTGTTGATGAACCTAAAGCAATTGGTCCTTCATAATAATGAAAGGATCCAAAATGGCTCACAATAACCATCAAAGATTCTAAACTTGATGCACCTACTGATCTCACTTTCACATAACCACATACTCATAGCATGTCATTTTAGGAAGTAAATCTAGAATTGATATTTTCAATGATGGATAATTTAGAACCAACCTCCATGAGTGATGAAATTAGCTTGCCAAAATAGAAGGTAACTATAGATACATAGTATAATTATCTAATGAAAACAAAACATAGGATCTTGTTGATCTTTCCAAATAAAAAAATCCCATAGGATATCAATGGATATTCAAAATCAAGTACAAGGTATATGGATCCATTGATAAATACAAGACATGAATCATTGCAAAGGGCTATGTACAGAAGGAAGGAATTGACTAAAAATAAATTTGCACCCATATCAAACATGACAATCATCTATGTTCTCTATGCAATGGCAACACAATTTATTTGTAATTTTTAGAAAATAGATGTCAAGAGTGCTCTATAGAAAGATATGTAAATGACAAAACCTGAAGGCTTTATTTCCAATGGACAACAACAAAATGTCTACAAAATGATAAAGTTCTTGTATGGGTTGAAGTAGTCTTCTAGAGCCTAGTACATAAAAATTTATGACCACCTATTATAACATGGTTTCACAATAAGTCCCTCAAAAGTCTTATCTAAGATAGTGATACTTGTGTTGTATGTTGACAATTTGATCATCATTGAAAATTTAAATGAATTGGTGAATATCATGAAGAATGACTTGAAAATGCATTTTGACATGACAAATCTAAGACTTTTGCACTATTATGTTGGCTTGGATATTTGTAAAATAAAGAATCACATTGTGATCTCATAGACAAAGTATGCCAAGACACTACTAGAAAAATATTGGATGATAGACTATACATCTAAGTCAACACCAATGGAGCAAGGATTACAAATATCTCGATATGACAAATCACCTCAATTATTTGGTATTCTTTATAATCAATTGATTGGGAGTTTCATATACCTAATAAATACCAAACTTGTTATCAGTTATCTTTTGAGGTTCATGTAGAAACCTAAGGATATTCATTGAAAAGAAGCAAAGAGGATACTACATTATATCCATAGTATAATGGAATATGACCTAGAATATAAGAAGAATGATTAGTTCTTCCTACAAGGATACATATACTCTAATTATATTGGATCTCTAGATGATAAAAAAGCTAACATCTAGATATGTGTTTCATCTAGTATCAAGACCTATATTGAGGCACATAAAGAAATAATAGGTTGTAGCATTGTCATCCATAGAAGTAGAATATCACATTGTACAAATATTTGTGTGTGAATTGGTATAGTTACTCTAATCCAAAATCTACCTAGTCTATGAAATACACCCTATATTTTTTCCAAGATTGGATGACTAGGATTTCTCCCATGTTCAACCTGCAGAGAAAGTCAATTCCATATAATATTTGCAAAACACAAATTAGGGATTTAAGACTAAATAAATAAATGGAGGGATTAGAAATAGATAAGGGTTTATAAATTTCAAAGGATAGATGGGCTATAGTGTAACAACACTGAATATATACAACATAATAGTTTTACACAATAAAATCCAAATACAACTTAATAGACCAACCATAAATAAAAGCATTATAGAGTTCATTAGATTCCAATTACACACTTTAAGAATTCCATATAATATATGAAGAGTAATCCAAATAATGATCCAATGAGAAAAATTTGCTCTAGTAGAATTCCCTAATCATAAGTGCAAAAAAATGCATTAAAATTCAATATTAATTCAAAAAACTTGAAAACACAATCACAATGGAGGTCAAATAGCTTCACTTTTTATTAATTGGTTGTAGTCATTATATAGTATACAATCAAACAATTTCTATAGATCAAACCCTCATTATGAGGTGCATTGAGCTATTTATAAGCTACTACATGAATCTTGCAGCTCAAGATTTTCAAAATTTTATTATAGGTGTGTTAGAAATAGCCTAGCAAGAAGCACTCATGGGATGGGATGTCATTTTCAATGTTGGCATTTTTGCCACATTGATTTTGATTGAAGTACTAACGTGTAAATTGTTGCAAATCTAACTTTGATTTTGGCTTTGATGCGGTTTTGAGCAAAAAAGGAGCAACAAATAACTAAGTCCAGAAACTGCAGGGATTCGCTGACATGTTCCAAAATCACGGTCAACGTGGTCAACGCATGCAGCTTTGGTAGAACCGTCATGATATCGTGACGTGTTCCATTTTCATGGGTTTGAGGAAGCAAAAGAGGAACAGTCCAAAAATTATCAGCGAATCGCGACCAAAAACTCAGCCGACGACTTAACCCGAAAAAGTGCAGCGATGCGCTAACGTCTCAGAATCGCGGCGGTTGGCGGAGTAGGGAGTCCAAAGGAAAACTTGCAGCAATGCGCTGTATGTTTGTTGAGATGGCGGTTTCAAAGGCTCCAGAGTTCAAAGTTTGCAGCGATTCACTGCGCTCTTAAAAGGGAACACACCAAGCAAGGATCAAAGTCATAGCATTTTCGCGACGACCGATTGTTGAAGAGAGTCCAAGGGGTAAGAATGACAGCGATGCGCTGCATTTTTTGAAAAGGTCTTAAGAGGCAAAAGCTATAGCATTTTTGCGGCCCATCAACAAGACCGTACAAGGAGCCCGAAATGTGCAGCGATGCGCTGCATGTTTTATTTTCGCAAGTTAAGAGCGGAGGATAGAGCCAAAGACCAAAATGCGTAGCGATATCGCTACATGTGCTGTTTTCGTGGGATTGAGCTAGCGATGGAAGAAATGAAGCCGACGATGCAGCGAAAGAGCGACACGGAGAATTTTCATAGGTGTAAGTGACGAAATACCTATGGCATCAAACTATGTTGCGATTTCGTGACCCGTCACGTTTTCGCGACCTGCGCAGTTTCCCGCCAAAACACAAGTATGAACGGCCGAGAAGGTTTTTTGGGTTTCGATGATTAAATGCTGCCCCGAATTAAATGCTTTGTGGATTTTTGATGCGGTTAAGGTCGAAGAGTGCCCAGGCCACAAAAATTAAAGGGTTTATTGGTTCGAAGTTGTTGTTCGTGGATTGATTTAACAATTGCATGCACATGTTTGAAAAACGAATTTAATGAATGTGACCGCGATTGTCTCATTGTATTTAATTTTTTGCTTCCATAACGCTGCAATTAAGGGGATTGTGTTGTGGATTTCCAAGGTATATTTGTAGATCACAAGAAACTTGGTAGCAAGTATTAAATGCTGCAAATAGGACGGCCCTCTATAAAAACCAATGTAATTTTCATTTACGGGAGGTTGGAAAATTCTTTGCTAGAGACTGGAAGTTCGTTTGCAGGAATAAAGGATTGGCTTCTATTTTTCAAGCATTTGCATTGGTGATTTCCTTTCTATTCATGTTGCATTTCTAATAGCATTTGTATGTCTTCATGGTTGTTACATTTAAATTCTGCATACTGGATTTGAATATTGCCATAAGAGTATAAATTCCTAGAATGTGATTTTGGAGGGTTTTTCTGTATGCATCGTGCGAAAGTTAAGTTAGTAACTTTTATTGCTTGCTGTTGCTGCACTTGAAGTTTCCTGCTGCTATTTTATGATCCCATAACTTCGGCCTGTGGCCATATTTCCCATTTCTTTCTGTAACCTTTTTTAATTTCTTTCTAGTAACCCTTATCTTACACCAAGTTTAGAATAGTGAAGGGAACCAGCCCACTCTGGATATTGGTCTGGGAGCCATTTCTTGCTTCCAACCTTTCAATGTTGGCCGGGTCTAGGGCGCACTTGTAAAATCCTTTCCTGTGGCAGATTTTGGACCAATAGTTTTTGGCACGCCCGATGGGACTTATATCTCAAAAGATCCATAAGTTTTATTGTTTAACACCCGGAGGTCTCAAGATTTTGATGAGCTGTCTTGGCCTCATAGCAGAGATTTGTAAGTTCATCTGGCGACTTTGCTGAGTTGAAGATCCGAATTTCTTGATCATGGATGCCTATTTTTTTTTAAAGTTCAAAGAATGTTCATCTGGCGACTCTGACTTAATGGCCATAGTCGTGATACCATAGACCACTGCTACCAAGGCGAGGGCTTTTCCTACATGGGATGATCCTGGCCCTCTGAATCTCCAAATTCGGCATGAAATTCCCAAAGGTGCCCTGAAGGCCCTGGAAAAATATGATGGTACCGAAGGCATGGCTCTGGCGCATGTTGAAGATATTGCTACTTTGTCAATGATCCATGTCATAAATCACGAGGATATCATGATCAGACTTCTGGTTCAGTCTTTGGAAGGAAGGGCATTGCAGTGGTACAGACTACTCAGGCGTCAAAGCATCAGCTCATGGGATGATCTAGCAGGAGCATTAATTAGAAGATTTGACGAAGATCCTTTTTTTAGCTCTCTGGATCTCTATCATTTTTTAATGTACATCAAGCGAGCACCTCTAGAGAGCATCACGGACTTCAATGTCCGATTCTTGAGAAGCTGGAAGAGAATTCCAGAGAAGATCCAACCATCACCCACCCAGGCCCACCTCTTCTATGTTCGAGCTTTCCATTCTGACATAGGTTTCCTCTTGCTGTAATCAGGTGAACGAAGGTTCCCACAAATCTTTGAAGAAGCAGTGCGAGCGGAACAACTTTTGCTCTTATCAGGAAAATTACCATGGGGAGAAACTCCATCACTTTCTTTGGTAGTTGCTGCTCCTGTCCATCCCGTGCAGTATGTTTCATGCCAGATCTCGTATACTGAGCAGAAACCTGAGATGCAGTTGTGTGGAGCTCAAGGGACAGATCTCATCCAAAGCCAAGGATCGGCAATGAACAATACGGTTGCTTGCAGTTTTCATAAGGATATGGATCCAAAGGATATAAGGGAAGAGGAAGAAGAGATTCAAGTGGCAGACCCTGAGCACCAAGAAGGCATAGCTGTGCACGACATGCAAGCATTTAGTCAGAACCTGTTAAATATGTCAGATCAACAGGTAGAGCCTGAAGAGATCCTGAAGAAAGGACTGTTGCTGGACAATTTCTGTGATCAGATCCAAGAGTTGGAGGAACCTGTTCTTAGTCCACACTCAAAGAACTCTTCAAGATGGTGGGGTTTCTTTTACGCATTATTTGTCAATTGTGTGGGTACTGGCATGCAGGGATAACTTGCCAGTGTCTTGAAACATGGAGAACTTCAGGAAGAAGCCAGCCCAATTTCAAGGACCGACTTAAGTATGATCAAATCTGGTCGGGACATTGCAGATTTACCGGATAAATCCTTGAGACCGGGTTTCTGGTGGCGACATGCCAATCATGTCGTGAACTATTGTATATAGTATGAAAAACAAAAAACAAAAAAAAATAGAAAAGAGAAGAGAAAAAAAAAAAAAGAGGTATTATTTTTATTTGTTCATCTCGGCTCTTTTTGCATGCGAGCCGTAGGTGCCCTTTTTTTTTTTTTTTTTCTCCTCCCAGCAGTTGGTGGCTTTCTAGAAAATTCTTCCTTTCCCTTCCCTTTTTATTTCCTTCCTTTCTTCATCTTCCTCTTTCTTCTTCTTTTTTCTTCTGCAGTCAAAAAAAACAAAGCCACGGCTGTTGTTTCTTTTCCCCTTTCCTATTATTCCCATTCCTTCGTATCCCTTTCTTCTAAGTTATGTCATTTTACACATTTATTTACAGTTCAGTTCATTCTCATTCCACAGCATTCATATTTCTCATTAGCATTCCATTAGTTCATTTACTCTCATTCCATTTCCATTGTAGCTGGTAGTATAGCAACATTCTGTTACTATGTCTACTACATCACTTGCTCACTCCGTCATCCCATCATAATCATCATTCCATTGCAGTCACCGCTTGCGCAATCGCAGGAGCTCACTCCACTATCGCATTCCATTTGTCGCATTTCATAATCCGTTATATGCAGGTTCTTCCAGTTCCAGCTTTTTTAGCAGAAGATCATTGCAGCAGTCCCCTGAGATATGCACCACAGCGGCCAAATTTTTGATCTAATATGACTTTGTGCCCAATGGATTCAGGCTTGGATTCTTGCATACAGCGAGCTGTATACCCCGCGAGCCACCAAGAATGTTGGCATTTTTGCCACATTGATTTTGATTGAAGTACTAACGTGTAAATTGTTGCAAATCTAACTTTGATTTTGGCTTTGATGTGGTTTTGAGCAAAAAAGGAGCAACAAATAACTAAGTCTAGAAACTGCAACGATTCGCTGACATGTTCCGAAATCGCGGTCAACGCGGTCAATGCATGCAGATTTGGTGGAACCATCGCGATATCGCGATGTGTTCCATTTTCGCGGGTTTGAGGAAGCAAAAGAGGAACAGTCCAAAAATTATCAGCGAATCGTGACCAAAAACTCAACCGACGACTTAACCCGAAAAAGTGCAGCGATGCACTAACGTCTCAGAATCGTGACGGTTGGCGGAGTAGGGAGTCCAAAGGAAAACTTGCAGCGATGCACTGTATTTTTGCTGATATGGCGGTTTCAAAGGCTCCAAAGTTCAAAGGTTGCAGCGATTCGCTGTGCTCTTAAAAGGGAACACACCAAGCAAGGATCAAAGTCGTAGCATTTTCGCGACGACCGA
This sequence comes from Wollemia nobilis, assembly GCA_028583015.1. Taxonomy (NCBI): domain Eukaryota; kingdom Viridiplantae; phylum Streptophyta; class Pinopsida; order Araucariales; family Araucariaceae; genus Wollemia; species Wollemia nobilis. The sequence goes on along the minus strand of JAQPPZ010000541.1, from coordinate 24,886,689 downwards.
TTGTTGAAGAGAGTCCAAGGGGTAAGAATGACAGCGATGCGCTGCATTTTTTGAAAAGGTCTTAAGAGGCAAAAGCTGTAGCATTTTTTCCGCCCATCAACAAGACCGTACAAGGAGCCCGAAATGTGTAGCGATGCGCTGCATGTTTTATTTTCGCAAGTTAAGAGCGGAGGATAGAGCCAAAGACCAAAATGCGTAGCGATATCGCTACATGTGCTGTTTTCGTGGGATTGAGCTAGCGATGGAAGAAATGAAGCCGACAATGTAGCGAAAGAGCGACAGGGAGCATTTTCGTAGGTGTAAGTGATGAAAGACGTACGACATCAAACTATGTCGCGATTTCGCGACCCGTCGCGTTTTCGCGACCTGCGCAGTTTCCCGCCAAAACACAAGTATGAACGACCGAGAAGGTTTTTTGGGTTTCGATGATTAAATGCTGCCCCGAATTAAATGCTTTGTGGATTTCCGATGCGGTTAAGGTCGAAGAGTGCCCAGGCCACCAAAATTAAAGGGTTTATTGGTTCGAAGTTGTTGTTCGTGGATTGATTTAACAATTGCATGCACATGTTTGAAAAACGAATTTAATGAATGTGACCGCGATTGTCTCATTGTATTTAATTTTTTGCTTCCATAAAGCTGCAATTAAGGGGATCGTGTTGCGGATTTCCAAGGTATATTTGTAGATCACAAGAAACTTGGTAGCAAGTATTAAATGCTGCAAAGAGGACGGCCCTCTATAAAAACCAATGTAATTTTCATTTACGGGAGGTTGGAAAATTCTCTGCTAGAGACTGGAAGTTCGTTTGCAGGAATAAAGGATTGGCTTCTATTTTTCAAGCGTTTGCATTGGTGATTTCCTTTTTGTTCATGTTGCATTTCTAATAGCATTTGTATGTCTTCATGGTCGTTACATTTAAATTCTGCATACTTGGATTTGAATATTTCCGTAAGAGTATAAATTCCTGGAATGTGATTTTGGAGGGTTTTTTCGTATGCATCGTGCGGAAGTTAAGTTAGTAACTTTTATTGCTTGTTGTTGCTGCACTTGAAGTTTCCTATTGCTATTTTCTGATCCCATAACTTTGGCCTGTGGCCATATTTCCCATTTCTTTCTGTAACCTTTTTTAATTTCTTTCTAGTAACACTTATCTTACACCAAGTTTAGAATAGTGAAGGGAACTAGCCCACTCTGGAGATTGGTCTGGGAGCCATTTCTTGCTTCCAGACTTTCAATGTTGGCCGGGTCTAGGGCGCACTTGTAAAATCCTTTCCTATGGCAGATTTTGGACCAACACTTCACTTTTTATTAATTGGTTGTAGTCATTATATAGTATACAATCAAACAATTTCTATAGATCAAACCCTCATTATGAGGTGCATTGAGCTATTTATAAGCTACTACATGAATCGTGCATCTCAAGATTATCAAAATTTTATTATAGGTGTGTTAGAAATAGCCTAACAAGAAGCACTCATGGGATGAGATGTCATTTTCATAATTTATGTCAATCAATTATCTACATTCAATTTTAGATATAATGGTCAGTCTAGATTCCTTGTTTTGACCTTTTGCTTATGGATGTCTTTAGCAAGCCCATTTATCTTCAAATATTATCTACAACTTCCTTGATCATTATAATGATCTATCAGACATGTTGCTTTCGGCTCCAACAACCTTGACTCAAGTGGCTAAGAAGCTTTATGCAGTTACAAATTTCAATAGGAATAAGCTAGATAAAAAGGATGTTGGGATCTTTTAGTTGATTTGGATATTTTTGAGCCAAATTTGGGTTTTTAAAAAAGTTTGGTTAATATCATCCCTTAGAAAGCATATATTCTCACCATTTTAGGTAGTTCTTTGATCTTTTGATTTTGCATATTTTGGGCTTTTACAATGCTTATGCTGACATAAGCACTTGAAAAGTCTAGCTTTGCTCCATTTTAGGCTTGAGCAATGTAAAAATCACATCATTCTAGTTTCCTTATTTTTGGACATTGCTAGAGCTTTGGGTGATGTCATTTTTGGGGAAATTTAGAACTGATTAATATCAAGTTTGTGCATTGTCAAAACTTTTTGAGACTTAGTCAAACTTTCTTCTAATAATATGCATCATGCTTTATAATTTTCATGATTATGGGTCTACTAAAATGTTTTGACCATCTTGGAACTCATTGGTGGATTGATGTATTTGAGCCCCCACTAGCGTTTTTATGCTACTATGATGCTTTGAACACCTTCTATCTCATTTTCCTTAGTAGAATTTGAACAAAATTTTAGCAAAATGGGAATTTGTCTTCATTTTCAAAGGCTTTAAAATTTGGGCATTCATTTGACCTACATTCTTGGTGCCTTTTGAGGATTTCTATTTGCAGAAATATAGAACCTATAGTGCCTTATTTATGGGATGTAGGATTGTAAGGAAGAAGAGGGAGCTAGACGATAAGCTAATAAAAATTTAAGGCTTTAGAAGTAGTGAAGCTTAAAGTATTAGGAGATGGAAGAATTGCAAAATGGGGAATTAAGGAAAAATGTGGAGATATGAAAGAGGTGAAATCCAAGGATTTATATGATAATTTGTTGTATAGTGATGATAGGATTTTCCAAGATGTCCTTATCAAAATTATATTTCATTTAAGTGCAAAATTTTGCATAACCCACAATTTTTGAGAAAATAAAACTACAAGAAGAAAGAAAGGCATCGACATTAGAAAATGGAAATGTTGGGGATGGTGGAAATATATATAGGTAAACAGGGTACAAAAGCAAAAAGAGGAAGGACATATGAGAAGGGAAAAAGAAAGGAAATGGAATGGAGATACCTAAAGGATGGTACACCCTACAAAATTAGTACTTCTCTTAGCATAGTCCACCATAGCCGATAGTTGTTTTAGACCCAAGTAAAATACCTTAGGAAAATATTCTAGGCACTCAAAAACTAGAACCTTTCATTACTTTGTGCCTTAATTTTTCATGAAGTTTCAAAAGTATTTTTCTTTAATGTTATAGGTGTTTGCAAAATTGTCCTAGGGATTTAGAGCTATACATGGCTACTTTTCTATCCATCAGGAGAATGTAACTTAATTTTTCACTTCAACTCAGGCTCTCATCTCCTTATATAGCTAAGTGGATGACTATGCTAGCTAAGTGTCACAATAAATATTGACTTCTTTTTTTGAACTGATGCTCGTTTAAAAAATCCATGACTTGTGCAAGTAGTTTGCTTGCATGATTTTCCTTTTTGTGCATCCAATAGACTTTTTATAGTTGTATCCTTCTCATTTAGATACCTTGTGCCTGCTTCCATTGTCAAGGTATTGAAGTGCCATGTAGCATGCTTTATACATATTCCTTTGAGCTTGCATGTCTTCTTCTCACAATCCCTCATCTAACTGAAACATATTTTATTGCTTGTAAGCTTTGGCTAGCATATCCATTGAGATAAGGAGTTGGAAGGAGTTAAGAAGAGAATAATAAAAATTAGAAAATGAACAGAGGTGAATGTGGCATGGTTGGGAAGAAATAATATCGATTGGTATAAGGAAGGTAACATAATATGAGATACGAAAAACATGAACGAGATGGAAGTAATGACACTTGAATGATTTTAATGATGACAAGCTTCTCCTTCAATTGCATTAAATGCTTGTATTCATGTTTTATCTATTTGTCTATGAACAATATAAAAAAACAATAATAAAATAAATGTGAAGCTTTTTCCTTTTGATAAAGGGAACCTTCTATCTTTTGGGCCTTTCTTACTCCACAAATTTAGATAAATATTGGTTTAGTCGAGTTTAGATAGTGTTTAGAGTTACATATATTGGAAACTTACTTCAAGGCATGTACACTGAACACTCCTTAGGCTCATCCAAAAAAATATTCCTCTCAACCATTGGTTTTCTCTAGTAGCAAACATAAGGGTTCAAGAACCATAAGCTTGTCAATGTTATCAAATTCTTGGATTATATTTCTTCTTTAATTTTATCTTGAAATATTCTTATTTGTTATTTTTCTTGTCCCTGAGAAATAAAAAATTGAAGCATGGTACAAAGAAAATAAGAGGGACTATTCAATAAAAGGGGTTATCTCTATTATACCTCATTGTAGGTTGAAAAGCCTACCAGAATTAAGCTAAAATACTATAGTTCCTAGAAAATTTGGGAGTAATGATGCAATACATAGGGGGTGGATGTCACTTTATATAGCTCTTTCTATATGGAGGACCCACTATTCTATCATCATGTTCAACCTTTCCTTCTTTGGCCTAGAACTTTTCTATTTCAAAAAAGTGCATTTCCAATGCGATCAAATCAGCACCTCACAAAATCTACCCCAGACCTCAAAATATCATGCATGTGAGTTATCTAATGTCCTTTTCAAGGTGCCACTTCTGTAGTGTGGCTACCTTTTTGGTTAGTGGACTTATTATTATTTTTATATGCTTATATACTAGCTTTATTTACATGTCAACTCTCTACACAAAATTGTGGTATGCCTCTTCATATCGATGGAGCTCAACTTTAATTTTTCATCGAAATATAAAATGGCTCAACCATATGATGCCAAACTTGAGCTTCTATCTATGATACACTTCTTGAAGTGTGTAGATTATTTTTGTTGGGCATTGAAATTTGGTTGACTTTGGGTGATGTTTGACTCCAAGCATTGCCTAGCATAGTACATCAAGAATAATCATAGGTAATTATTTTTGAGTGCATGAGTTATTGGGTATATTTCCCATATGTGTTGGATTGACAAGCAATACATACATAGTTCCCAAAAACACGCTTATCATTGGCTATGAATTCAACACAATATTCTTCTATTGTACATTGTTTTTCTATTGGATTCTCCTAATTTTTTGGCCATAGTTATTGTAATCCATGACTCGGTAAGCCTTGAAATTTCTTATAGCCAGATTTTTGACTTTGTTATTTTCCCATATTTGATAGAATTATTGTCTCAGAAATATGATCACTCATAAATAGCTCATGCAAGATTAATTTTTCCTCATTTTGTGGCCAATCAATTACCTCCATATTTGCATGTTTTGGGACTTCTTCTATGAGGCCCACCTTTTGTTATTCATACTTTTCAATATAATATGGATTAGGCTTCTCAACATATATCTATACAAAATTTTATATGCAGAGTATATAGTCATGTGATCATGATCTAGGGCTAGGTTACCCCTTAACTGATTCAAAAACACATTTGATAGGCACATCCCAAATAATGGTGGTAGATCAACAACTATCATGTATTGCACTATTTCAAGGTATAGGGATCTATGTAACAATATTGAAACCTTTTTTATGATGCCAACTATTTGGATTTACATTTTATTGAAACATAGTATCATAGATTTCAATTTATAATAATTGAATTTCATGGTATTGTAGACTACCCAAGGTATAATTGTGATGATAGTTTTTGGATTTTTTTCACAATTATGCAACACCCAACCTTCTAGACATGAGGATAGATAAAAGGGTGGAGACTTTATCTTACTCATGCCAATAAATTATTACCTATGTGTAGATTTAAAATCTTTAAAAATGGTCATACCGTTTTGTGAACCCTTTAGAGTTGTTTCGACCAAATTCAATTGTTTGGAAAGAAACAAGTTTTATTTTAGAATTTTTACTTCTTTCATAATACTATCTCTGGTTTCATTTGGTAAATCCAAAATTTAGACTGATTTCTTGAATATTTTTTGATACATTCAACAATTTTTTATCCTCTATCTCCTAGTTATGTCTAGAAGATATAACTTGTGTTAAGTCTCTTTCCTTTGGTGGTTTAAATTTGATGCTTCTAGACTTAGCATTTCTATACTTGGTATTCTAACACACAGCTTCAAATTTATTTACTCTTATTTCCATCTTTGTGGACATGGTGTCAATTATGAATCTTCTTCTTTAGCTTGTTTCCTTGACTCTATTTATTACCTTATGTTTTTTAGATTCCCAATATTCTAACCATATGTCAATGAAGAAATAGGTCCAAATACTAAATCTAGATTGACCAAAAACTCTATGGGGAATTCCTCCTCTATGAAATATTATCATAGATCCATTGTAAGATCTACAAGATCACCTATTATTTTAGTTACCTCTAGGTAGAAATGAGACTAACAAACTTGGTAAATTTTACCATTATAATGACTATCAAATGTCAAGCACTTAGGCATATCTAAGCTAGGGTATTCCTCCTATTCTCATTATCCATTAATTTTGTTATTGAACATTACTTGATCTCTAGGGAAAGATACATTTTGAGGATATACCTCAATCCCTACTTTAACATATTGTCTTTCCACAACATTAATCTTATTTGTCAAGTGCTAAATCAAACCTATCAATTCTTGCACTATCTAGGATTCTAAGGTGGGTATGGTAGATGTATTCTCTATTGGGCATGGATAAGAGAGATATAGTTTGGTCAACATGTCATGTGATAGTGAAGATAGGGTTTTGAAAAAAACTTGTGGGTTCATTTGATAGGCCGAACGGATATCCCGGATGGTGATTTTGGGATGGATCTTTCCTACTGAGATGAGCATATTCTCTATTGTGATGACTACTTGGAAGATTTATGGGAATATTTTTTCATTGAACTATTGAATTATAAATCTTAATTTTTTTTAAGAGCATAGATATAGTAAATGTAGGACTGGGCATGATATAGTCATATTTCTATATGGATCATTCTCTAAGTTCTTTTAAATCATATGTTAGAATTAGTAATGCTCCCACAAGGGAATATTTGGATAAAGAAAAACTAGGTGAGCAATATGAATAGATCTCCTAGATCATCAAAATCTAATATGAGGTGTTCAACCAGGTCATCCCATGCCCTAATGCATTTTTCCTTTAAGGAGTGATACCATAACAACACTTTGCTTTGGAAATATCGAGCAAGAAGTCTAACCATCATATATTTTAATGTAATATTATAGATGGTAGCTAGAGCAACCATACCTTAATAGTTCTCATAAGCTATTTTACCACTACCATCATAAATGGGTAAGCCTTTCAAAGCAACCTAGGGAATATCATGGAGATCCAAAATGTCAATAGGTTTAGCATTATTCAAGCTAGAAAATTGTTTTCAGCCATGACTTCTGGATGAAATTTTTTGAAGCTAACGATCTCATTTTTATCTCCATTATTATATAGTTCTAGGTTCTACCATCAGTGGATCTACTAATATCTTTGTTTCTTTCATCAATGGAGTCACTAGGTGAATATGTGTTCTCCACTGAAGAGGTTGATTATTCATAAAAATATTGAGTCCTCTACAATGTATTTTGAAGCCTTAATATTAATATAAAACTCATAGGATAAATTCCATAGGATCAAATATAATATAACCACAAGACAATGATAAAAATGAAACTTCTAAACTTAACAAGAGAGAACACAATATGTAGAATTCTATTATGTAAAGAACTTGTACAACTAAGTTATGGATTTTTTTGTCCATAATATATCTTCTTCAAGATCACCATTAAGAAATGCACTTTTTACATCCATTTGATGAAGTTTCCATCCATGGTGTGCTTCCAAAGCATAAATTATTTTTATAGTAGTCATTCTTGTTGGTGCAAAATTTTCTTCATAATACATTCCTTCTATTTGTGTATATAATTTTACAACTAGTCAAGCCTTGTACTTGTCAAGTGAACCATCTACTTTATATTTGACCTTATAAACCCATTTGCAACCAACTATTTTATTTCTTGGAGGTATCTCAACTAGATTCCATGTTTTATTTTTTAGCAATGATGTATATTCTGATTCCATAACTACCTTCCATTTTTTTTGTGGAAAACATCCCAAAAGGGATGCCACTTTCGGGTAAGACCCAAGGAGGCAAGGGTATCCATTCCGCCAAAAACGCCCAGGACTCGGACCTGGCCTACCACCTTTGACATACTCAAGGAGCAAACAAACACACAAAACCAATTTAAAAATAAGTAAATAACAACAAAAATAATAAAATAAAATAAAAAACATGCTCCTTGAGTGTGTCAAAAACAAAAGCACAACCAAACACGCACAATAAGATAAAATAAACCACAACACAAACCACATAGGAAAACACAAGAACCACATAACAAAACACAAACAAGACAAAAACAACAGAACACTACAAAGACATAACCCAAAAAAAAACAAGAAAAATAAACACAACCAAAACCTAAAAAATTAAAAAATAAGATAAAAATAAAAATAAAAAACAACCAACAACAGACAATAAACAAAAACAAAAAACATAGAAAACACTCACCCATAAAAACACGAAATAACACAAACAAAGAGAAACCCAAGAACAAGAACGACAAAAACACAAGAACAATAACAAAAAACATAAAAAAAAAAACAAAACAACAAAAACACAAGAACAACAAAAAACAACACAAAGAACACAAAAACAAAACAAAATAAAAAAACCCACCCACCTTAAAAAACTAAACAAAAAAATAAAAAAGAAATAAAAAATGAACAAAACAAAGACCTATCTAGACCAGAAGACTATTAAGGCAAGAATCAACAGAGGAAACAAAATAAAGAATAGAATGAGCTAGGGAACTAAAAAAAATGAATGAACCAAAGAGAAGCAAGAAAAAAACAAGAAGAACCTAGGTACCTTCAGAACTGGAGCCATCCAAAGATATGATAGAAAGAAGAGCTTCCCTAATTTGAGAAGCCCACCATATAGGAGGGTGGCCATAACAAGTAAGATCACCTTTGTCCAAAGCCCAATTAGCTAAAGCATCAGCACTCTTGTTTTGATCTCTGACCACATGATTGTAATCAACTTTCAAAAATCCCATCTGGATTAACTAAATCTTCTCAATAATTCTTTTTATTCTCCAATCCACCTTATGATTCTTAGAAGGATTCTTCAAGATATTAATCATAAGTTGAGAGTCATACTCAACTAACACCTTTTCCCATCCAACCTTAGTAGCCTCCTGAAGACCTCTAAGGATACCATACCCCTCAGTAAGGTTATTGGAAAGAATACCCAAATTCTCAGCAAAAGTAAAAACCAGGGAGCCATCCGAAAGTCTACCAATTCCTCCCACACTGGCTTTTCCAGGGTTCCCTCTAGAGGCTCCATCAGTATTGACTTTTCCAAAATCCTTAGGAGGAGGTTGCCAATTTCTATTCCTATCCATCTTACTAATACTCACATTCCCTTTAAGTTGGTTGCCCTTAGAAGGTTTAATATTCAATCTTTGCATCACTTGATCCCATCTTTGGTGGGAGTTTTGGGGGTGATTAAGGAGATGATGGACTGATTCAACTAAGTTGGCTATGGTCTTTTACCAAATATAGTGAATATCCTTCCTATCTTGATTAAAAATTTGGTTGTTCCTTTCATTCCAAATATTCCAAAGAAGAATGGTAGAACCCATCCAAACTAATTGCCTAATAAAATGATCAACACCCTCTTGATTAGGCCAATCCCTCCAAAGTTGTTCAAAAGTAAAAAAATTGGACCACTATAAGCCAAGTAAAGTGGCCATTCTCCTCCACAACTCAGAGGCTAAAGTACACTCAATAAAAATATGGTTGATATTTTCTACATTCTCTTCACACATTTCACATCTAAAAGGGCCATGAAAACCACACTTCATAAGTTGCTCACCAGTAAGCACCCTACGATGCAATAAAAGCCAATTAAAGAACCTCACCTTAGGCCAGAGATTTTGAGCCCACAATTGAGAAAATATGTCAAAAGAATGGTTGGGATTATTATGGCATAAGGTCAAATAACCTTGAGCAATTGAATACTCACCCTTAGTAGTGTTGTTCCATCCAAAACAATCTTTTTCATGGGACCAAGAGAGGGATCTCATATGAAGGATGCCTTGGATATCTTGTCTTTGCCTTTCTGGGATTTGAATAGGCCAGTCCTCAATAGGGATCCAATATCTACCAACCTTTGAATTACCAGTATGGTACCGATAGTAATTAGCCACCTTTATCCAATTAGCTCGGTGAAGCTCCTCCATCCAAGGCCTCCAATCGGGACACTGAGTTATCAAAGGCTTGTGACCATCCCAAGAATCTGTCCAAAAATTTACATGTTGACCATTATGAATGATCCAAAATAATTTTTTCTTTATCAAATCCTCACCAGTCTTAAGAACTGCTAAAATGGGAGAACCTTTGGTAGGAAGTTGATAGCGAAAAAGGTCTTCAGGACTTTTGTTCTCAGCATATTTAGCATGGAGATTATTGGTCCAAAGAGCATTGGGGTTATGCAACATCCTCCAATATAATTTAGCAGCTAAAGCTTTGTTGTTATTAATTGAAGACCGTAATCCTAACCCCCCTTCACTCTTAGGAAGACATAAAGTATCCCATTTCACCAAGGCCCATTTTCTTTTCTCCTTAGTACCACTCCAAAGGAAACGATGACTGATTTGATCCAATTCTCAAAGAACAGCCTTTGGGATATTCAAAATGGAAGAAACATAAATAGGAATAGCTTGAAGGACTGATTTTACCAAGGTGATTCTACCCCCAGAAGAAAGCCACTTGTTGGTCCACTTTCCAATTTTCTTCTTGACTTTGTCCAACAACCAATTCCAATCTTTATTTTTTTGCCTTTGAATATTTATGGGAATACCTAAATAAGTGATTGGAAGAGAGGTCTTCTTATATCTTAGCTTATCCAAGACCATTGATTCCTGTCTAGAAGAGCAGTGAAAGAAAATAACTTTAGATTTGTCTTCATTGATCAACTACCCAGTAGCCTTAGAAAAATAGCTAATGATTTGCTTAATATTAGAAGCTTCCTTAACCGTAGCTTTACCTAAAATAGTAGAGTCATCCACAAATTGAAGATGAGAGATAGGTCTAGCTCCATGAGCAATGGTAACTCCCTCAAGGGTTTTTTTTTCCCTCTTTTTGGTTATAGTCCTACCCAAGCATTCAAGCAAGAATGATGAATAAATAAGGGGATAGCGGGTCACCTTGCCTAATACCTCTAGAAGCTGGGAAAGACTAAGAAGGCCTGCCATTGATAATAACTAAGTAGGAAACTGAAGAGATACATCCCATAATCCAATCCATCCAATCCTTAGAGAAACCAAATTGCCTCAAAACTTTGATAAGGAAGTGCCAATCCACTCTGTCATAAGCTTTGGATAAGTCTAACCGAATGAACATGGAAGGAGAATTTTGCATATCCATGGAATGGATGGCTTCCTAAGCAAGAACTATCTCATCTACTATTTGACATCCTTCCACATAACCCCCTTGCTCTGGGGAAATAATCTTATGCAAAAGAGGCTTCAACCTTTCTGCCATGATTTTAGTAATGATTTTGAGAAGAACATTACATAAAGCAATAGGTCTAAAAGCTGAGATATGATCAACCCCTTGAGCTTTTGGAACAAGAGTAATATAAGTTTTATTGATAACCTTCAAAATTTCTTTGGCTTTCCTGGCTTCTTCCACCACCTCTAATAAATCAACATGAAGGATATCCTAGAACTCTTGGTAGAACTCAATAGGAAAACCATCAGGACCTGGGGTTTTCCCTTTTTGCATTTTAAAAACTACTTGTTGAAGCTCATTGATAGTAACAGGAGCAATCAAAATAGAGTTCTCCTTAGAAGTGATAAGATAAGGGATTGCTTGAAGAACATTATATTGTGAAGTTGAGTCAAGGGGAGTAGCAACAAAAATATTGGAAAAGTAATCAACAATAATAGAGTTCATGCCATCCCAAGTATAAACAACATCTCCAGAATCTGATTTTAATGAAGAAATAAAGTTGTGAGATCTTCGAGCTAGAAGAGATTTGTGGAAGAAATTTGTGTTTCGATCTCCTTCTTTGAGCCATTGAATTCTAGATTTTTGCTTCCATAATATTTCTTCTCTTTTTCCCATTCCTCTAACTGAGTTGTGAGTTTAATTTCATCTGCACTTCTCTTCTCTGTGAGGCCATCTAAATGGATTTTCTTATTCAAATTTTCAAGATAAGCAATAACTTCATGTTTTTTTTATGAACATCCCCAAACTCTTTCCAGTTCCAAGTCTTGATTTTGGATTTAATGTATTGCAGTATTTTGGCAAAACAGAACATCTTAGTCCCATGCCTAGGTTTACCTTCCTTCCACCATTGTTGCACATGAGGTCCGAAGGAAATGTCTCTAAGCCATATTAATTGAAAATGAAAAGGAGAGAAACTCACATTGGTTTTCCACATTTCCACCATGACTAGCCAATGATCCGAACCAACATTATTAAGAGTCTTCACTTTAGGAATGTGACCATGGATTAAGAAATTTTCAGAGAGCAAAAACCTATCCAATCTCTCCATTATACAAGCTAAGCCTTGCCTTCTGTTAGACCAAGTCATAAGGCCATTATCCAGTTGGATATCCACAAGATGGAGGTTTGCAATATATTCACTCATGAGGTCAGTGCTTTTGTCCAAATTTCTATTTCCCCCGATTTTCTCATCCAGAGAGAGGATGGTATTGAAATATCCTCCGATCAAGATCCAAGATTTAGGAAAATGAGAGATAATATGAGTAATATCCTTCCACTGTCTTCTTTTTTCCTCCAAATAAGTTGGAGCATAAACAATAATGCAGAGCATAATCTGGTTGGAATGTCTACTTTGAATAGCTATAGCCAACAAACCCCAACTACCAACCATATGGTGAATAACTACCTCTTTTGGATCCCAAAGACAAGCAATGCCACCCAAAGTCCCTTTGGAACTGAGGGAAACCACTTTTCCAGCTGGCCAAATTTTACTGGCAATTAAGTCCATATCCTCCATTGACATCTTTGTTTCTTGAAGGAAAACAAGATGTGGATGATTTACCTGAATCATTCTTCTAATTTCATTTTGTTTTGAAAGACTCCCTTTGAGTCCTCTAATATTCCAAGAGATGATCTTCATTAATACCATGGCTAAAAAATTTGGGAAGGGTATTAATCTTACCTTCCTCTACAAGCTTTTCACCTTCTTTTACCATGTGATATTGATTGGTCTTGTGACCTACTTTTTGATTAGAATCCATCTTCAATTTTTTTTCCCTGTTTCTTGACTTATTCCAATTGAATCCGAGATGGCTTCTAACCTTGAAGAATGCTCGTACACAACCAAAATTTTACTAGATGGTTCAACAGAGTCTATATTGGGACCTGCATTATTTGAAGTTTTGACATTTGAAATATTGTTTCTCTTGTGTAAATTTTCTCCTTTTTTCTGTTGAAAATCTTTTATTTGTTGGTTTCTCTGAGTTATTCCCTTCATATTTAAATTGTGTTTCTAAGATTTTAGTTTCCATTATTTCCTCTTCCTCGCTTGGGACATCATTTGTGAAAAGGATTTCAAACATATTAGCAGATGACTTTGATTGATCCTTCATAACTGATTTTTTTTTAGTGTTCTTCTTCTTATGCATTTGGAAACCTGTTAAGTTTATATCCTCTTTCTTTTGATCGGGAATTTTATTTGGGCAAGCACCGGCCAAATGACCATATTCATGGCAAATTCTACAACGAAAAGGAATGTTCTCATAGTCCACTACTTGCTCCCAAGTGTCTTCCCCAAATTGTAATGTGATCTTTTTAGGTAGGGGTTTGTCAAAATCCATTAAAACACAAATCCGAGCATAAATAATATGTTCAAGTTTTTGAGTACAATCAGCAGTCATCATAAAAGTTCCTAAAGAGTTTCCAATTGAAGAAAAAATAGTAGGATTCCAAAATTCAATAGGAAGGCCAAAGAGTCTAACCCACACGGGAGCTATAGAAGGCATCTCTTCTTCGACTTTAAATTTAGTATGTCAGGGCTTCATGAAAAGCCCTACCCTTCCAAAAAACCAAGGACCCCCTTGAAAATTTTTCTCTCTATCTTCATTATTATCAAATAAAATAAGAAAATAACCATTTGGATAAATAGATATTTGTTTTTTTTTTGGTAAGTAAGAGAATATTATAATTAACACCGGGTTTTAACTGGTTGACCCAAAACCATTTTACAAAATAGGGTCCACTGACCAACTGGACAAAGGCCAAGCCCTAAAAGTTTAAACTGACAACAAAAAGGGCCAAGACCTATTCTTCCAACAGAATACAGCCAAACTAAACTATGGAAGCCTAATAATATGGCCATCAGAAAAGAAAGACGCAAAATAGAACTAACAAAGACAAAAACTAATCATGCAAGCACCATGCAGAGTAGCTTGTGCCCATATAAAAATAATAGAATATGGTCAAAAAAACATCCAATAGAATGGACAGCCAAGAGGCCAAGCAGTCTTCCTTGTAGTCCTCATCTAACTTCTTATCAACCTCCTTGCCATCATCTTTAGATTTTGCCTTTAGATTTTGTAACTCACCTTTAGTTTTCCAGATTTTTGTAGCCAAGACTTTGAAAGCAGATAGACTCGAATGAAAACCCACGAACTGACAAATTAGTCCTCTTTTTTCTAAATCTTCAATGCCAGTCTGAATGTTATCCATATCAAGCTTAACAATAGGAGTTCCATCAGCTTCTTTAAGACATCCTGACTCTGTTTTCTTGGGATCAATATTAGGTATTCTTAGAGGTTTATGGGAAGCCCTAATATTGATATTAGCATTGGGTTGAGGCTGTCCACCATGAAGGGCATCCCTAAAATTCATTTTTGGGACTGAGTCTTTGAAATTCTTACCCTTGATAGGGGTTTTCATAGTAGAATTATTTTGTGGGTGCACCTTAGCACCAAATTCACTTAAGATATGAGCCATTTTTTGATCAACTACTTGAAACTTGTTTTGTGATCTCTTTAATCCTTGCCCTAGACGTCGTGGAAAGGTATGGTTTTCACTTTTCTTTTGTGCAGTAAATTGGAAGTCATTGTCACTCAAGTTCATAGTATGATCTGTTGAAATACAAATTTCTAACCCATATTGTATCCCCTGCAACATTTTCTGCTAAAATATTGAGCATAAACCACAAAAATATTGGTCGTTAGGGCCCGAAGGCCCTAAAAACCAACCTCTGGAGCTGCTTGCACTCAACCTAGATGAAACCCTCACATAGTCGCTTGCCAAATATGTCGTTCACACATAGGGATGCGCTAGGATCTTTGTTACTCCAAATTATATGAAAATTGGTGGAGATGTTCTAGGAATTTTCAAGCATCTACCCTTAAAATTTCATCTCAAACCGAGTCCGAATGAATGAGATATGGCCGAAATGTGTTCAGAAGTTTGGGCAGTCCTGCGAAAAACTTCTCATCTATCTTTTCTTCCTCCATATTTTTCCGAAAATGATGTGTATGTTCAACTACCTTCCATTTTGGATGATTCAAAACCTGAGTGTTGTTTTAGGTTCATCCATGGTGCTTATAATACTTTGTTTATTCTAGTTAGACAGTGAACTTAAGATCTTGTAGTAGTAAGATATGGCATTTGCTCAAGATTTGAATCTCTAAGTGTAAGATCTGACATTGTGCTAAGCACGTGGAAGTCCAAAAATTCTTAATCACGCTATAGATGGTTTTCATCCTGACCATAATTCTTCTGGTGTAACATTATCTAGTATTCTTGTAGGTAATCTATTCTACAAATATATAGTTGTTTTAACTACTTCTTCCCAATATTGATGATCAAGATGAACTTTTTAATCATACATATAACCATTTCCATGATAGATCTATTTCTTATATCTACAATACCATTTTGTTGTGGTGAATATGTTGTTGTAAGTTGTCTTTTTATTTCATTTTCTTCTTAAAATAGATTGAATTCTTTTGACAAAAAATTGCCTCTTCTATCTAAACAAATATTCTTGATAGTTTTGCCTAATTCCTTTTTTCAACTAAAATTTTGAATTGTTTAAACAATCAAATGCTTCATATTTGTATTTCATAAAGTATATACCCACATTTTCCTAGAATAGTCATCAACAAATAGTTGAATTATGTCCTCCAATACTAGTAACATTCATTGGACCACATAAATTTGTAAATATTAATTCCAATGGTTTTTGAGATCTATGTTGATGAAGTTCAAAAGGTATTCTATGTTGTTTTCTTGCTAAAAATTCTGGACACATTGTATATTTCCAAGATATTTTTGGTAATCCTTCTACCATTTGATATTTAGCCATTTCATTCAATGATGATGCACTTGTATGTCCTAGTCTTTTATGCATTAGGAATGTTTTTGTTTCAAACATTCCTAATGAAAGAGATAAAATTTTTATTGTATCTAGAGTAAACAAACTATCTCTATAAGATATTGAAGTTATCAATTTTCCTTGCTTGATAATATGACATTATTTTATTCCTTTGATAAATTTAAATTCTACTATCAAGTTTTGATCCACAAGTTGAGAAACTGAAAGAAGATTAGTAGTTAATCATGGGGCATATAACATATTATTAATTACTCCTTTTCCATTTGTTATATTGACTAGATAATTTCCTACCTTTTTGACTTCATAAGTCATACTATTTGCTATAACAATCGGTTTCTCATATTTTTCATAAAAAGTATTAAACCATTGTTTATTTTCAATCATATGTGTATTGGCTCCAGAATCTATGTACCAATAATCCATAATAACTTCTAAAGTAGTAAACCTTATGTCTCCCTAGTTAAAGAGTGAATTTTGTAAATTTTATGTTTCCCTAGTAAACCTTATGTCTCCTTTTGACTCCCAAATTAATAATTTGCAAATATTCAAGTCTTAAAAATATATATTAAATAAATTTCAAATCTGGAAATTTATCAACTTATAAATCTAATTCTCTTATCACTCCTAATTCAATCTTAATAAAAGAACTTTAATAAATAACTCTCTACCTTATTACTCCTAAATTTAATAAAACTTTATAATCACTTCTTATCTCTCCAACTAAATTAATTATTTATTTAACTATCACCTTATAACTCCTAATGTTAATTAAACTTTATAAAACCCTAAAAGTTTGAAAATTGTTGTTGAAATTACACAACTCACCCCAATTGGGGACCCACTTCAGACTTTGGTTTTAATTTTTGATTTTTTGTTTACATCAAGAATTTGAAATTGCTTACATTGCTCACATTAAGGTTTTAAAATTGCTTGCATTTGAGTATTTTGAAGAATTGTATTTTAGTTCCATTGATTTAGATTGAATATTTTAAATATTTGATTTTCAATGGTATTATTTTAGATTGAATATTTCAAAAAATTTTGAATTTCAAAGGTTTCTCTATGGTTCAAAATATTTCATCATCTTGCCCTAAATTTACTACAAATTTGAAATTGCCATAACTTTTGATGGAAAACTCTATTTGAGGTGATTCAAAGCCTAGTGGAAAGGTCTTGAGCTCATCTATACAATGATACCAAATTTGTAGAATATTGGATGTGAATTTTATCCAAAAATGGTAGTTTCCCATGGCAGCCCATGAATTTCTAAATGCAATATCTCTTGATCCACAATGAATTTTTGGGTGATATTAGCGGTTTTGGATACCCATTTGGCTCATTTAGAAATGTGGAAAGTTTCAAAAACAATTGGGTACTTTCAAATTTTACCATTTTTTCTTAACCTATGAAAATACTCTAAGCTTTTGATCATGGATTAATGTTTAGGTTAATTTAGGATTTAATGATAATTATCCCATGAATTAATATTCTTCTTACTTCTCAGACTTCCTAAGGTTCGATGTCCTTTAATTTCTAAGTGCATAATTCCAAAACATTTAGTATAAGGCTTAAATCTTAAGTTTTGAGTATAAAATCCATGCGCCCATTTGTACCACGACACCAAAATGAAGTCTTCCTTAGGTTTATCATATTTTTCTAAGTCTAAAATATTCAATGATAGACCCTTTAAAATGCCTAAGTATTCTACGGGTCCCTTTAAAATATAATATCCTTGTAACTTCACGGAGATAAATAGCTCACATTCATTCAATGAAATCAAAGAAGACACTTTCAAAGCTGAGAATTGCACTTTAGTTATTTAGTCAAGATCAATAAGTTAAAGATCGAACATCACAAAGATTAGTGGCTCTCATTATTCAAATAATTTCTAATAGATCGTGTTAATAGTTGGAAGCAAAGCTCAAAATCTTAAAGTTCTATTTGATACACCCTAAATGGATAGCTCAGAAGCAACATCGTGAGATCCACGGCTTGGACATACCACTAATGAGAATAAAATACCTAAATATTAAAGCCCCAAATTTAGTCTTCGTTAATTAAAAATGATACTTAAAACTTTGTCTTATGTGCTCAAATTTAACGGCTTGAAAATAACATTAAGAGATCTAACAACTTGGAGGTACCGTCGATGAGAATAAAAGACCCAAAGTATAACATCAGGGAAGAATCAGGTCAAAGTCAAAAAATGATAAAGGTAACTTTAATTCCTAAAAGATGAACGACTCGAATTTTAGCCGAGAGATCTAATAGCTTGAAGGCACTACCCATGAGAAATAAAATCCCACAAATTAATGGTCTGACCTTAGTCCTAGTTAATTGAAATTGTACGTCATCTAATTTCATTTAAGAATGTTCATACCTTAGGAAAAAAAATATTATATGGAGGGTCTAAGTTCATCGATACTAAATATTAAATCATTTGTACGCGCTCATATATTTTAATACTAAGGTCTAAAAAAAACCTAAGATAACAAAAAATAATAATTTTACCCCTCGACATTAAAATCACAAAAAATATTAAAGAACCTCAACGTTAAACTTAATACTTGGGACATAAAATTAAAGCAAATCAAACAATTAATAAGAGCCCATTTTCAAAAAATGAATTATTCGAGAGCTTAAGGCATAATAAAGAAAATCAAAGTTTTAATAAAGGAAATTAAAGGAACTTTAGACTTTGAACCTTAGCATTAAATTTTAAGTTTTACGGAAGTAAACCAAAAGGAGTCGGAATACGTACCTCATAATTTTTTAAATCAAATCTAATAAAATTTGGATGGTTAATTACATTGTGAATTAATTTGAAATCTAGAGTGTCATAAGAAAATGTAAAGGTTTGTTAATCGAGAGCAATATATGTTAACGACTAAGCGATTTATTAAAAAGTTAATAGATAAGCATATTAAGAAGATAATCTCCAATATTTACAAATAAAATAAATAAGTGGTGGAAACTCTAGTGTTTTATTTAATATTTTGACATTAAAATTAAAATGAAACCTTAGAGTTAAATTTTATACTTTGGCCATAAATTTAAAAGCAAAGACATTTAGCATAAAATTAAATGAAATGAGTTTGAACCTTAAAGCATAACTTTAGCATTTAAAATTTAATTAAAATGGAGCTTTAAGTATTAAGTTTAATAATTTGAACCTAAAAATTAAAAGAAATTAAACTTTATAAAATCAATTAATTGAATTGAACTAATATATGTTTTTTTTTTTTTTTTTTTTTGAATTTACATGGTGGAATCGGTAGCCGCCACGAATCCAGGCAGGTTGTCCGGCTTTTATGGCTGCCACAGTATTCTGCGTTGTCCACCCTAGAAGCCACCACATAGATCTTCGCACAGTCCGCCCTTATAACCACCATGCCACAATCATTTTAAAACTTTTATGTCGTTGAAAGCACTAGGAAAGGGACAAGCGTTCAGTCCGACGAACTAATATATGTTATTCTTCTGTATTACAGGCAATTAAATCAGAAAGCAAGAGTTGAAAGCTAGAACTATAAGGGAATAAAAGAAAGCAAAGAGAATGAACCTAGACCTGATCTTGTCCAGATAGTGTGTCACAACTCAAAGTACCTGAAAAGCGATGATTCAGCTACCCAATATTCATAAGATGTTAACAAAGCAGTTAAAGATCCATGGCTGAAATTGAAGATCTAAATCTAGAAATCCCCAATTGGATACCCTATCTTCTCAATTGAAGATATCTTAGATAGCTAACTCATTTACAACTGTAAAACACTAAAAATATAGTTGTAAAACAATGAAAATATAGCTATGAAGCACTAAACACCATTGTAAAGCACTAAAAATTTGAAATTGTAAGGCTATAAATAGTCATTGAGACCCCATTTCAAAAGGTCGGATTCCACTATTAGCAATAGGACTTTTAGAATTTTCTTTTCTTTGGTAGTTGGTGGAAATTTGCACCCCTATCATTGTACTTGGAGAATTGTATTTGCAATCATCTATAGCAAGCAATTATGAGAATGTACTTATTGAACATCTTTATCAATGCAAAATATTAGAATTCTTGGTGTAATCTGTGCATGATGGTGGTGGTTACATTTGAGTCAATTCTAGTATTTTGTTTCTTTCCCTTTGAATATGGAACCACTTTGATGTTAGATTGTGCAAGAGCTAGTCTAATTTGATTCAGAGTTTGCTTCTTTAATAAATTCTTCTACAAATATTTAATGATGCACTGGTTTCTTTTCTTTTCTTTCTCTAACCCTTTTCTTTTGAATTTTCTTTGAAACTTGATTAGAAGTAGATTAGTTGAATTTTAGTTTTTGAAGCTTATTCTTATGATTATGTGCTTCATTTATTTCAATTTTTAGAACAAACATTGTAATTTTCTATAAATATTATGTTTCATAATGCAA
The DNA here is from genome assembly GCA_028583015.1 of Wollemia nobilis. NCBI lineage: Eukaryota > Viridiplantae > Streptophyta > Pinopsida > Araucariales > Araucariaceae > Wollemia > Wollemia nobilis. Next base: position 24,866,097 of record JAQPPZ010000541.1, on the reverse strand, counting down.
TGAATGTGATATATTGATAATTTTAAGGTAGCAAGCCTAGAATCTTGCTTTTATTTGATTTTTTAAAGTAATTTGTGCTATTAAATGTTCATACCTGATGATTAATTTAGTAATTAAACTAGACCTTTAGTTCTTCATATTCAAATAGTGAAGAAAAACTCACCCTTGTAACAATTACATGTAACCCTGAGTGGTCCACGTGCTTTCCCTTTTATACTCTTTTATTTAAGACTTAATAATTGACATATTTTATTAATTAGATTAGACCAACCTTACGAGAACCTTGGGGAAATCTAGGGTTATGCATAATGGTTAATTATCATAAACTAACGGGTATTAGGATTTTTAAAATTTAAAATTGGTTAATATTGGGACCTTGGACGTCGGCCCATTCACCCAAAATTTTTGGGGGTAATTTTTTTTGCGATCGGTTTGCCCCAAAATTATAGTACTTTACTGTTTAAATTTTAAATTGTCAGCCTTCCCGCCTAGATTTTTGATTGATTCACCTTAATATTATATATAATTTTATTAACCTAGATAAATTCACCTATATATACCCCCACTATATGTATCTAAAAATACATGTTAAACATTGGTTCTTGATTGACAATAGAGAATGTTGGAATATGTAATGCAACATTGTATAAATTATTCTTAGACTAAAATATAAAGTCTAAAGAATAATATTTGAATTAGAAAATAATTATATTGTTTAAAAATATTCCCACCCAATTAATAAATAAAATAAGGGTGCTAGGAATATTTAATTTGTGGGAAAATGTTATTTCCCCTTTTCTAGAAAATATTAAAAAGTAACCAATCACTTTTTAATATTTGATAGATGCCACTTGTCACACATCTCAAGATAATATTGTGATAAGATTAGGGTAATTTTAGGGTTGTAGTAGAAAATATTCTCTTTAAATAGGGGTGTTGTCTACTACATCTTTATATATATATATATATATATATATATATATATATATATATATATATATATATATATATATATATATATATATATATATATATATATATATATATATATATATTCATGTTGATGCATATTATTGCATAACATTGAAGAATTCTTGTATTGTTGAATCATTGAGTAATATAGTGAGATTCATAGTGGATGTTTCCCTTCTTCATTTGAAGTAGGGTTTTACCACTTAATATTGGTGTTGTAGGTTTTCCTATTTTGTGTGTGATTGATCTTGTGGAGCATTCTTTGATCTTGGGGAGACTTTGCTTGTCTCACAAAGAAGCCAAAAAATGAGTGAAAGCAAAGAAGCAAAAAAAATAGTGAAAGCAGAGAATATGAAATACTATAAGCAATAGATGAAATACTATAGAAGAAAGACTATAGGAAGAAGACAAAATATTATAGATAGCAGACGAAAAACTACAAAGAAAATACTATACACAACATATGAAAGATGAAATACTAGAAACAAAAGACTATAGGTAGTAGACAAAAGACTTTAGGCAACAGATGAAAGACTACAGACTAAATACTATAGACAATAGACGAAAGACTATAGACAAAAGACTATAGGTAATAGATGAAATACTATAGATAAAATACTATAGATAGTAGACAAAAGAATACAAACAAAAGACTATAGGTAGTAGACAAAATACTACAAATTAAAGACTATAAGCAGTAGATGAAAGCCTATGGATGAAAACAAAATTCTATAGGTAGCATATGAAATACTATGGATAAAATACTATAGGTAGTAGACTAAATACTACAGACAAAAGACTATAGACAACAAATGAAAGACTACGAATAAAATACTATAGGTAGTAGACCAAAGACTAGATAAAATCATATAGGCAGTAGATGAAAGACTACAAATAAAATACTATAGGTAGTAGACAAAAGACTATAGGTAACATATAAAAGACTACAAACAAAAACCTATAGGTAGCAGATAAAAGAATATGAACAAAATACTATAGGCAGTAGACAAAAGACTATAGGTAGCAGATGAAAGACTATGGATAAAATACTATATGTAGAAGATAAAAGCCTACAGGTAGAAAATAGGTCCTCTCATTTATGTGGTCATATCATGTTTATGGTTGATAGACTCTCGTAGCCTGCACTACCAATGATAAATAGACCATGACTTCTTTTGATGCTCCACTTGTTTGCCATAATTTTTTAATAAGGACATGAAGTCAGACCTTATTTGATTACTTTTGTTTATCTATAATCTTAGTGGTGGTAGCAATGCATGTTAGTTTTTATTCATCAATATTTGTACCATAGAACAAAAGCATATTTGCTTTACCTTTCCTTTGAAAAGTTTCTCCTTTCAATGTAAGTTACAAAAGTATATTTCCCTTGCCTATCCTTTTAAGTGCATGTTGTTAAAATGTTAGCAAGTGACATCCATAAATGGATGAAAAAAATCAAAGATCATTGCAATAATTCAAAGCATCATTTATGCTACAAAACAATGAACTTACAACCACACAATTAATACCATGTGATTGAAATCAATTTTTTTCAATCTCACTTTATTTTTCTAACATTTTTCTTTACAGGTACAATGGCTCCAACTCCCAATGGAAACAAGGGAGAAAAATATTTTGGAAAAAAAGTATCCTAAAATATTTTAGCCATATCTCAAAATCCAATGAGGCATCGAAATACAATAAGGCACCGAAACCTGCACAATTACAAGGTACATACTCGTTTTACCTACTTAATAGTAATTTTAATAAGTAATTTTTTAAAATAATAAAGAACATATTTGAATACAGAATATCCAATTGATCTTGATACGCCTCCACTAGAAGATATTCCCCAAGATGAAATACATTATGAAAATTTGATCAACAATAACATACAACAACTTGAACAGTTACAAGGTACATACGCGTTTTACCTACTTAATAGTAATTTTAGTAAGTAATTTCAAAAAGTGATATAGAACATCTTTGAATGCAAAATCCAACTTATCCTGATATGCCTCCACTACAAGATATTCCCTAGGATGAAATACATCATGAAAACTTGATCAACAATGACATGCAACAACTTGAACAGAATATTGAAACTAGCATACAAATCCAAAATGAAAATGATCATTCTAACCAAATGCACATTTCTTTAAAATATTTGACTAAGAAACCTAAACATAGGAAGTTAACAAGTTGGACTATTGGAAGGTCATTTCAAATTGAATGGGCATAAAAATATCCATTTATTGAACCAGTGTAGCCAGAAAATAGTAATGATACGCCAAAGGAATGTATATGTGTTATTTGTAGTTGGAAACTAGGAAAAGATCTTAAGATGCAATTAAAGTTGGATACAATAGAAAAACATTGTGGAAAATTTTATGTTAAAGTAAAAGAATCTGATGGAGAAACTAAGAAAATAATTAGGTGGAAGAATACATAAAAATACATACATGTCAAATATGCAATAGACTATGACAAAGAGATGAAACAAAAACAAATACTAGCTTAGAATGGTGGAATGATACTAGTACAGTTTCAAGAAAACCACAAAAATCACTTTAGTTTTGAAAAGTTTGTAGTTTTCTATCATATTTACTATTCTTACAAAAGATAGACCTATGTCAAAATTTATTTATTTTAAGCATCTCTTGAAAAGTTTGTAGTTTTCTATCATATTTACATAATCTCCCCAGTTACCATTGCTCAAATTTAAGTGGTTGGAAAATGGAAAAATATCTATCTTTCGTTGAGAAGAATGACCTAAAAGAGAAAGTTAAAAATTATAATTTTATTTCACTTTCTATTGATGAGGTAATTGCTATTGATAACACATATTGGATTTGCATGCATGTTTACACCTTTTAAAATCATGTAAGGCAACCTCATTTGCTAGAAATACATAAGATGGTGGAAAATTGTAATGCTGAAAATCTTTACAATGTTGTTATTACTAGCTTAAAGAATATTGCTGGAATGGATGATGTAGTAATAACCAATAAATTAATATGTATTAGAGCTAACGGTGTTGTTATAATGCAAGGTAACATAAATGGTCTTTGTGTTCAATTTCAAACATCTATTATCCCATATTTGATCCCGATTCACTACATGGATCATAGAACGAATATTACATACAAAGTTGTAAGCACATTTAAAAATGTTGCAAGAGTTCAAGAACTCATTTGTGAAGTACACGCTTATTTTTTGTGCAGTCCAAAAATATTTGCAGAGTTTCAACAGTTTGCACTAGGACTTATAGAAGGTAAATATTTGTTGAAAGTTGCAGATATTAGGTGGATTTCATTGTATCAACCTGCAATGAGAGTTTTCAAACAATATAAATTATTAGTAGATTTTATGTATGATAGTGAGGGGCAGTTGATAAAGCAAAATATTTTCTATATCGTATGAGATATTTGGAAACACTGCTCACTTTCTGTGGTATTCTTCCAATGTTGCGTAAAATGAATACATTGATAAAACTTGCACACCAAAGATCCATTTATATTGTTGATTTCATTAGGCTTAGAAAATATATTTTTATGAATATTGATATGTTATACTTATCAAGTATAATTTTTATGGATCCTTTGTTTGATAATTGAAAAACTTTAACAAATTTCAATAAATAAAATAGTTTGTTGAAGTTCAACATTAATGATAATATTTGTATTAATGTTCACGGAAAAGAGATACCTTTATATTATTTTTATAAGATATTGGATATAGTTATTGAAGATGTTGAACAGATGCTAATCACATACAATAGATTTGATGAAGTTTTACTAAATGCAAGGATTAAATTAAGAAAAATAGCAGAAAATTTGACATAAGAAATCAGAAACTATTTTCAAAGATATGAGTTGCTTGAAGCGATGGGTGTGGTTAACCTTGTGTTTTGGGATTCAAGAACAGACTATAATAGTAAAAATGACTTTTTGAGTGGTGTTTTCACCCAGTTGTGAAAGTACACTCTCCTTTAGGATTTGGGTTCCAAATCCCCTCTTGCAAAGAAGTTAAACAAACAACTTCTCCAAGGTCTCCGTTGTATTTAGCATTTGCATATGTGTATTAGTAATCTCAAATAAAGATATTCAATTTAAATGCTTGGAACACCTTAGTGATTGCAAGTAACTGTAAACAAGGGGCAATGTTGGTTTATTTCATCATGAAACTTTAGTGATTGTTCATTGTTTTTTGGATTTTGATATTTTTTAGATGTTTATTTTAATGCCTTGAAAAGTTAAAACTTCCGGAAAAATATAAAAATGCGAGAAAATGAAAATGAAATGCGAAACTGAAAATAAAATGCATTCAGTATGATGCTATCCTATTTCGACAAAATCGAAGATGTGAGGTCTCCGTGCATGCAACCTAACCTATTGGACCTGCAAACAAGCACAATCCGGATAAGCTAAGTGTTGGTTCCTAGGGTACGAAATAAAATTCAGATTTCAAATATTCACCTAATGTAACCCAAAGAAATGGCATCAACATTATCTATAAATTCGAAATCTAAAAAGATGAAAGAATAAACATTAAATCCATAGCATGCAAAGAAAATCTCCTTCTTTCTTGCCCACAAGATGCAAATTTCTGAACACTTCTGCATTAAAAATGTGTCATTTTACAATAGCAAAATTTCTGGTTTTCCCAAACCAGTCCATGGAAGAAAAACAACTCAAACAGGTCCAGAATGGCATCATCACCTTCAATTCTGCAACTCTGCTCGCAATAATTTCCAACCCATGTCCATGAAGAAGAAAAACCAGTCTACGAAAGAAAAACAGCCCAACTAGGTCCAGAATGGCCTTATCGCCTTCAAACCTGCAATGCTACTTGCAATAGTTTTCCACCCCCTTTGGCCTCTTTGAATGGCATATTTAAACTTTTGAAAACATTGTTTCTCCTTCCATGATGGTTCGCTTTCATTTTTCGATGGCTGTTCGTTTCACCTTCCCTGACTATTCATTTCACCTTCCCTGCATGCGTGTGCTTCGCTTTCCATTTTGTGGCCCTTCGCTGCGTTTTCTCCACATAGGCTTGCGTCCATTTCCCTCCCTGTGTAACGACCATCTTAAATGATTTCAAATCATTAAATATTCCTTATGTAACACTTTGTCTTATTCATTGGATTTTGTCCTTATGTCCACGTCACTATGCAGGTCCATTACATTTGGCAAAAATGGAACATGTCGCGATATCGCGACACTTTTGGCCCCTTGCTCTCTTTTGTTGCTTTGAATCATGAAAATGGAACATGTCGCGATATCACGACACTTTTTCTTTCTTCCCTCTCTCTTTTCTTTGAATCGCGAAAATGCAACATGTCGCGATATCGCGACACTTTTTCCTGTACGGTCGCAAAATGCAACATGTCACGATATCGCGACACTTTTTCTTGTATGGCCGTGAAAATGCAACATGTCGTGATATCGCGACACTTTTTCCTGTACGGTCGTGAAAATGCAACATGTCGCGATATCGTGACACTTTTTCTTCAAACTGTCTATATCGACATTTTTCTTCGCGCAAAAATGCAACATGTCGCGATATCGCGACACTTTTCTTTTCTTGTTCTTTCTTGTCTTGTTTGGTCACGAAAATGCAACATGTCGCGATATCGCGACACTTTTCCTTCTTGTTCTTTCTTTTCTCATTTGGTCATGAAAATGCAACATGTCGTGATATCGCGACACTTTTTCTTTCTAGCTCTTCCTCTTTGCTTTGAATCGCGAAATGCAACATGTCGCGATATCGCGACACTTTTTATTTTTTGGCCGCAATGGAGCAACATGTCGTGATATCGTGACACTTTTTCATTTGGCCACAATGGAGCAACATGTCGCGATATCGCGACACTTTTTCTTTTTGGTCCGCGATGGAGCAACATGTCGCGATATCGCGACACTTTTCATTTTTGCCGATGGAGCAACATGTCGCGATATCGCGACACTTTTTCATTTTTGGCCACGATGGAGCAACATGTCGCGATATCGCGACACTTTTTCTTTTTGGGCCGCGATGGAGCAACATGTCGCGATATCGCGACACTTTTCATTTTTGGCCGCGATGGAGCAACATGTCGCGATATCGCGACACTTTTTCATTTTTGGCCGCGATGGAGCAACATGTCGCGATATCGCGACACTTTTTCATTTTTGGCCGCGATGGAGCAACATGTCGCGATATCGCGACACTTTTTCATTTTTTGGCCGCGATGGAGCAACATGTCGCGATATCGCGACACTTTTTCATTTTTTGGCCGCGATGGAGCAACATGTCGCGATATCGCGACACTTTTTCATTTTTTGGCCGCGATGGAGCAACATGTCGCGATATCGCGACACTTTTTCATTTTTTGCCGCGATGGAGCAACATGTCGCGATATCGCGACACTTTTTCATTTTTGGCCGCGATGGAGCAACATGTCGCGATATCGCGACACTTTTTCTCCTTGTGGTGTTTTGCTTTTTTTTTTGAACTTTAGCCTATGGGCCACTTCGGTCTTCTTGGAACACATGCAAAAAAGGTGGGTCCCCAATTTTGGGGTACGTTGTGGATCAGCCACAACAAATGGCGACTCTTTGGGAAATGCTCCTGAGCATTTCGGTGAGAACTCAACCTAAAAACACAGACTCAAATACAAGCGTTAGCAAATATCCCAAGAATGAAACTAGATGAGAAATACATGAAACATTAGAATTATTAAGCATCAGCTCGGTGTGTGCAATGTGCTTCATTCCCTATCGTTTGAAATTGATCACATTCCATTGTCAGTTTCACTTATGATTCGTATGCAAGGCTATGAATGATTTATGCAGGATTTGATGTATGATGAAGATGCTATAGCAACCTGCGTTGCAAAGGCTCAGACCTTCTAGTATCATGAACACACATATTAAAACTGTCGAACCCTCTTAGGACCAAATATATGTATACTGAATTAATTTACTAGATCCCAAAGTTGGTTATGTGTCACTACCATCTTGAACCCATGTGCAGGTGTAAGTGAAATCAGAGCTTTGGGGAATCGGATTCCCAACCTAAGCGAGATGGGAATTTAACCCTATCCTTACTACTCTGATCTGGAGTTCATTATCTCATCTTGAACAAAATGATTTAACCTAGTTATGGATGAAACTGTCAGGCTAGCCTGTCCGTTTGAGCGATCAGTGGTCTTGCTTTTAGACAAGACATGTTGCCACGCATGAGCATACTCCACTGCCAGCCAGGCGTCTATAGCCCCGATGGAGATTAACCCCATAATCCAGGATTTGACTTTACTGTGATTTCTTGGACCTTGGTGATGACTACCCATCCTTGCAAGGGACATGTAGTACGATCCTTCCAGTCCAATATTAATAAAGAAATGAAAAATATTTTCTTTTGAATTTCAAGTTCTTGAGTGGGCAAAATGGAAGCTTTGGGGAATCGGATTCTCAACCTAAGCGAGATGAGAATTAGACCCTATCCTTACTACTCCATGAAGGTCAAATCAGAGCTTTGGGGAATCGGATTCTCAACCTAAGCGAGATGAGAATTAGACCCTATCCTTACTACTCCATGAAGGTCAAATCGGAGCTTTGGGGAGTTGGATCCTCAACCTAAGTTCGATGAGGATTTAACCCTATCCTTACTTTGATTTTAGGCTTTAAGCACTATGGGAGTGGTGAAAACCACTGTTTTAAGGATTATGTTGCATAATAGGACAGACACGAAATACTCCTTTCGCCTCACCTTTTCTTCCAAGTATGGTTTTGACCATTTTGCTCAAGATTCTCTTTAATATGCGTAGAACGTGCTTGGCTCAAGATAGTTCGGGCATCAGTTCCCAACCTTAGGATCCTTTTAATATATGTTATGTAATAATCCTAAGAGGATTCGACACCTTCTCAATGATTGTACATGAAATGAAGATGCAACTGAGATGGAATGTATATGCAATGCGGAATGTACATGAGATATGAATGCATTGCTCCCTTTGAAATGCGGATGGAGTATACCACCTACTTTGCCATAATTTATAAAACTGACAACTTCCTGCATCATAAGTTCCAAACGATATTCTTTAATGTGATTGCAAAATTCGTGGAGCTTTCTGCAATACAATTTCGATGTTTCATATTATCCTAATCTTAGTCAACATTCATAAGGATCTAACTTAACAAACCAAAAATGTCCAAAGGACCAACACACAAAACTTAAAACCAAAATGAGATCTAATCTAAAACTAAAACACGAAAACCAAAAGTATATACAAATGTACAAAAACAAAACAAATTTGGATTATCATTTCCCCGGATCCCAAACCTGATTAGAATTCTTTAAAAGATATATGACGTGATACGCATATCCAGCTTTGCAAGAATCCAACAAAAACAAGATCAACCCAAACAAAGAAACAAATATCCACTTGCCCCTCTCACCATACCAATTTGATTTAGTTTCATTAATAATCCTATGGTGGAGTTTCAAATTTTCAAATTGATTAGACAATGATTGATATTCAATTCCTTTATGTCTATTCTTTAAGATGTTCATTCCGCACTTTGATTCACGGTGTAGAAATAAGCTTTCGTTTTCCTTCAATAAAGCCATAACATTAATGATATTTGAATCAAACCATTCATTAGGCAAACCTCCCTTCGAATTCTGCATGGTGAAACCAAAAAGATGAGATTTTACCTTTGGCATGCTTTCATTTGACCTTACCTGAAGAGGATTTGAAAATTCTTTTTCCCTCTCATGACCTTCATCATCACGTAGCACTTGTTCTTTCTCAATGACCTGTTTATCAAAGGCACCAAACTTAGGTACCCAATTGAAAATATGCCCATCCCTTTCAAACCATAAGTCTTGTCTATCTAGGGGCGGGTTGACTAACACATTTCCGTGATCAATCACTTGGGTTGTTTCGGGTAACGTGAGATTTTCAATTGGATCATCAATGATATCAAACCCAAATGATTCAGGTTTTGTAATTTTCTCATTTTGAGATGGCATAATCATTGTAGCGCAAGTACGAGGATCAAGATTTTCAATTTCTTTTCCTTCAAAGGGATCTAAAGCAAGTGACTCTCTTTCTTGGTTCATGGTTGCAGAATCCTTATCATGTTCCAAAATTTGATGAGATTCAAATTCCTCTTCCAAAACTTTCTCAAATTGTACAGGATTCATAGTATCCTCATGCGAGGAAGCAATTGAGTTATCCTGCATATTGTTTGATGCAATAAGTTTGTTAGAAGATTCAGATTGATAATACTCTTCCCATTTCTTCCACGAATCATAGTAATCATCTTCCAAGTTCAGGTCGTGACGCTCAAGCACTTCTTCTTCATCTTCTGATTCATCAACATGTTTCTCATCCAATTCATCTTCTGATTCATCAACATATTTCTCATCCAATTCGCCTTCACCTTCCATAGATGGTCCAGTTATTTCCAAAAGTGGGTTATTTCTTGAATTCAAATTGGTAAAGCTATCATAATCCAAATTTGTAACCCATGATTCAATTTTATCACAATTTGGAAGGTGTGGATCCTCTTGGTCATCACTCTCTTGATGATATAAAGTTTCCACCACCGAATGTTGTCTTCTCCTTGTTGATGTTGGGGTGGACCCTTATTTGGCACAAGTTCCAAACCATCCACTTGAGCTTGGAGACAATGAGTATACATAGCAATTTTGGGACAATTCCTTTCATTATGCTCCTTTGTATCATGCAATCTACACCCGTTTTCCCATGCAAAATCAGAAATATTAAGAATGGAACTAGAGTGACTTGGTCCTGTAGAAGTATCAATCTGATTAGCAATAGCGGAAGGTACACCCCCATTGTTTGGCTTCGTATTCCACTTGTCTCCCTCTATTGTTGAAATTTTGATTTGGGTGAGGGGCATGGGATTCATACTTCTGTTTTTGAACCAAATCATTACTCAATTTGTGAACCATATTTTTGAGTTCTTCAACCTCTGAATAAATCTCTTTTGGTTGAGCTATATTATTGCTAGTTCCAATAGGATTTGCGTAATTGGTGAGATTTTGACTTAACATTTGAGTTGGATTTTGAGCCACTGGATTTGCGTAGGGATTCACACTTTGAATCGGAATTGGATTGGGGAAAGGAACCATAGCCTGAGAATTAACCAGACTAGCTCCTTGCATAGTCTGTTGACTATTTTGCAAAAATGGAGGAATGGGAGGAATGGATGTGATTGGTTGAATTGGAATGGGTGCGTAAGCGGGTGTTGATGAATATGGTTGTTGATAAGGCAAAGCATTTATGCCTGATATTTGCGGTGCCATGATCTGATTCATCATAGGAGCTTGACCATAAGGACCATATTGTCCTACCATGGGCATCTGGGAAAACCCATAATTCTATGGTGTCATTTGTTGTTCAATGGTCATAGCTTCATTGTAGGCTAGAGCAAGCGTAGTAACTTGAGGATTTCGCCTTGCAAACATTGCCGTCATAGGATCCAATGCCCCAAAATATATTTGCAAAGCTACTGCGGGATCAATGGCAAAATGTCGAATTGCTCTATTATAGCACTTCTGAAATCTCTGATTAAAAGTTTGGATTGGCTCACCCTGGCCTCTTTTGCATGTAATGAACTGATTATAGATGATTGTGGGATCTAATGGTGACCTGAATTGGTTGACAAAAGCATTCTCCATTTGCGTCCATGACGTAATGGAACCAGTAGGTAAGCAAATATACCATTCGTAGGCCACTGGGTCTAGGCTCATGGGGAAGAGTCTACAAGCCACATCTTCATGTTGAACTTGCAATCTTATCAAAACATCCCTATAGGCCTGAATATGTTCTTCTACGGTCCTTGGGCCATCCGATTTGTATTTGGGCAAAAATCTCTCTATATTCCTAGGGATCTCATGAATATCCCCTACAATATTCAAAGGAATGTTATGGGCTCCGTACCAAGGAGCTGGTGGAGGTTGGGCCATTTGATTTAAAATCGATGATGATAATCCTACAAGGGCCGTGGAAAATACCTCGAAGAAGACCTGCGACACACGGAAAAATCTGCAATTAATGGAATTCAAAGAATAACTTCAAAACCAATTTGTTAGTCATGCATGAAAGAAACCTTGAAATGACTAGCAAATATCAAACATGTAACGTATGAATAATCATGTTAGCATCAACCAAGAGATGTATCCATTAAAATCAAATGAAAGTAATTGCGTGGAGACAACCTCGCTAGTCAAGAATTTTTTTTTTTTTAAATCAAATCAAGACAGATTATTCCCGTATGAACAATCAAAAACGTTAGAACAATGCATAGCAATTCATGTCCTCCCTTTAACACTACAAGGTTGTATTGTTAAAAGAGGGCTAAAGATAATAATCAATAGGGCATGAACTATTCAAAATTTAAATCCCTATAGCATTTAAATCACACTGAAATAAACCAGTTCGGGCCCTCCTTCTAGCGCCAATCTGTTGAGTGGTATTTTCACCCAGTTGTGAAAGTACACTCTCCTTTAGGATTTGGGTTCCAAATCCCCTCTTGCAAAGAAGTTAAACAAACAACTTCTCCAAGGTCTCCACTGTATTTAGCATTTGCATATGTGTATTAGTAATCTCAAATAAAGATATTCAATTTAAATGCTTGGAACACCTTAGTGATTGCAAGTAATTGTAAACAAGGGGCAATGTTGGTTTATTTCATCATGAAATTTTAGTGATTGTTCATTGTTTTTTAGATTTTGATATTTTTTATTTTAATGTCTTGAAAAGTTAAAACTTCTGAAAAATATAAAATGCAAAAAATGAAAATGAAATGCGAAACTGAAAATAAAATGCATTCAGTATGATGCTATCCTATTTCGACAAAACCGAAGATGTGAGGTTTCCGTGCATGCAACCTAACCTATTGGACCTGCAAACAAGCACAATCCGGATAAGCTAAGTGTTGGTTCCTAGGGTACGAAATAAAATTCAGATTTCAAATATTCGCCTAATGTAACCCAAAGAAATGGCATCAACATTATCTATAAATTCGAAATCTGAAAAGATGAAAGAATAAACATTAAATCCATAGCATGCAAAGAAAATCTCCTTCTTTCTTGCCCACAAGATGCAAATTTCTGAACACTTCTGCATTAAAAATGTGTCATTTTACAATAGCAAAATTTTTGGTTTTCCCAAACCAGTCCATGGAAGAAAAACGACTCAAACAGGTCCAGAATGGCATCATCGCCTTCAAGTCTGCAACTCTGCTCGCCGCAATTTCCAACCCATGTCCATGAAGAAGAAAAACTAGTCTACGGAAGAAAAACAACTCAACTAGGTCCGTAATGGCCTTATCGCCTTCAAACCTGCAACGCTACTTGCAGCAGTTTTCCACCCTTCTGGCCTCTTTGAATGGCGTATTTAAACTTGTGAAAACATTGTTTCTCCTTCCATGACGGTTCGCTTCATTTTTCGATGGCTGTTCGTTTCACCTTCCCCCTGACTGTTCATTTCACCTTCCCTGAGTGTTCGTTTCACCTTCCCTGCATGCGTGTGCTTCGGTTTCCATTTTGTGGCCCTTCGCTGCGTTTTCTCCACATGGGCTTGCGTCCATTTCCCTCCGTGTGTAACGACCATCTTAAATGATTTCAAATCATTAAATATTCCTTATGTAACGCTTTGTCTTATTCACTGGATTTTGTCCTTATGTCCACGTCACTATGCAGGTCCGTTACCTTGGCGAAAATGGAACATGTCGCGATATCGCGACACTTTTGGCCCCTTCTCTCTTTTGTTGCTTTGAACCACGAAAATGCAACATGTCGCGATATCGCGACACTTTTTCTTTCTTCCCTCTCTCTTTGCTTTGAATCACGAAAATGCAACATGTCGCGATATCGCGACACTTTTTCCTGTACGGCCGCGAAAACGCAACATGTCGCGATATCGCGACACTTTTTCTTGTACGGCCGCGAAAATGCAACATGTCGCGATATCGCGACACTTTTTCCTATACGGCTGCAAAAACACATGTCGCGATATCGCGACACTTTTTCCTGTATGGCAAAAAGCAACATGTCGCGATATCGCGACACTTTTTCCTGTTCGGTCGCGAAAATGCAACATGTCGCGATATCGCGACACTTTTTCTTTCTAGCTCTTCCTCTTTGCTTTGAATCACGAAAATGCAACATGTCGCGATATCGCGACACTTTTTCTTTTTTGGCCGCGATGGAGCAACATGTCGCGATATCGCGACACTTTTTCATTTGGCCGCGATGGAGCAACATGTCGCGATATCGCGACACTTTTTCTTTTGGCCGCGATGGAGCAACATGTCGCGATATCGCGACACTTTTCATTTTTGCCCGCGATGGAGCAACATGTCGCGATATCGCGACACTTTTTCATTTTTGGCCGCGATGGAGCAACATGTCGCGATATCGCGACACTTTTTCATTTTTTGGCCGCGATGGAGCAACATGTCGCGATATCGCGACACTTTTTCATTTTTTGCCGCGATGGAGCAACATGTCGCGATATCGCGACACTTTTTCATTTTTGGCCGCGATGGAGCAACATGTCGCGATATCGCGACACTTTTTCTTTTTGGGCCGCGATGGAGCAACATGTCGCGATATCGCGACACTTTTTCATTTTTGGCCGCGATGGAGCAACATGTCGCGATATCGCGACACTTTTTCATTTTTGGCCGCGATGGAGCAACATGTCGCGATATCGCGACACTTTTTCATTTTTGGCCGCGATGGAGCAACATGTCGCGATATCGCGACACTTTTTCATTTTCTGCCGCGATGGAGCAACATGTCGCGATATCGCGACACTTTTTCATTTTTTGGCCGCGATGGAGCAACATGTCGCGATATCGCGACACTTTTCCTCCTTGTGGTGTTTTGCTTTTTTCCTTGATCTTTAGCCTATGGGCCACTTCGGCCACAACATGACTTGTTTATAAAATATATGGGTACACTTATCCAACATTGTGCTAAGTGCATGGAAGTCAATAGTACTGAGATCAATGGCATTCTAAACCAATAAATTTTGTATAATCAATCCTCATATTTTTGAATAATAATGGTTCATAAATTTTCACATTTAACTAATCCTAATGAACCAGGTTCTATTATACGCTTGTAGAAGAAGTTGTACCCTAGTAGTGTTTTACAGAATATGATGAGCAAATATTTTTGCTTCTATGAATTGTGTCAAATAATGGTTTTGGGATCAGTGGAAGGTGAAAGGATTTTTAGTGCATTATCTTTTGTGAAATCTAAAGTTTGTAACAGATTCGATAAAAATTTGGAAAACTGCTTAAGAATATGTCTCATCTTATGAGGTGGACAAGTTTCCTTATGAGATACTCTGGCCTATTGGAAATCTATAGCAGACAAAAGAGGTATCACGAATATTGATGATGATAATGAGGAAAATGATAATTGTAGTGATCATATTATTGAGGCATAGAGATCAACTATGCACACAAGTGATTTAGGACAATATAGAAAGTGTGTTTCAACTTCTATCAATGTAATATTTGCATTATTTTTATAACAAATTTCTTTAGGATAATAAATTTTATTGGATAGTTGAATTTTACACATTGGATAGTATAGCACCCTAAAATTGGCGCAGGTAAACCCTTAGTAAAAAGATAAAAATTTGAATTTTAACACGAAAACAACCTGTTAACAGCTCCCCCCATTTTTTGTGCCATTTTTAGGAGTTGTTTTGACTGTTGGATGATATCTTCACCGATCAGACGAAATCGTCCTAGATCGGACGAATTCGTCTAGAATAGAACATCTAGACGATTTTGTCCCAAAACCGAATTTTCATAATTAGCTTATGTTTCAACAGCCTCTCCAACTTGGGCAGAAGCATGTCTACGTAGTTGGAGATTCCTCCATTGGAGATCTCCCATATTGGGATAATCCCTAACCTCCTAACCTCCCCCTAATCCTATATAAATTGGGATTTTCTCAGTTTATCTCCCTGGCTCTCCTCTTGACTCTCTCCCTGATTGATTTTACTTGCCATTTAGCTTTGTTGTGTTAAGACGTCCTATCTACCATTGTTTGCACTCGTAGTTTTAAGTTTTCATTATAGGTTTTCACTGTGCTTCACCTGGAGGAAGCTCGAATCATCGCAGGCGATCCCACACGATTTTGGATGATCCTGTCACAGATCAGCGACGATGTCGTATGATTGGAGGTGATCTCAACTGCAGTTCATATTGGGGGCAATCAAAGCCCTGAGTTTGCATTTCTCATCTTTCTTCCTTATTTTATTATGCATTAGCTTGATTATTTTTCATTCTGCATCCTAGAGTTCACCTATTTAGCATAAATGCATGATAAAGTTAAAATAAGTTATTAAAACAATGCATTTCCTTTAATCTGCTATCTAGATTTATCAGTTAATCATTTATACTCTCATTTCTATCATTTTTCATTATTCTTGCAGTTGCATTTTTGATTTTTTGGTGTCTGTTTTTGTGATTGCAGGCTTCTGACGAATTCATCTGACAAATTCATAAGATAGACGATGATTTTTTCTAATCTCAGACGATCACCTGTGATCTGGGATGATTCTGTACAATTGTAGATGATCCTGTCATATTCGGGATGATCTGGACTCCTACAAGCTTCAGAATCTTCATCAGACATCCAGAATCAGGTGCATTCTTTCTCATTTAACATATTCCTAGTATTTAAGATTTATTCATGCTTTTTGTATTCATATAAATTGGCATTTTCATATAGAATAGGTTAAATTCATTTTGGCAAACCTAGGGATACGAATGATTGAGTATAAAATGAACACATCAAACCCATTGTCAACCTAGGCGTGGAAACTGCCACTCAAAGTTTCCTGGTGAACCCCACCATCCGTTGAAAATTCACCCTTATACCCCCCCGAGAGGCGCGACCTTCAAAGGGCCTCTCAGTCCGAGGTATTGTCCCATTCTTCTCACATCCCCCTTCCAGGAACGGATCCTATAGCCTGAAGGTAAGGGCACAAAAAAATTGGGTCAGTACATTTTGGTGAACCCAACGTGAAACTAAAAGCCTTTTGAAAACAAAAAATAAATAAAAATATAAATATAAATGCATTATTAAGAACATCTAGAATCATTAGAAAATTTTTAAAATTGCATATCAGACTTAGATGGTAGATTATAATAAAAGATGAGCTGTCACCATAAATGTTGAAAATCAATTAACAGCCATAGAGATTACTTTTGTGCTTAGAGTACCTCAAAAAAATAGTGTCCAACCTTTGTGGGATGAAACTTGATAGGAGATTGGATATTATTTCATCTAGATCAACCGAACTTAGGCAAATTAAGAGGTTTATCCTAGATAGAATCTTGGATCCTAATCAAGTGACTTTGTACCATGAACTTCAGAGAGATTGCCATAGGTGGTTACCAGATAAAAGAGCACTTGTGTCTTCTGAATTATACACCTTTGAGGAATACCTCGAGAACATAGTTTTAGTACACAAATTTCTATCTCGTATAGAGTATCAAGAAGTCATTCTTATGGATAGAAAGAGATGGAATAGAGTTCCTAGAGCTATGTTATATCAAGAGTATTGCCATGAACTTTATTTCTATAGGTCAGAGTCCGAAACAGATCATATTACCATAGCACACTTTGTCAAATTTTTGAAAAACCATTTCCAATTTGAAGAGGAGCATTTCATGACTCTTGATGAACTTGATCCTATTAATGATATCCATAAACTGTTTATATAAAACTAAGTCATTATTTTTACTATTGTTATTCTTTTTGCAACTAGAATGTTATTTGTTATCTTTATAATAATATTATAAAAAAAAACAAAAACAAAAACAAAAAGCAAAATATTTTCTCTTTATAGTAGGTATATAATTAAAATATATACCTCTCAAACCTATCGCATATATATGTATATATATTTGTTGAAATCTAAGTTTAAGCACAATGCCTAGACTTAGGAATGGAAAACAGACTGAAGAAGAAGAAGATTAGTTAGGAAAACCATTAAATAACCCATATGTCCTTCTTGAAGATCAAGCTCAGGAAGAAGAAATCCTAGACCAGCAAGAAGAAGAGCTTGCTGTACGAAATGAACATGAAGAAAATGTTAGAGAGGAAGGATCTTCATCCCCTAAAATGTCTCCGGAAGGAGCTATTACTTTTGAAAACATGGAACAATTTTGGAAGTTCATTAATACTAATATTGGTGTTCTTAATAGAGCAGTACATATGGACAAGGATCGAATTAGTGACACTCAAGCAACTCTAGAAGATGTATTTCACACACGCACTAATCCCTTGTCCTTTATTGATCAATAAAGTGATCAAGTTGGACCATCCAATTTGGATATGGCCGCTATAATCTAGAACATGCAACAACAACAGGTTACCCAACCATCTAAAGTGCCTGTTAGCAAGCCTAGGGTTATTCCCGCACAAAAGAAACCATCATTTACTACTCTATTTTCCCAAGTTATTGAGCAACATACTTCAAATCAACAAAAGCCCAAAACAAAACCAAACACCAATTACCAACAAACTAGGATACAACATAATACTATTACAAATCCCCTTCATAATGCTCTTCCTACCAACACTTTTCATAATAGCAATATAGAATCTAATCCTTATGTCACACCGTCATACACTCATAAATCCCATACCTATGTTCCACCGAACCAACATGGTGGAAAAACTAGTAACCTTGAAACCATGGTGAAACAGTTAGTTTCCCGCATGTATCAGATAGATCCCTACAGTCCCTCATACAATTATCAAGAGATGTGTAGTCAGCCTTTAGATCCTATAGTCGTAGCACAGCCATATCCTAAATATTTTCCTATGCCTGTCCTGCCCATATATAAAGGAATGAAAGATCCTATAGAGCATCTTCGTATGTTTAGGATAGCATGTCGTGATATATCACATGATGACTTATTATTGCTAAAAATGTTCCCAAAAAGTTTAGGAGGAATGGCATTAGAGTGGTATTATCAATTACCCACTAATTCTTTGAGGAATTTCGAAGAAACAGATCGAGTCTTTTGTTCATCAATTTAGTGCCTACATCGAAAGGCATGTGACCATTAAAGACTTGTACAACTTAAAACAAGACAAAGATGAATGCTTTGCTGATTTCCTAGCTAGGTGGAGACAGGTTGATAGGAAAATTGCACTTTGTGTTACCTTATAGGGAGATGTTGGACATCTTTATTAATAATTTGCAAGAGCAACTATCTTACGAATTATCAACTGCTACCTTGACCACCTTCGATTAGGCTATAGACTTAGCCAGACGAGTGGAAGATGCTCTCATTAGGAGAGGTCAGCTTAAAAAGAAAGACGATGAGAAAACATCCAGAAATCAATATAAGAATAAACAAGTTGTGGGTGATGAAATCACCGATAGTAGAAATATTGCTACTATTAATGCTACAAAGACAACGGATAAGTTTATACTGAAACCTCCTGATAAACCTCCTTGAGAATTTACTAGGTTAAATCAACCTTTATCAACCATTCTACCACAATTATTAGAATGAGGTTTGATTCAATTACCAAATATCCGGGAACCTGATCCAACTATACCCGGATACAAAGTTGATTTACATTGTGACTTCCATAGAGGACTTGGACACACTACCAACTCTTGTAAAATATTAAAACATAAAATATAGGACTTAATTGATAACAATGAGATGGAGGTGCAAGCCTTTCAACCTAAGCAAAATCCTCCTAATAATGCTCAAAATAACATCCCACAAAACCAGAATCAGAATGCCAACCAGTCATTGGACATCTTTCAACATCCTTTACCAAAACATGGTAAGGAAGTGGCTAATCAAATTGAACATCATAATGTTCCCCCTCCTACCCGATATGTAGGGACTATTAGTGGGCATTTCCCTGATCATGAGCCTAAAATATTTGACACAACCTTATCCATGGTTACGACCAGGCCTCTACATAATATTAGGACACCTGATCTTAGTGATACAGAATATGAGACTAAGAGTGATATGGAAATCACATCAAATCAATTGAATAGCTCTGAAGATGAATCGGATCCTATTCTCCCTATCACAAGTTATATGGTTCCAGAAGAACCATATCCAAGAAGAGTCACTACTAGACCATCGTCTCACCAATTCCTTTCTAATGAGCAAGCCATAAATGCTAGACCGAGACCCATTCATCATCCGTAGAATAATATTGTGGGTACCATTGGAGCTGTTACTAGACAACAGGCTCAAAACTATCAACAAGATCAAATGCAGAACGATGGATCAGCTCCATTTGTTTTGAAAGTTCCTAATAAAGAGAATTAGGCACCTAATGTCCAACCTAAACCTCCCTACAATATTAATGAACAACTATCAAATATTACAGCTAGAATTTCTCTTTTGGACCTTTTAAGATCTTATCCTACACATAGAGATGAATTAATGGTTACATTAAGCCAGATGATGGTACCACAAGACATTCAACCTAAAGCCATGGCCAATACTATAATAACTCATGAAGTTGATTGTATTGACTTTCGGGATAGAGACATACCACAACATAGTTTACATAAGGATAACCCCTTATATATTACTGCCTTAATTGGAGATGTAGCAGTTAAATGAGTCTTGATTGATAATGTTTCATCTTTAAACATCTGCACTTTTGACTTCTACCAAATATTTGGGTTTAGAAGTGATGAAATGAAAAGAATTGATATGATCATAAAAGCCTTCAATGACGAAACACAAGAAACATGTGGAGTTATTACCATACCATTGCAGGTTGGTCCAAGAACCTTGGATACGACCGTGTTTATTGTACATTGCCCTGCATCGTACAATATACTCTTGGGTCACCCTTGGATCAATGTGATGCGAGTCATTCCCTCAACTTTACATCAATGTGTTAAATTCGAATTTAAGAATCAATTGGTTACCATTCATGGTGATCCTCGACCCTTTGATATGTGTGATTTGGCAGAACCTGTTGGAGTTCAATTTTACCCTGCTATGTCATCCACACGTCCTAATTCTCATTATCCATATAAACGTGTGAAACTCACACCCCCAATCTCATCTACTTCTTCTCCATTAGATGCACCTTCACATATAGCTCAACCGTCTTTTGAACAAACCGCATTAGGACCTAAGAAATATCCTAATCCCATAACCAATGTTTCTTGTTCTACTCCTATAACTTCTATACCTATAATAGACCCATCTATCGACATCTCTACAACATCTACATCCACCAAATGCATAGTTTCCACATTAGAAGATGTAGGAAATGTTCCTTCTACCTCTTATGCTCTTACTGACGAGTTCTTACCTCATTTATCTAAAATTCTTATATCAGAGAAAATGAATGCTTCTATGCAATATTCCCTTGTTTTAAATAAATTGCCACCATCTCCTCATACCTTGGGCCTCCCAGAGCCTATGGGAAGTATTTACCATGTCGGGAGTTGTGCTTTTATTTATAAGGGATATGACTGGGGTAGAATACCCAGAAACATCAAGACTCATTATGATGGATATGCTCGATGTTATTTTACTAATGAGTATGTTAAAGCCAAAGCTATAATGCTTAAATTGGGATATAAAGGGAAAGGTTTAGGACCTTTCCAAAATGGTATGAAAGAACCCTTTGAGGTAGAGTCATGGCCTGCCCGATGTGGTGTGGGCCTATTTCCTAGTAAGGGTCAGCCCTTCCCATTTGAGGATGATGACCATCTCATATGTTACCAAGATTATTTGGATGAACGCGATACTTTGCGTTTAATGAATAAGACATTTACATGTAATATGTTATCTATAGCTTACCCTGAGATGATCGCTGAATCCGATGATGAGTTGGAGGGAGATATCTTCCATGATGTCTTCGTCAATGAATTATTACATAATGAATTTTATTTTGATGGCTCTATACCTAGTATAGCCCAGCTTGATGCCAAGACTCCTCAAGACGAATTATCCAAGCTAACCTTGGAAGAATTACAAGAATTGGATGTTTCACCCGCCCCACCTAATTTTGAGAAATATCTACACATGGGAGTAAAAAATGTCATGAAAATTAACATTGGAACTAAGGATAATCCTCACATAATCAACATTGGATCAGAATTGAGTCAAGAAAAATAGGATAAATACATTGCATTTCTTAAAGAATATGAAGATGTATTTGCTTGGACATATGAAGATATGTCAGGTCTAGACCCTTCTATAGTTATGCATCACCTAGTAGTCCATCCGGATGCTAAACCTGTTAAACAAAAACTTAGAAAAATGCATCCTAAAGTGGCCTTACTAGTCAAATGGGAGTTAGAAAAACTCCTGAATGTTATTTTTATACAAGCCATTGATTATGCTGAATGGATCTCGAATGTAGTTCCAATAACTAAGAAAGAAGCTACCAAAGTTAGGGTTTGCACAGACTTTAGAGATATTAATGTTGCATGCCCTAAAGATGATTTTCCTCTTCCCAATATGGATCAAATCATTGATTTTACTGTTGGGAGTGGAATGATATCCTTAATGGATGGATTTTATAGTTATAATCATATCAGGATAGCTCCTGAAGATCATGCTAAAACAACCTTTATTACCCCTTGGGGGACCTTTTTTTGGAAAGTGATGCCATTTGGTTTGAAGAATGCAGGTGCAACCTATCAACGAGCCATGACTTATATCTTTCATGATATGATGCATGATATACTACATGATTATGTATATGACATTATAGCTCGTTCTATTAATGAAGATGACCATTTAGATGACTTGATAAAAGTATTTGATTGGTTAAGGGAATATCTTATCCGATTGAATCCAGCCAAATGTATATTCATAGTTAAGTCCGGTAAATTATTGGGGGTTATAGTTTCCTTACATGGCATAAAAATTGACCCTCTCAAGATTGTGGCTATCACTGATATGCCTGTGCCCATAAATATATCTAAATTACGGAGTTTACAATGTAATCTTCAAGATCTCCGTCGCTTCATCGATAAGCTGGCGGATAAAACTGGACCCTTTCTTAAGCTTCTTAAGAAGGATGTCTCTTTCCATTGGGACGATGAATTTTAGGAAGCATTTGAACTCCTAAAACAATATCTTCTTAACCTGCCTATGCTTTCACCGCCTAGACCTAATCACCTATTTATCTTATATATTTATGCTTCTGATTTTGCTTTAGGAGCTATGTTAGCTCAACTGGATGATGAGAAAATAGAGCATGCCAATTATTACATTATCAGAACATTAATAAGTTATGAAACCCGCTACATAGCATTAGAAAATTTATGTCTAGCAGTCGTATTTTCTACATAGAAAGTACGCCACTATATGCTCAGTCAGAAAATGTATGTTATTGCTAAATTTGATCCTTTATGGTATCTCATGAGTCGACCTTATTTATTTGGTCGCACAGCAAAGTGGATTCTTGCTCTAAGTGAGTTTGAACTCATGTTTATAGGACTGAAGTCTGTTAAGGGTCAAATCATAGCAGATCAATTAGTTGTTGCACCCTTAGAGTCTACCCATCCCCTCATCATTGAGTTTCCTGATGAATGCCTTAAAATAGAGGCAGACCATCCAGAGCAATGGTCCTTATACTTTGATGGATCCGGATGCATGAGTGGGGTTGGTGCAGGTATTATTCTAATATCTCCACAGAAACATATTATACCTCTATCCTTTAAATTAATGTTTGCTTGTACTAATAACACTGTTGAATATGAGGCTCTAATCCTTGGCTTACGAGCTGCCTTGGCACTGAAAATTAAAAATATATTAGTTTTCGGTGATTCTCAACTTGTTATAAATCAAATTAATGATGTTTATCAGACCAGAGATGATAAATTGCACCCATATAAAGCATATGTATTACAATTAATATCTTTATTTGATCAAGTTACCTTGGAAGCTATTCCTAGAAATAATAATCGTGCGACTGACGCTATGGTTGTAGCTGCATCTCTTTTACCCTTGGAGTTAGATGACGAATATGCTACCATTATTATTCATCGACTCCAAGAACTCGCTTCAAATAAATCATGATTAGAACCTTTGGATGTGTTTCTAATCAACGAAACTACTCCTGAACTTTGGTACACTGATATATTCAATTTTCTTCAAAATGGGACCTTCCCTGAAGGTTTTAATAGAAACCAGCACCGGTTATTGCGTAGACGAGCAAGTCACTTCATAATAATTGGCAATACGTTATATAGGAGATCTTTTGAAGGTATCCTACTGAGATGTTTGAATCTAGAAGAATCTAGATCAGCTTTGAGTGAAGCCCACGATGGATCTTGTGGGGGACACTTTAGTGGTAGTGCCATTGCTAAGAAGCTCCTTAGGATAAGATATTTTTGGCCTACCATGGAGAATGACACACATGATTACGTGCGCCATTGCGACAAGTGCCAAAAACATGTTGACCTTGTCCATGCACCTGCACAAGAACTACGGTCTATTTCATCTCCTTGGCCATTTTCAAAATGGGACTTAGACATAATTGAAAAAATCAATCATGTGTCATCTGATGGACACAAATTCATCATAACCGCCACCGAGTATTTCATGAAGTGGGTTGAAGCAATGCCCTTAGCTTCTTGCACTGGAACCCAAGTTTCCAAATTTATTTTTAATCAAATTATTTGCAAGTTTGGAATTCCTGCAAATCTCATCTCGAATAATAGAACTTATTTCAAAAATAAAGATGTCAAGAAATTATGTCAAAAATATAAAATTCAACATCGTTGGTCCACTCCCTATTATCCTCAGGGTAATGGCCAAGCAGAAGCATCTAATAAAACATTAATTAAAATCCTCAAAAGACTGGTCAATAAATCTAGCCAAGATTGGCACATTCAATTATATCCTGCTTTGTGGGCTTATCGAACTAACATTCATACCCCCACGGGCACTTCACCTTTTGTTTTTGTTTGTGGCGCTGAAGCAGTTTTTCCCTTTCAATTAAAAGTTCCTTCTTTGGCTCTACTACTTCAAGATTCTGAAGTAGGAGATGAATATCGTGTTGGAAAATTTAGTCAGCTGGAACTCCTAGATGAGAAGCGCATCAATGCTTTGGAAAATCTTTGAGCCTACCAGAACAAGCTTAAACGAGCATACCTCAAGAAAGTTCATCATCGATCCTTTGAGATCGGCGACCTTGTCTTAAAAGAAAATAAAAAAAATACTAATGCAACTAAAGATCTTAAAGGTAAATTCGAGCCCAACTGGCTTGGACCATATATTATCACTGCAAAATTCAGCTTGGGAGCATACATATTAGCTACCTTAGATGGTAAAGATCTTAAAGAACCTATGAACATTATGCATCTTAAACGCTATTATGCATAAATCTGGTCATTTCATTATTGTATATATTGTTATTTTGCATATTGTTTCATTTTAGTAATTAATATAAAAATTTCAAAAAAAATAATAATATTATTTATTCTTTCAATTCATAAATTAAAACCAAAATATAACAAACATCTAAATCTTCAAAAACATTTTCTCTTTTTGCACCTATCAATTCTTGAAGTATTGCAGTCATATTTTCAATTATTTTGGATAAATTAGCATTTATTTGGAATCCCACACTTTCACACTCACATGAATAAATATCTTGATTTTATTTGGTATGATTATTAATCTCTCTTATATCAAAGTCCATAGTTGAATTAAATAAAGTTTTGAGCATAGAGAATTTATCTTGTTATTTACTTGAACCAAGTTTTTCTCTTCACATTAAAATGATTTCATTGCAAATTCACAACGATGCTACATAGTAGACGTGGTTTCTTGAGCGAAAAGTTTCCCTACTATCCTATCATGCACATGGTCTATAATCTTTGAGAATTGACAAAAGGACAATCTCACCCCTGCCCAGAATAAAAATCCCTTTCTCTACAACCAATCCGAGCAAGTATCCCTAGTATAGGAAGAAAAAGAAAAGTCAAATAAAATGAGAAAAAGAAAAATATCATTTTGTACCATCGCAGCAATATTTTAGCATTATCTCAGTTCCAAGCAAAAATACAAAAAAAAAAGAGAAAGAGAAAAGAAAAAGCAAAATGCAATAAATCCCTTTCCCTACCCCTTGAAAAGAAAAGAAGGGTGAATGAGCTTGAATCCCTGGAATTCTCAATTATTTGAAAACCGTTAGGTAAGCCCCATAACAGGTGGTTTGTGCCCAACCCGCTTGGCCTTGGGTAACTCCTAGCGTGGTGATATGTTTGTCACATTAGCGACCTTATTTTGTATAGATCTATGTCTGCTAATGGATCAGCTAGCTCTTAATGACCCGACTTACATAGTAGTCTGGTACGGTTACATGCATATAAATCATGGTCAATGAACACTTATTTGGTTAATTCAAATTACTTGTATCAAATTATCTTGCTCAAAATTGGTAAATGAACAATACAATTGCACACACATTTGTATTTGAGAGATTTTATATCATTATGATAAGTCAAGATCGGCAATGAACTCACATATGCACATGAGGGTTACTTATAAATCTATATTTTGTCTTTGAGATAATTTAAAATATTTATGCAAATATTTTGGAATAATTTCATGTTCTTATTTGAGAAACATCTGCTTAGCGTAAAAACAATTAAATACATTTTTTTCAAAATCCAAATTTTCTTTCAAAACATGTTCAAAAATCTAGCAATGAAGTCATGTTTATATATACTTTCAACTTCTGCAATGATGGTATAGTTCCTAAAAACCTAAACTGGAATTTTATGCCTAGCGCAAGTCCTCATCTTATATATTTTCTGTTTATCTCAAAATCAAAAAATCAATTATGTAATAAACTTATTTTTGGATTTCGTGATGATGGTATAATTCTACACCTATAATTCTATGCCTAGCGCAAACCATTGTTCTAATTTTATTTCCCCTTTATTTAATTCATAAAAACATATGGCTTACATCATTATGTTACACAATTGTGCTTTAAAAAGAACGAACACATTTTTCTATTTTATTTCATTATGTCAATATTCAATTTTGCAACGATGGTATAATTCCTAAGGAATTGTTCAAAATTTTATCACACTTAGGAATTTTATGCCTAACAAAAATCATATTTTTTATATATTCCATGCATAATATTTTCATCAAAATTTGAAAACAAATCATCACCATCATCATTTTTCATCATCACAACACAAAGTCTTAAGACAGTCTCTTAAGCACTCTTTTACTTTTAGCAATATTTCTATATTGGGATTAGCTTGACGACCTAGTGAGCGGTGACTCGTCATATAACAGCGATAATTTCCTTTGAAATTATTGTTAGAAGTCCCTTTATTTTTTATCAAATCATACCACAACAAACAATTTGTTTATAGCAGATTATTTCATTTAAATTTTACAGTATGACATAAAATTATACTATTTCTAACGACATAATTACATGAATAAAAAATCAACAATTAAAAATTTAAAGCATCATAAAACATATGGACAAGTCATATCACAAAAAGATCATATATATATCAAAATTATGTACATCATATCAAAACTGGATTGGTATGCCATAATCTATACCCTAGCATACTCAATCCTCTCAAATATATAGTCTATAGTCAAAAGTAGCTAGTCTCGAGAAGCCCTCGAGCTCTCAACCTCATCTCCTCTCCCACCCTAGCATGGAGGATGTGGTCCCATCAAGGTCCATGTTGTATTGAGGGTCCTCGACGTTGATCATGAGGACGTCCTCGATGATCCCATCATGACCGAATCCGTAATGCTAGCTGGCAACGGTATCCTCTGTCCCTCTAGAACCATGTGATAGTATAATCCCTGGTAGAACACGGTCTGAGCAATAGCCTATGCCATATCTCGAGTGCTCGCCCCTCCACTCTGAGCCCTGAGTCGTGTAGCCTCATCCTCCAATGTCTGCACCTGAGCCTGGAGGTGGGCATTCTCAGCATAGAGAGCCACCATCTCGTTGCTCTCCCCCACCTCGACAGCCTTGCCCTTATCGAGCGATGGTGGCCTATCCCTCTACTGAGAAGGGAGTCCCTCCTCCCTCCTCTCTGGCTATTATGGTTCCTCCAGAGCTTATGGCACTCTCTAACATCTCTCCTTAGGATTTCATCATTGCTCCCTCTCTTTGCAACTCCTCGCTGCATCGATGGCAACCTGGCGTCACCTCCCCATCCATCGCACCACGTGCATCAAACCCTGTGCCCTCGTCATTCAAGGATGGTGTATGCCTACGTACTAGGCATCGTATCCGTCTGTGACCCCAGCATCGTCCCCATCCATTGACTAAATGGGGGCATCTTCAACGTCCTCACTCTAGAATCACTGCATATCTAGAGCCCCGCTCAGTGTAGTATTATCCTGAATAGTCCGAGAGTACTCGTAGTCTCTAAGAGAAGGGATCCCTTACTGTAGACCGAACTACCTCAAAACTCAGTCATAGTGATGGAGATCTACCTCTCCCCACTCCATCCTCATCTAGAAGACTCACCTGATGCGAGCCAACTCCTGTCCATCCTCTCCCCACCTCGGATGCTCTCTCCATGGCCTCCAGGTGATCTGGTCAGGGATGAGGTTGTCTAGCAACCTCTGGGACATCGGCAGATCTATCCGCCACTGTGACCCTCTTTGGAGCCACCAATAGAAAACCCGAGGTCTCTCCCGATCAACCCCTGTCAGTGGAAGCCCTATCGGCCTCCGCATCGTAATGTGCTCCCAGCACCAAACTTGTAGCAGCAATGTCAATACTAGACATCGACCTCCCTTGTATATGACCCCATACAAGATCCTATACAAGCGGTATAGTACAAAATTGCCACAAGAAAACCTGTAGCCATGGTCTCTCATATCGTAGACCACATATGAGAGCAACCACGGTAACCTACATCCGCTCTAGTGGCATAGCAGTAGGCCACCCACTACTCCTACCAAAACTTGAGTCAATCGAGATGCTCGAGGCATCTACCTCAATGTCTCGATGTTCACTCTGCCTTTCTCTAGGGTGAATCTAGGTTCTCTGCACAGTCGCATCATGGCATGGCCCTGATTGGCCATAGGAGTCATCAACCGCCCATGTATGGGGATCCTCAAGATCCTCCATACATCCTCTAGAGTGGGAGCCATCTCCCCTATTGGTAATCGGAAGCAGGACGACCCCGGATACCACCTCTCTACTAGGGTTGTTAGTAGCCAGATGTCTGTAGGTATTTGTGGCATCTCTGCCACATGTTGTAAGCCAACCTTCGATAGTCGATCTCGCTCTGCCTGATCAAGCGTGGCTACATCATCTCTAAGCCCCCCGTATTTCCACTCTTGACTTTTTAGTAATCCCCTCTGCAAAATAAACAATAAAACAACAAAAATCATTAATAGATAATCATTAAAATCAGTTAAATCAATTTCATCGTATAAAAAAATGATGATATCGTCCATTATTGGATGATATCATACTAAATTAGGTCAAATCATCCTTGGTAGGACGAAATCGTCTCCTATTTCTCAACTTGGGGATCGCCCCTTGTTGGACGGGATCGCCCCTATTTCGTTGATTTCGCCCCTAGACGAAATCGGTGATCTAGGGACAATTTAGATGAAATTGGGACGATTTCATCCTGACGTCGTCGACGGCCTAAAAATGGTCGATACCCCAAACACAGTGAAAATTCAAATTAAAAATCACACAAATCAAATTAAAAACATAATTCATCAAGTTTAGATCCTTACCCGCAACCTGCGTCAGACCTCTGTCGATCTGTGTGTTGTTTCCACCATTTTTCCTACAGAGCTCTGAAACAGCAAAAGTGAACAGTAACAATGAATTAGGGTTTTACCCTATTTTTTGTAATTTTATTCAAAAAAAAAACTTTTTTAAAATTTTTTTGTTTTTTCGCGCTTTTACCTCAAACGTTCGATTTGGGTAAAAACTGGGAGGGGGCACCATAGTAAGCAGTTGTACGATTCGACCTAGAATCATTGTCTAAAAAATGGAATAAATTTTTGCTTTCTCGTAAATCGGGAAGAACTTGTCTTTAATGCATTTTTCTTCAAAAAATTCGCTAAAGAGGGGGCAAAATGTAGCACCCTAAAATTGGTGCAGTTAAACCCTTAGTAAAAGATAAAAAATTGAATTTCAACCTCGAAACCGCCCATTAACCGCTTCCCCCATTTTTTGCACCATTTTTAGGAGTTGTTTTGACCATTGGACGATATCGTCGCCGATCAGACAAAATCATCCCAAATCGAATGAATTCATCTGGAATAGAACGTCCAGATGATTTCATCCCAAAATCGAATTGTCATAATTAGCTTATGTTTCAACAGCCTCTCCAACTTGGGTAGAAGCGTGTCTGGGCAGTTGGAGATTCCTCCTTTGGAGATCTCCTAGATTGGGATAATCCCCAACCTCCTAACCTCCCCCTAATCCTATATAAATTGGGATTTTCTCAGTTTATCCCCTTGGCTCTCCTCCTGACTCTCTCCCTAATTGATTTTACCTACCATTTAGCTTTGTTGTGTTAAGACATCCTATCTACCATTGTTTGCACTCGTAGTTTTAAGTTTTCATTGCAGATTTTCACTGTGCTTCAGCTGGAGGAAGCTTGGATCGTCGCAGACGATCCCACATGATTTCGAATGATCCTGTCATAGATCGGTGATGATCTCGTACAATTGGAGGCGATCTCGACTGTAGTTCATATTGGGGGAAATCAGAGCCCTGAGTTTGCATTTCTCATATTTCTTTCTTATTTTATTATGCATTAGCTTGATTATTTTTCATTCTGCATCCTGGAGTTCACCTCTTTAGCATAAATGCATGATAAAGTTAAAATAAGTTATTAAAACAATGCATTTCCTTTAATCTGCTATCTAGATTTATCAGTTAAGCATTTATACTCTCATTTCTATCATTTTGTATTATTCTTGCAGTTGCATTTTCAATTTTTTGGTGTCTGTTTCTGTGATTGCAGGCTTCTAACGAATTCGTTAGATCGACGATGATATTATCTGATATCAAATGATCACCTGTGATCTGGGACAATTTTGTACAATTGTAGACGATCCTGTCATATTCGGGACGATCTGGACTCCTACAAGCTTCAGAATCTTCATAAGACATTCAGAATTAGGTGCATTCTTTCTCATTTAATATATTCCTGGTATTTAGGATTTATTCATGCTTTATGTATTCATATAAATTGGCATTTTCATATAGAATAGCTTAGATTCATTTTGGCCAACCTAGGGATACGAATGATCGAGTATAAAATGAACACATCAAACCCATTCTCAACCTAGGCATGGAAACTACCACTCAAAGTTTCCTGGTGAACCCCACCATCCATCGAAAATTCACCCTTATACCCCCCCAAGAGGCACGACCTTCAAAGGGACTCTCAGTCTGAGGTATTGTCCCATCCTTCTTGCATCCCTCTTTCGGGCACAGATCCTATAGCCTGAAGGTAAGGGCACGAAAAATTTGGGTCAGTACAGATAGTTCTAATATAATCCTGATGTTGTGAATAAGGATTATGAATTTTTTGTTTGGATTGATGAGTTTTGTAAATAATGTCATACATGTAAATTATTCAGAATTATGATTTTTTCATTAATTTTTTCATTGGATTAATCTGATATTCTAATAATATGCCATACTTGTAATGAAATTTTTTATTTTATATCATACCCTTTGTTCACAAAATTATATATTTTATATTATATCCTTGCTTTACTTTATTAAGTATTTTAAACATTGGATGACATATTGATAATAAAGTGAAACTTCAAGTTCTTAATGACACATTTGTTTGTGCTGAATTAAAAGAATCCTTAAAGATATTAGAAATTGTATCTTATTCAATCAACAATTTTTTAGAAAACAATAAGCAAATTAACTATTTTACTATCAAAACTTATTTTGATAGTTGTAATAGCTTGAAATTGTAAATCTTTAAAAAGATATAATAAAATACAATAATGATACAAAAATATCACACATTTAGAAAAAGTTTTTTATTTATTTTGAATAAATTATTATTACAAAATGAGTGAATTGTGCATCCACCTTCATACTTTTCTATTCCAGGGCCTATTTTAGGTTTTTTTCCAATTGAAGGATCCGATTGTTTTTCCTCGTGACCTTTCCCAGATGCTCCCTCTAATGTAGGTTGAGCTATAATTTCTTCATGGACCCATGTTCCAAAAGTTTCTCCTTGTAGCACACTAGCTCTCCTTAGGTTCACCTCACCAATATTCAAACTATCTACCAATGCCCTCTCCTCTTTAGTCGGATCTTCTTTTGGAGGTATTTATTTCTCCTATTCCTTGAGCATTATGTCAGAATCCTTATTATGTTTAATAATTATTCTTCTGAGGGAATTATTCTATATGATGGTCTCATAAAATTATTGTTTGAATTTGATAGCATTTAGTAGACTCTGCTTTACCATGGCCAAAAACACCTTCATGCTTTCCACATGATTCTTGATATTCTCAAAATTGGATTGCACAACAAAAATTTTAAAATATGTTAGTCAATAAAGGTCAAAATGTGTTAAAAATAAATTAATTTAAATAATATTGATGACTTACCTCTGCAACTAAACATCATCTGTAAATATAAACTAATTTATTAAAAAGTGGCAACAAAAGGAGTATCAAATAAACTAGAGGACTACAAGCATGGAAAATGAAACTTCTAGCCCACAAGAAAGGGCACAAGAAAAGGAACAATATCAAGAAATTTACCAGGAGGTAAATGAAGAGGTAGAAAGTAAAATTAGTAATGGATGTTCTATACAACACAAGGAAGAACAATAGAATCCTAATAAGACAATGGATTATGCAAGTAAATGCAAAGAGTTAAACCAACAAGCATATGAAGAACATAATGAGAAACAAAACTTGAGAGGTTTTGGAAATAACATTAATGAACAAGAGAATAGTCTCAATCATGAAAAAGAAAATGATTATGAAGAAGTTAACCATAAGAATAAAATAAATATGATTAAAAATCATATAATTCTAAATACCAAGAATGTGATTGCGATCAACACAATGAATGGATACAATAATTTGGAAGCCGAAGAAGGAATATTACTAGATGATGCTTAAATGGTAGATGATACCCCATCCACTCAAATGGACTTAAAATAGGAGATGATTAGATTGAAGGAGTTTGAGGGTTTAAAATCAAATAAATAGAAGGATGGGAAGGATTAGATCAAGTTTTAAATTTAAATAATGAAACTAAACAATTTGAGGAACAAAAGAATCTAAGCATAATAGAAAACTCAAAGTAAATTAAGGAGGGAATGCAAACAAGATTCAAAAAAAGACTAGAGTTGGGTAAAAAATCTCAATTACTAATAGAAGAATCCCCAATAGGATGTAACCAAATGGGATAGAATTATCCTCCTAGAAGACATACAAAAATTCAAATAATACAGGCAATTATGGGAAAAGAAAGCAAGGAAGACCCCCAAACAAGAAGAACAAAAAGTACCAGAGAACATGGGACAATAATTAGATCCAAATGAAGAATGGATGGTTAAGGGTAAAAACCCATAAAACAAAACCAAAAAATGAAAATCCTTTATTGGAATGTATGAGGCCTAAATTCCCCTTGGAAAAGAAGAATTGTTAGAACTATACTCATGCAAGTAAAAACCTGATATTATTTATCTTCAAGAATCTAAAATTGACACAAAAAAGTTTGATATTATTCAAAAAGAGGTCTCGCTAAATATTGAATGGATCATAAGCCCAACATAAGGTACTTCTAGAGGTATTTGCATATTTTGGGATAGAATGAATTTTTATGGTACTTTAATTGATCAAGAAGATAGATTTTGCACAGTCAAATTGAAGAACAAAAAAACTAATATTTTTTTGGATAATGATAGAGGTTTATGCTCAAAATTATGATCGTGAGAGATTTCAACTGTTGAATAAGTTATTTTTCAAAGGATTTGTTTTATTAATTTGCATTGGATGGTTTTGGGTGACTTCAATATAGTCTTAAGTATAGAGAAAAAAGTGGAGGGAGGATTAACATCACTCAAGGTATGCAATATTTCAATGATTTTATTTAGAATAATAAGTTGATTGACCTGGATATGTGTAAAGGTAAGTTTATGTGGACAAAAAAAAGGATGGGGGATAATCACATTCAAAGGCACCTAGATATATTTCTTATTTTTGATAGTTGGCTAAGTATAAATAGTATTCATAGACTTACATGTATGCCCAGAATAGGATCAGATCAAAAACCCCTTTTGTTGGATATGGAAAAGGAGGAGAAGCAAAGAGGAGCACCCTTTAGGTATGAGCTCATGTGGAATATCCATCCAGATATTACAAATAAAATTAAATCTTGGTGGCAAGAGGAGGATCAAGCATCAACTATGTAGAGTTACCCAAAAATTAAAGAACATCAAGTATTGAATCAAAATTTGGGTTAAAGAGGTTTTTGGTAACATCAATTTAAGAAACTAATTAGTGCTCTAGTGCTGAGAGGTCCAAACTGGACCATACCTTTTCACATATTTGTTGATGCGTCTAAAAAAGCAATAGGGTCATTGTTGGGACAAAAGGATGGTGATTATTTCTATGCTATTTATTATGTCAGTAAACACCTCACAGGTGCTGAATTAAATTATACTGTCACAAAAAATGAATTTCTTACAGTTATACATGCTCTTAATAAATTTCATCATTATTTCATAGGATATCAGGTTTTTGTACATATTGATCACTCAACTATCAAATACCTGACAAACAAACCTGGTATTAGTGGTAGAATTATCATATGCTTGTTACTTCTATAGGAGTTTGATGTGATAATCATAGATAAACCAAGAATGGACAATGTGATAGCTGATTTTATGTCCATATTGACACCTCTAGATCATGCAGTTATAGATGATCAATTTCCATATGAGCATTTATTTGCTCTAAATGAACATATATCATGGTACGCAGATATGGCTAATTATTTAGCCACTAGTAAAGTATCCCCTGTACTTTCACCACATGAGAAATAAACTTTATTTGAGAAAACTACAGACTTCTCATGGATTGGTAGGTGCTTGTTTAAAACAGGGCCTGATTATATCATGATAAGGTATGTTTCTAAGAATGAGATAATAGAAATACTGAAGGCTTGCCATGATGAACCTTGTGATGGCCATTTTTTAGGGAAAATGACTACATTCAAAGTGTTGCAGGTTGGCTACTACTAGACTTCACTATTTAAATATGTAGTCAAGCATGTGATCCAGTGTGATTAATATCAAAGGATGGGAAGACCTACTCATAGAGATAAAATGCCACTCTAGCCACATGTTCACATAGAGCCATTTGATAAATGGGGGATGGACTTAATAGGACCTATTAATCCATAGTTAGCAATGGATTGAAGTGTAGGTATTGTTTGATTCTAAAGATAATATTGTAGCAGACTTCCTGTATTCATCTAAATGATCATGCAGCTATAGATGACCAATTTCCAGATGAGAATTTGTTTGCTCTAAATGAATAGATACCATGGTACACAGATATAGCTAATTATGTACCCATTGGTAAAGTATCCCCTGCACTTTTACTACATGAGAAACAAACTTTAATTGAGAAAAGTGTAAACTTCTCATGGATTGATGGGTGTCTATTTAAAATAGGGCCTGATCAGATCATGAGAAGGTGTGTTGCTAAGAATGAGATAATAGAAATACTAAAGGCTTTCCATGATGAACCTTGTGGTGGTCATTGTGTAGGGAAAATGACTGCTTTCAAAGTGTTGTAGACTTGCTAATACTAACCTTCACTATTCAAAGATACGGCCAAGCATGTGAGCCAATGTGATCAATGTCAGAGGATAGGTAGACCTACTATCAACTATGAAATGCCACTCCATCAACATGTTCAAATAGACCCATTTGATAAATGGGGTATGGACTTAGTAGGACCTATTAATCCATAGTTAGCAGGTAAGAGGTATATCTTAGTTTGCACTGACTATGTGACCAAATGAGTTGAAGTGTAGGAATTGTGTAATTCTAAAGAGAAGACTATAGTAGAATTCCTGTATTCATCTATTTTTACTAGGTTTGGGGTTTCAATGGATATCACAACTGATCAAGGACCTCAATTTACTTCAAATATGATTCAAAATCTCATGCAATAATATAAAATCAGGCATAACAAAACCACTCCTTACCATCCACAGATAAATGGGCAAGTAGAGGTAACCAATCGTGAACTTGAGAATATCCTGACAAAGACAGTATAAAAAAATAGGAAGGACTAGACCACTAGATTACCAAAAGCAATTTGGGCCTATAGAACCACCTGGAAGACTACTACTAATTTTACACCATTCTAGCTAGTATATGGGAAAAATGCTATAATTCCCATAGAATTCAAGATTAAAACTCTCAAGACTGTAGTAGAGTTAAATATAAATTTGGATGAGGCACAAAAGGAACATATTCAACAACTTAATCAAATAGATGAATATCGCCTTGATGCTCTGCAATGGACATAGGTCATCCAAAAAAAGAGGGCCAAGTGGCATGATCATCACACCAGGCCAAATCAGTTAAAAGTGGGAGAGTGGGTATTATTGTATGACTCTCGGTTCCAAGAAAGGAAAATTAAGCTCATGCAATGTTGTATGGGACCATATGAAGTGGTTGAAATTATCAACAATGGAGCTATTAGGATCAGAATAATTTATGGCAACAACATTACATTAACAATCAATGGTCACCGCCTACATCCATATCATGTGTTTGAAACGTACATGATGAAGTCCATATTAGGCATGGGGGAGACCCTAGTTGGTTTTAGTTTCAAATTGATTTAGTAATATGTTGATGTTTTCCACGTGGTCCCTGAAACAATTATTCTTTTAATTTTTAATTTTTTTAGTTTTATTTCTATTTTGCAATAACGATGCTCTAAGTGCAACTGTAAGGCAACCTGGGAAACCTAGGCCTAACAAACACAGGATCCATGAACCTATGTCTTCTCAGATTTCAATAAGAATTGTTTATAGTAGGATTAGTTTTTCCCCACTTAGAAAGGGAGATACTATACCTGAATATGTGCATGAGTGTTTGGATTGGTCTTAATGGACAATAAAACACTCAATTGTTGGTTAAGGTAGTGGATTCTGATTTTGTCCCTGGTCTTCAACTAGAGCACTAAAGGCCTGATCAACTGTAAGAATACATAAGTGGGCATATCAAGTAGATTTTGAAATAAAGGAGCACCTACTTTCCATTTTCTGATGAGAAAGGTTTTTGATTCCCTATTTTCAGATAAAATGATGCCCGATTCTTGTTTTACGAAATAAGGCACCTGATTCCTATATTTTGGGAAGGCAGTGCTTGATTCTTTTTTGTATGGTACAAAGGAATCGACTCCCAATATGTCAATTAAAATGTGTCTACATCCCATTTTCTAGTAGACCGACACCTGATTCCTATTTTTCCAAAGAGATGGCGCTCGACTTCCATTTTTGGGAAAGCGACACCTATTTCCTAGACATATCATTAAAAAAAAATTGTGTATAAAGTTTAAGTTTTGTATAAAATTTTCTTTAAGTATGGTGCCTGATTGCTAGAAAAAGGCACCTGCTTTCCATTTTAAGCATGATGCCTAATTGCTAAGGAGCCTGCTTTCTATTTTCCAAGTACTTGCATGCCTTGATTCAAAAGAAGATGTTTGATCTCCACATAGCAAAAGTTGCCTACTTTATATTTTCACAGGTGTTTGTGCCTTGTATAAATAATATTTAGCATTGGGAAGTGGCCCGAGCCACGTCAACATTTCACTCACATGCAGAAGTCAAACTTCAACGGATAAAATTATTTTAATTTTTTTTTTGAATATTTGTGCACATTCCAAAGTCACAAGTGAACAATTTTCGATGAGGGGATGTTTGTCATCCCAAGAAGATATTTTTTTCTAACTTTTTATTGAAAATGTGCAGGAATTATCAAAGGTATCAAATGGTATAAACCGATAACTAATTAAAATAGAGAGAAATTCACCGCATAGAAAAATGCCTATCATTCTTTGTTCTAGAATGCCTAGTCATCATCAAGAAACCAATGCTAGTGCACCACGAGTGTATGCACATTATACACGCATGAAACATAATACGGTTACATGCGTAATTTTTTATTTTATGTATATATTATTTTCATAGGCATATGTTTCTAGAAAATAATGTCGGCACAACCCCCATAAAATTACTAGCCATCCATCTCTCTCCACTTGGAATTTTTTTCATGTGTTGATGCTCTGACTAAGGAAAACACCCATGGTCATCCTCTATGAAAAATATGGCACACACTTTAATGAGATTTTGCATAGATAACCATAATTATTTCCAATTACGGCAATCAGGTGCATGCGTTCATAAATACAGGCAATTTAAACCATGCATTGGCAAAACTCTGTACAAGAAAATAATAGAGTTGCAGGTGATAGAAACTTAGAGCTAAGAGAAATCCAAACTTTACCATGGGAGGAAAATCGAACAACCACTTATTGAAAAAGAGTGAGCCTACAAATTTTTCAAGCATCCATTAGGATGTACGAATGTAATTTGATGTTGTAGGATGGTTGGACTACTACCATCTGGTTAGCCAGAACCAGGATGTAGAGGTGGCTAACGAATTTTTGGCATCCATGAGGTATGGATTTGTTTGCATGTGGGGATTGGAAATCCCAGTCACTGAAGAATACATTACCATACTAACAAGCCTTCCTCAAATAGGGGAACATATATATAAGGAGGAAAACCCTGAACTTTACATACAAATATTCTTTGGACACCCAACATAGTACCTGATGTGCACTGGTTTGCCCAAGCAGCACATCCTTGAGCTACGGAGGTCATTTTTTAAGCAGATTTCCCGGTTCTTCAATTGCATGGGTAGGCTTCCCAAACTAAACTCTAACCATTTTTATTTCCTCAACCATATACTGCATGAGGATAAGATCAATATCCCCTATTACCTTACATGTACACTCAAATATGAGGCCAGATAGTACCAGGCATGCACAACATCTATCCTAGCTCACCATGGCCTAATTTCAACCTTTGTACAATATGTAGAGTCACACAAAAATGTGATAGTTGAGGAAATTGATAGAAATAATGCAATTATAGGGGCAGAAGAAGAAGTGGAGGTTCCAAAATAGACTAATCAATTGACTGATAAGGTGATTGAGCAAGCAAAGATGGTGCCTAGGTTCCTACCTGAGGAAAATACATGGGAAGTAGGACAAGCCTCGTCCCCTATTTTTCTCCAATATTAGGAGGAATCAGGATATGCTTCATTCCCTACTAGCCCTCAATTTGATTATGAGATAGTATATGGTCCGCCAAGCCCTACTTTCATACCGATTTCTACTAGAACCAGAAGTAGAAGGATGAAGGTATCTTTGGTGGTTTTTAGCTCATCGAATGATGATGTATCAATTAATGAGCCAAAAAAGGATGATTTCATGCCCCACATATTATAGTATTTATCTAGGTATCATACTCCTCAATAGGAAACACAAATAGAGGACCTGTAGTAGCAGCTGCAAATATTGAAAGAACAAGCCTGCACTTGGGAGGCCAAATACAAGGAAGAGTAGGCTCTTTTTCAAGAGTCCCAAAAAGTAGTTATGATGAAACTAGAGGAACTATATTAGACTATCCATCAGCTATAGGATACAATATAAAATTGTAGTTGTAGGCCCAACAAACTAGGATTGGATGACCAACCAGGGTAGAATCGGTAGTGCAAACTAACTAGGCTATGGAAGTGCCCACTAACTATCCAGATTCTAAGGATAAAATAGTCTCCTCTGGCCCTTTTCAATCAAATGCAAGAAATTACAACCAAGAAGTTGAGGGAAGATATCAATCAGTGGCTTATGCTAGAAATATGTCTTCATGGGAAAGCCCTAATTATCGAAAAATAATCCCTACTATTATTAGTGAAAGCGCAAATGAAGAATCAACCTAAAATCACATGCAAAAGTAGAGCAAGAAATAAATGGAGTAATGGAGGTTGAACAACCCCATTCACCAGCTTACTTTGTAGAACAGGAGCAAGATCAGGGTCCTAAAGTTGATATGGGACAATCCCCAATATTGTCTTCCTTTGCAGAGATAGAAGTAAACCAGGAGGATGAAATTGAGGTCAAAGAACCTCAAATTTTTAGTAAAATTTTTAGAGGAAGACAAAAAATAAGAAGATGAAAGTGAGGTTGAAGAGCCTCAAATTTTAGAAAAGGCTATAGAGGAGGATCATGGGGTTGCAAAATCCTAATATTTTACTCATTTTGTATACCACAAACTAGAGGGAGATGTAGGGACTGAGGAAAGAAACAGTCAGGACTTATTAGAAGGTTGCAAAAGCCAAGACGACTACAAAGAAGAGGAAAGAAACAGTTAGGGCTTACTAGAAGGTTGTGAATGAAACTGGTAATTACTAGTATAAAGTGGCACAGGGACGTACCAACCCTTAAGCATGGGGGGATAATGAGCCCTAAAAATGCTCATTTTGTATAAACTTTCCATATCTATTACGGCATTTATTTTAATAAAAATGTGTGTTTTTATGCAAATTTTATATGTATTTAACATTATATTACGTATATTATCTAATATTTATTTTTAAGTGGATTATGTATAAATGTAGTGGATTTTACGGTATTTTGGCATGTTTACGTCGAGGTCCTACTTGGACTTGGCACTTTCCATTTATAATGAAAAATTGAAGGTAGAAATATTTGTAGTAAGATAGTGATGAAGTGCTAATTCAGGTGCCCAACTCCCATCTAGGCACCCGACTCCCGTTTGGCATTTAACTACCGAGTGCCCAATTCCCATTTGGTTCTTGACTATCGAGTGCCTAATTCTCATTAGGTGCCTGACTCCTATTTTGGTGCCTGCTTCCCAACTTCTATAGATAAAGTGCCTGATTCCCATTGATGCAGAATTACAACACAACTCCTATTTTAGGTAAAACAGAATGGCAATTTCAATGATGGATGTGGATGGATTCTTAGCAGTTAAAGTGTACCAAGGACAACATCAAATATCATCAATTATCTATTATTTAGCAGTAATGTAAAATATCGATGTAATCGAATAAGAGTATAAATATAAGACGTATTATGTTATGAGAAAACAGAATACGTTGATTGGTCTAAAACTGATATTTTATTTATCTCCTTCATTTATGCATATTATTTTAAAATAATAATCCAAATTTGATTTGCCTTCATGATGTAAAATGGCATGGCTGCATATCTTATAAATATGCAGGCCACCCCTAAAATAAAGATCCTAGATATTTTCTGTAACTTTCTCTACTGCAAATTAATAAAATACATCTACGTATTTTCATATATCTTCTTTAGTATCTGGTGTATGATTGAATGCGGGTGGAATATGCTGGAAGCATGGGCCCACTCTCAATAATATTTCTCCCTTCTCTTTTCTTATTTTCTATCATTTTTTTAATCATTTCTAGTTTTCTATACTTAACTTAATTTCTATTATTTCCCCTATTTTCTATAATTTCTAGAAGGTGTGCAATTTTGGTTTTTGAATATAGTTTAGTCATGTCTTTAATAATATAGGATAGATTAGTGGTATAGAAACTAAACCAAAACTCCAAAGAAACAACACCCCCTAAAGCATAAATTTTAGGGACTCATCTCATTGGAGGGAATTACAAGCATATATTGTGTAAGGTTGCTCATAATTTTACGAGCTGCCCCAGGTTGAAAAATTAAATTAGGCAATGAATATGAATGTAGAAAACTAACAAATGTTTTTTCAAAAAAATTGCACACAGATTTATGGTCATCCTTGGGTGTGCCATATACAACTGCAAAACAAGAAATGCAAAATAACATGTGAAAAACAACTCAAAAATTCCACCAAAATTTGACAAAAGGAATAAAATCTACTTTAGAATTGACTTATGCAAAAAAAAAGAGAAATTGTGCTCAAATTCATCGTCATACATGGGTGTACCATTTAAGACTACTAACCATCCTAGGTGGGGACGACCACCAAATCTGGTGGTTTTTGCCACCAATTCCTCTATGATTTGGTCCAAACTACTCCTAGGGGTGTTGTCAAATTTTAGGATATGATTCACTCAAGCGGGTCGGTTTTGTAAATGGATTGTGTGTTTTAGAATCAATTTAAAACCTCATTTGTTTGATGGAGATCTCAAGGGAAAACACACAATCAATTGGGGGTAAATATCAACAACACTTCATGGCAAAATATTACAAAGACTCCTCTCTGAAATTGGGTGGAATGACTCAAATTTATACCTCAAGTGAGCATATGGTCAAATGAGCATGCTTGGCCATATGATGCAGGTTTTGCCATTTTTCCAAACCTTACCATGTCTTGGAGGAGGGAGAATCTCAAATTTGGACCTTCAATTTACAACTTGGCATGTGAGTTATGTACCCTCAGACTGGCATGCTTCAATGGGTGGGATAAATGGTATAATCTGAGTGTCATTTATCTCACCTTTGGCTTTTTAATGGTCCAATACCATGGCCATCCCACCTAGGGATGATTTCTGGTGGTCATCCTTGGGTGGGATGACCATGAATTTTGGTCATCCTAGGGTGGGACGACCATGCCTACATGGCCCAAAACTTCTAAAAAGTGGGGTAGAACCTCCCAAAAGTGGCTAGGACCACTATTTAACCTCTTAGGGTTTCCCAAGAGGGCCATATGGTGTCGATTAGAATGGATCTTGGTAGTCTAATCAGATTGATGCGATTTTAGTATCTACATATTGAAATAGGGATTGGAACCTATTAAATCACAAAACCATAAAATATTGAGCCCTCTAAACTACCAAAGAAAGTTTCTCCCACAAATAAAATTTGGAAGCTTTTCTTTGATGGTGTCAGATATAAAAATGGAGTTAGAGCAAGTATAGTGTCGATTTAACCAACTGGAAGTGAGAAATTTTTCTCCTATAGACTGACATGGAGCTGCATAGGTAATACAATAGAACACGAAACACTTTGTTTAGGCCTAAGAAAGGTTGAGAAGCTAGGGATTAAAAAACTATATATTTATGGAGACTCATAACTAAAAGTGAATCCAGTCATAAAAAAGTGTATTAGCAGCAACATTATCTCAAAGCCTACAGGAATAAGGCATGGGATCTATTTTAAGATTTTGAAGATTTAAATATTAAATCCATCCCAAGAGAGAAAAATACTCATTTTGACTTACTAGCATCAGTGGGAGCCAATTTTTGTCCAATAGCCAATGTCACAAAATTCAAAAATAGTGAGCCTCATATATAGACCTTCAGTCCCAAACAAAGACACCTTCTGGCAGGTATTTAAAAGTGATGA
Organism: Wollemia nobilis; assembly: GCA_028583015.1. Classification (NCBI taxonomy): domain Eukaryota; kingdom Viridiplantae; phylum Streptophyta; class Pinopsida; order Araucariales; family Araucariaceae; genus Wollemia; species Wollemia nobilis. The sequence continues at coordinate 24,822,655 of JAQPPZ010000541.1, read as the reverse complement.
ACAAGTTTTTGATTTCCTAATACATGAGATGGACTATTCAAGTGACCAAGACTTGGAATATGAAGAAGATGAAGGGCTAATTCAACTCAAAAGTAATTATATACCAAAATTTTTAATAACTCTTGAGATCCTTTTTGAAAACAGTGACCATCCACTAGGCCATAAGATGAAAGTTGATAAACAAAAGTATAAAGAATCCAAGTATAATCTGGGAATATGATCAAGGTTGGGGTTCAATTCTCAAAAGAGGAGGTTGTCCAAGTCCAAGAATTATGTAGATATCTCCCTAATATCGTAGCCTGGACATATGATGACCTCAAAGTGTACAAAAAAGAGACCATACAACACACCATCAAGCTTGATCCAGGATCAAAACCTTTCAGGGAGAAGCAAAGGCAAGTTAATCTAAAGGTATAGGCCTTGATGAAGTAGGAGTTATTAAAGTTTCTCAATGCTAAAATAATCTACGCCATCAAGCACTCCACATGGGTTACAAATTTGGTGTTGATTAGAAAGAATATGGAGATATCAGATTATGTGTAGACTTCAAAAAATTTAAAATACCACTATCCTTTGCCCCAAATAGATTAGTTATTATAATATATAACAAGAGAAAAGAGATTATCTCTGTTGTATGGATTATTCAGTTACAATCAGGTATGGGTCAAGGATGAAGATTAGCCCAAGACCACATTCACTACCAAATGGGGAACTTTTTCATACTAGTGTATGCCTTTTGGACTATCCAATGCAGGGGAAATGTTTCAAAGAGTGATGGATATGGCCTTTGGAGAGCTTGTAAATAAATTTATAGTTATCTATTTGTATTATATGATAGTATTCTCTCACAAGAAAGAAAAGCATGTTGAACATCTAATAATGGTTTTTGAAAAGTGTAGAGAGTTTGGTATCTCCTTCAATCCAAAGAAGTTTATTTTTTTCTATTGAAGAGGGAACGCTTCTAGGTCATGTCATTTCTGAATCTGGACTAACCATTGATCCTGACAGGGTAAAATCCTTGTTAGACCTTCCTTTGCCATTAAAAAAAGGGGTTGCAGTCCTTCTTTGGACAAATCAAATTTATACACAAGTTCGTTGCAAAATTTGCATAATTTGTAAAACCTATGAATGAATTGTTAAAGAATGTAGACCTCAGGTGAACAGACCTATGGAAAGAAGCATTTAGGAAAATCAAGGAAGAAATTGCATAAGAACCTGTGATTATCAATCTAGATTATACAATATATCCTATATGCTATTAGGGAGCAGGAGATTTATGTTGCAGTACTTACTTAGAAAGGGGAATATAATGAGGATAGACCCACTGCCTTCCTAATTCAGACTATGTAATATCATGAAGAAAATAATAAACGTATTGATAAATAGGTATATGCAGTCATGAAGTCCCTAAAGAAATTCATATTCTTCCTATCGTAGATAAAAATCCTAGTGTATGTGATACACCTTGATGTCAGGAACTTTATAATATAGGGAGAAATTGGTGAGAAAAGGGCTAGTTGGGTGTCAAAAATCCAAGAGTATGATGTATAGACTCACCCAACCAAGCTAGTAAAAGGTAAAACACTGTGCCATGACTGGAAAAACAAGCTATGATAAACTGTGTGGCATGTCAAGTCCCAAAATATACCTAGGAAGAACGATTTTTAGAAACTTCATATTGGGTTGATGAACTCACAAAATATTTTTAGATAGGAGCATGCCCAAGTGGTCTAAATGCCTCACAAAGAAGAAGGTACTAGCTACAGGTCTTAAAATACACTCTGTTACCAAAATATCTATACAAAAAAATAATTTGGATGGCAATCTATTGATATGTATCAAAGATGGTGAAAAATAGAAGATCTTGGAGGAGTTAAATGGAGGAATATCAGGGGGACATTATTCAAATAGAACCACAACTTTGAATATACTGAGGACAAGTTGTTATTGGTCAACTATATTCTTATATGCTTTCAAAGTAACCAGATCATGTGAGAAATATCAAATATGTGTAGGAAGAAACAAAAATGATTCCTTGCCTCTCAAATCCATTCAAGTGGAAGAACCTTTCCAACAATGCAATTTAGACTTCATAGGAGTGATAGAACCCAACTCCTCAGTAGGTCACAAGTACATCTTATTAGCTACAAATTATTTCACCAAATGGGTTGAAGCTATACCCACTCAAAAAATTGATCAAGAAGTAATTATGGAATTTGTTGAAAGTTTGATAACCAAGTTTGGTATACTTGATGCATTGGTTAGTGATAATGGCCCATATTTTATTGCAATAAACATGATTTATTTTGCTGGTAGATATGGGATCTATCTGAAAACATCTTCCAATTACTATCCACAGGGTAATTTCCTAGCAAACAAGAATTTGCTTAGAATCCTAGAAAGAACTCTAAAAGACAAAAAGAGGAGTTGGTATTCATTAATAAACCAAGTATTTTTGGTAGATATAATCACCATTAAGAAGCCTATAAACCCATCCCATTATGATTTGGTTTATGGTAAAGTGAAGAACACAAGCTTATACTGAGATGGGGGTGAACAGTATAAGAGCACTTTTTACTTTTTCTCTCAAACCAATATATGCAATGTAAAGATAGCAATATCAACAAGAGTAATCAAAGCAATGTACACAACACCACACACAATAGAGACACAACAATTTACGTGGTTCACCCAAAGATGGCTACTTCCATGGAGAAAATATTTCACTAAATTTTCTCAATCAATCTCTTGGGAATCCTTCCCAATTACAATGTTTATGGACCTCTATCCAAAGGAGATGTTGATCCCCTAAATCTGGTTTGTGGATCTCTATCCATAGGAGAACTCTTTCTCCTCTGCTCTAGCTGGTGATCCTCTAGAAGACACTGCCTCCACTACACTGACTTGTGGATATCTCTCCACTTGAAGACTATTGTCCTCACTTAGAAGACCTATCCTCAATGTCTTGGTTGATGGATCTCTATCCACTGGAGACTCTGTCCTCTCTGCTCTGTCACCTCCAAAGCTTTGTCTCAATTCTATACTAAACACAGTCCAGTCGGTCTAGCACAACTCTACTCAATCTCTTGCACTAAACACAGTCCAGTCGGTCTAGCACAAGTCCACTCAAATCTACACTAAACACAGTCTAGTCGGTCTAGCACAAATCTTCTCAATAGGTCCACTCAAAACCTACTCAAATCTACTCAATAGGTCCACTCATAACCTATCCAAATATGCTCAACAAGTCCACTCAAAACCTATCCAAATCTGCTCAACAAGCTCACACATAACTTGTCCAAATCTTCTCAATAAGTCCTCTCTAGGACTTAACCAAATCTATATTGTAAGCTTCCACAAAAGCTCACACAAAATTAGTCCACAAGTCTTCTCAAAGACTTACCTCAAATCAGCTTAACAAGTCCACATAGAACTTGTCCAATCTCATAGAAACATAGAGAGAATTGTTAGAGACTCAATATGTTCTATACTCAATGCTCAATCACTTTCTCAACTCAAATCAATCTCATAGAAGCATAAAGAGAATTGTTAGAGACTCAATATGTTCTATACTCAAAACTCAATCACTTTCTCAACTCAATCTCATAGAAGCATAAAGAGAATTGTTAGAGACTCAATATGTTCTATTCTCACAACTCAATTTCTTTCACAACTCAATATCATAGAAGCATAAAGAGAATTTTTAGAGACTCAATATGTTCTATTCTCACAACTCAATTTCTTTCACAACTCAAATCAGAATATAGAATAGTTTGTTTCATGGAACTTGAACAATCACTTCATACATCCACTTGACTAGATTCACTCAACTCTACTCAACCAATCACTCAAGAACCAACTCTCACTCACAAACCCTAGTCCAAGCATATATCAACCAACTCAAAATATTTCCAACAATGCTCAACAATAAACCTCACATAACAATGATACTCATGTTCTTTTCAAACCCTAGTTCAAGTTCTTTGCACAACAACTCACTTCAACAACAATGCTCATAAAATAATCTTCACATAACAATGATACTCATGTTATTTTCAAACCCTAACTCAACTTCCTCACACAATCCAATGGCTTCAACAACAATGCTAATAAAACAAGGTTTTAATCTCAACTCTCAAATCAGAAAACCTTGAAGCAATAACTCAACCACTTTCGAAAAGGAAACCCTAATCAAGTCCTTTTCACTCCAAACTTAATTTTCAATAAAGCCAATCAATCAACTCAACCAAGAAGGAATTTTCCCATACCTTTTGAATGTCAAGGAGTTGATCTCACAAATCTGCCACACTCACAAATTTCTCTTTCCAATCTCAATAAGGGTTAGAAGACTTCAGTAATACCACAATACAAAAATAATAACTCAATAACACCTTATTACTCCAACTTAATTTTAACATCCACCAAAGTCCTTTTAGAAGAAACCCTTATCAAAAAATAATAGCCAACAAGTCTTAAAATAAATCTCAATTAAGCCTTTATTATAACTCCTTATACCTCCTAAAACATAACTCTCAAAACAACAATTTCCAAATTATAGAACTCAAATAATCATCAATACTTCACCTTCAAAAATCAATCACCACAACCTTTATTTAATAAGGTTTATTAAAAATTAATAAACTTTAGAACAACCTTATCACTCCAACCTTAGGGCATAAACCATAAAATTTTAATTAAAAATTCATACCTGCCTCAAGGGGTTTCGACCCCATGACTTGCCCTCACCATGAGTGCCTTAGCCATGGCTAAGGTTGCCACATGAGCTACATGCTCATTCACAAAGGAGAAATTTTAAAGGGGGAAGCACCACGTGCTTCCTCTTTGCACTTCTCCTTGCCCACGTTTAACAAAAATGTGTGCCTTGGGTGCTTCCACAACACTGCCACCAAAAACCACTTTGTGAGAATCGAACGCATGACCTTCATGCTCTCAACGCCTTTGTGCTCTCCAAGCTGCCACTAGGCCACACTGCCCAATGCAAATTGGGGGGTGGTCTCACTCCATCTTATCCTCTACTTCCTTTGCCAAATGTTTTAAACCACACGAGCTCATTTTTGCATATGCCACACAAATTTCATTCGAGCAAGGATAATTAATGAACAACTTTGGGCATATATTTATATTGCCCTCCTCCTTTGTTTAGGACCTTGGTGCTTTGATTTGAATGCATCACGTCGACGCTCTAAGGCTTCGAAAGCCTTAGTAAAACCCAACCTTTGGGTTTTTAATCTCTAAAAACTTTGTGCTTGAATATATTTTAATTTTCTAAAACCCAACCTTAGGGTTTTAATCAAATGAACTTTATCCTTTAAAATATAATTATATTATAATTAAAAATTATAATATTTAATTAGATTTTTACCACTTTGGTAAATATTATAATAACAATTATAATATTTTTAACCTTCCAATGCTTCGGATGAATTGCTTCCATGGAGAAATAAAAACCTCTTTCTGACCCAATATTTTTGGGTGTAAAATAAAATATTTTAACCCATTATAAACTTCCATTAAAATTTGCACTCGAATTGAAGAAGAACTCTCACTGGCATCTTGACATCAATGACAACTTTGGCTTAGGGACTCAAAATGTCCAACAATATCCCCCTTTGTCATTGATGGCAACCCACATTCTTTTTACTTGAAACCTGACCTTTCTTTTTCCTTCTGCTCCCCCTGGCTCAATGCTCTCTCAGATATCAAATCTCTCCCCAATACACAAATCTCTCCCCCTTTGACATCAATGGCAAAGGGTCACCTTTGGGGCTCGGGGCTAAGAATGAGCCTCTTAGCTTAGCCCCTCCCCCACCTCCTCATGAGGTGGTTAATTCTAGGGTGGGAGTATCTCTACTCCCCGAAAGCACTACTCTTTACCTTTATCCTTTTCCCTTCTTTTCTGAGTTTTCAAAATCCTCTGATTGTTTCTATCTGTGTCATCATTCTTGTTCATGTTTCTATTCCTATTATCATCCATGTTCTTGTTCCTGTTCCTGTTCCTGTTCTTGTTCCTATTCCTGTTCATATTCCTGTTCTTGTTCATATTCTTGTTCCTATTCATACATATTTCTGGAATATTTTCTCTACACCATTTTGCTATGTGACCATCATTATTGCACTTATAACACTTAATTTTATTATTCCTTGGAGGTGCAAATGTCTTAGGATCTCTTCTATTGAAGCCATATCCTCTTCTGTCATGAACCCTGCAATTCATTGCCTTGTGACCAAACTCATTACATGAGTAGCAATACCCATGGAAAAGTTGTCCATTCCCATATTCTTGTCTTTCATGTGTCCTGCATTGTGAAGCCATGTGCCCAAACTTGTGACATGAAAAACATCTTCCATTGAAGCTTCCTTGTCTTGACCTCATTGGTCTCCTATTCTGATTGTTGTTCCATCTGTATCTTTTCTATGCATTGTTCCTATATTTGTTGAACTCTTTATTGTCCAACTCATCCTCTGATGTCTCACTCCCTCTTACACTATCTTCTTCTGATGTATCTTCATCTGAAGTTTCTTCTTCAGAACTTGAAGTTAACTCTCCTTCCTATTTCTTTTGAGTTTGTTCAAAACCAAGACCTATTTTTTTTGTTGACCTTATTTGAACCTTGACTATCTTATCCATAATATTTGAGCTATTCTTGAATCCTTTCATCTTGATCTTGGAGTCCTCTAAATCTTATTTTAGTAGTGCCACTTCTTGTGCTAACTTCTCACATTCCAAGATCTTTGCTTCTAACTTATCTTTGAACCTTTTTGCCTTAGCCTTTGATTTTTCTAAATCCTCTATGAGCAATCTTCTCTCTTCATCACATTCTTGAAATTGAATTTCAAGTTTAGAGTGTTGCTTTCTTACCTTCTTTACCATGTCAAGGGCATAGATAAGTTCTCCCTTGAGATCATAACCATTCTCTATTGAATAATCCTCTATTTTTTTCCCTTGTCCACATCATTACTTTCTTTTGGCTTATCTTCTATAGGATCACTTACTTCTTCTAAATCCATTAGAAGATTTTCATCTGGTCCTTCAAGTGCATTCTCATATTCATCATCACTGAAACTATAACCATCCCTTGTACAATCATCTTCAAGATGTCCAAATTTACCACATCTAAAACACTTGAGAATAATTGGAGTCTTTTTCTTAACTAGTTCTTTTTCTTCAATCATAAATAGGACTTCATCTCTATCATTATCTGAAGAACTAGCATCACTATCATTTGAGTACTTACTTGCATTGTCCGCATAGTAGCTCTTCTTTTGTCTTTGAAAGAACTTCCTTCCTTGTCTGCTTTTTCCATATTTGATTTTCTTTTGGTGCCTATGTCTTTCTAATTCCCTGTACCTGTGATCCTATTTTTCTTCACCATTGTTGTTCTTTGGCTCTTTACAATCTGTTGCAAAATGTCCATACTTTCCATAATTGAAACACTTAATAGATCTTAGATCTATGGGTCTTCTAGAACCTTTATCTCTTCTACCATAATTTGCTTCTTCATCACTGGATGACTCACTGCTTGATTCTGACTTCTTACCCTTTATCTTCTTGTTTGCTTTGAAAGCAGCCTCTTTCGGAGGGATAGGATATTTTGTTCTTATCTCAAAATTTGTAAGCATGCCAAGTAAAGAATTTCTTGTTAGACTATCACTATCAATTGAAGTTTCTATAGCAGAGACCTTTTCACTGTACCTTTTTGGAAGAGTTCTCAAGATCTTATCACAAGCATCAGATTCATTGACCTTCATTCCAAGACCTCTCATCTCATGTACAAGTTCATCAATCTTACTGAGATAGTCATGAATGTTTTCATCATCCCACATTCTTAGATTTTCAAATTCTCCTTTGAGATTTCTGATCTTAGCTTTCCTGACACCTTTATCTCCTTCATATATGTTATGCAGTAGTTCCCACATTTCATTTGTTATTTTACAATCCATAACCTTCATAGATTCTGATCTATGCAACCCTTTTATAATTGCATTCATAGCTCTTGAATTTGCATGCATTAGAAGCTTACCTTCCTTATCTATAGGAGGATTGACTATTGAATCATATCCAAGTTCCACTGCATCCCAAACTTCATTGCCAAGTGCCATCAAGTGAAACCTCATCAGCATACACCAATACAAGAAGTCACTTCCATCAAATACTGGTACTATATTATTGATGGACCCATCCCTTTGATCCTTTTGATCCATTGTGTTCTTGACTACTTTTCCTTCAAGATATCAAAATCTTCTGAAGGAACCCACTCTGATACCAATTGAAGAACATAAGCTTATACTGAGAGGGGGGTGAACAATATAAGAGCACTTTTTACTTTTTCTCTCAAACCAATATATGCAATGTAAATATAGCAATATCAATAGTAGTAATTAAAGTAATGTATACAACACCACACACAATAGAGACACAACAATTTACATGGTTCACCTAAAGATGGCTACTTCCATGGAGAAAATATTTCACTAAATTTTCTCAATCAATCTCTTGGGAATCCTTCCCAATTACAATGTTTATGGACCTCTATCCAAAGGAGATGTTGATCCCCTAAATCTAGTTTGTGGATCTCTATCCATAGGAGAACTCTTTCTCCTCTACTCTGGCTGGTGATCCTCTAGAATACTATGCCTCCACTACACTGACTTGTGGATCTCTCTCCACTTGAAGACTCTTGTCCCCACTCAGAAGACCTATCCTCAATACCTTGGTTGATGGATCTCTATCCACTAGAGACTTTATCCTCTCTGCTCTATCACCTCCAAAGCTCTATCTCAATTCTATACTAAACATAGTCCAGTTGGTCTAGCATAACTCTGCTCAATCTCTTGCACTAAACATAGTCCAATCGATCTAGCACAAGTCCACTCAAATTTACACTAAACATAGTCTAGTAGATCTAGCACAAATATTCTCAATAGGTCCACTCAGAACCTACTCAAATATGCTCAATAGGTCCACTCAGAACCTATCCAAATCTGCTCAATAGGTCCACTCAAAACCTTTCCAAATATGCTCAACAAGCTCACATATAACTTGTCCAAATATGCTCAATAAGTCCTCTCTAGGACTTAACCAAATCTATATTGTAAGCTTCCACAAAAGCTCACACAAAATCAGTCCACAAGTCTTCTCAAAGACTTACCTCAAATCTGCTTAACAAGTCCACACAGAACTTGTCCAATCTCATAGAAACATAGAGAGAATTGTTAGAGACTCAATATGTTCTATACTCAATTCTCAATCACTTTCTCAACTCAAACCAATCTCATAGAAGCATAAAGAGAATTGTTAGAGACTCAATATATTCTATACTCAAAACTCAATCACTTTCTCAACTCAATCTCATAGAAGCATAAAGAGAATTGTTAGAGACTCAATATGTTCTATTCTCACAACTCAATTTCTTTCACAACTCAATCTCATAGAAGCATAAAGAGAATTGTTAGAGACTCAATATGTTCTATTCTCACAACTCAAATCATAATATAGAATAGTTTGTTTCATGGAACTTGAACAATCACTTCATACATCCACTTGACTAGGTTCACTCAACTCTACTCAACCAATCACTCAAGAACCAACTCTCACTCACAAACCCTAGTCCAAGCATATATCAACCAACTCAAAATGTTTCCAACAATGCTCAATAATAAACCTCACATAACAATGATACTCATGTTCTTTTCAAACCCTAGTTCAAGTTCTTTGCACAACAACTCACTTCAACAACAATGCTCATAAAACAATCTTCACATAACAATGATACTCATGTTATTTTCAAACCCTAACTCAAGTTCCTCACACAATCCAATGGCTTCAACAACAATGCTAATAAAACAAGGTTTTAATCTCAACTCTCAAATCAGAAAACCTTGAAGCAATAACTCAACCACTTTTGAAAAGGAAACCCTAATCAAGTCCTTTTCACTCCAAACTTAATTTTCAACAAAGCCAATCAATCAACTCAACCAAGAAAGAATTTTCCCATACCTTTTTAATGTCAAGGAGTTGATCTCACAAATCTGCCACACTCACAAATTTCTCTTTTCAATCTCAATAAGGGTTAGAAGACTTCAATAAAAAACACAATACAAAAATAATAACTCAATAACACCTTATTACTCCAACTCAATAATAACATCCACCAAAGTCCTTTTAGAAGAAACCCTTATAAAAAATAATAGCCAACAAGTCTTAAAATAAATCTCAATTAAGCCTTTATTATAACTCCTTATACCTCCTAAAACATAACTCTCAAAACAACAATTTCTAGATTATAGAACTCAAATAATCATCAATACTTCACCTTCAAAAATTAATCACCACAACCTTTATTTAATAAGGTTTATTAAAAATTAATAAACTTTAGAACAACCTTATCACTCCAACCTTAGGGCATAAACCATAAAATTTTAATTAAAAAATCGTACCTACCTCAAGGGGTTTCGACCCCACGACTTGCCCTCACCATGAGCACCTTAGCCATGGCTAAGGTTGCCACACGAGCTACACGCTCGTTCACAAAGGGGAAGCACCATGTGCTTCCTCTTTGCGCTTCTCCTTGCCCATGTTTAACAAAAACATGCGCCTTGGGCGCTTCCACAACACTGCCACCAAAAACCACTTTGCGAGAATCGAGCGCATGACCTCCATGCTCCCAATGCCTTCACGCTCTCCAAGCTACCACTAGGCCACACTTCCCAATGCGAATTTGGGGGTGGTCTCACTCCGTCTTATCCTCTTCTTCCTTTGCCAAATGTTTTAAACCACATGAGCTCATTTTCGCATATGCCACACAAATTTCATTCGAGCAAGGATAATTAATGAACAACTTTGGGCATATATTTATATTTCCCTCCTCCTTTGTCTAGGAACATCGGTGCTTTGATTTGAATGCATCACGTCGGTGCTCTAAGGCTTCGAAAGCCTTAGTAAAACCCAACCTTTGGGTTTTTAATCTCTAAAAACTTTGCGCTCGAATATATTTTAATTTTCTAAAACCCAACCTTAGGGTTTTAATCAAATGAACTTTATCCTTTAAAATCTAATTATATTATAATTAGAAATTTATAATATTTAATTAGATTTTTACCACTTTGGTAAATATTATAATAACAATTATAATATTTTTAACCTTCCAATGCTTCGGATGAATTGCTTCCATGGAGAAATAAAAACCTCTTTCTAACCCAATATTTTTGGGTGTAAAATAAAATATTTTAACCCATTATAAACTTCCATTAAACTTTGCACTCAAACTGAAGAAGAACTCTCACTGGCATCTTGACATCAATGACAACTTTGGCTTAGGGACTCAAAATGTCCAACATAAAGAGATTTTCCTCCCCATTCATATGGAGATACCTACTCTAAAATTACTCAATCAAATTGAGACTACAAAAGGAGATACGATAGAAGATAGGTTGATGCTACTTATGCATATAGAAGAAAAAAATAAACAAGCATATGATTAGTGCCAAAAAACATCTAAGGGAAACCAAAGGGTGGTTCAACAAGAAGACTACTTTTAGAAAATTCAAGGTTGGGGATCTTGTCCTAAGGTGGAATAAAAACAATGCTAAGCCAGGAAACCATAAAAAGTTTGATGCATTTTGAGTAGGTCCATTCAAGATAATCACTATGAAGCAACACAATGATTTCCAACTATAGGATGTATAGGGAAAAATCCAACCTATCCATGTCAATGGTTTATGTTTGAAACTCTACTTTTATCGATAAATTACCACCCCTTGTATTTTTATGTATCATATGTACTTTTACATGTTTTTGTGCAAGTATCGTGATTTCGTGACATGTTCTAGTATCACAAAAACCTCAAAGGTAAGCCTCTGAGGTATCAAGAGCATCATAATTTTGTGACCTATTCCAGTATGGCAGCAACATTGAATACGAGCTTCCAAATTATCAAAAGTGACATGATTTCACAAGAAGTCAAAATTTTACGGTCAAACAGTCAATACCCTAGCCATACCATGGGAGCGAAAACTAATTTTAAATTTTAAATAGCTTTTCCAAAAAAGGTAGCGCATGAGCAAAACTAGAAATGACATCTCCAGTGATTTGTCGATCAAGTGGCCACCCACTGGAGTTATTGCATGTTGCCCTAATCGCAGTGTGAGCTCTGTATGTGGTGAAAGAAACTCTAGTTTCTCTCCATTCCATCAAAATATTTTTGCAAAATATTTCTCCCTACAATAGAGTTTCTCCTCTCATTCTAGCATTCTCGAAAAAACATTTCAATACACCAGTATCAAAGGAAACAGAAACACCACCATGGCAACTTCATCCTCAATTGCTAAAGTAGCAATGCAAATGGAAGATGAGAAAAACATAAAGTTTTAGGACAATGATGCCAAAATTGTAGACATGGTGATCACATGGAAGGGTGTCGAAAATCATAGAAAGAACATCAAAGAGAGGGTTTCTACAGGTATTTTCCCATCACATACCATTGCTTTCCATTTCTATTCAATGCTTTATTGGTTTATATGCACTCTCGTTCATCCTTACCAATAAATAATCCATGCCATAGCCAATTTTTATGACCCTAAGTGCAGGATTATCCAAAACATGCAAGGAAGAGTCCTTTTTACCCTTAGTCCTGATGTTTACAAAGCTACTTTTGTTGCGGGTCTAGCCTATGCTCTAAAGACAAAAAAAAGTTTGACTCTAGTGACTAAAATAGGTATTACACCCCGACCAGTGGGATAAAAACCTTCCTAGAGTTACAATTGAAAAATCCACCTACAAGGGGAAATTTTCCCACAACTCCTAACTCTCTCTAAATTCAAGAAACTAGAGTTTTTCTCTATGTTGCTAGTAATAGTTGGGTTGCCTTTGGACGAGCAAGTCCATGGCTGGAAAATCATCGTAGTCCAATGTATATCTAACCCTAAATTCTATGAAATTATTGTTATGTATCAAAGCACCAGGTCCCTTTTCTTTGATTGGCTAGCCTACCTTCACAACCAAATTCATGAGCAGTTGTCAAAAATGAAGAAGGGCATCCTAGTCTCTTTCATAAATTATTCTCACCTGGCCTAGATTTTTTTCTATTTTATGTAATGAGAGATTTATTTCATACCTATAGTAGATAAATATGATAAGGGAATAAGACTACCAGTGTATTCATGGACCACTGTGCTCTCCACCACTGAGACCTACTATAAATTTAACACGAAATGTTTGGGGTATGCCTTAAAAATCATGTATAGAGAAATAAGTAGGTTTTCTCCAAAGGCTAAGAGTGTTTTGCATAACCCACATGCAAAGGAAGAATATTGGTTTATTTTGTCTTAGGGGATATTCATCAGATTATATGTGTTCACTGGAAAACCCTTTCTACTCCCTCATTATGTTACCGACTGGCTGTTCATGATAGAATATTGTAGACAGTCTGAATACATAAATATTAAATATGGAAAATGAAGAGGAAATAAAGGGACTTACATTATACCCTTTCAATTTTAAGGTATAGCTGTATCTAAGAAAGGACACCATTTACAAGTTGCTTAGACCTTAAGAAACCTAGGGTTAGTAGAATTGCCACAACAATGGAGGTATGACCTAGATGGTAAATTTATAGAAAGACTCTCAATCCTCAATATTTATCCACTCAAGCCATTCCAAAATATAGCAAGGGAACATATAGATCAACAAAGAAATAATTATGAATATGAAGAGCTTGAGTGTCACATAGAAGAGAAGTAGTCATTTCCCCCATGACACAATTTCTATGAACTAGTGGATTATTATCCCAAAAATAACAACAAGCGCATTTTGAATGATAAAACCGTTTAGAGATTGTAGAAAAGGGGCCTTGAATGGATTGAAGCTAAAATTAATGCATGGTGGGTCATGAGGGTCTAGACTAACTCAATCTATTCAAGGTATGGTCTTAAGAATGACAATGAATTTTCTTCTAGGTATGATGCATCCCACAAAACATGATCAGCAACAATTGGAAACAATATTGCTTTAATATTTCATAGCACCCAAAGAGAAGTATCCATATCAACTAGCATGTAGAAGGAAGTAGTAAAAGGCAAGGGAAAATTAACTGCTCAACCCAAGTAGAAAAGTGTCAGGACTATAGCTCCCCTTATGTCAAAAGAAAAATCCATTGTGTACACCCCTACACAAGAGAAATTGGAAAGATATAAAAAAGCGTCCTAGATAGTGCAAAACATGGATTACACTGGGTAAGGTCTTGGAAAATATGGTCAAGGAATGGCTGAGTCAATATATGTGTATAAAAGGACAAGGTGGTTAGCTTTAGGGTGAAAGGGATATAGAAACAAAGGTTTTTAATTAGCTACTATGAAGTTCTTACCACCTGGGGCTGCAAATCCTTCCCTAGTCAAGGTAGCACAACTTCAACAATAAGACTTAGATATGAACTCTAAAAATATCCCTCTCATTAGGTGCAAAATAAAAATAAGAATTACATCAAAAGAAAAAATTTCATAGAAGAAGACTAAGTAGGCATAGATTACAGAGAATGAAATTATCCTAGAGTAGGTTGAAAATATAGAGTAGCTACTTCAACAACAAAATGTGGTTGCCTCTAGGTACAAAGAAGTAGTGGAGCAATCATTGCCTATTGGAGGTATAAGTGAATAAACTTAGCCACCACCAATGGCGTCAGGTATGGATTCTCTTCTCCCATATTCTTCTCTTCCTCCTCTTTCCATAGAAAATTATCCCTTATTTTTTATTTCACAAGATGTTCCACAATCTCTAATTTTTCATTCTCCAACTTCACCACCACAATCTCCAACTCCACTACCTCTACCTTCACCACTACCATATCCAACTCCATAGCCTCTACCTTGACCACCACCATAGCCAACTCCATAGCCTCCACCTTCACCACCACCTATTTCATCTCCCTTGATCTAAACAATTAGCATACCATAACTCCCTATTTCCTCTACTTTCTCTCTATCAATATCCATTGAAACCTCCACAAGTGTGGATTCTACCCTTGTGATAATTATATTCTTCCCCTCCGTTTATTTCTTATTTCTACAGTCACTACCAAATTTCTCTATTGAGAATCATCCCACTATTTTCAAACTCAATAAAATTAAGAAATCCAACAAGAATACCTAAAACTAGTGGAATACTTGGTGCACCTAGGTATCTAAAAGACATACCCATTCACAAGAAATGGTTGTGATAGACCTAACCACCATGTAGATGACTAATATGAAAATCATGTCATTCGTCAACAAGCCTGAAGAAGAGATGACCATAGAATATTACTGGTCTAAGGTAATAACTAAAGATATTCCCCAAATCCCAATGCAAGATGATGGGGAATGGCCTAGACTTATCTAGGAACTATTTACTTGCATGGATAATACTTTAAAGATAAGTTCTCAAGGTTTGAAGAGACCATCAAAGAGCTAGAGGTAGAATTATATGAGTAGAAGACTATTGAGAAGGCCCTAAAGAATGAGGCCAATAAGTGGTAAGATAGATTTTAAGAAATGGTAAAGTACAAAAATGAGGTTGATAATGTTGCTAAAAAGAATCAAATTCTGATTGAACAATTCAAAAATATTCAGCAGTACTCCAAGAAGAGAGGACCAAGGCCATAGGGTTCTCAAAAGCAAAGGCAAAATAGGTGAGGAAGGAGATATCTAGAGATATCCTGGAAATGAGCCTTAAGGTGCAACCAGTGTTGTTATATATGGAAGAATTGAGAATAGTGCTATAGATTGCAAAATATGAATTTAAAGGGGTTGAAGGCTTCATGCAGTCAATATTGACTATAGCAATAGAAATCCAAGTGATGGTCAAGAGCATATTTGGAAAGGTAGCAAACAAAACTCCCAAAAAAATATGGTTTGATACCAAGATAGTTTTCATATATTTCTTTGAAAGGTATAAGCTTATGACTCATGGTTAGTAGCTCATTCATAAGCTCAAATATCAATCCAAAGGTATGCTAAAACATCTAATTTTGGCCAATAAAAGTGGGTTCCCAAGATTTTGGAGTAAATATTCTAGCATCTTGGGAGAGGAAGAGCTCAAGGCTACCCTAAAGGTAGCCATGGAGGATGAATATAAGATAAATGAGTGGCCAAAACCTATGCACCAAGATATCATCTTCACACTAGTGCATAACCTTACTGAGATCAAGTCTTGCTTGAACAAAATGATTTTGAGATCTAAGACCTTCTCCTATGATAAATAATTCGAGCTAGAATTCATTCATCGATAGTTCACAAAGTCTTCCAACCCTGATGATGAAACTTGGGAGCTAGCTTGCCAAGCCTACATGGAGATCACAAAAAGGATACAAGACATGAGTCCTTAGAATAGAATGCAAACAAATGAAAGGGTTAGAAAAGAAACAGAGGAAAGGGATGAAGCAAAAATAGAGGAAGAAGTGGGAGGTGACATAGAGAAATAAGAATATGAATAAGCTGAAGGAGGCAACAAAAGAGAAGAAGCCCTTGAGAATTAGAGGGATGAATGAGAGAGACTCTTTCCACTTCTAGAAGTTCCCCTCCAATTTTTGTTTTATTTTTCCCTTTATTTTTTCCACTTCCCACCATTCATCCACCTCTTCACTTCTCAAATTACCATTCATCCACCTCTTCACTTTTCAAATTTCCATTCATCCATCATCTCCAATCTATCCTTATTTTTTTAGACTCTATTATCCAATGAATAAGGCTCCCAGTTCTACAAAATTTATGAGCAAAATACCCCGAGAGGCACCAATAATGTAGGTCAAAATGACTACATCAGGAGAAATAAAGAGATGAACCTATGATATGAACCTTTAAAAGTTTTGAAGTAGAGAATATAGGTGTGATATTGCAACCAATATTAATGTTGTAGCTAAAATAGCCCAAAAGGCTTCATGTTCAGAAAGAGTCATGATATCATGACTTGCATGGATATCATAGTTACTAAGGAACAAAAAGGTTGAAGAGAAACGTGTCATGAAATTGTGACTTGTTCCTCTATCGCAGCCACGAATAGTCAAAAATACCTAAGGCAATAATTGGTGTGATATCACGACTCATCAATGTTTTGTGGTCTTTAAGACCTGAGAAGGTCCAAAAGCAAACAATGTTACAAAGTCACGATTTTTTCTAGTTTTGCAATCACTAAGGTTTTAAATTGAGAAATATGATAGGACATGGTGATATTGCAACATGTTCCAATTTTACAATTATAGAAGAAAAAAGGATTCCCAAGTGGTAAGAGTGTTGTGATATCATGATCAGTTGCCATTTTTCCATTGCACAAGCAAGAAGAGCCCAAAAACAAAAAATTGGCATGACATCACGACATGTTCCTCTATCGCGGCCGCTACAAAGTTACTACAAACATAATATTTCTATGAGTGGTTCTAGTCTAATGTAGTTGTTACAAAATCAATGATGACAAGCAATATTAAAAAATAAAGGATGGCCCAGATTCTTAGTTTACCTCCACTACTTGTTCGCATGCATGGAGCATTAGATTGTAGTTCGAAATCAAACATACTATTCCTTCTTGAGTGCATGATCTTTTACTAGACTGGCCATATAGCACATTGTTGTAATAGTTTATGAATGTAACTATTTTTTATATTTTATATATTTGAACCATAGATATATTATAAATAAGGGCAATAGACTCTTGTTAAAGGATTGGCTCTTAGGTGTTTACAAGCTGAATTTATAAAGACGTTTGAAGGAGCAATACAATAAGAAACCTTTTTTTGGCCTCTGGTTCAACATTTTGTAGTCAAATTCATGTATGAATGGATGAATTCTTCTATCTAGGTACTTGAAGATGCATGGCACTAGTATTTTTTGTATTCTTGCATATGTTTTTTCAATAGTATTAGAGTTAGTAATATGTAGATCTAGTTATTAATTTAATATTAGTCTGCATGTGAAAAAATTGGTTGGTCTATTAGGGATATTTGGAGGTTGCTAATTTTATTCTCTTTGTTCATCTTCTTGTTATTATATAATATATACCGCATCAATTTCTAGCATTATCTATATTTATATCTCTTTCAACACTCTTTTCTCCTCCCATCTTAGGTTTAGCAAGTTAGAACAACACAAGAACCAGCCTTCTCTAGAGATCAAATTGACAAAGCTCTACACCTTATCCATTCTTTCAATGTTGGTCATGTCTTGGGAGCAATAATTAACCATAATTAGATTTTGAGCCAACACTACTTTTCCTTCTAAAATTGTGTCAATGTTGAATGGTAACACTATGAGCGACTACATACCTTTGATCCGGTTCACAAATTTTTTATTTTCTCTTTTTTCATTCTTATTTTTCTTTCCTTATTTCATTATTTCCCCATTTCTTTTATCTTCTCTTATTTTCCTTACCCCATACTTCTCCATTTCCCATATTCTTCACCTACCCCATCGTTAGGGCCTCCTATTCATACTTCTTTTTCATCCACTCATCGTTACATAACTCTTCCACATACATTCACATGCATCACTCATAATTGCTATACCACACATTGACATTCATTTCACTGCCCATGTAGATCCATCCATAATTTTTTGGTTTGATCTAATACATTGAACATCACATTGGGATACACCACCTTGCGTTTGCCTATCTCACTTGCTTTGTTTCTCTCAAAAACAAGTTGGTCGCATACTACCATGTATTTTTAGGCATTTTGTTGTGTCATGTCCTCTTGTACATATCATATTACACACATTGGTCATAGTCTTGGTCATATATTTCTTATACATAGGCCATCCATCGTTTGTATATAGTATCACTTTGAGGAGCTAAAAATACATTTGTTAGCATGATTGTCATGGTGTCTAGTCCTATTTTTCATTGCATGGTAATGAAAAGCTTTTATGTTACTCAACCATTCATAGTTAGTGTAATCAACCTATATTAAACGTCATAAAATTCTATAAGATTTCAAAGATATCCCTAATTGATTGAGTTCATTCATGGACCACTCACACATTCACATCTTAAGGAAATTTTGAGTATAGGGAGGATAACACCTTGTGTTGGCCTTGCCATTTACTGAATGATTTCTCTCACACATCCTATCATTTGCATGATTAACATAAACCTAAGGATAAACAAAGGGACAAGCAAAATCAAACAAAAAAGGGGTAAAAAAAAAAGGAAAAGCTTCATGAGTACTATCAAAATCTTGAATTTCGGAGGTCCTCAGGTCCAAAATAACATCATGAGGTAATTTCCATTGCCAGTAGTAGGCTCCAAGAGCCTGCCTGGCAGTGGAGTAAGCCTTACAAGTGATGACATATCTATCACATTAGTGATATTATCTTGTACAGATTACTACACACTTGTGGATGAGCTAGCTAATTTGGCTAGATTTACAATGGGTTAGTCCAACCTCCATAAAAATGGATAAATGAACATCATGTGCACACACAGGTCCATGATAGACTTAACCTTAGTTAGGATAGTCAAGATGTCTATAGGATATTTATTGTCTACTAGATAAATTTGATTCTTCAAACTATGTTGTTTGAGTGTCTAGAAACTCTTTTAAACATCCACCATTCTTGAGAATCAAAAGCAAACAACATCACCATTGATTTTACCTATAACAAGTGTCTCTTCATCACATTTATATACTCTCATTCAGTACATATTTTACACATCCTTTACATTTTCACTATGTATGTCTTGTATATTATCATTCATTTGTACACTTTGTATTTGCTTGTTTTATATCATGGTCATTAGGTAATGTGATTATTCATTTATTTTTTATTAATAATTGCACTTGAGATAGTCTAGATACAAGGTGGATTTCTATCCATCTTGCTATATTTTAAGTCCCACATGTACACATGTTATCACATCTTACATTTGCACATCTCCATTTGTGCATACTCACAACCAGTTAGGTTCATTTTACCTATCATTAATCATGTATTAACCACTTCTAACCTCTTTGGATTATCCCACATGTCAATGGTGAGGTCAAGTCTATATTCCATACCTATCAATTCATCTTATTTAACATTCAATTCCATAGGAATGACCTTGATCTCATACGTATCAAAATTATCCAATAAATCTAAGACTTGATGCTTATATAAATTTAGGTGCTTATACTTTATGGTGCATTGGAAAATAACTTGATTTATAATTAACTTAGAGTCACTATATATTCGTAGGTTCTAATCACCATTTTATTTACTTTCCATATGGTGTTGCATAGTGCTCCATATTCAACCACATTATTGGTACAATAGAACAATAATAAACATAAAAAATGAGCTTTTTCATGTTGTGGGTCAATGAATTGAATGTAAGCATCTACTCCTTTTTGTTTTGGTACCATCAATGTGCATCGTCCAAGTTTTATTTGTTCCTCAACTTGTCAAAGTTGATATATTAGATGGTTCTTCTATGATAAGATAATTTTTAAGCTCAATTTCCTTATAATCAACCTATATATATTCTTCATCTTGAATCACACCAATTATCATGTATATCTCAAAGGTTTTATCATATTTATGCCCTTTATCATCATCTATAAATTTGGAGAATTTAGTCTAGTTTATGGTGTCACCTTCATCTAACTTGTGTAGTAGTTGTAAAAATGTTCATTCTCTATTTTTATTACCTTTCTATTACTAAGCATATTCATGTGGGTATAATCCACTTTCACATAAACATATCATAACAATTTGCATACCCATTCTCTAAATAATAGTATACCAAAGTATAAGGAAATGTTGATAATTATTACCTTTTACAACACTACCAACTTTAAGTGCTTAGCTATGGTCATGATGAAGTCCATAAGAACTCCCATTATATTTTATCTAGTACCATCCATTTGGCTCAAATTCCTATCCATTTTTGTGTAGTGTAAACCCATCTCTTCATAAATTGCTTTTGACATCACTATCACCATTGCTCCAAAGTCAACTATGCAACTTCACAATAGATAATTTTCAAACTTTAGTATCACATAAAATGGAGGTGGTTTCAATGTTTAGGATTTTGAGGTGTTTATTATGTCATCCATATCAACTTGGATGTTTGTCGGATGTTCTACTACAAAGTTTTATTATTTAATTATGTTGGTTCATGTTGGCACTATTGCTTTCCTTTAGCATACCTTCTTTTCTACTCTTTTAGAGCTTCTTGAAGTAAATCACATTGACCATGTATAGAAAATGCTTCCAACATACTTATTTTGGTAGGTTTCTTTTTTATTTCTTCCACAATGTTAAACTTGAATTCTATAGAGTTACTTCTACTTCATGCAATGAACTTTCGGTACTACCTTATCGCTATTGCATGATCTTAATTAGTGAGAGAAGGGTACTTTAGTAATTTCTCTTCTTCTTTATAGAGCTGATCCATTTTATTATTACTCTTGTTTGTGGGTTTATTTGTTTCTTCTTTGTTCCTCTTTTCTATTTCAAATTTCTTTCTTTTGTTTACTTATTTATTCTTACTTATATATGTCTACATTTGGACCTTATCCATGATATTATTTTTAGCAATACCTTATTTTTTATACTTTTTCTATAGTGTAGCTATTGATCATTTATTCTTCAAGTGTAAATACAAACTCCCTCTTCCAAGTATGAGTGTACCCTTATTTGTATTATTATTTTACTATCCTAGTTGTTTCTTAGATACTTTTTTCTTTCCTCTAGTCTCAACCACTTGTTGATCAATACATATAGCATCATCCTCGATTGTGGATTCTTCATATTTTTACATAGCACTAAAATTAACAAATATAGTGTTGGTTTTTTAAGCCTTACTACCATAAAATATCATAGGTCCCAAATATAAAATAGCCACAATATTAAAGATCAAAATAATCTTATAATAAGTAGAAATATATAAAAAAATTAATATGTATATCAAGGCCTATATAATAAAGCAAAAAACATTCATTTATATACTGAAATATGAATGTAAATGGCCTAATTCATTCATGAACTATGCATGAATAAAACTTACAATATTAATTGCTCAAAAATCTATATACAAGATTTATTCCTTTTCTCCCTATTACAACTCTATGATCTCTCTTAGATTGTACCTTATTATTTCTCATGAAGTATTATCTTTGTAATATGACTCTTCAAGTACTTGACTATTGCTCTCCATATGCCAAGTCTCATGACTCTTGGATTATCATATTGCCACTTGCATACTAGATGGATACTTGACTCTAAGACACTTGCACACATGACTCTTACACTTCCACATGTATTCCTAGTCTAGGACACTTATGTGCATACTTACATTACATATTTGCACTCTTACATATAATACACTTGTGCACATTCTCTCAATATACACTTGCACTCTAAATTACATGATATTTATGCATTTCCTACACATTGACACTTACATAAAATAGGAAATATAAACTACACTCTAAACTATAGAATCAAACCTAATTTATTATATATTTACAAATGTACCATGAAGGTACCATGGAGGTACATTAGTGATGAGGCACTGAATTGCCACATTCAAAGACTTCTTTTGAATACTTTTAAGACTCATTTGGAATTATTTGTGATGTGAATTCATGTTAATTTTGGATAATTATGCATTATGTAGTAATATTTGCATGAGAAATAAGAAACTGCAAATACTTTGTTTTTACTGTTTTATTCATGTTTTTGTTGAAATCTGACTATAATTCTGCATTAATTAGGATATTATTCTCTTTAGGCAATCTGTGTATAATTTTTATAGTCTTCCACAATGTATTCCACCATTATGCACCTGTTTAAATTAACTGTTAGCGCCAAAAAGTTGTTAGGATGAAAACTGTGCAGGATAGACTGGACTTTGTCATACAAATTCCAGCCAGCTGTATTTCTACAGCATGGCATGGAATTTGTCTGCCCCAACTCAAATCAAGGATGGAAATAGTCTCTTGGGTGTCCAAAGAATCCATATCTGCCACTACAACCAGTCATACAAAACTTTGAAGACAACACAGCAGTTTTCCTATTCTATCGCCTGATATTTCAGAACAACTCTGGAATGAGTGCAAATAGGCTAAACTGCTCAAATATGCTGTTGAAAGAACGATAAAACGGTGGTTGAGCTATTTCAAGAGATACCTTATCCAAATATACATATGTTCCTCACTTGGGAACGCTCCAGCACTACAAGAGGATAAGGATTGAAGGGTTCAAACCTTGGATTCAAGAGAAGACCTAGACTAAAACTATTGTAACAAACCTAAATTATAGCTATAAACCTTATCTACAAGATGTTTTGTTTAGAATAAATAAGTGCTCCCATTTGGTTGAGCGATATAGAGGAGAAGAAGTAGAAAATAGGTGTGAGTAGCATAAATCATATTTTCTATAATTTGCTGTAGTAATTCAGTATTCTACAGGTTTTCCCTGCATTACTGTAATGTTGTTTTGATGAAATAAAAGAGTGAATCATTATTCATGTCTTATTCTGAGTTAAGTGTGAATAGTTAGTTAGCTTAGAAAGGTTTTACTTGCCTCATTTTGTGCTAGAAGCAATGGCCACTTCCAAGCCCAGGGGAGGACTTCTCTTCTAGAAGAATTCTGCTTATTCTGGCTACAACAAGACAGTAGGAAACTGACAGGTTCTGTAATTTTCTTAGGTTATTGCATTAGATCAAATATTTCTTTCTGTTTTAACACATTTTAGATTTGCAGCATTTCCAAAATTTCTATTGACATTAGGTTTTGCAATTATAAACATTTCAATTCTGTTATCTTTCCTATAAAATGTATGATGATTTCATTAGGAATTCAATTTACTTTCAGCCATTTAAATTTGTAATTCTCAGTCTTCAGTAGTATAGCTTTGCTTTTCTACAGTAAGAGTGGATTTTCTTTATTTCCATGCATTTTTCTTTAGTTTTCATAACTTAGGATAATTTATGTTTCTGTCACAGGCAGTATTTTAGCATTTTTAGTACATTCATAGGAAAACCAAACACCCCAATACTAACTGTCCCATCAATAAGAGCTATGAACTAAAGGATCTAAATAACAGTATGTTATACCCTACTCTCGCATACAACCATGGACACCGCCCTGGATTTGACACATATTGATTAAATGGTGAAGGATTAGATGACACTCATCATTTTTGGCATCGTTGTCGGGGACCTATAGGTGTTGTTAGTAAAGGTTTAACAGTCCGGAGACTATCCTATTTTATGTCATGGTCTTTGCAAAACTGAGATTAAGATGCTTTAGTACATAAGCATGAATGAACAGGCCTAGAGACAAAAGAGGAAGGTTTGTTAGTAGTAGGTCATTCCCAGGAGGGCGATCTTCACGAACAAGTGAAGAACTGCCTGTGTATGATTACCCTGAAATATTAAAAAGAGAATCATCTTCTTCAACAGTTGAGCCAACTCAAGAACCTGCTGAAGGGGAAATTCATGAAAGACCTAGAGAAAGGACTCCTGACCCATTAGAACTAGCCAAACAAATCAAACCTGAACTACAGCAAGAAATACCAATAGTACAGGTTGAACAAGACAATATGGCGGTCCAACCTACTGCTAGGACTTTTGAGTATCCTATACAATTAGTCGTTGGTTAGCCAGGGGCTATGAAAACTATTTCCTCCTCAGTATTACCAATCTTTAGGGGGACAGTTTTTGAAGATCCTGACCAATTCCTATTTGAATTTAAGATCTTGTGTCAAACTTATGATTATATTATTGATAATCAAAAATTGAAGTTGTTTCCTTCTACTCTTAAGGATGCAGTATTACGATGGTTCATGAGTCTGGACTCAAATTCTATTCACACTTGGGCAGAAATGGAAACTACATTCTTAGACAAGTATCAGGAATACTGTAGGGTACGTAATAGGAAGGATGAGTTGTTTCGAATTAGGCAAGAAGAAGATGAAAGTTTGGAAGATTATCTTGATCGATTTGCTTTCATTCAGAAATGAGCTGGTAGTATAGACGAAGATGTGTTAAAAGCTATATTTTTGAGAGGACTAAAAGATAAGTCTAAGGAAGTATTGTATATAATGGGAAAAGGAGATGTTTATCAAATTTATTTTGATGACATTATGGAGCTATGTAGAAATTATTCTCGAACTAGGCATAGAAGGAAGAAGAAGAATCCTACTAATGTGGATACCAAGGAATTAATGGAAGAGTTAGCCAATATGAAGAATGACATTCTGGTTCAACTAAACTCTACATTTGGGGAACGACTTCCAAAAGGCAATTCTTCATCACCTTTATCCATCTATTGTCCTAGGTGTAGGAATAAGCATGCCCTACAAGATTGTCCATTAGACAAAACTACAATATCAACCATTTGTGGTATTTGTTCAAAGGGACATACAACTGATAAATGTCACTTTCTACCCCATCTAAAGAATGTTTTAGAAACCCAAGCTGAGGAAATTAATGTGATAGGACAGATACCGAGAGGAAAATTTGCAAATACTCCTCGTTGGGGACAAAATCCCTGGAACATGCCTTGGGGATACACAAAACCTCCTTTGCAACCCTGGCAGCATTCTTGGATAGCTCCTCAAGACTGGTCACATTCCAATTGGAATCAACCATGGCCTTCAAATAGTCAACCTTGGGTACAAAATCAACAAGGACAAAGGTGGGGACAACAATATCCATCTCAACAACGATATCAAGTACCAAACCAACAATTTTTGCCAGCTCCTAATCAAAATTTCTAGGGAAGAAACCAACCACCACACACACAACAAGTCAAGCAACATCCACTCCCATCTCAGCCTGTTGCTAACCCAAATAATAACAGACTTGGAGCTCCTGTTTATGGAGCTGGGTCTGAGGAGTCTGCTACTGCAGTCCATGTTATTGACTGTAGTAACATCCAGTTAAGATCAGGGAGGGTTTTACCTGACCCTGCACCACCCACTATTGATGAAATTGATGGACAACATGATTTTCCAAACCTAGAAATGTTACAAACAGAACAGAAGGAAGAAAAAATAGCAAAATGGGAACCTGAACTTGCCCTAGTAAATCTACCATATCCTAAAAGGTTTGATCAAACTATCTCAATCCCTGAATCAGAATTAATTGTTGAGTTAAGAAAAATGTCCATTTCACTTCCACTGTTGCAGGCAATAAAGAAAGTGCCTCTGATTAGAAAAACCATTCAGGATTTGTGCATTAGAAAACCTGGTAGGAAGAAGAAGGCCTTTCCAAAAATTATGCAAGTAGAAAGGAAGTTGGCCGATCTTCTTTCTGGGAAGCTAGTCCCTCCTAAGTATGGTGATCTAGGGAGTCCAATGGTTACCATCACTATGGGATTGGTTAAAATTCCAAATGTACTTATAGATCTAGGAGCTACAATCAATGTGATGACCAAAGAAACTATGCAAAAACTACAGCTCAACAATATGGGTCCTACTACCACTATTTTGGAAATGGCGGACAGGTCGGTAGCTAAACCAGAGGAAATTTTTGAGGATGTCTCCATTGAAGTCTCTTCTTGGGAATATCCTATGGATTTCCTCGTGTTACAACCCAAAAATGCAGCTAATGGTTATCCTATTATTTTAGGAAGACCCTGGCTTGCTACTGCAGTTGCATTTATAGACTGCAGGTCAGGAGAAATGACCATCTCCAATGGTGTAGATTTGAAGAAAATCTCCTTGTATCCACCAGCCCAACCTTCAACCAAATATTTTGGACAAATTTGGTATCCTGAATCTGAAGAAGAACAGGAAACTCTTGTCACCTTGGCCACTATTGTAGTAAAAGAATATATTGAAGAACTGAATTCATCAGAAAGAGAAATATTTGACTATGAATCAGTCTTGGTTAAAACACTGCATGAAGAAGGCCTTAAGGATGACCAAATTGTGATCCATCGATTGTTATGGAAGGATAATGAACACATTGCCGAGCCTATGACTTCCATTCCTTTACAATAAAGCTCCTTCACACTGCCACATGGGTGGCACCATCATCTTCTAAAATATTTTACTTGTCTTATGCAAATGATTCCATCAGGTATTACCTTTACACCAGAGTCCAGAGTATTTCATACTCTGCAGACACATCATTGTCCATTAAATACATTAATCAGTAGTAAATATGAGGCTGTTAATTCTATTCTTCCTAGGGTCAAGCAGATTGAAATACAACCAGGAAAGTGTGTGAACATTAATAGTTGGTTAACTACTGAGCAAGAAGCCAAATTGTTTACTGTTGTATAGAGGCATATTCAAGCTTTTGCTTGGAATTACAAGGACATGGCTGGCATACATCTTGATGTATGTACACATAGGATATATACAGAAGATGTTAAACCGGTAAGACAACCACAAAGACACTTGAATCCTGCTCTAAAATACATTGTTAAAGAAGAAATTGAAAATTTTTTGGATGTAGGATTCATTTATCCAATTTCAGATAGTAAATGGGTTTCACCATTGGTCATTGTTCCAAAGAAAAATAGGAAAATGAGTGTGTGTAGACTATAGGGAATTGAACAAGGTCGCACACAAAGACCACTTTCCATTGCCATTTATAGACCAAGTGTTGGATACTCTTGTTGGTAAGAATTTTTTCTGCTTCCTTGATGGTTTTAGTGGTTATAATCAAATCCAGGTTGCACCAAAGGATCAGGAAAAAACAACTTTCATATGCCCTTGGGGAACATTCTCTTACAAAGTTCTACCTTTTGGTTTGTGTAATGCACCCGCAACATTTCAAAGAGCTGTAATAGCTATATTTTCTTATTTGACCAACGAGAGTGTAGAGATTTACATGGATGACTTCACTGTGTTTGGTGATTCTTTTGAGTATACCCTTGAACAACTTGAAAAAGTTCTTATACGGTGTGAAACATATCATCTATCACTCAATCCAGAGAATTTTTTCTTGATGATGGAAGAAGGGATTGTTTTAGGTCACCACATATCTGTTGAGGGAGTCAAAGTTGATCCCAAGAAAGTAGAAGTAATCAAAACCCTTCCTCCTCCAAAAACTCAAACTGATGTATGAAGTTTTTTAGGACATATTGGATTTTATCACAGATTTATTGCCAATTTTAGTACCATTGCTAATCCAATGTTTGCATTATTAACAAAGTATTTTGAATTTGTTTGGTCTGCTGATTGTCAGTGTTAGCGTAGTTATTTTGTTATTTCATTATTTGTCCTATTTATGAATTTTTTATTTTGTTATAACAATCTGCTATTGTATGCTGGTTGGTTTGGCAACCTCCGGAAATTCTTGTTATTGCAGTCTTATTTAAACTGCACAATATTTTAATAAACAATTAGTTCATTTTATAACATGGCATCAGAGCCAGATTGCTACGGCAATTTTTTTTGCAGTGATCCAGTGGCGTGAGAAGAGAGGCTGGAGGCGGAGCAGCTTGGAGAAAGTTGCTGTGCGTTTTTTTCTGAACGCATTTTTATTCCCCCGAGCAGTGCGAGTATTTTTTTTAAATTTTTTTCCGCGACGTGATTTTTTTAAATCACGCCATCGCGTGATTAATTTAAAAAAAAAAAAAAAATTTGCGGGACAGGCATCCCCGCAGGACGCAGTGCAAGCATCCCCGCAGGACGCAGTGCGCACATCCCTCCCTGCTTTGGACGCAGTGCAGGCATCCTCGCAGGATGCAACGCGCGTGCCCAAATTCTGGACGTAGCGCAGGCATCCCACTGGACATCGCACGTGCCACGAGGACGCCCCGCCCCCCCCTACCCTCGCTGGATGCAGTGTCGTCCAGTGCCACGCGGACGTCTATCCCCCCCCTGCTTTGGACACAGCACTGTCCAGCGCCACGCGGACGTTCGTCCGCACACCCCACTAGACGTAGCGCCGTCCGAGTGCCACGCGGACCCCCCCGCTGGAACGAGCAGCGAGACGTAGTCGATCCGCCCCCCCCGCTGGAATAGCTACGAACGAAGTAGGCAGCGTACTTGCATCGAGATGCGAACGT
The DNA here is from genome assembly GCA_028583015.1 of Wollemia nobilis. Classification (NCBI taxonomy): domain Eukaryota; kingdom Viridiplantae; phylum Streptophyta; class Pinopsida; order Araucariales; family Araucariaceae; genus Wollemia; species Wollemia nobilis. The sequence continues at coordinate 24,793,657 of JAQPPZ010000541.1, read as the reverse complement.
CCGTCCGCCACCCCCCTCGCAGTGAATTTAAAAAAAAAAAAAAAAAGGGGAAAAGTTTTTTTTGCCAGCGACCAAGGAGCGGACTGGGGACCAGCAGCAGAGGCCGCGCTTGGGTAGCAGACTTGGAATCCTCCTCAAATACAAGGGGGCCACTGTTCCAAGCGGATCAGCCCGCTAGCTCACTTGGCAGTGAGCTGTGCGGTAGGGCTCGGGGAGTCCTGAGGTTGCAGGTTCAAATCCTGCCAGGTATAAGTTTTTTATTTTTTATTTATTAAAGTTTTATTTCTTTTAATAATTAATATTTTATATTAATTAAATTGTTTTCTAATTTTTTTATTTAATTAGAAACGTATTTAATTAATTTTGAAATATTTTTATTAAAAGTTTAAATTTTACTTTTTTCAAAATTTATAAATTGCTAAAATACCATTAAAAAAAAAAAAAAGAGGGGGATAGTGAGAGTATTTTTTTTTAAATAGCAATTTGGCGAATTGTAAAAGGTGCATTTTTGGCTGCGCCCGACACCTTGTGGGTTATTCTTGTGGGCATTTTTTTTTGTCGTATGTTGCATATTTGTCTTTTGCACTATAACATTAAAAATTAAAATCAAATTCACTCCCTAAGTCCCCAAAATAATTAAAACCCATCCGTGCAATTTATTGCACTGTAGCGTTCGGTATTTGTGATACCTCTGGCCAGAACTTACAGGTAAAGCTATTGTGATTGCTCTACTGTATCCGTCGCCTAATATAGCTGCTACAATGACGTCTGAGCTTGTTCTCTATAAATCGTCGGGGAGAGATAAGTTTGCCATTTTTTGCATTTTTTTACTCCATCCACTACCCTTAATCGCTCTTGTGTTTAGGCGTAAATCCTGATGAAGTATTCTTCATAGTGTTTAGGGGAAGTTACGCCCCATGCATGAGAAGAATCTTCTATGGTAGGTGCCATCAACAAGGCGATTCCCTTTCAGTACTGCTTATGTTCCACGTATCGTATGATCTCTAAAACTCACCTATAGTTTCCCTCACGTAAGGGCGGGTGATTTTTGTTGATCTTTCTAAATACCTATAGTTTCCCTCACGTAAGGGCGGGTATTTTGTATAGTATAACAGAGTAGAAAAAGGTATATCGAAATGGGGACCAATTGGTGTTATAAGGAACCTTCACTATGGCCACTGTTGCAAAGTTGATGACTGATCCTCATCAGTTATTGAAAGGTCCAAATTATACACCATGGAAACATAAGATGAAGGCAATTCTCCAAATGAAAGATTTATGGGATATTGTTACTCGGAGTAACACCTAGGCCTTCACCAGCATAAGGATCCACAGCTCCTACTGTTGATCAGATAGCTTTTGACAAGAAAGACAGTCGAGCAAAGGTGTTCATTTTGTTTGTTGTTTCAGATGAAGTGCAACCTCATATAGCTAACAAAGCAAGTGGTAAAGAGGCATGGGATGCCCTTAAAACCATCTATGAGGGAAAGAATGATTCCACCATTCTTCATCTTCAACAATAACTTCATAACCTGAGTTTGAGACAGGGTGAAGCAGTTGAACTCTTTCTGTGCAGAGTGTCTGAATTGAAAGAGAGATTGAATTCTTTGGGAGATCCTGTGGACGACAAGCTTTTCATTTCAATTGTGATGAGAGCTTTGCCTTCTTCATTTGATATGTTGATCACCTCCATCCAGGTGTCTCAACAACAAATTACCTACATCGAGTTGGTCAATCTGCTTCAACAACAGGAGGCACGCCAACTTCACAAGGATGATTCTTCCAATACAGCCCTATACACCAATAGGCAGGGTTCTAGGAAGAAAGGTAATGGGCAAAAAGGAGGCAACTTTCAGAAAGGAGGAAATTCTCAACAGGATACGAAAGAAAAAGGAAAACAACCTCAACAAAAGAAGAGGTGGTGCAAGATCTGTGAGAAAGACAACCATGACACCAACAGGTGTTGGCATAAGAACAAGCAGAGAGGCCAAAACAAACCACAAAATAAAAACAAGCAACCCCAGGTGAATGTTGTTGTTGAAGAATCTGACTCAAATTCTGAATGGGCACACAAGGTGCTCATGACACAGATTCCACACAGAGGGATCCTGTTTGGTATGTCGATTCTGGATCTAGCAAACATATTACTGGCGACAGATCATGGTTTGAATCATTCGTGGCAAAAGAGGGCAAACCTATCACCATTGCTGATGATAAAACCTATAGGGTTCAGGGAGAGGGTACATTTTTAGTCACTCTTCCTGATGGCAAGTGTCAGATTGACAAAGTCCTCTATGTTTCGAGATTGGCTAACAATTTGTTGTCAGTCACACAAATCCTGGATAGAAATATGGTTGTCAACTTTCGTGTTGAGAATGGCAAGAAGTGTTGTACTATTACCAGGAAGGGTAAGCGATTGCAATGACTTCATATAAGCACGGCTTATTTGCCCTAGATGCTATCTCTACTCCACATGTTTCCATGACTGTCTCTACCAAGGAGACAACTTCCCTATGGCACAAGAGATATGGGCATCTTAGTTCTGGCTACTTACTTGAGCTTAGTAAGTATGAGATGGTAAAGGGTCTTCCTTCCCTTTCTGCCAGTGTGCTCTGACTTCTTGGTAGGAAAGCAGCATAGAGTACCATTTGATAAGAGCTCAACAAGAGCACAAAAACCTTTGGAGTTAATTCACACCGATCTGTGTGGTCCTTTCACACCCAACAGTTGTGGAGGGAAGAGGTACTTTCAGTTATTCGTAGATGACTACTCACGAAAGATGTGGGTTTTTTTTCTCCAACTGAAATCCGAAGCTTTTGCATTCTTCCAGCAGTTCAAGAAATCCATTGAGAAGGAGTCAGGATCTTCTATTAAAACCCTCCGCTCAAATCGATGGGGGGAGTTTACCTCTAAGGAATTTTTTGCATTCTTATATAAGCATGGAATCAAGAGACAGTTAACAACTGCCTATACTCCTCAGCAAAATGGAGTTGCTGAGAGAAGGAACCGTTCTATCATGGAAATGGTTCGTTGTATGCTCACAAGAGCTACTCTTGGGCAACAATATTTGGCAGAAGCTGTCACCACTACAGTATATCTGTTTAATAGGGCACCCACTAAGGCCCTAAAAGGAATGACTCCACAGGAAGCATGGAGTGGTCGAAAACCCTCCATATCTCATCTACGTATTTTTGGATGCCACACTTTCATGCACATACCAAAAGAGAAAAGGAAGAAGTTAGATGAGAAAACACTGAGATGTATTTTTCTTTGTTATGATGATCACTCTAAAGGATATCGTTTGATAGATCCTTTGACCAAGAAAATTCATGTCAGTAGAGATGTTGTCTTTGATGAAGCTTTCACATCACAGAGCACATCTAAAGTACACCTAGATCTTGTGGAATCTAAGGAAGAGAAGATTCCTTCATCAACACAGACAGGAGGTCCTTCTACATCTTCTTCAACACCACCGAAGAAGAATCCAAAATGGTGTACAAATACAATCAGAGACACAAATTTATCCACTCCTCCCAATTTGAACTTGGATAGACCTCGTACACGCAGTATGGCTCAAAAGGAAAAAGAAGCCAAAGAAACTGGTGAGGTTGATGATCTTTGTCAATCTTGAGGAACTTTCTGTAACTCCACGTACAAAAGTAGAGGATATGGATATTGATGATGACAGGGCGTTCATGTCTACCATAGACGATCTTGAACCTGCATCAGTGCAAGATGCTCTTAGTGAGCCTCAGTGGAAGGCCGCAATGGATACATAGTATGAGTCTTTGATGAAAAATAAAACTTGGAAGCTTGTTGATCTGTCGCATGGAAAGAAACCCATTGGCTGCAAATGGGTATATAAATTCAAGTACAAGGCAGATGGAACAATTGATAAGCATAAGGCCCGTCTTGTTGCAAAGGGCTATGCTCAAAAGGAAGGCATTGACTACGAGGAAACTTTTGCACCTACTGCTCGGATGACCACAATTCGAGTTATGTGTGCTATGGCAGCACAATATGGGTGGAAAGTTCACCAGATGTATGTCAAAAGTGCCTTTCTAAATGGTGATCTCCAAGAAGAAGTGTACATGACTCAGCCAGAAGGATTTGAAGTGGAAGGCCAAGAGCGAGAAGGTTTGCAAATTGGTCAAATCCTTATATGGTCTGAAACAAGCTCCTCGAGCTTGGTATATAAAAATGGACAATCACCTTATGTAGCATGGATTTAAGAGATGTCCGTCAGATGCAAACCTCTATTTCAAGAAACAGGGTTCTGAGATAGTGTTGCTTGTACTCTATGTTGATGATCTGCTCATTACAGGGAGTTCAAAAACTATGATCTCTATTGTCAAAAGAAACTTGTGTAAATATTTTGAGATGACAGATCTCGGACTTCTCCATTATTGTCTTGGTCTGGAATTCAGCCAAAAGGAGCACTCCATCAAAGTGTCTCAGAAAAAATATGCCAAGACATTGCTAGAAAAATATCGCATGATTGATTGCAAGCCAATGGCAACTCCGATGGAGACTGGACTTCAGTTATCACGATATGATGATTCACCTCAGGTAGATGGTACTCTCTATCGATAGTTGATTGGGAGTCTCATATATCTGACCAATACTAGGCCAGATCTCGTATTTGCTTGTCAACTATCTTTCGAGGTTCATGCAGGAGCCTAAGACCACTCATTGGAAAGCAGTAAAACGTGTTCTTCACTATGTCCTTGGTACTATGGAATATGGCCTAGAATACAAGAAGAACGACAAATTCTTCTTGCAAGGATACACGGACTCTGACTATGTCGGATCATTTGATGATCGCAAGTCAACTTCTGGATACATTTTTCATTTGGGATCCGGTCCTGTCTCTTGGCACAGCAAGAAGCAACAGGTGGTTGTTATTTCATCAACAGAGGCAGAGTATCGCGCTGCACGTGAAGTTGTGTGCGAAGTGATATGGTTGTGTTGCATTCTGACAAGTATGGGCCATCCATCCAAATCTCCAATACACTTGTTTTGCGACAATCAGGGTGTTCTGAACCTCGTCAAGAATCCAATCCATAATGAAAGAACAAAGCACATTGACACACAATGTCATTTCATTCGAGATGAAGTTCCAAAGCATCAAATTCAGCTTCAACACATTCCCACCGATGCTCAAGTTGCAGACATTTTCACTAAGGCACTTGCACGTGTCAAATTTGAATTGTTTCGCAGCTCTCTTTGTATTGCAAAATGATGTAATCAGGGGGGATGTTAGTATAGCTAGTAGTTATCCTATTACCCAAATAATGTAATAAGGGGGGATGTTAGCGTAGTTATGTTGTTATTTCATTATTTGTCCTATTTATGCATTTGTTATTTTGTTATAACAATCTGCTATTGTATGCTGGTTGGTTTGGCAACCTCTGGCAATTCTTTTTATTGCAGTCTTATTTAAACTGCACAATATTTCAATAAACAATTAGTTCATTTTCTAACAGTCAGAAGTCCTTTGAAACTTTAAAGGAAAAATTAACCACTCCACCAGTACTGAGAGGACCTAAATGGGATCTGCCTTTCCATATTCAAACTGATGCTTCCAATACTGCTATTGGAGCAGCGCTAGGACAAATTGAATATGGGCAGCATTATGCCATATACTACATTAGTAAAACTTGACTGGAGCTGAAAAGAACTACACCGCAACTGAAAAATAATTCTTATTTGTAGTATATGCCATTAATAAGTTTAGAAACTATATCACAGGGTATCCAGTATTCATCCACACAGATCATGCTGCTATAAAATATCTGATGAATACACCTTTGGTTAGTTCATGAATTATTCAATGGCTAATATTACTGCAGGAATTTGATATTACTATAGTTAATAAGCCAGGGAAGTCTAATGTGGTGGTAGATTTTTTGTCAAGGTTACCCAATGCAGATACAATAGAGTTGGTTGAGGATGCATTTCCTGATGAAAATTTGTTCGCAGTTTCTATACAAACTCCTTGGTTTGTTGATATAGCCAATTATTTGGTTTCAGGAAAGATTCCTTTTCATTTTACTCCTAGACAAAAAAAATAGTTAATTAGGCAAAGCTCATATTTTGAATGGATAGAGAGATTATTGTTCAAATGTGGCCCTGATCATGTTTTGCGCAGGTGTTTACACATAGATGAAATATATGATGTCTTATGTGCTTGTCATGATGAACCATCAGGGGGACATTATTTAGTAAAAACTACCATTCGAAAGATTTTGGGTTTTGGTTACTATTGACCATCTCTGCACAAAGATGTGAGAAGGTATGTGAGAAATTATGATGCATGCCAGATAATGGGTAAACCTACCTTTACTAGTGAAATGCCCTTACAACCTCAATTAGGTACAGAACCATTTGAGAGATGGGGTTTAGATTTTGTAGGACCCATTGATCCTCCTTCCCAAGGGAAAGTACACATCCTTGTATGCACTTATTATGTAACAAAATGGGTAGAAGCCCGTGCTTTCAAACATGCCCGAGAGGAGAAAGATGCTGATTTTTTGTATTGATAATTTTTTTTGCGATTTGGAATTCCCCATTCTATCACCACTGACCAAGGAACTAATTTTACTTCAAAAGTTGTGGAATTGGGTGGATAAATTACCCAAGCGATGAATCGATGATGGAATGACTGACATGAGAAAAGCAACGAGTCTCTTGACCCAAGATGACTTAGGTAAGGGTGCCTGCAGTTGTTTACCATTGAATGCGAAAGCAGTTTTCGAACATTCTGACCTATTTTTGGTGGGGTTTAACACTTTTTGTGACGTCGTTTGGGGATGAAATTCTCCAAAATCCATCCTCTCGTGGAGCGGTCCGGCTATAGTAGCCTTCTTAGGGAGTAGGATAGCGAGGATTTGTGACCCCGACATCTATTTTGCATGCCCAGAATGTCAAGTGCAAAAGCACTCTCATTGGACAGTTTTAGTGCTTTTTTTTTTTTTTGGTGCATTTTGTGCATTTTTTTACTGTTTTTGAAATTTATGCTCTGTATTCGTCCCTGGGTGGGACGAATTCCTATTTAGTATTCGTCCCAGGGAGGGACGAGTGCTAACCAGAGTGCTCGTCCTAGGGGGGAATGAATACAAGCTCAAAAAGCCTTTTTAAAGGCCAAAACTGAGTTTTGGGCTCATTTGCATTTGTTTTTCTTGGCGATTTGGAGCTCTGAGGAGGAGGTCAATTCTGCAAAGCGAAGTGCTGTAGAATTTTTTTTTTTTGCGACCATGAGTGCACACACCGTATCGAGCAACGGAGCCGAAGCACTACCAGTGGGTGCCCTTCCTCTTTATTGTTTGGTATTGCAATTGAAAAACTGCAATTTGCTTATTTTTTGTGTTTTTATTTATTTTGTTGTTTACGGTTAAAATGAAACCCTAGCCTATCAAAATTATCACTTAGTTTAAAACTTAGGATAACTCTAGTCAACAAAGATCAGAAGTTAGTTTAAAACTTAGCTAAAAAACTTAGTTTATAACTTAAAATCTTGTTGAACCAAAATTGAACCAAATTCAAAACGTAGGTGAGAAACGTAGGGTAAAACTGAACGTAAAACGTAGCTCAACCCTAGTTAGTTGTGGTTTTTGTGTTTTTAATTTTCTAGTGTAAAGTGAAAAACCCTAGGTCTAAAAATTATTTTGTGACTGTTTTTGTTTGTTTTTTAAATGAGCCATTAGAGTTAAAAACCCTAAAACGGACCAATGATTGTTTTTTTTTTTTGTAATTGTTTTTGTTGTTAATTAATCAGTTAGAGTTAAAAAAATCCTAGATCTGACAAATTACATTTTTGAATGCTGTTGTTTTGTGTTTTTTTTTAATTTATCAGTTAAATTGAAAAACCCTAAAACTGACAAATGATTTTTAGTTTTGTAATTGTTTTTGTTGTTAATTAATCAGTTAGAGTTAAAAACCCTAGATCTGACAAATTAATTTTGAATTACTAGTTTGTTTGTTTTTTTTGTGCTGTACATTTTGTTGCATTGTTGTATATTTAGTGTTAGTATTGTACAATTTTTTTTTGTTTTAATGTTGTTATGTTGTTTTCTTTTGCAGGTGGTGAAGAGCCAGTACCAGGTACCCACTATTTTTACTGATGCACGTGCAGCGCTAAATTTTGCTGACTGGGACTGGCTTGATGCCTTTGGGCTCAAGCAGGTGACTCGGCTGGAGCCTATGGTCGGGTATCGGGCCTATCTGATGGCCCTGATCAATCTGTGGGATCCTTGGACCAACACCTTCCATCTCCCAACAAGGGAGATGACGGTGACCTTGGAGGATGTCTATCGGATTCTTCGGATTCCAATAGATGGACTGTCGATCCGGATGACGTCGTGGGATCGGAGGACAGCAGTATTGATACATTGTTTTGGTCACGGGGAGGAGTTGGGTGTGGAGAGCCCAGTGGAGAGGGCAAAGATCGACTGCCATATGGGTGGCATACTGGTTCGATGGTGGCTAGAGAAGGGTGTGTTGGGAGTGAGGCATGCATTACTCATGGGCCTCATTTCTAACATGCTGCTTCCCGACTTGTCGGGTGCGAGGTTCCTGTGGAACCTGCTAGAGGTGGTATTCAGGCTAGTGGAGTGTCCGACAGACACACCGATGATTATGAGATGGGCACAGACTCTGCTAGTACAGCTCTATGATGAGTTGTATGAGGTCCGCTATCGAAAGCGAAAGGGGATCAGTTACAGCTACTTGTTGCAGTGCTGGGCTTGGCAGCACATAGCAGTGGAGAGGCCTGCGAGGCTGCCTTGGACGACTTGGGCGGATATGGCAGACCGAAAGATCAAATACGGGGTACTATAGTAGAGGTCAGAGGAGTAGGGTCAGAGTCAATGATGGCAGGTACCGTAGGGCACTATGTCAATGCCTTCGCTCAGCTTTCTCCAAGGGAGGTGTTCTGGCACCCCTATTGGGACTGTCCAGCCTGGCATGAGGTAGGAGAGTGGCTTCGATGGGTACGAAGGGGGCGATGGCTGATTGGGCATCATGGGACTGAATAGGAGTTCTTCCCATACGACCGGGTGACTCGACAGTTTGCGGTGTGCCAGGGGATGCCTGGTGAGCTCGTGGTCTATCGACGTCGAGGGGATGAGAGGACTCTGGACCGGCCAGTTGTTGCACCACTTGGCGAGGATTTAGATACGGCTATTGATGTTCCCGATGTGGATGATTTTGGGGTTACTTTTGAGTATGAGTAGTGGTGGACTCTGCAGCAATGGCGAGGTGAGGGGCCTCTAGGGGGTGCAAAGGCAGCAGCAGCAGGGGATGAGGGTACAGAGGCACCAGATGAGGGTTGGGGAGTTTCGCGTGATGATGCAAACATGGTGGAGGTTGAGGATGTTGGAGGGGAGTTTGGGGTACCGGATCAGCCAGAGATGCAGGACATCTCGGAGTAGTGGGATCTAGAGTAGGTTGTTGTCTCGAATTCACCTATGCCTCAGGTAGGTTTGGAGGATGCAGAGGCAAGACAGGGCACTGAGATAGCACGATTGGAGGAGCTGCTGTGAAGACAAGATGGGGAGCTGGGAGAGGCTTTGCAGGAGAGATATCTCCTGCGGACTCATCTGGTAGAGTGGGAGAATGCATGGGCTGCATCCCACCGGTAGGAGGGGGATACCGATGCAGCTCGAGAGAGGGATCTCCTACGGACGCAGCTAGCATAGCGCGATGATGTAGTAGCTTACTATCGTCGATGGGAGGCAGAGTGGGTCCGACGAGAGGCCGAGTGGGGTCGGTGGGAGGCATATTGGCATCGACGAGAGGCAGATTGGCGTCGACATTGGATGGATATGGAGGGAGAGATTATTCGCCTTGGTGGGAGGATACCTGAGCCCCATGGAGGTGGCTCTTCACGGTGGATGAGAGACAGCAATACTGAGCAGTCAGCATCGTCCTGTCGTCGACGGCTAGATGAGGGGGGCACTAGTGGGCGGGAGGTAGGAGCGAGCAATAGTCACCCTGAGAGGTCTCAGAGGACCCACACCACGGGGGGTAGTTCCCGTCGCACCGATCCTACGTGATCATGGTGGCCGATGCCCTAGGCTTGGGGGTTTTTGAGTTTTTGACTTTTGTTGTAGGGTCAGAGGACCGGTTCATTGTAGCCTACGGGCATTTTTGATGATATATATACAGATGACTCTTTTTTGGTGTTTATACACTTTTCATGGTTTGTTTTTATGTACATGTATTTACATTGATGTATGCAAATGCTTTTATGAATGCGATGTTTCTAATTTGTATGATGTATGCATATGGAATGAATGAAATGATTTGTTGATGACTTGTCGATGCACCATAGACTGTACAAGACTTGACTGACTTGCTGTACTAATGGGATGACTGTGTGGAATAACTTTGCATGTGAAAACTTTGTTTTTGTATTTTGCATATTTTTTGATGGTGATGTATGGAATGAAATGTACCAGTTGTTTTAAAATGTAGTTAAGCTTTTTGGAGATTCAGATATTTTAACTAACTAGCCAAGACTATACATTTATCTCGCAAGACTTTTGAACAAGGTATAAATCCGACTTGAATTTAACCAAGTTATTTCACATCCCTGTGTGTGCAATTGAGTTCGTTTATGTGGTATTTGTCAGGATACCGCCAGTGCCAAATAGGCTATCAACCAAACTCGTATTGAGGATCACCTAATTAGCTCCACTAACTCCGTTGTTGTATTTAACAAGATTAATCCACGGGACAATCTAAGGTACCATAAGCTAGCTCATCCACATGCAAACATTGGTCTACTCACATGCAAAGTTAATGTGACAGACATATCGTCATGCGGGTAGGATACCGCCATTGCTAGGTAGGTTGTCCACCAAACCTGTAATGAGGATCACCTAGATGGTTTTCGAATGCTGAGAATTCTAGGGATTCAAGTTCAGGCTTTTTGTTGGCTCAATGGTTCAGGATACTTGCTCGGATATATAGTGATGAAAATCACTGTTTATTTTTCTCTTTTTTGTTTTTTTTTTTTTTTTGAGCAAGGATTTTGACTAGTGGTGATAACCACTGTTATTTGATTTTGTATTTTGAGCTTTGTAAGGTTGAGTTTGTGAATGGCATTGATTCTTTTAGGCCTTGGGGATGACTACCCATCCTGTTCAGGGACGTGTAGTACGAATCCTTACGACTTTGGGAACCAAAGGGGATGATGGAGATTATGAAGTAAGGGCATTGATCTTTTGGGCCTTGGGGATGACTACCCATCCTTAGCAGGGACGTGTAGTACGAATCCTTACAACTTTGAGACCAAAGGTGAGTGTAATGATGGCTTGTGGGAATTGTGTTGTTGAATGGCATCGATCCTTTTAGGTCTTGGGGATGACTACCCATCCTTGGCAGGGACGTGTAGTACGAATCCTTACAACCTTAGGGACCAATAATGATTTGGAATTTTGGTAGTGGTGAAAAACCACTATTTATTAGGTGGAATTGATGGGGAAGAGCTTGTCCTATTGTCAATTCTCAGCATTCTTGAACCATTCACATAGGGGGATGAACAGGCTAATCTTTCACCTATGGTACCCAAGACTGCTTTGTAGGTTTCTCTCGCGTTCACACAACTTAGGAATTATTTTATGTGTTTTAACTTGTGTTGGGATGCTACGTAACAAGGTGTGATCCAAGTAAAACTTTCTCGTGTAAAAGTTGTTTAACTTTGTATAGTTTTTGGCTAGAAATTTAAAGACAGCTAAATGACGAAAACCCTATATACATTAGGAGACAACTGACTATGCTAAAAAAATGGCGATGGTGTTATTCTGGATGTATGCATTTATAAAATGGAGTTGATGTGGAAAATGATGGCATTGCCAAGTAATGACAGTCTATGGTGCTTTTGACTTGTATGACCTAGCAAATATGCAATGTATGGATGCGATGCCTAATGCACTTATATTTTTGTATTTTTGATGTTTTTATGAGTATGCATGGAATTGAAATGCAATTTTTTTTTGTTATTTTTGATGATTTTATTGTTTTTGTTTGTTTTTGATGATTTTATTTTGACCAAGCGGTTATGGTAACCCTTGGAGCTTTTGGTTTGACCAAAGGGTTTATGAATACCTTTGGGGCATTTTTGGGGTTGACCAAGCGATTTTGGGAATCCTTGGAGCTTTTGGTTTGACCAAAGGGTTTATGGATACCTTTGGGGCATTTTGGGTTGACCAAGCGATTGTGGGAATCCTTGGAGCTTTTGGTTTGACCAAAGGGTTTATGGATACCTTTGGGGCATTTTGGGGTTGACCAAGCGATTGTGGAAATCCTTGGAGCTTTTGGTTGGACTATGGCTCTCTAAATGTGGAATGGCCTCAAATGAATGATGTTCAAGGGTTCTAGCTCCTTGATTCCTTCAAGAGAGGCAAGCCGGTAAGTTCTAGGTCCTATTCGACTATCAATCACATAAGGACCTAACCAGTTTGCTGCAAACTTGTCCCTCAGATGGGACGACAAATTAGAATTCTGCTGGTTCTCTTTTAAGACCAAGTCACCAACCTGAAATTCCCTCAAGTGGACCTTCATGTTGTATGCTTTCTTAAGTCGCTCTTGATAGATACGCAAATGCTCGAGAGCATTAACGCGTCGTTCATCGAGCAACGTAAGTTGGTCTAATCGGGCCTGCCGCGTAGTGTCATCATCGATGAACTCTTGCATTGAAATGCGTAGGGAAGGGATTTCCAACTCAAGAGGCATGACTGCCTCGGAGCCATACACCAGTGAAAACGGAGTTGCCCCAGTGGGCGTCCGAATGCTAGTGCGATAAGCCCATAGGGCAAGCGGGATCTGAATGTGCCAATCTTTATGATTATCTACGATGGTCTTTTTGAGGATGGCGACTAGCATTTTGTTTGACGCCTCTGCTTGCCCATTTGCCTGTGGATAATAGGGTGTTGAAAAACTATGCTGAATTTTGTACTTTGTGGTCAAAGCACGCACATATTTATTCTTGAATGGCGTCCCATTATCCGATAGGATCTTGGATGGAATACCAAAATGACATATGATGTTATGCAAAATAAACTCCGCAATGCGGGATCCAGTCATAGAGGTTAGCGGAATTGCTTCCACCCACTTGGTGAAGTACTCTGTGGCCATGATGATGAATGTGTGATGACCCGACGACACAGGGGAGATCTTTCCGATTAGATCGAAGCCCCACTATGAAAAATGCCAAGCCGATTGGATCGGTTGCAAGGCCTGAGAAGGTACGTGTGTCAAATTAGCATGGTGTTGACACTTCATGCACTTCTTTACATATGCGCAACAATCTCGCTCTAAAGATGGCCAATAATAGCCCATGCGAAGAATGCGCTTTGCGATGGCCATACCACTGAAGTGGCCACCACATGTACCATCGTGTGCTTGGGTGATCGCCCAAGCGGACTCTTGTTGGTCCAAGCAATGGAGGAGGATTCCTTCATAGCTTCGACGATACAAAATATCTCCTAACAAGACATGTTTTGCCGCTTTCTGTTTAAATGATCTTTTCACGGCTTGTGTCAATCCAAGTGGGAGGTTACCTAACTTGAGGTAATCCCTAATGGGTGTGTACCAATCCTGCTGATCAGAAACCTCGATGGTATGAACGGCCAATCCCTCTTGAAGTTCATCCCTAGCAAAAGCTGAGCGGGAAAGAACTTGTAAAAACAGCGTTGTGTTGCTATTAAGAGGGGTCGGGGAGAACAAGGACCCCCATTTGGCTCGAGTCAGACAATCGTGGATTCGAGAGAACCTATCCTGAGATGGTTCAATCTGGATCAGGTGGATTCCTGGCGTTAGATCAGAGCTTGCACGCTCCATCATGGATTGCGATAATGTTTTAACCTGAATGGTTGTCATTTCACCAGAAGGGTCTTGCGGGATTAGTGACCCCAAGGAGGCCATAGTATCCGCAAAATGATTCGATGATCGAGGGAGTGCCTCGATGTCATACCATTCAAGTTGTGCCAAGAATTTGTCCACAAGGGCTTTGTAGGCCTGCAAAACTGGACATCTACATTGGAATATCCCCTTTACTTGATTGACAATTAACAATGAATCACCAAAGATGTTTAAACGTTTAATGTTCATGGTGATTGTTGTCTGAAGACCTATGAGCAAGGCTTCGTATTCTGCATTGTTGTTGGTGCACGAGAAGTTTAATTTAAATGACAGAGGCATTGGAGCCCCTTGTGGAGTGAAGAATACAATTCCCGCGCCACCTCCTTGCTCACACTTAGAACCATCAAAGAATAGGGTCATGTCAGCCTGTGACTCAGGCTCATCAGAATCTGGCGATTCTAAAACATGAAAAACCCCATCATCCGGTAATTCTATGGTCAGAGGTTGATCATCTTCAAGAGGAGCCTCTGCCAGTTGATCGGTGATGACTTGACCTTTTATGGATTTCTGTCCAATGAATACTATGTCAAACTCCATCAACAACATGATCCATTTCACCGTGCGGCTACTATGATAAGTACGACTCATCATGTATCGCAATGGATTCTCCTTAGACACAACATACGTCGTATTGTTGAGCATGTAGTGGCGTAGCTTTTTGGTAGCAAACACCACTGCCAAGCAGAGCTTCTCAATGTATGCATAGTTAAGTTCATAACTGACCAGGGTGCGGCTAAGATAGTATGTAGCCTGTTCTTTGTGTAGTTCATTTTTTTGGGACAGCATGGCGCCCAGTGCCACCTCAGTGGCTGAGATGTATAAGTAGAACGACACTCCTGGTCTAGGTGGTGCCAATACTGGCGACGAAGCCAAGTATTGTTTAATGTCATCAAAGGTGGACTGGCACTCGTCATCCCAGTGAAATGTTACCCCCTTGTGCAATAATTTATTCATGGGTCGGCACTTGTCAGATAGCTATGCTATGAAGCGCTTGATCGACGTGACCTTTCCCTGCAGACTTCTGAGCTGCTTGATGGTAGTTGGAGGAAGCATTTCAAGGATTGCCTTGACTTTGTGTGGGTCTACCTCAATTCCTCGTTTGGAGACTATGTAACCCAAGAGCTTTCCAGATGTGATGCCAAAGACGCACTTCTTGGGGTTTAGTCTGACTTTATGTTCCATGAGGCGATCGAGGATCTTGCTTAAGTCATCGAGATGATCTGGGCACAAAAGATATTTGGCCAACAAATCATCCATGTAATCTTCCAAAGTTTTGTGCATGTAATCATGAAATATGTACGTCATGGCATGTTGGTAGGTGGCGCCAACATTTTTAAGGCCAAAAGGCATGACCTTATAACAAAATGTCCCCCAAGGCATTGTGAACGCCGTTTTTAGTTGGTCCTCGGGATTGATACGAATTTGATTGTATCCTGAGAAACCATCCATGAGGGAAAGCATTTCATGGCCCGCTGTAGCGTCTACCAATGCATCGATGCTAGGCAAGGGGAAATCATCCTTAGGACTCGCTTTGTTTAGATCTCAAAAATCGGTGCATATGCGAATCCTCCCGTCGGGATTTTTGATGGGAACCATGTTAGACAACCATGGCGGGTAATCCATGCAGATGACAAACTGTGCATCCAACAGCTTTTGTAGCTCGTATTTGACCATTAAGGCCACTGTTGGGTGCATCTTACGTAGTTTTTGCTTTACTGGCTTGATTGTTGGATCAAGCATCAGATTATGCGTGACTAGCTACGGGTCTAGTCCCGACATGTCTTTGTATGACCATGCAAAAACCTCCTTCTTCTCTTTGAGAAGGGCAATGTAGTCGGCTTGCTCTTCGGGGGATAGACTTACCCCGACTTGATGATTTGCAAATTCATTGGATCCGAGCCGATGTCTACGTCGGTCGTCTCCTCGATCGACATGTGGGACCCGTCCTCCAACTGGTGTGGAGTTGGGATCAAGTGGATATCATTTGCTGAATTTAGATCATCGTTTGGAACATCAGGTTCCTCTTCAGCATGGAAGACATCCTGAGTCTGTCTTGGGGTGAAATGGAACATCCCATCGCAAGGCCAGTACTCTGATGGAGATGGCGGTGTGTCAACGCGATCCCAGTCGATAGCATCTAGATCTAGATACAATGACCGTGTCGGGTCGGCTGGATCATGAATGGGGGTGGTTAAATCAATGGAGATCATGTTAATGAAATGATTGTGGTCTCCATTACCATGGGTATGACTGCTTGGACATCCTAGATAACCTTTGTGCTTTGGATCTGGCTCTGTGGGCACTGGCACAAATGGGTCAGCCCTATGTGCGGAGATGAAGACAGGGTCCACCCTAGGCACTGATGGTTTGATAGGGTCTCCAGGTGAAAGATGCTCTCTGTGTGCCTAGAGTGGCGGGTGCAGTAATTGCTATAACTACGCCGGGTTGAGGTGCCACCTATGTCTTGGACCTATGTGTAAATGTTCAAACATGTCATCTATGTCCAAAGGGTATCGTTGTTGCATCTGTCGCATATGATTGAGATAAGCCATCTCAGTTTCATCTTCGTAGTCACTGTCAGAGATCCAAAGGCCTTCGTTGGCTCCAACAGCTGCTTGCGACATATGAGGCTCATCTTGTTCGAGCAAATTAATGTGGTCCCATCGAGGTTGTTTCGCTCTCTATGGGGGGACCTGATTCTCTTGAAAGGGCATATGCTCAATTGGAGCACCTAAAGGGAACATTGTCATGAAGCTTTCTTGATAATCATCCATGGGATGTACTTGTGAATGATTGATGTCAGACTCGAAAGGATCCCAAGGTGCTACCTCATATTCTAACTCATCTTTTGAAGACCCTTCTTGGTCTTGTCCATATCCCTCTTGTAGGGGAGTCCTTGAATTTTCTCCTTGTTCGGCCGAAGGGAAAGGGTTGTTATGGTCAACAAGGTTGGTTGTTAACAATGGGTGATAATCCCCCAATGTATATGTTGTGTGAGGATTGGCATATGGATCTAATGCCAACCCATCCTTGCTGCCTATCCCTAGGCCTTGCATGTTCTCCACCAAGATGTCTAGGGGAAGGGGGTGGTTGAACCCTACTCCCGACTTGTCATATGGCATTTGGTATCTTGGTTGGCAAAGAACACGCACTCCTTGCTCATACCGGCCCAACCCATATCCATGCCAATTGCATTGGCCAAGATACCTCAAAGCGAAGTTCGGGTTGGACAGATAGTTGACATCCTCGGGCAAAGGGTTCTTCGTCTTCGTCTTCTTGCATACAAATCTCAACGCCATTATCCAGGCCCCCATAAACAAAGTTTGTCTGATTGGGTGGGTAGCCTAGAGGAACCACAGAGCCGATGGGGAGTCGAGGTCTCCCCATGTCTTGCATGGACTCAAGCGTGGGTGTTGCTACAATGTTCCTCACTAGATACTCCCCCAGGCCCGTGCTGGCCATTTCAATGGTGACCGTTGGCGGTTGAGGGGGGGTGAATGGGAGTCCTTCCTGAGTCCACTCCATGTGGGGCGAACTAGGCGTCTCGACTTCCATTCTGCTAGGCATCTCTTCTGTCGAGATGGTTGAGACTAGAGGTGGCTCCTCTTCTATGGGTTTCTTTCCCTTGTCCTTGGATGTGGCCACCGTAGGTGGCATCGTTGTTGAAGGACTAGCGGAAGAAGATGGACCCGACTGAGGGCTCGATGGATTAATCATTGGAGATGCCTACGGAATTGGACCCTGTTGAGATGGATTCAACTGAAAATCCACATGTGTTGAGGGAAGGTTCGATTGCGGCATGAATTGCACTGTATTGCAGTATTTGAAGGGCTCCAAGTCTATCGGGACTACATGCACCTGTCCTTCAAATGTATACTTCAGGCACTGATGAGCTATTGAAGGGACACACTTCATGTCCCTGATCCAAGGTCGGCCCAGTAAGATATTATAAGCCATCTCGCCTTCCAAGATGTGGCACAATGTATGAATAGTCTTTTGTCCCACTTGGATGGGTAGGACAATTGTGCCAACTGTCGAGTAGATTGCATCGTTGAATGCTCGTAGTGTGTAAGTGGAGGCCACAATGTGAGATGTTGGCAACTTCAAATGTTTCAGTGCTGTTGTAGTGATGATATTACTGGACGAGCCAGTGTCCACCAACACTCTCTTATACGAAATCCCGTTGACCCATGCGCAATAACGTGCAGGGGTGGATCCGCCACATCACCAGTCACTACTTTCAATTCATCTTCTCTAAAGGTGATGACTGGTTCTATACATTGTTTGACATGCCCCACAAAATTGTTGAAAGAGTTCGCTTCATGGGGCTGCAACTCGATAGCTTTTAAAATCTCCATTAGAGCTTCCCGATGGGGCGCTGATTGTTGAATTAGCTCGTATATGGAGAGCCTAGCCGACGTGGTCCTTAGACTTTGGGTAAGTCTAGTCCGAATCATGGCCACCGGTCTAGGCGGGGGAAGTTGCGTAGGGGGTTGTTGAGGTTGTGACGTCGATGGAACCTCTCTTGTGGCTGCCGCGGGGGCAGCTCCTAGGTATCTCTTGTTCCTAGTCACTATGCTTATCATCCCCACATATCCCTACATAGGACAATTCTGTTGCACCTCATTAACTTGAAGAGGTTTTGTCGGTGCCTCATGGGCAGGCAAGGGGTCTCTGAATACTCCCATATGTTGGTTGTTTGGCGCTATGGGGTTGTCCACCGCCAATGTCTTGTTGTCAATGAGATCTTGTACCAAACCTTTGAACTTCCAACATGCGTTAAGATCATGCCCCTTACGCCTATGGAACCTACAGTACAAATCCTCTCGGTACCCCTTAGGCTTCGGTGCATTGGGGTCTATAGTTTGAATCTATGGAAGGTTGATCAAGTTCGTCGCTGACAAGCGGTCAAACAGAGAATCCCTGGACTCTGTGTAAGGAGTAAATTGTTGCCTAGGGCGACGCTGCTGATTTTGCTCCTACCTTTGGTTTTCTCTCTCATAGTTGTTAGGAGGCACCACCTGATAGTTAGCCTTTTGAGGCTGTGTTGCTTGTGTAGGCTTAGGGACGTTGATGGCAACCTGATTAACCGCAGCAGGTTTCGGTTGCGTGGTCCCTGGTTTAGTGTTCTTTGTCCATTCTTTCTTCTTAGGTTTGGCGATCTCGCCATCCTGTATCTTAATCTCCTCAATGACTCTGGCTTGCGCCAGAGCTTCCTCTAAACTGGCATATTGTTGCAGCTGCAATAGCACGAAGATTGATCTCAAACAACTTCTTGAGAACATTTGGGTCAGATCTGACATGGGAGGGAGGTAAGACAACTTTGAAAGCAACGTCCTCCACCGGTTCCCGTATGCCACCATGGTCTCTTCCTCATACTGCTTGAGGCTAGCTAGGTCACTTAATGACGCCTTCTTCTTAGTGTTGAAGGCGAAGCATTCGAGGAACGCGTCCACTAGCTGATCCAAGTTACTGATGCTATGTTTTGGTAATTGGGTGAACCAATCCGAGGCAGGGCCTACGAATGTGGTTATAAATGTTCTTAATAACAAAGCATCATTGTCTTGAATGCCAAAGCACTGGCTCAGGAACCTAGTCACATGCTCTTGGGCATCCTCCTCCCCTCTAAAGAGTGCCAACTGGAGAAGTTTAAAGTGTTCAGGGTATGGAGGTGCCGACACTGACGGATGCACAGGATGACTACGGAGTTGGCATAAAGTGGGCTTTTGGGGCCCATAAGTCTTGATCTCCATAGATTCTAAGCGCTCTAGCAGCACTTTATATGCATCAGAGGATTTAATTTCTTCCTCCTTAGTTTGCTCCCATTGTGGATTGCGGGGAACTTGAGGCCTATTGAGAGGTAGCTGGCTAGCACCCCCTCTGCCTTGATAGAGCATTTCAGCCCACTCTTCTTCTTGTTCATACTCCTCATAGGCTTCTTGAGGAGTGGTTTGTCGAGTTCTATAAACATGGGTGGGTGCCCGCGGAGGGTGCCCATCATTGTTTCTAGGAGTGGCCTCCCGCTCAGGTCTAGGAGGTCTCGAAGGCAGTACTTGATAAGGTCGCGTGGACCTCTCTCGTACCAAGGGGTCCTGCCTCTCATACACTTCTACTTTATGCGCATGAGGGATTGGAACCTTCGCAGGCACATTGTTATGAAGCAATTTGGTCATCTGACGCTGAATACGCTCTTTGTTAAGCCAACAAAGATGCTCTAACTGTTCTTGATCTTGCCTAAGCTATGCGATTTGCGCTTGGTAGGCGGCATGTTTGGCAATCGCCAAGTCAATTTGTTTCATCGTCTCTTGTTTAGGAAGCCCAGATGCCTTTCCTACATGTCTATCTCGGTCATGGTGATCCGAGATCTCTATGGGTTGCTTTCCTCTGTCGAGGTTAGCAGCATTTACCTGAGGCTCTAGCCTTAATGGGTGATCCTGATACAGGGCAGGCACGGAGGTACATCGCTCCTGCACTATGTACTGCTCTTGAGGAACGTGGTACTCTCCCTCATCCTCTCTTTCATATGCATAAAAGGTACGAGCGGAATTGTCTTGCCCTGTCTGGAAAGCCTGATACTCTGGATATGGTCTAGTGTTTCTAACAGTAATGCGAGGTAGAAGAGGGATGAAGAAATCCTGTGGCCCCTCCGTCTGGACCCTCTGTTGCTCTAGCACTTCATCACTAGGCCACCCATAACGAGCTTCTAAGGGAGGTCTACTGTCTGTGTTGAGATCTACGTGTAGGTTATCCTCTTGAAAGGGCCTATGCTGAGTGGGGGTGCCTCTCAAAGAGGTGCCTCTATAGTCTTGTTCTGTGATGGCATGATGTGGACTCTCTTGGGTGCCTTGCCACCAAGGCGGGATGGCTAAGTCCTCAGGACTATATCGGAGGTGACTTGTCCCCCTTGGTGCACTTTCTGCAGCGCTTGCCCGTGATTGGGCTCGGCTACGAGTGAACACCATGGTGATGTGCTCCTAAATATGAGTAGATTTTTATCTCTTTTAGGATTTTTTTATGCTACACTTAAACAGAAAGAAAACACACAATCAATACAATGGTTATCTCGTTTAAAGATTTAAAAGTGTGCCCTAAAATCTGGTTTAGTGTATTTTGATGTTGTTTTGAAAGCTTTTTGAAAGAATGTTTAAATGCAAAATGACGGCTCTTATGACTCCCAAAAAATGGTCGCCCCTTCGATATACCATTGCCAGACCGATATACCAACCTCTCTATATACCCGCCCTTACGTGAGGGAAACTATTGGTACGTGAGAGCAGATGGTACGTGGAACATAGGCGGTACTGAAGGGGAATCGCTCTATTTATGACACCTACCATAGAAGACTTATCCTCATGTGTGGGAATCACCCCCACTACACTTGGTCAGCTTTCATCAGGATTTACGTCTAGCAACAGTCGTGATCGGGGTAATGTATGCAGTATCTCAAGCCAAAGTGATAATGAGATCCACCTTTGGTCTTGCTCAAGGGTTGGGGTTTTACGACCAACTCCTTGTTGTTTTCAAATTACCACGTGGTGTGTGGGGTTCTTTTTAAGTTGCATAAATGAAGCACACAAGCATTCAAACTCTCCTATGCAAGCAAATAACCAGAGAACACAAAGCAAATAGAAAATTGACAAAAGGTGTTTAAGACCTCTACCTCTTCTCTGCCCAAATCGGATGTCTCTGAATTTTTGCTCTGAAATAGTCCAGCATTTGAAAACTTGGTACCTGTAAGCAAAATAACAAGCAACTTTAATCAGAAATTTAATCTTAAAAATCAAGGGACAGAGGTCCCACCGTGATCGCCACTGAAAGCACGAGGATACGGAAACAAAAAGGAATATGCCACAAGAAAGAAACAAGAAAGAACATAGACAAATTGACACAAGGTAAAAGCAATATGAAATATGGTAATCTCTTTATTGATACGCTTTTCAAAGTGTGTTACAATACGTCTCCTTCCTTTTTAGGGGATAGGAGCGTCAAATGTGTTTCTTGTCACAACATCCATGGATCACAATCCTTCTTCCGCGTGCCCACATGTAAGATGGGCGGACCAAAACGTCGCCACCGCTTGCGTATGTGATTCTTTGCTCTTTCTTTCTCCTCTACTATTGGAAACCTGCGTTCAAAGAAATAGAAAATATTAGTAGCACCTGCGGACAGAATAAAGCATGTATTTCCCAAGGCCTACTATCAGTAAATGCATGAAAATATTAAAACGATAATGAAATGACCTCGGATCGACCTAAAAATTTCATAGTAGCATAAATATGTTAACAAAAGACCACTGCAAAAATAACAATCTAGAAATTCCTCACAGATTTGTATTCGCTCCAGGGTGGGACGAATTCACCTACAATAACTTGTCAGAAAGCACCCTCTTCAATGTCCTGCTTAGGAAGCTCCAAATGACCTGAAAAGTTGGGGTTAGCTAATTGGGGGTGTTTTGGGAAGACCCAGATGGTCATATTTCTCCAATTTTGCCTCTAGAACCCAGATTTTGCTAGTGCCATCTGCAAGTTAGTGAAGGCGGGAAATGACAAAAACCTGGTCAAAATTGCTCGAGAATGAAATGAAATTTGAACTCGTAACCTATTTAACATATCTAGAATCAAATGCAAAAGAAAAACCAGAGAAATATATCACATATTTCTATTCATCCCGGGGTGGGGCGAATTTACTTGTGACAGATTGGGGAGCGCCGGGGCAGGACGCCCATCGTTTGAGGCACTGTTTCAGCACCAATCCACTTGGGATGGGTCCAAAACTGGTTATGGGGTGTTGTCGACAAATTTTGGGAATTTTTGTGGCCAAAATTCAGGTTTTGGGTCCGGATTCGTGCTTCCAATAGTCGCCCAATAACCTCCCTTTTGAATGAGAGATTAAGGATGTAAAAGCACAAATCGCAAGTAGGTATGTAAATTGGCAGCACTTCGTTGCTCAAATGCTCCTTCTCTGTATCTTTTTGGGTGAGAAAACTCACCAATTTATAGACCTTAGGGTCTCTCTGTTTGAATTGCGCATGCGAGGGCGCTACTTGAGTTGTTTTCCTATTTTCAGAGAAAAGCTAGTTCCCTGATTTAGAATCTCCTTGCATGAGGTTTCTAAAATAAAAACACTCATAACTGAAGTCTCTCTTCTTGAATAAAAGCTATTCCTCACAATTGCATGACCTGAAGCCTCAGTTAACTGGCGGAGTTACCGAGGTTTGACTTTTTGCCAGTCAAACTTGCTATTCGCCTCACCCTAGGGCGAATGCTGCTATTCGTCCCTGGGTGGGACGAATTCCAGTTTGTATTCATCCCGGGGTGGGACGAGCAAAGAGCAAAGTGCCAAAAAGGTGCCAAATTGACCTCTGACCTCTAAAACTACTTTTGGAAGTGGTTAGGACCATTGTTTAACCTCTGGGGGCTGCCCTAGGGGCTGTGTGTGTCAATGCGATCAGTGCTTGTTGTCACATAATCGGATTGGTGCTGTTTTGGTGTTTAAAATTACTATTGACCATCTCTGCACAAAGATGTGAAAAGGTATGTGAGAAATTGTGATGCATGCCAGAGAATGGGTAAACCTACCTTTACTAGTGAAATGCCCTTACAACCTCAATTAGGTACAGAACCATTTGAGAGATGGGGTTTAGATTTTGTAGGACCCATTGATCCTCCTTCCCAAGGAAAAGTACACATCCTTGTATGCACTTATTATGTAACCAATGTGCTTTCAAACATGCTCGAGAGGAGAAAGATGCTGATTTTTTGTATTGATAAATTTTTCTGTGATTTGGAATTCCCCATTCTATCACCACTGACCAAGGACCTAATTTTACTTCAAAATTTGTGGAAGCTTTTACACAACTATATGAAATCAAACATCAAAAATCCTCACCTTATCATCCACAAGCCAATGGCCAAGTTGAAGTGACAAATAGAGAGTTAGAAAGGATTTTGACCAAAACTGTAGCAGCACATAGGAGGAATTGGGTGGATAAATTACCTGAAGCAATTTGGTCCTACAACACAACCTGGAAATCCACTACTGGACTTACTCCCTATGAATTAGTTTATGGCAAAAAGCCTTTGTTGCCAATTGAATTTGAACTACTAACTCTTCGAACTGCTATGGAAGTGGGAATTGATTTGTCACAGGCACAAACAGATCAGATTTTGTAGCTCAATGCATTGGATGAATTACAGAGAGATGCATTGCACTAGACCGAGGTGATCTAGGAACAACAAAAATTGTGGCATGATAGTCATATCAAACAACAAAAATTCCAACAAGGTGACTAGGCTTTGTTGTTTGACTCACGATATAAAGATCATCCTAGAAAGCTGTAGACACGGTGGCTTGGACCTTATGAAATTGAGGAAGTGTTCACCAATGGAGCTGTGCGTCTTTCACCAATTGATGATTCAAGAAGAAAGATGGTGGTTAACGGTCATTGTATTTGTGTGTATCATAAGCCATTAACAAAGGAAGAATTTCTCAAAAAAGTGGGAAACATGGATGTAATGGTATTGGAAGCAACCATTGCTTCTAAAACCAACTCAATCAAGTGATGTCTAAAAAAAAAAATCAATAAATCAGAATGTGAAAACCTCTTTGAGGCACATCTAAATTTGGCTCTCATGAAAACCAGTTCGCTGGCATGATTGCCTACTATCCACTAACGTTCCATCCATTTTTCCTCATCATCATTCCATATCCTTTCCACTCTCTCCCATAATCATTCCATCTCCTTTCCATTCCCCCTAATTCCATTCACAATTGTTTTATTCATCTATTTTGAGACAGTTCTGTTCTAATTGCACTCTGTAAATGCAGAAACAGTTGGAAATCAGCATTTGTACAAAATATGGATAGAACATTTTTTTTAGGTATGTGCTTTCCTTTTTAATCTTGTAAATATGTATTATATGATGTATGGAATCCTTAGTTAGCATAAACACATGCATTTAATTCCAATGAGTTCTTAAGAGATAAAAGAAGCCTACTCTAGAATACTCTACTCTAGAATAAGTTCACTCCGGAAGCACGTGACATGAGATTTTTGTGCCTACATCAGCGTCATAATATTTGGGGAACTGTGCCACATCACAATTTCTAATGTCATAAGGTGGCACATGTTTTAAGAAGGTGATCACGAGGTAGTTTTTAGTTGGCGTATAAACCACATTATCGCATTTGTCGAGATCATATGAGGAGAAGCACATTATTAATTGGGTGCTACCACCTTCCAGATTTACTTCACGTCACATGTCCATGCATCATTCTTTTATCGTGAATGTGTCTACCAACTTCAAAACTCATTACTTCCATTCCAGAATTGATAGCGGTAAACAAAACTTTCCCACAGTAGGGGTGTATTGGGAGAAGCTAGCAAAGAACCAAACAGGATGGTGGGTTATAAAAATCGCATTGAACCAGACAACATTGAATATTTAAGGAGAGATTTAGAATGCCTATAAATTTTTGTCGAAGGAGGATTCCTGTTGTTCTTACAAAAATTTGAAGGACATTCAGAAGGGCTCGCCATTGAATTCGCTAGAAATTTTAGGCAAAACCGAGTACAAATTAATGGAATGACGATCCAGGTAAGCCCTCAAATTCTCAGTGAAATTATAGAGCTACCTCTTGAAGGAATTCTTATAAATAAGTTTGGAAATAATACCCTCACAGACCTCGTTAATCAGTTTAGGGGCAACAATGATAGACCAACATAATATATAATGAGTAATGGCATATGCAAAGGAGTTAAACGATCTAGCTTGCAAACCCCGTGGGATGAGGTCATTGTCTGGGTTATTCGATTTATTACCTGTGATGGTCAATATCCTGTTCTTTCTGGCTGCCACATGAAAATATTAACTCATCTCCATTTTGGCCATGAAAACCCTGAGCTTAAATTCAATTTGCCCCAATACTTATACCAGGAATTGACCAACATGTCTTAGAAATATCAAGCAGGGAGGGGATATCCGAAGCACCATGGGTTGATCAAAATGATATGTAAATACCATTTTAGGGGTCATCCTAGAAGTTTTACCCATTTTTTCAAACCTAGGATGAAATTGCTATAGAGGAAGTTAGTGAACATTCTGAATAGGAAACATAAGCACCTAACCCTAATTCCACTTTTGCACCTAGCACCTCAACTAGGGCAACTCCTTCATCTCCTGAAGAACCTCCCTCTGCAAAAACTAGAACACAGTGTTATGCTGAACGAAAGCAAAAAATTACCTGTGCACAAAAACATCACAATTCTGAGGTAGGGGAACCTTCTATTCTGCAAGATAGAAAAATTGAAATTAGTACTAAAAGGAGGAAAGGGCCATCTATCCCAAAATTGAGGAGGTCCTCAATATTGCAAGGGGGTATTAATGTGCAAACAAGAAAGAACATGAAACAAAATGTTGATGTTCAAGCAATGGAAGGTAATGTGCAACAAGAAAATGTTGAAGCAGAAACAGTACCATCCATGACTCATACTTATTCCTCTGATTCTAAGGAACATATCAATATAGAGGAAACACAAGAGGATGCATTTATTCCCAATCAGTGGGAATCTCTAGTTGATTACCCTGATACTGATGAGGATGTAGAAACAGGGGCAAAAAAAGCAAGTAATTCAAGTTCAGAAGAAGAGGAAGCAGTTGATATTGAAACACAACTTCGTGCAGCAAAGAGTGTGATTAAAACTCAAATGGGTTGGATTGAAAAGAATCGGGTCAATTTAAAAGAAAAGGATAATGTCATTGCCAAATTGTGGCAAGAAATTAAAACTATAAAAAATAGACTGGAAATTTTAGAACAACCCTCTCAAACAGGTTCGGGGAATGAATTGGCAAATATGTTGGTTAATCTGGCAGACACTGTAGAGAAAAGTTCAGTTGCTGAAGCATCAGAAGCAACGGAGATACCACAACACACTCAACATAGTTCAGAAAATGAACTCGCAAAGGCAGTTGTGCAAATGTCTAAAGACTCCATCGCAATCACCTCATCAGCATAAGCAGGTTCAATATTTCCAGCACAGGTAATTACTCAGTCATCCCCACAAAAGGTCATTTCTAAAATTGAGTTGGTTGAAACAGAGACACAAATAGATAACACTATGATAGAAACTATGGATGTTGGTGTACAAGTGGAGATTGTTTTCCAAATGCCGCCTATTGTTAGACCTCCTGATACAATCTCACTTGTCAAATACACTGATGATGTGACCTTCTGGATGAATAAATGTCAACAACTGGAAGAGAAAGTTGTATCTCAGAAGAACCTTGAGAAGGAAGTTGAACAGAAAACTTTTGAAGTCAATAAATTGAAGGGAAAAATTCAAAGTATGTGCCAAATTGCTGAATATCTAGTACAATGCAGAAGGCCTCCTAGGTTTTATAGTCTAATTTTGAAGGAAAAGTACCTGTGTTGGCAAATCATGAGGATTACCTCTGGCTTGACAGACACAGTTGAAACAACTGAAGAATTTGTAGAAGTTTTCTGGGAAAGCACTACAGAATATAAAAATTTGTTGTGTGAATTGTTTCTCCACAGATTCCTTCTGCCATCAGAAGTAATTTTCCTTCCCCACATTTTCACTGGAGATGTTCAATTGAGGGTGTTTCAGTCAACTCTGCAAAATTAGGTCTACTGGGAAGAACAGAAGAAGGCCAACAAGGCCTTGGAGTTATAGGTTGTTTTTCTTCTCAGACCGATTCATATTAACCACAAAACTGCCACCAATGAACATTTTACATTGATGAGGGATGACAGAGTGAAGAAGTTATATCTAAAAAATTTGCAGGATGGTATAAATAATTTTCAAGAATACTGTTCAGTATCATTTCCTAATGCTTTGACAGCCTGCAAAGGCAGATGGGATGAATTGCCTATATCTCTCCGAAAGAGAGAACCCATCTCACCCAATAATCTACTTTGGTCAAGATGAAGGGCTGCCAGCATCATGCAGATAATATATGAGCTCAAGGATCAATGGATTGGCCTCATATATAGAATGCCTACCATCATTACACCTGTACCATGTTTCTTTGATAGTGATTCACAGGAGGAAGATCAATTTCAAGGATGGGTCCAGGAAATTAGAAATCATAGGGGAGATTATTCACTCTTCCTCAAAGTATGGCCATATAAGGAATGGTACCTGGATGTGGATTTATGTGCCCTTGTTGCCGAACAAAATGCATGAGGACATGCATTGAATTAGCCTGGGGGGAATGATGAGGCACTGAATTGCCACATTCAAAGACTTCTTTTGAATACTTTTAAGATTCATTTGGCATTATTTGTGATGTGAATTCATGTTAATTTTGGATAAATATGCATTATGTAGTAATATTTGCATGAGAAATAGGAAACTGCAAATACTCTGTTTTTACTGCTTTATTCATGTTTTTGCTGAAATATGATTATAATTCTGCATTAATTAGGATATTATTCTCTTTAGGCAATCTGTGTATAAGTTTTATAGTCTTCCACAATGTATTCCACCGTTATGCACCTGTTTAAATTAACTGTTAGCGCCAAAAAGTTGTCAGGATGAAAACTATGCAGGATAGACTAGACTTTGTCATACAAATTTCAGCTAGCTGTATTTCTACAGCATGGCATGGAATTTGTCTGTCCCAACTCAAATAAAGGATGGAACTAGTCTCCTGGGTGTCCAAGAAGCCATATATGCCGCTACAACCAGTCATACAAACCTTTGAAGACAACACAACAATTTTCCTATTCTACCACCTAATATTCCGGAACAACTCTCGAATAAGCGCAGACAGTCTAAACTGCTCAAATATGTTGTTGAAAGAAGGAGAAAATTATGGTTGAGCTATTTCAAGAGATACCTTATCCAAATCTACATCTGTTACTCACTTGGGAATGCTCTAGCACTACAAGAGGATAAGGATTGAAGGTTCAAACCCTAGATTTGAGAGAAGACTTGGACTAAAACTATTGTAACAAACCTAAATTATAGCTATAAACCTTATCTGCAAGATGTTTTGTTTAGAATAAATAAGCGCTCCCATTTGGTTGAGCGATATAGAGGAGAAGAAGTAGAAAATAGGTGTGAGTAGCATAAATCATATTTTCTGTAATTTGCTGCAGTAATTCAATATTCTACAGGTTTTCCCTACATTACTGTAATATTGTTTTCATGAAATAAAAGAGTGCATCATTATTCATGTCTTATTCTGAGTTAAGTGTGAATAGTTTGTCAGCTTAGAAAGGTTTTACTTGCCTCCTTTGGTGCTGGAAGCAAGGGCCACTTCCAGGCCCAGGGGAGGACTTCTCTTCTGGCAGAATTATGCTTATTCTGGCTGAAGTAGGACAGCAGGAAACTGACAGGTTCTTTAATTTTCTTAGGTTATTGCATAGATCAAATCTTTCTTTTTATTTTTA
The DNA here is from genome assembly GCA_028583015.1 of Wollemia nobilis. Taxonomy (NCBI): domain Eukaryota; kingdom Viridiplantae; phylum Streptophyta; class Pinopsida; order Araucariales; family Araucariaceae; genus Wollemia; species Wollemia nobilis. The sequence goes on along the minus strand of JAQPPZ010000541.1, from coordinate 24,764,314 downwards.
ACACATTTCATATTTATAGCATTTCCAAAATTTCTATTGACATTAGGTTTTGCAGTTATAAACATTTCAATTCTTTTATCTTTCCTACAAAATGTGTGATGATTTCATTAGGAATTCGATTTACTTTCAGCCATTTCAATTTGTAATTCTCAGTCTTCAGTAGTATAGCTTTGCTTTTCTATAGTAAGAGTGGATTTTCTTTATTTCCATGCATTTTTATTTAGTTTTCATAACTGAGGATCATTTCTGTTTCTATCACAGGCAGTATTTTAGCATTTTTAGTACATTCATAGGAAAACCAAACACCCCAATACTAATTGTTCCATCAATAAGAGCTATGAACTAAAGGATCTGAATAACAGTCGATTATACCCTACTCTCACATACAACCATGGACACCACCCTGGATTTGACACATATTGATTAAATGGTGAAGGATTAGACGACACTCATCAATTAGCATGTACCAAATAATGTAATATACCTCAACATATAGTATTGTTGAGGTTTGGTAGGATAGGAATCAACTATTGGGGTTGAGGTTCTTGGTACATGGAGTAACTTTCCACCAATGGTAATTGACCTAAGAAAACAACTTATTAAGCCTAGCATTGTTGGTCATATTGAATTATTTGAGAATACCTAATGGCTCCAATACATTATATAGATTTACACCTCATATAGCATTGAGAATACCACAATATATTGACCTATGAATTGGTGTTCACCATACTATTATGAGCTTAATTTATTTCTTTATTGGCAACTTATTGAGGCACTTGATCCTTAATGAGGTATGGAGTATTTTCATTGTCTCCTTTCAACATTGTTCTAGTTTATCAAAGTTTTTGTCACTTTCTACATCTTGATCATTCCATAGTTGTTAGTTGACTCATTGTTCATGTGGGATGAAGAAAAAATGGATAGAATTTATAGCCAAAAAGTAATAATTGATGATGAGATCTAGCTAGGATGCATAGCAATATATGGATAGGATGATGGATTATCCACAAAAGTTGATTTAGGACTTAAAATAGGTGAAATCGAGGGCATAGGATCAAGATTTTAAGTGTTTAAGGGTAATATGGCTCATAGGCAAGATTGGTGGTGTTTTTCTACACTAGTCAAAACATATTTTGGCTAGGCAATTTATTTAAAAGTTGTAGTTAATGTATGATGATGAACATTAAAAACCATCAAATCCAAATTAGAATGTCAACCCTTGATGTAATAAGTCAATGCTTATTCATCATTATACCTTGCATTTTTTAGAATCAAATTTAAGGTCCTCAAGAATCTAGTATTAAAATAATGTATATTTTCTTGAGTATACCTTTGTGTTTTATTCAAATGGAAAAAATAGAGTAACCATTACCTATACTACCAAATATACACTTAAATGGTTTTACAATTGATGCTAACTAGTAGCAATATTACCTGGTAATCCTTTATACCATAATGCCTCTTTATAATATAGAGTAAATTAGTAAGCATACCATTATATCCTCCTCCTAAATGCAATGAATTGAATTAAGTGTAGATAACTCATTGGGGTGATCCAATGCCATCTTATTCTTATTTTTATCAAAAATAGGTAAGGCTTTCATAGTGCTAGAGGAAATAGGAAAATAAACCACTAGGTTCAATGGTCCTTCATAGGTCTAGTTCATAAATTAGTTTTATGGCCTAGGTGGAGGTACGAGGTCATTCTATAGTGGAGCATTTTAACTATATTGTTGTTGTGGAGGTAGATGAGGATATATTATGTAACCTTGAGGTGGATATAGAGGATACTAAGGATATTGATATAGAGGATAGTAAGGCAAAGGATAATGAGGAGTTAACATCTAGAAAGGAGAGGGTAATGGATTTTCCTAATAAATTTCTTTGTAGATTACAAGTGAATTATCCTTTAGTTTTGACTTGATGATAAATGACTATTTTGGATTAGATTGCTCAATGAGCTAAGTGAATCATTTGCAAATTTAATTCATGGAAATATATCTTAAATGGTTTTTGCTTATAGTATATACAAAATTAGGTTTAGATATAAGATCTAATTCATTTGTGTTGATGACTTTACAAAATATTTAAATTTTAAAGGTCATGTCAAAGTCATCATTCCCAAAGGACCTGTAAAAATCAAGCATAAATAATAAAAAGCATGTGAATTTTAAGGTCAGTTTGAGGCTAGGTTTGAAAATCAAGTTCCTAGCCTTGGTGAATTATCTTGGATTTGATTTATACAAATGCAAATTTTTTAAAGTGAATCACTCATAAAAATGGAGTTTAAGTGATTTTTAGGTGATGGATTTAAAAAACAAATCACTCCAAAATTGGAGCAAATCACTACCTATGAATAGACTCAAAAAATTATCTCAACCCCTATTCAACTGCTTCAATTGTGTTGAATACAAATTTGGCCCAAAATGAGGAATTGTAGCCAAATTGAAAAAATGATAGATAATAAGGGTGAATCATACTAGGCGTGTTAGAAAATATATTAAACTAGGGAATTATCTTGAATTCTAATTTAATGATGTGTCCAAATTCTAGTTTCAAAAAATTTAGAATGGAGTTTCAACAAATCCTCCCAACCTCCTAATTGAGGTCGTATCCTCACTATACCCATGGAATACTCGTACGCTAACCACCACTAATTGCATGAGAAGTGCAAAAAAATAAATATGCAGAAAATATCAAGAGTACAAGTGATTCAAATTAAATATAATATTGACCATAGTGAGAAAGTGTGCATGATCAATCAACACATGAGAATTCAAATAACATGAATGTTCTCCAATTCATCAAATATAAAATTAGTAAGTCAGGATGTAAAAATTGTTATACCTCAATCATAATACAAGAGGGCAATTCTTGTAATGGAATGCAAAAGACTTGCCAATTTTTCAAAGGTACAATACGGGTTTCACATAGTGTAGCTCTAAATTCTCATGACCAAAATATGAGTACAATGGAGCTCATGACTCCTATTTATAGTTGGATTTTACCTTTGAGTTGCCTAGGATGAAAAATAATTACTCCTAGTAAAAGTAAAATTTTATGACATCTTTAGAAAAATGATGTACCACCAAATATTACATACCTCTAAATACACCTCTAACAAGGTTAGAAGGCTTCTAAAATGAATTAGTGCACCACTACATACCAAAATTTTATCTTCAAAAGTTTCTCCTTAAGATCCAAGCCTTTGTTTTTACCCCTTTATTAGCTAACAAATGATTCGCTCTAATAAGCAAGCAAATTGTTTGCTTTTCCTAACAAGTCACTTTTACTAGTAAATCATGATTTGACCCCTAGAGGTTCAATATTTGGAGCTAATATAGTCCTTTTGCAAGCAAACCGAACATTAACTAATCAACCCTTTGTTGGACTTAGATTTTGTAAGATTTTATAAAAAAATGTACTACTTGATTTCACTGCTTTATCGTTCTTCAAAATTACAAATTCCAAGGTAGTATCAAGACACTACAAAAATAAATACTAAAAAAAATTTATCAAAAAATTTATATTTCATTAACATTATAAATAAATAAATATACTTTTCTTATCTTAAATTACTTTATTTTAATTTGATATAATAAAATGCATTTTTATAATATAATTTTTGTTCTTCCGAATTTACTTTAACATTATATGGGTGTGAGATCGACGAATATGAGTTAAACAAAAAGCATAATTTAAGGTAATGGATGGAAGACACTTTAAATGTAAAGATATAATATTTATGTATCTGTATAAAAGAAAATAACAAGTACAAGAATATTTCGCCCACATTAGTTTATAATTTAAATAAAATTTTGTTCTTTAAACTAACATCTTGGTCACACATATGAAAACTTACTTTATATTGTTAGGTAAGTAGAGCAAGTATTCAAGTGGAAATTAATAAAATATATTAATAATCCTAATAGCTTATAAAATAAGAAAATAGCACAATAATTTGTTAGAATCCAAAAGGATCAACTATCTGAAAAAGCTAGTCAAGACCTTCGGATCCATCTACAATAAACATGCATGAAATTTTAATTTAAATAAAACTAAGTTCAACTGCATTTAACTCTTGTTCATTTTTCTGCAGCATTTTTGCCTTTCGCCTTATCTGTCATTTGATTAAGAGCTTCAACGAAATCTAAACAAAGTTGCTTTGGATCAGGCATCACCTCCTCTACTGATGTCACCACCAATGTCACTTTATCCATGTAGCTCATTAAATATACTATCAATGCCTGGGAAATTTCCAGAAAAAAAAAAAGAAGTGTTGTCCATTTATTGTAAAGCAACCAATTAAATGGATTTGACCTTTACTGTATTAAAATCTCAAGAAACTTAAACGTAAAATAAGAAAAGCTCCACGTAGAAGATGTACCTGAGGCTGGCCAGCTGTCATGGGAGCGATATAAGTGATGGGTTGACCAAATAACTCAACCTCATCTTGTGGTGCTATCGTGTTGGAGAAAGTTAAAGTCGTGTTAGACATCTCCGTGTAGAACACGAATTTGCTCCCCTGACATAATTAATATTAAAAATTATCAATGATTTCCATTGAAGAATAAAAAGAGTTGCAAGACAGAGACATTAGATATGGGGTAAAAGAATACTCACGCTAGTTATTTAGTTGTTGGAAGTATTTCAGACGGTCCTTGACCTTTGTATATTGTTGCGCTTACCTGGGGAGGAAGAAATCTGCCCAGAAAATTGAGTATGAGAGGCTCCAGAGATAATTTCTTTCTGTTACAAATGGCCATGGCAGCTCGAGCATAGTCAAGAGGGTCATCGTATCTAACCATAGTAGCAGGAGTCAAAAAGAAACCCAAGTCATTATTGCCCCACCGACATGGCCCCTTTTCATTGTTCATGTCTGCCAGTTCCTGAAGGAAGAACAATAAAATTTTAAGAACAAAATAACCGATTTCTTTAACCACCAAAACATGCTAGTTTAAAATATATATATTCAGCAAAACATACTTGGATGCCTTTTGCTGGCCTCAAATTTATAGGAGTCAAGAAGCGAACAAGAAGATCAGATGGCATCGTTTCTCCACGGCGTTCTGACGGAATACCAAAGAATAACTTCAGTCATACTAACATTTTCCATTTGGGATTTAATAAACATTTAATATTAGTAGAAAGGTGAAATATATTGCTAATGCTGCATAATTGAGGAAAGCGTACCATATACCCTGTGCAAGTATCGAACCAGGCCCGCAGATACCGTGGCTAAAATAACATCATTGACAGTCTGCAGTATTTCAAGAAGACATGAAAAATATCTTGTTACAACATCCAGACAGTCACTATCGTTAACTGCAAATTTTGAATTTTGGATCTGGATTAAGTGCATCTCATAATAGAATATACCCCGTTCACGACATTCTTGACGGTTTTGACGTCCTCCAGACTGAGATTGATGTGTGCCAGACGCTTCGGCTTCAATTCTACTCCAGGGGACCCTTTTATGGGAGTTCTGCTGTCCTTGCGATGGTTTGCTAATGTAGCCGTGTGATCCATGAAATCTACAAAAGTGTAGAAGATAACGAGTATAAACCTCCAAAGTGCATAAAACAAGGATAAAATGCCGATATTTCGTTTAGACGCTCTCGCCGCGGGGCGGGGAAACGAGGGCAACGAGTTTGGATCGCTGGTTTTGCGCGAAGAGGCGAAGAGGAGAGACATGAGCGAGATTCCATCGCCCAGAGAGTGGTGAATCCTGAATATCATGGTGGCTGCTGCATCCGAAGACTTGGCGTTTAGAACATGAAGTTGCCAAAGCGGTAGCGATGGATCCAGCGGAGCAGCGGTAGCCAATTTGGCGGCGTAATCGTCCACGAAATCGGGAGAATAATCAGCAGAGATATCAAACGCTGGCACGATAACATGATTGTCTATGTTCACTCTTGTTGGCACCCATCTCAGCTCTCCATCACGGCCTTCCTTCTGTAAATTGCAGTTGAACATTTTAAAATTTTAAATAGGAAGTTTAAGTTTAAAATCTTAAACAAGAGTTTAGTTAAATAAACTATGGTCTGTTAATAACAATTAATGTAAAAATAAGACTAGAATGAAGAATAAGAGAACCGAACCCATGGATAATGAATATACAACGAGGGTTATAGAAATCCCACTTACAACGACGCTGCGAAACCGCTTGTGACAGAACAAGCTATAATTTTCTACATTTTTCTTCAAGCGTTGAATGTTTATATTTTCCTTGCAGCCAAACATGCAGATGATGTAAAGACTGCACGAGGGTTGCATGAACATACGCCCGACAGGAGATACAGGCTCCAATTCGTCCTCACGATCTTTACCCTCCATCTTAGTAATCTTTAGCTTCTTCAACGCCTGAGGTTTGGCAGCTAAAGCTAAATCTTCCATTTTCTTCGTAGTTTTGCAGATCGACTTGCTTGTACACTTCGTATAAATGCCTATACGAATACTACGAGGAATTGAAGTTGTGGGAGGTGACTCGTTGAGTTTTTAATTATGAGAAACGTACGAGGAATGGGGTGGTTGAGTTTTTTAATTAGGGTTGGAAGCATTAGTTAATCGCATGTAAAGCAGAAATGAATGAATCTTCCCCGCCAAAGCAATTGATACTTTTTTGTTCCAGAGTTTGCATACCTTGACGAAAAACTTCAATTATATAGAAAGACTTTCAAACTTTGGAACTGCAACTGCATTCATCTGATTGTTGTAAAAATATTAAGTAGACCGGAATTAATGTTAGGGAACGATTTGTCGTTGGTGCTTATAAATATATTAAAGAGATGGCCATGGTAGCTGGACAGAATTTAGATTTCAAAATAACATGTCAATTAAAAGTATATATTCTTAATTTCTTTCTTAAGCGTCAGTATAAAAAATAAAATAAAATAAAGTAAATTGGGTATATCGGAATTTATGTTAGGGAATGATAAGTCGTTGGTGCAATAATATGGTGGGTATTAATAAATGCAATGTTAGGTGCTATTTTCTACGTAGATCTATTCCTATTTACTATGTAATAGTTGGTTAATAAATGCAATGTTAAGTGATATTTTCACGTAGATTTAGTCCTATTTAATATGTAATAGGGTCAATAAATGCAATGTTCGGTGCTATTTTATACGTAGATTAATTCCTATTATTTGTTTTTAAAATAAAATATAGACTCACATGTCAAAACAAGAACGAAAATAAGATTTAAAGAAGTAAAAAAGATTCAAATGCTTCTATTAACTAATAATTAAACTAATAATCATTTAGAAATGGTTCACAGATTTCAATGTACTTGAAATAAGACCAAGTTTCCCATGTGGGACATTATTATTTATTTTCATGGAAATTCTTATTTTTCAAGAAGTAAAATAATAATATTTTTTCAAAATATATTATTGTTAAGAGAATGCTCCTTGTCTTAATTAGTTAGGGTTTGAAGTCGGAAATATGTTGTAGTGGAGATTTTGTTTTGTAAGATTTGTTACGTTTCAATTGTTGTATAGGTCATTATTAGTGGTTCACTAATGATTTTTTTTTGGCCTTAAAACTTTACTTTTTAAGCTATGGCTATGCAAAAAGTTATTATTTATAGTTTTATGAATGGGGTTTTTACTAAGAATGGTGTCCTCTATGAAATAACCTATAAAATTCATTTTCAAAATGTTGCACACATTAATGATTTTGAGCTTTTTCTTGAATTTGATCCAGAGCTTTTGGTTGAGACTTATTATAATCATTTTTCTCAAGAAGATTTTCAAAATAGGGTTACCATTGGATATTTCATCAGTGATCTCCCTAGTGGCTAATATCTATTCTTAGATTTAAGAGGTATAAGAGTCATTGGGTCTTAAAATTGCTAAATTTAGGAGTCTATCTAGGGGTTTTTATTCCTTTACTTTGGGTCCATCGAGCAGGCTAGAGTCATTTGTGGGGTATGAACATATGTTCTCGTCTTTTTTAGTTATATTCAATTTTGATCCCAACTTTATAATTATTGGTGAAATAGGTCTTTTTTGTCAATGCGGGTTAAATTTTCAAGTTTATCCATTCATTTCAAGGACCTTACCTCTCATCTCATAAAAAAATTGAAGAATTCATTTATTTGGAAGCTTATGTATACATTACACTTTCCAAAGACCTAAAGGATGCAATGTACTTTAGCTTTGATGATCAAATTTACCATCAAGTTGTTTAATATGTTAATATTTTAAACACTTTATTTTAGTGCCAAAGTATGGAGCACCATGCCAAAGAGGGACCTTTCCTAATCTAACCACAAGTTAATATTATGTTGCAATAAGATTTGGATAATTTACAAATTGAAAAAATTGATACTTGGACCCAAGTGGTCGCAAGAAAACAAAACCCTAAGTCTACTAATCTAGGCATTAATTTTGGTCAAAAACCTTCTAGCCCTAATTTTATTTTTTAGTTTCTCATGCCAATAAAATAATTACTAGGCCTCAAGTTCCTTAGGTCTAGCAAAACCTTCTAAATCCCAATCTCAGCAAGCCCCTATAAAATATTAGAGCATTGTTCTTATGAATTCACAAATGTGAACTCATCTTGAGTCATCAAATCACTTTTATGTACTTATGAACAACCATAACAAGAAAGAAGGAACCTCAATTTTGCTAGGGAAATATCTAAAATCATCCAATTGTAGTGCTCTTACCTCACTTGATAGGTTTAAGCTACTCTAAGATAATGATGAATTTGAAGATGTAGATAACCAAGGAGAGAATATAGATATAGTTCTAAACACCACCATTAAAAGAATGTTAATGAACTAGATAAGTTATCTCTCATGGAATCTTACAAGTCTACTTAACCCTAATAAAAGAATATTTTTTAAAGATTTTTATAGAAATAATCCTTCTAACAAATACTAATCCTTTCTCTATACACCCTTTCACTTTCTAACAAATACTAATCCTTCGTTAAAAACTACTCTGCTTTTATAACGTCCCGACTAAAACTTAAGGTCGCTACTAAAAATGAACTTATCTGGAACAAGAAGACTTCAATAACACTAGAATGAGCATAAAAACCAACCCATGGATAATGAATGTAAAAATAAGACTAGAATGAAGCGTAAGAGTACCCAACGCATGGATAATGACTATACAACCAAGGCTACAGAATGCCCACTTACAACGACGCTGTGAAACCGCTTGTGAGACACGAAGCATGAATTTTCCATATTTTTCTTCAAGCGTTGAATGTCTATCTTTTCCTTGCAGCCAAACATGCAGATGACGTAAAGACTGCACGAGGGTTGCATGAACATACGCCCGACCGGAGATACAGGCTCCAATTCGTCCTCACGATCTTTATCCTCCATCTTAGTGATCTTTATCTTCTTCAACGCCCGAGCTTTGACAGTTAAAACTAAATCTTCCATTTTCTTCGTAAGTTTGTAGATGGGCTTGCCACTTCGTATAAATGCCTATTCGAATCCCACAAGGAATTGAAGTTGTGGAAAGTGAGTCGTTGAGTTTTTTAATTATGATAAACCTAATTGAATCCTACGAGGAATTGAAGTTGTGATAGGTGAGGAATTGAGTTTTTAATTAGTAGAATTAAATTTTAATATAAGAATTTATTATTGAAAATAAATATTAAAAAGAAATAAATAGTTTATATAAGAATAATATCACATAAATTAATTAAGAAGTAGAAAACGAACAACCCCTAAAAAAATAAATGAATCTTCCCCACCAAAGAAATAGATACTTATTCAATATTCCCCACGAAAGAAATAGATATAATTTCGTTCCAGAGTTTGCATAGCTTGACGAAAAATTCTAATTATATAGAAAGAACTTTGGAACTGCATTCATCTCATCGTCTGATTGTTGTAAAAATATTAGGTAGATCAGAATTTATTTTCGTTTCAGAGTTTGCATGACTTAAGAAAATTTTTAGTGAAATGGAGATTTCTAATCAATTTATATAATATTATGTTTCTATATAAACTATTTATTTCCAATAACCTAACCTATTTTTATATTAAAATTTCGTACTTTCAAACTTTGATACTGTCTGATTGTTGTAAAAATATTACGTAGACCATAATTTATGTTACGGAACGATTCGTCGTTGGTGCTAGTAAATATATTAAGTAGATAGTTGTGGACGCTGGTGACAGAATTTAGATTTCAAAACAGCATGTCAGGAGTCATTCAATTTTTAAAAGCAGACTTCTGCCGGACAATTAAAAACATATATTTTTAAGTTCTTTCTTAAGCGTAATAGCGTCAGTATTAAGATTTGTATTTATATGTTAATACCGATAACTTTTTCTTTTAATATAAAAGTTATTTGCAATAAGACATATTTTGCTATATCCTTTTCATAATTAACCTATGATTAACCTATGGGTATTAATAAATATTATGTTGGTTGTTGGTTTTTAGATAGTTTTATTTCTATGTAATACTTGGTTAATCTTGTTTTGCCTTATACAAGGTATATGTTTTTTCAACCATATTTTTACTTTAATTATATATATATAATTTTTTTGGTAAGACTTTTATATGATAAAATTTAGACTTTAGATGCCTTTATAAAATAATACTTAAACTAGTTCCAATGGTTAGGGCTTTGACCTCTCTTTGGGGAGGTCTAAGGTTCAATTCATGACCTACCCAAAAAAGGAATAGGTTCAATTCTTTGGGCTTTGACCTCTCTTTTCTAAACTTCTTCAGTTTATAAGCTTCTTTAGTTGTTGTGATGGTCATTATTAGTAGTTCCCTACTAACATTCTTATCTGGCTTAAGGACTCTATTTTTTAAAGCCATGATGATGCAAGGTTTATAGTGGCAGCATCAATGATGTTATCAATTTCTTTATGTATTAAAATAAGTTTTTGTGGGGACACCCCAATGGTATATCTATTTTTTAATCCATGGCCATGCAAGGTTTATAGTGGCATCATCAATGATATTACCGATTCTTCTATGTATTAAAAAAATTCCCTATGAGGACACCCCAATGGTATGTCATTGGCATTTCATCTCGGTGACTTGAGTTTCAATCACAAGGAAGGAGGCCCCTTTTGCTATGCCCCTAGGGAGTGTGGCCTCTAGTTGTGCCACCTATTGTACTTTGTGTGAAGACAAGAACACGACACTTAAATAAAATAAGGAAATCAAATAACACAATGAAACACAAGATTGCACAAATGGATATATTCGATAAAACAGGGGGAGCCAATAAACTCCTTTTGATACAATTTTTCCTCAATGAGGGTATTTGATACAATGATTTACAAAAATGTTAGGGTTCTCGAAAACCCTAGCTATAACAATGGAGTGTCTTCAGATTGATGTGTTCTTGCTTCCAACGGGGTGAGTGGGATTTGGATATCCTATTGCGGGCCACTCCAACTTCAACATTCATTCAACAATATGTGAAATATGCAAATCTGAATACACAAAAATAGAGAAAGGGGTTAATAACACCTATGAGGGATCCATAGTGTGAGGACCTCAGACATCAGTAAACCCTAACTAAAAATGGATCAAATGGCATGCAAAATCTATAAATCATGTAACATAATCAAACCAATAAAGATATACCTTGCTTCTGATATTTCTTTGCTTCGTTGTTGCAGTGAAAACAGATGGCGTGATGTAGTAGGCTTTGATTCACGTTCTGTGGTTACAACAGACTCAGATGCACACTTGGCAGGCTTTGACATAAGCTTCACAAGCTCTGGTGTGCACCTGTAGGATACAACAGGCTCTAGAGAGCACCTGCAAAATACATCAGGCTCTGCTGAGCGCTTCGCAGGCTCTGTAGCGAGCCTTGCAAGCTTTGGAGGATGCTTGCGGGTTAGGGTAGAATATGCAAAAGCAGATCGAGGGGGTGGCAAAAAATGTGGTGGATGGATGGGTGCTGTGACGATGATGGAGGATGAATGGGGATGGCTGGAATGGTAGAAGTCTTGTTAGTTTAGCTAGGGCTTTAGATCTTTAGACTCTATCTCTCTATGCTTCGCTAGGGTTTCAATAGTGACTCCTCTAGGGTGTAATTTCTAATCTCAAGGTTCTAGGGTTTGGGCATTTGCAAATGCCCCTATTTATAATCCAACCTAGGGTTTTATTAGGGTTTTAGCCTTACACTTTTGATCGTGTGGCTAAGATTAAATTAGATCCTAATGTTGAGATTACTTTTTAATTGTGGCATTGATTAATGAAGATGGACGATGGGGATTAGATTGGATTAGACGACTGTGGTTAATTGAGTTTATAAATATATATTTTATAATAAATATATTATAATATAATATAAAATATTATATTCAATACAAAATAATATAGAATAATATTAAAATAATCTCAATTGGGTTAGGAAATGACGGGAAAGGTGGAATTGGGCCAAATAATTTGTGTGAAAGGTGTATGATGGACAAGTGGGTGGTGGAATGGTTAGGATGGATGATTAGTGGTTGTAATTTGGTGTCTACACTTTGTATTACTTGAAAATAAATAAATAAATAATAATAATTAAACTACTAAGCATATAGAAGTGGTTAACATAATTCGATGTGTTTTTCTTATTATTAATTTCCCAAGTGGGACACTATTATTAATTTCATGGAAATTTAGTCTTATTTTTCAAGAAGTAAAATAATAAAATTAAAAATTTCAAAATTTTTATTGTTAAGAGATAATGCTTGTTGTTTCAATAGGTTAGGGTTTGAAGTCGAAAACATGTTGTAGTAGATATTTTATTTTGCAGAATTTGCTACACTTTAGTTATTTTGAAGGCCATTATTAGTGGTTCCCTACTGATATTTTTGACTGGACTTAGGACTCTACATTTTAAGCCTTGTCCATGTAACAAGTCTTCATTCATAATTTTATGAACGGGGTTTCTACCAAAAAAATAGAAGGAAAGAAGAAGAGCTTGATTATACTGGCTCAAAACGAGTGATCAAGCTTCCAAAGATAGGTTCCCTTTTTTCAAGCAAAATATAGAGATGAGAAAATTTATCAACTAAACATTGATGACCAGGTTGTCATAGACTAGGAGGTAATTGAATAAGCTTTTTTAAATTTCTACCAAGAGCTTTTCACATTCTAATGCTAGACAAAGGAACATAGGATGACCATGCAAGAGTGTTTTGATGTCACATCACCAAAACTTAGCTAGGAAGCTTTGGATAAGCTTGATCAACCAATCACTCTCAAAGAAATAAAAAACATCCTTTTGCATGACCAATGATAAAGTTTTAAATATGGATGAACTTCCCATTGAATTTTGTAATACCATTTGGGACTTTGTGGGACAATATTTACTAAGAGTGTATAAAATTGCCTTGATGAGAGGATCTCTTAGGAAGTTGATCAATCAAGGCCTTGATAGGCTCATTTTAAAATTTGGAAATAAATATTATTTGATAAATTGAAGATCCCTCACTCTCCTCAATGTATCTTATAAAATTCTTGCTATAACTTTAAGCTTAAGGCTACACAATCAACTATCAAATGTCATTCATCCTAAATAAATGATATTTATTAAAGGTAGGTATATTTTTTATAATGTACTTGCTATCTTGGGCCTCGTCGGACTGAACGCTTGTCCCTTTCCTGGTGCTTTCAGTGACGTAAAAGGTTTAAAATGATTATGGCATGGTGGTTATAGGTGCGGATTGCGTGAAGATCTGTGTGGTGGCTTCTAGAGCGGACAACGCAGAATACTATGGCGGCCATAAAAGCTGAACAGCCTTCCCGGTATCATGGTGGCTATCGATTCCACCATGTAAATTCAAAATAAATAATAATAATAATAATAATGTACTTGCTATGTAGGAAGGGCTCTACTATGCATCAAGCATTAATGTCAATATATTTTTTTGTTAATTTAGAATATGCTAAGGTATATGATAGAATTGAATGAGACTTCATAGATATAATGATTCAAACCTTGGGTTTTGACCATGTATTTTATACCATGACAACTTTCTTTTTTGTTAATATCAATGTGGACTTGAATAGTAATGGTCATATTTCTAGAAACTTCTCTTTGGTACAATTTGTCCATTAAGGCTGCTCTCTAGAACCATCACTTCCCATTCTTATTGTTGATGTATTTGGATATTATAGTTTTAGATAAAAAGAAGAGCAATTCAAGAGATCCCATACCCAGATAACCTCTAGCATTCTTCCACTTATGGTTGTTTTGTTGATGACATATTATTGACTATTGAGGAAAATCAACACTATATTGAAACAAGTACAAGATACATAGATATTTGTCATAAATCTTTAAGATCCATGGTCCAATGGCATAAGTTTTGTGCCTATAACACTAGTAAGGGTCCATTGTCATAGTGGATGAAAAGCAAATATTGGAACTGACTACAATTAGACCAAAACTTTAAGATTAAGTGGGTGCCTAAACTAATCTCATTGGCTAGGAAATTCTAGATTTGTTCTAAAAATCTGGATAGTTCTCATGTCTATTATTCATCTTGTTGGGCAGGATCTTAGGCATTCTATAAAAAGATAAAAAATTTTAAGATTTTTTCTATGGGCTAAAATTGATGGCAATTATGATTTTAATAAATTAATTGGGACCTCTTATATATCCCTTAGGACTCATGGACATAGGTTTAATTGATGTCAAAAAATAAGAAATGGCCTTAGTTGCAAAATGAGTGGTTTATATGGCTACAAGTAATGAGCCATGGAAGAAATTTCTTAGGAATACACTTATTAAGGCCCGTTTGAAAGGGTTATCTTTATGGAAATACCTTGGTCTTTAGACTCTTCTATTTTGGCTAAGCTAGATATATACTTTTGACATATTTATTTCCTAGAGCATTTGACTCTTTCTCAAAGTCTATAGTGGTCCTCGTATTTCACAAACAATTCTAGTTTGCTTACCCTCAATAGGGATATCCTAGTAAAAATACTATATAAGAACTATATCATATCTTTGATAGATTTTATAAACATAGATATAGAAGAATGGCTCTCAAAAATAGAAATTAAATAGTACGATAAAGTGAATAGAAGAGATATTACCTATATTAATGCTATTAAATAAAATCTCCTAGAATTTATTAAATCCCTTGTCTTATTTATACTAAACTATGAGTGGACCCAAAACTAGAATTGGTCGTCTATTAAAGAATACTTCAAATGAATCCACTCAACCCCAAGCTTAGCCCTACCAACTTAACAAGTACTAGAAAGTTAATCTTTTTTAGGAAACCTAGCTAAAATATATATATATATATATAGTTTGGTTGTCACCAATATATCCAAAGAAGATAGTCTTTGCATGGTCTCTTTTACTGGGAGGTCTCCTAATAGGGAGTCACCTTAGCCATCTTGTCCTCGATACCCTAATATGATTTGTATGTAAGCAATTAGAAAATCCAATGCATATATTATGGTCTTGCTCACAGGCCCATCAGGCCTGGGAAGTCAAAGTTTTATTAGAACTTCTAAGATCCTTAATATTACTTGGGCTATGATTGTTCTAGGAATAAATGACTCCTAGGAATGATACAAGCATAAATATTGACACATGGCCCAAATTATTTTTTTATATGGAACTATAGAAATAAAAGAATGTTACAATATAAATAACATGATTTTGAAATGGAATATGTTCTATGTCTCATCTTTTATCTAAATTTATAGATTTTAGTACATCTCAGAAGACATAGATGGAGCTAGAGCACCTTCATCATTTGCTAGAGTTTTGGGGATATGCCCTATGTAACATGAAAACCATTAGGAGATGCTGATGGTGGCTCATTAGCTGCAACATTAGTTCTAACAACTACTTGAGCCTAGATTAATAGTTTCTTATTTTTTAGATTTAGAATTTCTTGCTTAGTATTTTTAACCCAAGAATTGTTGGCAATTATTGATAAAAATATATTACATTATTGTAAAGGGGGGAAAAATAGCGCATGAGCGCTCTCCAGTTTAGTTGGGGTGGTTAGTAGTTTCTCAACTACTTCCCCATTGTATTTATTTCACTCATCATCAATGCAAATATTGTTGATTTCTCTAATTTGTACATGGAATCAGAGCGAGGATTAGACAAGGTGATTCGCACTGTTGGGATAGGTAGTTTAGCAACTACTCCTTCCTTGAATTCACTCCAATATGCACAACAAACTGAACAAATAATAGGGACACATATCAGACCCTAACGCAGACTGCATTGATGAACCAGACAATGCAAACAACACTGATGACACTGAACTGGATGTAGACACAAGATACAGACAAATTGGACAGGATGCAGGCAAATGCTAACTGATATGGGAGACATGCTAAGTAGATGAACAATTGTATTGTCATAGATGGTAGGCATTATTTCAATAATCGATATGGGAGACACACTAACCGAGATGGGACTTAAGCACGTAGTTCGAGATACGTGGCAGTGGTTGATTGGGCCAGAGTGCACACAAGGTGGTTATATGGCGGTTATCCATAGGTGGTTATGTGGCAGTTCTCCATTGATTTATGGGAGGAAAAAGGTGGGAGGGGTGACCGCCCAAAGGAAGTCACCTTACTACATCCGCCTTTTGGTTTAAAAACCAGGTTGAACGCATCAGTTGAATGCGTGTGGGATAAATCCCACCAAGTTTTTTTTTTTAAAACCAAATGCTTGATCTTAATAAAAGCATGGTGATGCTTTTCAATGCTCGGTGGATCATGTAGCTCACCTGGTTAGTGCACTCGGTGGTTTGGTGGAGGTCTTCGGTTCGAATCCCGTGGATGGATTACAAAGTTTTTTTTTACAAAACTCATGGTTAGCGGCTTAATAAAAGCATATTGATGTTTTTTATCCTCAACGGGTCCTGTAGCTCGCTTGTTCAGCACGCTCAGTAGTTTGGCAGAGGTCTTCGGTTCGAATATCGCGGAGGGATTAAAAACCAAAACACATTTTTTGCCCGCCCAAATTTTTTGCTTAGCAATTTTTTCTTGCTCAACAACTTTTGCTTAGCAATTTTTTTTTGCTCAGCAACATTTTCTAGCAATTATTTTTTGCTATTGCAATATTGACAATTTTTTGTCAGCATTTTTTTGTCAAAGAAGGGTCATTTTTTTGACCAAGAAGGGGCATTTATTGACAAAGAAGGGCGAAGAAGTGCATTGTTTTTCTACCACAGTAAGTGAAGGTGTTATTTAAGAGGTTTTTTTTAATACCTTGTTTATTCCTTTCCAAGATATTTTTTTGGAGGGATAAGTATTTTTTTGTATTTGAAAGGGTCTATAGCACAATTTTTTCATCCTTGTTTATTTTGCAAAAAAAAGGGGGGCTCAAGAGAATTTTCTTTTGCAAAATTCTAAGACAAAGGGGGAAAGAAAAATTTTTGATTTGAAAAGAATTTTTGGAAGTGAATATCTTCATTGTAACAAATTGGTATTGTAATAGGTGCATTTTTGGTGGTAACCGACACCTAGAGTGTTTAAATTTGTGGGCATTTGTGATTGTATTTTGTATTTAAATTTCTTGTTTTCTTGCATTTCAATCATAAAGTAAAATATACAAAGCAAATAAAAGACCCCAAATTTTACACCTATTTGTGCAATTTATTGCATAGCAATGTTCAGTATATATGGTACCTCTGGTCCACACTTACAGGTGATGCTATCGTGCTTGGACTACTGTATCTAACACCTAATATAGTTGTAACAACGACGTCTAAGCTATTGTTATCTATAAATCATAAAGAAGAAATAAGGCAAACCAGTTCTGATATTCACTCCATTTAATACCCTAATTCTTTCTAATTGTTTGGATTAAACTCCTCCAACTCATCAACCTTATTTTGAAGGGTTTTGAGGTAGGTGCCATAAATTTGATTGAATTCCATTTCATGTATTCTTGCAAGTATAAAGAAATGGGGACCATTTGGTGTTATAAGGAACCTTCACAATGGCCACTATTCACAAATATCTATCAGATTCACAGTTGCACAAAGGTTCTAATTTTGCATCATGGAAGACAAATATGAGAGCTATCCTTCAGGTTGAATATTTGTGGAATGTAGTGACTGGCACTAAAAAATATCCTACAATAGTAGAGGAAAATCATGAGGCCTTTGATAATAAGGATAGAATATGTCTCATGTTTATTCTACTTGCCACTACAAATGAGGTCTAGCCTCATATTTGTGATGCCAAAACTGGTAAGGAAACTTGGGATGCTTTGATTACCATTTATGAAGGAAAGAATCAATCCACTAATCTAAACCTTCAAAATCAACTACATACGCTTAGTATGAAATCTGGTGAGACAATGGAACTATTCCTATGTAGAGTGGCAGAATTGAAAGCCAAATTGAATGCTATAGGATAGATAGTAGAAGATGCTCTCTTGACCTCAGTCATCTTGAGAGTTTTACAAGAATCCTATAAAGTGTTGATCACCTCTCTTAATGTATCTTATAGACAAGTTTTATTTATGGAATTGGTGAATTTGCTTCAAACTAAGGAGGTAAATCAGTTTTAGAAATATGAAGTGCTAGATAATGCCATCTACACCAAACAATGGGGTAAGAAACGAGGTCATTTTTAAAAGGGAGGATCTTCATCAAAAGAAAAAGGGAAACGACATCAGTAGAAAGAAAAAAAATATTGTAATATTTATGATATGAATAACCATGACACCAACAGGTTTTGGTTTAAGAACAAACAACAAAATGACCAAGATCACAAGAAGAAGGGCAAATGGAAATACAAACCATAGAAAAAGAATAAGAAACCGTTGATTATGTCAAATCAAACTCGAACTCAGATTCTAAGCAAGCACACAAGGTGCTCATGACGCATACTTCATCTAAGCAAAAAAATGCAATGTGGTATATTGATTCATGTGCCAATAAACATGATTGAAGATAGATCATGGTTTGAGACATTTGAGGAAAAGGAAGGTAAGCTAGTGAAAATTGTTGATAATCAAACCTACCGAGTTCAGGGTGAACGAGATGTTTCCATCACTCTTCCAGATGGCAAATGTTAGATTGAAAAGGTAATTTATGTTACTGGATTAGCCAATAATTTGTCGTCCATCCCTCAAATCTTGAATAGAGATATGAATGTTGTTTTTCATTTTGAGGAGGGCAAAAAGAGATGTTTCATCACCAATAAGGGAAATCATGTAGCAACAGGTTCATACAAGCATGGCTTGTTCATATTAGATGTTGTTTCCATGGTAGCGACAACCAAGGAGGCTAATTCTCTTTGGCACAAGAGATATGGGTATTTGAGTTCAAGATATTTTCTTGAGTTAAGCAAATATGAGATGGTGAAAGGTCTTCCCAACCTTTCATCCATATTATCATATTTTTGGGATTTCTTAGTAGGGAAGCAACATCGGGTACCATTTGAGGTTAACTCTTCAAGATCTAAGAAACCTTTAGAGTTGGTACACACAGATCAATGCGGTCCTATGCAAAATAACTATGGTGGAAAGAGGTATTTTTAATTATTTGTTGATGATTACTCACGAAATATATAGGTTTTATTTCTTAAATTGAAGTGAGAGGTAACTCTGTACTTTTAGTAGTTCAAGAAGCTTGTTTAGGAGTCAGGATGTTCCATCAAAACCCTCCACTCAGATTGAGGGGGGAATATATCTCCAAGGAATTTTCATCATTTCTGAATGAACATGGGATTAAGAGATAGCTGACCACAACCTATACTCCATAGAAAAATGGATTTTTTGAAAGGATGAATCGTTCCATTATGGAAATGGTTCAATGTATGCTTAAGGGGACATATATTGAGCATGAGTATTGGGCAGAAGCAGTGAGTACTGCATCATACCTCCTGAATAGAGCACCCACAAGAGCTCTATAGGGCAAGACTCCACAAGAAGCATGGAGTGGTAAGAAACCCTCCATTTCTCATATAAGATTTTTTGAATGTAAGGCATTCATGCACATACCAAAACAGAAGAGGAATAAGTTAGATGAGAAAACCCTACGATATATTTTTCTTGGTTATGATGAGCATTTAAAGGGATATCGATTGATAGATTATATGACCAAGAAAACAAACATAAGTCAAGATGTGGTATTTTATGAAGCTTTCACATCTAATAACACTCCTACAACTGTATACCTTGCGGAAGAGGAGCCTAAGAAAGAGGTTCCACACCCACATAACAAGATTCCAAGATTATATACTATTACATTGAGAGATTCAAATTTGATATCACTTCCAGATCTAACTCTAGATCGACCTTGTACTCATAGTATGACTCAGCAGATGAGAGCAAAGGCATCAAATTCATAGGTTGACGAGCTTTACCAACCATTTGATGAACAATCTATAGATGCAAAGGAAGACAAAGAAACATAAATGGATGCTGAGAGGGTTTATATATTAGCATTGGATGAAAATTAATCCACAGCAGTTCAGGATGTACTTAGTTAGCCTCAGTGGAAGGATGCTATGGATGCAGAACATACATCTCTCATGAATAATCATACATGGAAGCTAGTTAATCTACCTTTAGGAAAGAATCCCATTGGCTGCAAATTGGTGTTCAAAGTGAAGTATAAGGTAGATGGTACTATTGATAAGAATAAGGCCCGTCTTGTGGAAAAGGGATATGCTCAAAAATAAGGCATAGATTATGATGAGACTTTTTCCCTTACTACAAAAATGACTACTATTCGAGTACTTTGTGCCATGGTAGCTCAATTTGGGTGGAAGTTACATTAGATGGATGTAAAAAGTGCTTTCTTGAATGGTGACCTACAAGAAGAAGTGTACATGACCCAACCAGAAGGATTTTTTGTTGAAGGGCAAAAACATAATGTTTACAAGTTGGTCAAATCCTTGTATGGGCTAAAACAAGCTCCACGAGCTTAGTACATCAAAATAGGCAAAAACATAATGTTCACAAGTTGGTCAAATCCTTGTATGGGCTAAAATAAGCTCCACGAGCTTGGTACATCAAAATAGGCAATCACCTGGTGTAGCATGGATTCAAAAGAAGTCCTTCATATGTAAATCTCTATATCAAGAACAATGGTTCTGATATAGTGATTTTGGTGCTATATGTAGATGATCTGATCATAACAAATAGTTTAGAGAACATGTTTGATACAGTGAAATATGATTTGAAATAATCATTTGAAATGATAGATCTAGGACTTCTTCACCATTTTCTTGGTTTGGAGGTGACTCAGAGAAAGAATCATATTAGAGTAACACAAAAGAAGTATACCAAGATATTGGTTGATAAATATTGCATGAATGACTGTAAGTCTAAAGCAAATCCAATGGAGCCTAGACTTAAGTTATCATTATATGATAAATTACTATAGGTAGATGGTACTTTCTATCACCAGTTGATTGGGAGTCTTATATATCTAAGAAATACTAGGCCAGATCTCAGTTTTGCTATGGGTTATCTTTCAAGGTTCATGCAGGAACCTAAGGTGATTTATTGGAAAGCATCAAAGAGAGTTCTTCGTTATGTTTGTGGTAATACATATTTTTCTTGGAGTACAAGAAGAATAGTAAGTTCTATTTACAGGGATAAACGAACTTAGACTATATTGGATCCATTGATGATCACAAGTCGACTTCTGGATACATTTTTCATATTGGATCTAGACCTGTCTCTTGGCACAATAAGAAGCAGTAGGTGGTTGCTTTATCTTATATAGAGGCATAATATCACATAGTAAGTGGAGTAGTCTACGAGATAATATGGTTAAGTTGCATTCTTACAAACATGGGTCTTCCAAATAATCTTCCACTTCATTTGTTTTGCGATAATCAATGTGTTTTGAATCTTGTCAAGAATCCAATTTTTAATTATTTTACCAAACACATTGACACTCAATGCCATTTCATTCATGATGAAGTTCCAAAGCACCACATACAACTCCACTACATTCCCATTGATGAGCAAGTTGTAAATATTTTCACCAAGGCACTTGTACGTGTCAAATTTGAATTGTTTTGCAATGATCTCTGTATTTTCCAATAATGTAATAAGGGGGATGTTAGAAATTATTGATAAAAATATATTACATTATTGTAAAGGGGGGAAAAATAGCGCATGAGCACTCTCCAGTTTAGTTGGGGTGGTTAGTAGTTTCTCAACTACTTCCCCATTGTATTTATTTCATTCATCATCAATGCAAATACTGTTGATTGCTCTAATTCATACAAAAATGATGTTTAAGTGAACATAATTTTGATAAGCCCTTTGGATACCTTTTTTATTTTAATTGTGCTAATTGTGCTTTCTAGGTCTAATCAAATGGTTGAAATGCGTTCAAATTTTTTTAGTTGTATAATTTTTCAGAATAAAAATTCTTTTTCAGCATTTTTTTCCTTCCTAACTCGTTCTTTTTATCTTTCTCTAAAAACCCAATAATTTCCATCTTGCTATGATTACTATGCTCTTCACTTACTGCGTAACTCTATCTGGTGAACCAGAAAGCCTCCAGCACTAGTAGTATGCTCCTCACTTGTCGTGTAATACGATTAAGTAAATTTGAAACTAGCACGTATTTTTTTAATAGGGTATTGCTATGTCATGTTTCCTTCTAATCTAAGTTATAATCCCTCCTATGGTGTACATTGCTCTTTCTCTCACTGATATTTTTAATTTTGTTGTTGATTCATCTTCTATAGTCCCTGATATTCCCCCTTGTTCCCCTGTTTGATTGTCCAAGAAATGTCAATGGTGAGAGGGTTTTCCACCCATGAGAAATATTAGCCATCATATTGATTTGATACCAGGAGATAGTTTTCCAAACAAGGCTGCCCATAGGATGATTCCTATGGAGAATGAGGAACTGAACATGCAAGTTCAGGAGTAACTGGAGAAGGGACTGATTAGGGAAAGCCTAAGTCCATGTGCAGTGCCTGCATACTAACACCAAAGAAGGATGGAGAGTGGAGACTGTGCACAGATTCCAGAGCTATTAACAAGATCACCATCAAGTATAGGTTTCCATTGCCAAGGATGGATGACATAATGGACTATTTGAGTGGGTCTAAGTATTTTATAAATATTTATATGAAGAGTGGGTATCATTAGATCCACATAAGAGAAGGAGATGAGTGGAAGACAACTTTCAAGACCAAAGAGGGTTTATATGAGTGGTTGGTCATGCCATTTGGGCTAACCAATGCACCCAACACATTCATGAGGCTTATGAATGAAGTATTGAAGGCGTTTATAGGAAAGTTTGTCATTGTCTATTTGGATGACATTCTGATTTTCAGCAAGACCTTGGAGGAACATCTGAGGCACATCAGAAGAGTTCTGGAGAAGCTGAGGGAGGAACATTTACTGATAAATTTGAATAAGTGTAGTTTTATGAAGGAGTTGGTGTACTTGGGATTTCTCATCTCAACTAAAGGTCTGAATATGAATCCAGAGAAGGTAAGGGCTATCATTGACTGGCCTACCCCAAGGAGTGTAATTGAGGTAAGATCATTTCATGGTCTAGCAAGTTTTTACAAAAAAATTATTAGAAATTTTAGTAGTACTTGTGCACCCCTAATTGAAACAATGAGAGGGGATAAGAAAGAATTTAAGTGGACCTTAGGAGCTGATAGGAGATTTGAGTTGTTGAAGAAGAAGGTCACTAAGTAACCTATGTTGGCACTTCCAGATTTTAATAATAAGGTATTTCAGGTATATTATGATGCTAGTGGTAGTGCCATAGGAACTGTATTGAGTTAGGAAGGTAAGCTTGTTGCCTGCTTTAGTGAAAATCTTAATGATTCCAGGAATAAGTAATCTATCTATGATCAGGAGTTTTATGCTATAGTTCAGGCTCTAAAGAAGTGGAGACATTATTTGTTGCCAAAGGAGTTTGTTTTGTATACCAATCATCAGGATTTATAGTATTTTAACAGTCAAGAGAAATTGAATTAGAGGCACTTAAAATAGGTTGAGTTTTTATAGAGCTATACCTTTGTGCTGAAGCATAGGAGTGGGAAGTCAAACAGAGTTGTAGATGCCTTAAGTAGAAGGTAGATTTTTCTGACAACAATGAGAGTAGAAGTTGTGGGGTTTGAAGAACTTAAGATTTTGTACCCTAAAGATCCAGATTTTGCTGAAGCTTGGAGAGCTTGTACAACACTAGTTACTCTAGAAAAGACAAAGTGGTTGGATTTTATGATCCAAGATGGAATGTTGTTTAAGGGGAACCAATTGTGCATTCCTAAAAGTTCAATGAGGGAGAATATGGTCAAAGAGAAGCATAGTGGAGGATTGGATGGACATTTTGGTAGAGACAAGACCATTTCCTTGGTGAGTGAGAACTACTATTGGCCATAGTTACTACAATATGTGAAGAAGTTTGTACAAATTTGTAGAATATGCCATATGGCCAAGGGTGTGAGGCAGAACGTTGGGTTATATCAGCCATTGCCTATACCAAAGAGACCTTGGGAGGACATCAACATGGACTTTGTTCTTGGTGTACCAAGGACACAAAGGAGAAATGACTCTATATTTGTGGTAGTTGACAGGTTTTCAAAGATGGCACATTTTATTCCCTTTCATAAAACCAGTGATGCAGTTCATGTTGTTGGACTATTTTTTAAGGAAGTGATATGAATTCATGGTCTACCAAAGAGTATTGTCTCTAATAGAGACACCAAGTTCGTTGGGTATTTTTGGAAGACCTTGTGGAAGAAATTGAAGACAGATTTGAAGTTCAGTTTTGCATACCATCCACAGATTGATGGACAGACAGAAGTGGTGAACAGGAGTTTGGGTAACCTACTAAGATGCTTGGTAGGAGATAAGCCCAAGGTATGGGATATGATTTTACCACAAACAGAATTTGCCTATAACAATTCTTTCAATAGGAGTACTGGTAAATCACCATTCCATATTGTATAAGGGAGTAGTCCAATAAATGCTTCTGATTTGAGGAAGTTGGACAGGGAAGAAAAGAATAGTGCTAAAGCTGAGAACTTCGTAGAGCATCTAGAGGTTTTGCATGAAGAAGTAAAACAACACATCAATAAGATGAACACTTAGTACAAGACAAAGACTAATCAAAAAAGGAGGTTTAAGGAGTTCCAGGTTGGTGATGAAGTCATGGTGCACATGAGAAAGGAGAGGTTTCCTGCTAAAACATATAACAAGCTAAAAACGAAGAAGTTTGGACCATGTAGGATCATACAAAAAAATATTTAGGAAATGCATATGAGGTGGAGTTGCTGAGTGGATTGAAAATATCACCTCTGTTCAATATTTCTGATTTGGTAGAGTATCATGAAGGTGACAGTTCTAAGTAACCAATTGGAGATTTATGGAGTGTTTTGGCATCAGCTCTAGTGACATAAGAGATAGAGGAAATCTTGGATACCTGCATCGGTAGAAGTACAAGAAAAAGGTAGTATAAATAATATTTGGCAAAATGGAAGGGAAGGCCTGTAGAAGATTCGAATTGGCCATCCAAGTCCGAGGTTGACCACCTTGTTTTTCCTCCAATAGCAAAGAAGTGAGGTCACTTCTCAAACTTACCCTGGGTGTCTAATGGAGGAGCATACAGTGGCAGCAGAGCAATCTTGCATCAAAAAATAAAAATAAAAAAAAATTAAGTGTTTTGCCTTTGTGTTTGTCGGCCGCCAGTTGGGTGAAAAAGTAGAATTTAAAATTTTGTATGGGCGGGAAACTTTAAAATCATGTAAAAGGGGGGGAAAATAGGATTTAAAAAGGGATTTTGGAGCTGAAAAGAGGGCTTCGTTTGGGCTCCAATATTGTACAATTTGGTATTGTAATTTCTGTCCCTTTTGGCAGACATTAATAAAATAATTTTTTTCTATTGTGATTTAACTCCTTCGATGGTTTTGTTTGTGTTTGTTCAGCCTCAACAATTCTAGCATTGTAATTTCTGCCCCTTTGGCTGACATTATTAAAATAATTATTTTCTATTGTGATTTGGCCCCTTGGATAGTTTTGTTCATGTTTGTTCATCCTCATCATTTTCATAGTCCCTAAATTTTCTTTTTAGGCAATGATGGAACTATATGTCAATTTGAACAAAATAAATTGGATAATATAAAAACAATAACAATATGAACATGTAACAGAAGAAATTGAACAATCCAACTAAATAGTGGTTGTTTCTAGAAACACACTACATAAATCTATTTAAAATAAATGAAGTAGCTTGGTTTCTTTCCCAAAAAAATAGTGCATCTTATAAAATACTCCTTGTGGGAGAACATGAGATAATTTTATGACATTTCGTAGAATGTATTTTTTTCCTGGCATCCAAACATGGAGATAATATAAATACTGGGTTGAATGAAAATAGTGGAGATACATGCTCGCATTCATCCTCACGATTTGTATCCTCCTTTATCTTCTTCAACACCTGAGCTTTAGTAGCTAAAGCTAAATCTTCTATTTTCTTCATAATTTTACAGATCCACTGGCTTGAAAACTTCCTATAAATACCTAATCGAATCCTACTAGGAATTGAATTTGTGGGATGTGAGTCGTTGAGTCTTTTAATTATGAGCGAGCCAACCCGTAGGGAGCGTTAATTGGGAAGAACAAAATTTTGAAGTATGAATTTTCGTCTTTTGTATATGATCATCATATACTTGTAATCCCAAGCTATTTTTAGAAAATTAAACCAGATTTGATGCCTGAAGGGTTCTCTGACAGATCGTATCTCTGACATCCACCATAATTTCAAGCATGCGGGTAGTTGCAATTATTTGGCGATTGGTCAAAAACCCTACTTTCGCAGTAAAGTTTTATCAGATAGTCGATGAGGCTTTCCTGCCCTTGTCCTCCAAGCCTAGCTATAAATATCAGTGCAAATGGCATTTTACAGAGTGGAAAAAAGGGGGAGCAAAATCGAGAGTAGAAGAAGAAATCAGAGCAACAAATTCTAAAATTCTCTGCTTAAATTTTATCTTACAACTGGGTTGCAGATGTCTATAAAAGCTTTAATTTGAAGCATTGTAATCTGGTTGAGTTCGTTAAATAAATATCTTTTTTTGTGCATTAAGTTTCTATTCTCATCTCCTTCGAATCCAAGTGCCACCTTTATTTCCTCCTCAACGCAAGCATTGCATCTGTTTTAATTCAAAGTCTAGGGATCAGATATTTTTGGAGTGAACTCTAGGGTTCGCTCTTGCTTTGAGCGAACCACTTAACCAAAGATGAGCCAAAGGGGCTCTTGCCATGGTTTGCACTAACAAGCCCAAACATAAGGTTCAGACTCTTACAGCCCCAAACAAGAGCCAAAGGAGCTCTTACTACTCGAAATACAGCTGCAATAATTATTTTAACTTTTGAAGTTTGGTGAAAAAATCTCCATACCGCTCCATATCACTTAGATTGACGAGAGAACCTCAACATTCCCTCTCTCACAAGTGAACCTTAGCTTTCCCTCTCTCGTAAGCAAACCTCAGACTTCCCTCACTCGCGAGCGAACTTCAAAAAGCTCCATCTCACTCCGTTTGGCGAGTGAATCCTAGTCTCGCCTCTCTCGCAAGAAAACTGTATCGAGGGTTTTAATTCCTTCAAATTGTTCTTAAACTTCTACACTCCCTTTATCATTTTTTTCTCATATGAACCTTGGTCTCGCTACATTTAGCGAGCGAATCTCAGTCTCGCTCTAATAAGCGAGTGAATCTTAGTATCACTTATTTCTTGAGTGAACTTGAGCTACGGGTTTAATTAAATCTATCAAATTAGTATTAGAGCCATAGCTTGCTCATGGAAGATAGAAGCAATGGCTTTCGAAAGTAACTCATTTTAGTTGCAGATCCCATGGTTCAACGATAAGAACTATGAATACTGGAGAATTCATATGAGAATCTTATTCGGGTTGTAGGAGCTATGGGACATGGTATAGAATGGCTATGCAGATCCAAAATATATGGTAGCATTGGCCACTCTCTCCAAAACAGATTCGAACCTATTAAATGAGAACTCAAAGAAGGACCAAAAGGCACTATTTTACATAATGCAAGCAGTTGAGGAGACAATCTTCCTATGAATCGTAGCAACAACCAAATTGAAGAAGGCTTGGGAAATCTTAGCCAAATCCTTCCAGGGCATTGACAAGGTGAAGTTGGTATGGTTGCAAATGTTGAGGAGGGAGTTTGAGAACTTGTAGATGAGCGAGTCAGAGTCCACTGGTGATTTTTTCACCCGAACTATGGATGTCATCAACTAGATGAGGTTGAATGGTGAGAATGTGGTGAATCAAAGGATTGTGGAGAAAATACTGAGAAGCCTACCAGCAAGGATCAACTCAGTGTTGATTGCTATCGAAGAATAAAGATATTTGACAACTCTCTTAGTAGATGAGCTCATGGGTTCTCTATAAAAACATGAGTAGAGGTTGAGCCGCTCAACTCAGTCCTTGTTGGAGCAAGCATTCAAGGTGCAACTCTCATTCTGAGATAGTAGTAGAGGAGAATCCCACCAAGGAGCCTCTAGTTATCAAGGAGGAAGAGGTAGAGGTAAGAGTGGAAAAAGCCACAAGCAAGGAGGAAGGTCAAACTCAAATGACGAATAAACTAGCTGCAACTTCCATCAAGTTTGAGGAAGAGGCAACAACAAAAACCAGCAAGGAGGATCTAATCTAAGGAAGGATAAATCGAAGATCCAATGTTATTACTGCAAGAAGTTAGGTCACTATATCTCTGAGTGTAGAAATAATATGGCCAAGGATAACCAAAACAAGCGCACTACACAAATGAATCTAGAAATATGGAGTGTAGATATGCATGTGGAAATATGCTATTGAATTGTAGTATTGAGGAGGAGAACTAGAAGAATGTATGGTATCTTGATAGTGGGTGCAACAACCACATGACTGGAAATAGAGAGATGTTATCACAACTGGATGAAACAGTCTAATCTGAGGTGAATATGGGGAACAACAACAAGGTTCCTGTGATGGGGAAAGGAAAAATTCTCATTCACACTAGGCAAGATGAAAGGAAGAAAATCATGGATGTGTATTGTGCCTAGTTTGAAGAACTATTTACTGAGTGTTGGACAGATTGTGTAGAAGGGACACACTATTCAATTCAAGGATGAAGTCTACACCATTAGAGACAGAGAGCATGGGTAGACTACAACTGTGTCCATGACGAAGAACAAGATGTTTTTGCTGCAGATACAGAATGAATCTCTAATGTCATTAAGTGCAGTTGTGAAAGATGCTACCTGGCTATGGCATCTTAGATTCGATCACCTCAATTTCAGTGGCCTAAAAATATTGCACAAGAAGTAGATGGTGAAGGGTTTACCCCTTATTGAGTAACCAAATTAGGTTTGTGAGGGTTGTTTGGTCAACAAGCAGCACAGGGATGCATTCCCTGTAGGATAGTCTTGGAGAGATTCACAACCATTGGAGTTAGTGCACTCAGACATTTGTGCTCCGATTGAGACCAACACATTTGCTGGCAAAAAATTCTTCTTGATTTCCATTGATGATTTCAGTCGAAGGACATGGGTATATCCCATCAAGCAAAAGTCAGAGGATTTCAGTAAATTCAAGTAGTTCAAGGTTCTGGTTGAGAAGTAGAGCAACTACCAAGTTAAGACTCTCAGAATAGATGGAGGAGGTAAGTATATCTCCAAAAAATTCCATAATTTTTATAAGACAAATGGAATTCACAGGCAGCTCACTGCCAGATACACACCATAGCAGAACGATGTAGTTGAGAGGAAAAACAAAACCGTTATGGAGATGGTATGGAGTATGTTGAAGGTGAAAGGATTGCCCCATGAGTTATGGGTAGAAGCTATATACTGTGCAGTCTATATGCTAAATAGATGTCCCACCAAGAGTGTGAAGGACAAAATACCTCAAGAAGCCTTAAGCAATCATAAGCCGCTGAGTGTGGTTCATTTGAGAGTTTTCAGGTGCATTGCATATGCACATGTTCCAAATGAGAAGAGGCAAAAGTTGGATGATAAAGAAGATAAGTGTATATTCATAGGATACAGTGAACAAGCAAAGGCATATAGGTTGTATAATCCTGTGACGAAGAAGTTGATTATCAGTCGAGATGTGAAGTTCCTGGAGGATGAATCTTGGAACTAGAAATCGAATACTGGCCAATCAGAGCCAAAAATTATTGAGTCTGAAGACTTAGAGGAAAACATGGTGCAACAACCTATAGTTTCAAGTAGTAGTAGTGGTGCCAGCAACAACACCACCTCATTATCTCAATCGCCTCCACTTGCAAGCAAGATTCCAAACTTGAGGACTCCAGCAAAGACGAGGAGTTTGTAAGACATCTATGAGGTAACCTGAAATCATGAAGATGAAGAAAATTCTAATTTGGCTTTATTTTTTGAGTGTGATCCAGTTTCATTTGAAGAAGCAATTCAGAATTAGAAATGGGTGAAGGCGATGGATGAGGAAATAGAAGCCATTGAGAAAAATTAAACATGGTAGTTGATGGATCTCCCAACAAGGAAGAAGACCATTGGGGTCAAATGGGTATACAAAATGAAGTTTAATGCCCAAGGAGAAGTTGATCAACATAAGGTTAGATTGGTGGCAAAAGGCTACAAGCAAAAGTCAGGGATTGACTATCATGAGGTGTATGCACCTATAGCGAGACTTGACACAATCAAGATGATCCTGGCATTGGTAGCCTAGAAGGGTTGGAATGTGTACCAGATGGATGTCAAGTCTGCCTTCCTCAATGGAGTGTTGGAAGAAGAGGTCTACATAGACCAACCATCGGGCTATGAGCTAGAAAGACATGAAGCTAAAGTTCTAAAATTGAAGAAGGTCCTGTATGGGTTGAAGCAAGTACCCAGGGCATGGTACAGTCAGATTGATGGCTATTTTTAAGAGAGTGGGTTCATAAAATGCCCATATGAGCACACCCTGTACCTGAAGACAAATATTGAAGGGGGGATGATACTCGTCTGCTTGTATATGGACGATCTAATATACACTGGCAACAACAATATGCTATTTGACCAGTTTAAAATAGCCATGATGAAGGAGTTTGAGATGACAGACTTAGGGTTGATGAAGTATTTTCTTGGCATTGAAGTTGACCAATCAATAGATTGCATCTTCATTTCTCAGGGCAAGTATGCGAAGGATGTCCTGAAGAGGTTTAATATTGAGGACATCAAACCTGTCATTACACCTGTTGCCATGGGTCTAAAGCTGAACAAGATAGACTCTAGTAAAAATGTTGATCCAACCTTGTTTAAGATGTTAGTTGGCAGTCTCATGTATTTGACTGCAACTCAGCCAGATTTGATGTTTGGAGTGAGTTTAATCAGCAGATTTATGGAGAATATGAAGGACATGCACTGGAAAGTAGGCAAAAGAATTTTACACTATGTCAATGGGACGTGAAACCATGGAATTTTATATACTAGAAGAGACCAGCTAGAATTGGTGGGCTACACAAATAGCAATTAGGCTGGCAGCATTGATGATTGGAAGAGCACTTCTGGCTATGCTTTCCATCTTGGTTCAGGAGCAGTTTTGTGGTCATCCAAGAAGCAATCGATAGTTGTATTGTCCACTATTGAGGCATAGTATGTTACCACCATGTCAGCCACATGCTAGGCAGTATGGTTGCAAAGAATCTTGGGTGAGCTAAATTATCCACCAGAAGGGGCGACAACCATTTTTTGTGACAATAATTATGCCATAGCACTATCGAAGGATCCAGTGTTTCATGGCAGGATGAAGCACATTGACATACGGTATCATTTCATCAGAGAGCTAGTGAAATTTGGCAAAATTCAGTTACTGTTTTGCAGTCCAAGGAGTAGGTAGCTGATATTTTCACAAAATATTTGAAGGAGGAAGAATTAAACAGGCTACGAGAAATTTTGGACATCAAAGTATTTGTGAAATCTAGTTTAAAGGAGGGTGTTAGAAAATTAAACCATATTTGACACCTGAAGGGTTCTTTGATAGATCGTATCTCTAACATCCAATCACCGCAATTTCAAGCATACGGGTAGTTGCAATTGATAGAGGATTTGTCAGAAATCCTACTTTTGTAGTAAAGTTTTATCAGAAAATCGGTGAGGCTTTCCCACCCTTATCCTAAAATCCTAGCTATAAATATCGATGCAGTTGGTATTTTGTAGAGTGGCGTAAAGGGGGAGCAGAATCGAGAGTAGAAGAAGAAATCGGAGTAGCGACTTCCAAAATTCTCTGCTTAAATTTTATCCTACAACTGGGTTATAGATGTCTGTAAAAGCTTTGATTTGAAGCATTGTAATCTTGTTGAGTTTGTTATATAAAGATCTCTTTTTGTGCATTAAGTTTCGATCCTCATATCCTCTAAATCTGAGCGCCACATTTATTTCCTCCTCAATGCAAGCATTGCATCTGTTTTAATTCAAAGTCTAGGGTTTGGATATTTTTGGAGCGAACTCCAGGGTTCGCTCTTGCTTTGAGCGAACCACTTACCCGAATATGAGCCAAATGAGCTCTTTTCGTGGTTTGGACTAACAATCCCAAACACAAGGTTCAGACTCTTACAGCCCCGAACAAGAGCCAAAGGAGCTCTTACTGCTCGAAACATAGCTGCATCAATTATTTTATCTGCTGATGTTTTATGAATAAATCTCCATACCGCTCCATATCACTTAGATTGACGAGTGAACCTCAGCCTTCCCTCTCTTGCAAACGAACCTCAACCTTCCCTCACTCGCAAGAGAACTTCATCAAGCTCCATATCACTCCGTTTGGTGAGCAAACCTGAGTCTTGTCTCTCTCGTGAGCGAACTCCGTCAAGGGTTTTAATTCCTTCAGATTGTTCTTAAACTACTGCACTCCCTTTATCGCTTTTTTCTCTTGCGAACCTTGGTCTCGCTGGTCTCGCTACATTTAGCGAGTGAATTTCTATCTCACTCGTTTCCTAAGCGAACTTGAGCTATGGGTTTAATTAAATCCCTCAACCGTTGGGGGTAGAACAAAATTTATAAGTATATGATGATCATATACTTCTAATCCCAAGCTGTTTGGGGTAGAAAAAAATTTATAAGTATGAATTGACGTCTTCTGTATATATGATCATCATATACTTCCCAAGCTGTTGGGGGTAGCACAAAATTTATAAGTATGAATTGATGTCTTCATACAGAAGACACAAAATATATATTTTTTTATTTGTGGAAAACATCCCAAAAGGGATGCCACTTTCGGGTAAGACCCAAGGAGGCAGGGGTATCCATTCCTCCAAAAACGCCCAGGACTTGGACCTGGCCTACCACCTTTGACATACTCAAGGAGCAAACAAACACACAAAACCAATTTAAAAATAAGTAAATAACAACAAAAATAATAAAATAAAATAAATAATATGGTCCTTGAGTATGTCAAAAACAAAAGCACAACCAAACACGCATAATAAGATAAAATAAACCACAACACAAACCACATAGAAAAACACAAGAACCACATAACAAAACACAAACAAGACAAAAACAACAGAACACTACAAAGACATAACCCAAAAAAAACATGAAAAATAAACACAACCAAAACCTAAAAAAAAAAAATAAAATAAAATAAAAAACAACCAACAAAAGACAATAAACAAAAACAAAAAACATAGAAAACACTCACACATAAAAACACAAAATAACACAAAAAAGAGAAACCCAAGAACAAGAACGAAAAAAACACAAGAACAATAACAAAAAACATAAAAAAAAAAAAAACACATGAAAAACAAAAAACAACACAAAGAATACAAAAATAAAACAAAACAAAAGAACCCACCCACCTTAAAAAACTAAACAAAAAAAAACAAAAAAGAAAAAAGAAAAAAAAATTGAACATAACAATGACCTATCTAGACCAGAATACTATTAAGGCAAGAATCAACAGAGGAAACAAAATAAAGAATAGAATGATCTAGCGAACTAAAAAAAACTGAATGAACCAAAGAGAAGCAATAAAAAAAACAAGAAGAAACTAGGTACCTTCAGAACTGGAGCCATCCAAAGAAATTATAGAAAGAAGAGCTTCCCTAATTTGAGAAGCCCACCATATAGGAGGGTGGCCATAACAAGTAAGATCACATTTGTCCAAAGCCCAATTAGCTAAAGCATCAACACTCTTGTTTTGATCTCTGACCACATGATTGTAATCAACTTTCAAAAATCCCATCTAGATTAATTGAATCTTCTCAATAATTCTTTTTATTCTCCAATCCACCTTATGATTCTTAGAAGGAGTCTTCAAGAGATTAATCATAAGTTGAGAGTCAGACTCAACTAACACCTTTTCCCATCCAACCTTAGTAGCCTCCTGAAGGCCTCCGAGGATACCATACCCCTCAGCAAGGTTATTGGAAAGAATACCCAAATTCTCAGCAAAAGTAAAAACCAGGGAGCCATCTAAAAGTCTACCAATTCCTCCCACATTGGCTTTTCCAGGGTTCCCTCTAGAGGCTCCATCAGTATTGATTTTTCCAAAATCCTTAGGAGGAGGTTGCCAATTTCTAGTCCTATCCATATTACTAATACTCACATTCCCTTTAAGTTGGTTGCACTTAGAAGATTTAATTTTCAATCTTTGCATCACTTGATCCCATATTTGGTGGGAGTTTTGGGGGTGATTAAGGAGTTGATGGACTAATTCAACTAAGTTGGCTATGGTCTTTTGCCAAATATAGTGAATATCCTTCCTATATTGATTAAAAATTCGGTTGTTCCTTTCATTCCAAATATTCCAAAGAAGAATGGTAGAACCCATCCAAACTAATCGCCTAATAAAATGATCAACACCCTCTTGATTAGGCCAATCCCTCCAAAGTTGTTCAAAAGTAAAAAAATTGGACCACTGTAAGCCAAGTAAAGTGGCCATTCTCCTCCATAGATCAGAGGCTAAAGTATACTCAATAAAAATATGGTTGAGATTTTCTACATTCTCTTCACACATTTCACATCTAAAAGGGCCATGAAAACCACGCTTCATAAGTTGCTCACCAGTAAGCACCCTACGATGCAATAAAAGACAATTAAAGAACCTCACCTTAGGCTAGATCTTTTGAGCCCACAATCAAGAAAAGATGTCAGAAGAATGGTTGGGATTATTATGGCATAAGGTCAAATAACCTTGAGCAACTAAATATTCACCCTTAGTAGTGTTGTTCCATCCAAAACAATCTTTTTCATGGGACCAAGAGAGGGATCTCATATGAAGGATGCCTTGGATATCTTGTATTTGCCTTTTTGGGATTTGAATATGCCAGTCCTCAATAGGGATCCAATATCTACCAACCTTTGAATTACCAGTATGGTACCGACAATAATTAGCCACCTTTATCCAATTAGCTCGGTGAAGCTCCTCCATCCAAGGCCTCCAATAGGGAAATTGAGTTATCAAAGGCTTGTGACCATCCCAAGAATCTGTCAAAAAATTTGCCTATTGACCATTATGAATGATCCAAAATAATGTTTTCTTTATCAAATCGTCACCAGTATTAAGAACTGCTAAAATGGGAGAACCTTTGGTAGGAAGTTGATAGCGAACAAGGTCTTTAGGACTTTTGTTCTCAACATATTTAGCACGAAGATTATTGGCCCAAAGAGCATTGGGGTTATGCAACATCCTCCAATATAATTTATCAGCTAAAGCTTTGTTGTTATTAATAGAAGACCGGAATCCTAACCCCCCTTCACTCTTAGGAAGACATAAAGTATCCCATTTCACCAAGGCCCATTTTATTTTCTCCTTAGTACCACTCCAAAGGAAACAATGACTGATTTGATCCAATTCTCGAAGAAAAACCTTTGGAATATTCAAAACGAAAGAAACATAAATAGGAATAGCTTGAAGGACTGATTTTACCAAGGTGATTCTACCCCCAGAAGAAAGCCACTTGTTGGTCCACTTTCCAATTTTCTTCTTGACTTTGTCTAACAACCAATTCCAATCTTTATTTTTCTGCCTTTGAATATTTATGGGAATACCTAAATAAGTGATTGGAAGAGAGGTCTTCTTATATCTTAATTTATCCAAGACCATGGATTCCTCGTCTAGCAGAGCAGTGAAAGAAAATAACTTTAGATTTGTCTTCATTGATCAACTCGCCCAATAGCCTTAGAAAAACAACTAATGATTTGCTTAATATTAGAAGCTTCCTTAACTGTAGCTTTACCTAAAAGAGTAGAGTCATCCACAAATTGAATATGAGAGATAGGTCTAGCTCCATGAGCAATGGTAACTCCCTTAAGGGTTTTGTTTTCCCTATTTTTGGTTATAGTCCTACCCAAGCATTCAACAAGAATGATGAATAAATAAGGGGATAGCGGGTCACCTTGCCTAAACCTCTAGAAGTTGGGAATGACTGAGAAGGCCTACCATTGATAAGAACTAAGTAGAAAACTAGAGAGATACATCCCATAATCCAATCCATCCAATCCCTAGAGAAACCAAATTGCCTTAAAACTTTGATAAGGAAGTGCTAATCCACTCTATCATAAGCTTTGGATAAGTCTAACCGAATTAACATGGAAGGAGAATTTTGCATATCCATGGAATGGATGGCTTCCTGAGCAAGAACTATCTCATCTATTATTTGACGTCCTTCCACATAACCCCCTTGCTCGGGGAAATAATCTTATGCAAAAGAGGCTTCAACCTTTCTTGCCATGATTTTAGTAATGATTTTGAGAAGAACATTACATAAAGCAATAGGTCTAAAAGCTGAGATATGATCAACCTCTTGAGCTTTTGGAACAAGAGTAATATAAGTTTTATTGATAACCTTCAAAATTTCTTTTGCTTTCCTGGCTTATTCCACCACCTCTAATAAATCAACATGAAGGATATGCCAGAGCTCTTGGTAGAACTCAATGGGAAAACCATGAGGACCTGGGGTTTTCTCTTTTTGCATTTTAAAAACTACTTGTTGAAGCTCATCGATAGTAAGAGGAGCAGTCAAAATAGAGTTCTCCTCAAAAGTGATAAGAGAAGGGATTGCTTGAAGAACATTTTGTTGTGAAGTCGAGTCAAGAGGAGTAGCAACAAAAAGATTGGAAAAGTAATCAACAACAATAGAGTTCATGCCATCCCAAGTATAAACAAAATCTCCAAAATCTGATTTTAAGGAAGAAATAAAGTTGTGAGATCTTCGAGCTAGAAGAGATTTGTGGAAGAAATTTGTGTTTCGATCTCCTTCTTTGAGCCATTGAATTCTAGATTTTTGCTTCCATAATATTTCTTCTCTTTTTTCCCATTCCTCTAACCGAGTTGTGAGTTTAATTTCATCTGCACTTCTCTTCTCTGTGAGGCCATCTAAACGGATTTTCTTATTCAAATTTTCAAGATGAGCAATAACTTCATGTTGTTTTTTATGAACATCCCCAAACTCTTTCTAGTTCCAAGTCTTGATTTTGGATTTAATGTATTGCAGTATTTTGGCAAAACAGAACATCTTAGTCCTATGCCTAGGTTTACCTTCCTTCCACCATTGTTGCACACGAGGTATGAAGGAAATGTCTCTAAACCACATTAATTGAAAACAAAAAGGAGAGAAACTCACATTGGTTTTCCACATTTCCACCATGACTGGCCAATGATCCGAACCAACATTATTAAGAGTCTTCACTTTAAGAATGTGACTAGGGATTAAAAAATTTTCAGAGAGCAAAAACCTATCCAATCTCTCCATTATACAAGCTAAACATTGCCTTCGTTTAGACCAAATCATAAGACCATTATCTGATTGAATATCCACAAGATGGAAGAGTGCTTTTGTCCAAATTTCTATTTCCCCTTTTTCTCATCCAAAGAGAGGATGATATTGAAATCTCCACCGATCAATTGATGTCTACTTAAAAATTCTGTTCTTTACAAAGACGTCAATTCATACTTAAAAATTTTGTTCTACCCCAACGGCTTGGGATTAAAAGTAGTTTTTGCTCCACATACGTCAATTTATAATTAAAATTTAGTTCTTCCCAATTAATGCTGCCGACGGCTGTGAATTACAAGTAGTTTTTATCCACATTTGAGTTTTATTAAATGCAGAAGACGGCAATTTATTAATATCATATAGCAAAATATATTTCAAAATTCTTAAAAGTAATGCTCCCAACGCGTTCTCTCGGTCATAATTAAAAAACTCACTCTGTTATTTCTTCTTTCCATTTTCCCGCCACAAATCCAACTGAGTTTTGCTACCACTAATTTATTTTAAAGTCACATAGAAGATGTTTAAATTGTTTATATTAATTTATAAATTTATTTTAATATAATTTAAATAAATATTTAAAATATAAATAAGTTAAATTATGTCTTAAAATTTTAATTAAAAATAATGGTAATGTAAAAAAATTAATAACTGAACTTTTAAATTATTTTAAATTAAATAAATTAACATAAAACATTTTTTTAATATCTTTTTATTATTATTAAGTTTTATAAGATATAATATTTATTATTAAATATTGAAAAATGATATAATAAACTTATAAATATATATTTTATTATTTTAACAAATTACAAATTATACAAATATCATACAAAAAATACATAGCATTAAGATAATATATATTTTTTTGATTTTATGACATTAAAAATAATTAACTAAATTTTAATAATATTGAAAATTATATCTTTATTCTCCACTTTGTGGTAAATTTTCTTGCATTGGCTCATGTATTTATTTTTCTTATAACAATTTTGAGATAAGTAGATTTATTTGAGGGATTTTTGTTCCTTCAAGTTTTCTTCATTTTTCCACTTATGAAAGATCATTTTGTACATGGGTACCTAATATTGCTATATATTTGTTTGGACCCATATGTCCCTACCTACCAAAGTTGTGCTTACCAGGGTGTTAGTGCATTTTAATATTTTGTGCATTAGTTATCCTAGTCCTTAGGAAAAGCTTGCTTAGGTAGGTGTTTGCTTATAGATGCACATGATGCATAGCATTGTTGGCAAGAACATGCAAATTAAATATACTATTTAATAGAACACCATCTAGATGGATTTCAACTTTTAGTTTGGCCTTATCTCTACTTCTAGTATTTAATTTGGCTTTATCTCTTCTTCTATTTCAAGGTTAAATGCTTTCCTATAAATACCCATCTCATACATACACTAAAACAAATAATAGAGATTGAAGAATGTGAGATTGAATGAAGTTTTCAGTTGTAATTCTTTATATTTTTACCTTCTATACTAGAATAAGTTTATTTTTGCTTATGTAACTTGCTTCCTTCACCTAGATCTTAGGTCTTGTATCTTCACCTCAATCTATAGATAAAAAACACAAAAATAACATCTTAAAGGTCATTTAAATTTATAAAAGAAGCAAAATCCTTCATTGATATAAACCATCCAAGAGTGTCACTCTTATTTTTTAAAGTTGATATGCAACTATGTTAAAGTCCTCCCAATTATCCATAGAACACAATTATGAATCATTATTGAATTTAATGTAAATAACATAAGGTCCTTACAAAATCTATCACCAAGAGTAAATATAGTTGAAGCATATGCTTTATAAATACAACTTTGATATTTCCTCTTTCCTATAAAACCAAAGACCAACAATCTAATTTCTTCTTTATTATAGCATTTGTTCATTCCATTTACAATTATCCCATATTATTGTAATATGTTCAAAATATCATGTAGTAGAAATTGTTATACAATCCAATAAATTCCAAATATTTTTGAATGGATTTGTACATTCCTCAATACTTATTTTTTGTTTCTTAT
Source organism: Wollemia nobilis (assembly GCA_028583015.1). Taxonomy (NCBI): domain Eukaryota; kingdom Viridiplantae; phylum Streptophyta; class Pinopsida; order Araucariales; family Araucariaceae; genus Wollemia; species Wollemia nobilis. The sequence continues at coordinate 24,724,605 of JAQPPZ010000541.1, read as the reverse complement.
ATTGAAATTAATTTTAACTATAATTATCAATTAATTCCTTGATAACTCATTTTAGGGGCCTTATTAATACCTCTAATATTCCAAGATACAATATTCATTATCACTTTTATTCTTATTTATGGGATTAGCCCCACTTCTTTGCTTATGATATATTTTTTAGTTCTCCAACTCAATATCCGCTTGTTTCTTTTTTTTTGTTCCTACATTGAGTGTATTTTCTATTCCCACTAATGCTTTCATCCTCATAAATTTCTTCCACTTTTCTAGACTATTCACAATGTGACTTATCATCTATTAGTTTATGCTTCTCTGGACTTGCGCTAAGAAATAACATTAAAAATATTTTTTTTATGCTACCATGGAAACCCTTTAGTGGAATGGCCATCCTCCATAGTACTTACTTTCTTATACTTTCATAAGGAATCTAAATTGTAATGGATATTCTCTATACCACTTTCTTTACTATGCTTCCCTCAAAACCCTATGTTACAAAGAATAAATTCTATTAATACTTTCACTTTTATTTCAAGGAATTATTTTTCTAATAATTAAGAAAAATGGGGATGGTTTACCTAGAAAAAATATTGACCTCCTCCATATTTATTTTAACACTTGCCTCTATATCTTCCTTTATACCTTTAATTGCTTCTAATTTTGAACAATGTTACATTCCTTAGTCCTTGTATCCTTCTTATATTGTTTTACTATGTGCTCAAAATACACCATGAAGTTCTTTGTCATCTAGTGAGACAAAGATAATTTTATTACTAGTTTAGGAGTAGAAAATCCTTGATCTAGCTTGTTTGAGGGGGATTCCCTCTTTGGCGGGGAGTCTTTCTTTTCTTTTTTGAATTTCTTGTTTAAACGAGCAATCTTAATTGAACGAGAATTTTCAAATTTGAATCTCTTGTAAATCCTACTTGTTTAAGTTTCCTTTGAGTCTCTTGTTTTTAAAAGGTTCTCCACCTTTTCAAAACCCCTTCCTCCAATCAATCAAAATAATCATAAAAAAATACTTCACCAAATTTCATCTTTAAAGGAAAAAGATGGATAAAATAAATATAAAGAAGGATGCATTTTACATTTTAGATTGTTCAATATAGTTATCTTTAACTACTTTAAATTTTTAATAGAAAATATATGAAATAATAAGAAAAAAATCATAAGTACTTAAAATTTCTTAAACGAATTTATTATTTATTATTTTTTTAAGAATATCTTAAAAAATAATGAACCTCTCACCAGTTTTATTGACATCTAGAAACTCTCGCTGGTTTCGACAGCCGTCAACCTCAGAGATTTATTAGCTCATAAATGCACCGACTTTATTTCACGTCCATTTCATTTATACAACAATCCAGGGATGAGATGAATGCAGTTCCAAGGTCGGAAACTCCATATAATTCATATATTCCATTAAAGTTGGCGGAGGAAGTTTCATTTACTTCTGCACATGCATATCACTAATGCTCCCAACGCGTTCGCTCGCTCATAATTAAAAAACTCAACGACTTACCTCCCACAACTTCAATTTCTCGTAAAATTAGACCAGGCATTTATACGAAGTGTTCAAGCCAGTCGATCTGCAAAATTACGAAGAAAATGGAAGATTTAGCTTTAGCTGCCAAAGCTCGGGCGTTGAAGAAGATAAAGATCACTAAGATGGAGGATAAAGATCGTGAGGACGAATATGAGCCTGTATCTCCGGTCGGGCGTATCTTCATTCAACCCTTGTGCAGTCTTTACATCATATCCATGTTTGGCTGCAAGGAAAAAATAGACATTCTACGACTCAAAAGAAATGTCGAAAATTATCTCATGTTCTCCCACAAGCGATTTCGCAGTGTTCTGGTAAGTTTATATCTTTATTCTTCACTGTATGGTAAATTTTCTTGTGTTTGCTGATTTCTTTATTTTTCGAATATGATTTTCATTTCACTTTAATACCCGTTCTGCAACCAACAGAGGGAAGACCGTCACGGAAAGCTGAGATGGGTACCAATTAAAGCGAGCGCAGACGATCATGTCATCGTGCCAGCACTCGATCCCGCTGCTAATTATTCTCCGGATTTCGTGGACGATTACGCCGCCAAATTGGCTACCGCTGCTCCGCTGGATCCATCTCTTCCACTGTGGCAACTTCATGTTCTAAACGTGAACTCCACAGATGCGGCAGCCACAATAATATTCAGGGTCCACCACTCTGTGGCATGTCCCTCGTCTTCGCCTGTTCGCGCAAGACCAGCGATCACGACACGTTGCCCTCGTTCCCCCGCTCAGCGGCGAGAACATCTGAACCAAGTACGGGCATTGCGTCCATATTTTATGCGTTCCGCACGTTTATACTCGTCATCTTCTACACGTTTGTATACTTCATGGATCTCATGGCCACATTAGCAAACTTTCGCAAGGACAGCAAAAGTCCCATAAAGGGGTCCCCTGGAGTAGAGTTGAAGCCGAAGCGTCTGGCACACATCAATCTCAGTTTGGAGAACGTCAAAACCGTCAAGAATGTCGTGAAGGGGGTATATTCTAAGACCCACTACTTTTTCGTGAAAGAAACTAAGCTACTTGATAGAAAAATAAATGTAGCGTGTTTATAGGTTTTAAACATTCCATGTTCGTTGTTAGTGGGATTATTTAATTTATTTTGTTATTATTTTTTGGTCATTTAATTAAGATTGTTATAGTTGGAAATAACAATTCTTTCTTTCATGTCATTTGTTACACATAATTTCTTTACGGTGTTGCACATTTATTTTATTAATGGTTTTAGGTCATCCAATTTATTTTGTTATAATGTACTTCCATCATATTTTATAAGAAAAGAAAATTTTATTTTGTTTAATGTTAAAAAACAATTATTTCTATCCTTTTAAGACTAAGGACTCTCCTATTCATTTTGATGTGAAAGGTCATTGACTAACCACTCAGATAAACATATCTTGTTTATAGGATAAATAGTCAGGTATCTTGTAAAAATTACTTCAATTCCATTCGTTACAAGTTGTAGCATCAGAGAATTTATCTTACCAGAACCATAATATAATTTATATTTATTTACTTAACTAAGTATAAGCTGAATTTGGTGGCCATAGCTTCCGTATAGCCATATCCATTTGGTGGCCATTGCTTCCGTATAGCCATATCCAAGAAGTTCAAAGCAAAAAAACCAAAAATCTTTAATCATCTTTGCAAACATCACTTCTACCAGTTGGGCCATTTTCTTGGATGTTCCATTAACAGAGAGTTGGATGTTCCATTAACAGTTACTTTTGTCCATCATTGATCATTTGACCAGTGTCACATCTGACTGATGGCTTATCAGTCTTGCCACTGACCGATAAAAAGAATTATATTTGTAATTAATAGTATCGATGATCTAGGGCTTCTAACAAGTCCCATATTGTGGAATGATGCAGACTGTCAATGATGCTATTTTAGCCACCATATCTGCGGGTTTGGTTCGATATATCCACCGAATATATGGTATTCTGTCCTCATTTATGCAGCATTTAAACCGTTTTGGACTTGCCTTGTTTCATTTCTTTTTTTTTTAATTTGTTAAATTCCACATGGAACTTGTACATGCACGCTTTGTGTTTTGGGCAGAACGCCGCGGAGAAGCGATGCCATCGGATCTACTTGTTCGCTTCTTGACTCCTCTGAATTTGAGGCCAGCAAAAGGCATCCAAGTAAGTTGGATATCTCCCACTGTGTATACACATATATTTTGTTCAAGAAAACTAGGATGTTTTGGCGTTTAGATGACTCAGGTTTTCTTTTAACATTTGCCCCCTTCCAAGAAATTGGAGGACATGAAGAACGAAAAGGGGCCCTGTAGGTGGGGAAATGAATTGGGTAACTTTTTGATTCCTGTTCCTATGGTCAAATACGAAGACCCTCTTGACTATGTTAAAGCTGCCATGGCCATTTGTAATAGAAAGAAATTATCTCTGGAAGCTCACATAGCTCATTTTATCTGCAGATTGCTTCCTACGCAGGTAAGCACAACAATTATCGATTGAAATACTTCATTTCTGGCAATTAAATTACTCTTTTAACTTTCAGTACTCAGCGTTAGAATTTTTATTGTCTCTTTCTTGGGGCTGGAAATTATTATTTTTTATTTATTTTTATATTTCTTAATCTGGTATCAAATGCAACTCTGAGAAGTGATGCTAATGGTGGCAGGTGACAAAACACTTGTTATACAGGGAGATGGCTAACACGACTTTAACATTCTCCAACTCTATAGCACCGGAGGAGGAGGTTGAGTTTTGTGGTGTACCTATCACCCATATTGCTCCTATGACCAGCGGGCAGCCTCAGGTAAATCGTTTTCCTAAACATTTCTCTTAAGCATTTCGTATTTTACATTACGTTTAAGTTAGTTGAGTTTTTAAAGCCCAAATCCATTCAGTTCCTTGGCACCTAACTAATGAAAACACTGGTTTTACTGGAAATTTGTTAGGCATTAATAATATATTTAATGAGCTATATGGAGAAAGTGACATTGGCGGTGCTGTCAGCAGAGGAGGTGATGCCTGATCCGAAGCAACTTTGTTTAGATTTCGTTGAAGCTCTTGACCAGATGACAGCTGCTGCTAGAAGCAAAGATTCTAGGAAAACAGATGAGATTTAGATGCAGCTAAATTCAGATTTTCAGTAGTTCAAATCTTATAAATTATTTAGTCTATAAATAATTTAGTTCATAGACATACCGACGGGACCTGCCCTATGTGTTTTTGTGTTTTATGGTGGATGGGAGGCAACTGTCTCTACATGCCGTTAGAGTATAATGTATGTTTGCGTAAGTGTAGACGATATGATTGCGTTTGTACGTACGTCGATCTTAGTTTAAGATCAATACTTTATTTAATTTATATATTAATGACAACGAAATATTCACATACGTGCTGTTAACCGTATATGAACAAGAATTTTTTTTATAAATAGTGATAGAATAAAAAAATGTATAGTTCGAGGCCATAATAGACGTATCTAATCTTGTTATGTTTGCAAAATATTAATAAAATTCATTTGGAATCTAGATTCACCAACGGACTTATTTTGTTTATTTTTTATTTATTTTTTATATTTTATTTTTATTTTTATTTTTATTTTTATTTTTTAAAATGAGAAAAAGAGAGTGTTCCTTCTATCTTTAAAAAATTATAACTGTTTTTAATTTAATTTTCATTTCAATTAAGTTGTTATAGTTACATATTACATATTTTTTCATAAAAAAGTTTGAATTTTTTATTTTTATTTTCTAGATCTTTTTAATTTTTTTTTTGGTAAATACAAATATTTTTCTATATATATATATATATATATATATATATATATATATATATATATATTTTGAGCAACCTTAACACAACCAAAACTTCACCTCTACTTTTTTTGCACTAAGTCTTAATAGAGTAATATTTTTAAGACTTTATGTTAGCATTGGACAGAATTATAATAAAGAGTTTATCATTTTTAAAAATTTGGAAGTTCATGATTAAATCTTATGAAGGAATATATATATATATATAAACTATGATTGTTATATAAAACAAATGAAATTCATTTTAATTCAAAATAACCATTTATAATAAACATTTTTATCACTTTAATGAGTTATAAAATAAATCACATTCATATTATAATGACATTTTAACAAATAATAACGGTATTATTTTAATAAATGGTTTAGCTATCTCAAAATGTTTAAAGTTTCAATTCATACTTTGTCCTATAATCCAACCAACACATTTATAATATAAATTTCATTCTGTAAGTTTTTATATATATAATATAATATTATGTTTGCATTATAAACAACAAAATTTCATTATAAATATATATTTTATTATGTCAAAACTTGACAATAGCTTATAGCTAGTTTTAAATATTAAGTTTCATGTGGCATATTTTGAATAAATGTAATAAAATCTTAGATATTTTGTTACTTTATCTAAAATTATTATAATTTTAACAAAATATTAAGAAATATAACATAGTTGTGAAGCTAGGCCTAAAAGAAATAACAAACAATTATCAAAATATACACAAGTAAGAAGTTGAAAAATGATAAGCACACCTATAAGATCCATTATCTTATTTTTTTTTTGTAGAGTCTCACCTAAGAGAATCTTGTTTTGGATTGCTAACCAAAGGAATGTTGAAGCATTAAGGAGGGTCTCAAATGACGAAACATTCTTCCTTAAAAATATTTGGAGTAGGAAATTTTGATTGCTCTAATCCTTATATGTAAACTTGATCAAATATTCACCATATTTAGATAGATTCCAAACCAACTCATCCTTCTATGTAAAAATAGGCAAAGATAAATCTTAAATAATCCTATAGAACTCACCCTCTATTTGTTTGAGATCCTCTCCTTTAGCGAAACTACTAATTGAAAATCCATAATTTAGAGTTCTTGCTCTCATTAATATAATTTTTGGCCTTCAATACTTACAAAATCAACATACCCACATTGGAAGTTACCATTTTGGATTAGAAATAAGAGGATAAAGCTTCAACCAAGTATTGAATAAAAAATTACAGAATCTCCCTTAGTGATGGTGCTTTTCCTTATCTAACATTTGTGATAAGAACATTTCCAAAAGTTATCCTTGGATAATTGATTTTTGAAAGTGAAAATATATCTAAATTGACCATCTAAAATGTTTCTTGATCAATTTCAAACTATTTGATGTAAAGTTCAATATTGTTCAGCCTTTAGGTAGGGTTTATTCCCTAAACAATTTTATGACAATAAAAGCTATATATTTCAAAGTAACATTTCTACCCAACTCTATTCTTGATCTTTGAATAATCTCTAGAAAAGTTATCCTTGATTCCAAATGCATAAGCCTATAGTTTGACAAGCCAGTATTCTAGTATTCTAGTATTCTTTCCTTTGAAAACCCTATCCCACTTACAAAGAGGGGACCTAAATAAATTTTTTCACATCCTTTCCAAAGAAAAATCTCATTGATTTTTATCAAATTCATATGCTATACTTGCTCTAAATATATAAAGTAACATCATTTTTATAGGGAGATATTCCAATGTAATTTTTATGACTTGTAGCCTTCCAACCATGGTTAAGAACTTACCTATCCAACATAAAAAATACAATTTAGGTCTAACTATGATTGAGTCACATAACTTCTTTATTTGTCAAGAAAAGAAATACCCACATATATTGAAGATAATTTTTCAACTTTAAACCCTAAAATACATGAAATATTTGATTATAATTATAGGGTAGTGTTAATGAAAAAGATCTTGGATTTTGTAGTCTTAACCGATCTAAAAACTTTTCTATAACATGAAAATAGTGATTTAGACTAGATTAACTCTTTGACTAATGGATGATTCAAAATAAATTATCATTAAAAATGGGTGATGAGACTTGAAGGGACCATTTGTTGCAACCTAAAAACCTTTAATTTTTTCTTCCCCTTTTGACTTTGAGAAAGTTCTCCTTACTTCATGAGAAGGAATACTAAATAGATAAGGATATAGTGGGTCATATTGATGGAGTCAAAGGAATGATCCAAAGTATCTAATGGGGGATCCATTCATCAAAATGGAATATTTTGGAGTGCTATAATAACATCTAATCCATTCACATAACCTTTATCAAAACCAATGTTTTTGAGAATATCATATTAAAAATTTACGATTTTAGACCTATTTTTTGCCACAATGGCAAAAGTGTTGGCAATACATAGAAGCATTACCAACACTACTATTTTTTGGTGATGTTTTTTGATGTGGAAAATTCTACCGTCCACTCCACCCACACTACATTTAGTGGGTCCTTTTATTTTTGTAACAACTCTGTTCTTGTAACAACTTTACCCTATTTTTGGTTTTAGTGGTACCAAAAATAGGAGTTAGTTAGGGTTTGAATTTTTGGGGATTTTATATACTGTGTCTATCTGGACAGCTTTGAAGAGGGGAATAAACAATTTTGGTTTTTTTGCTAAGTGCTTCTACCATTTTTTTTAGTTATGTTGCTTATTTTGCTTTGGTTGTTCTTGTTTCAAGTGAACAGGGTTGCAAGTTTGAGAGATGAAGAGAGGATCTGCATCATTTTGGTATGAGAGCATATCAAGATGGCCCAAATAAGAATACATATAAACTATGAAGGAAGAGGTAGGAGGAATTCAGGTCCAAGAAGGAACAATGTAGATGAATGGCTTCAAAGGTTAGAAGCCTTTGAGGTAATATTGTTTTTGGATGATTTTAAAGGCGAACAAGAAGACAAAGGGAATGTAGCCAAGGTAAAAGACCCTATGGAGAGGCTTATTGAAGTTGTGTCCAAAAAAATCTCCAAAGTGAAGGTTGGTATTTCATATTTTAAAGGATAACTTAATCTAGACTTATTCCTAGATTGGATTTAGGAGTTGGAAAGGTATTTTGAAATGGAATATATGGATGAAAATGATCCAAAAAGGGTGAATATTGTAGCCTCCAAGTTGAAGTCTCATGTTGGCCTATGGTGGGAGAACTTACAGAGTTCTAGGAGAAGGTAAGGAAAGGAAAAAATTAGATTGTGGCCCAAGATGTTGAAACATTTACGAACTCAATTTTACCATATGATTATAAAAAAAAATTGTTTAGAGAATTTTAAAACCTAAGGCAAAGAAATCAATCCATACAATCATATACCGAGTAGTTCATGAGGCTCTAAATTTGGACTGATCTATAAGAAGCATAAGAACAAGCAACAACTAGATATGTTAATGGGTTAAGGTTTCAACTCCAAGATGAGCTTGCCTTAGTTAAGTTACCTATAGTGGATGAGGTATATGAATATGTTGTAAATGTGGAAGAGAAATTGAATATGAGGTATACGAATATAGACAAGTGGTGAATTAATTCAACATATTATTTTTCTATATCCCAAACATGATTCCCATGATTTAAAAGACATCTATCATGATATGCATACCAAGATTTATAGGAACCCAACCAAAATAATACTAGACCAAAAAATACAAAAAACTTCATTTTATCTCTCTCACCCCATCCTTTTGTTTCATCAAACTTGCAAGCAAATACATGATTTTTAACTATCTTTTGTTTATTCAGTGAGGTGTAAATTTGTAGACCAGATTCATCACTCCAGATTCATCACTCAAAATTGAATTTTCATTTTGACAAACAGATACAAATTCCTTTAGATAGAAGGCTATTTCTAAAAATTTTAAATCCAAGTCATTATCTATGTTTTTAGGCCAATCAAAACCATGCAAAAATTGACAAGCATCTAGGATATCTGACATATATGGATCATTATAAGTTTGTATCCCATATTCAATATTCAATTGTTTATGGACTTGATTTAGTAACTCCAAAGCATCTACCTTTGTTTTGTTTAACATAACAACCTCATTACTGATGTGAGTAGGCATCAAATTTGATTACTTATATAGAATTTGGGGAGAAAGTTTATTCCTTTTAGTTTGGATGTGTAGTTCTCTCCATGAGTATTGATAAATATGTGGTAGGAATGGATCTATCATCCATTCAATTCATATTTCAAGAGATTTAATGCCCAACTATTGTAGGTCTAATTTTATTTTTGGAAATAACTCTTAATTATTGGAGGTCTTACCAATACTGGATCATCCTATTTATTATTTTATTTATCATCATCTAGAATTTAATAGGTATGATTTATTATAATTTATTTAGATTCCATAATATGTTTTCATTTTGAGGAGCCTACTATAATTTTCACACTTTCTATGAGTTGAAACCCATTAGACTTGTTCATATATTTACATTTTAAGATTTGATTCCATGAAGAGTCTAGTGGAATGAGTAGATTTCAAATTACCTTAGTACTTAGTATCTTGTTAACTATTGTTGTTTTTTTAATTCCTAGGCCACCCTACTCCTTTTGCTTGGTAATAGACTCCTAGTTGACAAAATGGAACTTTTTCCTATTTAATTGCCTTCCCCCTTTCCATAGGAAATTTGTTAATATTACATCTAACTTTTGCAAGATATATATGGATGCATGATACACCAAAAATTGACATATAGAAAGACTTGCTAATACCAATTTGATTAAAATAACTCTTTCAACCATCTTTATACTATTGTATTCTCTTTGACATATTTTCTAGAACTACTTTCCATGTTTCCTGTTTATTTCTTACGGAAGCACATAGGAACACCTAGGTAGTTAAAGGTATAACTACCTTTGTGAAATATCAAACTCTAAGAGAAACCTCTATCTTCTACTATTGAAGTATTTATAGTATAACTTTTCTCTTTTGGCTGTTTATCATTGAACTGTGGCTAAATGAAAACAATCTAAAACTTCTTTGATTAATCAAAAATTTAGTTTTGTGGCTTTCCCCAGTAAAATAGTGTCATATACAAATTGAGCATTAGTGATTGTTCTATATCTTGTAGCTACTCTAATTATAATATTTCTTTTCTTCTTCTAAATTTGGTCAAGGTCCTTCCTAAAGTTTTAGCTAGAAGGATATAAAGGTAAGTAGAGAGAGCAGACCCTTGCCTTAATATTCTAGTGGATTTAAAGAAGTTAGTAGGTTACCCTGAGGGACTATCCAAGGTTCCTCTATGCAAGATCTTATCTAGTCTATCATGTGAGTTGGAAATCCATATATGGCCAACACCTATGTTAAATATCCAATATCTACTCTCTTAAAGGCATTAGCTATATCAATTTTAATGGCTATTATTTTCTTTTTGGACTTGACACTTGAGTGTAAGGCTTCATGAATCATTATAATGTTATCATATATTTTTTTCCCTAGAATAAAACCCCATTACTCTAGCTCTATCAAATCATTAATATTTATTTTATATGTTTGCTATTATTTGAGTCATTATCTTATAAAAGCATTTACACAAAGATATAGATTTGAATCTACTAAAAGTAACTATATTTTTTAATTTTAGAATTAAATCTAATAAAGTTGATTTGATTTCCCCATATAGCTTACCTCTGTTATCCTTGTCTCTTCTATCATTGCCAATAGGTCATCTCCTATTATTTCATAAATATTATTGTTGGTGAAGCCATCTGGTCTTGGAGATTTATCCTTAGGTAATAAAAGTATAACTTTATCCAACTCTTCTTTGGTTATTGTTGAAGAGAGATATTCTTTATCTCTATTTTTTAACAAAGGAGAAATTTTATTCAAGAGAGTGGCCTAAGCATACTAATTTAGTGTTGTCTTTGTGAGAATGGATGAGTAATGATCTCTTGCTAGTTCCTTTATGAGTACTTGATCATAATAAACTTCTTTAGTTTGATGGATCTCTTTGATTGTATTTTGTTGGTAGTGTTGCATTGTTTTTAGATGAAATAATTAAAGTTCCTAAGGAGAATTAAATTTGGGATTGATTGGGCATAGAGTATTTTACCTCCACATGGTAACTGCTAGGGCACCCTACCTAGCTTCCCTTTTTATAATTACTCTTATGCAATTCATCATTTCATTATTTATTATATATAGTTTAAAATATACATACTATACATAACCTCTTTAACATATTAACTCAATCATTCACATTTTAAAGCAATCAAACATACAAACTTCTAATAAATATTTTCAATCATTAAAATTCTCATCTATGTATTCATCCATGCATACTTTTCAAAACATAATAATAATACATTTTCTATATAATAAGTGAACATCTTCGTTATATTTGTAAAAAGAAAGTCTTCTTAAATACATAACTAGTTTTTCACCTAGTAAATTTATTTCTTTTCTATTTGTCATGGATACCAACTTTGGGCCACCTAGGAATTAAAATTGTATGCCCTACAATAGCTAATATTCCCCCTATTAGAGTATCCCCTTGGTTCAATATTTTAATTGAACTCCTTGTTGATATCCTATAAAAGTTCACTAAAATAATTATAGTAGCTCAATACCAAATATTGTAGTAGTGGAAACTAGAACTCTTGGTTGATCTGCTTGAGTCAATTCTATGATAGTTTCCCGATGAGAACCCTCACATGCACCACCACCACTGAGTCCCACCAATGCTTTTGCCACTATGGAAAAAATTAGGTCTAAAATCTTAAATTTTCTACATGATATTCTTAAAAACATTGGTTTTGATAAAGGTTTTGTAAATGGATTAGATGTTATTATATCACTCCAAAATATTTTATTTTGATAAATGGATCCCCTATTAGATACTTTGTATCATTCCTTTGACTTCATGAGTAAGATACACTATCTCTTCTATTTTGCACTCTTTCTTATGCATTAAGAAGAACTTTCTTAAAGTAAAAAATGGAAGGAAAAATCAAAGGTATTCACGTTGCAACAAGTAGTTTCTTCAAATATTACCACCTATTTTTTAATGATATATTTTTTTGATCATCCATTAATAAAAAAATCCATCTAATTTAAATCAATATTTTCATGCTATAAAAAAAATTGTTAAACTTGATTTACACTACAAAATTCAAGATATTTATTTATAATAATTTTTTTTTATATTTTAAATTTTAAAGTTGAAAAATTACATCTATTATAACCTATAGCTACTCTTTTTCCCTTCTATTTAGTCATAAACCTTGGATCTCACCTACTCTCTTCTAGTTCATGTCCTCCTTCATTGTCAATAGACATCAAATGGCTTACATAGGTTTCTCTTATAGATAATATTGATCAACCCATTAGGCTCCTTTATATTTTTGGTGATTTTCTAGCATCCTTAGGTGCACTCATTGTGTATCCTCTTATTATCAACATTTGTCTCACCTCTCTCCTCCATGTCACTCACATTGAGTGTTTCCCTTCCATCCATTCCACCCAAGTCATTTAAGACAAAAGGATTTGAAGATGTAGGATTAGAGATAAAAAATTGAAGGTTTAAGTAAAGGCCACATTCATGTTTTAGGATTTGTGGAAGGTTGTTAAAAAAATATTGAGAGGTTTAAGCACTCAGAATCCAATATCTTGTGCTCACTTCTTGAGTGATGGGACAACTTGCATTGGCCCATAATAAATACTCAAGGGGACATCTACAAAATTTGTGACAAATAGAATGTTTGAATCTACATAATTTGGGGTTGATCCATTAAGGTCTATGTGTAGGGACCCATAAGATAGGTCCACTAGATTAGTGGTTAATGGATTAGGCTTGGGCTGCTAATAATGGTCTAAAAGGAACCCTATCCTACCATAAATATGTAGGGTATCCCTATTTTCTTTAAAAATGATTCATATGGCCTCCTTATTCTTATGCAAGAAAGAGTTCATATGATCAAGAGACATAAATATTTCCCTTCATAAATATGAGAAAGAGTACCTGGGTGAGGGGAGCTTTGTCATCTTCTTCTTCATAAATAAAGTTTTCATATTTTGCTTGGTTTTCTTGAATGATATCTAAAGGATTTATGTTTTGGGCTAGCTAGTGGTCAACACTTTAGGTGATATAGTGTCACTCAACCATGGCTTAGGAAGAAAGGAAAATTAAATTTCTTAAAGTTTTAATTTTATATTTGATTAGGATAATAAAGATAAGGCGTTTTATTTCATTATATCATATTCCCTTGATATACCTATCTAACATTTATACCTTAGGGTCACCCCATATACATGGAGGTATTTATGTACTTAAATGCTATATATACTTGTTGGTATGTGAGAGATAGTTGATAGATGGTATCACAATGGTATGTGGAATTGAGTACTAGGTACATGGCTGAAGATGATACAAGGGTAATTAAAATCCTTATGACTCCCACTATTAGACCATATTATACTCATTTATAGGCTTAAAGTATACGTGAGATACTATTTGGGAAGTTAGTGACCTAGGATCACAATAAGCACAATATAGACTATAAGCTCATACTAAAATTTCTCAAGGATTTATATAAAATCCCTATTAGGACTAGCCTTTGATTATATTCTTATTAATATTTATTAGTGTGAGCTAACCATGCAAACAAATTAGGTAGTCTTGCTAAAATGTTTAACAATATTTATTTCAATTAAACGTGTCAGGTAGGATAGAAAAGACCTTTGGGGACCCATTTTGGTGTTCAAATTAGGTTCACCAAATATGTGATCATGCAAATTAAGATGATCATGAGGGTGGAACCCCAAAGGTGTGCCTCTTTTAGCAAGAGATCACACTCACAATTAGGGTATGTCTTATTATGTCCTAAGAAACTTGTTTTATTGTTAAATTTGCAAACACCTAAGGTTTAATGGGAAGAAAAATTATCCCCTCTAAGATCCTATATTATCCTAAATGTTGAAACCTAAGTTTGTAATGTAAAATATGGATGCAAATAGTTGTAAGCATACAAGATCATATTCCATGTATTTTTTGCTTTGAATGATTACAAAAGTGATAAATATTTCTCTTTAATTTGAACAAGAATTCAAGGAGAATGGATGGACAAGAAATATTATCCTTGGATGTAGCTACACGTGCTTTATTTTTCTTACCTAGTGTAGCAATTAAGACCTATATCTATTTCTTTGATAGTTTTGTAATCAAAGATAAATTTTCTACCCTTTTTGTAAAATATTGTTAAAAAACATAAACAAATATGATAAATCACCCAAATCACATAATTTTAAGATCTTAAAATAGAAACAAACAAATTCATAAAAGGTAGGACTTATATTTTGGGCTGTGGTAGAAGTGTCATGTAGAAGTATCGGGTAAAAGTGCTAGTCGTGTCTCGAGAAGGTATATGCTTAGGATATTTTGAAAATATTATTGTATCTTGAAGAATTCCCAAAAAATTATTATAGTAGAATAGAGATGTGATAAAGAATTTCTCTAAATGCCTTCTCAAGGTATGGTTTTATAGAAAACCTAGGCCTCCTTAGGGTATTGATAGAGGATTTCTTGGTGCACAGAGCAAGGTAGATAGAGTGAAATCGCATGGAGTTGACAAAGCTTGATTGGGATTTTCATGGGGATCGATTTATATTTTCTTAGAGTGAAACATCCTATAACTACCAATCAAGGAGATTTTATTGGTTTTTTTCAACCTTGATATGCATAAGTTTGATTGACAATATAAGATTCATGATAGAATGGGTGGTGACAAGAAGTTAAACTATTGAAATATTGGCTTTTGTGGTAGTGAAGTTAAAATGCTATGATGGTGCAAAAGTTCCATGATGCTTTTGATCATGGTGCTACTACTCATTAACAATTGGTAGGAGACATAAAGGCAAGAAGGTTTGGCTAAAAAAAGTGCCGCAAGGTATTAGAAGCTCCATGGATCTTTTGTAGGGTTACAATACTTTCACTTTAAGGTTATTTTTTGGTATCAATTCTTATTTGAGTATACGTAAATTTATACTCATTATAAATTCTAATGGAGACACTCTTGTGAAATTTTATAAAGGTTTACAAATATTTTATAGGATTCAAAGATAACATCATTTTTCCCCTAAATTTGGTCATGTCATAATCAAACTAACTTTATTTATCCATTACTAGTTGGTGAGTGAAGTAACCCTTTAAATGATTAAATAGCACATAAAATTATGTGTCTATAAGTAAGCAATCCTCTAGTGGTTTGATTGTTTGACATTCATCATCAACTTTACTTGAATGCAAGCCATCTTCATCACTTGTTGCTATTATGTGATAATCGTTTGGTCTAGGTGGGGCTAAAATAGCTTATTGTTGCCAACTCCACTTATTGATATACCCTTAATTACAACTACATCCCTCTCCACACTCAAATGCAAAATTTTATACTACATCACTAAGACCTGGTGAATCAACTAGTCCCTCTCCACCATCTAATTTATCACATTTTCTTGAGATAAATCCCTCTCTACCTAGTCCTACAAAAAAATAGAATCCTACCTCCCCTATAGACTATTAGATGCAGTGAGTGGTATAAATAGATCAATATGATAGGTGCCTATGTAAAAACTATCTAGTCCTCTATCATGTTGGTGAACACCTTACCCCAACTCCAATGTACTACCCTTTGGCTAGTACTATTGATCAAAACCCCAAATACTAGTGCACATGGCAAAGACATATGCTTGTTTAGATGACCCTACTATAGGCAACATTGATATTAATGCTAGACATCACTATTGGGAAATGTACATCTCTAGTCAATATTTCCAAGTGCATCCTCTAGTCTTGGATCATGTGTATGGGTAACCTTTGAATGATACTCACAAGATCTATCACATGTTCTCTAATATTATGGTCATGTTCTCATAGGGAAACTTGAAGATATTCACCTATGAATTTAATCACACTATTAGGGTTGTTAGTAGGAGCCCTATCACACATCACCTTGGGCATAAGGTCTACATGGTTTAGCTTTACTACCACTAACAAGGTATGATATCCAAAATCTAGTAACCCTTAGATTACCTCCAGAGCATGAATTTGTCTCTCTCTACAGTCCAACATCTATAGTCTTTCCTACAACTAACCAAACCCATCAACTAGTCCCGTCAAAACTTTTAAAAGAATTACACTTTGACAAAAGCATCATCAAATGAAAAATCATGCCATTATATGGTGAAAGCACTACCAGGTTGGTAAAATTACTATCATATGGCAAAAATTTCATCAACGCACAAAAACATTGTCAAATGATACTACCAATATGTTAAAATGCCTTCTTATCCTTTAGATACATTTTTTGAGACTACAATTGACAATAGTGCATGTTATCATTCTCCTCCTTGAATGTGCCTTCCTATAACCAATGATGGTCTCATATTATCTACATGATGTGGTGGTCTCCCCTGTTGAATCATTGTGAATATATGTTATGATTACATATTCAAAGCTCTCTATTCATGATTGTTAGTGGTAATTTTTTTTATTTTTTTAATCCTCCAATAATTGTACCCCCATCCCATCTTAGTTGGTCCATTCTATTTGTCCCTAATATTTCATGACTATACAAATGTGAATCATGGTCAAGTCAAGTTTCCTTGATCCAAATCAATTTTCCATCTAAAATTCAAGGGCACACATTGGCACATAATAGCATTTAATATTGTCAAAAAGGTAAAAATTAATGTCAATAATCAACAAATCAAAAGAATAAATTATATTACATCACAAATCCTATTCAACAACAACTTTTTTTGTCTCAAAATTGGACTATAAATATCATTTTTTTAAGACATTTATATTTCAATAAATACATAAAAAGGTGATAAATATAGACACCCAATTTTTAGCACAAGATCAAAATATCTAAACTTGTTAACATATCCATCATCTAGCCAATTAATCATCTAAATCAAGTCAATTATCTCAAAAATTAATCTAGAAGTACTTATTACTCCAAAATTAAAAGAGCCAAGACCTAAGTAATAACATCACCAGTATGTTTTCTCTCTGGTAGTGCTTTTAAAAAATATTAAGATTTTAACCTTTCCCACCCATATTGTCAAGTAGCAATCATCTTGATACTAGTGTTGGTATTATTAACATCATCATTACTATTGCATCCAAGAAAAATGAAGGTAGCACTTATCAATCTAGCCATCAGAAATGGATCTAGTCATACCATTTTGATTCACAACCTCAATACCAATATAAAGCCCTACAATTTCCCTTTTCTATATTACATCCATTAATTACATATTGAACGTATTTTAAAAACTTACCTTTAAACAATCCCATAAACTTCATCTGATCATCCTTCGAGGAACCATGGCTTCTTATAAAGCTAATCATTGGTTTAGCCCAATCCATGAAATTTTGAATATGGAAAAGCCCTATCAAATTGAATATTATCTTGTGAAACAATGAAGCTCTATCAAATTGAACATGGATCTCTTACAATAATGAAGCTCTCAATCCTCTCAAGCAATAACAACCTCATCTACTTTATCACAAGACAATATCAACCAAGGCATTTGGAGGCTATAAGTCTGCTTGGTTGTGCTCTCTTCCCATTGGATTTATCATATATTTATTTTTGTTGCTTTATAATTATTTTATCATTGCATACTAACCAATATTACTTATTCAAATAGTATATCTAATTATTAAATTGCTTCATTACATGATTAGCTTATATATATTATCAATTAGGCAGTCATAATGTCTCCATCAACACCCTTGTACCTTTTGGTCAGAGACACTCATTTAGTCATTTGGAAAATCATAATTCTATAGTCCAAAACATATTCTACTATATCTATAGGCAAAAGAACTACAAAATTGTAGGTTTAGTGGTGCTATTACACTCCATATCTACTACAATAAAAACCAAGGCTCCACAATCATAGTCTACCATAGAAAACAAAAGATCCACTAGCTATCAAAAATATTAGCAATGCTATCACTTCCTCAATAACACTTTGCCACTAAGCACATAGTCATTATTTTATATTTTTGCATCTATTTATGTTCATCATTTAAGTAAGATTCTGATGTTGATCGAGAAAGTTATACAATCTCCATTAGTCTAGGTAGACCTCTTTACTACTAACTATAGTTGTTTTCTACTTATTTTAGAGGTTTTTGAAGAGTAAAAGTTCCAAGTGAGAGCATCTAGTATTAGCAATGCTTCTCAATACTTTTGCCACTATGGCAAAAATTAGGTCAAAAATATTAAATTTTCTACATGATATTCTTACAAACATTGGTTTTGATAAAGGTTGTGTAAATGGATTAGATGTTATTATAGAACTCCAAAATATTTTTATTTTGATAAATGGATCCCGTATTAGATACTTTGGATCCTTCCTTTGACTTCACGAGTAAGACCCAATATCTCTTCTAATTTGCACTCTTTCTTATACATTAAGAAGAACTTTCTTAAAGTAAAAAGTGGAAAGAAAAATCAAAGGTATTCACATTGCAACAAATAGTTTCTTCAAATCTTACCACCTATTTTTCATGATATATTTTTTTTAATCATCCATTAATCAAAAAATCCATCTAATTTAAATCAATATTTTCATGCTATAAAAAAATTGTTAAACTTTAACACTACAAAATTAATATATATATATATATATATATATATATATATATATATATATATATTAAGCGAAAAACCCCTTGTGGGGCTGTCTTGGTATGAGAGACCACGAACAGGGATTCTACACCGTCAAAGTCACCCGGAAGTCGCACCTGACCCTACCCGCACCAACATTATCAATTGAATTTTGAGTACCCAATTCAGCTTTTTGGTAGGGTGGAGATTCGAACCTTCTCCTCTCCAACTCACCTACAACACCTAAAATTCAAAATATTATAACCTCTAACTATATATTTTTTTATTCTAACACTATTTACAAGAATTTTCTTATATACTATATCATAGGTCAACAACAAGTACATGAATATTGTGTTGACATTAATATATAAATAAAATAAAATATTGATCTTAAGCTAAGATCCTTGCACACGCAAACATATGGTATATCGTATACACTTACGCAAACATACATAATATTGTAATAGCATGGAGAGGCAGTTGCCTTCTAGCCATCATAAAACCTACCGTTTTTCCCGTTTGAATCTTACATTTAGTGTTGATGTGACTAACTTTTTATTAAAAAAAAATTATTATTATTTTATAAATATAAAAGGTTTTTGCAAGACAATATTAAAGTTTTTAGTTTTCTCAGTTCAAACCACTAACAAATATATAGTATATGTATCAATGAACTTATGAAAAATAATTTATAAGATTTGAACTTCTGAAAATCTGTGATAGCACCGCCAATGTCACTTTCTCCATACAGCTCATTAAATATATTATCAATGCCTAACAAATTTCCAGTAAAAACAGTGTTTTCATTTGTTAGATGCCAAGGAATTGAATATATTTGGCCTTTAAAAGCTCAACAAACATAAATGTAATATAAATTACGAAATGTTGAGAGAAATCTTAAGGGAAAAGATTTACCTGAGGCTGCGCGGTGGTCATAGGAGCAATGTAGGTGATAGGTACACCACAAAACTCAACCTCCTCCTCGGGTGCTATAGAGTTGGAGAATGTTAAAGTCGTGTTAGCCATCTCCCTCTAAAAGAAGTTTTTCATCACCTGCCACCGTTAATATCGCTTCTCAGAGTTGCATTTGATATCAGAATGAGAAAGATATAAAAAAAACGTTAGATTTACGGCCCCAAGAAAGACGACAAAAATACTAACGCTGAGTACTGAAAGTTAAAAGAGTTCTATAGTTATTTCATTCCACGACATGGTACTTCTTAGAAGTTCTAGATCGTCCAAACTGTTAATTGCAAATCCTAAATTTTGAAGATTGCACTTTCACACTCCATCTGAGTGGAGAACAACTTTCTTAAAAGCTTTGAAATTTTTTTCTTCAAGACTGTTTGTTTGCAGAGATAATTAAAGAATTTTTTCTTTTTCTGTGGACCTCTTGGATATGCTTATACAAAAGCTATCGCCACCAATTCAACTTATACTCAGTTAAAGGAATAGATATAGATTATGTTATGGTTCTCGATTGGCTAGATAAATTATCTGACGCGTACTACTTCCAATAAATGGAGACAGTTAAACAAATAAATAGTTTTTAAACACTATTTATCCATAAATAAGCAAGATACTTGATTATTTATCCTAGGGGATTAGCTAGTCAAAGAACTTTCACATCAAAATGAAAGAATTGCTATTTGCCTAAAGTTTTTACCTTTTATAATACTTTAATTGGCAAATAATTTTCATAGTCCCTAAATTTTCTTTTTAGGCAATGATGGAACTATATGTCAATTTTAACAAAATAAATTGGACAACGTAAAAACAATAACAATATGAACATGTAACGGAAGAAATTGAACAATCCAACTAAATAGTGGTTGTTTCTAGAAACACACTACATAAATTTTCTATTTAAAATAAATGAAATAGCTTGGTTTCTTTCACGAAAAAACAGTGCGTATTATAATATACCCCTTGTGGGAGAACATGAGATAATTTTCTGACATTTCTTTTGAGCCGTAGAATGCCTTTTTTTTCGTGGCAGCCGAACATGGAGATAATATAAACACTGGGTTGAATGAAGATACGCCCGAGTGGAGATACATGCTCGCATTCGTCCTCACGATATGTATCCTCCATCTTAGTGATCTGTATCTTCTTCAACGCCCGAGCTTTGGCAGCTAAAGTTAAATCTTGCATTTTCTTCGTAATTTTGCAGATCCACTGGCTTGAACACTTCCTATAAATGCCTGGTCGAATTGTAGGAGGAATTGAAGCTGTGGGAGTAAGTCGTTGAGTTTTAAAATAATGAGCGAGCGAAGGCGTTGGGAGCGTTAATTGGGAAGAACAAAATTTTCAAGTATGAATTGACGTCTTCTGTATATGATCATTATATACTTTTAATCCCAAGCCGTTGGGGTGGATCAAAAATTTATAAGTATGAATTGACGTCTTCTGTATATGATCATCATATACTTCCCAAGCCGTTGGGGTGGCACAAAATTTATAAGTATGAATTGACGTCTACTTAAAAATTGTGTTCTTCTTTTCAAAGACGTCAATTCATACTTACAAATTTTTGTTCAACCCCAACGGCTTGGGATTAGAAGAAGTTTTTGCTCCACATACGTCAATTTATAATTAAAATTTAGTTTTTCCCAATGAATGCTGCCAACGGCTGTGAATTACAAGTAGTTTTTATCCACATTTGAGTTTTATCAAATGCAGAAGACGTCAATTTTATTAATATCATATAGCAAAATATATTTCAAATTTTACATTTTAAAAGTAATGCTCCCAACGCGTTCCCTTGCTCATAATTAAAAAACTCACTCTGTTATTTATTCTTTCGATTTTCCCGCCACAAATCCAACTGAGATTTGCTACCACTAATTTATTTTAAAGTCACATGTCAGACGTTTAAATTGTTTATATTAATATATAAATTTATTTTAATATAATTTAAATAAATATTTAAAATATAAATAACTAAAATTCAAACTTATTTTTTTTTTAAATGTCTGCAAATTTTAATTAAAAATAATGGTTATGTAAAAAAATTAATAACTAAACTTTTAAATTATTTTAAATTAAATATATTAAGATAAAACATTTTTTAAAAATATCTTTTATTTATTATCAAGTTTTATAAGATATAATAATTATTATTAAATATAAAAAATAATATAATAATTTTTTTTTTTTTTTTTTTAAATAAAGGGGTAAAAATTTATTGATAAAAAGTCTGGATTACAGAGTACAATTGAGCTTCCAACCAAGACTCAAATAAACAACCAAACAGGCTAAAACCACTAGACTAGAATGACACCCAAAAAAGACAACAAGAACAAACCACATTAAGTCTGTACATCTTTGTGGATCAACTCCCACAAACGTTGAGAGTCCCCAAATGAGAGACTCTCCCAATTATCGATACTCCAAGGATCCAATAGCTCAGAAGCCCTTTTGGCCAGGTAATCAGCAACCACATTCCATTCCCTTGGAATGTGCACAAAGGATATAAATTCAAACTCTTCACTCATTCTGAGAATCTGAACGGCTACAAAGGCCAACTACCAATTAACTTCCTCCACCATTTTATTGTTTACAATATTAACCACAATTTGAGAGTCAGACTCGCAGATAATCATATGCCAGCCAAGAGAAAACCCTCTCCGCAAGACCTCAAGAATTTCAAGAGCTTCCATAAAATTGTTGGAGTGAACACCTTTATAAATGGAAAAGAAAAAACTGACACCACTAGTAGAATCTCTCCCAACACCGCCAATGCCAGCATGTCCAGGATTACCCTTGGATGATCCATCAATATTAATTTTTAAAACTCCTCTAGGGGGTGGCCTCCACCTACCATCTCTCCTAACTTTCTTGTTGAGCTGAGGAACCCTACTAGGGCTAGAAGAGTTCACACCATCCTCAAAGAGACCAAGGGCTTGTTGTACCTTCTTCTCCCTAGAATCCAAAATAGGGTCCACATCACATTTGCTATGGATGGTTTCCTGAACCATATATAGGATCATTTGTCAGATCTATTGAACAGCCAAATAACTGCCCTAAAATATGCACTGGTTTCGTTCGAGAAAAATTTGCTAGATTATGCAAGAAGGGCCCAAATTCCAAGCCACCCAAAGGAAGGGGGCCTTGGCCGGAGGTCTGCCCAGACTATTCCAAAACTCCTCCAAGGACAACACATGAAAACATGGATGGTTCCAGGTGCTCCACCAACGGTGCCAAATGTCTCTGGCAAAGGAGCATTGGAAAAATAAATGAGAAGAGTCATCCTTATTCTTACTACAAAGAACACAAAAAGAGGGACCCTGAAATCCCATCTTCCTCACATTATCCCAAGTGAGGTATTTATTACGAGCTACCAACCAGAGAAAGAAGTTACATTTTGGCCAGGCAAATTTGTTCCACACCTTTTTCCACCAAGTGACAGGAAGACTCCCATACTTTTGCTTATCAAGAACCTGATAACCATAGGCTACCGAGTAGGTTCCCTTAGGATCAGGGTTCCAAGACAGAATATATTTACCCCTCAATGAAGAACAAGGCCTCCCCGTAAGAATAAGAGCAAGCACATCTCTGTCCTTGGCCAGTCCCCCCTAGGGCCATTCTTACAAATATTTCCACCTGTACATCTCCATATTTCCAAAATACTAGATTTTTTTAAAGTCCTCCACATGAGACCGACTTGCTTCCAAGAAAAAAATTCTTAGGGAACGTAAACTAGGATATTGATTCAAGATAGGAGGGTGGCCATCCTAAGAATCCTCCCAAAAAAACGTATTTGATCCTTGATTGCAAATCTAGAACAAACCCTGCTTGATTAAATTAGCTCCTCTTTTCAATGTCCCAGATAACAGAACCTTTCCCAACCAAGCTAACTCTAAGGATCTCAGCCTCAGAAATACCTCTCAAGTATTTAAAAGATAATATTTTAGCCCAAATATGATCTTGAGAGGTACACCATCTCCAATAAAGTTTTATAGCCAAATTCTGCCCAAAAAGAGTTGTCTGTCGCAACCCAAGGCCTCCCTTTTGCACCAGCTTACATATAGAATCTCACCTAACCAAAATCCATTTATATTGATCAAGTTTTCCAAACCATAAAAACTATCTTGACAAAGCATCCATGTCCTTGATGAAGTGAGAGGGAGCTATTTGTACAAAACATCTATAAATGGGTAAAGCTTGAACAACAGATTTTAAAAGCAACACTCTACCTGCAGTGGATAGCCATCTGAAAGTCCAGTGATTCACCTTCCTTCTAAACTTATCAAGCATAGACTTCCAAGAAGATCTAGGTAGAGGATGATATGAAATTGGAATACCAAGATAAATTCAGGGGGGAGTCCCAACCTGGAATCTTAGAATACGAGCAATCATGGCTTGAATAAGAGGAGGGATATTGAAGAAGAAAATAGAAGACTTGTCATCATTAATCAACTGTCCAGAAGCACCAAGATATATGTCAAGATACTGTCTAATATTACTAGCTTCCCTAATAGTGGCAACTCCCAACAAAGTAGTATCATCAAAAAATTGAAGGTGGGAAAGAGGTAGCAAACTACTATCCCACTTCCACCCCTGAATGAGACCCTGCATGACTTGAGACTTGAGCAATCTTCCCAAACCTTCCGCCATAATGATAAACAAATAAGGAGATAAAGGATCTCCTTGCCTCAATCCCCTTGAGGTCTCAAACAACTCTGATGGCTCATTATTAACAAGAACAGAGACCGAGAAAGAAGAAACATAGCTCATCACCCATCTAATCCATTCCTACTCAAATCCAAAAGCAGTAAGAACTTTATGAATAAAGGACCATCTGACCCGATCATAGGCTTTGGCCATGTCCAACTTAATGAACATAGTTTTCTCCTTAGAAGTTTCCATCGAGTGAATAGCTTATGTAGCAATAACAACCCCATACAATATTTTTCGGCCATCAACAAACCCTCCTTGCTCCTTAGAGATGATTTTGCTCAACCATATCTTCAGCCTCTCAACAATAATTTTTGTGATGATCTTATACACAACATTACAGAGAGCAATAGGCCTGAACATATCCAAGGAATTTGCTCCCTTTTTTTTTGGTGTAAGCACCACAAAGGTAGCATTTAGGGCCCTTAGCATCTGTTTGTTCTGACCACCTCCAAAAGATCAAATTTTATTAAATCCCAAAACTCCTAATAAAACTCAATCAGGAATCCATCTGGACCTGGGGCTTTTCCTTTTTTCATATTGAATACAACATTTTCCAACAAGGGAAATTGGACCCATCAAGTGCTCATTCATATCTCTAGAAACAATTGCTGGAATACATTTTAGAATAAGATTTTCATTCTCATCATCTGATAGGGAGTCCTCCTTGAAGAGAGATAAAAAATATCTCTTAGTCTCTTCTGAAATATCCCTGAAATAAGAGAGCAGTGCACCCTAAGAATTCACAAGAGAGGTAATCAGGTTACCATTACGACGAGCCTTAACTGAATTATAAAAGAAGGTTGTGTTCCTATCCCCTTCCTGAAGGCAATCTACTCAATATTTTTGTTTCCAAAAAATTTCTTCCTTCAGTTCCCATTCAACAAGGTCTTTCGTAGCCTCAGATTCCTCAACAAGAAGCTCCTTCGTGAATCATCGATCTCTAATATTCCTTGAAGCTTCTTCCATCCTCCTAAGAGCTACCATATTAGCCAAGGAAAGGTTCCCAAAATTCAGTCTATTCCATCTCTTCAATTTATGTTTTAAAAATTGTAGTTGCTTCATAAAGGAATACATAGCGATGCCATGAGGAGGTTTACCAGTGGTCCACCAGCCTCGCATGAAATCATGGAGCTTAGGATCACGAAGCCACATAAGTTGAAACTTAAAGGAGGGATTTTATTTTAGCCCTAACTCCAAAGCAAAGATTTTGATAGGCCAATTATCAGATCCCCTACCCTCCAGAATCACAGAACTAGCACTTCTATTATTACCCATCCAATAACTGGATATCAAAAACCTATCCAATCTCTCTAATATGGAAGCTTCCCCACACCTTCTATTGTGCCAAGTAAAGATCCCATTATCTAGCTTGATGTCAACCAAGTTTAGGGCCTGGATATGAGCACTAAAGACAGAAGAAAAAGGTTCGAGACGGTCCACCCCACCACGTTTCTCCTCTAGACAAGTGATAGAGTTGAAGTCTCCAACCAAAATCCATGGGTACAGGGGAACCAAACTTCTCACAAAGCAAATGTGCTTCCACAAATTCACTTTACCATTGTAATCAACAGGAGCATACACATTTGTAAGTAGGATGGTTTCACCAGATTCATTATCATGCCCGACCATCGAAATAGACCATCTACTATAAATCCAAGTAAGAGGGGATATATTAATCGGATCCCATAAACAAGCGACACCACCAACATATCCACATGCACCAATACACTGGCATTTCCCCCTTCTCCATAACTTGGGAGCAATATTGAACATACTATCAATAGCCAATTTAGTCTCTCGAATAAACACCACGTCCGAAGAATGCACATGAACCAAATCATGAACAACTTTTTATCTGGGAATGCTGTTCAATCCCCTTACATTCCATGAGAGGATAATCATTTTTGGGGGTTATAAAAATGGGAGTCCAATGTTCTCACCAAGCCTGACTCCATCAAAGTCTCCCCCATTAACTTAATTTTATCCTGGTCCTTCTTCTGACCCACCTTCATATTCTTATCCAAATTTTTTTTTTTAATTATTTTCTGTTGCAATCCCAACACCGTAGGAGTTTTGCAATCCAAGGATGACTGCATCAATGCCTGAGTAGGAGAGGGCATAAATAAATTTGTACCACTTTCCAAAATAGTTTCCCTGATAGGGCTAGACCCATCCATATCCCCTATACTTAGATCCAAAGCCCTTTGTTCTTCATTTAAACCCCCTAGATCTGATTCCTTAAGTTCCCCCTCAAGAAGAGACATCTGATTTGGCCTTGTTATATTTACATCAGGTAACGATATTTCAGGTATCTTCATGCACTAATCAAGATCATCTAATATTTCAAAATGGTTGAGTAGAGCATCTGGTTGGCTATCCTTAAGGTCTTTTTTTTCCCTTTGTCCTATGTTTCGGGACTTTACCAAAAAAAACCTTCTTTATCCCATTCCCCTTCCTTTATCGAGGCTTTTCCTTTATCCAAACTTTATCCAAACTGAGAGGGCCCAGGATTTGAAGGCACAGGCAGGAAAAACTTAGGGCATTTTCTTTGTAGGTGGCCATATTCATAGCAAATCCGACAATAAAATGGAAGAGCTTCATAGTCAAGTTTTTGAACCCATGTAGTTGATCTAAATTATATTTCAATAGAATATGGAATAGGATTATTTAAGTCAATTTCAACACAAATACGAGCAACAAAGATTACCTTTTTATCCATTGTATGTTGTGACGGTCCAACTGGCTTCCCAAGAAGAAGGGAAATCTTATGCAAGATATCAGTTCTCCATAATTCCAACAGGAGCCATAGAAGCCGCACCCATACTGGAACCCGCAACGGCCTCTCCTCTGATGGGTTGTGAAAGCACGAGGATACGAAAACAAAAGGAATATGCCACAAGAGAGAACAAGAAAGCACATATAAAAATTAACACAAGATAAAAGCAATAAGAAATATGGTAATCTCTTTATTGATACGCTTTGTAAATTGTGTTACAATACGTCTCCTTCCTTTTTAGGGGATAGGAGCATCAAATACGTTTCTTGTCACAACATCCATGGATAACAATCTTTCTTCTGCGTGCCCACATGTAAGATGGGCAGACCAAAATGTCGCCACCGCTTGTGTATGTGATTCTTTATTCCTTCCTGCTCCTCTGATGTCAAAAACCTGCGTTCAAAGAAACATAAAATATTAGTAGCACCTACGGATAAAATAAAGCATGTATTTCCTAGGGCCTACAATCAGTATATGCATGAAAATATTAAAACGATTATCAAATGACCTCGGATTGACCTGAAATTTTGACAAAAGCATAAATATGTTATTAGAAGACCATTGCAAAAAGAACAGTCTATAAATTCCTCACATATTTGTATTCACTCCAGGGTGGGACGAATAGGCCTACAACAATTTGTCAGAAAGCACCCTCTTCAATGTCCTACTTAGGAAGCTCCAAATGAACTACAAAGTTGGGGTTAGCTAATTGGTGGTGTTTTGGGAAGACCCAGATGGTCAGATTTCTCCAATTTGGCCTATAGGACCCATATTTTGCTGGTGCCATCTGCAAGTTAGTGAAGGCAAGAAATGACAAAATCCTGATCAAAATTGCTCAGAATGAAATGGAATTTAAACTGTAACCTATTTAATATATCTAGAATCAAATGCAAAAGAAAAACCAAAGAAATATGTCACATATTTCTAATAATCTTGGGGTGGGGTGAATAGGACTATGACAGTTTGGGGAGCGCCCGGGGGCAGGATGCCCACTATTTGGGACACTGTTTCGGCACCAATCCACTTGGGATGGGTCCAAAACTGATTATGGGGTGTTGTCGACAAATTTTGTGGATATTTGTGGCAAAAAATCATGTTTTGGGTCCAGATTTGCACTTCCAATAGTCACCCAATAACCTCCCTTTCGAATGAGAGATTAAGGATGTGAAGGCACAAATCGCAAGTAGGTATGTAAATTGGCAGTACTTTGTTGCTCAAATGCTCCTTCTCTGTATCTCTTTTGGGTGAGAAAACTCACCAATTTATAGACCTTAAGGTCTCTCTGTTTGAATTGCGCATGCGAGGGTGCCACTTGAGTTGTCTGTCCTATTTTCAGAGAAAAGCTAACTCCCTGATTTAGAATCTCCTTGCATGAGGTTTCTAAAATAAAGACATTCATGACTAAAGTCTCTCTTCTTTATTTGGAGCAATTCCTCACAATTGCATGACCTGTAGCTTCAGTTAACTGGCGAACTTGTCGAGGTTTGACTTTTTTGCCAGTCAAACCTGCTATTCGTCCCACCCTGGAGCGATTGCATAATCGTCCCTGGGTGGGACGAATACCAGTTTGTATTCATCCCAGGGTGGGGCGAGCAGAGAGCAAGGTGCCAAAAAGGTGCCAAATTGACCTCTGACCTCCAAACTACTTTTGGGAGTGGTTAAGACCACTGTTTAACCTCTGGAGGCTGCCCTAGAGGCTGTGTGTGTCAATGCGATCAATGCTTGTTGTCACATAATCAGATTGGTGCTATTTTGGTGTCTACAGATGCCCCGTTTTGGGAAGCACTGTGCAAGGCACAACACCGAGCAAAAATAGATAACCAAAGCACTAATGATTAGGGTTTCTCAGTAACCTAACCAACTCTTGATGCCCTAATAATGGAAAGGGCACGCATTCTTGAATCCTTTCTTCTGATGAGCTAAGGAACTTAATCCAAGTGTTAACCTTGTTTGGTGAGGTGTTACTTGAGCTTGGACATTGATCAGTCATGAATAGGCAAAGGGTGCAACCTTTTGTCTGTGGGAACCTTGAGTTCATGATTCATGAATGCCAAGTGTTTGATTAGCTTGTGATTATTGCTTGTTTGCTGCCCCAAGCAGGGGCATGATTGTCTTTGTCAATGATCCTTTGAATGCGTGTCATTTCCATAATTGGGTATATTGTTGTTGATTGGCGACTAAGTGTGACTACCCCCTCAAGCAACGAATCGATGAGGGAATGGTCGACATGATAAAAGCGACGAGTCGCTTGACCCAAGATGACTTAGGTAAGTGTGCCTTCATTTGTTTACCATTGAATGCGAAAGTAGTTGCTGAACATTCTAACCTATTTTTGGTGGGTGTGAACCCTTTTTGTGACACCTTTTGGAGCTAAAATTGACAAAAATTTGTCTTCCCGTGGAGCGGTCTAGCTATGATAGCCTTCTTAGGGAGTAAGATAGTGACAATTTGTAACCCCAACATCTTTTTTGGATGCCAAGAATGTTAGGCACAAAAGCACCTTCGTTCGACAATGTTATTGCTATTTTTGGATGGGTTGTGACCCGTTTTGGTGATGCCGTTTGGGGATGAAATTCTCAAAAATTCATCTTCTCGTGGAGCGGTTCGGCTATGGTAGCCTTCTTTGGGAGTAGGATAGTGAGGATTTGTGACCTTGACATCTGTTTTGCATGCCCGGAATGTCCAATGCAAAAGCACTCTTATCGGACACTTTTAGGGCTTGTTTTTGGTGCATTTTGTGCATTTTTATATTGATGTATGCATATGCTATTAGGAATGCAATGTTTCTAATTTATATGATGTATGCATATGGAATGAATGAAATGATTTTTTGATAACTTGTCGATGCACCATAGACTATGCAAGATTTGACTGACTTGTTGTACTAATGGGATGACTTTGTGGAATGAATTTGCATGTGAAAACTATTTTTGTATTTTGCATATTTTTTGATGGTGATGTACGGAATGAAATGTACCAATTGTTTTAAAATGTAGTTAAGCTTTTCTAAGATTTAGATATTTTAACTAACTAGCCAAGACTGTACATTTATCTCGTAAGAATTTTGAACAAGGTATAAATCTGACTTGAATTTTAACCAAGTTATTTCACATCCCTGTGTGTGCAATTGAGTTTGTTTATGTGGTATTTGTTAGGATACCGCCAGTGCTAGATAGGCTATCAACCAAACCTGTATTGAGGATCACCTAATTAGCTCCACTAACTCCATTTTTGTATTTAGCAAGATTAATCCACGAGACAATCTAAGGTACCATAAGCTAGCTCATCCACATGCAAACATTGGTCTACACACACGCAAAGCTAATGTGACAGACATATCGTCATGCGGGTAGGATACCGCCATTGCCAGGTAGGTTGTCCACCAAAACCGTAATGAGGATCATCTAGATGGTTTTCAAATGCTGAGAATTCTAGACCAAAGGGTTTATAGATGCCTTTGGGCTATTTTGGGATGACCAAGCGATTGTGGGAATCCTTAGAGCATTTGGGCTGACCAAAGGATTTATAGATACCTTTGGGGCATTTTTGGGATGACCAAGTGATTTTGGGAATCTTTGGAGCTTTTGGTTGGACTATGGCTCTCTAGATGTGGAATGGCCTCAAATGATTGATGTTCAAGGGTTCTGTTTCCTTGATTCCTTCAAGAGAGGCAAGCCGGTATGTCCCAGGTCCTATTCTACTATCAATGACATAAGGACCTAACCAGTTTGCCACAAACTTGTCTCGTATATGGGACAAAAAATTAGAATTTTGCTGGTTCTCTTTTAAGACCAAGTCACCAACCTAAAATTCCCTTAAGTGGACCTTCATGTTGTATGCTTTCTTAAGTCACTCTTGATAGATACGTAAATGCTCAAGAGCATTAACGTGTTGCTCGTCAAGCAACGTCAGCTGGTCTAACCGGGCCTGTCGTGCAATGTCATCATCGATGAACTCTTGCATTGAAATGCGTAGGGAAGGGATTTTTAGCTCAAGAGGCATGACTGCCTCGGATCCATACACCAGCAAAAATAGAGTTGCCCTAGTGGGCATCCGAATGCTAGTGCAATAAGCCCATAGGGCAAGCGGGATCTGAATGTGCCAATCCTTATGATTGTCTATGACTGTCTTTGTGAGGATGGCAACTAGTGTTTTGTTTGACACCTCTGCTTGCCCATGCCTACGGATAATAGGGTGTTGAAAAATTATGCTGAATTTTGTACTTTGTGGTCAAAGCACACACATCTTTGTTCTTGAATGACGTCTCATTATCTGGCAAGATCTTGGATGGAATACCAAAATGACATATGATGTTGTGCAAAATAAAATTTGTAATGCGGGATCCAATCGTAGAGGTTAGCGAAATTGCTTCCACCCACTTGGTGAAGTACTTTGTGGCCGTTGTGATGAACGTGTGATGACCAAATGACGCAAGGGAGATATTTCCAATTAGGTCGAAGCCCCACTCCAAAAAAGGCCAAGCTTATTGGATCAGCTGCAATGCCTGAGAAGGTACGTGTGTCAAATTAGCATGGTGTTGACACTTCATGCACTTCTTCACATATGCATAACAATCTTGCTCTAAAGATGGCCAATAATAACCCATGCGAAGAATGCATTTTGCGATGGCCATACCACTGAAGTGGCCACCACATGTACCATCGTGTTCTTGGGTGATCGCCCAAGCGGACTCTTGTTGGTCCAAGCAACGGAGGAGGATTCCTTCATAGATCCGACGACACAAAATGTCTCCTAACAAGACATGCTTTGCCACTTTCTGTTTGAATGATATTTTCACGGCTTGTGTCAATCCAAGTGGGAGGTTACCTAGCTTGAGGTAATCCCTAATGGGTGTGTACCAATCATGTTGATCAAAAACCTGGATAGTATGAACGACCAAACCCTCTTGAAGTCCATCCCTAGCAAAAGCTGAGTGGGAAAGAACTTTTAAAAATAACGTTGTGTTGCTATTAAGAGGGGTCGGGGAGAAAAAAGACCCCTAGTTGGCTCGAGTTAGACAATCATGTATTTGAAAGAACTTATCCGGAGATGGTTCGATTTGGATCAGGTGGATTCCTAGCGTTAGGTCAGAGCTTGCACGCTCCATCATGGATTGCGATAATGTTTTAACCTGAATGGTTGTCATCTCACCGGAAGGGTCTTGCGATATTAATGACCCCAAGGAGGCCATAGTATCTACAAAATGATTCGATGATCGAGGGAGTGCCTTGATGTCATACCATTCAAGTTGTGCCAAGAATTTGTCCACAAGGGCTTTATAGGCTTGCAGAACTGGACATCTACATTGGAATATCCCCTTGAATTGATTGACAATCAACAACAAATCACCAAAGATGTTTAAACATTTAATGTTCATGGTGATTGTTGTCTGAAGACCTATGAGCAAGGCTTCATACTATGCATTGTTGTTGGTGCACTAGAAGTCTAATTTAAAAGACAGAGGCATTGGAGCCCCTTGTGGAGTGAAGAATACAATTCCCATGCCACCTCCTTTCTCACATTTAGAACCATCAAATAATAGGGTCATGTCAGCCTGTGACTCAGGCTCATCAGAATCTGGCGATTTTGAAACATGAAAAACCCCATCGTCCGATAATTCTATGGTTAGAGGCTGATCGTCTTCAAGAGGAGCCTCTTCCAGTTGATCAATGATGACTTGACCTTTTATGGATTTTTTTCCAATGAACTCTATGTCAAACTTCATCAACATGATCCATTTTGTCGTGCGGCTACTATGATAAGTACTAATCATCATGTATCGCAATGGATTCTCCTTAGACACAACATACGTCGTATTGCTGAGCATGTAATGGCATAGCTTTTTGGTAGCAAACACCATTGCCAAGCAGAGCTTCTCAACGTATGCATAGTTAAGTTCATAACTAACCAAGGTGCGGCTAAGATAGTATGTAGCCTATTCTTTGTGTAGTTCATTTTTCTGGGACAGCATGGCACCCAGTGCCACATCAGTAGCTGAGATGTATAAATAGAATGACACTCTTGGTCTTGGTGGTGCCAATACTGGCAGTGAAGCCAAGTATTGTTTAATGTCATCAAAGGCTGACTGGCACTCGTCATCCCAGTGAAATGTTACCCCCTTATGCAATAATTTATTCATGGGTCGGCACTTGTCGGATAGTCGTGCTATGAAGCGCTTGATCGACGTGACCTTTCCCTGCAGACTCTGAGTCGCTTGATGGTAGTTGGGGGAAGCATTTCAAGGATTTTCTTGACTTTGTGTGGGTCTATCTCGATTCCTCATTTAGAGACTATGTAACCCAAGAGCTTTCTAGATGTGACACCAAAGATGCACTTCTTGGGGTTTAGTCTAACCTTATGATCCATGAGGCGATCGAGGGTCTTGCTTAAGTCATCGAGATGATCTGGGTGCAAAAGAGATTTGGCCAACAAATCATCCATGTAATCCTCCAAATTTTTATGCATGTAATCATGGAAGATGTATGTCATGGCACGTTGGTAGGTGGCTCTAGCATTTTTAAGGCCAAAAGGCATGACCTTATAGCAAAATGTCCCCCAAGGCATTGTGAACGTCATTTTTAGTTGGTCCTCAAGATTGATACAAATTTGATTGTATCCCGAGAAACCATCCATGAGGGAAAGCATTTTGTGGCTTGTTGTAGTGTCTACCAATGCATCGATGCTTGACAAGGGAAAATCATCCTTAGGACTCACTTTGTTTAGATCTCGAAAATCGATGCATATGTGAATCCTCCCGTCGGGCTTCTTTATGGAAACCATGTTAGACAACCATGGCGGGTAATCCATGTAGATGACAAACTGTGCATCCAACAGCTTTTGTAACTCATATTTGACCATTAAGGCCACTGTTGGGTGTATCTTATGTAGTTTTTGCTTTACTGGCTTGATTGTCGGATCAAGCATTAGATTATGCATGACTAGCTGCGGGTCTAGTCCCGACATGTCTTTGTATGACCATGCAAAAACCTCCTTCTCTTTGAGAAGGGCAATGTAGTCGTCTTGCTCTTCAATGGATAGAATTACCCCTAGCTTGATGATTTGCAAATTCACTGGATCTGAGACAATGTCTACATCGAGTCATCTCATCGACCGACATGTGGGACCCATCCTCCAACCGGTGTGGAGTTGGGATCAAATGGATATCATTTGCTGAATTTAGATCATCGTTCGGAACGTCAGGTTCCTCTTCAGCATGGAAGACATCCTGAGTCTGTCCTAGGGTGAAATGGAACATTCCTTTGTAAGGCCAGTACTCTGATGGGGATGGTGGTGTGTCAGCGCGATCCTAATCGATGACATCTAGATCTAGATACAATGACCGTGTCGGGTCGATTGGATCATGGATGGGGGCGATTAGGTCAATGGAGATGGGGGTGGTTAGGTCACTGGAGATCATGTTGATGAAATGATCGTGGTATCCATTACCACGGGTGGTGTAGCTCAGAAATCCTAGACAATCTGTGTGCTCCAGATCTGGCTCTGTGGGCACTAGCACAAATGGATCAACCCTATGCATGGAGACGAAGATAAGGTCTACCCTAGGCACTAATGGTTTGATAGGGTCTCCAGGTGGAAGATGCTCTTTGTGTACCTGGAGTGGTGGGTGTAGTAATTACTATAACTACACTGGGTTGAGGTGCCACCTATGTCTTGGACCTATGTGTAAATGTTCAAACATGTCATCTATGTCCAAAGGGTATCGTTGTTGCATCTATCGCATGTGGTTGAGATAGGCCATCTCAGTTTCATCTTTCAAATCACTATCGGAGATCCAAAAGCCTTCGTTAACTCCAATGACTGCTTACGACATATGAGGCTCATCTTGTTTGAGAAAATTAATGTGGTCCCATCGAGGTTGTTTCGCTCTCTGTAGGAGGACCTGATTCTCTAGAGGTGGCATGTGCTCAAATGGAGTAGCCAATGGGAACATTGTCAGGAAGCTTTCCTGATCAGCATTCATGGGATAAACTTGCGAATGATTGCTATCAGACTCAAAATGATCACAAGGGGCTACCTCATACTCTGACTCATACTTTGAAGACCCTTCTTGGTCTTGTCCATATCCCTCTTGTGGGTGAGTCCTTGAATTTTCTCCTTGTTTGACCGAAGGGAAAGGGTTGTTACTGGTCAACAAGGTTGGTTGTTAGCAATGGGAGATAATCTCCTAATGTATAATTTGTGTTAGGATTGGCATATGGACCTGATGCCAACCCATCCTTGTTGCCTATCCCTAGGTCTTGCATGTTCTCCACCAAGATTTCTAGGGACAAGGGGTGGTTAAACCCTACTCCTGAATTGTCATACGACATTTGATATCTTGGTTGGCAAAGAACACACACTCCTTGTTCATACCTACCCAACCCATATCCATGCCAATTGCATTGGCTTAGATATCTTAAAGCAAAATCAGGGTTGGATAGATAGTTGGCATCCTCAACAAAGGGCTTTTTGTCTACATCTTCTTGCATACAAATCTCAACGCCATTATCCAGGCCCCCATAAACAAAGTTTGTCTGATTGGGTGGGTAGCCTAAAGGAACCACTGAGCCGATGGAGAGTCGAGGCCTCCCCATGTCTTGCATGGACTCAAGTGTGGGCGTTGCTATAATGTTCCTCACCAGATACTCCCCCGGGCTCGTGCTAGCCATTTCAATGGTGATCGTTGGTGCTTGAGGGGAAGCGAATGGGAGTCCTTCCTGAGTCCACTCCATGTGGGGCGAACTAGGCATCTCGACTTCCATTCTGCTAGGCATCTCTTCTGTCGATATGGTTAAGACGAGAGGTGGTTCTTCTACTAAAGGTTTCTTTCCCTTTTCCTTGGATGTGGCCACCGTAGGTGGCATCATTGTGGAAGGACTGGTGGAAGAAGATGGACCCGATTGAGGACTCGATGGATTAATCATTGGAGATGCCTACGAAATCAGACCCTATTGAGATGGATTCAACTGAAAATCCAAATGTGTTGACAGAAGGGTCGATTGCGACATGAATTGCACTGTATTGTAGTATTTGAAGGGCTCCAAGTATGTCAGGACTACATGCACCTGTCCTTCAAATGTGTACTTTAGGCACTGATGCACTATTGAAGGGACACACTTCATGTCCCGAATCCAAGGTTGGCCCAGCAGGATATTATAAGCCATCTCGCCTTCCAAGATATGGCATAATGTATGAATAGTCTTTTGTCCCACTTGGATAGGTAGGACAATTGTGCCAACTATCGAGCAGATTGCATCATTGAATGCTTGTAGTGTGTAAGTGGAAGCCACAATATGAGATGCTGGAAACTTCAAATGCTTTAGAGCTGCTGTAGTGATGATATTACTGGACGAGCCAATGTCCACCAACACTCTCTTATACGAAATCCTATTGACCCACGTGATAACGTGAAGGGGTGGATCCGCAACATCACCAGTCACTATTTTCAATTCATCTTCTCTAAAGGTGATGACTGGTTCTGTACATTGTTTTACATGCCCCACAAAATTGTTGAACAAGTTCTCTTTGTGGGGCTGCAGCTCGATTGCTTTTAAAATCTCCATTAGAGCCTCCCGATGGGGCATTGATTTTTGAATTAGCTCCTATATGGAGAGCCTAACTGACGTGGTCCTTAGAATTTGGGTAAGTCTAGTTGGAATCATGGCCACTGGTCTAAGCGGGGGAAGTTGCGTAGGGTGTTGAGCTTATGACGTTGATGGAACCTCTCTTGTGGCTACCGCGGGAGCAGCTCCTGGGTACTTCTTGTTCCTAGTCACTATGCTTATCATCCCCACATATCCTTGCATAGGGCAATTCTGTTGCACCTCATTGACATGAAGGGGTTTTGTCGATGCCTCATGAGTAGGCAAGGGGTCTTTGAATAATCCCATATATTTGTTGTTTAGAGCTACAGGGTTGTCCACCGCCAATGTCTATTAGAAATCTATTAAAACTTCTTTGTATGCTTTGGTGTATAAAAAGAAGCTATTCTCCCCACTCATATTGAGCTTCCGATAGTCCAAACATTGCAGCTATTTCAAGATGAAAATGAAGAATATGATCCTATGAGTGTTAGGTTGGCACAATTGTTACAGTTAGAAGAGGATAGGGAGTAGTCTTATCAAGTATTTGTTGAGCATGCAAAATAAATGCAAAGATGGTTCAGGAAGAAAACAACCGAACAAAGTTTTCAGGTAGGAGATTTAGTTCTAAAATGGAACAAGAAGAAGGCTAAGCCATGAAAACATCATAAGTTTGATGCTATCTAGGAAGGCCCTTTTCAATTTTATGTAGTAAATTGGGCAAATTCTTATCACCTTCGTGATCTGGAGGGTGTGACCTTCCTATTCCAGTAAATGGTCTTCATTTCAAGGCCTATATTCAATGATGATGTTCTGATGGGGTACCATCTTGTACATATGTAGATATTCTTTTCAATATGTTATTTGTTTTAATTGTTGATGCTATTTATATATATATATATATATATATATATATATATATATATATATATATAAAGTTGTGTTTTCTTTCAAAAGAGAGACACTCCCAAGTGTTTTATCCTAAAAGCAAAATATAGAATCACAGGTCCTTTACTTGGGGTGAATAATGAAAAAGAGCAAACTATATTTTTAAGAAGTGTTCACCCAGGTGATGGGCGTGTCGACTACTTCCTCTTTGATCTGGGCGATGTCGTTAGTGATGTCATACTTATTTTGGAGTGAAAAAATGAACACGAAGCAATATGACAGGTGCAAGTCACATTCGTCCCGAAGTGGGGGCGACGCGACCGTTCACCCCAAGGATGGTGTGAAATTTTTGACAATTTGAATATCCCATTCGAGCAAAGAGAAATGTAAGTTTGATAGCGCGTTCGCCCCAAAGGATGGGCACAATGGTAGTTTGCCCTTATTTTGGGTGAACGTGTCGAGTGAAGAAATAAGGATTTATTTTAAAAAAAGGGGGAGTTCATGCACTTTGTTTTTACATGAGCTCTTTTTGAAGAAAAAAATAAAAATTAAAGGGGGTGAAAAAGAGAGAAAGAGCTTCTTTAATGGAGATTTTATTTAGAAAGTCAGATTTTATACTAAAAGAAAAGGGACAGAAAAAGAAAAAGATGTTTTTAGAAAAGAAATTTTTGTTTTTTTTTCTAAATCTCTGCGAAAATAAAGAAGAGAAAAATTTATTAAAGGGGTTTTTTGTCATAGAATTTCCAAACAGAATTGAAGTCGCCCTAAGATGAAGAAAGATGAAACCGGTTACTCTAATTTTTGAAAGTGCAACGAAACGGAAAGAGATTGTTGAAGCACCTAAAAATAATTTTGCCAAAGAGAAGAGAGCAAGCGCATAGTTTTTCGAAGCACGTTGTGAGGATAGTCGCACCGTTGGATATGTGGCAGCTATCGAAGAACACGAATGAAGCAATGGAAAAATTGTGCTCCTTTATCGAAGCAACATAATTTAAGTGCGTTATAAGTCCTATGAAAGCATAAACCAAAGCATGCAAGCAAAAATGCAAAGTATAACAAGAAATAAAGCAAATGGGGCATTCTACTTATTAAGTAACTTCAAATTAGATTACAATGCCTCCCCTTGAGGACTTAAATTAGCTTGGTACAATCTATTACAACAAGGGGGTGCCAAGAGATATCAATCTCTCAAAGAACGTGGTGCACATCCACTGTTCTTCTGCATGCCCACACTCAAAATGGGTGGGCCAAATGTCATCACTTCTTACGTCAATGTGATCCTCATCCTCTGATGTATCCTACTATTTTTTTTCACCTGACTCTGTGCACAAGAAAGCAAAAGAGATTCAAGATAATATGTGTATGGTATTAAGACATGCAATCCCCATAGCCTCAACGGGCGCATGTGGGGTGTATATAGCGAATGGATTTCGAATGAGACGAAACTCAAGAGAGATGTAAAGGAGATAGTTTTGGGATGATATCACCTAGTTTTGTAAAATAATTGCGTCCAATTGCTGCGTTAGATCCTGCCACCCGTAGTGAACCTACAAAAGGTAAACGAGCGTTTCTCCTACCTAGATATGTCAAAAACCTTCAAAATTTGATGATTAAGCATAAAATTATGTTTGAAGAGAACCCATATGATCATATTCCAAATATTTTGTCCAAATCCTCTTGCAAGAAAAAAGTGGGACCCACTGCATACAAAATCGTAAAACGGTTATATCTCAGTCAATATATGTCAGAAAGCTATAAATTTTGAAATGTAGCATTATATAGATATATATATATATAATAGCTAATTGAAAACAATCAAAAAATAGTGCATGAATTTCTATTCATTCGGGGGTGCGACAAATTTGAATGTCACAGATTGGGGGGCGCCCGGGGGTGGGACACCTGCCAATATCTCCTAAATTTTCACACCAATCCAATGAGGATTGATGCAAAACTATAGGGGAAGTGTTTTAGGTAAATTTGGTGTAGTTATTTGAACTATAGATTTGGTTTTTGGATCAGATTGTGCCTTCTTATGCCACTCGATAACCTCTCACGCTAAGGAGAAATTATGGATGAAAAAGGATCAATAAGGGTGAGGTAATAACTCGGTAGCACTTCATTGTAAATCCTAGAAAAACCTATCTATGTTTGGATGAGAATGTTATCCAATTTATAGACCTAGGAGTTCAAATATACAAAGAGAATGCAAGGGCATGCAAGGCCCAAGGGGCCACTTGTCCACCAGGGCGGCATGCATAGGAGGGGGAAGATAATCTCCCCAAAATGGCCTCATTGATGAGGGCTATCATAGGAATGCCCTAGGTTATGACATGCATGCTTTGAATAGTAGGTCAAGTGGTATTTTCTAGTGGCCACTTGTCCAAATTCTCCGCCAATGTCTTGTTGTCAATGCACTTCTTCACATATGCATAACAATCTTGCTCTAAAGATGGCCAATAATAACCCATGCGAAGAATGCATTTTGCGATGGCCATACCACTGAAGTGGCCACCACATGTACCATCGTGTTCTTGGGTGATCGCCCAAGCGGACTCTTGTTGGTCCAAGCAACGGAGGAGGATTCCTTCATAGCTCCGACGATACAAAATGTCTCCTAACAAGACATGCTTTGCCACTTTCTGTTTGAATGATATTTTCACGGCTTGTGTCAATCCAAGTGGGAGGTTACCTAGCTTGAGGTAATCCCTAATGGGTGTGTACCAATCATGTTGATCAAAAACCTGGATAGTATGAACGACCAATCCCTCTTGAAGTCCATCCCTAGCAAAAGTCGAGTGGGAAAGAACTTTTAAAAATAACGTTGTGTTGCTATTAAGAGGGGTCGGGGAGAAAAAAGACCCCTAGTTGGCTCGAGTTAGACAATCATGTATTTGAAAGAACTTATCCGGAGATGGTTCGATTTGGATCAGGTGGATTCCTAGCGTTAGGTCAGAGCTTGCACGCTCCATCATGGATTGCGATAATGTTTTAACCTGAATGGTTGTCATTTCACCAGAAGGGTCTTGCGATATTAATGACCCCAAGGAGGCCATAGTATCTACAAAATGATTCGATGATCGAGGGAGTGCCTTGATGTCATACCATTCAAGTTGTGCCAAGAATTTGTCCACAAGGGCTTTATAGGCTTGCGAAGCTGGACATCTACATTGGAATATCCCCTTGAATTGATTGACAATCAACAACAAATCACCAAAGATGTTTAAACATTTAATGTTCATGGTGATTGTTGTCTGAAGACCTATGAGCAAGGCTTCATACTATGCATTGTTGTTGGTGCACTAGAAGTCTAATTTAAAAGACAGAGGCATTGGAGCCCCTTGTGGAGTGAAGAATACAATTCCCATGCCACCTCCTTTCTCACATTTAGAACCATCAAATAATAGGGTCATGTCGACTCGTGACTCGAGCTCATCGGAATCTGCGATTTTGAAACATGAAAAACCCCATCGTCCGATAATTCTATGGTCAGAGGCTGATCGTCTTCAAGAGGAGCCTCTTCCAGTTGATCAATGATGACTTGACCTTTTATGGATTTTTTTCCAATGAACTCTATGTCAAACTTCATCAACATGATCCATTTTGTCGTGCGGCTACTATGATAAGTACGAATCATCATGTATCGCAATGGATTCTCCTTAGACACAACATACGTCGTATTGCTGAGCATGTAATGGCATAGCTTTTTGGTAGCAAACACCATTGCCAAGCAGAGCTTCTCAACGTATGCATAGTTAAGTTCATAACTAACCAAGGTGCGGCTAAGATAGTATGTAGCCTATTCTTTGTGTAGTTCATTTTTCTGGGACAGCATGGCACCCAGTGCCACATCAGTAGCTGAGATGTATAAATAGAATGACACTCTTGGTCTTGGTGGTGCCAATACTGGCAGTGAAGCCAAGTATTGTTTAATGTCATCAAAGGCTGATCGGCACTCGTCATCCCGGTGAAATGTTACCCCCTTATGCAATAATTTATTCATGGGTCGGCACTTGTCGGATAGCCGTGCTATGAAGCGCTTGATCGACGTGACCTTTCCTCGCAGACTCCTGAGCTGCTTGATGGTAGTTGGGGGAAGCATTTCAAGGATTTTCTTGACTTTGTGTGGGTCTATCTCGATTCCTCATTTAGAGACTATGTAACCCAAGAGCTTTCTAGATGTGACACCAAAGATGCACTTCTTGGGGTTTAGTCTAACCTTATGATCCATGAGGCGATCGAGGGTCTTGCTTAAGTCATCGAGATGATCTGGGTGCAAAAGAGATTTGGCCAACAAATCATCCATGTAATCCTCCAAATTTTTATGCATGTAATCATGGAAGATGTATGTCATGGCACGTTGGTAGGTGGCTCTAGCATTTTTAAGGCCAAAAGGCATGACCTTATAGCAAAATGTCCCCCAAGGCATTGTGAACGTCATTTTTAGTTGGTCCTCAAGATTGATACAAATTTGATTGTATCCTGAGAAACCATCCATGAGGGAAAGCATTTTGTGGCTTGCTGTAGTGTCTACCAATGCATCGATGCTTGACAAGGGAAAATCATCCTTAGGACTCACTTTGTTTAGATCTCGAAAATCGATGCATATGTGAATCCTCCCGTCGGGCTTCTTTATGGAAACCATGTTAGACAACCATGGCGAGGTAATCCATGTAGATGACAAACCGTGCATCCAACGACTTTTGTAACTCATATTTGACCATTAAGGCCACCTGTTGGGTGTATCTTATGTAGTTTTTGCTTTATCGGCTTGATTGTCGGATCAAGCATTAGATTATGCATGACTAGCTATGGGTCTAGTCCCGACATGTCTTTGTATGACCATGCAAAAACCTCCTTCTCTTTGAGAAGGGCAATGTAGTCGTCTTGCTCTTCAATGGATAGAATTACCCCTAGCTTGATGATTTGCAAATTCACTGGATCTGAGACAATGTCTACATCAGTCATCTCATCGACCGACATGTGGGACCCATCCTCCAACTGGTATGGAGTTGGGATCAAATGGATATCATTTGCTGAATTTAGATCATCGTTCGGAACGT
Source organism: Wollemia nobilis (assembly GCA_028583015.1). Classification (NCBI taxonomy): domain Eukaryota; kingdom Viridiplantae; phylum Streptophyta; class Pinopsida; order Araucariales; family Araucariaceae; genus Wollemia; species Wollemia nobilis. The sequence continues at coordinate 24,681,621 of JAQPPZ010000541.1, read as the reverse complement.
CAGGTTCCTCTTCAGCATGGAAGACATCCTGAGTCTGTCCTAGGGTGAAATGGAACATTCCTTTGTAAGGCCAGTACTCTGATGGGGATGGTGGTGTGTCAGCGCGATCCTAATCGATGACATCTAGATCTAGATACAATGACCGTGTCGGGTCGATTGGATCATGGATGGGGGCGATTAGGTCAATGGAGATGGGGGTGGTTAGGTCACTGGAGATCATGTTGATGAAATGATCGTGGTATCCATTACCACGGGTGGTGTAGCTCAGAAATCCTAGACAATCTGTGTGCTCCAGATCTGGCTCTGTGGGCACTAGCACAAATGGATCAACCCTATGCATGGAGACGAAGATAAGGTCTACCCTAGGCACTAATGGTTTGATAGGGTCTCCAGGTGGAAGATGCTCTTTGTGTACTTGGAGTGGTGGGTGTAGTAATTGCTATAACTACACTGGGTTGAGGTGCCACCTATGTCTTGGACCTATGTGTAAATGTTCAAACATGTCATCTATGTCCAAAGGGTATCGTTGTTGCATCTATCGCATGTGGTTGAGATAGGCCATCTCAGTTTCATCTTTCAAATCACTATCGGAGATCCAAAAGCCTTCGTTAACTCCAATGACTGCTTACGACATATGAGGCTCATCTTGTTTGAGAAAATTAATGTGGTCCCATCGAGGTTGTTTCGCTCTCTGTAGGAGGACCTGATTCTCTAGAGGTGGCATGTGCTCAAATGGAGTAGCCAATGGGAACATTGTCAGGAAGCTTTCCTGATCAGCATTCATGGGATAAACTTGTGAATGATTGCTATCAGACTCAAAATGATCACAAGGGGCTACCTCATACTCTGACTCATACTTTGAAGACCCTTCTTGGTCTTGTCCATATCCCTCTTGTGGGTGAGTCCTTGAATTTTCTCCTTGTTTGACCGAAGGGAAAGGGTTGTTACGGTCAACAAGGTTGGTTGTTAGCAATGGGAGATAATCTCCTAATGTATAATTTGTGTTAGGATTGGCATATGGACCTGATGCCAACCCATCCTTGTTGCCTATCCCTAGGTCTTGCATGTTCTCCACCAAGATTTCTAGGGACAAGGGGTGGTTAAACCCTACTCCCGAATTGTCATACGACATTTGATATCTTGGTTGGCAAAGAACACACACTCCTTGTTCATACCTACCCAACCCATATCCATGCCAATTGCATTGGCTTAGATATCTTAAAGCAAAATCAGGGTTGGATAGATAGTTGGCATCCTCAACAAAGGGCTTTTTGTCTACATCTTCTTGCATACAAATCTCAACGCCATTATCCAGGCCCCCATAAACAAAGTTTGTCTGATTGGGTGGGTAGCCTAAAGGAACCACTGAGCCGATGGAGAGTCGAGGCCTCCCCATGTCTTGCATGGACTCAAGTGTGGGCGTTGCTATAATGTTCCTCACTAGATACTCCTCCAGGCCCGTGCTAGCCATTTCAATGGTGACCGTTGGCAATTGAGGGGAAGCGAATGGGAGTCCTTCCCGAGTCCACTCCATGTGGGGCGAACTAGGCATCTCGACTTCCATTCTGCTAGGCATCTCTTCTGTCGATATGGTTAAGACGAGAGGTGGTTCTTCTACTAAAGGTTTCTTTCCCTTTTCCTTGGATGTGGCCACCGTAGGTGGCATCATTGTGGAAGGACTCGGTGGAAGAAGATGGACCCGGCTGAGGACTCGATGGATTAATCATTGGAGATGCCTACGAAATCGGACCCTATTGAGATGGATTCAACCGAAAATCCAAATGTGTTGACGGAAGGGTCGATTGCGACATGAATTGCACTTGTATTGTAGTATTTGAAGGGCTCCAAGTCTGTCGAGACTACATGCACTCGTCCTTCAAATGTGTACTTTAGGCACTGATGCACTATTGAAGGGACACACTTCATGTCCCGAATCCAAGGTTGGCCCAAGAGGATATTATAAGCCATCTCGCCTTCCAAGATATGGCATAATGTATGAATAGTCTTTTGTCCCACTTGGATAGGTAGGACAATTGTGCCAACTATCGAGCAGATTGCATCATTGAATGCTTGTAGTGTGTAAGTGGAAGCCACAATATGAGATGCTGGAAACTTCAAATGCTTTAGAGCTCGTCGTAGTGATGATATTCACTGGACGAGCCAATGTCCACCAACACTCTCTTATACGAAATCCTATTGACCCACGTGATAACGTGAAGGGGTGGATCCGCAACATCACCAGTCACTATTTTCAATTCATCTTCTCTAAAGGTGATGACTGGTTCAGTACATTGTTTTACATGCCCCACAAAATTGTTGAACAAGTTCTCTTTGTGGGGGCTGCAGCTCGATTGCTTTTAAAATCTCCATTAGAGCCTCCCGATGGGGCATTGATTTTTGAATTAGCTCCTATATGGAGAGCCTAACTGACGTGGTCCTTAGAATTTGGGTAAGTCTAGTTGGAATCATGGCCACTGGTCTAAGCGGGGGAAGTTGCGTAGGGTGTTGAGCTTATGACGTTGATGGAACCTCTCTTGTGGCTACCGCAGGAGCAGACTCCCCGGGTACTTCTTGTTCCTAGTCACTATGCTTATCATCCCCACATATCCTTGCATAGGGCAATTCTGTTGCACCTCATTGACATGAAGGGGTTTTGTCGATGCCTCATGAGTAGGCAAGGGGTCTTTGAATAATCCCATATATTTGTTGTTTAGAGCTACAGGGTTGTCCACCGCCAATGTCTTGTTGTCAATGAGGTCTTGTACCAAACCTTTGAACTTCCAACATGCATTAAGATCATGTCCTTTACGCCTATGGATCCTACAGTACAAGTCTTCTCTATACCCTTTAGGCTTCGGTGCATTGGGATCTATAGTTTGAATTTATGGAAGGTTGATCAAATTCGTCGCTGACAAGCAGTCAAACAAAGAATCCCTGGACTCTGTGTAAGGAGTAAATTATCGCCTAGGGCGATGCTGCTGATTTTGCTCCTACCTTTGGTTTTCTCTCTCATAGTTGTTAGGAGGCACTGCCTGATAGTTAGCCTTTTGAGGCTATGTTGCTTGTGCAGGCGTAGGGACATTGATGGCAACTTGATTAACAGTAGCAGGTTTCGGTTGCGTGGTCCCTGGTTTAGTGTTCTTTGTCCATTCTTTCTTCTTAGGTTTGGCAATCTCGCCATCATGTATCTTAATCTCCTCAATGACTCTGGCTTGTGCCAGAGCTTCCTCTAAATTGGCATATTACTGCAACTGCAATAGCATAGAGATTGATCTCAAATAGCTTCTCAAGAATATTTGGGTCAGATCTGACATGGGAGGGAGGTAAGGCAGCTTTAAAAGTAACATCCTCCATCGGTTCTCGTATGCCACCATGGTCTCTTCCTCATACTACTTGAGGCTAGCTAGGTCACTCAATGATGCCTTTTTCTTAGTGTTGAAGGCGAAGCATTCGAGGAATGCGTTCACTAGCTAATCCAAGTTACTGATGCTATGTTTCAGTAATTGGGTAAACCAATCTGAGGTAGGGCCTGCGAATGTGGTTATAAATGTTCTTAACAACAAAGCATCGTTGTCCTGAATAGCAAAGAACTGTCTCAGGAATCTAGTCACATGCTCTTGGGCATCCTCATCCCCTCTAAAGAGTGCCAACTGGGGCATCTTAAAGTGTTTCGGGTATGGAGGTGCCGGCACTGACGGATGCATAGGATGACTATGGAGTTGGCGTAAAGTGGGCTTTTAGGGCCTAGAAGTCTTGATCTCCATAGACTCTAAGCGCTCTAGCAGTGCTTTATATGCATCATAGGATTTAATTTCTTCCTCCTTAGTTTTCTCCCATTGTGGGTTACGGGGAGCTTGAGGCCTATTAAGAGGTAGTTTGGTAGCACCCCCTCTGCCTTGATAGAGAATTTTAGCCCACTCTTCTTCTTGTTCATACTCATCATAAGCTTCCTAAGGAGTGGTTTGCCGAGACCTATATACATGGGTAGGTGCCCGTGGAGGGTGCCCATCATTTTTTTTGGGAGTGGCCTCCCGCTCAGGTCTAGGAGGTCTCGGAGGCAATACTTGATAAGGTCACGTGGACCTCTCTCGTACCAAAGGGTTATGCCTCTCATACACTTCTACTTTGTGCGCGTGAGGGTTTGGAACCTTCGCAAGCACATTGTTATGAAGCAATTCGGCTGTCTGACACTGAATGCGCTCTTTGTTAAGCCGACAAATATGCTCTAACTATTCTTGATCTTGCCTAAGCTGCATGATTTACGCTTGGCAGGTGGCATGTTTGGCAAATGCCAAGTCACTTTGTTCCACTGTCTCTTGTTTAGGAAGCCTAGATGCCTCTCCTATATGTCTACCTCAATCGTGGTGATCCAAGACCTCTATGGGCTACTTTCCTTTATCGAGGTTAGCTGCATTAACCTGAGGCTGTAGCCTCAATGGGTGATCTTGATACATGGCAGGCACGAAGGTACATTGCTCCCGCACTGTGTACTGTTATTGAGAAACATGGTAATCTTCCTCATCCTCTCTTTCATATGCATAAAAGGTGCAGGGAGAATTGTCTTGCCCTGGTTGGAAAGCTTGATACTCTGGACACTGTCTAGTGTTTCTAACAGTAATGCAGGGTAGAGGAGGGATGACGAAATCCTATGGCCCCTTAGTCTGGACCCTCTGTTGCTCTAGCACTTCATCACTAGGCCACCCATAACGGGCTTCTAAGGGAGGTCTCCTATCTACGTTAAGTGCTACATGTAGGTTATCCTCTTGAAAGGGCCTCTGCTGAGTGGGGGTACCTCTCCAAGAGGTGCCTCTATAGTCCTGTTCTATTATGGCATGATGTAGACTCTCTTGTGTGTTAGGCCACCAAGGCGGGATGACCAAGTCCTCAAGACTATATCGAAGGCGACTTGTCCCCCTTGGTGCACTTTCTACAGCGCTTGCCCATGATTGGGCTTGGCTACGAGTGAACACCATGGTGATGTGCTCCTAAAGACGAGTAGATTTTTCTCTTTTATGATTTTTTTATGCTACACTTAAACAAAAAGGAAACACACAATCAATGCAGTGGTTATCTCGTTTAAAGATTTAAAAGTGTGCCCTAAAATCTTGTTTTAGTGTGTTTTGATGTTGTTTTGAAATATTTTTGAAAGAACATTTAAATGCAAAATGACAGCTCTTATGACTCCCAAAAAAATGGTCGCCCCTTCGATATACCATTGCCAGACCGATATACCAACCTCTCTATATACCCGCCCTTATGTGAGGGAAACTATTGGTACGTGAGAGCAGATGGTACGTGTAACATAGGCGATACTAAAGGGGGATCGCTCTTTTTATGAAACCTACCATAGAAGACTTATCCTCATGCATTGGGAATCACCCCCGCTACACTTGGTCAGCTTTCGTCAGGATTTACGTCTAGCAATAGTTGCAATCGGGGTAATGTATGCAATATCTCAAGCCAAAGAGATGATGGAATCCACCTTTGGTCTTGCTCAAGTGTTGGGGTTTTATGAAAAACTCCTTGTTGTTTCAGTTACCATGTGGTGTGTGGGGTTCCTTTTAAGTTGCATAAATGAAGCACGCAAGCATTCAAACTCTCCTATGCAAGCAAATAACCAGAGAACATAAAGCAAAGAATTGACAAAAGGTGTTTAAGACCTCTACCTCTTCTCTGTCCAAGTCAGATGTCTCTGAATTTTTGCTCTAAAATATTCCAGTGTTGGAAAAATTGGTACCTGTAAGCAAAAGAACAAGCAACTTTAATAAAAAATTTAATCTTAAAAATCAAGGGACAGAGGTCCCATCGTGATCACCACTGAAAGCACGAGGATACGGAAACAAAAAGGAATATGCCACAATAGAGAACAAGAAAGCACATATACGAATTAACATAAGATAAAAGCAATATGAAATATGGTAATCTCTTATTGATATGTTTTGTAAATTGTGTTACAATACGTCTCCTTACATTTTAGGGGATAGGAGCATCAAATACGTTTCTTGTCACAACATCCATGGATAACAATCCTTCTTTCGCGTGCCCACATGTAAAATGGGCGGACCAAAATGTCGCCACCACTTGTGTATGTGATTCTTTGTTCCTTCCTACTCCTCTGATTTTGGAAACCTACGTTCAAAGAAACAAAAAATATTAGTAGCACCTACGGATAAAATAAAGCATGTATTTCCTAGGGCCTACGATCAGTATATGCATGAAAATATTAAAACGATTATCAAATGACCTCGGATTGACCTAAAATTTTGACAAAAGCATAAATATGTTATTAGAAGACCACTACAAAAATAACAGTCTGTAAATTCCTCACAGATTTGTATTCGCTCCAGGGTGGGACGAATAGGCCTACAACAATTTGTCAGAAAGCACCCTCTTCAATTTCCTACTTAGGAAGCTCCAAATGACCTGCAAATTTGGGGTTAGCTAATTGGGGGTTTTTTGGGAAGACCCAGACAGTCAGATTTCTCCAATTTGGCCTATAGGACCCAAATTTTGCTGGTGCCATCTACAAGTTAGTGAAGGCAGGAAATGACAAAATCCTAATCAAAATTGCTCCGAATGAAATAAAATTTAAAATGTAACCTATTTAACATATCTAGAATCAAATGCAAAATAAAAACCAAAGAAATCTATCATATATTTCTAATCATCCCGGGGTGGGGCGAATAGGACTATGACAGTTTGGGGAGTGCCCGAGGGCAGGACACCCATCGTTTGGGACACTGTTTTAGCACCAATCCACTTGGGATGGGTCCACAACTGATTATGGGGTGTTTTCGACAAATTTTGTGGATAGTTGTGGCAAAAAATTGGATTTTGGGTCCAGATTCATGCTTCCAATAGTCACCCAATAACCTCCCTTTCAAATGAGAGATTAAGGATGTGAAGGCACAAATCGCAAGTAGGTATGTAAATTGGCAGCACTTCATTACTCAAATTATCCTTCTTTGTATCTCTTTTGGGTGAGAAAACTCACCAATTTATAGAACTTAAGGTCTCTCTGTTTGAATTGCGCATGCGAGGGCGCCACTTGAGTTGTCTGTCCTATTTTCAGAGAAAAGTTAACTCCCTAATTTAGAATCTCCTTGCATGAGGTTTCTAAAATAAATACATTCATGACTGAAGTCTCTCTTCTTGATTTGGAGCTGTTCCTCCCAATTGCATGACCTGTAGCTTCAGTTAACTGGCGAACTTGTCGAGGTTTGACTTTTTTGCCAATCAAACCTGCTATTCATCCCACCCTAAAGCGATTGTGTAATCATCCATGGGTGGGACGAATACCAGTTTGTATTCATCCTAGGGTGGGGTGAGCAGAGAGCAAGGTGCCAAAAAGGTGCCAAATTGACCTCTGGCCTCCAAACTGCTTTTGGGAGTGGTTAGGACCACTGTTTAACCTTTGAGGGCTTCCCTAGGGGCTGTGTGTGTCAATGCGATCGGTGCTTGTTGTCACATAATCATATTGGTGTTGTTTTGGTGTTTACAGGTTGAAACCCACATGCCAGGGTTTAAGAAAGAGTCCCACTTGGTTATAGAAATAAGGGCCCCATTCAAATGCTTTGTTACGATCTGCAATACAAGAGAAAACCACCATAAAATAGTTGTTCGCACTCAACATCACCTTCAGGATTTCAAGTTTTCCTGATTTAAGCCTCTACAAAGGGGAGAAAAATTTAGATGCCCAAAAATTTGCCAATAAGGGCATGTTTGGTTAGATACTCCACATCTTCCGCCACCGAGTCTGGTTGAACCACTAGAACTAGCCTGGATTCACATCGTTCCAAACATCCATTGTTCTTTAACAAGTGGTTCCCGACATGCACTAGAAAATCATGTTCCTTCCAGTCATTTTTAGATGAAAAAACATCACGAGCATGCACTCTTTGTGTCGGAGCCGATGCCATCACGATATTCCTCCAATTTTTCAGACCTCCTTCGAAAGCTGCTGCCATCCTCGCAGAGCAATTTTTCTTCATAAAACCCTAACAGAGTAGTTTTTCCTCATCAAACCCTAGCAGATATCCAAAGTCATACAATTTTGATTTCCTAATATAATAGACATATATATATATATATATATATATATATATATATATATATATATATATATATATATATATATATATTTGTAAAACATCCCATAAGGGATGCCACTTTCGGGTAAGACCCAAGGAGGCAGGGGTATCCATTCCGCAAAAATTTCCCAGGGCTCGAACCTAGCCTACCACCTTTGACATACTCAAGGAGCAAACAAACACACAATAAGATTAAAAATAAATAAATAAAAATAAAAATAATAAAATAAAATAAAAAACATGCTCCTTGAGTGTGTCAAAAAGATAAAGCACAACCAAACACACACACAATAAGATAAAAAAAAACACAACACGAACCACATAGAAAAAAAACAAGAACAACAAAACAAAACACAAACATGACAAAAACAACAGAACACTACAAAGACATAACCAACAAAAACATGAAAAACAAAAACAACCAAAACCTAAAAAATTAAAAAATAAAAATAAAAATAAAACAACCAACAACAGACAATAAACAAAAACAAAAAACATAGAAAACACTCACACACAAAAACACAAATTAACACAAACATACAGAAACACAAGAACAAGAAAAACAATAAAAAAACACAAAACAACAAAAACACAAGAACAACAAAAAACAACACAAAGAACACAAAAACAAAACAAAACAAAAAACACACACACACCTCAAAAAACTAAAAAAAAAAACAAAAAGGAAAAAAAAATTGAACATAACAATGACCTTTCTAGACCAAAAGACTTTTAAGGCAAGAATCAACAGAGGAAACAAAAGAAAGAATAGTTTGAGCTAGGGAACTAAAATACCCTGACCGAACCAAAGAGAAGCAAAAATAAAGCAAGAAGAAACTAGGTACCTTTAGAACTAGAGCCATCCAAAGAAATGATAGAAAGAAGAGCTTCCCTTATTTGTGAAGCCCACCATCTAGGAGGGTGGCCATAACAAGTAAGATCACCTTTGTCCAAAGCCCAATTAGCTAAAGCATCAACATTCTTGTTTTGATCTCTGACCACATGATTGTAATCAACTTTCAAAAATCCCATCTGGATTAATTGAATCTTCTCAATAATTATTTTTATTCTCCAATCAACCTTATGATTCTTAGAAGAAGTCTTCAAAATATTAATCATGAGTTGAGAGTCAGACTCAACTAACACCTTTTCCCATCCAACCTTAGTAGCCTCTTGAAGGCCTCTGAGGATACCATACCCCTCAGCAAGGTTATTGGAAATAATACCCAAATTCTCAGCAAAAGTAAAAACTAAGGAGCCATCTGAAAGTCTACCAATTCCTCCCTCACTAGCTTTTCTAGGGTTCCCTCTAGAGGCTCCATCAGTATTGACTTTTCCAAAATCCTTAGGAGGAGGTTGCCAATTTCTTGTCCTATCCATCTTACAAATACTCACATTCCCTTTAAGTTGGTTGCCCTTAGAATATTTAATCTTCAATCTTTGCATCACTTGATCCCATCTTTGGTGGGAGTTTTGGGGGTGATTAAGGAGTTGATGGACTGATTCAACTAAGTTGGCTATGGTCTTTTGCCAAATATAGTGAATATCCTTCCTATCTTGATTAAAAATTTGGTTGTTCCTTTCATTCCAGATATTCCAAAGAAGAATGGTAGAACCCATCCAAACTAACTGCCTAATAAAATGATCAACACCCTCTTGTTTAGGCCAATCCCTCCAAATTTGTTCAAAAGTAAAAAAATTGGACCATTGTAAGCCAAGTAAAGTGGCCATTCTCCTCCATAGCTCAGAGGCTAAAGTACACTCAATAAAAATATGGTTGAGAGTTTCTACATTCTCTCCACACATTTCACATCTAAAAGGGCCATGAAAACCATGCTTCATAAGTTGCTCACCAGTAAGCACCCTATGATGCAATAAAATCCAAGTAAAGAACCTCACCTTAGGCTAGAGATTTTGAGCCCACAACTGAGAAAATATGTCAAAATATTGGTTGGGATTATTATGGCATAAGGTCAAATAACCTTGAGCAACTAAATACTCACCCTTAGTAGTGTTGTTCCATCCAAAACAATATTTTTCATGGGACCAAGAGAGAGATCTCATATGAAGGATGCCTTGGATATCTTGTCTTTGCCTTTCTAGGATTTGAATAGGCCAGTCCTCAATAGGGATCCAATATCTACCAACCTTTGAATTACCAGTATGGTACCGACAGTAATTAGCCACCTTTATCCAGTTAGCTCGGTGAAGCTCCTCCATCCAAGGCCTCCAATCGGGAAACTGAGTTATCAAAGGCTTGTGACCATCCCAAGAATCTGTCCAAAAATTTACCTATTGACCATTATGAATGATCCAAAATAAAATTTTCTTTATCAAATCCTCACCATTCTTAAGAACTTCTAAAATGGGAGAACCTTTGGTAGGAAGTTGATAGCGAACAAGGTCTTCAAGACTTTTGTTCTCAACATATTTAGCACGAAGATTATTGGCCCAAAGAGCATTGGGGTTATGCAACATCCTCCAATATAATTTAGTAGCTAAAGCTTTGTTGTTATTAATAGAAGACCGGAATCCTAACCCCCCTTCATTCTTAGGAAGACATAAAGTGTCCCATTTCACCAAGGCCCATTTTATTTTCTCCTTAGTACCACTCTAGAGGAATCGATGACTGATTTGATCCAGTTCTCGAAGAACAACCTTTGGGATATTCAACATGAAAGAAACATAAATAGGAATAGCTTGAAGGACTGATTTTACCAAGGTGATTCTACCCCAAGAAGAAAGCCACCTGTTGGTCCACTTTCCAATTTTCTTCTTGACTTTGTCCAACAACCAATTCCAATATTTTTTTTTTGCCTTTGAATATTGATGGGAATACCTAAATAAGTGATCGGAAGGGAGGTCTTCTTATATCTTAATTTATCCAAGACCATGGATTCCTGTCTAGCAAAGCAGTGAAAGAAAATAACTTTAGATTTATCTTCATTGATCAACTACCCAGTAGCCTTAGAAAAATAGCTAATGATTTGCTTAATATTAGAAGCTTCCTTAACTATAGCTTTACCTAAAAGAGTAGAGTCATCAACAAATTGAAGATGAGAGATAGGTCTAGCTCCATGAGCAATGGTAACTCCCTCAAGGGTTTTGTTTTCCCTCTTTTTGGTTATAGTCCTACCCAAGCATTCAGCAAGAATGATGAATAAATAAGGGGATAGCGGGTCACCTTGCCTAATACCTATGGAAGATAGGAACGACTGAGAAGGCTTGCCATTGATAAGAACTAAGTAGGAAATTTAAGAGATACATCCCATAATCCAATCCATCCAATCCTTAGAGAAACCAAATTGCCTCAAAACTTTGATAAGGAAGTGCCAATCCACTCTATCATAAGCTTTGGATAAGTCTAACCAAATGAACATGGAAGGAGATTTTTGCATATCCATGGAATGGATGGCTTCTTGAGCAAGAACTATCTCATATACTATTTGACGCCCTTCCACATAACCCCCTTGTTCAGGGGAAATAATCTTATGCAAAAGAGGCTTCAACCTTTCTACCATGATCTTAGTAATGATTTTGAGAAGAATATTACATAAAGCAATAGGTCTAAAAGCTGAGATATGATCAACCTCTTGAGCTTTTGGAACAAGAGTAATATAAGTTTTATTGATAACCTTCAAAATTTCTTTGGCTTTCTTGGCTTCTTCCACCACCTCTAATAAATCAACATGAAGGATATCCCAAAACTCTTGGTAGAACTCAATGGGAAAACCATCAGGACCTGGGGTTTTCCCTTTTTGCATTTTAAAAACTACCTATTGAAGCTCATTGATAGTAACAGGAGTAGTCAAAATAGATTTCTCCTCAAAAGTGATAAGAGAAGGGATTGCTTTAAGAGAATTTTTTTGAGAAGCTAATTCAAGAGGAGTAACAACAAAAATATTGGAAAAGTAATCGACAACAATAGAGTTCATGCCATCCCAAGTATAGACAACATCTCCAGAATCTGATTTCAGGGAAGAAATAAAGTTGTGAGATATTTGAGCTAGAAGATATTTGTGGAAGAAATTTGTGTTTTGATCTCCTTCTTTGAGCCATTGAATTCTAGATTTTTTCTTCCATAATAGTTCTTCTCTTTTTCCCATTCCTCTAACTGAGTTGCGAGTTTAATTTCATCTACACTTCTTTTCTCTGAGAGGTCATCTAAACAAATTTTCTTATTCAAATTTTCATGTTGAGCAACAACTTCATATTTTTTTATGAACATCCCCAAACTCCTTCCAGTTCCAAGTCTTGATTTTGGATTTAATGTATTGCAGTATTTTGGCAAAATAGAACATCTTAGTCCCATACCTAGGCTTACCTTCCTTCCACCATTGTTGCACACAAGGTCTAAATGAATTGTCTCTGAGCCACATTAATTGAAAATAAAAAGGAGAGAAACTCACATTGGTTTTCCACATTTCCACCATGACTGGCCAATGATCCGTACCAACATTGTTAAGAGTCTTCACTTTAGGAATGTGACCATGGATTAAGAAATTTTTAGAGAGAAAAACCTATCCAATCTCTCCATTATACAAGCTAAGCCTTACCTTATGTTAGACCAAGTCATAAGGCCATTATCTGGTTGGATGTCCACAATATGGAGGTTTACAATATATTCACTCATGAGGTCAGTGCTTTTGTCCAAATTTATATTTCCCTCCATTTTCTCATCCAAAGAGAGGATGGTATTGAAATATCCTCCGATCAATATCCAAGCTTCAGGAAAATGAGAGATATTATGAGTTATATCCTTCCACTGTCTTATTTTTTCCTCCAAAGCATTCGAAGCATAAACAATAATGCAAAGCATAAGTTGGTTAGAATGTCTAATTTGAATAGCTATAGCCAAAAGACCCCAACTGCAAACCATATGATTAATAACTACCTATTTTGGGTCCCAAAGATAAGCAATGTTACCCATATCAAGCTTAACAATAGGATTTCCATCAGTTGCTTTAAGATATCCTAACTCTGTTTTCCTAGGATCAATATTTGGTATTATTAGAGGTTTATGGGAAGCCCTAATATTAATATTAGCATTGAGTTGAGGCTATCCACCATGAAGGGCATCCCTAAAATTCATTTTTGGTGTTAAGTCTTCGAAATTCTTACCCTTGACAAGAGTTTCACAATAGATTTATTTTGTGGGTGCACCTTAGCACCAAATTCACTTGATATCTGAGCCATTTTTTGATTAGCTGCTTAAAACTTGTTTCATGATATCTTTAATACTTTCCCTAGATGCTGTGGAAAGGTATGACTTTCACATTTATTTTGAGCAGCAAATTGGAAGTTGTTGTCACTCAAGTTCACAACATGATTTGGTGAAAGATAAATTTCTAACCCATATTGGATCCCATGCAACATATCTTGCTAAAATATTGAGTATAAACCATAAATATATTTACCTCTAGGGCCCAAAGGCCCTAAAAACCAACCTCTAGAGCTGCTTGCACTCGAACCAGATGAAACCCTCACACAAAAACTTGCCAAAAATCTCATTCACACATAGGGATGCACTAGGATCTTTGTTGCTCCAAATGATCTAAAAATTGGTGGAGATGTTCTAGGGTTTTTCAGGCATCTACCATTAAAATTTTAGCTCAATCCAAATCTAGATGAGTGAAATATGGCCGAAACAAATTTGATAGTTTGGGTAGTCCTCCGAAAAGCGTCCCTCCTCCAAGAGATATATCCAGAGTACTCATTTTTATTTATATTTTACTATTTTAACAACTTACAAATAATACATAGCATTAAGTTAATATATTTTGTTTGATTTTATGACATTAAAAATAATTAACTAAATTTTAATAATATTGAAAATTATATCTTTATTCTTCACTTTGTGGTAAATTTTCTTGCATTGGCTGATGTATTTATTTTTCTTATAATAATTTTGAGACAAGTAGATTTATTTGAGGGATTTTTTTTCCTACAGGTTTTCTTCATTTTTTTGGTTATGAAAGATCATTTTGTACATGTTTACCTAATATGGCTATATATTTGTCCGGACCCATATGTCCCTACCTACCAAATTTGTGCTTATGGAGGTGTTAGTGCATTTTAATATGTTGTGCATTAGTTATCCTAGTACTTAGGATAAGCTTGCTTAGGTAGGTATTTTCTTATAGATGCACATGATGCATATCATTGTTGGCAAGAACATGCAAATTAAATGGACTATTTAATAGAGCACCATCTAGATGGATTTCAACATTTAATTTGGCCTTAGCTTTGCTTATAGTATTTAATTTGGCCTTATATCTTCTTCTATTACAATATTGAATGCTTTCCTATAAATACCCATCTCATAATTACAATTAAGAAAATAATAGAGATTGAAGAATGTGAGATTGAATGAAGCTTTCAATTGTAATTTTTTATATTTTTACCTTCTATACTAGAATAAGTTTATTATTGCTTATGTAACTTGCTTCCTTCACCTAGATCTTAGGTCTTGTATCTTCACCTCAATCTATAGATAAATATCACAAGAATAGCATCCAAAAGGTCATTTAAATTTATAAAAGAAGCAAAATCCTTCATTGATCTAAACCATCCAAGAGTGTCACTCTTTTAAAGTTGATATATTTTTTTTGATAAGTAAAAAATATATATATTTATATCAAACAGGTTTTTTAGGTTGACCCAAAATATTTTAACAAAAATAGCGTAAAGTTGAACACCAAAACTAGAGACCAGAAAAGGATCCTCGACCTTCTAACATAACTAGCCAACCACGGCTTACAACAAAAACAACATGAAGCCTCAGAACAAGAAAACAAAAAACAAATAAGATAACCGCAAAAAGACAATGAAAAATCCCCAGGGATCATGAACCAAACCCATAGACAGGTCTTTTGATCATCCCGCCTCAAAAATTTCTTGGGATGGTCCACATCACTCCTCCTCTGCATCCTCCTCATTCTGCTCCTTGTCATTCTCTTGGTCATCGGCATCTTCGATCACTTCCTTAGCGCTTTGGAAGCCCTCATTGAAGAAGACTTTGGTGAGGGCATCAAGGATCTCTTCGGTCTGCTTGGCCATAGTCGCTAAGGAGGTTAGAACAAAGTGTTTGAGAACCATGATGTTGATGTCATGCCCCTCTTCCTCTAAGTCAATGCTGATGGCTTTAGAGCTTCCCAGAGCAAGCTTGTTCCTTAACCTAGCAAAGGATCTAGTGGATCCTTATAGTTCGTCAATATTCAGCCTCTTTTTGGTCAGGCCGCCTCTTGTGGCTGCTTCAACGTCACGTTTCTTAGTAGGAGACCCCGCGTAGGCCTTGGGGAAACTGGCCCTGGGGCAGGGGTCTCGGTGGGCGAAAATTCCGAAGGTTTGGGATGGGGCGAAGTAGCAAGGGTAAACTTGTAGATAACCTTAAAAAGGCTCTGGTGCATGGGCATTGCTGAACCTTTCTTACTACGACATGAATTAATAGTGTAATTCATGGAGTTCAAGAGGAATTGAGGTATGCTGATAGGGTTAATGTCACAAAAAAAATTAATGAAAGCATAGTGAAAACTTAGAAGGACCTTACCAGGATCCTCTGTCGTAATGAACTCCATGACATTTTTCATCACGAAATTCCAGGGGGCAGGAATATCAACCCTTGTTAATCCGTTCTTCGCCTCCTTGAATATCTTCTGATTGTCCTTGAATTCATGCAGCTCGACCTCCCAGTTGTGCTTTTGCCTATGGATCGAATGACCCTTTGTCGTCTGCCCAATAATGGTTGCCAACAAATTAATGTCGACCATAATTTCTTGCCCGTGGACCACAATCTGCCCCTCATCCCAGGACTCCTTTACCTTGGCGGTGATGCTATCATTAGGACCAGAGAACAGGTCAAAAAATTGCGTAAGCCTCCTCTCAGTGAGGATGGCTTGCGCAGCAGGCTCCATAACCACCATACTGGGCTCAATGTAGGTCATAGTGACTTTGCCTCTGTTAACCTCTACCTCTTGAATGACCAAGCAGGATGATGTACTCTCAAGCATGGACTGAGGGAAAATGTGGTAGATGTTAATACTCTTTATCTGGATTAAAAAGACCACATCATTAGAGAAAGTGCCAAACCAGAAGGCCAACCACCGCCTATCAGCCACCCGGACATGATATCGGTATGGGAAGAAGATGCCATATCGACCTTCCTCTAGAGAATGATGGAGCTCTTGGGGTGCCACCATCTCACATGTCGAGCAATGGTGAGTAGATTTTCCCATACATCCACATCGTTCGAGTGGTATTTTGGGCTCTTGTCACTAGGCTCATGTCGTCTGAGGACAAACCATCGCATACCAGCCACGTGGGATCCATGCTGTGAATCTAACTTGGCATAGGGAAATTTATCCTCAACACCCTTAGTCTTGAGACAATAAGGATCACTCTGAGCGAGATTCAAGGATGTCAGAGGTCTAACCAAGCTGGTGAAGCTGAGACGGCCCCATGCCACCTCATCAGGCGAGAAGCTGAAAGAGCTATCGGCCCAAGGCGCAACCTGTATGGGAATGCCAATCCTAGGGAATCCAACCATCGGGTAATTGAGGTGCCAACGAAAAACCTACCTACACGCATGGTAGTCTAGCCAATCTGCCTTGGCAAATCTGATAGCTTGAGGAGACTGACACTGCCACCCCTTAGCCAATTTCTTGAACCAACTTATCTTGCCATGCAAGACAAACCAACTTGTGATCCCCATCAGGCACCACGTTGCACCTCATCTTGGATAATCCCTTCCATGTTCAACGAAAGGTCATATGTCCATGTGATCAATCTATCAGTGTCAACACCTAAATTTTCTAACTTGTTTGCCACCTTGTTGGCTTCACGAAAGACATGGTGGGCCATGTTGTCAGTTCTGGTTTTTAATAGGATCCTTGCTTCCCTTAGGCAAGACTCAAATTTCTAGGGATGATCCTTATAATTGTTGAGGAGATTGATGATCTCTTGGGAATATCCTTCCACAATTAGCTGCTCTTGGACATTTTTATCAAGGTGTAGTCCATGCCAGACAGCTCTAGCCTCGACCACTTTGCTAGTTGAGAATCCTAGGGGTTCTGCAAAGGCCATGACAATTTGACCCTGATGGTTTCGAACAGTCCTGCCAGCCCTAATGCAACCCATATTGCCTTTGGCTGCGCCATAAAAATTCAACTTAAGGCAATCGATAGGGGGAGGGATCCACCAGACCTCGCATCTAGAATTAGTCTTGCCATGACCATCTTGCCAGGGTAGACTCAGGGACTGGGCTAGAAGTTTTTTTCCAGAGGGGACAAATTGAGCCTCAATAGAAGACGACAATGAGTTTTCTCTGGCAAAGGTAAGGATTTTATTCATAATGGATCCTGTATCTTTGGAAGACTCATTAAAGATTCTAAATTTCCTTTCAATCTAGACCTACCACAAGAAGTGGTGGAGACTGATCTTCCACATGAAACTCAATTGTGTGTTGATGAACGATTTTGGCCATTGTTAGAAAAAGTCATTGATGGAACCAGGTATGACCTAGGCTATGTTGAAGGCTTGAAGGATGCTTCTTAGGATTGTAGAGATAATGGGTCAATCAATGAATAGGTGTTGGATGGATTCCCAGTCTGCCTTGCACAAAAAACACCTGTTATGAATGGACAAACCTCATTTCATCATATTGTCAATAGTAAGAATTTTCCCTTGGACGACCAGCCAAGTAAAAAAGGATATTTTGGGGATAATTCCCTTGATCCAAACTAATTGAGTCTAGAATCGAGGAGTATCAGGATGTATTAGTAGATTGTAGATGGATTTTACTGTGAACATCTCGTTGTATGTCGCTGTCTATCTCATCTGATCATCACTCGGAGTTGTGGGAACAAACTGATGTTGCAAAATACTATTGAGATTATGAGTCGCTGCCTCCAACCCTCGAATGACTATGGGCTTCCAACTGAGTTTGCCCCTATCCTGTCTTAAGAAGTCAGCCACCTTAGACCCAAACCTCTCCAAAGTGAGGTTTCTTAGTTGGGCCAACGTGGGATCAGTACTAAGGGCTTCTGCCCCTGCCCATCTGTCCTCCCAAAAGTCAAAATTTTTCCCATTTCCAAGGATCCACATCATGCCTTTTCTTAGCACATCCTTGCTAGACAAGATTGCTTTCTAGAAGGAGGAAACATGGGTTGAGATGGTGTTTCTCAGGAACTCAGTGCCTTGGAGATACTTCTAGTTAAGGATGGTGGTCCATTCATTCCTTTCATTGGAAACCAGATGTCAGGCTTGTTTCGCAATTAAAGCTGAATTGAGAAGAGAGACATTCCTCAGGCCTAGCCCTCTGTGATCCTTAGGTCTACACACCTTGTCCCATCCAACCAGGTGGATTCGTTGCTTTTCTTTTGAACCAAACCAAAGGAAATTCTTTTGGCATTGTTCAATCAACTGGTAGACTCTAGAAGGTGCTTTGAAAACTGATAAGAAGTAAACCAAAATAATTTGAAGGGAGGCCAAGGTTAAAGTGGCCTTACCTTCTTGGGATAGTAAGTGGCCCTTCCACTCGACGAGCTTCTTTTGGATCCTCTCCAGGACAATGTTCCACATCAAAATAGTCAGGATCCCCGTGAACAGGGGAAGACCAAGGTAAGACGTAGGGAGAGTGGAAGTGGAACACTCTAGGATTCTAGCAATTTTAATTTGCTTGGGAAGGGGGTGTTAAGAAAAAACACCTTGCTCTTGTTGAAATTGAATTTTTGCCCTACCACATCTTCATAGAGTTTAAGGATATGCCTGATGTTCTTGGCCTCTGCCACCGACACCACAGTCAACAATAAGGTATCATCCATGAATTGCTGATGGGTAACCAAATCCATGAGGGATGTAGCTTTAATACCTAAGATTAACCCTGAGATACATGCAACTTTGATTGATCTTCCTAAGGCTTCAATCACTATGATAAACAACATAGGGCTAATAGGATCCCCTTGCCTGAGCCCCCTCTAGATTTGGAAGAACTCAGTCGAAGACCCATTGACCAACACTAAGAACCAAGGAGAGCGAATGCAACAGCTGATAAGTCTGACCCAGTCAGAATGAAACCCAAATTTCAATAAGATGGCATTCACAAAGTCCCAGTTGACACGGTCAAAGGCCTTATTCATGTCAAGTTTCAGTGCTAAGGCAACCTTCTTGGTCTGGGAAGCAGAGTGAAGAGCTTCATGGACAGTGATAATTCCATCCAGGATCGACCTTCCTTGAACAGAACTGCCCTGGTAGGAATCAATAATCTAAGGAAAAATCCCTTTCATACGATTTGCAATGGCTTTAGTGAGGATTTTGTATAACACATTGCAAAGGTTGATTGGCCTAAAGTCAGTTATGAACTTAGGAGCCGGTCCTTTCGGAATTAGGGCTAAAAAGGTAGAGTTGTAGCTTCGAGGGATATGCTTAGAAGCTTGGAATTCCTAGATGGTAGAACACACCTCATCTCCTAGGATGTCCCAATACATTTGAAATAACCTGGGAGGAAATCCATCAGGGCCAGGGGCCTTGTCAGGGTTCATGGAGAAAAGGGCCTCCTTGATTTCCTTGTCAAAAAAGGGAGCTGTGAGCATTTGGTTGGCATCATTCTCGATCCTACGGGGGATGAATTGGAGCAAGGAATCCCGAGCAGCTTCCTGATAGATAGGTTCCTCACCAAGAAGAGCATTGAAATAGGACAAGTCTTCGTGCATAATTTCATTATTGCCTCGAGAACTGGAGCCATCAGGTTTAATTACCTCTTTGATATGGTTGTTGCTTCTGTTTTTTATCGTGGTGACATGGAAGAACTTGGAGTTAGTATCTCCATATTTGAGCCATAGGGCCCTAGAATTCTACCTCTAGAAAGTCTCCTCACTATCCAAGATATTGTGAAATTCTGCCAAAAGTTTCCTCTCTTTGAACCTGGTCTCTTCATCTAGCTCTCCATGCTGGATCTTGCTGTCAATGGCTTTCAATTTTTCGCTCACAATATTTTTGTTTTCAAAAATGTTTTCGAACACTTCTTTGTTCCAAATCTTGAGATTGTTCTTGACCACTTTCAGCTTTTGGGTAAGTTTTTTTCTTGACCACTTTCAGCTTTTGGGTAAGTTTGTAGGAGGGACTTCCCCGAAAGGGTTGTTGCCACCATTTGATTATTCTATTTTTTAGGTCTGAGTGCTTGACCCACGTTGCCTCGAATTGAAACGAATGATTGCCATTGGAATTGGAGGTTTGAGGAACATACAAAAGGATGGGGTTATGATTAGACCCAACCTTGGTAAGGGAGTACAAAGAGGATTCTCCAAAGACCTGGATGGCTTCCTATGATAGCAGGACCCTATCTAGCCATTCTTGGATGAGTTTGATGCCCAGTCACCTGTTGCTCCAAGTGTACTTAGCATCCTTAAGCTTGACGTCCATCAGTTCATGTGAGTGGAAAAAATAACTAAAGTCCTCCATGCTCCTAATTGGGAGACCTATTCCCCCCTCTTATCAGATGAAAATAGGGGGGTGTTAAAGTCACCTGCAATAATCCATGGGATGTCCTGGAAAGCCATGCTCATGTGACTCAGATGCTCCCACAGCCTGCCTCTTCCTTGCATGGTGTTGGGCACGTAGACATTCGATAAGATCCATGACTTATTGCTGGTTATATCATAAAAAAATATGGTTAGGATGATGTCATCTGCCTGAATGACACTACCTTCCACTTTTTTGGGGTCCCATAGGACCATAAGGCCCCTAGAGGCTCATCTAGCTTGCTTGAAGACCATTTCCCTTGTTTCCAAATTTTACGAGCTAGAATCTTGGACCACACTTCATCTGTTTTCATTTCTTGGAGAATAAGGACTGAGGGGGAGGTCTCTTTCCTTAATGCCTTGACTGCTCTCTACTTGGGCAAGCCATTAAGGCCTCTCACGTTCTAGGAGAGGACATTCATTTAGACTACTTTGAATTCCTCCCTCTTCCCCATCCTTGGGGTGGGGGAGGTTTGCTGGTCTTGTTAGCCTCGAAGAGGGCCATGTCTTGAGGCACTAAAGTGCTTTGTTTTCTGTTTGCTATTTCATTTTCTATTTTCATCCTATAATGTTCTGCATCTGGGATTCTTCCCCTCCTCCTTTCACTGCCAAAGTCTATTGAATTAGTTGAACTACGGGTTTGCTTTGGGCTAAACTTTGGGGGAGGGTTTTGTTGCTGGGTTGGGCTGGAGCAACCTTCGCCCACTATTGGATCTACCCTATCTACTCTACTTCCATGCTCATACCGATCCCCTCTGACTCTAGGGGCATGCCATAAGAATATTTTGGGGGTGGGTAAGGAGAGGACCTACAAGGGGAAGGACGAGGGGAAACAAGAGTTTCAGGGAGCCCTGATGTTGGTCCTTCTTCAGTAGATCTAACCATTTCAATGGTAGTCTGAGCAAGGATTTCAAAGTAATTAGGGTCAGAAAAGGAAGGACTAACCTGGGTAGCCTATTCAGGATCCACATGTTGTTTTCATTTTCCTTTCTGATGAGCAGAGTCTTATTGCGATTTCTTCTAGTAAACGTCTTTGTGAGCTACTTTGGTGGGCTAGGACCAGGGTCGAAGGGGCCTTCCCTGCCCATTTGCATTAGGGCCTTTTGGATTATTCCTATTTGGTGCTTCCTTGATGGCAACCAAGTTTGGGCACTGATTCCTCAGGTGTCCTTGGGTTTTGCATTCTGAGCAGAAAGCCAACTTGTTTTCGTATTCAATGGGTTGCCTTCTTGAGTATTCCCTATATTCTAGATCTATGAAGGACAGGAGCTCGGACTCCAGATTCATAGTTACACACATCCTTGCATGCGTCATGCAAGATCTAGCTAGGGTGGGGTTGTCAATAATGACCAGATCCCCAATGAATTTGGTGATTCCTCTCAGGAAGTATTCATGGAAGAAATGGGCCGATAGGTTGGGAAGCCTGACCCAGATGGGGGCTGATTTAATGCTTTGGATTTCAAGGTCGAAGTCATCTCCCCAAGGCCTAAGGAAGAGGCTTCGCCTACCTAGGAACCACGACCCGCCAGAGAGGATTCGGTTTGCATCTTCCTTATTATGGAGTTGGATCATGAAAAATCCTCTTGTCATTACAATAATCTCCATGCTTCTTGCTAGGCACCACTTGGAGTAAGCCCAGGTCCTTACTGTTTCTATGTCGGGCCTTTCACCTAGAAACTTGCCAATGAGGGACGAGGTTTCAAGGGATAAAAAATATTCCATGGTAGAGACAACAACCCTGAGCTTGTTTTTGTCTAGGGAGAGAGGAGGGAGAGTTTTTGAAAGCATGGTCTCCTTACCTTTAAGGGTTTGAGCAAAGGACAATCTCCTAAGAGGGGCCCTAGCTTGGGTCCCTTTGTCCGGGTCTCTATCAGGTGGGTCCACATCCCACCTTTTTTCAACAGGGATCGATGTTTGAGGGCCCTCAGCATCCTTAGTGGCCTTTGAATCCTCACCATCCTTGCTCAGCTAGCTTGGGGCACTGCCTTCCAAGTTCCCTGCTTCGCCTGATCCGCCTGGTCCTCCTGGCCTGCCTGCTACACCTGCCCTGCCTTATTCCATTGTGTTCGGTTTTTAAAGTTGATATTTAACTATGTTAGAGTCCTAATTATCCATAGAACATAATTATGAATCACTATTGAATTAAATGTAAATAACATAAGGTCCTTACAAAATCTATCATGAAGAGTAAATATAGTTGGAGCATACGCTTTATAAATACAACTTTGATATTTCCTCTTTCCTATAAAATCAAATACAAACAATCTAATTTCTTCTTTATTATAGCATTTGTTCATTCCATTTACAATTATCCCATATTATTGTAATATGTTCAAAATATCGTGTAGTAGCTACCGCTATACAATCCCATATATTCCAAATATTTTTGAATGAATTTGTGCATTCCTCAATACTTATTTTTTGCTTCTTATATTGAAATTAATTTTAACTATAATTATCAATTAATTCCTTGATAACTCATTTTAGGGGCCTTATTCACACCTCTAATATTCCAAGATACAATATTCATCATCATTTTTATTCTTATTTATGGTATTAGCCCCACTTCTTGGCAATGCTTATGATATATTTTTTAGTTTTCCAACTCAATATTTGCTTGTTTCCTTTTTTCTTTGTTCCTACATTGAGTGTATTTTCAATTCCCACTAATGCTTTCATCCTCATAAATTTCTTCAACTTTTCTAGACTATTCACAATGTGACTTATCATCTATTATTTTATGCTTCTCTAAAAATCTTGAGTTAAAGAATAACATTAAAAATATATATTTTTTATGCTACCATGGAAACCCTTTAGTGGAATGGCCATCCTCCATAGTCCTTACTTTCTTATACTTTCATAAGGACCCTTAATTGTAATGGATATTCTCTATACCACTTTCTTTACTATGCTTCCTGAAACTACTAAAAAAATGCTAAGACATACATTCAACATCAAAGAATCTACTACATTTGTATTGAATTCACAAAATATGTTACACTGTGATTTCCTTTTTACAAATTTACCTTGAAGGCTACAATGGGGTCTTCCCTAAGGAATCCCTTTCTGATTTATAACAAAAGTAGCACGATTCATCCTTTTAGGTTCCTCGATGTAGGTGGGCTTCTTGCTCGTGGGCCACCGCTTGTTGGATATGTCCTTATGCTTTGTTGGACCTGTCAACCTATAAAATCCTATTAGTGTATTGGGAAGTCTGCCTTAGTCAAACCCCATAGTTATGAAGACAATAGACTCATAAAAGATGTTAAAAACATGAAAATAACTACTAAAAATAACATAAAACTATAAATTAAGCTATTCTTACCTACCCTGGTGATTCTGGTGCTTGTAGCAGAGGTTCACACACCTGGTGTGCGAACCAGTTGGTTCACACGTGTGAAGTTTGAACTTGTCCTTTTTCAACTAAAATTACTAGATGGCTTCCTGGGTTGTCCTAGGGTGGTTTCTGCTTTGAATTTTATCTGGTTCATCTTCTAAAGATACACTTTTTATGGAATTATCAACTTGTATCACTCACAAATAATGTTATAAAAGTGATAAATCGATTGTGATTTTTGTATGATGGTTGTGTAATGGATGCAATGGCAGTAGTGATTTTTGCAGAGTTTTGGTATGTAAAAAGTTGGTTCTTGTTAAAAGGTGAAAATGGCCTTCTATTTATAGAGTGAGCCAAGGTGATAGAAAGGGGATGAGGTGTCCCCTGTGAGGTGGTAATGGAGAGGGACAATGTGCGACTTTTAGGTGTCTACATTTTACCCTTTTGTACTAGATTGTGTGAAAACATGGTTTAGTACAAAAACTGATGATGTGAATTGATGGGATGATTTGGAAGGCAAAGAACTTACGACTGATGAATTGTGGATGATTGTGAGAAAGACACATTGATAAAATGATTTGTGATTGGATAAAACACCTTGTAGTATTGTAATGATTGCTTTTGGGGGAAGGTGCAAGATTGCCTTGTATTATGATCAATTTAAGGTGTTCCAAATTGTGGAAAGAACAAATGCCTTTATCTATTTTTGCTTTTGATTGATTGATGAGCTCTTTTGACAATATTTGGCAAATCATTGGAGCCATGGGGTATAACTTTGAGGAGATTCATTCACAAGTGGTATTACGACTGCCACCATGAATATTGGAATCCATGAGGTGTCTACAGTCAAAGGCATTTGGAGATTTGTCAAACATTGATTTATTTTGGATTGGAGTTTTGATTTAGAAGAAAATTTTCATTTTTTGTATCTGGACTTAAGATAACCTTCAAAAAAAAATTTCTTAGGCATTTGCTATATCCATGATTTGATATTTTGTTGTTTGACCAAGTTCAAGGTAAACTTGATGTTTTGGATGATTACCCCCTCAAGTGATGAATTGGCGATAAAGGAGATGGATATTGGCGATGAAGCGGTTGATGAAGGTGAAGGTGATAATTTACACAATTTGAGTGAAAATCAACAGAAATTGATAAAGGGACAAACATTTCAAGGAAATTTTGTATGGGTGGCATAATTTGGAGTGGTTGTGGAAGGTTCACACTCCACACATGTGAACCAATTTGTTTATACACCTAGCATGTGAACCACTCAGTTCACACGTGTGGGGTGTGAACTCGAGGGTAATAAGGTTTTTAAGGGCAAAAAGATGATTTTGACATCATTTTCGCACAAAGACGACATTGGATAGGTGGAAGAGAGTGGAAAAAGAATGGTTTACTACCAATTTGCAAAATGGACAGGTCGATATGGCTAGTGCATCAGTGAGCACGAGCTTGGGGGTGGGAATGCCATAGGTAAGCATTTTATCTTGTCTCGATAATTGTGCAATTAGAGAGGGTTTGGAAATTTGATTTTTTCACCTTAAATGGTATAAAATGAATGTGGGGGCATGAACGGGTTAACATTTGTGCACTTTGTGTAAACAGGGGAAAATGGGTATCCCGATATGTTTATTTTTTTGGCCTCATTTTAATCGAGGGATGATTTGCATTATTTTTTGTACTTTTTGGAATGTGTTTTGATTTTTTATGCATGCATGGATGGTATGGATGAAATGGGTTTGTGATTTCAAATATGGTCATGTAAACATTTTACCAGTTGGAGTGGTTCACACAGGTGGGGTGCGAACCACTGGTTCGCACAGGTGGGGTGCGAACCAATTTTTTTTATTGTATTTTGTGTGTGACATGAAATGAATGGAATGAATGTGATGGAAAATAAAAATAGATTATGTATTTACAAAAATAATTTTTTTTCCTAATGGTGGCAAAAAATTGTAAAAAATGTATGTGCTTAGATTATGTACAATGATGTGTATGTACGAAACCATGAATGATTTTTGATATGTGATGTGTGTGATGGCCCGTGAAGAAGATATTCGCATGCCATCAACTTCAAAAATGTAGGAAGGCCTTGGAGGATGAGTGGAAGGTAGATGATGGAGCTTGGTTGAGGGAGGTTTAGTTGTATGGTGTGTGGGTAATGCGCAAGGTTCATGTGAACCATGCTTACATTCCAGCATTGTGTGAGAGGTGGGATCCTGATAGGAACACCTTTCATTTACCTATAGGGGAGATTACAGTGACCCTGGAGGATATATACCGCATTTATCGATTACCGATAGAGGGGATTACAGTGATAACGATAGATAAGGAATTACGTGAAGGCATCTTGGATAGGACATTTGGGCATCATTGGCAGCAGATGGATGCCAAGAAGGGGGTATACTATGTGAAGTATTGGAAGAAGCATTTTATTTCCAATCACCATGCGATGGCGATGTTATTGATAGCTAGCCACATGCTACCAGATACTTCAATGTTTAAGTTTCCCTAGAATATGATGGGGATGGTGTATGATATGGTGGAGCGGCAGATAGTGTATGCATGGGCACCCGCATTGTTGGCACAGGTCTACTAGGAGTTGCATGAGATGGTAAGGATAGAGAGGAAAAGTATTAGTGTGAGTCCATTACTGTAGATATGGTCTGGTAAGCATATGATGATTTTGAGACCTATCCACTTGACATATGAGGTGCACGAGGTAGATGGAAAGGATGTACCCTATGCAATGAGTTAGAGAGGATAAGGAGTCAAATAAGAGGAGAGTGTGGGTAGGTGATTTTATGTATCACCAGGAGGAGCTAGGGTGATTTACCATAGGTTAGGTGAGGTGGAGGCCATGGCTAGGAGGACCTGATTAGGGTGAGGATGCAATGAAGTTGGCATGCATTCGACAAGCTCGATGGATGGTGGAGAAGTATGTGTGGTATATGGAGTACTTTGTTGGAAATTTAAGTTAATTTGAGGTATTTTATATTGTCATTGATGTCACATGGATCATTGATGTCACATGGATCATATTTGGTTTTGGTGGTAAAAGCACTTCATAGATAATCATCTATGATATTTTGGAGAGCATGGACATATACAGGGTTTTTATGAAAACCAAGGAAGGAAAAATAAAATATTTTATTTAAAACCATGGTGGGCTTATATGGAAAGGTATTTACTTAAAATCCAAGGTGGAATTTTGTTTCATCGAAAAAGGACCTCCGATGATGAAGATATTAAATTTTAAAGTTTAAGTTTAATTTAATGGAGGGCTGACATATGTGCAATTAATGGAGGTTGGCATATATATATATATATGTAAAGGTTTCAATTTATTTCGGAAATGTGGCATATTATATATCTTCGGAAAGCTTATTTCGAGGGATATTTGACTAACATATTTACAAGTAGAAATAAGGTGTGTGCAAAGAGATATTTCTGATTTTGCAAAGGGGTTCAAAAAGTGAAGTTTGCCTTGTTATTTTTCAAGAGGATTAATTCTTTCATGAGGTGACAAGGTATGCAATATTGTGATTTATTTTATTTTATGGTATAAGTGGTTTTGGGAGTGAAAAAAATTAAGCAATGTTTTTATTTATTTTATTTTATGGTACAAGTAGTTTTATGAGAGATAAGGAATTTGTGCAATTAAAGGCCTTGGTGATGATTATTGAAAAGTGGAGTAATGTTAATTATTTTGTGATCTACTAACCCTTGTGAAGATTGGCAAAATAATTTTGTGATTGTGGAAGATTTACAAAGAAGTTTTTTTCATCTTCATAAAAGGTATGGGCATATTCTCCTATTGATTGTTTATGGTGGTTGATTTCTGAAATATCATTTGAGAGAAAATGATTGATTGTGGTTTCCTTTTCGAAAGTGGTTGGTTGAATGCTTCAAGATTTTTTGAATTGAGATTTGTGTCTAAAACTTGTTTTATAAGCATAGTTGTTGAAGCTCATTGGTTGTAAAATAACTTGAGTTATAAAATAACATGAGTATCATTGTTATACGAGATTTGTGGTTGAGCATTGTTGAAAACATTTGAGTTGGTTGATACATACTTGGACTAGGGTTGTGTGAGAAAGAGTTGTTCCTTGTGATGATTGGTTGAGTTGAGTTGATTGAGACTATTCAAGTTATGTGTGAAGTGATTGTTAAAGTTCTATGAAATAAACTATTCCATCATTCTATGTTGAGTTGAGATTAAGGTTAGAACATATTGAGTCTCTAACAATTCTCTTTATGGTTCTATAAGACTTGAATTGAGTTGAGGTTGATTTGAGTTGAGAATGAGATTAGAACATATTGAGTCTCTAACAATTCTCTTTATGCTTCTATGAGTTGATTTGAGTTGAGTTGATATTGATTTGGGTTGAGAGTGAGTTTAGAACATATTGAGTCTCTAAAAATTCTCTTTATGCTTCTATGAGTTGATTTGATTTGAGAGTGATATTAGAACATATTGAGTCTCTAACAATTCTCTTTATGTTTCTATGAGTTGACTTGAGATTGATTTGAGTTGAGAGCATTGTAGATCATTGTTGTCATTCATTGAAAAGTACATTGCCATTTATTATTGAGTTCATTTTGAGTACTACTTGAGCATGATTGATTGAGCCTTTGATAAGGCCTTTGGGATAGATTTGAGGATAGTTTTGAGATAGATTTGAGGACAATGTTGGGATAGATTTGTGGACAGTTTTGGGCAAGTTCTTGGTGAGCTTTCTAGAGTAGTTTTGGGCAAGTTCTTGGTGAGCTTGCTAGAGCAGTTTTGGGAAAGTTCTTGGTGAGCTTGCTAGAGCAGATTTGGGCAAGTTCTTGGTGAGCTTGCTAGAGCAGATTTGGACAGGTTCTGTGTGAGCTTATTATTTAGCATTGGACAAGTTATGTGTGAGCTTGTTAAGAAAATTCTATGTGAGCCTATTAAGTAGGTTCTTAGTGAGCCTATTGACAGAGCTTTGGAGGTGACAAAGTACAAAGGATAGAGTCTTAGTGGATAGATATCCAACATCTAGTATAGTTGAAGATAGGTCTTAGTGAGGAGTCTTCAAGTGGATAGATGTCCACTAGTCAATGCAGTAGAGAGATAAAGTCTTCTAGAAGATAACATAGCCAGAGTAAAATGGGAAAGAGTTCTCTTGTGGAAGATATCCATGAACTTGATATTAGGGTATAAACATCTCATTTGGACAAAGATCCATAAACATTGTAATTGGGAGTGATTCCAAAATATATTGATTGAGAAAGTTTTAGTAAAATATTTTCTTCGTGGAGTACCTCACATTGGGGGAACCACGTTAAATATTGT
The DNA here is from genome assembly GCA_028583015.1 of Wollemia nobilis. Classification (NCBI taxonomy): domain Eukaryota; kingdom Viridiplantae; phylum Streptophyta; class Pinopsida; order Araucariales; family Araucariaceae; genus Wollemia; species Wollemia nobilis. Next base: position 24,652,353 of record JAQPPZ010000541.1, on the reverse strand, counting down.
GTCTCAATTGTGTGTGGTGACTTGTTCTCTTACTTACTACTGATATATGAGTTATTAATGCACACTGCTATATTTAGTTATTGCAATTAAGGACATTAATTGATATTGGTTTGGAAAGAAAGTAAAAAGTGTTCTTATACTGTTCACCCCCCCTCTCAGTACAAGCTTATGTTATTCAATTGGTATCAGAGTGGGTTCCTTCGGAAAGGCTAACAACTTGAGGGCAGATTCTACAAAGAACATAGATGGCTTCACAAAAAGAATTATCTTCAAATAAGGCTCCATTTTTTGATGGTAACAATTATGCTTTCTAGAGCATGAGAATTAAGAACTAATCTATATCACAAGGATATGAGGTATGATATTCACACAATGACACTGAGAGAGGGGGGGTGAATCAATGTAGTTATTTAAAATTCAAAACAACAGCATTCAAAAACTGAAGCACAGAGAACTCTAAAACTAGAAAATCAAATTGAACATGAGAGCACACCACAACACACAATATAACGAGGTTCACCACTTTGGCTACTCCTCAAAATTGACTGCTTGGACTTCAATCCAAATCCAGTCTTTGCAAAATAACAATTTTATAAATTCTTTACCAGCATCCACTGGAAGGAGCACCAACCCCTATACTTTTTTGCTGCAACAGATGGAGCACCAACCCTTGGTACCAAGCACCAACTTGGACTGTAATTAAGATCAATTTAGAATGACATAAAAATGTCTTCACTTCATGCACGAACCTGAATGGTCTGCAATTAACCCAACTCTGCACACTCTCACGGCTCTACTAATTTTTCTCTTGACTCTTTTCTAACCCTCATTTTACAGCAATTTCTCTCAAACAACAGCTACTTAAATTCTCTGTACGATTATTCTTTTATATCTTTTCAATCTTGTATGCAGTCGAATCACATACACCACCTATTCGAATTCTTTTCTCCTCACATAAATTGACTGTTTGAAACCTATAAATACGGCTGTTTGAATTCTTTTCTTCTCTCAAAAATCGACTGTTCGAAACCTAGTAAATACGGCTGTTCGAATTCTTCTAATACGGCCATTTGAATACTTTTTATATTCTGCATATGTGACGCTTTGAATGCAGAAAATACGTCTTGTTCGAATACATGCAAATACGATCTTTCGAATGCTTTTATGATCCTTCATATTCGGCTGTTCGAATGCTTTTCAATCATGCATGTTCAGCTGTTCCAATGCATTTCCAACACCTGTCACGATATAACTGCCAATCTGACTTCAGTTACTTCTTACGTAACTGGTTGCATGATGCTTTTTTTGAATGCTTTTTCTGACACGTGTCACCTTGCATGCCCCTATGAGTTTTACTTGCCAGACTGTTACCTGTTGCGATATCGCGACACTTTTTGAAGCCGTACACTTCATGCCCTTGCTGTCGTGAAATAACGACCATTTTGGCTTTGAAAGATTTCCCTCTGTTCATGTCGTGAAATTACGACACTTCAAACTTTTGCTGACATCATCCTGTATGTTGTTGCGAAATCGCGACATTTTCGGCTTCCAGCAGCTTTCCTTGAACCTTGTCATGAAATCATGACACTTTTAGCTTTTGCTGATGTCATCATCATTCATGTCGCAAAATCATGACCATTTTGGATTTGAAAGCTTTCCCTCTGTTCATGTCACGAAATCGTGACACTTCAAACTTTTGCTGACGTCATCCTGTATGTTGTCACGAAATCATGACGTTTTCGACTTCCAGCAGCTTTCCTTGAACCCTGTCACAAAATCATGACACTTTTAGCTTTTTCTGATGTCATCATCATTCTTGTCACGAAATCATGATGCTTCTGGCTTCCGTACACTCTCCTTTGCCAGCAACAGCGAAAATGGAACATGTCGCGAAATCGCGACACTTTGCTCTTCCGTACAACTCTCCTTGCAAACTCCAGCGAAAATGGAACATGTCGCGAAATTGCGACACTTTGCTCTTTCGTACAACTCTCCTTGCAAACTCTAGCAAAAATGGAACATGTCACGAAATCGTGACACTTTGCTCTTCCGTACAACTCTCCTTGCAAACTCCAGTGAAAATGGAACATGTCACGAAATCGCGACGCTTCAAGCTTCCGTACAATCCTTGCTTCATGCAGTAGTGAAATCGTGACAACTTTGTGCCTTGTGCTTTCGACTTGCTACATCTTAGAGTTTTGCAATTTTGACTGGTAGCAAAATTGCTACACCTTTGTTTCCATAAATTTTGTCATGTAGCGAAATCGCTACACCTTCTTGTTTGTGCTTTTTCACTTGTAGCGAAATCGCTACACCTTCTTGTTTGTGCTTTTTCACTTGTAGCGAAATCGCTACACCTTCTTTGCCCTTCATTTTAACATGCAGCGAAATCGCTGCACTCTTCCGCCTTGAGTTTCAAACTTGTAGCGAAATCGCTACACTTTCTTGACTTAGTGCATTTTCCTCCAACATGTCACGAAATCACGACATCTTTTCACCTTGCTTCCTTCTCTGCCCACATGTCACGAAATCACGACAATTTTGCTTGCATCTTCTCTCTCCTCGGACATGTCGCGAAATTGTGACAATTTGGTGTGCATTTTCTCTCTCCTCGGACATGTCGCGAAATCATGATAATTTGGCATGCATTTTCTCTCTCCTAGTTTATGTCACAAAATCGTGACAATTCTGCATGCAGTTTCTCTCTCCTCGACTATGTCGCGAAATCGCGACAATTTTTCTTTCTGCCTTCGGACCTCTCAACCTGTCGCGATATCGTGATAGAAAACATGTCATGAAATCGTGACAGAAAACATGTCGCGATATCGTGACATTTTTCTTGGTCTTTTCTGCAATTTTTTGACTCTGGGTCACCTTTGTTTTTCTTGAAATTTACTGCACTTGATCTGACTGACCTCTGAACTGCATCAACTGCATCAATCTGTCTGTGTTGACAACAATGACAATACTTTTGCAATGTTTTTGCTGCACCTTTCTCAACAATCTCCCCCTTTGGAATTGTTGGCAACACACTGCAACCTTGCTCAATTTCTTCTCCCCCTTTGCCAATAATACCAAAGGGCTACTGCAGACTCCCCCTGAGTCTATGCACAACATTCTTAGACTTAAAAAGTTTGAATGCTCCCCCTGAGAATGTGTTTCCCATAGCTAGTCAGTGCTTGGGTAGTGTGACTACTCCCAACTTCTTTCGAAGGTATTCAAATACTTCCTTTAGCAAAGGTTTTGTGAATATATCAGCTACTTGCTCTGTAGTTGGAACAAAATCCAATTTGACCTCTCCTTTTGCAACTTTATCCTTCAAGAAATGATACCGGATTGTAATATGTTTGGTTCTTGAATGCATAACTGGATTCTTGGATATGTTGATAGCACTAGTGTTATCACATTTAATTTAAATTGGCTCTTTGAAATGAATACCAAGATCTTTCAACATTTGTCTCATCCATAATATCTGAGTACAACATGTTGTTGCTGCAATGTATTCTACCTCTGTAGTGGATAGAGAGACTGATTCTTGTTTCTTGCTGTGCCATGCTACCAACCTGTCTCCAAGATAAAATGCTCCTCCACTTGTACTCTTCCTGTCATCAATACATCCTTCCCAATCTGCATCAGAATATGCAATCAAAATAAAATCTTTACCTTTTGGGTACCACAACCCATAATCCATAGTACCCTTGAGATACCTGAAGATCCTCTTTACAGCTGTTACATGAGTTTCTTTTGGATTGGCCTGAAATCTTGCAACCATGCATATTGCTTGTAATATATCTGGTCTAGTGGCTGTTAAATATAGAAGGCTTCCAATCATAGACCTGTACATTGTTTGATCTACATCTGGAGATTTATCATCCTTGCTCAACTTGCAGCCTGTTGTCATGGGAGTGCTAACCGGTTTACTGTCTTCCATTGTGAACTTTTTCAGCATTTCTTTTACATATTTAACTTGAGAAATAAAAATGCCTTTTTCATTTTGATTGACCTGTAGTCCTAGGAAATAATAAAGTTCACCAATCATAGACATCTCAAATTCTTTCTTCATTTTATTTGATATGTCTTTGCAATATTCATCCATGTTGCTGCCAAATATTATATCATCTACATAAACAACAAGAACAATAAGATGCCCCTTCTCTGTTTTGACATATAAATTACTGTCCACCAAACATTTCTTGAACCCTTGATTAAGTAGATAGTTATCCAGCCTTGCATACCATGCTCTGGGTGCCTGTTTCAAACCATATAATGCTTTCTTTAACCTGCAAACAAAATCTAGATTTTCACCAAGTTGGAAGCCATCTGGTTGTTCAATGTAAACCTCTTCTTCTAGTTTTCCATTCAAAAATGCTGATTTTACATCCATTTGATAAACTTTGAAGTTTTTATGAACTGCTAATGCCAGAAACATTCTGATTGCCTCTAGTCTAGCTACCGGTGCAAAAGTTTCCTCAAAATCAATGCCTTCAACCTGAGCATAGCCTTTACAAACCAATCTTGCCTTATTTCTGACAACATGTCCATCTTCATTTAATTTATTTCGAAAAACCCATTTAGTGCCAATTATGTTTTTATTTGTTGGTCTAGGTACTAATTCCCATGTATTGTTTTTCTCTATCTGATCTAGTTCTTAATTAATTGCCTTCATCCAACTTTCATCAGAGCTTGCTTCAGCAACATTTTTAGGTTCAATGCTAGATAACAGAGAATAGTTCCTCACTGCTGCTCTTCTTGTCTGAATACCATCTGTAGGATCCCCAATAATCTGTTCACTTGGATGATTTTTTTGCCAGTTGCCTATTTTAAATTTTCTATTTTTTTCTTCTTTTGATTTAGTTTTTACATATAGATCAATTTTCTGATTCTTATATGTTTCCTTTTCATCATCACCTTCAATGACTTCTTCATACATGGGGTAGTTTTCTTGATAAGTAATTTCTTGTGCTCTACCTTCATCAACTTTCACATCAGCACTCTCAACAATTTTCTTTAGCCTCTTGTTGTAACATGTGTAGGCTTTGCTTTTTGTTGAGTAACTAAGAAATATGCCTTCATCAGCTCTATCTTAAAATTTACCGAGATTATCTTCAGTCCGTTTTATGTAGCACTTGCTGCCAAATACTTTGAAATGTCTTGTTGTTGCCTTTCTACCAAACCACAGCTCATAAGGTGTTTTGCTTTCATGTGGTCTTAGCATGCACCTATTTTGAATGTAAACTGTAGTGTGTACTGCCTCTTTCCAAAATCTGTCAACTATTTTGTTCTCAGCCAACATTGTTCGTGCCATTTCCTGCACTGTTCTATTCTTCCTTTCTACAACACCATTCTGCTGAGGTGTCCTAGCTGCTGAAAACTGTCTTCTTATCCCATATTTTTGATAGTATTCTGCAAATTATTTTGAAATAAACTCTCCTCCTCTGTCTGATCTTAGGCATTTAATCCTCTTTCCAATTTGATTTTCCACCTATTTTTTAAACATCTTAAACAACTCAAAAGCATCTGATTTAGACTTTAAAAATAATAACCATGTCATCCTGGAGTAGTCATCTATGAACAACATAAAGTATTTATCACCATTTATGCTTTGAGTTCTCATAGGTCCACACAAATCAGTATGAATTATTTCCAATGGTTTGCTGGTGAAGTATTCCTTTGATTTGAATGTGGATCTGGTTTGCTTTCCTTTTTGACATGAAGCACAGATGTTGTTTACTGGTTTGTCAATGGTTGGTATATCTCTTACTGCTTTTTTTGAACTAATTTTTGCCAGATTGTCAAAACTAATATGACCAAGCCTCTTGTGCCATAGCCAATTTTCATCTTCCTGTCCAATCAAGCATGTTCCTTCTACAGTTTCTGAGAGAGTATATAGATTACCTGAAGTCCTTGATCCAGTAGCTACCAGTTTCCCACTGTGTGATTTTCTCACTTCACAGCCCTCCTTCTTGAAAGTGACTTCATGACCTCTGTCACAGATTTGACTTACACTCAGCAAGTTGTGCTTCAGTCCAATCACAAACAAGACTTCTTTTGATTTTATCTTACCATCACTGATCTTGACTGTTCCCTTTCCAAAAATCTTTGCTCCATCATTATTTCCAAATTTCACAGAACCACCTTCATAATTCTGTAAATTCTCAAATTTTTTCTTGTCACCTGTCATGTGACTGGAACATCCACTGTCAAGTATCCAAGGTACAGATTTGTCTTGTGCTTTAAAATTAGTTTGAACAATCAAAGACTCCTTTTCTTTCCATTCTGGTTTGATGACATATTTGGCTACTTGTTTTGCCTTTGTCCTTTCATTAGCATGTGCCTGTTTTTCAAGAAATTTCTTGTTTTATTTCAACCCACTTGGTTGAGATTTTCTACCCTGATAATTATTTGATGCAAAAGTGCTTCTACAGTTTCTAGCAATATGTCCAAAATTATGACAATTATAACATTCAACTGTATAATTCATTAAAGGAGAAAAAACATTTCTGCTTGTGAAATTCCTTTGAGATACATTATGCCTGCAATATGAAATCTTATGGCCATAAGCATTGCATTTAAAACAATAACCAGAAAATGAATGATTAAACCTGGGTGCCGATCTTTGCCAGTTTGAAGTAGGAGCCATGAATCTTCTCCTTCTTGGTTGTGTGACTTTTGTGAAGCCATCTTTGTTAGTACTCTTCTTGAGTCTGGCATTATTGCTTTCTTTGGCATTATTTGTTTTTTCTAGGTCAACCCTGATCTTTTCTTCTTTCTTTATGGGATCTACATTCAAGGCCTTTGAACCCTTTGATGATTCTCCTTCATCGAAGCCTAAAACAAATTTGATGCCGAAATACCTTTGGTTATTTAACATTTTATCTAGCTTTACAGTACTTTCTTCAAACTTATGAAAACAGCTCAATTTTCTATTCATCTCCTCTAGCTGCATCCTTAACAATATCTTCCTCTAGCTTGCTGCATTCAACTGTCTTTACAGTTAATTGTTCATCAAGAACTTCAAACATTTTCTTGAATTCCTCTGTCTGTATTTTTAAACTGTTTATTATTTCAGTGGCATCCTCTAGTTTTTTTGAAAACTTTTTGTTATTTTTCCTTTCTGTACTCAACTCCTCAAGTGCAGCAACCAATTCTCCTTCCAGATAAACTTTAGCCTCATCTTTGAAGTTTTCATCACCATCCTGATTTTCTTTTGTTCTTTCTTCTTCAAGTGCCATGAACAGAGCTTCACATTTTTCTTCTTCAGAATCCTCATCTGAGATTTCTTTAGAAGTACTGACATTCTTGGATATGAAGCTTTTCTTCTTGAAGTTGTTCTTTCTGAAATTTTGTTTCTTCTTCCAATCACCTTTTTCTTGGTGTGAGCCTTCACCATTTTTGGTTTTCTACTGCATTGGACATTTGGCTGCAAAATGACCGACTCCTCCACAATTGAAGCACTTAAAAGGTAGCTTTCCTCTATATTTTCCTTTTCCCTTTGTGAGTTTTTGAACAAAATTTGCTTCTGTTTCATCCAGTGTCTCTTCATCCTCAGATTCATGTTCAGCTTTTATATTCTTGTGTACTTTAAAAGCTGCTTCTTTGTCTATAGACTTGGTTTGTCCTATTCTCATTTCATATGCTGTCAAGGAACCATGCATCTCATCCAAGCTGAAGTTGTTTAGATCTTTTGCCTCTTCTATTGCAAAAACTTTGGAGTTAAATCTTTTGTGCAGTGTTCTAAGAACCTTTTTCACAACAACTGCATCATCAATTTCTTCATCGAGTCCTCTGATTGCATTAATGATCTCGTTGAATCTCAGCATATAAGCCTCTATGTTCTCATCTTTATTCATTTGCAGTGCTTCAAAATGTGCTCGATGAGTTTGCAGCTTGGCTTCCTTGATCTTGTTGTCTCCTTCATGGATGCTCTTCAGTTTATCCCACATGTCTTTTGCTGATTTACAGCTCATGACTCTTATCAATTCACTGTCAACAAGCCCACACATTATGGCATTCTTAGCTTTGGAGTTGTTCTCAAATTTTTTCTTCTCAGCAGTATCTGTTGGAGGAGTAGTGGGTGTTGTGTATCCACTATTTACAGAATCCCAAATATCATATCCCAATGCACTCAGATATGTTTGCATTTTGAGTTTCCAGAAGGTGTAATTTGTTTCATCAAATAAGGGAGCTTTGTTGGATGAGAATCTTTCACCGCCTGCCATTGTTTCTTCCAAGATCTCCTTAGCTGATTAAGCTTGAACAAGGAACCTTCTCTGATACCAATTGATATTCACACAATGACACTGAGAGGGGGGGTGAATTAGTGTAGTTATTTAAAATTCAAAACAACAGCATTCAAAAACTGAAGCACAGAGAACTCTAAAACCATAAAAGCAAATTGAACATGAGAGCACATCACAACACACAATATAACAAGGTTCACCACTTTGGCTACTCCTCAAAATTGACTGCTTGGACTTCAATCCAAATCTAGTCTTTGCAAAATAACAATTTTACAAATTCTTTACCAGCATCCACTGGAAGGAGCACCAACCCTTGTACTTTTCTGCTACAACAGATGGAGCACCAACCCCTAGTACCAAGCACCAACTTGGACTGCAATTAAGATCAATTTAGAATGACATAAAAATGTCTTCACTTCATGCATTACCCTAACTGGTCTGCAATTAACCCAACTCTGCACACTCTCACGGCTCTGCTAATTTTTCTCTTGACTCTTTTCTAACCCTCCTTTTACAGCAATTTCTCTTAAACAGCAGCTACTTAAATTCTCTGTACGATTATTCTTTTATATCTTTTCAATTCTGTATGTAGTCGAATCACATACACCACCTGTTCGAATTCTTTTCTCCTCACATAAATCGACTGTTCAAAACCTGTAAATACGACTGTTCGAATTCTTTTCTTCTCTCAAAAATTGATTGTTCGAAACCTAGTAAATACGGCTATTCGAATTCTTCTAATACGGCCATTTGAATACTTTTTCTGTTCTGCATATGTGACGCTTTGAATGCAAAAAATACGTCTTGTTCGAATACATGCAAATACAGCCTTTCGAATGCTTTTATGATCCTTCATATTTGGATGTTTGAATGCTTCTCAATCATGCATGTTTAGTTGTTCCAATGCATTTCCAACACCTGTCACGATATAACTGCCAATCTGACTTCAGTTACTTCTTACGTAACTGGCTGCATGATGCTTTTTCTAAATGCTTTTTTCGACACGTGTCACCTTGCATGCTCCTACGAGTTTTACCTGCCAGACTGTTACCTGTCATGATATCACGACACTTTTTGAAGCCGTACACTTCATGCCCTTGCTGTCGCAAAATCATGACCATTTTGGATTTGAAAGCTTTCCCTCTGTTCATGTCGTGAAATTGTGACACTTCAAACTTTTGCTGATGTCATCCTATATGTTGTCGTGAAATCATGACGTTTTCGGCTTCCAACAGCTTTCCTTGAACCCTGTCGCGAAATCGTGACACTTTTAGCTTTTGCTGATGTCATCATCATTCATGTCGCAAAATCATGACCATTTTGGCTTTGAAAGCTTTCCCTCTGTTCATGTCACGAAATCATGAAACTTCAAACTTTTGCTGACGTCATCCTGTATATTGTCGCAAAATCATGACATTTTCGGCTTCCAGTAGCTTTCCTTGAACCCTGTCGTGAAATCGCGACACTTTTAGCTTTTGCTGACGTCATCATCATTCTTGTCACGAAATCACGACGCTTTTGGCTTTCGTACACTCTCCTTTGCCAGCAACAACGAAAATGGAACATGTCGCAAAATCATGACACTTTGCTCTTCCGTACAACTCTCCTTGCAAACTCCAGCGAAAATGGAACATGTCACGAAATCGTGACACTTTGCTCTTCCGTACAACTCTCCTTGCAAACTTCAGCAAAAATGGAACATGTCACGAAATCGTGACACTTTTCTCTTCTGTACAACTCTCCTTGCAAACTCCAATGAAAATGGAACATGTCACGAAATCGCGACGCTTCAGGCTTCCGTACAATCCTTGCTTCATGTAGTAGCGAAATCGTGACAACTTTGTGCCTTGTGCTTTCGACTTGCTACATCTTAGATTTTTGCAATTTTGACTGGTAGCGAAATCGCTACACCTTTGTTTCCATAAATTTTGTCATGCAACGAAATCGCTACACCTTCTTGTTTGTGCTTTTTCACTTGTAGCGAAATCGCTACACCTTGTTTGTGCTTTTTCACTTGTAGCGAAATCGCTACACCTTCTTTGCCCTTCATTTTAACATGCAACGAAATCGCTGCACTCTTCCGCCTTGAGTTTCAAACTTGTAGCGAAATCGCTACACTTTCTTGACTTAGTGCATTTTCCTCCAACATGTCACAAAATCGCGACATCTTTTCACCTTGATTCCTTCTTTGCCCACATGTCACGAAATCATGACAATTTTTCTTGCATCTTCTCTCTCCTCGAACATGTCACGAAATCGTGACAATTTGGCATGCATTTTCTCTCTCCTTGAACATGTCGCGAAATCGTGACAATTTGGCGTGCATTTTCTCTCTCCTCGGACATGTCGTGAAATCGTGACAATTTTGCATGCAGTTTCTCTCTCCTTGACTATGTCGCAAAATTGTGACAATTTTTCTTTCTGCCTTAGGACCTCTCAACCTATCGCGATATCGCGACAGAAAACATGTCGCGATATCGTGACATTTTTCTTGGTCTTTTCTACAATTTTCTGACTCTGGGTCACCTCTGTTTTCCTTGAAATTTACTGCACTTGATCTGACTGACCTCTGAACTACATCAACTGCATCAATCTGTCTGTGTTGACAACAATGACAATACTTTTGCAATGTTTTTGCTGCACCTTGCTCAACAATATGGTAGATGGTTGAAAAAGAGTATAAGGTTGAATGTGATCCTGAGGAAGATAAGACTACCATGAAATTGGTTGATATCAATGCAAGAGTAATGAATTGTATTTTGAGTGGGCTACATGAGATAGATTTTGCAAAGGTCATGGTATGTACTTTAGCTAATGAGATGTGGACCAATTTGAGGAATACTTATGAAGGAGATTCCAAGGTAAAGTTGGAGAAAGTTAAAACTCATAGAAAAATATTTAAGGAATTGAAAATGGAAGATTCTAAAGATATTGCAAATTTCTTAATTTGATTTGATGAGATTACTAACACTATGAGAGGCCCAAGTTTTGAGATGAAAGAATCAAAAGTTACTCAAAATGTTTTGAGATCACTTCCCATGAAATATGATGCAAATGTTTTAGTAATAGAAGAAACAATGGATATCAACAAGTTAACAATGGAATAATTGCAAGGTACTCTCACAGCTTATGATATGAGGGTAAGTAAGCATCAAGCTCCAATAAAAGAGATTGCATTCAAGGCTTTAAAAAAATATAAAGGGAAAGTTTCAGAAACATACAGAGTTTTAAAAAATTATGAGGAAGCTAACTTCATCAAAAGGAATAAGGACTTAAGGAATTTCAGATATATAAGGAAATTCGGGTGCTAAGTGTGGTGATCTTGGTCACTATGCATACAAGTGTCCACATGAATAAATCAATGATGATGAAAAACAGGGTCACAGAAGAAAAGAAGATGGAAAGCATAAGCATTACAAAGATGACATATTCAAGCAAAACAGGTATGAGAAGAAATTTTTTCGTAAGGCAAATAAATCTTACTACATTGTAGAAGCAAGTGATAGTTCATATTACAATGATAAAGATCAGTCAAATGAAGAAGAAAGTACATTCTTTGGAATAAGTGAAGAAAAGCAAGAACAACTATTCCTAGGTATTGAAGTAAAGAAGATGATGTGCCTATTGAAGAAAGACATGAAGAGCTTGCCATAGCCATTGAGAAATAAAATAGGTAAAAGAAAGGTCTAAGGATACTAAAATGCATCATATATGGAGATTTTGAGCATATAGATGATGATTGCACATACTACAATAATTACAACAAGGAAAGTGTATTTGAAAAAGAAAGCAGCAGTTCTAGTGACAATTCCAGCAGTAGTGAAAATAAAGAAGTCTCATTTTTGGTAATAGAAAAGGAAGAGTATGAGCCAAGTAAACAAAAATCATAAATCAAAATGTTAAAAGAAGAATACAGGAATCTTGAAAACAAGATTCGAACAGATGTCAAAATCAGAGAAGAACTACTTCAAACAATCAGTAATCTCAAAGAAGAGCTTCAAAATGCAAAAAGGATAGAAAAGAGGATGAATGAATAACTAAGGGTAACAACGACAAGACATGATATATTAGATAAAAAGATTCAAAAAGGAGTGGAAACTTATTTTAAGGTTGTATCTTACTTCCAAGAAAATTCACACTCAAAAGGAAAGGAAGTTCTAAAAGATGAAAGCAAGGAAGCACCTAAGATTTGTGAGGAAATTTCCAAAGTTCCTATGGCTCCAAATATTCAGTTTGGTTCTTGTTTTGAGATAGGTGAATCAAGTTCAAAAGGAAAAGAAATTCTTGAATAGAAATGCAAGGAAGAGGTTTTAGATGCTACAAAGAAGGTTCAAGAATTCAATGCACAAGTTGAATATGATCATAAGGATAATGGTCAAGAAAGGTATGAGGAACCAAGGCATGAACAAAGGGATTTTCAAGGATATTGTTTTTCTTGTAATGGATTTGGACACAAGGCTATACATTACAGGATCCATGGATCAAAGAAGTTTGATTTTTCTACAAGAAACTTCAAGGGAATAAGGTATGGTTTTCAAGAACATTGCTTCTCATGCAACAGGATTGGTTATAGATCTTTTCAGTGCAAAGGAAATGAGCAACATGGTTTTGGTTTTAGAGCTACACAATTCAGAAGTCATGGTTATAATGGTCATGAAAACAAAGCTTCACAATACATGGTTTAGGAAAGGAATGGATATGGAAATTATTTTAAGAATAATTTCAGGACATGGGCACCATCCAAAGGCTACAATATCAAGTGTTTTAATTGCAATAACTTGACTCAATTCCAAACAGGTTCAAGGTAAGAAGGTCAAAAAGGTTCAAGACAAGAAGATCAAGTAATTCATCAAGAGAAGGATATCATAAAAATATGGAAGGAAGTTGATAGAGAAAATAATCAATGTAATATGGGAGTAAAGCTACTCCTACCCCAAAATTAATAACCTCAAGAGAGAAGGTGGTGAGGGGGCTATGCTTAAGAGTCATATTTTTTAGCCCCATTGGTGTCCCTTTTGCAATTGATGTCAAAGGGGGGTAGATTTGAGTAAGGGGGAGAGATTTGAGTTAGGGGGAGTAGCCTCCAAAGAGAGTATTGAGTTAGGGGAAGCAGCCTCCATAGAGAGTATTGAGTCAGGGGGAGAAGCCTCCATAGAGATTATTGAGTCAGGGGAAGCATATTTTATTCTCAAAGATGGTTTTTGCAGTGATTGTGGTGTTTGCATTAGAGGTGTTGCCATAAATGGAAAAGGGGGAGATTGTTGGAAATTTGAGTTAATTTGAGGTATTTTATGTTGTCATTGATGTCACATGGATCATATTTGGTTTTGGTGGCAAAAGCACTTCATAGATAATCATCTATGATATTTTGGAGAGCATGGATATATACAGGGTTTTTATGAAAACCAATGCAGGCAAAATAAAAGGTTTTATTTAAAACCATAGTGGGCTTATGTGGAAAGGTATTTTCTTAAAAGCCAAGGTGGAATTTTGTTTCATCGAAAAAGGACCTCTGGTGATGAAGATATTAAAGTTTAAAGTTTAAGTTTAATTTAATGGAGGGCCGACCTATGTGCAATTAATGGAGGTTGGCATATATATATATATATATATATATATATATATATATATATATATATATATATATATATATATATATATATATAAAGGTTTCAATTTATTTTGAAAATGTGGCATATTATATATCGTCGAAAAGATTATTTCGAGGGATATTTGACTAACTTATTTAGAAGCAAAAATAAGGTGTGTAAAGAGATATTTTTGATTTTACAAAGGGGTTCCAAAAGGGAAGTTTGCATTTTTATTTTTCAAGAGGATTAATTCTTTCATGAGGTGACAAGGTATGCAATATTGTGATTTATTTTATTTTATGGTATAAGTGGTTTTGGGAGTGAAAAGGTTATGCAATGTTTTGATTTATTTTATTTTATGGTACAAGTGGTTTTAGGAGAGATAAGGAAGTTGTGCAATTAAAGGCCTTGGTGATGATTATTGAAAAGTGGAGTAATGTTGATTATTTTGTGATCTACTAACCCTTGTGAAGATTGGCAAAATAATTTTGTGATTGTGGTAGATTTACAAAGAGGTTTTTTTCATCTTCATAAAAGGTATGGGCATATTCTCCTATTGATTGTTTATGGTGGTTGATTTCTGAAATATCATTGGAGAGAAAAGGATTGATTGTGGTTTCCTTTTTGAAAGTGGTTTGTTGAATGCTTCAAGGTTTTCTGAATTGAGATTTGTGTTTAAACCTTGTTTTATAAGCATAGTTGTTGAAGCCCATTGGTTGTGAAAGAACTTGAGTTAGAAAATAACATGAGTATCATTGTTATGTGAGATTTGTGGTTGAGAATTGTTGAAAACATTTGAGTTGGTTGATACATACTTGGACTAGGGTTGTGTGAGAAATATTTGTTCCTTGTGATGATTGGTTGAGTTGAGTTGATTGAGCCTAGTCAAGTGATGTGTGAAGTGATTTTTCAAGTTCTATGAAACAAACTATTCCATAATTCTATGTTGAGTTGAGATTAAGGTTAGAATATATTGAGTCTCTAACAATTCTCTTTATGGTTCTATAAGACTTGAATTGAGTTGAGGTTGATTTGAGTTGAGAGTGAGATTAGAACATATTGAGTCTCTAACAATTCTCTTTATGCTTCTATGAGTTTATTTGAGTTGAGTTGAGATTGATTTGGGTTGAGAGTGAGTTTAGAACATATTGAGTCTCTAACAATTCTCTTTATGATTCTATGAGTTGATATGAGTTGAGTTGAGTTGAGTTGAGAGTGAAATTAGAACATATTGAGTATATAACAATTCTATTTATGTTTCTATGAGTTAACTTGAGATTGATTTGAGTTGAGAGCATTGTGGATAATTGTTGTCATTCATTGAAGAGTACATTGCCATTCATTGTTGAGTTCATTTTGAGTACTACTTGAGCATGATTGATTGAGCCTTTGAGAAGGCCTTTGGGATAGATTTGAGGATAGTGTTGAGACATATTTGAGGATAGTGTTGGGACATATTTGTGGACAGTTTTGGGCAAGTTCTTGGTGAGCTTGCTAGAGCATTTTTGGGCAAGTTCTTGGTGATATTGCTAGAGTAGATTTGGGCAAGTTCTTGGTGAGCTTGCTAGAGTCGATTTGGGTAAGTTATTGGTGACCTTGCTAGAGAAAATTTAGACAGGTTCTATGTGAGCTTGTTATTCAGCATTGAACAAGTTCTATGTGATATTGTTAAGCAGGTTATGTGTGAGCCTATTGAGCAGGTTCTTAGTGAGCCTATTGACAGAGCTTTGGAGGTGACAAAGTATAGAGGACAGAGTCTCAATGGATAGAGATCCAATAGCCAACACAGTTGAAGACAGGTCCGAGTGAGGAGTCTTCAAGTGGATAGAGGTCCATTAGTTACTGTAGTAGAGATACAAAGTCTTCTAGAAGATAACACAAATAGATCATAAGGGGAAAGAGTTCTCTTGTGGAAGAGATCCATGAACTTGATATTAGGGGATAAAAATCTCCTTTGGATAGAGATCCATAAACATTGTAATTGTGAGTGATTCCCAAAGATATTTATTGAGAAAGTTTTAGTAAAATATTTTCTCCATGGAGTACCTCACATTAGGGGAACCATGTTAAATATTTTGTCTCAATTGTGTGTGCCGACTTCTGCTCTTGCTTACTACTATTATCTGAGTTATTAATGCACACTACTATATTTGGTTATTGCAATAAAGGACATTAATTGATATTGGTTTGGAAAGAAAGTAAAAAGTGGTCTTGTACTGTTCACCCCCCCTCTCAGTATGAGCTTGTGTTCTTCATACTTCCCATTTTCTAGAGTGTAGTAGCAATTTGGATTGAGGCAGGGGGTTCCAGAGCTGCCTATAGTGATTTATAGAGTAGAGGGTGATAGAGGACCATAGTCTATACTACCACCTCTATATGTGACTTCGGATGATCTGATCGTTGTCCCTGATGTGGATAATGTGGGGATGAATTCTGAGTATGATGTGTGGTGGTCGAGATAGACTTGGGAGCCCGAGTGGGGTGTTGTAGATGAGTGGGTGGAGGTAGTAGGATTACTATCTGACAGGGAGCTATCGAGTGGTGTGATAGCAACACCCCGGGGCATATGGGGGAGTAAGAAGATGTGGGATCACCCAAGATAGGTGAGGAGGGTGATGCAGAGCTAGATAATTTTATGAGGCAGGTGAGGCCATGGTGTGATGACCAGGATAGCATAGTGAGTGAGAGTGGCATAGAGCCATCATCTGAGAGGGGTGAGGGTATGGGGGTTGATGTAGAGGAGATGGAATATATTCCTTTGATGGATGTTGATGAGGAGGGGGATGATGAGTTACCATTTGATGGTGAGGATGTGGGAGGAGAGCCTAATGAGTATGACTTCAGGGGATATTTGGAGGCGATCATTGTGACAGAGGGTGAGATGGTGTCTTTGAGGAGGGAGGTGAAAAGGCTTAGAGATAAGCTTCTTGACATCGAGCTGGATTGGGGTGTTGATCACTCAATGATAGAGGAGGATTAGAAGGAGGTGGAAGTAGACCTAAGGATCACTTTAGATGAGCATGATGAGGTCAGGGTGTGAGTACAATAGATGATAGAGGAGTTGGAGGTACTCAATATTGAGTGGGATACTTTGAGGGGTAAGCGGGACACCATGCAAGAAGAGTGGGATGAGATGATTGAGGTTGCAAGGTGGTTGTAGAGGCTATTAGATGAGGCTCAGGTAAATATAGAGGCTATGAGGGCCTATCATTTAGTGAGAGTAGTGGAGCTTGAGAAGACTGTGCAAGAGACACAACATGCGAGGGAGTGGGTGGAGCAGGAGATTGCTTGTATGGGATATGTAGTACCAACTGGAGGTAGCACAGAGGGATGTGGCATGGTTATGGGTGTGGAATGAAAGATTGATAGCAACCAACATGAGGGATGCTTCCAAGAGGATGAGGGTAGAGAATAAGCTTATGGTAAATGGGTTACGCGTCCTGACATACTTGGGGTCTCTTTTCTTATTGCACCCTTAGGCAGAGAGGAGTCAGTAGAGCATGCCATAAGTTGGTGGGATAGGCGAGCAGGTGGTAGCATCTACTATGTCCTATGCATCGATGAGTATGATGTTGTTGGTGCAGATAGGGTGAGCATAGAGGAAAGTAGCTGGAGAGGTCGAGTCATCACAAACAACAACGAGATGAGCTATAGTAGATGAGGGAATTGGTGAGACACCTAGAGGATAGCAATCATGAGGGGGGTGATTTTTTAGATTTTTATAAGTGCTGAGGATGAGCAAATTCTTTTTTAGGAGATGTGTCCATGAGGGAACACTCATGATTGTAGTTGTATGGCATTTTTGACTATGATGTGTGTACATGGATATGTGATGATATGCCCACAAGGGCCCACATAGTTTATTATAGCCTGATGGCATCAGTTTGAATATAGATATATACATATGATATTTTATGGTACTTGTATCTATTTGTATTTTTGTATTTGCTTATTTTTTCTTATGGTGATGTCTTATTAATGTAGATTTGGTAATAGGCAATTAAATGTGAATTCAATGGTGGTATGCTTAAGTAAATATGAAATGATATGAAATGGGTATGTATAGGATGATAAGACTAAAAGATATAAAAAAATTGCTTAGGAACAATATTTGCATCATTACAATAGCCAAATGATGTGATCCATTTTGTTTTTTAAAGGAATTTGGATATAAATATTGTAGTGAAGATATTCGAACACTATAGTGTGTAAGTAATCAAACCCATTGACTAAATGAGCAAACTTCTTGAATAGGTTCTAGGCTATCTTGGTAAACAAGACCTCAATCCTAGATTTGTGTGTGTAAAGTGATGTTCATTTTACCATTTTGAAAAATAACGGTTTGTAACTGCATGGTAACTTAGTCGGTAAGCTAGCTCATTGGTAAAGACCTGAGGAATGCAAGGATTCAAGCTAGTCAGATAGTTCTCTAGAGGTGTTAACTTAAGGGGGTAGGATTATCTTGTATGTTTCTCTCTCTCTCTCTCTTTTTTTGAGGCGTTGTATTTTGTTTTCTACCTTTTTTTTTAACTTGTCCTTTTTTCAATCCTTCGATTCAAGAGAAATCATGTGAATGATATAATGAGCAGAGTGATTTTTTATAAGCATATGTCGACATGCAGTGTAGCCATTCCTATTTCCAAAATGTGGTTAATTTGTAGGATGTGTGAGTAAATATAGGAATGAGAGCAAGATAACCAAGGGAAGTATGGAAAATTTTTTGAAGCATACCAACTTTGGATGGTGATTGATTATATAACTATTTATGGGTGAAGCACTCAAAACATTTCAATACTCCTATCTCCTGAAAAGGGGTTTGGGCATCACACTGGTGGGCTAGCATGCACATTTTTAATTCCCTTCGCATGGTTTTTACAATGATTATGTACAAATGTCTATAAGGATGCAAAAGCAAGAATTTATGTGCAAGGTTACCCTAGTGTTATGGATAATGTAATGGGGTGTGAATTGAATAGGTGATGGAAATAAAGGAAAGGATGAAAAATGGAGGAAAGAGAGAAGAGGGAGGAGAGAAGAAAAAAACTTATCAAAGGTATGTAGCCTTTTGAAGCATGACCATACAACATTGATGAGTGACTTAGGGGTAAAATAATATAAGAGAAAGAAGAAAAGAAACCTATTAAAGGTATGTAACCGCTCGAAGTGTGACCATACAAAATTGATGAGTAACTTAGAAGAAAAGAAGATAAGATAATAAAATTAAGAGAAAGAAAAGAAAGAGGATGAAATAAAGGGATAGGATGAAAGGTATGTAGACGCTCTAAGCATGACCATACAACATTCATTATAGAAGGAGGGAAAATGGAAGAAAATAAAGAGATGAATGAAGAAAATTTAAATGTAAATGCAAATGGAAGTAGTGCCACAGAATGCCAAAAATGATGATGTTGTTTTTATGCATTTTTATTTTTTTTTGGATTTTGTTTTGAACTATATACATATATACAAGTGGTGATGAGCTATAATGCCTATAACTAGGCGTAAAATGCTCGCAAATAAATAATTTTAATGGGCTCAAGTTGAGTAATACCTTCCAACATGGCCAAATGATATGTCCTAGATTGAAACTTTTGAGTAACCATATAAGGACCTAGCCAATTGAGTGTAGATTTGTCATAGAGATGGTGCAGTTGGCTAGTCCTTGAGGACTAAGTATCCAACATGAAATTCACATTGGTGTACCTTGGAGTTGTAGGCACATCAGATACGATCTTGATAAACTTATGTGTGTTCAATAGCATGAATGTGATGTTCATCTAATAAGGTCAATTGGTCAAGTTGAGCCTGTTAGGTTGTATCATCATCGATGAATTCTTGTATGGAAACTCGTAAAGATGGTATTTCAAGCTCCAAGGGTAGGATGGTTTAGCATCATATACAAGGGAAAATGGGGTTGCCCCAGTTGGAGTGTAGATATTGGTACGGTAGACCCATTGTTTTAGTGGCATTTTATTATGCCAATCATAGTGTGATTCTATAATGGTTTTGCAAAGAATGGCACAAATGGTTTTGTTTGTATCTTCTTCTTGGCCATTACCATATGGGTAGTATAGAGTAGAGAAGCTATGCTATATGTTGAATTTTTTGCATAGTGCATGAACATTCTTGTTCTTTAAGGGAGTTTCGTTATCAGTCATGATTTTGGATGGAATGCCAAAATGACAAATGATGTGTTGAGTGATAAAATCAACAATTTTGGGACCGATCGTTTGAACTAAGGGGATGGCCTCAACCCATTTTTTGAAGTATTATATGGCAGTGATGATGAACTTGTGATTAGCAAATGAGGCTGGTGTAATTTTGTCGATGAGATCCAAACCCCATTGTGAAAAGGGCCAAATTGACCGGATAGGTTGTAGAGCCTTAAAATGCAAGTGTGTAAGATTGGCATGATGTTGAAATTTAACACAATTTTTGACATAAGCACAGTAGTCATGTTCCATTGTAGTCTAGTAATAGCCCATTCGTAGAATGTGTTTTGTAATGACCATGCCACTGAAATGGCGACCACAAGTACCATCATGATATTCTTGAGTGATGCATTGGGCTTCGAAGGGCTCAAGATAGCGTAATAAAATGCCATCATAACTTCACTTGTAAAGGATATTTCCTAGCAATGTATAGCGGATGAAATAATTTAAAAGCTCATTTGTGAGTATAATTTAGATCAGGTGGTAGAATACTGAGATTAATGTGATATTTGACTTGGGAAAACCGTGGGTCATGTGGGTGATTTTTGACGATATTGATGCCATTGTCATGAGAAGGTAGATTGTTGGAAATGGTAGAATGGAAAAGGGTGTGGATGGACACATGAATTGTGTCAAAAAGTGGGTTTTATGAATGAGCGAGCCTAGTGAGGCCATTATATCTATGAAATAGTTCATGGATCATGGATTAGCTGTGATGTCATACCACTCAAATTGGACCAATAAGTTTTTGACTACCTTTTTGTATTGTTGTAAGCCTGGGCAACAACATTACCATTCTCCCTTGATTTGGTTTACAATCAGGAGGGAGTCACCAAATATGTCTAGGAATTGAATATCCATTGAAAGTGCTTGCTTTAGGCTAAGGATAAGAGCTTCGTACTCATAATTGTTGTTGGTGCAGGGAAAGCCTAATTTGAAGGAAAATGGGAGAGGCTCCCCTTGTGTAATGGGAGCCATCAAAGAAAATGGTCAATTTAGTGGTTGATTTAGGTTCTACTGGCTATTTGGATTTGCTTATGTGAAATCCAGACTCATTTGGGAGTTGGATAAGCAATGGTGTATCATTGGGTAATGGGGCAACAACCAACTGATCAACAATGACTTGGTGTTTGATGGATTTTTAACTGATGAATTCGATATCAGTTTTTGTGAGGAGCATGATCCATTTGGAAGTTCGACTATTGTGGTAGATCTTACCCATCATATAACAAAGTAGATTATTGTGGGTGACTATGTAAGTAGTATGGTTAATCATGTAATGTCACAAATTTTGGGTGGCAAAGACAACAAAAAGGTAAATTTTCTCCATGTAAGCATACCACGTCTCGTAATCAATCAATGTGCAACTGATATAATATATAGCTTGCTCTTGGTCCCATTCATTCTTTTGGGCGAGGAGCGTGCCCAAGGCGACATCAGTAGAAGAAATGTATAGGTGGAATGGGTGTTATGCATGGGATGGGATGAGGATGGGTGGAGATGTGAGGTAGGATTTGATGTCATCAAAGGTGGCTTGGTATTTAGTATCCCATTTAAATGTGATCCCATTTTGTAAAAGATGATTAAATGGCTGACACTTGTCTAAAATTTGGGTGATAAATCATAGTATGGATTGAATTCTTCCTTGTAAACCATATAGTTTTTTGAGGTTTGTAGGGGGAGGCATGTCAAGAATAGCTTGAAATTTGGCGGGATCGACTTCAATGCCTTTCTGTGAAACAATGAAACCCAATTTTTTTCCAATGGTGACACTAAAGACGCATTTCGTCAAATTCAATCATACATTATGTTCCAAAAGGTGATCAAAGATTTTATGTAAGTCTTCAATATTCTGACCATGGGTTTTGTATTTGGCTATGAGGTCATCAACATAGTCTTCAATAGTTTTGTGCATAATATCATAGAAAATGTAGGTCATGGGATGTTGGTAAGTTGCCCCAGTGTTTTTGAGGTCGAAGGGTATGACCTTATAACAAAAAGTCCCCTAGGGGGTTGTGAAAGAGGTCTTGTGTTGGTCATATGGATTGACACGAATTTGATTATATCCTAAAAAACCATCTATAAGTGATAATATTTCATGTCCGACTGTAGCATCGACCAATATGTCAATATTAGAGAGTGGGAAATTGTCCTTGGGATAAGCTTTGTTAAGATCCCTAAAATTAGTGCAAATATGAATATCCCCTTAGGTTTACTGAAAGGAACCATGTTGGAAACCCACTCAAGGTAGTTGATAGGTTGTATGAAATCTACATCAAGGAGTTTCTATAACTCTTCTTGATAATTAGCACAACGATGGGGTGCATACGGTGTAATGTTTGTCGAATAGATTTGGAATTATCATCTAGGACAAGATTATGCACGACTAACGATGGGTCAAGGCAAAGCATATTCATGTAGGACCATGCAAACACCTTGATATAGTGTTTGAGGAAATTAGTATAAAGGACACACTCTTCTTTGGATAGACTAGCGACAAGGTAGACGATGTGAGGGTGTTCTAGATCATTGCCAATGTCGAATTCGATGGTTTCCTCGATAAGCATGTGAAAACCATCATGTAGTTTAGCAGGTTTTGGGATGATATGCAGGTCATCAATGGATTTGAGGAGCTAGAATTTATCATCTAGATAAATATTTGTATGATTAATCCATAGGATGTGAGGTGGGATGGAGGGTAATGGTGCATTGGTAGATCATAACATGTGTGGTGTCAGGAGGAATTCAATAGCTATGGGGGTTTTAGAAATATCTTCGAGAGAAATAAAATCAGGGACAAGCGCGAGGACATTGTCAAGATGGTTTGGATATCTTAGTGAAGCATATAATTCAATGGAGGTCATGTTGACTGAGGTGCTAGATAAAGGATATGTAGGTGATGAGGGTTGTGATGAATCATATGAGGATAGAAATGAATCCAAAAAAGGTTGGTGATGACCTAGGTTTAATACCACAGGTGGTGAGAAAGAATGATAATGTGGGGCACAAGGCACCGGTAGTTCTCGAGTGGGGAATAATGGAATAGTAGGTAGGGGTGAAGAAGGAGGAACTTCTGATAAAGGTGGAACAAGGGATAATACGGTGACTTGGTGAGCAAGGGTTTCAAATTCATGGGGAGAGATAAGCTCATGCAGTGGGGATGGTGGAAAGAATGTGGATGGAAGATCAATTATGGAATGTGGGGAAGAACTACATATCAGAAGATTAAGTTTAAATTCCTTGTCAGAAATAAGATCCACAAGATCAAGATCCAAATTTTGCAACTCATGATCGAGTGTACTGATTATTTGAGGATGGTAACCAATACCAGATCGATCGATAGGTTTGCACAAGGGAGGATGGATATAGGTGCGACACCCCTATTCATATCTTCCTAGGCCATACCCATACCAATTATACATATGTAGATAATGCTAAGAAAAATTAGGATTAGACATGTGATCAAGATTACCGTAAAATCTAGTTTATGGTAGTGGAGGTATTAGAGGCTCTATAGATGAGTCAAGTCCACCATATACAAAATTCGTACAATTATCAAGAGGACCTAAATGAACCACCACCCTAATAGTCAAGAGCATATCATAAGGTCAACCAAAGTCATGGGTGTATTGAATGTTGGATGGAAGGACCTAAGCATTGCTTATGTTATACTCACCAAGACCTGGCATGGTCATGAGTATTGAGACATGAGGAGGGGTCGTATGCTCAGGTTGAGTGGAGGACCCCTTGGATGGTGTAGAAGGTGATGTCATTGGGGTAGGTGAATCGATGGGTGAAGGGGTTGTGATGAGGCTTGAAAATACCTCAATCATAGTATGTTTTGAACCATTACAAATGCCTAAAAACCATGTGATATGTTTTATATGCTGATTAAGTTGATTTAAATACACTATATATCAAATATTTGCATGATTATTGTGTTTAGGAATATTATGCTCTATTTTTGCAGTTTTTGTATAGTTTTGCATTACTTTAGCATGATTTATTAATGAAGGGCATGCATGGTTTGAACAACAACATTTTAATATCTTTATACTTATATTTTCTATGCAATGATTTATCTAAATCTAGAGAATAGTGCCAAAATACTGTAACTGTGTAGCAAAAACAAGAATTTTGTGTAAATTCCAGCCAACTGCCAATGAATGGCAAGGCATGGAATTTACCAATGAGGAAGGATGAAGTCAGTTGGAATCACCTCCTGGGAGCTATATTAAATGACCTACCTAAAAGAAACAACCAAAACAGGCATTCTGAATGCGTTTTGAGCTTAAAGTGCACCTACAACCAGTTATTTCGAAGATCTTCGAAATAACAGGGGAACACACTTCTTTTTGACTTTCTATGGTTTCCAAGCGGTTGAAAAGGTAACTTAAGGTTGAGGGGATATAGGAAAAGTCTTCTACAACTATCCCCACCATTCCTTTCTGACCAAAAGATACAACTCATGAGAAAGATCAACTAATGCAACTGACCCTATCCTGAAATAGACCCAGATTAGTTGCAGAATAATAGGCAAATAAGTTGTAAGATAGAAATGGCATATTTTATGTATGTAAATAGATATTAGATATTTATAAATATCATAGCTCCCATATTGGTTGAGCTAAGTAGCTATTAGGAAATAGACATTAGCAGAATAGGTTCAGATTTGCAATAGAGTGCAACAACAACATTGTAATGTTATTTTTGGAATAATAAAGTGCAGTTCTTTCATTCTCTTTGTCATATATGAGTGTGTGTGAAATTTAGCAAGTAAGAGGAGTTCATACCTTCTTCTGGAAAAGGAAGCAAGGGCCACTTCTAGGCCTAGGAGAAGGACTAACAAGACAGGTTTTCTTCTGATTCCTGCTGTAGCAGAATTAGTTGAATATTTGTCAAATTTCATATTTTGTTTCACACTAACCTTTGTTGTAGTTTTATGATTTATTTCTTGTTTAGATTAAACTTGCAAGACTTTATAAATAGGAGACCTTTGATATATTAGTTACTATTTCATTTTTAGTAGATTACAGTATTGCTTTTGAATTCTTTCATTTCAATAGCTTTTACTAGTTTTTCTTGTATTTTCCCTTTTTGTTGTCAGCTACTGTATAGAAGATTGACAACCTTCTGAAATAGAACACTGATAGGGATTAGTTTGTGTGTTTATTACTTAGATTTATTTAAAAGTAATGTTTATTGTAATGGTTAATTTTTAAGGAAGATTTCCATTCTTGTAAAAGTAATTAGATTTCATTTCTGCAATTGTAACTAGGTTCCAATTTCTATAACTTAAGGATCATATTTCCATTCCTGCAAGTAAATTAGTTTGTTTTATGCAACATAGAAGTAAAGGTGACCTGAAAACCCCCAACACAATCTATTTTTCCAATAAGACCTACTGCTCCAAAGTGAGTTAATTTGTAGCCCTGTTCAACACTTCTATCGTAGATAGCCTTGGACACCACCCTGGATTGATAGATCATTGAGATTAAATGATGTGATTAACAACACGCATCATTTTGGCACCATTTTTGGGGACACGATGTTGTTAGAAGATAAGAATAGTCAAATAGTTGTTAATTCTATTGAGCTGTGAAAATTCAGAGTAAAATTTGAATATAATAGCTGGTATAAGTAACAATTATTGAATTACAATTTAGATCATTAAGGAGTAAGCATGAATGAGTAGGCCAAGGGATGAGAAAGGTAGATTTATCAAAATCACCCCTTTACCTACCATAGGAAGGCGATCTTCATGCTTAGGAGGTGAGTTGCCTGTGTTTGAAATTCTTGATAGACTTAAACAAAAACCAGTACCTTCACCATCAAGAACTGAAAGATCTCTTGAAAAAGAAATTTTAGAAGAATTATCTACTAATTCTTCTCCATCTACTTATGAGTCTATATGACTAGAGAAATTTGGACACATCTATACCAAAGTTTGGAACAACATCATGGCAAAAATGCTAGAACACTAGGATGGAGGTAGTAATATCCACAATAGAGCAGATAATCCTCATTCTTCTAGGACTTTTGAGTACCCTATTCAATTAAATCCTATACAGAATTCTCCTATGAAAACAATCTCACCTTTAGTACTTCCAATATTTTGGGGGGTTGTATCTGAAGATCCTGACTAGTTCTTATTTGAGTTCAAAGTAGTGTGTCAAACCTATGATTATGTAAATGACAACCAGAAACTCAAATTTTTCCCTTCTACACTCAAGGATGCAACATTGCGTTGGTTCATGAGTCTAGAACCAGAATCTATTCGAACTTGGGAACAAATGGAGAGCATATTTTTGGATAAATACCAAGATTATTGTAGGGTAAGAAATAGGAAGGATGAATTATTCTGAATTAGGCAAGAAGATGATGAAACCTTAGAAGATTATCTTGATAGGTTTGCATTTGTTCAAAAAATATGTGGACCTGTAGAATCTGAAATGTGTAAAGCCATATTTTTGAGAGGACTCCAAGATGAATCCAAAGAAGTATTGGACTTAATGGGAAAAGGGGATGTAAGTACCCTTAACAATGAAGAGATTGTGGATTTATGCAGAAATTACTCTCACACTAAACAAAGAAGAAGGAAAAAGAGTGCAAATGACAATGATGTGAAAGATTTAATAGAGGAATTTGCAAATTTCAAAACTGATATTCTGGTGCATTTAAACACAACACTAGGGGAAATGACTACTAAAGCAAAAACAATAGAACCTCTAGCAATTTATTGCCCAAGATGCAGGAATAAACATGCTTTGCAAGAATGTCCTTTAAACAAAACATCCATTTCAGCCATCTATAGTATTTGTTCAAAAGGACATCTGACTGATAAATGCCATCTGCTACCACAACTCAAAAATGCTTTAGAAACTCAGACTGAAGAACTCAATTATGTTGGACCAAAATAAGGGGAAATTTTCTCTCAGTATCAAAACACCCCTCGTTTTCCTACAAATTGGGGACACAACCCTTGGAATATGCCATGGGGACAGTCAGAACCACCCCAACGCCCTTGGAATTATTCTCCTTGGATAACTTCCCAAGAATGGCCACAGTCAGGTTGGAGTAATCCATCCTGGAATCAGAATAATCCCTCCTAGAATCAGAGTAATCCATCCTGGATGCAAAATCAACAACAGTGGGGACAACAATACCAGTCCTATCCAAGGCAACAAAGAAATCAAGGTCAAACTCAAAATTTGTTGCCTGCACCTAATCAAAATTTTCAAGGGAGACCAAATCAACCACAACAAACACAAGAGGTGAAGCAACCTCAACTTCTAGCCCAACCAGTGACTAATCCAAATAACATAAGACAGGCATCCCCTGTCTATGTGGCTGAATCTGAAGAAAATGTTGAAATACATGTTCTTGATTGCACTAATATCCAACTTCGTTCAGGAAAAATCCTACCTGAACCTATTCCAACTAGAAGTGAGATGTAAGAACCCTTGGAACCAAGCAAAGTTAAATCAACAGTAGAGAAAGAAGCAGGAGAAACAAAAAAACACAGGAAGAACAGTTGCCTTCATCAGGGATAATTCCATATCCTGAGAGATTCAACATTATAGTAGAAAATTCTGAATCAGACCTGGTAAAAGAACTTAGAAAGTTAACCATATCACTCCCCTTATTGCAAGCCATTAAGGATGTGCCTTTGATTAACAAAATTATCCAATATTTGTGTATCAGAAGACCAGGGAGAAAGAAGAAGTCATTCCCTAAAACTATTTAGGTTGAAGGAAAGATAGTTGATCTCTTGTCAGGGAAACTAGTACCTCCAAAGTATAGTGATCCAGGGAGTCCAGTTATCATAGTTACTATAAGATCAATACCAATTTCAAATGTCTTAGTTGATTTAGGAGCTGCAATAAATGTAATGACCAAGGATATAATGGAAAAATTACAGCTCAAACATCTAAGTCCTACATTTACAGTGTTAGAAATGGTTGATAGGTCAGTTGCAAAACCTGAAGGTATCATTGAAGATGTCCCCATAGAAGTTTCTTCTTGGGAGTACCCTACAGATTTTTTGGTTTTACAGCCTAGAAATTCAGCACATGGTTACCCCATTATTCTAGGAAGACCTTGGCTTGCAACTGTAACAACCTTTATAGACTGTAGATCAGGAGATATGACAATCTCCAATGGTATTGACTTAAAATAGATTTCTCTGTATCCCCCTACAAGACCTTCAAAAAAATTTATAGGTCAATTATGGTTTCCTAATTCAGATGAAGAACAAGAAGAGATCATCTCCACACTAGCTACTTTAGTAGTAAAGGAACATATAGAAGAGATAGACTCCCATGATGAAGGAAATTTTGAAAATGAGATAATCTTGGTAAATGCTCTACATGAGCAAGGAATGGAGGATGAAGTAGTAAATGTTCATCAATTGTTAGGAAATGAGGAAGGTCAAAGTTCTAGAAGCAAGCCATCTACACCATTATAGGAAAAATTTGTTTCACTACCACATGGGTGGCATCATCACCTACTCCCTTCTTCTCATTGTTCCATACAAAACATGCTTCCATCAGAAATCAGTGTTCAAAATGAGACAAAAGTTTCTCATTCCCTCAAATCTCATCATTGTCCACTAAACTCCTTAATAACCAAGTATGAAGGAGTAAATTCTGTCCTTCCAGGGACAAAATAGATAGAAGTTCAGCCAGGTAAATTTTTGAATATTAATAGTTGGCTTACTAAGGAAGAAGAAGCAAAACTATCAGTTATTTTGTAGAAACATATCCATGCTTTCACTTGGGATTACAAAGATATGTCAGGAATCCACCCTGATGTATGCACTCACAGAATCTATACTGAAGATGTTAAACCAGTGAGACAACCCCAACGAAGATTGAATCCTGCCTTGAGAGATATTGTCAAAGAAGAGATTGAAAAACTTTTAGAGGTAGGGTTCATTTATCCAATTTCTGATAGTCGGTGGGTCTCTCCATTGGTTATAGTTCCAAAGAAGAATGGAAAAATGAGAGTATGTGTAGACTACAGAGAATTGAATAAAGTAACATACAAAGACCATTTTCCATTACCATTCATAGATCAAGTGTTAGATACTCTTGCTGGAAAGAAATACTTTTGTTTTCTTGATGGATTCAGTGGATATAATCAAATTCAGGTTGCACCTGAAGATCAGGAGAAAACAACTTTTACATGTCCATGGGGAACATTCGCTTATAGGGTCTTACCTTTTGGCTTGTGTAATGCCCCAACAACATTTCAACGAGTATTTTTAGCAATATTTTCTTATATGACTATCGATAGTGTTGAAATCTATATGGATGATTTCACAGTATGTGGAGAAACTTTTGATTTTACATTAGAACATCTTGATAAAGTTTTAACTCACTGTGAAACATACCAATTATCCTTGAATCTTGAAAAATATTTTATGATGATGGAGGAAGGAATTGTTCTTGGTCATCACATCTCTCTTCAAGGGATCCAAGTTGATCCGAAGAAGGTGGAAATAATCAAGAATATTCTCCCTCCTAAGACTCAAACTGATGTTAGAAGTTTCCTTGGACACATTGGTTTTTATCGCAGGTTTATTCCCAACTTTAGTACAATAGCCAATCCTATGTTTGCCCTATTGACTAAGGATTCTGAATTCTCCTGGACTGCAAAGTGTCAGGAATCATTTGAAGCTCTGAAAGAAAAATTAGTAACTCCACCTGTGTTAAGAGGACCTAATTGGACATTACCATTTCATATCCAGGCTGATGCTTCCAATACTGCAATTGGAGCAGCACTAGGACAAATTGATAATGGTTAACATTATGCCATCTACTACATTAGCAAGAATTTGACAGGAGCAAAAAAAACTATACCACTACTAAAAAGGAATTCTTGGCAGTAATTTATGCTATCAACAAATTCAGACATTACATCACAGGTTATCAAATATTCATTCATACAGACCACACAACCATTAAATATTTTATGAATAAACCTATGGTAAGTGCAAGAATTATCCGTTGGTTACTATTGTTGCAAGAATTTGATATCACAATAATCAACAAACCAGGAAAAGCTAATGTTGTAGCAGATTTCTTGTCTAGGTTGCAGAACATAGAGGAAGGGGAATTAGTTGAGGATACTTTTCCTGATGAAAAATTATTTGCTATATCTGTCCAATCACCTTGGTTTGTAGATATAGCCAACTATTTGGTCACAGGGAAAGTTCCTCCACATTTCACTTCAAAAAAGAATAAATAGTTGATAAAATAGAGCTCTTCTTTTCAATGGATTAAGGGTATACTTTTTAAATGCGGTCCTGACCATGTGTTACGCAGGTGCATCCGAAAAGATGAAATATATGATATCCTTCGAGCTTGTCATGATGAACCATCAGGTGGACATTATTCTGTAAAAAGCACAATTAGAAAATTTTTAGGAACAGGGTATTATTGGCCATCTCTTCACAAGGATGTAAAAAAGTACATCAAGCATTGTGATGCATGCCAAAGAATGGGGAAACCCACTCACACAAATGAAATGCCACTACAGCCTCAATTGGTTTTAGAACCATTTGAGAGGTGGGGGCTTGATTTTGTGGGACCTATTGACCCACCTTCTCAAGGAAAGGTGCATATTCTAGTATGCACTGATTATCTGACAAAGTGGGTAGAGGTGCGTGCTTTCAAACATGCTCATGAAGAGAAGGTTGCTGATTTCTTGTATACCCAAATTTTTTAGAGATTTGGAGCTCCACGGTCTATTACCACAGACCAAGGACCCCAATTTGCATCTAAAGTTATTGAAGCTTTTATAAAATTATATGAAATCAAACATAGGAAATCATCACCTTATCACCCACAAGCAAATGGTCAGGTTGAAGTAACAAACAAGGAGTTAGAATGGATTTTGACTAAAATAATAGCTTTTCATAGGAGAAATTGGCTAGATAAACTACCTGAAGTAGTCTGGGCTTATAATACTACATGGAAATCCACTACTAGTTTTACACCTTATGAACTGGTTTTTGGTAAAAAGCCTCTTTTACCTATTGAATTTGAGCTACTAACATTGCGAACAACTTTGGAAATTGGAATTGATTTGTCATAGGCATAGACATATAGGATTCTATAGCTGAATGCATTGGATGAACTTCGGTTGGATGCACTACACCAAACTGAGATAATTCAGGAGCAACAGAAGCAGTGGCATGACAACCACATTCAACATAGGAAGTTTCAGCAAGGAGATTGGGCTTTGTTGTTTGACTCTCACTATGAGGATTTCCCTAGAAAGTTGTGGACTAGATGGCTTGGACCTTACCAAATTGAAGAAGTATTTGACAATGGAGTTGTTCGTCTCTCTCCTATTGATGATTCATGAAGAAAGTTGGTAGTGAATGGGCATCACCTTCGGGTATACCATACACCACTAACTAAGGAATAATTATTGCAACAACTTGATAGTTTAGATGTACAATAGGTGGAAGAGATTCCCTCTTCCATCTCAACTTCAACAGATTCAACATGATAATGGAGTTTCAAGAAAAAAATAGAAAATGAAAAAAATTAGAAAAATAGAAAAAAAGAGAATAAATCATGATTGTGAAATTCCTTCATGGGCATGATTTTGAGGAAATCATGAATTCCTTCATTGGCACAATCAAGATCAAGAAAAGAGAGATAAAAGGAGAGGTGAAAAATAAATATAAAAAAAAAAAAAGAGAGAAAAATGAATAATTCAGTAGTGAAAACCTCTATGAGGCGTTGTTGAGTTGGTGTGCATGAAAACTGGTTTTTCGGCATGCATAGCCTTGAAACAATCTACATCATCATTGTAAAAACTCACCAACTGCACTTGTTTTGAAGTGTTGCAGCAAAAATCAGTAGGACATCATCAGAAGCAACCATCCATCAAAATGTGCAAATAAATTGTTCAAGATAGGTATATGTTTCTTGCACTTTTATCATTGTAAATATTTAGTATATAGTGTGTAAGGATTAACCATTAGTATAAAGACATCCATGAGGTTTGGCATATTCAAGACATACCAATCTACTTGGGAAAGAAGAAGGATTCTAGTTTCTGCTTGATCTTCGAAACAAGAATGTCAAAAGTTGTTTGATCTTAGAATATTTTGAATAATGATTATCTTCGGAATATAGAGTTTGTTGATCTTTAGAATAGTAGAGTTTGTTTATCTTTGGAATAGCAGAGTTTGTTTATCTTCGAAATAGCAGAGTTTGTTTATCTTCGGAATAAAAAGTTTTTGTTTATCTTTAGAATAACAAAGTTTGTGTTTTGTCTTCAGAATAATGAAAGGTTGTTTAATATTCGAAATAAGGAAGTTATCTTCAGAATATAACAAGGGAAAATTTTGAAATTTGAAATGCGTGGTAGTGGAGGAAAATTATTCCATGTGGCATCTAAAAAAGAGAGGAATGTTATTTTGACCACATGTGATTTTTTCGATAGGAGTAATCAGGGTTTTTGGGAAAGTATATCTCACTGATAACATTATCTTTGTGCCAACCAAGAGGGTACGGTAATCCATGGAGACAAGATGAATAGCAAACAACCGGATCTGGTGGGTGATAACCAAGTGTGTGAAGGACCTGCATGTAGAATGGGCTCACTAATCAAGACAAAATAGATTCTGATGGCATAGAGGGATGACTATTCATCGATGGCCACGTATCCAAAATCAAATTAGTAATATGTGCCACCTTCTTTTTGAATATGGCTCACCTATTGTGCAACTTAACACTCTCATGATTATGAGGAAAGGTGATAACTTTTGTTGGAATTACCATCCTCTCTGAAGGTGAACGATGATGAAAAAAACCTTGTAAGTTGTAGAAGATGATAGTAGGAAATCAGTGTGACAGTAGAACAATAGTGAAGATAAAATATGGGGTGAAAAATGAATATGGAACCAGAGAATACCAGATACCTTTGAGAAAGCCCAAAAGTATTGAGAATTTTTGAAGACGATGGATTGATGCCCTTCCTGGATAAATTTGATGGGTGTTCTGAAGACTTGGTAGTAGAATTTACCCATACATTCAAAAATAACAGAGCTCACATCAGCGGGATGGCAATTGAGGTAACTCCTAAAATTTTGAGCCAAATCACTGAACTTCCTTTACAAGGTCTCCAAATTTCTAGAATTGGTAGAAATACATTAGCAGATGTAGTTGGTCAATTCATGGAAGAAGGGGATAGGGAACCAGAATATCTAATGAACAAAAATACATGTAAAGGAGTAAAACGAAATAGTTTACAGAGTCCATGGGATGAAGTAGCTATCTGGGTGATTAAGTTTTTAACCTACGAAGGACAATATGTTATTTTGTCGGGGCATCATTTCTGAATTCTGAATCACCTTAGACATGGTAGTCAACAACTAGAATTTAGGGTTAATTTCCCTTTATACCTACACCAAGAGTTACAGAACATGTCTAGGCGATACCAGGAGGGTAAGGGAAGTCCTCGTCACCATGGGTTAATTAAGCTTATTTGCAAGCATCATTTTAGGGGTAATCTTATAAGTTTCAATATATTTTTCTCTGTATGGAATGAGGTAGTTTATGGAGAAGAGGAAGAGGAAAATGAAGAAGCAAAAAATGTTGTCATAAGGGAAGAAGCACATCAAGAGGAAGAATTAGAAACCCTCTCCTCTGGATCTCCATTAACAAAAGCTCAAAACAAAAGAAGAGAAGAGCTGAAACTAACCCTAAAAAGGGGAAACAAAAGAAAGTTAGGTTTTTTAAAGATGTCACTATGTTTCCAGACCAGGCCATAGAACATAATGAAATTCCCAGTAGTGTAGAGGGAGAAACATAGAGGGAAGAAAGAGAAATTCCATCAAAAATAAAAATTATTTCTACATCCTCTGCAAGAAAATAGGACATAGGGAAGCAATCTGCAATAAGGGCTTGGAGGTCTTCAAGACTCCATAAAAAGGACACAATAGAAAAAATGATTGAAGAGGAAATAATGAAGGAAGAGACCGTTCCTACACCGTCCTTAAGAAGAAGCCCTAGGAATTTGCAGAAATAGACTAAGGCAACAAAGGAAAATAGCCCTGAAATTGCTGAAGAACAACAGGATTCTATGTTTTTAGATGATACAATAGATATAGGCATGGAGGATCCACAAGATATCCCTACACAGGACCAAATAGATGAAACTGAAGAAGCAGGTACAAAATCCAGAGTCACCACCTAAAGATAACCTGCCTACTCACTCATCAGATTCAAAAATAGAAGAAGAAGAAGAAATAGAAGAAGAAGAAGACATACAAGAACAACTGAGAGCTGCTAGGAGTGTCATAAGAACACAGATGACATGGATTGATGAATGAGAAGTAGCCATTAAAGAAAAGGATAGGCAAATTACTGAGCTACAACAAGAAATAGAAAGGTTGAAAAATAGAGTGGCACAGTTAGATCCACAACCTGCAGAATCCAGTGAAGGAGAAAATATTGCTCAAATCTTGCTCGGACTATCCATGCAAGATGACCCAACACCAGATGGAAATTTATAGCCTCTCCCACAAATTGAAGTAGTTGAACCCTTGGTTGGGAGAACAGAAACCAAGGAAGTGATTGATGCCCAGGCCCCTCAACAGGATGATATTATCATAGGGGTAGATGAACAATAGGGTTCTCAACCGCATACAGAGATAACTAGACTTGGAAATGAAGGTCCACAACAAACAGTAGCAGATTTGGGACATTCTGAAGTTGCAGTTCCTTATTCCGAAGTTGTACCTTCTCATTCCGAAGATGCTTTAGAACAAGCCAAAAGTTTAGTCAAAAGTGAACATGAAGAGCCACAACAACTAACAACATAGGTGATATCCACAAAGGAGGCCTTAAATCATCAAAACATGAGCAGTCAAGTAAGTAATCCTCTGCATCAGACTTTTGTGCCCAATTTTTCATTTGTTATACCAAAAGTAGAAACAGAAGAAAAGGGAGTACAGGCAGATTTGTTACCTAAATTTCAGCCAGTAATAAGACCACAAAACACTGTTACTTTAGAAAAATACAATGAGGATATAGCTCAGTGGGTTTTAAGATATCAAAAACTTGAAACTCAGATTGTGGAATTAAAATTGGTAGGAAAACAATTAGAGAAAAAAGATGCAAAAATTATCAAATTGCAGGAACAGGTGACATACCTCTGTCAGGTTGCAGAGTATTTGGTTCAATTTAGAAGGCCAACCAAATTTTATAGTTTAGTCCTAAAGGAAAGATATCTTTGATGGCAGATTATGAGAATCCATTCAAATCTTTCTTATAATTTGGATACTGCTAAGGAATTTCTGGAAGCTTACCTGAGTAGCCCAGAGGAACAAAAAAACCTGATGTGTGAGCTATTTTTGCACAATTTCTTCATTCTAGAAGATGTAACATTCCATCCCCATATTTTCATAGGTGATGTACAATTAAGGGCTTTCATGTCTACCTTGCAGAATCAGATTTATTGGAGATAGGAAAAGAAAAAGAACAAGGAAATTGAAATGCAGGCTGAATTGTTGATAAGATCTGTGCAGCCAAATCATAAAATTATCACCAATCAACATTTTACTATGATGAATAGGGCAGATGTTAAGCTGATGTATGTAAACAATCTTAAGGATTGTTTAAACAATTTCCAAAGTTTCTGTGCAGATAATTTTATAACTGCTCTGTCAGCTTGTAAGGATAGATGGGCAGAACTCTCCATGTCACTACAGAAAAGAGAGCCTATCTCACCAATCAACCTGGAATGGTCTAGAAGAAGAGTAGAAGGAGTAATGAAGATTATCCTGGCTATGAAACATCAATGGATAGGTCTGATATTTAGGCCTCCTACCATCATTACTCATGTTCCTTACTATTTTGATAATGATCCTCAGCCAAGTGACCAGTTTTAGGAATGGTTCAAGAAGCTTCAAGAAAGTAGGGGATATTATATAGGGAACAAATTATTCTATAGAAGCTGGAATTTGAAGATGGACATGTGTGATTCAGTAGCCCAACAGAATGCATGAGGACATGCATTGAAATAAGTTGGGGGAAAATGATGAGGCTTGAAAATACCTCAATCATAGTATATTTTGAACCATTACAAATGCCTAAAAACCATGTGATATGTTTTATATGCTGATTAAGTTGATTTAAATATACTATATATCAAATATTTGCATGATTATTGTGTTTAGGAATATTATGCTCTATTTTTGCAGTTTTTGTATAATTTTGCATTTCTTTAGCATGATTTATTAATGAAGTGCATGCATGGTTTGAACAACAACATTTTAATACCTTTTTACTTATATTTTCTATGCAATGATTTATCTAAATCTGGAGAATAGTGCCAAAAGACTATAACTATGCAACAAAAATAGGAATTCTATGTAAATTCCAGCCAGTTGCCAATGAATGGCAAGGCATGGAATTTACCAATGAGGAAGGATGAAGTCAGTTGGAATCACCTCCTGGGAGCTGGATTAAATGACCTACCTGAAAGAAACAACCAAAATAGGCATTTTGAATGCGTTTTGAGCTTAAAGTGCACCTACAACCAGTTATTCCGAAGATCTTCGAAATAACAGGGGAACACGCTTCTTTTTGACTTTCTATGGTTTCCAAGTGGTTGAAAAGGTAAATTAAGGTTGAGGGGATATAGGAAAAATTCTTATATAGCTATCCCCACCATTCCTTGCCGACCAAAAGACACAACTCATGAGAAATATCAACTGATGCAACTGACCCTATCCTGAAATAGACCCAGATTAGTTGCAGAATAATAGGCAAATAAGTTGTAGATAGAAATGGCATATTTTGTGCATGTAAATAGATATTAGATATTATAAATATCATAGCTCCCATATTGGTTGAGCTAAGTAGCTATTAGGAAATAGAAGTTAGCAAAATAGGTTCAGATTTGTAGTAGAGTGCAACAACAACATTGTAATGTTATTTCTAGAATAATAAAGTGCAGTTCTTTCATTGTCTTTGTCATATATGAGTGTGTGTGAAATTTAGTAAGTAAGAGGAGTTCATACCTTCTTCTAGAAAAGGAAGCAAGGGCCACTTCCAGGCCTAGGAGAAGGACTGACAAGACAGGTTTTCTTCTAATTCCTACTTAGGTTGAGTGGAGGACCCCCTGGCTGGTGTAGAAGGTGACAGAATTGGGGTGGGTGAATCGATGGGTGAAGGGGTTGTGATGAGGCTTGGAAATGCCTCAATAATAGTATGTTTTGAACCATTAAAAATTCCTAAAAACCATGTGATATGTTTTATATGTTGATTAAGTTGGTTTAAATACACTATATATCAAATATTTGCATGATTATTGTGTTTAGAAATATTATGCTCGATTTTTGTAGATTTTGTACAGTTTTGCATTACTTTAGCATGATTTATTAATGAAGGGCATGCATGGTTTGAAAAAAAACATTTTAATACCTTTTTACTTATATTTTTTATGCAATAATTTATCTAAATCTAGAGAATAGTGCCAAAATACTGTAACTGTGTAGCAGAAACAAGAATTTGGTGTAAATTCCAACTAGCTGCCAATGAATGGCAAGGCATGGAATTTACCAATGAGGAAGGATGAAGTCAGTTGGAATCACCTCTTGGGAGATAGATTAAGTGATCTACCTAAAATAAACAACCAAAACAGGCATTCTGAATGTGTTTTGAGCTTTAAGTGCACCTATAGATAGTTATTTTGAAGATCTTCGAAATAACAAGGGAACACACTTCTTTTTTATTTTTTACGGTTTCCAAATGGTTTAAAAGACAAATTAAGTTTGAATGGATATAGGAAAAGTCTTATACAACTATCCCCACCATTCCTTGTTGACCAGAAGATACAACTCATGAGAAATATCAACTGATGCAACTGACCCTGTCCTAAAATAGATCCAGATTAGTTGTAGAATAATAGGCAAATAAGTTATAGATAGAAATGGCATATTTTGTGCATGTAAATAGATATTAGATATTATAAGTATTATAGCTCCCATACTGGTTGAGCTAAGTAGTTTTTAGAAAATAGACATTAGTAGAATAGGTTTAGATTTGCAGTAGAGTGCATCAGCGACATTGTAATTACAGTTCTTTTATTCTCTTTGTCATATATGAGTGTGTGTGAAATTTAGCAAGTAAGAGGAGTTCATACCTTCTTCTGGAAAAGGAAGGAAGGGCCACTTCTAGGCCTAGGATAAGTACTAACAAGATAGGTTTTCTTCTAATCTCTGCTACAATAGAATTAGCTGAATATTTGTCAAGTTTCATATTTTATTTCATACTAGATTGTGTTGCATTTTTATGATTTATTTCTTGTTTAGAGTAAACTTGTAAGACTTTCTAAAAAGGAGAAATTTGATAGATTATTTACTGTTTCATTTTTAGTAGATTACAGTATTGCTTTTGGATTATTTCATTTCAATAGCTTTTACCAGTTTTTCCTATATTTTCTCTTTTTGTTGTTAGCTACTATACATAAGATTGAAAACCTTCTAAAATAGAACATTGATAGGGATTATTTTGTATGCTTATTACTTAGATTTCTATTCCTACAAAAGTAACTAGGTTTAATTTCTACAATTGTAACTAGATTCCAATTTTTGTAACTTAAGGACCAAATTTCCATTCCTGTAAAAGTAATTAGATTTCAGTTTTGCAATTGTAATTAGGTTCCAATTTCTATAACTTAAGGATCAGATCTCCATTCCTGCAAATAAATTAGTTTGTTTTATGCAACATAGAAGTAAAGGTGACCTAAAAACTCCCAACACAATATATTTTTCCAATAAGACTTGCTGGTCCAAAGTGAGTTAATTTGTAGTCTTGTTCAACACTTCTATCGTAGATAGCCTTGGACACCAACCCATATTGATAGATCATTGAGATTAAATTATGTGATTAATGATATGCATTAGTTTGAAGCGTTAGGATCTATTTGAGCTAACTGGGCATCAAGTCAAGAGGCATGTTGTGTCCACTCATAGCACTCAGTAGGGGTTCCAGTGATAGGATGATTGGCATGGATAAATTGGAAAGTGGGGATGGAAGTAGTGGTAGGTGAATTGGATATTACCCATGTCCACGTCGAGTGAGGTACAAAGCAGTGTGAATATATGGGAGGTGTGGGGAGAATAGGTTGGTTTTTAGATTAAAATGGGATGGATGGCATGGTAGAAAATGTAAATGGAGAAGCAGTGTCAAAGGTGATGAGGGGCAATGAGTAAACATAGGAACAACTGGTGTACTAAGAGGTGGTGGTGGATTAGAATAAGTTGATGCAATGTTGCTTGGATCAGGTGGTGGAAGGTGAGATTGTGAAGTTGATGGATACATTTTATCGAGAGACTGACATGGGGTAGGGGTGAATTGGGTGGAAGATAAGGGTGGATCGAATGGAAGAGTGGTGATATTATAGAATTTGAATGGATCACTGTCAGAAGGGATGCAGTGGACTAAGCCATTATGGACATATTTGATACAATGATAGAGTGTGGAAGGTATGCATTGCATGTACCAAATACAAGGGTATCCCAAAAGGATGTTATACTACATTTCACCTTAGATAACATGGAAGAGAGTGGAAATGGTTTTAGCACCCACCTTAATGGGAAGGATAATGGTACCAAGGGTAGGGTGTATTGAGTCATCAAAGGATCAAAGGTCCATGGAGGGAGTGGTAATATGGGAAGGAGGAAGACGAGATGGCCTAGGGTGGTAGTAGAAATAATGCTGATGGATGAATAGGTGTTGATGAGAACACGCTTGTAGGTAACGACATTGATGGAGGCTTGAATATGCAATGGGGGATCCGCTCCCTCACCTACAACTTTTGTAATTTCATGGTCATGGAAGTTGATAAAATGTTGTAACCATCTCTGAACATTGCCAAAGAAATTGGAAAAGGCATCTGCATCATGGGTCTCAAGATCAAGAGAGCAAAGGATAGATTCAAGGGCTTCGCGATGAGGTTGGGACTGCTACAGAAGGTCGTAGATGGATAACCTTGCAAGGGCAATGTGGAGTTGATGAGAAATACTATCATGGATGGTGATGATAGTTCATGGAAGGGGTTGAGGAATTGGTGGGGTAACAATTGAGGTTGTGGCGGGTGGTTGGGGAGTGGTGGAGGGTTGTTGGGTGGCCACAAGGGGTGGTTAGCATTAATTACGAGTGGCGATATTGATCATACCCACAAACCCCTACTAGAAAGGATCTTTATTTATATGATTAACCTGGCATAGATCAATTTGAGGTAGATTACCCCCATGCTTGAGTAATGGATTTTGATATATCCCCAAGTTTTGATTTTGTGGTGCAAGGGGATTTGAGACTTGAATAGTGCCTCAATCAATAAGGCCTTGCACGATATGGTAAAAATGTGGCATGAATCGATAGTGTGACCGTGTTATCGATGGTAATCATAGAAAGCCTATGGATTATGGTCTCATGGGAGATGATGATTTGGATTGAGAGGTTGGACTTTTCATAAAGTCACAAGACCTCCCTTAGTTAATTTGTGGAATAGAGTGAGCATGGGCTCAGATAAAGGCATCCAATTGCATGTAGGGTGAGGCAAACATATATTTTGACCTTGGTATGGATTATATTGTAGTGGAGGATTTCTTGGGTGTGCAGTAGGAAGGAGTGGAGGATTGGCTTAGTATTGGTTTTGGGGAGATCGTGGGGGAGTGGGTTGTGGAGTTTGCCAAATGCCACTTATGGTGGTGGATATGGAGAATTTAGAAGAACCAGATTGGTTTGGGGTGGTCGAGTGGTAGGTGGCACATATGGAGGGAATTTGTAGCAGTAATTGGTAGGGTAGGGTTGTTTTTTATGCAACTTGATTTTTCCCATGTGGACCTTGATATCCTCGATGACTTTGGCTTGGGAAATGGCCTCCTCAAATGTCTGACTCTAATGAATCTGCAATGTCTAGGAGATTTGTTTATGACAATTATTGGAAAAGAGTTTAATGAGCTCTACATGTGGGAGAGATAAGGCAAGATCATGAATTACCACTCTCCAACGGGTGATAAAATTGGTAATAGAATTGTTGTCATACTGATATAAAGCATAGACATCGGATAAGGTAAGCTTAGTTTTGATATTAATCGAGAAGTGCTCTAGAAATAGATTGGCCAATTTTTCAAAAGTGAATAAACTATGGTGAGGCAAATGGTTGTACCAATCTAATGCTTGTCCCCCAAGCAAAAGTGAAAATGTGTGATGCATAAGGGGATCACTATCGTGCAACCTGTAACAAGCAAAGTGGTAATTATTGAGGTGCTCTCTAGGATCTTCCTTACTTTTAAATTGATCAAATTTAGGGATCTCAAATCTGTAAGGATATGGATGTATAGGTATAGAGGGGTGAATTATTTCATTACGTAACTCATCATATGTGGGTTTTTAAGGCCCATAACCAGACATGTGCAAATCCAATGTATGAATCTATTCCTGCATGGCTTGAAATTCATTAGAGAGCATCGTGGTAGTTTTTGGTGGAGCTAGGAATGGGGGTGATGATAGGGATGTAGGTAAAGGATATGATGGGGGTTGCAAATAATATAAATGTGGTGGATATTGCAATTGTTGTTCCTCCCATGGATGATAGTAAGCAGCCTGATTTGGATTAAGTGTTGACATAGTCTGATATTGTGGGACATGAACCTGATATGGATAGGGTGAGATGTAGGAAGGGTGATAGGTGGGTGGTTGCTGCTACTAATTGTAATACTCAAGGATATGTTGGGTAGGAATGAGAACCTAGTGTTGTTGTGCATATGGATAAGTCATTTGCACCTAAGCAGTAGTAGTAGAGGACCATGTGGGTGGTGAAGTGAAGAAAATGGGTGGTGTAGAAGAGGGGGTGGAAGAGATGACGATGTGGTAGAAGATGACTGGTGTTAATATGGGGGTGTAAAAGATGAGGATGAAGGGTGTACTCATGGGATTTCAAGAAGGGACTCAAGCTAAAATGAATATCGAGGCGGATGACCTTGATAAGTAGGGTTCAACTGTGGGGGTGATAAAAAGGGGAAGGTAGTAAGCGAAATGATGATGAAGTCGATGGAGATCCATAGGATGAGAATGGTGGGTAGCTGATAGGCTGATATGAGGTTAAATGTGATGTGAAAGGATTTAAATGTGAGGATGAATATACCTACTATAGGTGAACCTACAATGAGGGATGAGATAGATTGGGTGAGATCGACTGGTATTACTAAGACGGGTGTGAATAGTGCTGAGATGGGATCGAGGAAGGTGGCTAGGATGAAGACTAGTAACTTGATGAAGCCTGCTAAAATGGTGGGGTTTGGGATGAAGGTATGGTAGGAGGGTTTATGGAATAAGGAGGTGTGGATATCATATCGACTGTTTGGATAGTGGTGACGACATCAGGTATGATTTGGGAAATAATTGGACCAAAGTCCTCTTCCCAAAGTGGATGGGATGAAGACTCGAGGAATATATGGGTAGTGGAAGGTGAAGTAGGTGGGGTGAACTCATCCACCACCATAACTAGTATGGGGTGGCTAGGAGGGGTATAGATGACATGTTGGTAATAGGTATATGGGGGATTGGGAGAGGAGAGATATTCCAAGGGAGGTGTCTCCTCGAAGGTCTCATCCAAGAGGTGGGATGGAGTGGAAGATGCCATATGGGATATGGGGCTAGCACTAGGGACAAAAGACCCAGTCAATAGGTTAGGTGGAACTACAATAATAACCTGCGTAGACTTGAAATATGGATCAATGGTCTGATAAGAAGAGGCACTTGTGGTCATGACAGTCTGTTGAGCAGCCTCAGTGGCATGATGAAGGGCTTCACGCATCTGACTACACATAACTCGTATGGTGATATGTGTAAAAAGTATGCTAACACCCAACAAATGTGAAATATAAACTCTAGAAATATTTGTGACTGACTAGGATACTATTTATTTTGAAAAATACAGGTTCGCACAGGTGGGGTGTGAACCACTATGAGATATGACATTTGCACATGTGGCATGTGAACCACTAAAAATGAGAAATAGGTGTTAGATATGTGTTGTGTGATGTGTCTGTGTCCTATGGGTGAAATTTGGAACCTGAAAACTAGGTTCACACAGGTGGGGTGTGAACCACTTAGTTCACACACTAGGTGTGCGAACCATCAAAAATAGTGACAAAAGGTGAATTTTCTATTGTGGATACCCTTTGTGTGCTATGGAGATCTTTGTAATGCAGTTTTGTATCTTGAAAGCTATATTTTCACACAAAATCATGCAAAATAAGTCTATGTAGGGGAATCACACTAGGGGGTGCAAAT
This sequence comes from Wollemia nobilis, assembly GCA_028583015.1. NCBI lineage: Eukaryota > Viridiplantae > Streptophyta > Pinopsida > Araucariales > Araucariaceae > Wollemia > Wollemia nobilis. Next base: position 24,608,974 of record JAQPPZ010000541.1, on the reverse strand, counting down.
CACCTAAAAAAATACTCTATAGTGTATATCACGAAAGTGAAATTGTGGAACAACTGATAAGTGTGTTATAACACGTTTGATATGCTATTGTAACCACTTTTTGAGACTCAAAAATAAGCAAATGTTATTTATTTTTGGTTTTTGTGTGTTTTAATGAAAGTATGTATCTGCCCTAGGAACAAATCACGATAATAGGTGAACTTCTACTTTGAATTAGGTATGTCATAGCATAGAACCTTTTGCAATGCCCAAAAGTGCACAAAATAGAACTATGTTTCCAATGGTTGAATGGCAACCTAGATGGAATTAGGTACAGTAAAATGGTATCCAAATGAGGGAGACTCAAAATGATCTAATGATTCAAATAAAATCTCACGAAGAGAGGTCACATTGTCAATGTGGTGCTACCAGTATACCCATGCTTTCGCTTAACCCTCATGTTTAAGGCATCCACAGTAACGATCAACTGCACCCACTAATTATTTGAAAAGCCCTGTGGTAAAGGGGCTTTCTAAAACTACCCACTTCAAAGGTACCTTCTAGTGATGAATTATGGATAACCAACACTCAAAGTGGGAAGGATTGGTCGGGTATTAATGCTAGAATGATCCACCTGAGGGGATACTATGGTGACTAATCCAAAGGTGAGCCAGTGGAGAGTAAACCCAAACCTCACTAAACTCTAGTATTGAATTTTTGATGAAATCCAATTCAGACTGGATATGAAAGCCAATTCCTTACACTATTAAAAATGGGATGTGAGTGTGTGGTGTTTGTTTGTGTGATACTATTTTAGAAGAAAATCTAGTCTAAATGCCTTTTCAAAACAAAGCTATGCTAAGATGCCTTTTTGAAAGAAACTAATTACTTGTTTCCTCACAAAAACAAAATTAATCTATTGATTTTCAAAAGAGGAATCTACTTAATTGCTTTTAAAGGGAAATTCAAAAAAATTGAAACTAAGCGAGATACTTTTGGAAGGGAAATGACTAAGAAGTAAATCTAATTAGATGCCTTGGAAGGGAAAGAACACGAAAGGAAATTTTATAAACAAAATCTAACTAGATGCTTTTGAAGGGAAATGAATTGAAGGGAAATTGCTAAAATTGAAGCTAATATAGAAAGCAGATGAAAATTTAACTATGGCCAATAGGAAGGCATGATTTTGTGGAATCCATAGCCCAATAGGAAATACTAGCTTCAAGAAAAAGGAAAAACAAGATTTTTCAAACAATACCTGCGTCCAGGTGGATGTAAAAATCTTTGGTGTACCCTCTGGTACAAAACTATGTGAATTTATAAGGTTCGCATAGTTGGGGTGCGAACATGTTTTCTACCGGTGGTTCGCACACCTAATGTGTGAATTGGGATCCAAAGGCTAAAATGATTGGTTTTGGGGTCCTAATGATAATTTTGAGTTTTTTGGAGTATTTTGAGCACAGGTACCTACATAGAAAGTTCCAATTAATTAATTTAAGCTTAACAGGAGAACCAAAAACTCAAAAGGATTTTGCACATACCTAAGAAAATTAAATAGCAAGAAAGTAATCTAACTACTGATTTGTCGCACAAAAATACAAGAATGCTTTAACCTTGCATACACCATGGCGAGAGACAATTTGTGGTCTAGGTATGGGGGCACGCAATCCTCGAGAACATGAGGCTCTTAACCTCTCCTAACTTACCTTGTCATTGGTTGTGGGTGTCTGAATTAATACCTAGGTATCAAGTATCAATTTTGAGGTAGATTAGGGGAATACACAAGCCAAAACGCGTACTCTCTACTCTCTTTGGAGACTCACCGGTGCACCAGTGAGCCTTTTATGGTTTTTCCTAAGATGTCTTTCAGGGTATTTTGGTTTAGCGTTTCTTCAAATATGACAACTACTTGTCATACAAAAAAAACCATAATTTTTGGTTAGAAGGCAATTAAGCTAATGCTTGGTGGGGGTCCTACCGGGTGTGCCAGAATGAAAATACTAAAAATATGCTAAGACATTTATTCAACATCAAATAATCTACTACATTTATATTGAATTCACAAAAGAGGTTACACTGCGATATTCTTTTTACAAATTTGTCTTGAAGGCTACAATGGGGTCTTCCCTAAGGAAGTCCTTTCTGATTTGGAACAAAAGTAGCATGATTCATCCTTTTAAGTTCCTAGATGTAGGTGGGCTTCTTGCTTGTGGGCCACCACTTGTTGGATATGTCCTTATGCTTTGTTGGACCTGTCAACCTACAAAATCCTATTAGTGCATTGGGAGGTCTACCTTAGTCAAACTTGATAGTTATGAAGACAAAAGACTAATAAAATATGTTCAAAACATGAAAATAACTACTAAAAACAACATAAAACTGTAAATTAAGCTATTCTTACCTGCCCTGGTGATTCTGGTGATTATAGCAAAGGTTCGCACACCTGGTGTGCAAACCCGTTGGTTCAAACGTGTGAAGTACGAACCTGTTATTTTTCAATCGAAATTACCAGATGGATTCTTGGGGTGGTTTCTACTTTGAATTTTATCTAGTTCAGCTTTTGAAGGTACACTTTTGATGGAATTATCAACCTGTATCACTCACAAACAATGTTATGAAAGTGATAAATTGATTGTGATGTTCGTATGATGGTTGTATGATGGTTGTGTAATGGATGCAATGGTAGTAGTGATTTCGATAGAGTTTTGGTATGTAAAAATTTGGTTCTTGTTAGAATGTGAAAATGGCCTTCTATTTATAGAGTGGGCCAAGGTGAGAGAAATGGGATGAGGTGTCACTTATGAGGTGGTAATGGTGAGGTGTCCACCAATGAGGTGTCCTGGATCATAAATGGGGTTGGATGAGAGAATCCATCACCCATCCAGAAATAATGATGAACTTTCTAAAAATATCAATTTGGCATTAACGATCACCTTTATTGAAATATCTTAGGATTAAAAATTGCTTTTTAGGTGCAAAAGTCTCCATCTTTCATTTATAACCAGGAGGATGTGAGGTGGAGAAATATATGGGTGAAAGGTGGCAAGGCTAGGAAGGCTAAAATAGTCAACATAGACTAGGTGATGTGGAGGGCCCAAATCAAATCAAGATTAGATTTAATTAAGCATATAATTAGCCATAAAGCATGTTTTGACCAAAATATTGACTTTTTGACCATAAAGTGCTTTTTGACCATGGTAAAGGTTTCAACCTTAGTTGAATTGGCATGAGGTCACATGAGGACCTATGGTTAAGCGTAGGGAGGGGCTTAGCTAGCCCAAAGGGGCTAAGGATGATGAATATTGATTTTGAGCCAATTTATGCAATTTTCAAGGGTTTTGAGAATTAATTGATCGCGAGAATAAGGAGAGGGACAATGTGCAACTTTTAGGTGTCTACACTTCCCTCAAAACCTTATGTTACAAAGAATAAAATCTATTAATACTTTTACTATTATTTCAAGGAATTGATTTTCTAGTTAATTGAGAAAAATGAAGATGGTTTACCTAGAAAAAATGTTGACCTCTTCCATATTTATTTTAACACTTGCCTCTATATCTTCCTTTATACCTTTAATTGCTTCTAATTTTGAACTTGAATGTTACATTCCTTAGTCCTTGTATCCTTCTTATATTATTTTACTATGTGCTCCAAATACACCATGAAGTCCTTTGTCATCTAATGAGATAAAGAGAATTTTATTATTAATTTAGGAGTAGAAAATCCTTGATCTAGCTTGTTTGAGTGGGATTCCCCTCCTTCACGGGGAGTATTTCTTTTTTGAATTTCTTGTTTAAATGACAACCTTGATTGGACAGGAATTTTCAAATTTGAATCCCTTGTGGATCTTACCTCGTTTGAGTTTCCTTTGAGTCTCTCATTTTTAAAAGGTTTTGGATCTTTTCAAAACCCCTTCATCCAATCAATCAAAATAGACATAAAGAAATACTTCGCTAAATTTGTATCTTTAAAGGAAAAATATGGACAAAATAGATATAAAGAAGGATGCATCTTAGATTTTACAATATGGTCATCTTTAACTACTTTAAATTTTTAATAAAATATAAATGAAATAATAAGAAAAAATTATAAGTACTTAAAATTTCTTAAAAAAATTTATTATTTTTATTTTTTTAATAATATGTTAAGAAATAATGAACCTCTCACTAGTTTTATTGACATCTATAATATTTTATTGGTTTCGACAATCGTCAACCTGAGAGATTTAATAGATAATAAATAGACTGATTTCTATTGCACATGCATTTCATTTATACAACAATCTAGGGATGAGATGAATGCAGTTCCAAGGTCAAAAAATCCATATAATTTATATTTTCCAAAAAGTTAGTGGAGGAAGATTCATTTACTTCTGCACATGCATTTCACTAATGCTCCCAACACCTTCGCTTGCTCATAATTAAAAAACTCAACGACTTACCTCCCACAACTTTAATTCCTCCTACAACTCGACCATACATTTATACGAAGTCTTCAAGCCAATCGATCTGCAATTGAAGAAAATGGAACATTTATATTTATCTACCAAATCTCGAGCATTGAAGAAGATACAAATCACTAAGGTGGAAGATACATATCATGAGGACGAATGTGAGCCTCTATCTCCAATCGGGTGTATCTTCATTCAACCCTTGTGGAGTCTACATCATATCCGTGTTTGGTTGCAAGGAAAAAATAGATATTCTATGACTCAAAATAAATATCAAAAATTATCTCATGTTCTCCCATAAGTGATTTCATAGTGTTATGGTAATTTTATATCTTTATTCTTCACTCTATGGTAAATTTTCTTGTGTTTGTTGATTTCTTTATTTGTGGGTTAGAAGGAACAATGTAAATGAATGACTCTAGAGGTTAGAATCCATTGAGTAAATATTTTGTTTGGATGATTTTGAAGGTTAACAATAAGACCAAGGAAATGTAGCTCCGTTAATAGACCCTATGGAGAGGCTTATTTAAGTTGTGTCCAAAAAATGCTCCAAAGTGAAGGTTGGTATTTTAGATTTTAACAAATAACTTAATCCAGACTTATTCCTGAATTGGATTTAGGAGTTGGAAAGGTATTTTTAAATGGAATATATGGATGAATATGATCCAAAAAGGGTGAATATTGCAGCCTCCAAGTTGAAGTCTCATGTTGGCCTATGGTGGGAGAACTTGCAGAGTTCTAGGAGAAGGCAAGGAAAGGAAAAAATCAGATTGTGGCCCAAGATGTTGAAACATTTACATATTCAATTTTACCATATGATTATCAACAAAAGAAAATTAGGGAATTCTAAAACCTAATGCAAAGAAATCAATCCGTACAATCATATATTGAGCAATTCATGAGGCTCCAAATTTGGACTGATCTATAAGAAGTAGGAGAAGAAGCAACAACTAGATATGTTAATGGATTAAAGTTTCAACTCCAAGATGAGCTTGCCTTAGTTAAGTTACCTATAGTGGATGAGGCACATGAATATGTTGTAAAGGTGGAAGAGAAATTGAATATGAGGTATACAAATATATACAAGTGATGAATGAATTCAACATATAATTTTTCTATATCCCAAACATGATTGCCATGATTTAAAATATATCTATCATGATATGCATACCAATATTTATAGGAATCCAACAAAAATAAGACTAGACCAAACAATACAAAAACATTCATTTTATCTCTCTCACCCCACCCTTTTGTTTCATCAAACTTGCAAGCGAATACATGATTTTTAACTATATTTTATTTATTCAATGAGGTGTAAATTTGTAGACCAGATTCATCACTCAAAATTGAATATTCCTTTTCACAAACATATATAAATTATTTCATATAGAAAGCTATTTCTAAAATTTTTGAATCCAAGTCATTATCTATGTTTTTAGGCCAATCAAAACCACACAAAAATTGACAAGCATCTAGGATATCTGACATATATAGATCATTAGAAGTTTGTATTCCATATTCAATATTCATTTATTTATGGAATTGATTTAGTAACTCCAAAGCGTGTACCTTGCTTTTGTTTACCATAACAACCTTATTACTAATGTGAGTAGGCATAAAATCTAATTATTTGTTAATCATAAATGACATTTCATTATTAACAATATTTGAATCCAACATGAGATTATGTAAACATTTACCTAAAGTTTTAATGACTATACAAAAAGGCTGAGATTCTACCTTTTGTGTATTTCCATTTACCAGGACTTGATGAGCCATTATGATTTCCTTTTTTTTCTCATGGTATTCATCATCATAATCTTGTAGCACTTCCTTTTCATCTATAACCTATTTTTCAAAAACACCAAAATTAGTCACCCAATTGAAGATATGCCCATCCTTTTCATAGTATAAATTATACTTGGTCAAGGGATGTGTTAAATAACAAATATTCCTTATTAACTACCCGTGTCATCTCAAATAGAGAAATATTTTTATCATTTGGATGAATAGAAGTTGATTCTAATTCCTTGTTAACCACCAATGGTATTTCTTTATTTGAATCTCCAAGACAATCATGTGAATTTGTACCCAAATTTTTAGTAGTCAAGGGTAAAAGAGAAAATTTTACCTCTTCCTCATCCATAACAAACAAGTCATAAAAAACATTTATCATTTATTCATTTTATTTTTCAGAAATATTTTCAATAAAATCATATTCAAAGTGATTGAATTTTGGAACCTTCTCTAATTTTGCAAGTGGCCCACCATTTTCGGATTGTATAGGAATTGCAAGATCTTCATGTGAGATAGAGGTTTCAACATCCTGCATATCAAGTGAAATAGAAATTTCATCAGTAGGAGTGTGAGAAAACAATGATTCATCATACATACCCCAACCATTATAATAATTATCTTCTAAATCTAAGGGATGAAATTCTATCGTGTCTTCAAATGACATGTGATTCTCTGATTGTACATGAATTGTAGGCTCTTCATGTAAGATAGCAACTTTTTAGTAACCATATAAAGACCTAGCCAATTGGGTGTAAATATATTGCAGAGATGGCATGGTTGGCTAGTAATTTGTTGTTTTTATGATGAGTGTCATCAATCACACCATTTAATCATTATAATTGTCAGTCCAGGGCGGTGTCCAATGGTTGTATACGATAGCAAAGGTAAGCAGCTTGAAGGTCAGTCTACTCAGGAAATGGATTTATTGATAAGACCAGTTAGTTTTTGGGGTTTCTGGTGTCATCTCTAATCCTATGAGCTAAATTGAACTCCTAATTACAATTTTTGAAATAAAATTGCAGAAATGGAAAGATTGCAGAAGATTGAAACTAATTACTCTTACAGAATCATAAATGACAGAAATGAAACCTATTTATGCTTACAAAATGAAAATGAAAAAAATAATAGTTTTACAGAAAGTAAATCCTAATTATATTAATAGAATTAAAATGTTGGAATGAAATATTGCAAAAATGAAACAAATAGAAATCAATGAATGCAAATAAAAATACCAAAACTGGAAATAACTGCTAAAAATAGGGAAATCAACTACTGTAGGAAATTGCAAGAACACAAAAATGTTGCAAGATATAAAAGCCTATACTAGGTGATAAAATACCATGCACATACATCTATAGCACTAATACTACATGCATTTTAATACAGTTAACAAATGAAATGGAAATTGACAGGTTTTTGCTAACCTATTGCAACAAGAAATGAACAGAAAACTTTCAAAAGTTGATCCTTCTCCTGGGCCTAGAAGTGGCCCTTGCTCCCTGATCTAGAAGAAGGCAAGAAGACTGCTCTAAAATACCTAATTCTCACACATTCACTCAAGATACTAATTGAATGGAGAAACTACACCTTTTATTGATTATGTTATGACATTACAGTAATGCAGGAGAAATCCTATATAATTACTTGCTTTGTTACAACTGAAACAACTATGAAAATTCTATCCCTATCTCTGATATCTATCTATGTAAATGTCTATATGCTCAACCAACATGGTATGTTGTTATTTATACTATTCTATTACATATGTGTATTCATTATGTTACTGCTTTTCAGGGATTCAACAACTGTTCTAGAGTTGTCTTCCTAAAATGCAGGAAACTATTCTTCTGCAACTTATCCATTTTACTTTCTGGGTGTAATCCATTGGGATAAATGCATTGGAAGGGGTGATAAAACCCCTCATACAGCTGTATCCATATTCATTTCACCATTTTCCACCTTTTTGACCATTTTGTTGATAGTTTTGACCAAACTGGTCCTACTCTGCTCATTTCGGAGCTGCTCCGGAATATCAGGTAGTGTAATAGTTTTGACGCTTATCCGTGCATCAATTTCTTAGGATGATGGGTTTTACCAGCTAGGTAGTCTTATTAAGTCCTCAGAAGACTAATTCCATAGGTTTTATGTGTTGGAGTTGACCAATTCCAAGCCATGCTTTTATTGGAATTTGTATGGTCAATTTTTATTTTCTACATAGTCAAACCATTTTGAATAGGTTTTGGCACCTTTTTGCAACTTGAACAGGTTAGGAGGCAAGGAAAACAAATAAACATGATCCCAAAATAGAATACACATCAACATACATTATTACATATTCAAATAAATGTTTATTTGCTAGGTAAATCAGCTAAAATAGTGCAAAAAATGCAAAAAATGGTCAAAACAGAATACTATGCTCCTGAACATTTAAACATGTAAATAGTAATACATAATGCATTCCATCATAAAAATTAGCATAAAAACATAACATAAGGTCTATCAAATAGTTTATGAAATATCCAAAAATGGTCTATGAATGAGGCAATTTTTGGCCTCATCATTTCCCCCCAACCTATTGTAATGCATGTCCTCATGCATTTTGTGCAACCACAACAACACAAAGATCTATGTCCAAATTCCATTCTTGATAACTCAGTTTTCACCCTAGAACCTGATAGTATCCTATGATTGTCTGTATTTTCTTGAGCCACTCCTGGAACTACTCATCTGGCTGGGGATCATTATCAAAGAAATATGGAACAGGGGTTATAATAGTTGGCAACCTATATCTCAAACCTATCCAGTGATCTTTTAGTTTGTGGATGACCTGCACTATGCCCTCTGCTCTTCTCTTGGACCACAACAAGTTGTTGGGTGAGATAGGTTCCCTTTTCTGAAGTGATATTGACAACTCTCCCCACCTGCTCTTACAAGCTGATAGAGCATTACTAAAATGCTGGTTATAAAAGACCTAAAAACTCATTACATAATCAATAATATTGCTTATATAAACTTATCTGATTCTATGCTCCCTCATCATAGTGAAATGTTGGTTTATGGAGGTCCTATAATTGGCATGGGAAGGTCTTATTAGTAGTTCAGCTTTCAACTCCATTTCTTTTCTTACCTTTTTCTCCTCCTCCCAATGCATATGATTTTGCAATGTAGATATGAAAGCTCTCAACTGGATATCTCCTATGAAGATATGTGGCAAGAATGTTACATTCTTAGGTATGAAGAAGTTATGCAGAAACAACTCACAAAGTAAATTCCTCTGTTCTTCTGGACTATGCCAAAATGTTTCTAGAAATTCCTCAGCAGTGTCTAGCTTGTAGGGAATATTAGAACTAACTCTCATTACCTACCAACAGAGATATTTTTCCTTCAAGATCAAACTATAAAACCTTGCTGGTCTTCTACATTGGACTAAACATTCTACAATTTGGCACATACCCTGTATCTATTCCTGTAATTTAGTTATGTCTACATTTTGGGCATCCAACTTCTATTTCAAAGGTTTCAGAGATGAAATTTGTGCCTCCATATGTTGACACTGTAGCATCCAATGTGCTATATCTTCATTATACTTTAGTAGTGTAACTATCTGTGGGGGCCTTATGATTGGTTGTATTTTTGGAGGTAAGTCCACTTGTATGCCAATTTTTGCTATGTCAACAGGGAGTAAATCTACTTGCACCCCAATTTTTGTTGTTTTAATTTGAGGTGAACCAGATGTAGTCAATTCAATAAAAACTTGAGGGGAATGCACATTTACCTGTTCTTGTACTTCCTCTTGTTCACTGGCATCCACTGCTACTTGTGATGTTTGTGTTTTCTCATGTTTTGCAGAAGCCTCTAAATATTCATGTTCTATCATACTTACATCTTTTTGGAAGATTTGTGTTGTTGCCTCTTCTATTTCTACTCCTCTGATGGGTGATCCTCCTTCAGGTAGGGCTACCTCCCTATGTTCCTCTACTAATTCCAACAGAATTCTGGCCAACTCATCTTCAGGTTCAGACTCTATAGATTGTTGCTCCAGAGTTGAAAATATAGCCTTCAATTCATTTACCTCCTACTGCAAATCAACAATAAATTTATCCTTCTCTTTGATAGAGGCTTCATTTTGTTCAATCCAACCCATATGTGTCCTAATGACACTTCTAGTGGCACGCAACTATTCTTGTACATCTTCCTTCTCTTCCTCTGCTATGGGCTCTTCTTCAGAATCAGAATAATCAACAAGTGGGATATGCATTGTAGGCATTGTTGTATCTATGTCTGTAATTTTTGTGCCTACCTCTGCATCCTCTGTGCCTATATATGCTTCTTTTGTACTTATCTCTACAATATCATCTATAAGCACTTCTTCCTGCAACATAACTTTAGCAGATGTATCAATGTCTTTTTCTTGCTCTGTACTTATTTTTTGGGATAGTGATACTACCTCTTCATCCTCTACCTCCTCCATTACTTTCTATTTTTGAAGTCTAGAGGACCTTCGCAACCCCATAGTAGATTTTTTATGTTTGACCTTTTTAGGAGATTCTGGAACAAATTTTGATAATTCTAGAGCAGATTCTGCTCCAGGTGTCTCCTTCTCCATCTGCTCTTCCCTGCTTGAACTCCCAAGTGGCTCAATGGACTATGTTGGAAAAATAGTTACATTTTTAGAAAATGTGACCTTCCTTATTTTTCTTATAGAACCAGCCTTAGATTGTTTCTCTCTTTGCTTCCTGGTCCTAGAATATGGAGGTCCTTGTGGTGAAGAGGGAACTTCATTTTCAGAGGATTCAGTTTCAATTTCAGGGTTTTTAGGGCTCTTATCTTTTGTTTCTTCTTTAGATTCAGGGCTTTCAACCTCCAACTCATTCCATGTAGAGAAAAACCTATCAAAAATTCTAGGGTTTCCCCTAAAATGATGTTTACAAATTAGTTTAATGAGCCCATGGTGTTTAGGAGTCCCTTTCCCTGCTTGGTATCGTTTGGCCATATTTTGTAACTCTTGGTACAAATACAGAGGGAGATTTATTCTGAATTCTGGGTTTGAGCCACCATGCCTCAAATGGTTTAAAATTCGAATATGGTGTCCAGGTTAAATGACAAATTGCCCATCACAAGTTAGAAATATGATTACCCAGACTGCTACATTCTCCCAAGGATGTTATAAATTGGTTCTTTTTACCCCTTTGCAGACATTATTGTTCATTAAAAACTCAATTGGTTTATCCCCTTCTTCCTTAAACTGGTTAACTATTTCAATTAGGGCATTTTTACCAATTTTTAAAATTTGTAACCCTTGTAGAGGTAATTCAGTAATGTGGCTTAGGATTTTCGGTGTTACCTGGATTGTCATGCCACTGATGTGAGCCTGGTTGTCCCTGAGTGTGCACAAATTTTTGCCGCCAATCCTTCAGAGTGTCCATCAAATTTACGTAGAAATGGCATCAATCCTCCTTCTGTAAATATACGGAGTGACTCAGGATCTCCCTGTAGATATTCTACATTTTTTATTCAATTTTATTCTTCTTTCCTCCAATATTCAATTTCCCGTGATCTATTTTCTCTCAGTCTTTTGGAGTAGGTTTTTTTTAGGTTTGGATCTAATAATTTGCATCTGCAGGGGCTATAATATTTTTGGCTACGGAATTTAATTTTTCTCAACGTAGGAACTAGCTTCAGAACGTGTCGAAGTGTTTGAAAAATTAAATCCCTTTTTACTCGTCATATGGCAGACTCCTATTCCCCATAGGAATGTGATTTATCTTTTTTATTGCTTGTGATTAAATGGTTACGACTTGCTGAGGTGGTAGTTAATCATTGGCTTCATCATGTACAACATGTAGAGTTTCCTTCTACCAAAGTGCCTTGTTGCATGTGCCAATGATTTTGCATATCGTGAAGCATGCAACGGTTCCCCACGATCTCTTTCCCACCTTGAAATTCGTAGCTTGGAATGTATGCCCTCATTTGTTATTTCCAACTCCAAACGGTGAAATTAAAAACACTCTTATGCCACGTGACATTTCGTCCTTTGCCCCTGCTCATTCTAGAGTTTATTTTTCATTCTGAAGTGTGACATTATTTTATTCCGAAGGTCAAAAATCCTTCCTCATTCCAGAGCACAAACCCTTTTCATTCTAAAGTTATTTTTGTTTAGAAACAACAGTTTCATTTCGAAGCTTCCATCATTTTGAAGCTAAGTAGTATTCTCATTTCAGAGAATCACATCATTTTGAAGCTCTTTCTAAAGCTGCAATTTTCCAACTTTATTTGTTTCCTTCATCCCCTTAAAACAACCTAAAATGTTTTATCTCTCATTGACCAGATGGATATCTTTTGGATCAAACCTTATGAATGCTTTATGTACTAATTAGTGACTTTACACACTACATACTAACTATCTACAATGTTTAAAATGTAAAGGGCACATACCTGATTTAACCACTTATCTACATTTGTACATATGGCTATTTCTGTTGACTACCAGCTGGCTCTTCTATTGAATAAGATAGGTGTAGTTTTGAAAATAGGGAAAAAAATAATTGTGAGAAAATATGGGACAATTATGGTGAATCTGACAAGGCAAACATGTCGGAAAACCGGTTTTCATGTAAGCCAATTCAGAAGTGCCTCCTAGGAGGTTTTCACTTTTTGAATTATTCATTTTTTTTCAAATATTCTTTTATTCTGTTGTAGTTGGTGTGGAAGAATTGGTTTCTTCCAACATGAGTACATCCAATTGCTCCACTTGCTTTAGAAATTCATCCTTAGTTAGTGGTGTATGGTATATTCGAAGACGATGCCCATTAACCACTAACTTTCTTCGTGAATCATCAATGGGTGAAAGACGAACAACTCCATTTTCAAACACTTCTTCAATTAAATAAGGTCCAAGCCATCTGGTTTGTAACTTCCTAGGAAAATATTCATAGCGTGAATCAAATAACAAAGCCCAATCGCCTTGCTGAAATTCCCATTTTTGAATGTGACTATCATGCCACAACTTTCATTGTGCTTGAATCATCTCAGTCTGGTGCAATGCATCCATTCATAGTTCATCCAATGCATTGAGCTACAAAATTCGGTCTGCTTGTGCCTGTGACAAATCAATACCAACTTCCAAAGTAGTTTGAAGTGTTAGTAATTCAAATTCAATAGGCAAAAGAGGTTTTTTACCATAAACCAATTCATAAGGTGTAAATCTAGTGGTAGATTTCTAGGTAGTGTTGTAAGCCCAAACTGCTTCAGGTAGTTTATCCATCCAATTTCTCCTATGGGAAGCTACTATTTTGGTTAAGATTCATTCTAGTTCTCGATTTGTTACTTCAACTTGACCATTCTCTTGAGGGTGATAAGGTGAGGATTTCCTATGCTTGATTTCATATAGTTTGGTGAAGGCTTCAACAACCTTTGATGTAAATTGAGGTCCCTAATCTATGGTAATAGTGTGGGGGGCTCCAAAATGCAGAAAAATTTGTGAATACAAAAAATCAGCAACCTTTTCCTCTCGTGCGCATGCTTAAAAGCACACGCTTCTGCCCATTTAGTCACATAATCAGTACATACCAAAATATGCACCTTACCTTGAGAAGGTGGATCAATAGGTCCTACAAAATCTAACCCCCACATTTCAAATGGTTCTATACCTACTTGAGGTTGCAATGGCATTTCACTGGTATAGGTAGGCTTTCCCATCCTTTGGCATGCATCACAATGTCTGATATACTTCTTCACATCTTTATGCAAGGATGGCCAGTAGTAACCAGTACCTAAGATCTTTTGAATTGTACTTTTTACTAAATAATGCCCTCCTGATGGTTCATCATGGCATGCACGCAAGATATCATATACCTCATATTTGCGGATACACCTACGCAAAACATGGTCAGGACTGCATTTAAAAAGTAAATCTCCTATCCATTTGAAATAAGAGCTTTGTTTGATTAACTGTTTATTTTGTTTAGGAGTGAAGTGAAGAGGAATTTTTCTTGTAGCCAAGTAATTAGCTATATCTGCAAACCATGGAGATTGTACAGAAATAGCAAACAATTTTTCATCAGGAAAAGCATCTTCAACCAATTCCCCTATGTCTGTGTTTGACAACCTTGACAGAAAATCTGCCACTACATTAGCCTTCCCTGGTTTATTAACTATGGTGATATCAAATTCCTACAACAATATTAACCAACGAATAATTCTTGCACTAACCAAAGGTTTATTCATCAAGTATTTAATAGCAACATGATCTGTGTGGATGAACACTTGATATCCTGTGATATAGTGTCAGAATTTATTAATAGCATATACCACAACCAAGAATTCCTTCTCAGTGGTGGTGTAGTTCTTTTTTGCTCCTGTCAAATTTTTACTAATGTAGTAAATGGCATAATGTTCTCCATTTTTAATCTGACCTAATGCAGCTCCAATAGCAGTATTGGAAGCATCAGTTTGAATATGGAATGGCAGTTCCCAATTAGGTCCTCTCAACACAAGGGGAGTTGTTAATTTCTCTTTCAATGCTTCAAAAGACTTTTGACATTTAGTAGACCAAGTAAATTTAGAATCCTTAGTCAATAATGCAAACATTGGATTAGCTATGGTACTAAAATTTGCAATAAATCTGCGGTAGAAACCAATATGTCCCAAAAAACTCCTTACATCAGTTTGAGTTTTTGGAGGAGGAAGTTCTTTGATGACTTCCACCTTCTTGGGGTCAACCTTGATACCATGAGAGGAAATATGATGACCAAGGACAATCCCCTCCTCCATCATGAGAATTTTTTTTTCAGGATTTAAAGACAAATGGTATGTTTCACAATGTGTTAAAACTTTTTCAAGTTGTTCTAAAGTATAATCAAAAGTTTCCCCACATATTGTGAAATCATCCATGTAAATTTCTACACTTTCATTTGTTAAATCAGAGAATATTGCCAAAATAGCTCTTTGAAAGGTTGTTGGAGCATTACATAAACCAAAAGGCAAGACCCTATAAGCAAATGTTCCCCAAGGGCATGTAAAAGTAGTTTTCTCTTGGTCTTCAGGTGCAACTTGTATCTGATTATATCCACTGAATCCATCAAGAAAATAGAAGAATTTGTTGCCAAAAAGGGTATCTAACACTTGGTCTATGAAAGGTAATGGGAAATGGTCCTTATGTGTGACCTTGTTCAACTCTCTGTAGTCTACACACACTCTCATTTTCCCATTTTTCTTTGGAACAATAACCAATGGAGAAACCCACCGACTATCTGAAATTGGATAAATGAACCCTACATCTAAAAATTTTCAATTTCTTCCTTGACAATATCTTTCAGAGTAGGATTCAAATGTCTTTGAGGTTGTCTCATAGGTTTAACATCTTCAGTGTATATCCTATGTGTACACACATCAGGGTGAATTCCGGTCATATCCTTGTAACTCCAAGCAAAAATCCTAAACATGTTTTTGTAGGATAGTAAATAACTTTGCTTCATGTTCATCAGTCAACCAAATATTAATATTCAAAATTTTACTTGGTTGTACTTCTATTTGTTTAATCCCTGGATGAATGGAGTTGACTGCTCCATACTTGTTGATAAAAGAATTTAATGGATAGTGATGTGGTTGCAAAGTATGAAATACTCTAGATTCTATTTCAAAAGTAATACCTGATGGAATCATTCCTTGCATAGGACATGTGAAAGAAGTAAGAAGATGTTGATGCCATCCATGTGGCAGTATGAAAGAGCTTTCTTGTATTGGAATGGATGATAGATGTTCTGAGGTATGCTCTTCATCCTTCCACAACAAATGATGAACAAGGACTTGATCATATTTAAGTCCTTCTTGTAATGTCTCAACTAGGACAATTTCATCCTCAAATATTTCTCTTTCTTGTGAGTTAATTTCCTCAATATGTTCCTTTACTATTATTATGGCCAGAGTGGAAACAATTTCTTCCTATTCTTCATTAGACTCAGGAAACCATATTTGTCCAAAAAATTTGGTTGGAGGTTGGGTAGGTGGATAAAGGGAAATATTTTTAAGATCAATGCCATTTGAAATAGTCATTTCCCCAGATCTGCAGTCTATAAAAGTAGCTACAATGGCAAGCCAAGGCCTTCCTAGAATGATGGGATAGCCATTAACTAAATTTCTAGGCTACAATACTAGGAAATCTATAGGATATTCCCAAGAAGAAACTTCAATGGAAATGTCTTCTAGTATTCCTTCTGGTTTGGCAACTGACCTATCTGCCATATCTAAAACTATAGTTGTAGGACTGAGATTATTGAGCTGCAATTTTTGCATTGTGTCTTTAGTCATTACATTAATTGTAGCACCAAGATCAATCAACACATTTGGAATTTTAACTAGACCAATAGTGATTGTAACAACTGGACTTCTTGGGTCACTATATTTTGGAGGAACAAGTTTCCTAGATAATAGGTCAGCCAATTTTCCTTCTACTTGCATAGTTTTAGGGAAAGGCCTTCTTCTTTCTGCCAGGTTTATTGATACACAACTCCTGAATGGTTTTATTGATTAATGGCACATCCTTTATTGCTTGCAAAAAAGGAAGGGATATAGTCATTTTCTTAAGTTCTGTAACTAATTCTAATTTAGGAATAGTTGTAGTATTTTCAAACCTTTCAGGGTATGGTATTATGCCTGTAGGGGGTACTTGTTTTTCCTGCTCATTTTTTGGTTTTTCTTTTTCTATTTTTCCATATTTTTTGGCAACTGTTCGAGTTGGAGACTCTTGCTTTCCATCAATTTCTTCAATGGTGGGTGGAGTAGGGTTAGGTAATACCTTCCCTGAATGCAATTGGATATTACTACAGTCAAGGGCATGAACTACAGTAGTTTCTTTAGTCTCAGCTCCATAAACAAGGGCTACTTATCTGGTATTATTTGGGTTAGCCATAGGTTGAGATGGAAGTGGAGGTTATTTTACCGGTTGTGCTTGTTGTGGTTGCATTCTTCCTTGAAATTTTTGATTAGGAGAAGGCAACAGGTTTTGAGTTTGTCCTTGATACCTTTGCTACCCTTGATATGATGGGTATTGCTACCCCCATATTTTCCCATATTGTTGATTTTGTGTCCAAGGTGGATTAACTAGTGGATTCGTGTCCGGGGTGGATGTGACCAATCTTGAGGAGTTGACCATGATTGATTCCAAGGTTGTGAGGGTGGTTCTGCATATCCCCATGGTGTATTCCAAGGATTTTATCCCCAACCTATAGGAAAGTGAGGGGTATTTTGATAATGTGAAAAATTACCTCCTTGTCTTTGTCCAATAACATTAAGTTCTTCAATATAAGTTTCCAAAACATTTTTTAGTTGAGGCAAGAGATGAAATTTATTAGTTATATGTCCCCTTGAACAAATACCACAAATGGTTGAGATAGAAGTTTTGTTTAAGGAATAATCTTTTAAAGCATGCTTGTTTCTACATCTTGGGCAATAGATAGCCAAGGGTGGTGTAGAGTCAAATTTTACATTTCTCTCCCCTAATGTAAAATTCAACTGGACAAGAATATCAGTTTTCATGTTAGCCATTTCTTCCATTAAGTCTTTGATATCATTATTATTAGAATTCTGCTTCTTTCTTCTTTGCCTAGTGTGAGAATAATTTTTGCATAACCCTACAATTTCATTAATGTCAAGTTGGTTCACATCTCCTTTTCCCATTAAATCTAATACTTCCCTGGAATCATCCTGCAAACCTCTTAAGAATATGGTCTTTAACAAATCGGATTCTACAGGACCACATCTCTTTTGGATAAAGGTAAATCTATCAAGATAGTCCTCCAAATTCTCATCCTCCTCTTGTTTAATCCGAAACAATTCATCCTTTCTATTCCGCACTCTACAATACTCCTAATATTTATCCAAGAATACAGTTTCCATTTGTTCCCAAGTGTGGATTGAATCAGGTTCAAGATTCATAAACTAGCGTAAAGTTGCATCTTTAAGTGTAGATGGAAACAATTTTAGTTTTTGATTATCATTTACATAGTCATAAGTCTGACACAAAACCTTAAATTCAAACAAGAATTGGTCAGGATCCTCAGAGACAATTCCCCTAAAGGTTGGCAATATAGAAGGTGAAATTGTTTTCATAGGAGCATTCTGAGTAGGATTCATCCGAATAGGATATTCAAAAGTCCTAGTAGGGTTTTCACCTTGAATTATAACATCCCTATCATGTTCTTCTACCATAGTGTCCCCCTCACTTTTGACTTCTGCAATTTGTTTAGATGGACCAGGTCCAGAGGGATGTCTGGAAGTAAGTGCTTCTAAGAGTTCTTCTTCCAAATGTCCCAAAATTTTGGTTGATGAAGAAGATGATTCTCGTTTAAGTATTTCAGGGATTTCATACACAGGAAAGTCTTCACCTGATCATGAAGAATGCCTTTCAAGAAAAGAATTGGTTTTGATAAACCTCCCTCTTTCATCTCTTGGCCTATGCATTCATGCTTATTTGCTAAATAAACTGAAGTACAAGTTTTCAAGAACTGTTACTTGTATCAAGACAACAATTCTTGGCCTACTTACTTCTCCTAACAACACCTTGGTTCCCCAAAAATGGTGCCAAAAATTATGAGTGTCATCAATCACACCATTTAATCATTATAATTATCAGTCCAGGGCGGTGTCCAATGGTTGTATACGATAGTAGAGGTAAGCAACTTGAAGGTCAGTCTACTTAGAAAATGGATTTATTGATAAGACCAGTCATTTTTGGGGGTTTTTGGTGTCACCTCTAATCCTATGAGCTAAATTGAACTCCTAATTACAATTGCTGAAATAAAATTGCAGAAATGGAAATATTGCAGAAGATTGAAACTAATTACTCTTGCAAAATCAGAAATAACAAAAATGAAACCTATTTATGCTTGCAAAATGGAAATGACAGAAATAAATAGTTTTATAGAAAGTAAATCCTAATTACATTAAAATAATTAAAATTTTGGAATGAAATGTTGTAGAAATGAAACAGATAGAAATCAATGAACACAAATGAAAATACCAAAACTAGAAATAACTGTTGAAAACAGGGAAATCAACTACTGTAGGAAATGCCAAGAACACAAAAGTGTTGCAAGATCTAAAATCCTATACTAGGTGATAAAATACCATGTACAGACATCTATAGCACTAATACTACATGTATTTTAATACAATTAACAAACGAAATGAAAATTGATAGGTTTCTACTAACTTGTTGCAGCAAGAAATGAACAGAAACTATCAAAAGTTGATCCTTCTCCTAATACTGGAAGTGGCCCTTAATTATTGATACAAAAGAAGGCAATAATTTTTCTCTAAACTACCTAATGCTCACATATTCACTCAAGAAACTAATTTAATGAAGAAACTACACCTTTTATTGATTAGGACATGACATTATAGCAATGCAGGAAAAATCCTACTGAATTATTGCTTTCTTACAATTGAAACAACTATTCTATTCCTATCCTTCTATGCAAACATATATATGCTCAACCAACATGGGAGATTATTATTTATACTATTCTATTACATATGTGGATTCGTTTTGTTGCTACTTTTTAGGGATTCAGCAACTGTGTTGAAGTTGTCTTCCTGAAATGCAGGAAACTGTTCTGCTGCAGCTTATCCATTTTACTTGTTGGGTGCAATATATTGGAAGGAACACATTGGAAGATATGAGAAATCCTATCATACAGATGAATCCACATTAATTTCACCATTTACCACCTTTTTGACCATTCTATTGATGGTTTTGACCAAAACTAGTCTTGCTTCGCTCATTCTGGAGCTGCTCTAAAATAATAGGTAGTGTAACAGTTTTGATGCTTATTCGTGCATCAATTTCTTAGGATAATGGGTTTTACCATCTAGGTAGTATTCTTAAGTCCTCAAAATATAATTTTAGGAACCTACTATTAAAATAAAGCACACTCACACAAAATACTAAAAAATAACTCGCATACATCAAATAACTCAATATGACTATGCAGAAATCAATTATAGAAATGAAACAATATCACAATAACACTGAATCACGGGTCTCTTTGAGTGGGAAACCTCCTTCAATATTTCATTATATTGCAAAAGTATAATCTTGTACATGGCTTCATATCTTTTTAAAGAAAAACTTCATGCAACCCTACCTAAATTCTCAAGAGGTGGCTTACATGCAGAATGCCACTTGAGCTAGAATCTTCCACCAGATGGCGATTACAATCTTGATAAAAATGGTTATATGAGATGGTACCAATTAGCAAGGTATATTACTACATCAGTTACAATATTGATAAAAATGGTTACATGAGATGATACCACTTGGCAAGGTACCTTTATTGCCACCTACATTACTAAGTATTACATAATAACATTAAAATGGGACCCCCACATTGGAAGTGGGTTATTACATAGGTAAATGAGAATGAAAACATGGTGTTAGGATATGATACTAACATGTCCTTCCCCTACAAAAATCTGTCCTCAAAGCTGAAATTGAGGAAACTGGTGTTGGATTTGATGGAGAGACTCCCATGTAGCATCTTCTAGCTGGAGCTCACGCAACTGGAAAAGTAATTTTGTGATGGTATGATTACAAAAAGTGTGGGTGCGATGATCCAACAACTATTTTGGTTCGAATAAGATGGACCCTTCCTCATCCAATTCTGGTAATGCTGATTCACTTTGTACCTATGTGCCCATAAATTTCTTGAGAGACGAAACATGGAAAACAAGATGGAGCTTGGAGGTAGGCAGAAGAACCAATTTGTAAGCAATGGAACCAATCTATTGTAGGATTTCGTAAGGCCCATAGAATTTTACAACAAGTTTCTCACACCGACGGAGCTGGAGGGATGACTGTTTGTACGGTTGCAAGTAAAGGAAAACCATATCACCCACATCAAAGCTATGCTCGGATCGATGCTGGTCGGCGTGTTGTTGCATCCGATTTTGGGCCATGTCCAAATTATGCTTTAGCTGGTGAAGAACATCAATCTGTTGATGAAGAGTAATATCGACTGCCTGGACCCTAGAGCTTCCTGGACCCTGGAGCTACCTAGAATGTATGAAGAAGGTGTGGGTGGAGGGTACCCATAAACAACCTCAAAAGGAGTGAGTTTGGTAGTTGTATGATAGGACGTGTTGCACCACCATTCAGCCAAAGGAAACCACTTCACCCATTGAGAAGGACGATCTAATGCAAAGCAATGAAGATAGGTCTCCAAACATTTGTTAACAATACTAGTTTGACCATCCATTTGTGGATGATAGGTTGAACTCATTTTGAGATTCATTCCCTGCAACTTAAACAACTCTTTCCAGAAATGACTAGTTAAGGTTGGGTCTCGATCGGACATAATGGAGGTGGGCATACCATGAAGGCAAAAAATGGAATCGAGGAAGATTTGGGTAATTGTGGAGGTTGTGTAAGGATGGGCAAGGGGAAAAAATGAGCATACTTTGAAATGTGATCCACTACCATGAGAATAATAAACTTACTGCCCGATTTAGGTAACCCTTCGATAAAATCCATAGAAATATCAGTCCAAACCTGATCTGGAATGGGCAAGGGTTGAAGATTACTCAAAGAATGAATTTTTTCACCTTTCATCCATTGGTAGGTATCACAAGTAGCAATGAAGTCATAGATATCCTATTTCATCCCTTTCTAGAAGAATGTGCGCTTGAGGCGTTCATACATTTTGTTAAATCCAGAATGACTTGTAGAGGGATCAGTGTGTAGTTCCTTCATGAAGAGGTCGTGGAGTGGCGAGGCACGGGGAATAAAAAGGTGTTGGTGATAACACAAATCTTGGTCATCCCAATTGTAGCCTGGGGATGAAGTCAGATCAGCTTGAACTAAAGCCATCAAAGCTTGCAGTTCCATATCTTGAAATACCTCCTATCATAAGGAATCTATCCATTGGGGGACAGGTGCGGAGATAGCACATATTATATTGAGTGTCTCAAATTGGTGAGAGAGAGTATCAGCCACAATATTTTCTTTGCCCTTCTTATAGGTGATATCATAATCATAGCCCATGAGTTTAGAAACCCAATTTTGTTGTTCTGGGGTAGCAACCCGTTGTTCTAAGAAATATTTGAGACTCTGATGGTCTGTTTTAATGGAGAAATGGCGCCCAATGAGATATGGTATCCAATGGATGACAACATGTAAGATAGCCAACATATCCTTGGCATATGTAGATTTTCCCAAATTACGCTTAGAGAGTGCCTTACTGGTGAAGGCCAAGGGTCTCCCTTCTTGCATCAATACTGCCCCAATGTCGTGACTAGTAGCATCACTTTCAATGATGAATATTTTAGAGAAATTTTGCATGGCTAGAACATGTGTGATGGTAATGGCATGATTTAATTCAAGAGAGGCTTGATCAATGGGTCCTATCCAAGTGAAAGAGTCCTTATTTAACATAGATGTGAGGGGAGCTGCTATTTTCCCATAATTACAAACAAATTTCTTGTAACAACCTATAAGTCCTAAGCATCCCCGAAGTCCTTTGAGAGTGCGAGGATTTGCCCAGTCTTGAATTGTATGAATCTTCTTAGGGTCTACCTTGACACCATATTTGGAAGCAATGTGTCCTAAATACTCCACTTCAGTCATACCAAAGGATAACTTAGATCGCTTAACAAAAAGTTGATTTTGGGCCAATAATTGTAATGTTTTATCCACATGGGTAAGGTGTTCTTCCCATGAGCGGCTATAAACCAATATATCATCAAAGAAAAATAGGATGAAATTTCACATGAAGGGATAAAATATGTTGTTCATAAGGCTTTGAAATGTGGATGGTGTATTTGTCAAACCAAATGGTATTACCAAGAACTCATAGTGACCTTCATGAGCACGAAAAGCAGTTTTTGGAATATCCTCATCCTTGAGCCTGATTTGATGGTACCCCAGACAAAGGTCCAACATGGAGAAGTACATAGCTCCACATAATTCATCCAACAATTCATCCACTACCGGAATGGGAAATTTATCCTTGATGGTGATATTATTGAGCTCACGGTAGTCTATGCACAATCGCCATGAGCCATATTTATTATGAACTAGAAAAAATGGAGAAGAATAGGGACTAGTACTAGGTCGAATGACACTTGCCTTGAGCAATTCCTATAGCATCTTCTCGATTTTTGACTTGAGAGCATGAGGATACTGGTACAGTCTGATATTCGATGGTGAACTATTCGAAAGTAGTGGAATAGCATGGTCATGAGAGCGATGAGGTGGCAGTGTAGTTGGTTCTGAAAAGATGCCATTGTGCTTGGTTAGAACAAGTTGTAAATCTATTGGAAGTGAATCTATTGTAGAAGTGGGTGGTTGAATTGAAAATATTTGTGCAATTACCCCACAAGAGGACTTTTTCCATAACTTCTCCATGAGATTGGAACTAATAACTTGTGTAGTCCCAGCCTTGATACTCTTGAGGTTATATGTTTGTCCATTTTGTGAAAATTGCAACCATAGTTCTACAAGGTTGCAATAGAAAGTGTCCAAGGTGCTCATCCATTGGGATCCTAACACAACGTCACATCCTCCCAATTGGAGGGTGAACATATCTTGCTTGAGTTCATAATTCCCTATCTGAATTTTGATATTTTGACATTTAACTTTACAAGTTAAGGTGCCTCCATTGGCCACCATGACTTCAAAAGAATTGCATGAGTGTATATAGCAATTGGTCCGTTTGGCCACTTGAGGATCAATAAAGTTGTGCATACTACCTGAATCAATAAGAATTGTGAGACATTGGCCTTTGAAATAACCCATAAATTTCATAGTTTGTGGGGTGGTCATCTCGACAAGAGCATGGACTAAATTTTTTTTTGGTGTTTTTGATGGTTCCTCTACCTATGGAGTTGGTGCCTCAGTTGCATCACTGTCCTCATCACTATGGTCACTGTTTTTTGGTTCCTCCACATCTATTTAAAACAATCTCTTATTTGCACATTTATTCCCCTTCATAATATTTTCATCATAATTATAACATAACCCTTAGGCACGATGTGCATTCATTTCCTCTGTAGTCAGCCGCTTGGGAGTAGGAGATTTATTATCAGTATGGTTTTAGACCTAAGGAGGGAAAGAAGGTCGGTTATGCAAAAATCGTGGTGTCCGCATTTGATCTGAGAGTTTAGATTCAGACAATTAGGCTAAACTAATAGCCTCCATCATGGTGTGGGGCTTGAACATCTTGATTTCATCCTGGAGATCATCTCGTAACCCACTAACAAAACAAATCATAAAAAATTCCTCATTCAAACCCTTAGTTTTATTGGCCAATTTCTCAAATTGGGTCTAGTAATCAGGAACTAAGATGGTTTGTTTCAGCTTTATCAGTGCACCTGTAAAGTCATCATAATCATCTGGGCCAAATTGGGTGAGTAGTTGGGACTCAAAGTCCTCCCAAGATAGATCAGGGTTAGCAACCCATAGCCATTGGAACCAATGTAAGGCCTCATATTCTAGGTTGAAGGAAGCCATCTAAATTTGATGATAGACAAAGACATTATGGAGTTGGAAGAATTGATCAACCCGACATAACCACCCATCGACATCCTTTCCACTGAATGTAGAAAATTCTAATTTAGGTATTTTGAAGGTTGGATCCCGATCAAAGTGATGGTCATTTGGTGTTCGTTGACCTCATTTAGAGTTTTTAGCATGGTGTTTAGTTTTGGTATCGTCGTGCAATTTGGTCTCCATCTCTGTGAGTTGTTCTTCTAATCGGATTCTAGTGTTATCCTGATCTAGTTGAAGCTCTTGAATCTTTGTGCCTATGTCCTTGTTTGTAGAGGTCAAGTCAACAATGGATTTTTGCAAGTCGACCAATAATGTGCCCAAGTCTAAATCCTTTTGTTGTTGTCCTTGAGTGTCGCTTGCCATTGCGGTCCCTCTTATGCTGATTCACTAAAAATAGACCTCAGATTTTTAGGAGTTACTATTTTTAGTAAGGTTCCAAAATTTAATTTGGAAAATGAATTGCAACACTGATTTTAGGATCGGGTCCACTTTAGTGGCTGTTTGATCTGAGCGCTCAATGAGGAGATATACTAAATTTCTTAACTTTTTGTGATCTCATGTTGGTTGCAAATTGATGTCAAGGTAAATTCTTCCACTTGTACTTAAAATTTCACCAATGAGTCCTTGAGGGTCTTTTGTGCAGAATAACAAGTAGATTCTATTCCCAAAAATTTGGATCAATTTGATGGACTGATGAAAAGTTATGGCCTTAGAAAGAAAAATCAAAATTTGCTATTTTTAGAAATTTGGTGCAAAATTTAACCAGGAGCTGCCAAAGACAATTTTGTTTGGAATAAAGTGTATAATTTTTTGCTAAATTTTTGAGTCAATCTGAGATCTGTGTGAAAAGATATCCCTATTTTAATAAAATTTCAATGCCTTTTTTTCCTACTGTGTTGACGAGTCTACTAATGTTCTCTGTTTTTTATTTGGAGTTACAGTTCAAAAGTTGCCCTTTGGAATCAACTGTCATTGACTTATGTAGTCTGTACCATGACCACCGTGTCACTCACTGTTTTCTGTTCATATCATCTGTACTAGGGTTACGGACACATTTGCTACTTCTGACCTTACAAATTTTTTTGACACTGATAACTCTGTTTTTGACACTAAAAGTCTACAATTCTAGACTGGTACAGAGGACTGTTACTGTTAAAATGACTATCACTGTTATTGTCCTGACTGTTACTATCACTGTCCTAAATTTTTAAATTCTAACCACAGGCTATTTCAAACACTTGTAAAATTTTGTCTTAACTGTTGGTGTATGCAAGTTGTTTTTTGTGATAGGGAAAGCCTTCTCTGTATGCTCACTTTTGGGGATGGTGAATGCAGGTTAGCAGAATAGGGATGGGTTGATTTGCAAGGGGATGATACTTTGTTTTTGTTTTGTTTTCATGAACTAGGGTATGCTAAGTAAGGGAGTATGTAATACCCATAGGCCCTCTGTTATACCGCAGTGACGAACAATAGTGCTCGGACCAATATTTTAGGCCATTACTCAAGGAGGATTCCACACATACCCTTGAGCACAATATCTGCCTCTTTGACAGTACGGGAGGGTAATCGTTTGAGATGTTGTGTCCCGTGGACTATGGATAATACAAGGATAAAAAAGCTTTCTAATAGATAAAATCTTGTTTAAACCTAGATTATCTCTCGATATACTTGAAGATACGTGGAAGCTCAATTTTGTGCGTGAGTGCTGTCTAAGGCTTGGGTATTGGAGCCTAATCGCACCTCACTTCACTAGATGATTTATGGGCTATCTAGCTTAGCCAATAACAACAAATCCTTCAAAATATTTTAAAACCCCCAACACAGGGTTTCTAACCTACACAACTACTGTATTTTTTTGGGTATTTTTTGTGAAAAAATGACTATATTTTTTGGATTTTTTTTTTATAAAGGAAAAATAGAAATAAAAAACACACAAAAAAATTATACCTAACAGGTGGAATGACTGGCAAGAATAATCTTAGTTGCAACAGAACTTGGCCCTAGAAAGCGCTCTGATACCACTTCTTAGGAACCTACTATTAAAATAAAGTACACTCACACAAAATACTAAAAAACAACTCACATACATCAAATAATTCAATATCACTATGCAAAAATCAATTAAGAAAATAAAACAATATCACAGTAACATTGAATCGTGGGCCTCTTCAAGGGGGCAACCTCCTTCAATATTTCATTAGCTTGGAAAAGGATAATCTCGTACATGGCTTCATATATTTTTAAAGGAAAACTTCATGCAACCCTTCCTCAATGTTCAAGAGGTAGCTTACATGCAGAATACCACTTGAGCTAGAATCTTTCACCAAATGGCTGTTACAACCTTGATAAAAATGGTTACATGAGATGGTACCACTTGGTGAGGTATCTTACTACATTGGTTACAATATTGATAAAAATGGTTACATGAGATGGTACCACTTGGTGAGGTACCTTTATTGCCACCTACATTACTAAGTATTGCATAATAACATTAAAATGGGACCCCCACATTGGAAGTGGGTTATTACATAAGTAAATGAGAATGACAACATGGTGTTAGGATAGGATCCTAACAGAAAAATTCCATAAGTTTTACGTGTTGGCATTAACAAATTCTAAGCCATGTTGTTTATGCACAGCTGGCTAGAATTTGTATGGTCAAACTTTGTTTTCTACACAGTTATACCAGTTTGAATAGGGTTTGGCACCTTTTTGTAATTTGAACAGGTTAGAAGGCAAGAAAAATAAATAACATGATCCCAGAATGGAATACACATACACATACATTATTGCATATTCAAAATAAATGTTTATTTGTTAAGTAAATCAGCTAAAATAGTGTAGAAAATGCAGAAAATGGTCAAAATAGAATACTATGCTCCTGAATATTTAAACATGTAAATAGTAATGCATAATGTATTCCATCATAAAAATTAGCACAAAAACATAACATAAGTTCTATCAAATAGTTTATGAAATATCCAAAAATGGTCTATGAATGAGGCAATTTATGTCCTTATCATTTTCCTTGAGGACTAAGTCTCCAACGTGAAATTCATGTTGGTGGACCTTGGAGTTGTCGGCACGTCAAAGACAATCTTGATAAAATCACATGTGTTCAATAGCATGAATATGACATTCATCTAATAAGTTCAATTGGTCAAGCTGAGCCTGTTAGGCTATATCATCATCGATGAATTCTTGTATGGAAACCCACAAAGATGGTATTTCAAGCTCCAAGGGTAGGATGGCCTCAACATCATATACAAGGTAAAATGGGGTTTCCCCAATTGGAGTGTAGATACTGGTATGGTAATCCCATAGTGCTAGCGGTATTTTATTATGCCAATCATGGTGTGATTATGTAATGGTTTTGCAAAGAATGACATAAATGGTTTTATTTGTAGCTTCTGCTTGGCCATTACCCTGTGGGTAGTATTGAGTAGAGAAGCTATGCTATATTTTAAAATTTTTGCATAGTGCATGAAAATTCTTGTTATTGAAGGGAGTGTCATTGTCAGTCATGATTTTTTATGGAATGCCAAAATGATAAATGATGTGTTGAGTGATAAAATCAATAATTTTAGGACCGGTCGTTTGAACTAAGGGGATGGCCTCAACCCTTTTTTGTGAAGTATTCGATAGCAGTGATGACTTGTGATTAGAATATTATACTGGTGTAATTTTTTTGATGAGATCCAAACCCCATTGTGAAAAGATCTGAATTTACTGGATAGGTTGTAGAGCCTGAGAAGGCAAGTGTGTAATATTGGCATGGTGTTGGCATTTAATACACTTTTTGACATAAGCACATTAGTCATGTTCCATTGTGGGCCAGTAATAGCCCATTCATAGAATGCATTTGGTAATGGCCATGCCACTGAAATGGTCGCCACAAGTACCATCATGAGCTTCTTGAGTGATACGTTGGGCTTTGAAAGGCTCAAGATAGCATAATAAAATGCCATCATAACTTTGCTTGTAAAGGATATTTCCTAACAATGTATAGTGGATGTCATGCAATTTAAAAACTTGTTTGTGAGTATAATTTAGATCAGGTGGTAGAATACCGAGCTTAATGTAATATTTGACTTGGAAAAACCATGGGTTATGTGAGATACCTTCGACGATATTGATGCCATCGTCATGAGAAGGTAGATTTTTTGGAAATGGCAGAATGGAAAAGGGTGTGGATGGACACGTGAGTTGTGTCAGAAAGTGCATTTTGCATAATGAGTGAGCCTAGAAAGGCCATGGTATCAACAAAATGGTTCATGTATCATGGAGTAGTGGTGATGTCATACCACTCGAATTGGGCCAATAATTTTTTGGCTACCTATTTGTGTTGTAATACTGGGAAACACCATTACCATTCTTCCTCGATTTGGTTTACAATGAGTAGGGAGTCACCAAATATGTCCAGATGCCAAATATGCATTGAAAGTGTTTGCTTTAGTCCAAGGGTAAGAGCTTCATCCTCAATATTGTTGTTGGTGCAGGGAAAGCCTAATTTGAAGGAAAAGGGGAGAGGATCCCCTTGTGGTGTGAAAAAAACTATTCCTTCACCCCTAGCATATGTGCAATGGGAGCTATCAAAGAAAAGAGTCAATTCAGTGGTTGATTCAGGTTCTACTAGCTCTTTGGATTTTCTTATGTGAAATATAGACTCATCTGGGAGTTGGATAAACAATGGTGTGTCATTGGGTAATGGGACCTAAACCAACTTATCAGTAATGACTTGGCCTTTGATGGATTTCTAACTGATGAATTCAAGATAAAATTATGTGAGGAGCATGATCCATTTGGAATTTTGACTATTGTGGTAGCTCTTACCCATCATATAGCAAAGTGGATTATCACGAGCGACTACGTAAGTAGTATGGTTAATCATGTAATATCACAAATTTTGGGTGGCAAAGACAACAAAAAGGTAAAGTTTCTCCATGTAAGCATACCGCATATCGTAATCAATCAATGTGCAACTGATATAATATACAACTTGCTCTTGGTCTCGTTCATTATTTTGGGCAAGGAGCATGCCCAAGGTGACATCAGTAGCAAAAATATATAGGTGGAATGGGTGTTCTGTATGGGATGGGATGAGGATGGGTGGAGATGTGAGGTAGGATTTGATTTCATCAAATGTGGCTTGGCATTTAGTATCCCATTTAAATGCGACCCACTTTTGTAAAAGATGATTAAATGGCTGACACTTGTCTAAAAGTTGGGTGATAAATCACCGTATGGATTAAATTCTTCCTTGTAAGCCACATAGCTATTTGAGGTTTTTAGGGGGAGGCATGTCAAGAATAGCTTGGAATTTGGTGGGATCGACTTCAATGCCTTTCTGTGAAATGATGAAACCCAAGATTTTTCCAGTGGTGAAACCAAAGACTCATTTCTTTGAATTTAATCATACATTATAGGCGATCAAATATTTTATGCAAGTATTCAAGATGCTGACCACGGATTTTGGATTTGGCTATGAGGTCATCAATGTATTTTTCAATAGTTTTGTGCATCATATCATAGAAAATGTAGGTCATGGCATGTTGGTAAGTTGCCCCAACATTTTTGAGGCCGAAGGGCATGACCTTATAACAAAAAGTCCCTTAGGGGGTTGTGAAAGAGGTCTTGTGTTGGTCATCTGGATTGACACAAATTTGATTATATCCTAAAAAACCATCCATAAGTGACAATATTTCATGTTTTACTATAGCACCGACCAATGTGTCAATACTAGGGAGTGGGAAATTATCCTTGGGATAAGCTTTGTTAAGATTCCTAAAATTAGTGCAAATGTGGATACCCCCCTTAGGTTTACCGATGGGAACCATCTTGGAAACCCACTCAAGGTAGTATATAGGTTGTATGAAATCTAAATAAAGAAGTTTTTGTAACTCTTCTTTGATAATTAACGTAATGATGGGGTACATACGGTGCAAATTTTGTCAAACAGGTTTGGCATTATAATCCAGGACAATATTGTGTATGAATAACGATGGGTCAAGGCCAGGCATATTCATGTAGAACCATGCAAACACCTTGATATAGTATCTAAGAAAATTGTTATAAATGACACACTCTTCTTTGGATAGGCTAGCAGCGAGGTAGATTATGTGAGGGTGTTCCAGATCATTGCCAATGTCGAATTCTATGGTTTCCTCAATAAGCATGTGAGA
Source organism: Wollemia nobilis (assembly GCA_028583015.1). Taxonomy (NCBI): domain Eukaryota; kingdom Viridiplantae; phylum Streptophyta; class Pinopsida; order Araucariales; family Araucariaceae; genus Wollemia; species Wollemia nobilis. Next base: position 24,578,019 of record JAQPPZ010000541.1, on the reverse strand, counting down.
ACCATCATGGAGTTCAATAGGTGTTGGGATGAGATGCAGGTCATAAATGGATTTGGGGAGCTAGAATTTATCATCTAGATAAATATCTATATGATTAATCCATAGGATGTGAGGTGGGAAGGAGGGTAATGGTGCATTGGTAGATCACAACATGTGTAGTTTCAGGAGGAATTCAGCGGCTATGGGGGTTTTGGAAATATCTTCAAGGGAAATAAAATCAAGGATAAGTGGGCGAACATAGTCAAGATGGTTTGGATATCATAGAAGAGCATATAATTCAATGGAGATCATGTTGACTAAGGTGCTATATAAAGGAGATGTAGGTGATGAGGGTTGTGATGAATCAGATGAGGATAACAATGAATCCATAAAAGGTTGGTGATGACCTAGGTTTAATACCATAGGTGGTAAGGGAGAACAAGAATTTGAGCCATGAGGGAGTGGTATTTCGCAAGTGGGGAAGAATGTAATAGTGGTTGGGGGAAAAGAAGGAGGATCTTCTAGAAAAGGTTTATCAATGGATATGATGGTGAAGTAGTGAGCAAGGGTTTCAAATTCATGGGGAGAGAGGTGATGAGTGTCGTTGAGTCTCATCATTTAATCTCAATGATTTATCAATCTGGGGTGGTTTCCAAGGCTATCTACAATAGAAGGTTAGGGTAGAGTACAATTCAGGCATTCAGATTTCAAGAAATTATTGGTGAAGCAGATTTTGGTTTAGCCTTTTGGTGTCACACTAAACCTAGTTTGAAGAATGGAAACTGAAATAAAGTACAAGAATTAAAAACTAAATCTAAGTTTGCAAGAATTGAAATCTAACTACAATTGCATGAATTTAAATTGCTAAATTGAAATCTAATCTACTTTTACATAATTGAAACTTATTCTAAAACACCTGTCAATGCCCTGCCATAAAAGGTCGTCAAGCTTCTGCTACAAGAATTGACAACAAAATAAAATATGCTGAAAATGGAAAGTTGCTAAAATAGAAAGTAGGAAAAACATAAAGGAAAATGCTTAATATAAATTTTCAACTGACATACACACAAATGTTGTACATAAACATAATAGGAAACATAAATCACACAACACAAAATAAAAATAAGAAAATGAAATCTGGCAAGCAATCTATTAATTCTGCTACAACAAAATTATAGATTAAAACCTACCATAAAATCCCTCCTTCTAGATCTGAAAGTGGGCCCATACTTCCTGATCTAGAAGGAGGTGAAAAACACTCCTTAACTAATTAAAACTCAGCACATAAAATGATAAAATACTACACTTTTATTGATGACAAAACATGCTGAAAACTGTTACAAAAAATCACTGTACAGTCCTAATTGCTACAATTGAAAACTCTCCTCTATTCTAATTCCTAACTGGCTCAACCAAGGAGGGAGCTGTGTTATTTATATAAATATTTAAAATATATCCCATGCTCAAATTAGCCTATGTGCTATTTTACAGTCATTTGCCAATAATTCTAGATCTAAAATAAATGCAAATCTTGACAGTTTGTGTTGCAGCAGTAGTCATTGGTCCTTAGAAAGCATCTTCAATGGTGGGAGTACATGGGAGGAGTCCAGAAATATCTCACACATATTTCTCCACTTCATAATATTCCATTTCTATCTTTGCAAACAACTTCCTATTATGCTACAGTTATTTCTATGTTAATCCTAGAAGAGGATCAAAGTTGATATTTTCCATAAATGGTGGCTTTGGACAGCAAGGACGGTAAAATCATATGGGATATATTTTCCCTTACCTTTTCCAACCTTTATTTCCCTTTTTCCAGCTTCAAAAATCTGTCAATAAGTCAAAAAGCACATTCTGTTTTCATTTCGAAGATAATTGGCTTCATTCCGAAGACAATGCAATTCTCATTCCGAAGATCGCTCATTTCAAAGATACTGCAATTATCATTCCAAAGATACTGCAATTCTCATTCTGAAGATACTAAAATTCTCATTCTAAAGATCCGCTCATTCCGAAGATACTGCATTTCTCATTCTGAATATGTTTGCTCATTCTAAAGACACTATGTTTTCTCATTCCAAAGATATTTGTTCATTTCGAAGATACTTCGAAATGAACAAAGGTGTACTTTTCAAGTGATTTCTTCTGCATATCTCAGGTGGGTTATCTCCTAGGATCATATTCCAATGGTCTTCATCTCTTTCCATATGTGAATTCTATGCCTTGTTTATTTGTAGCTTGCTGGAATTTACATGGTAAATTACTGCATTTTCTAGTTCTGCTGCACAGTTGTAAAATATTGGCATTTCTTGCAAATTCAAACAAATTAAAACATGGAAAAATTATTCAAGTATCAACATGAAGGAGTACATCAAGTTGCTACTGAATTTATACACTTCATTCACCAAGTATCCATGCTAAAATAGTGCAACAGTGCTGCATAATTGTCCCTACTCTGTTATACCCTGTTGCTGCCTATTTAGATCATGTGGGAATGCTTCTAAATAGGTCATATGTCTTCTGTAGTCCTTCTGAACTCATTCCATCCATATCCTCATGCTTTTCCTGACAATTTCAAGGTGTTCCTATAAAGTGACAGCTTGCTGATTTTTATATGGCTGTTTTTCTCAGATTTTCAGATTTATGAGTCTTAAAATTTTGGCTTAAATGTGGATTTGAAAAAAGTTGAAGGGCAGGAAAACATTCAAAAACCATTGAGAAGTTAATGGATATCAGCATACCACATTTGGTTAATTGAAATGCATGTTATTACTTGCTACTTAATCACGCAAAATCAGTCATAAAATGCTGAGAATAGTAAAAAACAGAGATATAGTATTCCTAACATAAAAACATGCAAACACTTAACAAATAGTATATTCTAGTCAACTATTTGGCAATTAACTTATCATATGGTAGTCAAACATTGTGCAATAATGAGTCAAACATTGTGCAATAATGAGGCATTTTTGGGCCTCATCAAGAGGCTCATGCGACGGGGATGGTGGAAAGAATGTGGATGGAATAACAATTATGGAATATGGGGAAGAACTATGTATCAAAATATTAAGCTCAAATTCCTTATTAGAAAGAAGGTCCACAAGATCAAGATCCAAATTTTGCAACTCATGCTCGAGTGTACTGATTGTTGGAGGATGGTAACCAATACCAGATCGATCGGTAGGTTTGCTCAAGGGAGGATGGATATAGGTGTGACACCCCTATTCATTTATCCCTAGGCCATACCCATGCCAATTATACATATGTAGATAATGTCAATAAAAATTAGGATTGGACATGTGATCAAGATTACTGTAAAATCTGGTTTGTGGCAGTGGATGTATTGGAGGCTCTACAAATGAGTCAAGTCCACCATATATGAAACTCATGCAATTATTGGGTGGACCTAAAGGAACCACTACCCCAATAGTCAAGTGTATATCATAAGGTTTGCCAAAGTCATGGGTGGATTGGATGTTGGATGGAAGGACCCAAGCATTGCTTATGATCAGGGTTATGCATAGTGGCAAATATTCACAAATTGGGAAAATATTAGGATTTCCAAAATAAAAAATTGGTAAATATAAGGATCCTCAATATCGGCCCATTTTCCTAAAATTTTTAGGACAAATTTTTCATTAGGGTCTATTTGCCACAATATATATCCAAACATAGGCATATTTATACTCATTGGAAAGCTCTTTTAGAGTCTGATCTAATGGTGGTATTGTTATGATGTTATAAGGTGATTTAATAGGTCAAAATGTGTCCCAAATATGATATTACATTTTAGGGCTTCAAATTAACCAAATTTTGGTGTGAAGATTATTGATTTGATTTTCTTAGAATTCAACATGATTCACCTTGATTTTTATTAGGATTCGCCATTTCTTTACAAGTACATTTTGAGTCCAACCCCTTATGCATAACCTTGCTTATGTTATAATCACCAGGACCTAGCGTGATCATGAGTATTAAGACATGAGGAGGGGTCATATGCTTAGGTTGAGGGGATGACCCCCTGGCTAGTGTAGAAGGTGATGAAATTGGGGTAGGTGAATCGATGGGTGAAGGGGTTGAAGTGTTAGGATCTATTTGAGCTCACTGGGCATCAAGTTTAGAGGCACATTGTGTCCACTCATAGCACTCAGTAGGGGTTCCAATTATAGGATTATTAGCATGGATGAATTGGAAAGTGGGGATGGAAGTAGTGGTAGGTGAACTGGAGATTACCCATGTCCATGTCGAGTGAGGCACAAAGTGGTGTGAAGATGCAAGAGGTGTAGGGAGAATAGGTGGGTTGTTAGATGAATATGGGGTGGATGGCATGGTAGAAAATTTAAATGGAGGAAGCGATGTGAAAGACGAGGAGATACAATGAGAAAATGCAGGAATAGCTAGTGTACTGGGAGGTGGTGGTGGATTAGAAGAAGTTGATGTGATGTTTCTTGGATCAGGTGGTGGAAGGTGAGATTGTGGAGTTGATGGATGCATGTTACCGAGAGACCAACATGGGGTAGGGATGAACTGGGTGGAAGATAAGGGTGGACCAGGTGGAAGAGTGATGATGCAAAATTTTAATGGATCACCGTCGACAGGGATGCAGTGGACTAAGCCATTATGGACATATTTGATATAATTATGGATCGTGGAATGGATGGATTTCAAGTATTGAATCCAAGGATATCCCAAAAGGATGTTATATTGCATCTCACCTTTGATAACATGGAAGAGAGTGGAAATAGTTTTGGTACCCGCATTTATGGGAAGGACAATGGTACCAAGGGTAGGGTGCATTGAGCCATCAAAGGCTCAAAGTTCAATGGAGGGAGTGGAAATATGGGAAGGAGGAAGGTGAAGATGGCCTAGGGTGGTAGTAGAAATGATGCTGATGGATGAACTGGTGTTGATCAGAACATGCTTGTAGGTAACGACATTAATGGAGGATTGAATATGCAATGGAGGATCCACTCCCTCGCCTACAACTTCTGTAATTTCATGGTCATGGAAGCTGATAGAAGGTTGTAAGCATCTCTGAACATTTCCAATGAAGTTGGAAAAGGCATCTGCATCATGGGTCTCAATATTGAGAGAGCAAAGGATAGATTCAAGGGCTTCGCGATGAGGTTGGGACTGCTACAGAAGGTCATAGATGGATAACCTTGCAGGGACAGTGCAGAGTTTCTAAGAAATACTATTGTATATGGTGGTAATAGTTCATGGAAGGGGTGGAGGAATTAGTGGGGTAACAATTGAGGTTGTGGCAGGTGGTTGGGGAGTGGTGAAGGGTTGTTGGGTAGTCATAGGGGGTGGATAGCATTTATTGCAAGTGGTGATATTGATCATATCCATTAACCCCTATTGGGAAGGACCTCGATTGATATGATTAACATAGCATGGATCAGTTTGAGGCATATTACCCCCATGATCAGGTAATATATTTTGATATATCCCTAAGTTTTGATTTTGTGGTGCAAGGGGATTTGAGACTTGAATAGTGCCTCGATCGATAAGGTATTGCATGGTATGGCTAAAAATATGGCATGAATTGATAGTGTGATCATGTTATCGATGGTAATCATAGAAATCCTATGGATTATGGTCCCATGGGAGAGGACCATTTGGATCGAGAGGTTGGAAATTTGGTAAAGTGATGAGACCTCCTTTATTTAATCTGTGAAATAGAGCAGGCATGGGATTGGATAAAGGTGTCCAATTGCATGGAGAGCGAGGCGAACATGGATTTTGACCTTGGTATGGATTAGATTATGGTAGAGGATTTATTGGGTGTGGAGTGGGAGGAAGTGGAGGATTGGCTTGGTATTGGTTCTAGGGAGATCATGGAGCTTGCGTAGATACCACTTACAGTGGTGGATATGGAGAATTTAGAAAAACCTGATTGGTTTGGGGTGGATAGGTGGAGAATTTAGAATTTTGATGCAACTTGATTTTTCCCATGTGGACCTTGATTTCCTTGATGACTTTGGCTTGGGAAATGGCCTCCTCAAATGTCTGACTTTGATGAATCTACAATGTCTGGGAGATTTGTTTATGAAAACTCTTGGTGAAGAGTTTGAGGAGCTCTAAAGGTGGGAGAGGTAAGGCAAGATCATGAATGACCACTCTCCAACAAGCAAAAAAATTTGTAATAGGCTCATCATGATATTGATGTAAAGCATAAACATCAAATAAGGTAAGCTTAGTTTTGATGTTAATCGAGAAGTGCTCTAGAAATAGATTGGCCAATTGTTCAAAAGTGAATAAACTATGGTGAGGTAAATGGTTGTACCAATCTAATGCTTGTCCCCCAAGTGAAAGTGGAAACGTGCAAAGCATAAGGGGATCACTACCGTGCAACTGGTAACAAGCAAAACGGTAATTATTGAGGTGCTCTCTATGATCTTCCTTACATTTAAAATTTTCAAATTTAGGGATCTCAAATCTGTAAGGATATGGATGTATAGGTATAGAGATATGTATTGGTTCATTGTATAACTCATCATATGTGGGTTTTTGAGGCCCATAACTAGTCGTGCACAAATCCAATGTACAAATATGTTCTCACATGGCTTGAAATTCACTAGAGAGCACCGTGGTAGTATTTGGTGGAGTTGGGAATGAGGGTGATGATAGGGATGTAGGTAAAGGCTATGATGGGGGTTGTGAATAATCCAAATGTGGTGGATATTGCAACTATTGTTCCTCCCATGGATGATAGTAGGCAACTTGATTTGGATCAAGCGTTGATATGGTTTGATATTGTGGGATAGGAATGGGATAGGAACCTGAGATGGATGGGGTGATATGTAGGAAGGGTGATAGGTGGGTGGTTTCTACTGCTAATCGTAATACCCAAGGATATGCTAGGTAGGAATAGGCACCTACTACTATTGCACATATGGCTAAGTCGGTTGCACCTAAGCAACAGTAGTAGAGGACCATGTGGGTGGTGAAGTGAAGAAAATGGGTGGTGTAGAAGAGGGGAATAGAAGAGATGCCAATGTGGTAAAAGAGGATTGGTATGAATATGGGGGTGGAATGTATGAGGATGAAGGGGGTACTAATGGGATGGTGATAAGGGACTTAGGATGAATCTAATATCTAGGTAGATGACCTTGATAAGCGGGGTTCAGTGATGGGGGTAATAAAAAAGGGGAGGTAGTAAGTGAAATGATGATGAAGGACTCGATGGGGATCAATAGGATGAGAATTGTGGGTAGCTGGTAGGTGGATAGGAGGTGAACTATGGTGTGGAAGTAGGTGTATGCGAGGATGAATATGCCTACTATGAGTGAACCTAAAATAAGGGATGGCATAGATTGGGTGAGGTCGACTAGTAATACTAAGATGGGTGTGAATAGTGCTAAGGTGGGGTCGAGGAAGGTGGCTGGGATGAAGGTTGGTAACTCAATGAAGCCTATTGAAATTGTGGGGTTTGGGATGAAAGTATGGTAGGAGGGTCCATGGAAGAAGGATGTGTGGATATCATATTGACTGTCTGGACAGTGGTGACAACATAAGGTATGATTTGGGAAACAACTGGACCAGAGTCCTCTCTCAAAATTGGATCAGATGAATGCTCAAGGAATGGATGAGTAGCAGAAGGTGAATCAGGTGGGGTGAACTCATATGCCACCATAAATAGTATGGTGTGGCTAGGATGGGTATAGATGATATGCTGGCAATAGGTGGGTGGGGGATTTGGAGAGGAGAGATATTCCAAGGGAGGTGTCTCCTCGAAGGTCTCATCCAAGAGGTGGGACGAAGTGGAAGATGCCATATGGGATATGGTTCTAGCACTAGGGGTGAAAGGCCCAATAAATATGTAAGGTGGACATACAACAATAACCTTCTCAAACTTGAAAGGTGGATCAATGGTCTAAGAAGAAGAGGCACCTATGGTCATGACAGTCCGTTGAGCAGCCTCGATGGCATGACAAAGGGCTTCATGCATCTAACTACACATAAATGGTATGGTGATGTGTGCAAAAAGTATGCTAACATCCAAAATATGTGAAATCTAAACTCTAGAAATGTTTGTGACTGACTGGGACACTATTTATTTTGAAAAATACAGGTTCGTACAGGTGGGGTGCGAACCACTCCGAGATAGGACGTTCACACAGGTGGTGTGTGAACCACTCAAAATGAGAAACATATTTTAGATATGTGTTGTGTGATGTGTCTATGTTTTGTGGGTGAAATTTAGAACCTGAAAACTAGGTTCGCCTAGGTGGAGTGTGAACCACTTGGTTCGCACACTAGGCATGTGAACCACCAAAAAGAGTGAAAAAGGTAAATTTTTTACTGTGGATACCATCTGTGTGCTGTGGAGATCTGTGTTATGTAGTTTTTTAGCCTTAAAGCTAAATTTTCACATAAAATTGTGTAAAATAAGTCAGAGTGTAGGGGAATCACACTAGGGGGTGCAAATCACGTAAAAATAGATAGTGCAGTGTATATCATGGAAGTGAAACTATGGAAAAACTGATAAGTGTGTTTTAGCACGTTTGATATGTTGTTGTAATCACCTTTTTGAGACTCAACAATAAGAAAATGTTCTTTCTTTTTTGTTTTTGTGTATTTTAATGAAAGTATGTATCTGCCCTAGGAAAAAATAATGATAATAGATGAACTTCTACTTTGAATTAGGTATGTCATAGCATAGAACCTTTTGCAATTCCTAAGAGTGCACAAAATAGAACTATGTTTCCAACGAGCGAATGGCAACCTAGATGGAATTAGGTATAGTAAAATGGTATCCAAAGGGGGGAGACTCAAAATGCTCTAATGAGTCAAATAAGATCTCATGAAGATAGGTTATGATATCAATATGGTGCTACCGGCATACCCATGATTTCTATTAACCCTCATGTTTAAGGCATCCGTAGTAACGATCAGTTACGCCTACTAATTATTTGAAAAGCCCTGTGGTAAAGGGGATTTCTAAAACTACCCACTTTGAAGGTACCTTCCAATGATGAATTCTGGATAATTAGCACTCAAAGTGGGAAGGATCGACCGAGTATTAATGTCTAAACAATCCACTTGGGGGGATACTATGGTGAATAATCTGGAGGTGAGCCAGTGGAGAGTAAACCCAGACCTCACTAAACTCTAGTGTTGAATTGGTGATGAAATCCAATTCAGACTGGATATGAAAGCTAATTATTTACACTGTTAAAAATGGGATGTGAGTGTGTGGTTTTTTTTTATGCGATACTATTTTAGAAGCAAATCTAGTCTAAATGCCTTTTCAAAACAAGGCTATGCTAAGATGCCTTTTCGAAAGAAACAAATTACTTTCTTCCTCACAAAAATAAATTTAATCTATTGATTTTCAAAAGGGGAACCTACTTAATTTATTTTAAAGGAAAATTACAAAAAGTGAAACTAAGCTAGATACTTTTGGAAGGGAAATGACTAAGAATTAAACCTAATTAAATTCCTTGGAAGGGAAAGAACATGAAAGGAAATTTTAGAAACAAAAACTAACTAGATTCTTTTGAAGGGAAATTGCTAAAATTGAAGCTAATCTAGAAAGCAGATGAAAATTTAACTATGGCTAATAGGAAGGTGTGATTTTTTGGAATCCGTAGCCCAATAGAAAAGACTAGATTCAAAACAAAGGAAAAACAAGATTTTTCAAACAATACCTACGTCCAGGTGGATGTAGAAACCTTTGGTGTACCCTTTGGTCCAAAACTGCATGAATTTAGAAGGTTCACACGGGTGGGGTGTGAACATGTTTTCTATCGGTGGTTCGCACACCTAATGTGCGAACTGGGATTCAAAGGCTAAAATGACTGGTTGTAGGATCTTGATGATGATTTTGAGTTTTTGGAGTATTTTGAGAACATGTTCGTACATAAAAAGTTCCAAAAAATCAATTTAAGCTTAACAAGACGATCGAAAACTCAAAATAATTTCACACATACCTAAGAAAAGTAAATAGCAAGAAAGCAATCTAAATAATGATTTTCCACACAAAAATACAAGGATGCTTTAACCTTGCATACATCGTGGTGAGAGATAATTTGTGGTCTAGGTATGGGGGCACACAATCCCCAGGAACATGAGGTTCTTAACCTTCCTAACTTACCTTGTCGTTGGTTGTGGGTGTGTGAATTAATACATGGATATCAAGTATCAAGTTTGAGGTAGATTGGGGGAATACACACGCCCAAGCACGTACTCTCTACTCTTTTTGGAGACTCACCGGTACACCAGTGAGCCTTTTATGGTTTGGCCTGAGATTTCTTTCAGGGCATTTTTGGTTTGGAGTTTCTTCAAAGATGACAACTACCTGCCATACAAAAACAAACCACAATTTTTGGTTAGAATGTGATTAAGCTAATTCTTGGTGGGGGTCCCACCAGGTGTGCCAGAATGAAACTACTAAAAATATGCTAAGATATTCATTCAACATCAAATAATCTACTACATTTGTATTGAATTCACAAAAGAGGTTACACTGCGATATCATTTTTACAAATTTTCCTTGAATGCTACAATGGGGTCTTCCCTAAGGAAGCCCTTTCTAATTTGGAACAAAAGTAGCATGATTCGTCCTTTTAAGTTCCTTGATGTAGGTGGGCTTCTTACTCGTGGACCACCGCTTGTTGGATATGTCCTTATGCTTTGCTGGACCTGTCAACCTGTAAAATCCTATTATTGCATTTGTGGGTCTACCTTAGTCAAACCCTGTAGTTATGAAGATAAAAGACTCATAAAAGATGTTCAAAACATGAAAATAACTACTAAAAACAACATAAAACTATAAATTAAGTTATTCTTACCTACCCTGGTGATTCTGGTGCCTGTAGCAGAGGTTCGCACACCTGGTGATGTGAAGTACAAACTTATCCTTTTTTGAAAGAAATTACTAGATAGATTTCTAGGTTGTCCTTGGGTGGTTTCTACTTTAAATTTTGTCGAGTTCAGCTTTTGAAGGTACACTTTTGATGGAATTGTCAACCTGTCTCACTCACAAACAATTTTATGAAAGTGATAAATCGATTGTGATGTTTGTATGATGGTTGTATGATGGTTGTGTAATGGATGCAATGGCAATAGTGATTTCGGTAGAGTTTTGGTATGTAAAAAGTTAGTTCTTGTTAAAAGGTGAAAATGGCATTCTATTTATAGAGTGGGCTAAGGTGAGAGAAATGGGATGAGGTGTCCCCTGTGAGGTGGTAATGGTGAGGTGTACACCAAAGAGGTGTCCTGACTCATAGATGGGATTGGATGAGAGAATCCCTCACCCATCCACAAATAATGATGAACTTTTAAAAATATCAATTTGGCATTAATGATCACCTTTATTGAAATATCTTAGGATCAAAAATTGCTTTTTAGGTGCAAAAGTCTCCATCTTTCATTTATAACCCATGAGTATGTGAGGTGGAGAAATATCTGGGTGAAAGGTGGCAAGGCTAGGAAGGCTAGAATAGTCAACATAGACTAGGTGAGGTGGAGGGCCCAAATCAAATCAAGATTAGATTTAATTAAGCATATAATTAGCCATAATGCATATTTTGACAAAAATATTGACTTTTTGACCATAAAGTGCTTTTTGACCATGGTAAAGGTTTCAACCTTAGTTGAATTGGCATGATGTCACATGAGGACCTATGGTTAAGCGTAGGGAGGGGCTTAGCTAGCCCAAAGGGGCTAAGGATGATGAATATTGATTTTGAGCCATTTATGCAATTTTCAAGGGTTTTGCAAATTAATTGATCACGAGAATAGGGAGAGAGACAATGTGTGACTTTTAGGTGTCTACACTTCCCTCAAAATCTTATGTTACAAAGAATAAGCTCTATTAACACTTTCACTTTTATTTCAAGGAATTGATTTTCTAGTAATTGACAAAAATGAAGATGGTTTACCTAGAAAAAATATTGACCTTTTCCATATTTATTTATTTGCCTTTATATCTTATTTTATACGTTTAATTGCTTATAATTTTGAACTTGAATGTTACATTCCTTAGTACTTATATCCTCCTTATATTGTTTTACTATGTGCTCCAAATACACCATGAAGTCCTTTGTCATCTAGTGAGATAAAGAGAATTTAATTATTAATTTAGGAGTAGAAAATCCTTGATCTAGCTTGTTTGAGCGGGATTCCCCTCCTTCACGGGGAGTCTTTATTTTTTGAATTTCTTGTTTAAGTGGCAACCTTGATTGGACGAGAATTTTCAAATTTGAATCCCTTGTGGATCTTACCTCGTTTGAGTTTCCTTTGAGTCTCTCATTTTTAAAAGGTTCTGGACCTTTTCAAAACCCCTTCATCCAATCAATAAAAATAGACATAAAGAAATACTTCACTAAATCTGTATCTTTAAAGGAAAAAGATGGATAAAATAGATATAAAGAAGGATGCATCTTACATTGTCCAATATGGTCATCTTTAACTACTTTAAATTTTTAATAGAAAATATATGAAATAATAAGAAAAATTTATAAGTACTTCAAATTTCTTAAACAAATTTATTATTTTTATTTTCCTAATAATATATTAAAAAATAATGAACCTCTCACCAGTTTTATTGACATCTAGAAACTCTTACTAGTTTCGACAATCGTCAACCTAAGAGATTTACTAGCTCATAAATAGACCAATTTCTATTGCACATGCATTTCATTTATACAACAATATAGGGATGAGATGAATGCAATTCCAATGTCGAAAACACCATATAATTTATATTTTCCATAAAGTTAGCGGAGGAAGATTCATTTACTTATGCACATGCATTTCACTAATGCTCCGAACGCCTTCGCTTGCTCGTAATTAAAAAACTCAACAACTTACCTCCCACAACTTTAATTCCTCCTACAATTTGACCAAACATTTATACGAAGTCTTCAAGCCAATCGATCTGTAAAATCATGAAGAAAATAGAAGATTTAGCTTTATCTACAAAATCTCGGGCTTTGAAGATGATACAGATCACTAAGATGGAAGATACATATCATGAGGACAAATTCGAGCCTATATCTCCAATCAGGTGTATCTTCATTCAACCCTTGTGCAGTCTCTACATCATATCCATGTTTGGCTGCAAGGAAAAAATAGATATTCTATGACTCAAAATAAATATAAAAAATTATCTCATGTTCTCCCACAAGCGATTTCATAGTGTTATGGTAAGTTTATATATTTATTCTTCACTCTCTGGTAAAATTTCTTGTGTTTATTGGTTTCTTTATTTTTGGGTTAGAAGGAACAATGTAGATGAATGGCTCTAGAGGTTAGAAGCCATTGAGAAAATATTTTGTTTGGATGATTTTGAAGGTGAACAAGAAGACCAAGGGAATGTAGCTAGGGTAATAGACCCTATGGAGAGGCTTATTAAAGTTGTGTCCAAAAAAATTTCCAAAGTGAAGGTTGGTATTTCAGATTTTAATAGATAAATTAATCCAAAATTATTCCTGGATTCGATTTAGGAGTTGAAAAGGTATTTTTAAATCGAATATATGGATGAATATGATAAAAAAGGGTGAATATTGCAGCCTCCAAGTTGAAGTCTCATGTTGGCCTATGGTGGGAGAACTTGCAGAGTTCTAGGAGAAGGCAAGGAAAGGAAAAAATCAGATTGTGGTCCAAGATGTTGAAACATTTACATACTCAATTTTACCATCTGATTATTAGCAAAAAAAAATTAGGGAATTTTAAAATCTAATGCAAAGAAATCAATCCATACAATCATATATTGAGCAGTTCATGAGGCTCCAAATTTGGACTGATCTACAAGAAGTAGAAGAACAAGCAACAACTAGATATGTTAATGGATTAAGGTTTCAACTCCAATATGAGCTTGCCTTAGTTAAGTTACCTATAGTGGATGAGGCATATGAATATGTTTTAAAGGTGGAAGAGAAATTGAATATGAGGTATACAAATATATACAAGTGATGAATGAATTCAACATATTATGTTTCTATATCCCAAACACGATTTCCATGATTTAAAATATATCTATCATGATATGCATACCAATATTTATAGGAATCCAACAAAAATAAGACTAGACCAAACAATACAAAAACCTTCATTTTATCTCTCTCACCCCATCCTTTTGTTTCATAAAACTTGCAAGTGAATACATGATTTTTAACTATATTTTGTTTATTCAATGAGGTGTAAATTTGTAGACCAGATTCATCACTCAAAATTGAATATTCATTTTCACAAACATATATAAATTCTTTCAGATAAAAGGCTATTTCTAAAAAATTTGAATCCAAGTCATTATCTATGTTTTTAGGCTAATTAAAACCATGTAAAAATTGACAAGCCTCTAGGATATCTAATATATGTGGATCATTAGAATTTTGCATTCCATATTCAATATTCATTTGTTTATGGAAATGATTTAGTAACTCCAAAGTGTCTAAATTTGTTTTGTTTAACATAACAACCTTATTACTGATGTGAGTAGGCATCAAATCCAATTATTTTTTAATTGTAAATGGCATTTCATTATTAACAATATTTGAATCCAACATGAGATTATGCAAACTTTTACCTAAAGTTTTAATGACTAAAAAAAAAGGCTGAGATTCTACCTTTTATTTATTTCCATTTACCAGGACTTGATGAGCCATTATGATTTACTCTTTTCCTCATGGTCTTCATCATCATAATATTGTAGCACTTGCTCTTCATCGATCACCTATTTTTCAAAAACACCAAAAGTAGTCACCCAATTGAAGATATGCCCATCCTTTTCAAACCATAAATAATACCGGTCAAGGGATGTGTTAAATAACAAATATTCCTTATTAACTACTCGTGTCATCTCAAATAGAGAAATATTTTTATCATATGGATGAATAGAATTTGATTCTAATTCCTTGTTAACCACCAATGGTATTTCTTTATTTGAATCTCTATGAAAATCATGTGAATATGTACCCAAATGTTTAGTAGTCAAGGGTAAAAGAGAAGATTTTACCTATTCCTCATCCATAACAAATGAGTCATAAGAAACATTTACCATTTCTTCTTTTTCTATTTCAAAAATATTTTCAATAAACTCATATTCAAAATGATTGAATTTTAGAACCTTCTCTATTTTTACAAGTGGCCCACCATTTTTTGATTGTACAGGAATTGCAAGACCTTCATGTAAGATAGAGGTTTCAACGTCCTGCATATCAAGTGAAATAGAAATTTCATCAGTATAAGTGTGAGAAAACAATGATTAACCATAAATAACCCAACCATTATAATAATAATCTTCTAAAGCTAAAGGATGAAATTCTATCGTGTCTTCAAATGACATGTGATTCTCTAATTATACAGGAATTATAGGCTCTTCATGTAAATAGCAACTTTAGTGTCCTGCATATATGAAGAATTTTTTTTATTATAAGGCATAAAAGAAACACATTCCTCATATCTTCCCCAATAATTATAATAATTATCTTCTAAAATCAAAGGATGAGATTCTATCAAGTCTTCTGCATAATCTTCAGATTCATCTATTGATTCCTTTTTAAATTCACTTTCAACCACTTTTGATGGCTCTAGTGTTTTTGAAATTGAATTAATTTTGATGTTTAGATTGAATTGATTATCCCAATACTCTTTATCTATCTGAGATAACATAGACATTATAGGATTGTTGGGTGGGACAGGGCTTTCAATTTCTTGCACCTCATATGAGAACAAAGTGATTGATTCCCCTTATATCATAATATTTTTTAGATTCTTCTTCAGGTTCAAGTTCATTCAAGCTATAACTTAGGATATGACCTTCTTCAGATTCATCTTCATTTTTAAAGGTTCATGTATTTCTAAAATTGAAACAATCTCTATATTTTGATTGAATTGGTTACCACAACCCTCATTGATGGGTATTGACTTTGAAATTTGCACCTCATTTTGAATAGTATCTAAGGTAGTTGTAACATTTGGATAGTCAATTTCATCCTATTGATTTCTTACATTGGACATAATTTTATTCGAGGGTTCCAGATTGGATGTTTGGTATTGATTGAAATCCATAATTCTTGAAAAGTAGTTCATCATGGGATAAGGTTTTTCTAAAGCCTAACTTGCTTGTGATCTTTGATTGTGAGCTTTAGGTCTAAGTGATGATAATTGAACCACATTAAGCCATTTCAAATCAACTATTGTTCAAATGTTATTACTTCATTGTAGGCTCTGGGAAAGGATGTAATTTTAAGAAGTCTCAAAAATATAGAAGTAACATGATCTAAGGCTCCCATGTAAATTTGAGTAGATCTTTCTTCTAAAATCTCGTAATGCATCACCAGTTCGGTATACAACTTATGGAACCTATCATTGAATAGTCTCATGGATTCATTAGGTTATTTGCGGATAGAGATAAATTGATTTAACATCATAACTGGGTCAACCAGTTTTCTAAAATGGCTAAGAAATGTTGCTTCTAGTTGAGCCCAAGAAGTGATAGAACCTGTAGGTAAATTGATATACCAATCATAAGCAAATTCATCCAATGTGTATGGAAACATTCTATAGATAACATCTTCATGCATAATTTGTAAATGAACCATAATGTTTTTGTATGCCTGAATATGTTCCTCAGTCGTACTCATTCCATCATGCTTATAATGGGGTAAATAATTTTTTGCCATTGAACCAATTTCAACATGCAAAGCTATGTATGAAAAATTCACAACAATTGAATCATAACCATATTTTTGAATTTATAGCAGATCAAAACTAATGCAACATAAATCGAAAATATTCAAACCTTTTTTTTACTTATTTTGAACAACTTCAAATGCTAAAATTTTAAATTTATTACCTTTAGGCCCTCCTAGTGCCAATTCTGTTGAGTGATATTTTCACCCGATTACGAAAATACACTCATAGTTAGGATCCTATTAAGTAATCCTCTCTTGCAAATAAAATTATTAGTTTCTCCAAGGTTCTGTGTTAAAATGTGCTTGCAAAGTGTGAAAATATTGTTGTAATGCCTCAAAGGTGCACATTACTATTAACAAGGGGCCTGTGATTTTGATATTTGATTTACACTATGAAATGTTATCGTTTATGAGATTCGTTCTCCAAATGTAATATTAATAATTAAATATTACCAAAATCAACTTTATAAAGTGCAAATATTTAATTTTAACCTTAGAAAATAATTTTAATTAAATTTTATCCAAATACTTTATATTGAACTTTAATAAACATTATTTGAAAAATTTAATTAAAATTCTAATGCTTATTTCAGAATGAAAAGCTATGAATTTAAGAAAGTGAAATAAACATTTTACCCTAACATAAGATTGAAACTTTATATTAAAAACTTAGGGTTTTTTATTTTTCATGAATTTAAAATTAAATAAAATGAAAAGTTTAGGGTTAAGGAAAAGAAATAAAAATGAAATGTGAATTTAAAACAGGTTACAGGAACATCACAATCCCATCTAGAATTTGTAGAAGAAAATATTTTTATTAATCTGATCTAATTTAACTAGAATTTACACAATCTAGACTAGATCCAATGCAATCTTCAAAAGGAAACTATCAATATACTAAATTATTTATAATTAAATTACCACCAGCATGCATAATTGCCATTAAATAACTTAGTACACTGTTCATAAAAAATCTTCAATAAATATAACTTCAGAATACCTCACATAAATTCTCTGTGGATGAAAAAATTCATTATGTAGCAACCTGGGAGGAAACCTTTGGCAATGTCCTTCAATATTTCAATCCCGCTTCTCCAAAAATATTTCGACCCTCTGCATGAGTCTCACTAGCTTATTTATAATTTGAAAAAAATCCAGTTTATTAATTCGTTCGTTCCGTTGCTTTCGTTCTTTGATAGTTTTAACAACGAGCTATGTTACCTTCTTCGTTTCATAAATGGTATTACGTTTGTATTAATGGAAATGAGGCACTTTTATAAAATTAATATTTTCACTATGGCGAAATAATCTTATGATGAGAAAAAAATAAAATCAACAAATTCTTTAAGTATTTGTTCAACAACATCATATGATGGCTCCTTTTATAGTTATTCTTCTATCCGTCTTGAAAACCTCATTAGTTGCAACAACCCTAAGCATGGAGATTCTAATATCATTTCCAAGTTCCAAGTACAAAATACATATCTTTTTGTTTTTATTATTTGTGGTAGAAAGAAATATTTTTCACTCGTCCATATGTTCCAAGTGAAAGAGAATTTGATTTTATGGTAATTGGAGAGTAGACCCTGTGTTTTCTATCAGACAACATGAGCGACCCAAACATAAAATCAGAAGTCATCTCCTTACCATGAGATTTAAAATAAATAACAACTTCTCTCCTTCCTTGAAATTAAGTGTTGGGAGAACCATAGTAAAATACACAACAAGTGGCAGCTGCACCATTGCTTTGTATACTAAAGCTTCTCTTGCACAGTTTGTGATAGTCCTCAACACTGATACATATCCCCATTGCGCAGAGAAATTTTTAGTATGTGATATGGTATAAAACACCCTTTATTTCCTTCTCAGCAAACAATTGCAGCTTCACATTTTCAACCATGAACATTAAGATATCCCAATACAATAATAAACATTACCATATACTTATAATTGTAAATGATGAAAGAATTGTGACAATCAGAGTTTCACGTAGCAGCAGAGTGAAACAACAATTTTGCTCACCAAAGGGGTGAAACAGTCATTTCTCTCAGCAAAGAGGTGAAATAGTTGAAGTAAAAAAATAATAATTTCGAAGGTTTCAAGACTAAATAATTTCAGAGCAAAAGTAGATATCAGGAGTTTCAAATCAGATTCACAATGAAAGTGAAAATCGCGTAGGGGAAAAGGAGTTTTTCCAGTAAACAAGAATTTTTAGAGAGTCAAAGGTAGTTTCGGGTGGAAATTCCAATTTCGTCAAACAAATCAATTACTAGGTATTTTTGGGGTGAAACACCTTTTTTGGAATATGAATGGGTGAAATGCCTTTTTCTGAGCATAAAGAGACGAAATGCATTTTATAGAGGATGAATAGCGAAGATGTTTTTCGAAGAAAATATTGGGCAAATATGATGCAACGGGTCTATTTCTGTGAGGGGAGGCAGACAGGGAATTTTGGGAGAGAAAACATAGAGAATCGCATAAGGGTTTTTCACAAAAAATTTTATAGAGATAAATTTATCATGCAAAAAAACATAAATGGACAAATATTTATCTCTTATATTAAGCTAAAAATTATAGACTGTGGCTGCACCATTGCTTTGTATACTAAATCTTCTCTTGCACAATTTTACTAAATCATATTAATTCATAAACCTTACATCGAACGCTTCTTTCTCTAGAAGTTTTACTCAATCATCTGCAATCTTAGTTGTAGGTTAAACACCCAATGGATTTTTTGGAAAGCTGTTGCTCCGACTCCTTTTGCTACTCTTCTCACTTTTTTAATCCTCTGTTCTACAATCCCATTGTTCTCTAGCATCTTCTCTATCTGATTTTATATACTCCTGAATTTATAGAAAGGGAAGAATGGAAAGGCTTACCAGTATTCTTATATGTAATTAATTCAAAAATTAGGGTTTCCATTCAATTTCCAAATAATTACAACTGTCGGTAATAACTATGCATTCTTGAAATTTATGGCAATCATACTTTGGCAAATAAGATATGTCAGAGATATTTCAAGTGTCAAATCAAGTTTAATTTCTAACATCCTCCTTTAAATGAGATTTCACAAAGACTTTGACACCTAGCATTTCCCACAACCTATTAAATTCCTCCTTAAAAGGTTTTATGAAAATATCTACTACCTGGTATTGGACCTGTAAAATAATAACTCAATTTAATTAAATTTCACCAGCTCTCTGATGAAATAGTAGCAGATATCGATATGCTTCATTCTACCATGAAACACTAGATCCTTTGATATTGCTATGGTCGAATTGTTATCACAAAAAATGGTTGTTTTCCCTTTTTATGGATGATTCAACTCACCTAAACTCTTCTCAGCCAAAATACCTAGCATGCGAATGAGGTGGCAGCAACATACTCTACCTCGGTAGTGGATAAAGCAACAATTGGTTGCTTCTTTAAAGATCATGAAACTACACCCGATCCATAATGGAATGCATAATTGGAAGTGCTCTTCCAATCATCTATATTTCTAGCCCAATCACTATCAGTTTAGCCAACAAGTTCAAGATAGTATTTTTTGATATAAAATATTCCATGGTTCCTTGTCCTATTGACATACCACAATATTTGTTTCACTGCATGCAAGTGAGTGTTATTTGGTGCTTCCATAAACCAACTAATCAAACTCATTGCAAAAATAAAATCTGGTCTAGTTGTTGTCAAGTACATAAAACTTCCAACTAATATTTTGTAGAAAGTTGGATCAACATTGTTTCCACAATCATTTTTCTCACCTTCAGGCCTACTGCAACTAGTGTGATGGAAATTTTGTTGTCCTCCATATCAAACCTCTTTAGGACATATTTTGTATACATTCCCTGAGAAATGAAGATACACTCCACAGATTGGTTAACTTCAATGCCAAGAAAATATTTCATTAGCCCTAAGTCTATCATCTTGAACTCCTTCTTCATGGTATTTTTGAACTGCTTAAAAAACATATTGTTTTTGCGAGTATATATACAATCATCTACATACAAGTAGATGATTATCATCTCACCTTATACATTTATATTCATGTAGAGGATGTGCTCATATGGGCATTTGATGAACCCATTCTCCTTAAATTATGCATAAATGCAGTTGTACCAAGCCCTGGGTGCTTGCTTCAACCCATAGAGGGTCTTCTTTAGTTTTAGGACCTTGCCTTCTTACCCTTCCAGCTCATAGCCATGTGGTTGGTCAATGTAGACCTCTTCAACACTCCATTTAGGAAGGCAGACTTGACATCCATCTGGTAAATATTCTAGCCTTTTTGGACTACCAATACCAAGATCATCCTAACTATGTCAAGTCTCGCTACAGGTGCATACACCTCATGATAGTAAATCCCTGATTTTTGCTTGTAGACTTTTACCACCAATATGGCCTTATGCCAATCAACCTCACCTTGAGAATTAAACTTAGTTTTGTATACCCATTTGACTCCAATGGTCTTCTTGCCTAGTGGAATATCCATTAACTCCCATGTCTGATTATTTTCTATTGATTTTATCTCATCATCTATAGCTTGCACCCATTTTCAATTTTGAATTTCTTATTCAAATGAAATTGGATCACACTCAGAAAATAAAGCAAAATTAGAATGTTCTTCATCTATTTTATTTTGGGTTACCTCATAAATGTCTTGCAAGCTCCTCATATTCAAGGGTGTTTTCAAGTTGGAGATCCTTCTTGCAAGTGGGGGTGTCCATGATGATGAAGCAATGCTACTACTAGCACTTGTACTACTACTTGAAGCTGTAGGAGGATGTACTTTGTTTTCCTCCAAGTCCTCAAAATCAATTATTGCTGGCTCTAGCTAACCAGTCTTTGATTTCCAATTCCAAGCTTCATATTATAGGAACTTCACATCTCGACTGATGATCAGCTTCTTCGTCATAGGATTGTACAACCTGTAAGCCTTCGATTCTTCCTAATAACCAATGAAGATGCATTTCTTTGCTTTGTCATCCAACTTATTTATCTTCTCATCTGGGATATGTGCATATGCTATGCATCCAAAAACTCTTAAATGAGCCACACTAGACTTCTAATTTCTCTAGGATTCTTGAGGAATTTTATCCTTCACACTCTTTGTGGGACACCAATTTAGCAGATAAACTACATAACATACAACTTCTGCCCAAAACTCATGTAGTAAACTATTTACCTTCAACATAATTTGTGTCATCTCCATTATAGTTCTTTTATTCCTCTCTCAAATACCATTTTGCTATGGTGTGTATTTGGTGGTGAAATACCTTTGAATTCCATTATATTTGTAGAAATTATGGAAATCATTGGATATATACTCACCTCTTCCATTTGTTCTAAGAGTATTCACATAATATTTGCTTTGTTTCTCAACCAGAGTCTTGAACTCCCTAAATTTTATAAAATCTTATGATTTTTCTTGATGAGATATACCCATGTCCTCCGACTAAATACATCTATAAAATTTAGGAAGTATTTATTTTCAACAAATGTGCTAGTCTGCATTGGATAACAAATATCTGAGTGTACCATCTCCAATGGTTGTGAAGCTCTCCAAGACTACCTTGTAGGAAATGCATCGTTGTGCTACTTGTTGACTAGAAAACCTTCACACACTTGATTTATTTGCTCTATGAGGGATAAACCCTTCACCATATATTTCTTGTGCAACAAGTTCAGGCCACTAAAGCTTAGGTGACCGAATTTGAGATGCCACATCCAAGTAGCATCTTTCGCAATTGCACTAAACAAAAGCAATAGTTCATTTTGAATATGAAGGGGAAACATATTGTTCTTTGTCATGGACACAGTTGCAATTTGCCCATTCTCTTTGTATTTTATGGTAAAGGCTCCATACTTGAATTGCATAGTGTGCCTCTTCTACACAAGTTGTCCAATGCTTAGCAAATTGTGTTTCAAATCAGGCACATAATACACATCAGTGATCTGCTTCATTTCACCTTACCTGGTGAGGATAATTATTTTTCTTTTCTCCATGATAGATACCTTGTTGTTATTCCCCATATTAACTTTAGATTAGACTTTTTCATCCAACTGTGATAACATCTCTTTGTTCCTAAACATTTGGTTACTACACCCACAAGTTAACAACATATTCCCACAAGAATCTCTACACTACATTTTCAAAATCATTTTTGTAGTGGGCTTGTTGCTTGTTATCCTTGGCCAACTTATTTCTACATTCATAACTAAAGTGGCCAAACTTCTTACAGTAATAACACTGAATATTGGATTTGTCATACCTTTGATTTGATCCTCCTTGCTGATTTTTACCATTGCCTCTTCCTCCTGCTTGATGGAAGTTGCAACTAGTCTTTAATTCACTGGAGTTTGAACTTCCTCCTTGTTTATGGCCTCTTCCACACTTGCCTCGATTGCTCTATCCTCTTCCTCCTTGAGAACTTCAAGTGCCATGGTGGGATTCTTCTCTTCTGCCACTGTCTTGAAATGAGACTTATGTTTTGAATGCTTGTTCCAATGAGGTCTGAGATGATTGACTCAATCTCTGCTCATGTGTTTGTAGAGAACCCATGAGCTCATCTACAAAGAGGGTTTTCAAATCTCTTGATTCTTCGATTGCAATCATAACTGAGCTGAACCTAGCTAGTAGGCTCCTCAGTATTTTCTCAACTATTCTCTGGTTCTCCATATTTTTTTCATTCAACCTCATCTAGTTGATGAAATCCATTGTTTAGGTAAATAAGTCGCTCATGGACTCTGACTCACTCATATGCAAGTTTTCAAACTTCCTTCTTAGCATATGCAACCACATCAACTTCACCTTGTTGGTGCCCTAGAAGAAGCTGGTTAAAATATACCATGCCTGTTTTGCCTTTGTTGTTGCTACAATTCTTGAGAAAATTGTTTCCTCAACTTCCTACATTATGTAAAATAATGCCTTTTGATACTTCTTCTGATTATCCTTCAATAAATCTGACTCCACTTGGGAGAGATCACTCAATATTTTTGCATCTTCTGGTTCTACATAACCGTTCTCCACTAGGTCTCATATCTCCTGAGACCCAAATAGGATCTTCATTTGGATGCTCCAGTAATTGTAGTTCTTGCCACTGAACCATGGGATCAGCAGCTACAAGGGATTGCTACTAGAATCCATTGCTTCTATCTTCCACGGGTTGGTGTTGGCTCTGATACCAATTTGAAATAATCTTGATAATCAAAGTTTCATGCAGTTGAGGGACAAGAAAACACAAAGAATCGCACAAGGTTTTTTCACCACAAATTTCACAGAGATAAATTTATCACGCAAAAAAACATAAATGGACAAATATTTATCTATCTTATATTAAGCAAAAAATTACAGATGATGGGTGTAGTTTTACAATGCATAAACCTCACATTGAACACTTATTTCTCTAGAAGCTTTACTCAATTATCTGCAATCTCAGTTGTAGGTTAAACACCCAATGGTGTTTTTGAAAAGCTACTGCTTCGACTCTTTTCGCTGATCTCCTCACTCTTCTGCTCCTTTGTTCTACAACCCCATTGTTCTCCAACATCTTCTCTATCTGCTCTTCTAAGCTCTTGAATTTATAGTAGGGGAAGGAGGGAAAGACTTACCAGCCTTCTAACATATAATTAATTCAAAAATTAGGGTTTCCATCCAATCGTCAAATAATTGCAACTGTCGGTAATAACTACACGCTAGAAATTTATGGCAATTGGATTTTGGTGAATAAGATCTGTTAGAGAAATTTTGAACATCAAATCAAGTTTAATTTCTAATAAATGACATGACATTTTTGTCACCATCAATGCTGCTTTGCACTAAATTCCAAGCGAGGGAGATTCTTTTCTAGGGCACTTAGTTTCCAGTGAATGATCATATTTACCATTTCTGTTGGGTTGCTCTAAAGAGAATTCTTCTGTAATGGTGTTCATCACTCCTAATCCCTTGGGTTTATCTAAAGGAAATTCTTCCATAATGTTATCAATCACTCCTAATTCCCCTGCATTAGAAACCTCCAATTATTACCTTGAAATAAATTTGAGTGTAGACATCATCATAACTTGCATTTAGATCAAATTTCATGTTATCTATTTTTATTCGTAAATATACGAATTCCTCTTGTATTTTAGTAGACAAAAGGAACTTGGATATATTATTGGATGTGATAAATAAATGACACAGGATTGCATCGACTACTATAAAATGAATAGTTTCACACTTTTTTTTCTTTTAAAAATCTCATTCTACAAATCAACATTCGCATCTTTGAGCAGTTGAAAATTTTTAGCCAAGTGAGGCCTTTCTTTCAGCAGGTCTATGCACTTTCTGTCATTTGAATAAATATTGTCGAATATTTCTAAAAATTTAGCTATTGATAAAAACCCAACAACAAACCAATGAGCATTTCCCAGCCCTTTAAACAAATCCAAGGCTATTGTATGTGCTTCGCTGGTGTCTTTGCCTATGAGAGTGTTAAGAATCGACACCTTCATCATTATGTTTAATAAATCTCACATTGTCTCTCTTTAGCATAAAATTTTATATCAATGTAGTATTGTGAACATAAATTTGTTCTATATGTAGTGATCCTTCATTAGTGGACAGTCCTATAACTTTACCGTTTGCACTTCTAACATCCTCAATGTATTGCAAACTCAATGTAGCATCTTATGGGGTGATGAGATACGTTTTACAAATTAGGGCTGCACCATTAGAATGAACAAAATTTCACCCTAAAAATCATATTACATGATAATTTAACATGTTTAGAAAATATTACAGGCCTTGGAGATCATATTTTGAAACAATATACCTAATAATTCTGCCCATAACTTGCCATCTATTTACTGAATGTAACATATTTATTTCTACTGGCTGGGCACTCTGAAGCACTTCTCCCATAACCTCTGAATGCATCATCAACAACAATCAATCATAGAGTCCCATAGAACCTTCTCTTCGAAACAACTTCATAAAAATATTGCCATTCATGTACGTGGATTACTCCAGGTTCTTTATCTTTTATTTTCATTCTTTAACACAGTGCCCAACGTGAAATCTGACTTTACCTTATAAAAATTACAAATAAAATTTCCCTCTTTCTTGAATTTTTTTTTTTCTTGAATGTGACCTTCAAAAACCTTAGGTTTCCACATGTGCAGCTGTAGCCTCAATTTGGAGCCTACCAAAGTAAAATATGTACTAAAATCAGGTTTATACTGTGTTTTCTTCACTTTCTTATCATTTTTTGTTCAAATAAATATGTGATAGTCATGTTGGCCATTTTGTATTCATTGGGAATTTTTTTGAATGTAGCAATAGTATATATTTTACATATTTTTGTGATGTTTTAAATAATTGCACATTTCTGATGCATGTTCAAAAATTTTGAATTTATCTCTATAAAATATTAATGGAGAAATGTCTAAAATAATGAAGAATAAGAACTTGGTTAAAATCACCATATACTTACGTTCGCCCCTGAGGAGAGGCGAACACCCCATTCATTTTTGAAAGGGATGAACATGTTTACAAACTTATAAAGGTGAAAGCACTAAGGTGCAAGATCGTGTTTGCCCTAATATAGAGTTGAACGCGTCATTTACCCTTCTTAAGAGGCAAACGCGCTTGACGGTATTTGGAGGCGTGCACACCCGAACCATATTATGTTTGCCCAGGTATAGGGGCGAACATCCCATTCACCCTTCCCATGGGTGAACCAACATTTTGGCACATTGGTATCGCATTCACCCTTCCTAAGCGGCAAACGTCCCATTCACCCTTTTCAAGGGTGAACGTACTTCCATTATAGTTGATCGCACGCCTTTTAGTTTGCAATGGGGCAAAACAGATGTGGAGACAAAAATAAGTATGAGCGAATAGAAATTTGGTCAAAAATACTAAGTTTATGCATTTAATTAATGACGCCCTCAATAAATCTATTTTGTGGATCATGAAGAGGAAGGCGAGAAGAAACGAGTTTTCATGATTTCCAATGAACCAAAGGCGCTCTAAAGAATTTAATGTCTTTTTTGCAATTTGCACACCCTCGCCCAAGTTATAGATTTTTAGGAATTTGTCTTCTCAGGAGGATGGATTTTCAAAGAATTCGAGGAGGATTTTTTTGGTTTTGTCTTTTATCTTGGGACATTTGTATTTAATGAAAGAGGCAAAAACCTCTGTAAATACTAGACAAAATTCATTGTAAAAAGGGGTTAGACATTTTGCGAGAGATTCATCTAAGCTCTCTGCATTAATAGAGGGTATTAGATTTTTGAATTTGCAAGTGATCTTGTGTGTGTTTACTTTCTATGTAGTGTGCTTCTATTTTCATTTGCTCATCTTATTTGCTACTCTATTTAAATTATGTCATTGGATTTAAAATTGCTAATAAGAATGTGAATGTTGGAGTGCCATTTTGATAGTTTCTATGGCTAGATCATGAGTTTGTTCTACTTTGTTTTCTTTTATAAATGCTACTTTGTGCTTGGGTTTTTTTCTATTATTAAGTCTAACACCATCTCTGTACTTTGGCCTATGGCCATATTTCCCATTTATTTTTGCATTTTTCCAATTTCTTTCTTGTATCTTTAGTATGTTAAAAACCCTAGGATTTAGTTAGGGAACCAGCCCTCTTTGGAGATTGGCATGAAGGAAATTTCTTTCCTCAGACCTTTCAATGTTGGTCGTATCTAGGGTGCATAGACGTAATCTTTAGAAATTAGGCAGATATTTGACCAACAGTTTTTGGCATACCCGGTGGGACCTTCCACTGAGATTAGAACATCTGGTGACTCAAATTTTATCTAGAACTTCATAGGTGTGAGGACGGTGAAATCTATCTCTCATGAATACAAGATCGAAAGCCAAGAATATTGATAATCAAATTGAGTTTTACGAACTTGATATCCAAATGTTAGGATAACATCCTCAAATAGCCACTTTTCGATGAACGTCTTTGCTCCCTCATATCCCATCCATACCATATTTTTTGTCTTCTCGATTAGTTGGTGTGTTTTTCTCTCCCATAAGTCTAGTGAGTACTCCCACCAATTTTCTTCAGCCTTTGTCCAGCACAATTGCTAGCGATCCATAGCATACTCCCCATACTCCCATTCACATGGCCCAAAATCCCCCACCACACCAATAACAGCTCCCAAGGCAGTTCCCCACATGGAACAGCTCCGAAGCCTTGAATTTGAAGGCGTAGAATCTAGTACCTCAAGCTGCTCTAAAGGATTTGCCAGCATATAATAGTACTGGGAAAATTGCATATGAGAATATCCAATATGTGGCTTCTCTTGCAACTATCCATGATATAATTGATGAGGATGTAATGATAAAACTTTTGGTTTTTTCTCTAAGAGGAAAATTTCTATATTGGTATTGATCTTTGTAGCTCGGTACCATTACTTCATGGGATCAATTGGAAAAGTTGTTGGTTAAGAATTTCCATGAGCAAGCTGATCCATATTCTTTGCTACACTAGTTCACCATGATTAAAAGACATCCGTAAGAAGAGCTTGTAGATTTTAATACCCGATTTATGAGAAGTTGGCAAAGGGTTCCATATGGTTTACAGTCAATGCTCGAGCAAGTAGTATTTTATTATCTCTGAGCACTTGATACTAATATCGGTATGGAGGTGCATCAAGCCAATGTGACCACCTTCCCAGATCTATACACACAAGCTCAAAATGCCAAATATGACCTAATTGCTATGGGCAAACTTCCTATGAAGGTAAAAATACCTACTCTCCTTGATCTCCTACAATATATTTACTCTAATGTGTTCTCACATCCTATGCCATCCATGTATTTAGTCCCTTCATGGAATTCGGGCCCCCCGTAAGTGGCCCCTATCCCTATCCTGTAGTCATCTGCTATGAGCTTTCCAGGATTTCTTGCTCCGTTTGTACCTCCACAACCTTCATCCATTTCTTTTATAACATTTATAGTGCCTCCAATCCCTTTACCATTACCCATGCTGCAAACACCTTTGCTATTGGCAGCGTTGACCTCGTTGCCTAGTTCGGATTCCCTCATCGATTTTTTACAAGAAGTGAAATTCAATAATGCAGATTTGAGGATGATATATAATGAGCTTACAATGGTGAGGAAAAAACAAACTAAAGTTAAGTTTTGATCAAGAATATTTTAGACTCTTCCAATCACCTGATAGCAAGCGTCTACCAGTAGGGGACCTAAGAAAAATACTATGGTGCGAGTAAATGACAAAGTTAATATGTTCGAAATAACATATTGGTGTTCTACATGCAATGATCCTCACGGTGAAGATACATGTATGGTGCATTTGAACTATGTTTAGACATAGGCAAAAATTTCATCGAGTGGGCAAGTTAATATGATTCGAGAAGTGGAGCATAATTTTATGATGTCGTCCTTGGAATAAGTTTTAGTCCTCACTAGGTTTGGGAAGAAGTCGGTGACTGTTGATCCTATGGAATTGCAACCTTTGAAAGTACCTGCAAAACCAAAAGCATAGGAAGAAAAGCGGTCATCCCTAGTGAAGACTCCTGTTGTTCGAACCAAGGGACCTGATGCTGTTAAGGTGAAAGATTTTTTTCCTAGGCAAGCTCAAGATAAAGCACAAGCTAAACCTTCAACTTCGATGACCGCTCGAGTTTCTAGTGAAACAAAAGAGCAAGCTAAGGAGAGACAAGTATCATTTTTTAACTAAAAGGAAAAGGGTAGAAGCTATGTGATAGTATCGAGATAAGTATGAATGGCCTCTAGAGGAAAAATATAGCTAATCAGAGCTACAATATTATGGAAGAAATGAAGAAAATCCCAACAAGGATTAGCTTGGACGATGCATTGCAGTTACTTGGGAAGATTAATTTGTTACAATAATCCTTGAATATCACTAAGGACCAAAATAAAGATTGTTCACAAACAGTATTGGCTCAGGATCTACCCACTTCAGTCATAGGGAAAAATAGGCCTCCCCCATTTTACTTATCCTTGAGAATGGAAGGGTGGATCGTGCATAATTGCATTATTGAATCCGATGCGGCAACTACTGTCATGCCAAAGACAGTATGTAAAGTAATGGGGATAGAGTATACAAGGAGTAGTCTAGGAGTGTTACGGTTGGATGGAACTCCAGTAAATACTATTGGGGTAATCAAGGATATTCCTATTGTGCTCCATAGTATGCCTCAAATTACTGTCATCCAGGAGGTGGTGCTTGTTAATTTGGAGCCTTATTTTAGCATGTGCATTTCAAGGGAATTTATGATTAAGCTTGGAGGTTATCTTTCCATAGATTATTCACATTTGGAGATACAATTCAAGGGAAGGCGAATCTGTATTCATAATGAGAAGCATTCAACTTTTCATATTGAAATGATAGAGGAGGCAGAACAAGATCTAGGCACAGTGAACATGATGACCAAAGAATTGGAGGAATTTGATCTGGTTGAAGAAGCTCTTGATGAGCTTCTCCTAGAGGAATATTTTTGAGTGATCAATTTCAATGCTATTATTGGGATAGATATTGGTTGTTATTCAATCCAAAATATATGATAGTCCAAAAACAAGGACCTTGAGTCACCAGAACCTGTTTCACACTAGTTATGGAAGTTGTTATTTGATGGTGATCGATGTAAGAATGATGCAAGAGTAGGCATTGTATTTATTTCCCCTAAGGTAATATAGAAAAATTATTCATACAGATTGACCTGGAGCTACACAAATAATGCGACTGAATACGAAGCACTATGCCTTAGCTTGAAGAAAGTGAAGAAATTAGGAATTGAACAATTACAGATTTTTGGTGACTCAGAGCTTATTGTCAATCAAGTTACAAATAGATGCATGAGCAAACAATATTATTTTAAGGCTTACCACAATAGAGTATGAGACCTGTTAGAAGTATTTAAAGCTTTGAATATTCAGGCAATTCCTCAGAAGCAAAACAAACATGCTAATATTTTAGCTTCCTTTGGCACTAATTTTTCTCCTATTGAGCAAGTGGTTAGGAATCCAAAGATAGTGAGAGTAATTTATAGGTATTCCATTCTATATAAGAATCTCTATTGGCAAGTGTTTGATAATTATGAGCAAATAATGAGTTTTTTGCTCAAAGAAGCTGCTAATGCTGATGATAAAGTCCTTGTGGTGGAAGAAAGGAAGTAATGTTTCAGTTGAGAAATAATCATATTCCTAGGGGATTGATTTCATTAGAGATCTTGTTTGATTAGAAATATAGGACTGATAAACATAGGATTAAGGTGGATTCTAAGGAATACAGAGAGTTACAGTTGGAACCAGTAAAGATCATTAAGATTGGGATCGATTGCAAATTGGATGAGATTGAAGGCATTAGAAATTTGTGCTATGAATATCTAGATATTTTAGCATGGAGTTATCAAGACTTGAAATGATATGACAAGAATGTGATTCAACACACAATTGAGTTACAAGAAGGATTTAAGCCCTTTTGATAGAAATATCGTCTTGTCAATCCTAATATTGAGATCCTCATGAAGGCAGAATTGTTGAAGATGCTTGAGGCAAAGATCATTTATCCTATTAAGAATTCTACTAGGGTACAAAACCTAGTTCCTGTAAGGAAGAAGAATGGAGACATATGTTCGTGCATTGATTTCCAAAATTTAAACTAGGCATCACTCAAGGACCATAATCCTTTGCCTCAGATAGACTAGATTCTTCATGTTGTGGCTGGCGCCCAGAGATTCTCATTGCTAGATGGCTTCTTCGGATACAATCATATTTGGTTAAAATATGAGGATCAATATAAGAGGATGTTTACTACTAATTAGGGTACATTCGCTTACCAACAGATGCCATTTGGGCTTTCAAATGTTGGCGCTACTTTTCAGAGAGCCATGGACGTCGCCTTTGATGAGTTGCTAAATAAAATCATTGTAATATATCTTGATGATATGACGATGTTTTCACATTGCAGAACAAATCATGTTACCCATATAAGACAAATATTTAAGAAGTGCTGAGAATTTGGGATTTCCATAAACCCAAAGAAGTCAATTTTTGCAATCAAATAAGGGAAGTTACTAGGCCATGTGATCTCACAAGCAGGATTGGCCATAGATCCTACACGAGCCGAAGCACTCATGAAACTGTCATTACCCATTAATAAGAAAAACTTGCAGTCCTTCTTTGGGCAAATAAACTTTATTGGCAAGTTTATTGCTGACTTTTCCCAATTCATCAAGCCCATGACTGAGCTTTTGAAGAATGATGTCAAGTTTAAGTGGACAGAAGCCAAGAAGCATGCATTTTAAGAAATCAAATAGATAATTACTCAAGCTCTAGTTTTGATTAATTTTGACTACTCCAAAGACTTCATCCTCTACGCAGTAGGTGAGTAGGAGAGTTATGCCATTGTACTAACATAGAAACAAGATGATAGCGAGGAGAATCCAATTGCTTTTCTAAGCCAGGTTATAGCACCGCACAAGAAGTAATATTTTATAGAGAAGCAATTTTATGCAGTAATGAAAGCATTAAATAAATTTCACCACTTTTTTTCTCAAAGTAAGACTGTGGTTTACATCATCCATCCTGATGTTTAGAACTTTATAGTCCAAGGAGAACTAGAAGAAAAGAGGGCTGGTTGGGTCACAAAAATCTAGGAGTACGATGTAGAGATCCGATCGATGAAACTGGTTCAAGGACGTGCTCTATGTCAAGAGCTGACCAAAAGCGTTGTTACTGAAATGACTGAAGCAAGTCATGAAGATGTAATGTGTGTAAATCACACAATAGGTGATAAATATTGGACAGAGGAATTGGTTTATTATTTACTTCAAGAATATGTTCGAACCATCTTAATCCTTCGCAGCGCTGACAATTCAGATTGCAAGCGCTCAGGTATGTGTTGTTGCCTAATGGATTATATCATATAAATATAGATGGTGTATTACTCAGGTGTGTAAAGGCTTCTAAAAAGGAAATTTTTTTGTAGGAGTTCCATTCTAGGTTATCAGGAGGGCTTTACACAGGCAGACCCATGGCCTTGAATATTATTCGGGTAGGTTATTATTGGCCTATCCTATTCATCGATTCATACAAGATAAGCCAGTAGTATGATAGTTGTCAAAGATATGTGGGTCAAATTAGAAAAGGAGTATT
This sequence comes from Wollemia nobilis, assembly GCA_028583015.1. Lineage (NCBI taxonomy): Eukaryota > Viridiplantae > Streptophyta > Pinopsida > Araucariales > Araucariaceae > Wollemia > Wollemia nobilis. Next base: position 24,545,250 of record JAQPPZ010000541.1, on the reverse strand, counting down.
ACTGCTACATCCAATTCAAGTGGAAGCACCCTTTTAGAAATGGGGCCTTGATTTTATCGATGTTTTTGATCCACACTCTTCTTCGGGGCATAAATATATCTTAATGATAACAAACTACTTCACTAGGTGGGCAGAAGCCATACCCACTAAGAATGTTGATCAGGCGATGGTGATCTCTTTTCTGGAGAGCCTTATCACTCATTTTGGTATACCAGATTCCTTGGTAACTGATAATGGTACTCCCTTTATCGGAGCCAAAATTACAAAATTCGCTAGAAGATATGGTATTTACCTGAAGACATATTCCAATTATTACCCATAGGGGAATGGATTGGTTGAGTCTACTAAAAAAAATTGTTGTAGATTCTAAAAAGGATGATGGGCAAGGAGTTGGTATTTGTTATTGAACCAAGAACTTTGGACCAATTGCATTTCAGTAAAGAAGTCTATAAAGACCTCTCCGTATGCTTTGGTTTATGGAAAAGAAGTTGTCCTCCCTAGCCACATTGAACTACCAGTGCTCCAAAATTTGAGACTGTTCCAAGACGAAGACGAAGAATATGATCCTATGAAAGTAATGTTGGCACAGTTGTTGCAATTACAGGAAGAAAGGGAGCAGACTTACCTGGATTTTGCCAAACATTATGTAGAGATGAAAAATGGTTTAATAAAAAGACAAGAAGTTTTCAGGTGGGTGAACTAGTGCTAAAATGGAATGAGAAGAAATCTAATCTTGGAAAACATCATAATTTTGATGCCATATGGGAAGGACATTTTCGGGTCTCTGTAGTAAACTCTGCCAATGCTTATCATCTTTACGACATGGACGGTTACGAGATCCCCATTTCGGTGAACGACCTTCATTTGAAGCCCTATGTTACATAATTTTGATTTGATAAAGGTAACACTTTGTACAAATGTAAATATTATCTTTGATAATTTTTGTATATAAGGGGATATATATAGACATTCAAAAAAAAACTTGTTTGCCCCAAGAATGATTTAAATTTCTTCGTTCACTCGAAAAGAGAGTAAGTCTGAATTCAATGACAATACATATTGAACTTCGTGTTTTCCCTTTCAATTGGGTGAATGGGATGTTCATCCAGGTTAAGGGGTGAATATACTTTTATAACATCACTAGGCAAAGGAGAAAGAAAAAAAAAAGATTTTGTTGGATTTATTTTCCTTAAAAGCTTGCTTTAAAAAGCAAAAAAGAAAAAGAAAAGAAAAGGGAAGCATGGCACTTTTTCAAATCGCTAAAGAATAGTTGAGTTCCCGAGAATTTTTTTCCAAGGGAGGAGACAACAGTTTCGGGGCACGTTGTGAAACAAATACGCCTCTAGGTTATGTGTCAGTAATCGGAACCAAGAAGTGCCGAAATTCAATCATAGTTTTAAAATGTGGGAAGTGCTCAAGTTTAGCTTTTTGAGGTGACTGCAAGCATTAATTATTGGTAGGCAAACGAATAGGTTGGCTCCCCTAGTAAGCTTCGGGAACCAGGGCACACTTTTCTAGGTATGATTATGTAGCGTAGAAGCACGAGTCTCGAGGAGAATCTGATGGTGAATTAAAGGGAAGGGTTTTTGTGCCTTGGAAATAGCATATGAGTGGTTTTTCGAGGATTATTCCTTTTCGAAGATGCACCCACATTTAATTTTGTAATCACGGTAGTATATGATAGTGCTCCTATAAATTTTGGAAGGTAAAAGGGCCAAACTTGTTTTCCATTATTATTTTAAACTTTTCTTGCTTTGTTTTATCTTGCGTTTCCAGTATAGAAGAATGTTTTAGAAGAATTTTTAGAGGTTCTAAAGCAAAAAATTGCAAAGCCACTCAGTGCTTCGTCAAAAAGTATGGACAGACACAGTAAAGAGCCGAGTGAGGCATAAGAGGTTGTAGAGGCAAATCTGGATAAGAAGTGAGAAAGAATTTCTAGGGCTAAGAAAGCTCGAAAGAACGACTATGTTGACCTGGACCCCTATAAATATGAAATGGCAGAAATCAAGGATTGTTTTATTACACACAAGGGGGTTGATCAGTTAAGGCAAGAAGTTGAGACTACGGTGAGCTAGGGGTTTCATTTAACAGTTGGATCATAGCGGCTCATAATTAGTAGCTTTCATGGTACATATGTTCACCCATGAACCCATGCCCTAAGCTAGTACAACTAATTGCATAGTTTTATGATCCTTTTACCAAAGCTATGCAAAATTCCAAGAAATAAATCCTCTTTACAATTACATCAGACAAGGTCCAAGAGGCTTTTACATGTGGTTTGAAGGCCCCAAGTTATGCATTAAATAAGAGAGGCTTTTACATGTGGTTTGAAGGCCCCAAGTTATGCATTAAATAAGAAATTTTATAAAGACGAGTAGGAAGATAGGTATGTGTACACGGTTACTATGAGACAATTTATGGAGACACAACTCATCAAGGAGCCACAGATAGGGCAGCTGCCAAATTTGCCTAAATTGCTTTCAGAATTTAAGAGCCAAGATATTTATTTTATGCTTGTCTAGATCATTGGATTTCCCTCAGACGAGACAGTGCATAAATGGCAGGCAGCTATGGCTCAATGCATTTGCAAGGTGGAATTTTATTCTCCTACTGCTATGAGATAAGGTGGAAATCCAATTTATTTTGATTGGGCTGAGATTATTTCTCGAAGGCTCAATTCACAGTTGCAGAAGTTGTAGGAAGGAAAGTCTAAATCATTTTGGCACACTTCACTACTAGTATGGTTATTTTTATTTCAGATGCAACATCACTTTTCTTTTATCACAGTAACATAATCAATCAAAAAAGATGAGCCCTTACCTATTTACAAGTGGACTCAGGTGTTGATGAAACGAGAATTTGTGTATAGCTTTAATAGTTGGTTTTGGGGCCTGCGATTGAACTACTGTATGGAAATTGTTATAGGGTATCGCGTGAATTGAGGGATGCCATTATTTCAGAAGAAAGGAGCGATATATTTTTGCTCACTCAGGTTTTGGTTGTTAGAATTTTTGGGTACATAGGTAAACCATTTTTGTTGCCTTATTTTGCTATTGCACACGTTTTTGCAATGGAAGTTTTTTTTCAGGAAGATTATATCAATGATATATACAGTGTCGGATGAGGGAAGAAGACAACCTCTACTATACCTTTTAATTTGGGAGTATCGAAGTGAACCAGTTTGGGCAAAATCGCATTTTGATGGTGGCACTTCAGGACCTGGGATTAATTGAATTACCGCAGTGATGACGTTACAATCCTCTCAGTAAATTTTTGGAATTTATCAAGACAAAGACCTTTCATTGTTGTTCACGCCTAGATATTCAGAAGCAACACAACAATTTTGATGGGCCAGACATGAACTGGAACATAGAGAAAATGTCCTCCCTTCCTCCATGGCATGATTATTATGAGCAGGAAGTGGAGTATAATCCTAAAAAAAATAAAACACATATTCCTCCTCCTGGTCTGTTCTGAACTGTTAAGGAATCTAACCCAGCATGGAGTGAGGATAAAATCATGAATTGGTGGGTGATGTGCATTCATCGTAGCAAGACATATGCTACTTACAAGTTGAATCTTGATACTCATTCTTTTTAAGATTATGATAAATATGTGGAATCATATCAACCCGTTGTTTTCGCCACCATTTTTTTGCAAAGATTTCAACAGTCCAAAAGTGGCAAAAGTGAACTTGAGCAGGAGGACCCAGTGGTTGAAGATGATACTGAATAAGAGGATGAAGAGGAAGAGCAATATATTTTCCAAATACAGTCTCAAAGGGCAAAGCGCCCTTAGGAGGAGGCTCTCGCGCCCAAGCAGAAAAAACAACCGATGGTGCCCCCATTTCCAAAAGTGGCCAAATGACCTCAAAACAGTGCAGCCCTTACGTCTACTATTATAGTGCCCATGACTTTGGGTGTCGCAATTTCTATTGTGCTGAGTTATATAGCTGCTTTTGTGTCGACGGTGAATCCTTCACCCAATAACGAGCTCCCTACTTCATTTGCGTAGATATTTCCAATAGCACAGCAAGAGGAATATGAGCAACTTTCTGAGGATTCGCATGTCAAAATTTTGGATAAGAAAGTATCTCTCGATGTTGGAGAGCTAGAAGGAGAGCGAGAAGCAAAGTTAGTTGCACAACCTCTTCCATCAACTGAACAAGTGGTGCTTGAGCCCCAAGGTACATCATCTATTCCCTCTTCTTCTCTCTCTCATGGAGTACGTAATGGTTTCTTCTTCGATCCCATTTGCTATATTTTCATCCTTTCCACTCTCTATGTATCCATCCTTTGATGTTCCATCTATTTCATTTTCCATGGTATCCTCTTCTACTTCTACCCCTTCCACTTTTGAAACCACTGTTGCTCTTTCTTTCATTCAATTTCCTTCGCCCTTCATTTATTTTGGTTCATATGTGTCTGGACCCATTCCCTTTTTGTGTCGCCTTCCTTAGGTCGTCACTACCTCTATCATCATTGTTGTTAGTACACAAGCTCCTCCTAGGATTAGCATAACTGTAGCTGCACTTATGTGTACCACCTAATCCATTTTTTCTCTCTCTTCCACTATTCCCACATCCATTTCTCTGCCTCTACCCGTGTCATCTGTGTCCACTAGGCGTAGCCACTCAAATTGTTTTATCCCTTTTACACCATTTTTAGAGATGCAAACTATCCCAGATATGCAGGTAGCCCAAAAGTAGTTGGATGTTGAAAAAATAATTCGGGCGCACCTGAGCTCTTCTCAATGGTTGAAAAGTATGCAGTGAAAAGAAGCTTCAGTTCCAGTGTGACCAATCAAGAAGGTGGCTTTTGATCCAATCGCCAAGGAGGCTCATGTTACAACATTCAATCTACTGGTCTAGAAACCCCAAGGTGAATTACAGCCTGAATATTACATTTCTGAGACTATAACTGAAGATCTGACGCAAATTAATCCCATTGAGAAAATGGGTAATATGCAAGTGGATATAAGCTCATTGTATTTGCATGGGGAACATTATAAGGAGAGATATTTTGAGATGCAAGATAAAGAACTCAAGCTTGAAAACACCTTGGCCAATATTAGGGTGACAAAAGAGAGAACAACCACTAAAAATGAATATCTACACAATCAAGTGAAGGTAAACTTGAAGGAGAGTGATGCTGCTCGAATTGAAATGCATAGTATTTAGTAGTAGGTAGAAGAACTCAAGAAGCGGCTTGAAGAGAAAGCCATACCAGTTGCAGGATTTTCACATGATAGCGTTAAGGACGCTCGCCTTCGCTCCATTTAGAATTCTATAAAATTGGCTACACACGTTGATAAGGTACTGTAGTATTTATGGGAAGTGCGGATACAGATCTAGCTTGGGCAACAAACGATTGATTCTATAGAGGAATTTATTTTTCCCTATATGGATATGGTTGTAAAAATACAAGATTTTTTGAATACTACTTTGCATATTCACTCCTTTAGCGATATGGATTACACTTGGTCCCGAGCATGGATAACACTGTGGAGATACTTTCAGCGCATGGACCTAGTAAGGGAAGGGCGGGCTATTCTTAATACAATTGAGCACGAGCATACCATTTCCATGTTGCATTTTGAGACTATTGATCAGTTGGGTTTTACCACCTTTGTAGATGAGTGGGGTGAACCTCTTCAAATGGAATAGTTGTAGGAACTCTGGCATACATTCATTGAAGATACTTCATAAATTGATGCCTTGAAAGAACCCCTTGCTAAAGTGTAGGTATTGCCTTTGATGGAGAATTATACGCGATTGGATCTTTCACTTTATGAATTGGCTCAATGTTCGAAGCGTCTCAACTTGATAGATGTGCAAAATCTTCACTTCATTTTTTAGTCCCTCAGCATTCGTTGTTTTTTAGCATTGATTCTTGGCGTGATGTTATCCATGCTTATGATATTCTTAGAGATCATCGTGGAGCAAGAGGATAAAACCATGGCAGATCATGAGGCAATGGAAAAAGTAGTAGAGGAGGTTGAGCGTGTTGAAGTAATCAAGATTGTAGCCAAGGAAGAATAGCAAGAACACGCAGAGAAAGCAACACATAAAAAGACATCCACAACAAAGAAGACAGCTCTAGCTAAATCAACTGTGTTAGCTTCAAAAAAATGACTCTACACCCAATAGATAAAGGCCTTGGATCTCTTGCATCCATGCGAGCTAGAAACCTCGTGGGTCACCAAGAAATGTTGGCCATTATTATTGATTGGTAATTTTGTTCAAGACTTTGGGTTCAATTTTTGAATGTAGCGACAATATATATTTTACATATTTTTGTGATGTTTTAAATAATTGCACATTTCTGATGCATGTTCAAAAAGTTTGAATTTATCTCTATAAAATATTAATGGAGAAATGTCTAAAATAATGAAGAAGAAGAACTTGGTTAAAATCTCCATATACTTACGTTCACCCCTGAGGAGAGGTGAACACCCCATTCACCTTTGAAAGGGATGAACATGTTTAAAAAATTATAAAGGTGAAAGCACTAAGGCGCAAGATTGTGTTCGCCCTAACATAGAGGTGAACGCGTTGTTCGCTCTTATTAAGAGGTAAACGTGCTTGACGATATTTAGAGGCATGTGCACCCGAACCATATTACGTTCACCCAGGTTGAGGGGTGAACATCCCGTTCACCCTTCCCATGGGTGAACCAACATTTTGGTGCATTGGGATCGTGTTCACCCTTCCTAAGGTGCGAACATCCCATTCACCCTTTTTAGGGGTGAACGTACTTCCATTATAGTCACATGCAAGCCTTTTAGTTTGCAATGGGGTGAAATAGATGTTGAGGCAAAAATAAGCATGGGCGAATGGAAATTTGGTAAAAAATGCTAAGTTTATGCATTTAATTAATGATGCCCTTAGTAACTCTATTTTGTGGATCACGAAGAGGAAGGCGAGAAGAAACGAGTTTTCATGATTTCCAATGAACCAAAGGTGCTCTAAATAATTTAATATTTTTTTTGCAATCTATGCACCCTCGCCCGAGTTACAGATTTTCAAGAATTCATCTTCTCAAGAGGATGGATTTTCAAAGAACTTGAGGAGGATTTTGCTGGTTTTACCTTTGATCTCGAGAAATTTGTATTTAATGAAAGAGGTGAAAACCTCTATAAATACTAGACAAATTTAATTGTAAAAAGGGGTTAGACATTTTACGAGAGATTCCTCTAAGCTCTTTGCATTAATATAGGGCATCAGATTTCTGAATTTGCAAGTGATCTTGCGTATGTTTAATTTCTGTGTAGTGTGCTTCTATTTTCATTTTCTCATCTTATTTGCTACTCTGTTTAAATTTTGTCATTGGATTTAAAATTACTAATAAGAAGGTGAATGTTGGAGCACCATTTTGATAGTTGTTATGGCCAGATCATGAGTTTGTTCTACTTTATTTTCTTTTATAAATGCTACTTTTTGCTTGGGTTTTTTCCTGCTATTTAGTCTAACACTAGCCCTATACTTTGTCCTGTGGCCATATTTCCCATTTCTTTTTGCATTTTTCCAATTAGTTTCATGTATCCTTGGTCTGTTAACAAGCGTAGGATTTAGTTAGGGAACCAGCCCTCTTTTGAGATTGGAACAGAGGACATTTCTTTCCTTTGGCATTTCAATGGTGGTCATATCTAGAGCACATAGACTCAATGTTTAGCAATTAGATAGATATTTAACCACAAGTCACAAGGACGAATACACTGTATTCATCAGCCACAACTCATGGAAAACATGTTGTGAAAATGTTCTACCAGAACACTGCATACAAATACCTGGCGATATCATACTTGTTATGATAGTTTTTACAAAACAATTATTCTTTGACATGCACAGTCTCTACAAATCTACCTGGCATATCTCAACCATGCTTTCTCCCCATAAAATTTCTCCCTGTAGATTTTTTCAGTGCCATGGTATAAAATTTTAATGGGAGTCGTAAACCCAATGTCATTACAAAGACTACAACTGAGATTGTAAGCATATTTTCAAGGTGTTTCATGGGTGGAGACAACATCGGGGTGTCGTAGCGCATTACATGAGTTGCTCCTTTGTAGTGCTCTCCCAACTATTACAAGGTCTCTGTCCATCCACTATTATGAAAGTATAACAATACGTTCCCAAGTGTCTTCGTTTTATATCCTTATCATCAAACATAGTCTTTTTCAAGCTTTCACGTGCAATGGTGAAATATCCACTGTGAACCTGTGTTGTTCCAAGAAAGATGCCATGATGTCCAAAATTAAATCAAATGCATTATATAAATCAAGTTCATTTCTAAAGTATCATCTTAAGCATCTTTGAATATCCATCATAAATATTGTATGATGAAGTTGGCCGCTTCCAATGAAATAACATGGACTGCAGTGTAACCATTATGAGTCTTTTTATGCCATGGACTATGTTATCGTCATTCATAAAATCGCGTCATGCATTTTAGTCCCACATGAAAATCGGTATGAAGCAACAAGGGTGTTATTAGCGTCGATGCACCTAGAAAAACTTAATTCAGCCAAGGCTCTTGGTGGGCACCTCCGTGTCTTCTTAGAAACCATGCTCCAACATCATAAATACATATCAAAATCTGTGTATCCTATTGAAACAAACAAAAAAATATACACACCATGAAATACAAAAAAATTATAAGATATTTATTTAATTGATTTAAATGCTTTAACTTAAAATAAAAATTTAAATTTTAAAACACTTAAAACAACAACATTGAAACTTAAAATCATAATCAATAAAATAAAAATTAAACAAAACTTAACACCAAAAATCATTAAACCTTAAAACAACATAATTCCACATTAATACAAATCAACACCACAAAATAACTATTAAACAAAATGCCAACAAAACTTATAAAAAAAAATGACATCCAAAATTCCAACGTCACAAAGACTTCTCAAGCTCTACGTATTCTATCCTGATGAAACAAACAAAAAACATACACACCATCAAATACAAAGATTTTATATGATATTTATTTAATTGATTTAAATGCTTTAAATTAAAATAAAAATTTTAAATTTTAAAACATTTAAAACAACAACATTGAAACTTAAAATCATAATCGATAAAACAAAAATTAAACAAAACTTAACACCAAAAATCATTAAACCTTAAAACAACATAATGCCACATTAATACAAATCAACGCCATGAAATAACTATTGTAAACAAAGTGCCAACAAAACTTATAAGAAAAAATGACATCTAAAATTTTAAAATTTTAGTGGGTCCCAATTTTGGGGTAAGTTGTGCAATGGCAACAACTAGACACATGAAAAACAACCGTTGCATGTCCTAATCTAACTGGACCACCAATATTCCCATTTTTCAATAGGAAGATGCCACATGTTGTATGTTTGTTGGTTGGAGGTTAGGATTTTGAATCTTGCACCCGATTGGTTGATTAAAAATCTTGGAGAAATTTTAATTTTTTTTGCCTAAAATTTTTATTTTTACCTCCTAAGACTAGCTCATGATTGTTGCCTACAATTGAGTGAGTTCCTGGCATATAGAGGTGTATGCATTGATTAGTGGAAGGGAAGGGAGGCTCCCTCATGGTCTATAGTGTTGGCCAAAGTGTTGAAAATACGAGAAAAAATTGTTGTCATTGATGTCAAAAGATAGTTTCATTGAGCAGTGCAAGAGAAAGAACTTCAAGAATCAGTTTCAAAAATAAGAAGGTGATCAGATAAGGTCTACAGGAGAAGCTAGAAGGCCCAAGAAAAATAATATTAAAGGTCTAATGGAAAGACCCAAGGAAATTAAATTAATTATAATAATTTCATTATAAATTAATTTGTAATTTAATTTAATTAAGCCTATGGTTATTAAATTAATTATAAGTTAATTATAATAATTTTATTATTAATTAAATTATAATATAATTTAATTTACCCTAAACTAAATTTAGGGTTGCAAGGCAAAATAAATGCACTGACGTCATAAAGAAAATCCCTCCGCCAATGTCTAAAAATAATGGTGGCATAATGGTATAAATACCATATGCCTTAGTGGCAAATAACCTACCTTCATTCGAATTCTAAAAGGCCTACGATTAATGTGATTTATGATTTCGTGCGAGGAAGAAGACAAAATTTTGTTTTGTGTGTGCCAGCGAAGGAGTAAATTCGGCAAGGCTCTAAGCCTCATATCCATACGACGGCTTGGCCTGGTGGTAAACAGTTGTGAGCTAAGGCTTTGGAAGCGGGAGGACCCGCGATCGAATCTCGACAGCAGTGGTCGTGAGTGTTTTGCTTGGGCACCAAAGGAAGTAGCGAAATATTTTTTGTTTAGGTGCCAAGAGGGGAGGATAAAGAGCATGTGGTGCTCTTTACTCCCAAGGTGAGCGCCTAGCTCACGCGGCGGTTGGAGCCGCGGCTAGGGCGTTGGTGGAAGCATAGTGTGGGTTTGATTCCCACCAAGGGCAAAAGGTATTTAAATTTTTTAAATTTAATTTTTTCCTAAGGTTGTTTTGACATAAGATTTTTAGGAAGATATAAGGGCTATGAAAGTTGATTTTTTATGTCGTGATTTTTGGGTAATTAGAATATTGAATGGAGTGATAAGGTATTAGATGGTTCTCAATGTTTTTTCAAATAATGTTTTATTTTGTTTGAAAGGAGTGATAAGGTTAATTGAGTTTTCATGTTGTGAATGATGAAAATAATTTGTGAGGAAATTATTGATTAAATTTTGAGAAGGTTTTTACTACCTAACCCTTAAAATTGGTAAAGAGAATAATTGTGATTGAGATAGGTTTTTAAGAGCACTTCTTCATAAAATAAAAAGATATGGGTACATCTTTCTTGTGAGTGATTATTAGATATTGTGAATGTTAAGTTGGAGTGAAAAGGATTGTTTGGTAAGCATTGTTGAGTTTTGTTTTGTATTATTGCTTCAAGGTTTTTTCTAGAATAAAGGTTGAAGATAGAAACCTTGTTTGATAAGCATTGTTGAAACATTAGATGAACCTTCATATGCATGATTAGGGTTTGTGCAAGAACATGAGTATCATTGTTATTTGAAGTTGAGAACTATCTTGAACTAGGGTTTGTGAAAGAACATGAGCATCATTATTGTGTGAGATTGCTTGATAAGCATTGTTGGAAATATTTGAGTGAGTGTTCATATGCTTGGACTAGGGTTTGTAAGCAAGGAGTATTTCATTGAGTGATTTATTGAGTGAATTTGATTGAGTCTAGTCAAGTGGAAGTGTTGAAGTGATAATTCTAATTCTATGAAACAAATTTTTCTATATTCTAATTTGATTTGAGAAATAGATTGAAAATGATTGAGTATTGTGATGAGTGTGAAGCATATTGAGTCTCTAACAATTCTCTATATGTTTCTATGATATTGGACAAGTTCTAGTTAGTATTTGTTGAGTAGATTTGAGGTAAGTCTTGGTGAAGACTTGTTGAGTAGATTGGAAAATTTCTAGTGAGGACTTGTGGAGCAAAGTTGAGGTAAGTCTTGGTGAAGACTTGTGGATAGATTAGTGTGAGATTTTGTGGAAACTTACAATGCAGATTTGAGACAAGTCTTTGATAAGACTTGTGAGCAGAGTTGATTGATTGATTTGTTCAAACCTTGAGTTATGGTTTGGGGCAGAGCTAGCAGAGTTGATTTGTGATTAAGTCAAGATTTGTGTTAAGGCTTGAGAACAGAGATTGAGCAAATTTATGCTAGACTAAAGGACTATGTTTAGTCCAGATTTAAGGATAGAAATTGAGCAGATTTGTGCTAGATCGAAGGACTGTGTTTAGTGCAGATTTCAGATAAAGCTGAGAGTAAGCTTTGGAGGTGACAAAGTATAGAGGATGACAGTATCTAGTGGATAAAGGTCCATTAGCCAGGGTAGTGAAGACATGTCTTCTGTCTAAGGGCAAGAATCTTCAATGGATAGAGTTGGGAGAACCATATTAAAATCCATAGCAAGTGGCAGTTGCACCATTGTTTTGTATACTAAAGCTTTTCTTGCACAGTTTGTGACACTCCTCAACATGTTACATATTCCCATTGCGCAAAGAAAATGTTAGTATGTGACATGGTATACAACAATATTTCGAAACTCGTAGGTTACTCATGGGTCAGGGAGGCCTGCGAGTTTTTCATTGTCAAGTAAATCACCGACTCGAGGCAAGTTAGTTGCCCATTATTTTTCGAGTACTCGGTGATTACTTGAAACTCTTACGAAGAGAAACAAGGGCCAAAACAAGGGCCGAAACAAGAGAAAAGACAGGGGAGGCAGGGACCGAGGCAGGGAAAATAGGGAAAAAGAAAAGGGAGGCAGGGGCCGAGGCAGGGGAGAAGGAGGGAGGAAAAAAGGCATATAATTAATTTTAATTAAATATTTTAAAAATATTGTTGTAATAACTACATTTGCACCATCGAATAGTATATGCTAATCTTTTTCTCTATGCTTGCTGTAATTTTGGCTTGTGATTTGGATATGAACAAGGCAAAACTATGAATATTGCCTTCCTCCCTCTTCAGTTAGTCTTCCACTGCCACAGTTCCGCAAACTGATAAATATGAACTCCAAATGCTCAAAATAAAAAGACCCTGCACCACCTGCAACCATGATTTATACACAAACTCATTAATCAAGTCTCCACTTCATTGTTTACACAAAAACAAAAAGGACCCAAAAATATGCACTAAAATATGGAGCTTACCCAAGTAAAATGTGCACTAAAATCAGGTTTATACTGTGTTTGCTGCACTTTCTTATCATTTCTTGTTCAAAGCAACATGTGATAGTCACAAGGGCGAATACACTGTATTCATCAGCCACATCTCATTGAAACATGCTGTGAAAATGTTCTACCATAACACTGTATACAAATACCTGGCGATATCATACGTGTTATGATAGTTTTTACAAAACAATTCTTCTTCGGCATGCACAGTCTCTACAACTCTACCTGGCATATATCAACCATGCTTGCTCCCCATAAACTGTCTCCCTGCAGATTGTTTCAGTACCATGGAATAAAATCCTTATATGAGCCGTAAACCCAGTGTCATTACAAAAACCACAACTGAGATTGTATGCAAATTTTCAGGGTCTTTCGTGGGTGGAGACAACGTCCGGGTGTCATAGCGCATTACATGAGTTGCTAAAATTGAGTTGCTCCTTTGTAGTGCTCTCCCAACTATTACAAGGTGTCCGTCCATCCACTGTTACGGCAACATAACAATACGCTCGCAAATGTCTTCGTTTTATATCCTTCCTTGTCATCAAACGGAGTCTTGTTCATGATTTCACGTGCAACGGTAAAATGTCGCTGTACCGGGAAAGATGCCATGGATGTCCAAAATTAAATAAAATGCAGTATATAAATCAAGTGAATTTCTAAAGTATCATCTTAAGCATCTTTGGATATCCATCATAATGGCTGTATGATGAAATCATAATGATTGTATGATGAAGTTGGCCGCTTCCAATGAAATAACATGGACTGCAGTGTAACCATTGTGAGTCTTTTTATGCCATGGACTATGTCACCGTCGTTCATCAAATCACGTCATGCATTTTAGTCCCACATGCAAGTGGGTATGAAGCAAAAAGGGTTATTACCGTCGGTGCACCTACCAAAACTTAATTCAGCCAAGGCCCTTAGTGGGCACCTCTGTGTCTTCTTAGCCACCATGCTCCAACATCACAAATACATCTCAAACTCTGCGTATCCTGTTGAAACAAAAAAAAAAAAAACATGAACACCTTGAAAGAAAATTATTTAATAATTGATATAAACAACAACATTGAAACTTAAAATCATAATCAATAAAACAAAATTAAACAAAACTTAACACCAAAAAAAAACATTAAACCTTAAAACAACATAATGCCACACTCATTAATACAAAACATTGAAACTTAAAATCATAATCAACAAAACTTAACACCAAAAATGCTACACTCATTAATACAAAATTAAACAAAACTTAACACCCAAAAAAAACATTAAACCTTAAAACAACATAATGCCACACTCATTAATACAAAACATTGAAACTTAATATCATAATCAACAAAACTTAACACCAAAAATGCTACACTCATTAATGCAAATCAACTTAACACCACGACCTTAAAACAACATAATGCCACACTCATTAATACAAATCAACTCAAAACCACGACCTTAAAACAACATAATGCCACACTCATTAATACAAATCAACATCACGAAATAGTTATTGTAAACAAAGTGTTAACAAAATATTTAAAAAAAAAATGACATCCAAAATTTTAAAATTTTGGTGAGTTCCTAATTTGGGAGTAAGTTGTGCAATGACACCAATAAGATGTACGAAAAAACAACCGTTGCAAATCCCGATCTGATTGGACCACCAATATTTCCATTGTTCAATAAGAAGATATCACGTGTTGTACTTTTTTTGGTTGTAGGTTAGGATTTTGAATCTTGCACCTAATTGGTTGATTAAAAGTCTTAGATAAATTTGTAATTTTTTGGCCTACAAATTTTATTATCGCCTCCTACGACTAGCTCATGATTGTTGCCTACAATCGAGCGAGTTCCTAGCCTATAGAGTTGTATCAGTGATTAGTGGAAGGGAGGGGAGGCTCCCTTCTGGTATACGGTGTTGGCCAAAGCATGTTGAGCTCCCTGTACCGACTAACACTGGCTAGATGACATCGACCTTTCATTGGTGTCACATGTAATAGGTCAAAGTGTGAATTGTAAAAGGGGGTGAAGAGTAAAATAGAGGGGAGGAGGGGGTTGGTGGAGGTATAAAGAAGGAGGTAGGAAGGGTAACCTCGCCTCCTCTGACCAGTCGGCAGTGTAGCCGATTGGGAAAAGATGTCGATCGACCAAGAAGTTGGCCGATAAGAGGTCACCCAGAATAAAGGGGAAAATGTGAAGGGGGGATTAAGCAAGATGGGCAACAACTTCCACCAATCGTGCCACAAACCCTCAAAGCTTGTGAAAAAACTTCACTTCCCACCATCAACTTGTGATCCTATTGGTTGAACTTGTCATCCCTCGAAAAGCCTCCTTTTGGCCACAAATTGACCTCAATCTTGGTGCAACTTGTCCTCAAATTAGCTAGAATATATCCTATGTTCCTTTGTTTTTAATCTCCAAACAACATTAATTCTTCTTTCCTACACAAGAAAATCATGTTACCCTTTGATGCTTCTCTCAGGGGTATTTGATGTATGGATAATTTCTACCATCTGCCACCTTAGGAACTTCACAAAACGGATGCTACAGGCTAGCCCAAGCCAATTCCTCGCAACTAGCCTAGGAACTGGTGCACTAGCTGAAAATAATATTCACTAGTCACCTAGCAATGAGGTTGGCACCTTGCCTCCTTTCTTGCTCAAACTTTCCTCTGGATCTAATTACCAATGATATGGAACTCAAATGTGAAGCAATGATTTCCATCATTCCAACTAAATATATAGTACATGCAAGGGAATCACATGGTTACAAAGGTTATAACAATTTGCCATGTAAGGCCAACCACCTATAACTATATGCTATGCAAGGATAACCACCTAGCAATTATGGATGCAAACAAACAACTGCTAGAAGATAAAAGATATCCCTAACAACATAACCATGCATTCTAATAACTAACCAAAACATATCCAATGTGGGAATACTATGTCTCATGTAATACAATGCAATAAAATAAGAAATAATAATATCTTAGGCTTATAATTAAGCCTAAGGTATAATAATATCCTCAAAACCAAGCAACACCAAATCAAACCCCATGCAACTCCTAATCAGGCCTTGTCAACTCCATGCAATTACACTTTACCTACCTTGCTCTCTTTATAAATAAATACTCCATGGATTCCCTAAGGAGTCCTATATTTTCTATAAAACCATCCATTGGGGAGGCCTTTAGAGATCTTTATTACATTGCTATTATGCTCAAATTATTTTTGAGAGTTCTTTAAGGCATAAAATGCTTCCAAAATATCATTAGCACATACCTTCCTGAGAGGTTGTTGTGCTTTAAGACATCCATGATCTTGTTCTCTTATAGGTGGCATTTCTAGAAAATAAAGCATTTGAAAAGCATCCAACCAACATTGAAGAATTGATTATGTAGGCAACCAACATTAAAGTAAATTGACTGAAATCCTCCAACAATATCTTCAGTAGAAAATGGGCAACTTGTCAATCTAGGTTGTTATTTTTATCCTGTTTCTTTGATCATTCAACATTTATCATTTTGTCTCCTCATTCTACTTTGCATTTTCAATTTTGTATGCTTTATTTTTAGTCATCGAATATCCTTTTTTATAATTAGCATTTCAGTTTTTCATAAAAAGAATAAGGGTTCTATCCTTTTAAGCAAGGAAGTTCATCATTTCCTAGTAAAATTGGATAAACCCCTCTACACTAATCACTAGTTATACCTATTTTTTCTTTATAAATTATCAATTTTGTAGGTATAGTTGAAAGTGCCATAAAGGAATATGGTTCTTTTACCTATCACTTCTTCTCAATGCTTCTACGTGGCACTTCTTCTCTATGCTTTTGTGTAGCACTTCTACCTTGAACTAAAAATCAAGTCCTTCCTTTTCTAAATTTAGTTTATTTATTAATGGCTTAAAATTGTAAGATTTGACTGATTTGTCATCTCTATTTATGTTTCATAATAAAGTTTTAAAAAAAGGGTAGAAAATATATCTTTAATTATAAAACCATCTAATAGATAAGTATAGGTCTTAATTGCTACACTAGGCATGAAGAGTGAAGGGAATGTAGCTGCATCCTAGGATAATCTTACTTGTTGCACATTCTCCTACTAGGAATTGTATATTATCCCTTGTGCAACTAAAATATGAGCATATAGGTTACATTGGGTATATTATGATCCTGGGCCACTAGCTACCCACATAGGGTATTACACGTACTTTAAGCCTATAGAGGAGTATAATGTGGTGGACTAGTGGGAGTCATAAGGAGGGAATTCATTATCCGTCACATACCATATTTGGCCACATACCCAAGGGTCACTTTCATGTACCTTTATAATGCAGCGTATCAATTGTCTCTCATGTACTGATATGTATATTGAGAGTGGTTAAATATATAGGAACCTTCAAATATATAGAGAGGCCTTGAGGTAGATAAGTTAGATAGGTATATGGAGTGAAGATATTATATGGAAATAAAACACCTTCTCTTTCTTCTCTTAAGAAACTACGAAAATAAAACTTAATAAATTTAATTTTCCTTCCTTCCTAAGCCATGACCAAGCAATACTATGTCACCTAAAGTGTTTCCTACCACTTATCCCACAACACAAATCCTTTTGCTAACATTTAATATAACCAAGAAATATTTAAAAATCCTATCTATGAAGAGGAATATGAGGGAGCTTCTCCCTTAGGTACTCTTTCTCCCTTTCACAATAAACAAAGGAGGGTAATCTTTAAGTCTTTTGATCATATGACATATTTCCTACATAAAAATAAGGAGGCCATAAAAACCATCTTAAAAAAATTAGGGATCCTCTAACTACCTCCAATGATGCTTTTTTTGTAAGAGTTTGGTATAAGAAGAGAGGGGGTAAGAAATACAAAGATAAATGGACATCCAGTCTAAAGGTAGATCTTAATCTCTAGGAAAAAGTAAAGTGAAATTTTGGAACTATGGTAAAAAGGGCTATGTTTTTTTGGTAATATTAAGGGAAAAGAGGGTTTTGAAAGGGACCCTTCAACCTTGTACAAAAAAACCAAACACCAAAAACACAGAGTAGAAACCAAACACACAAAAAAAAGAGGGACCCAACAATGCCAAAAAACCTCAAGATGACCAATGAGTGAACCGAGGTGGTTCTACATCAAAGATTCAAACTCAAAAATGATTCCTCTGGACATTTGGGCCGTCTCCTCAGCATAGTCCAACGTCGTTTTAATTGAAAACCAAACAACATGTTGTTTAATCTCCATCAGGTAAATACTATGGAGAAAGACACTTTTTCTAATAGTGGAATTGCCTTGAGAATACATCTCATCAACAAATTTGTATTTAGTAACTGGTCTAGGAAGGACCTCCACCACATCATCCACGTCAACCATCTTGGATATGGGGGAGGCCTGCATCAACTTGCACTTCTTACCACTCAACCGAACTGACTTGTGAACCCCACCTCTTTCCCTACAATCACCCATAGAGGGGCTCACATCAACCAAAAAAGAGGTAGGAGGAACCAATGGGATATCCCCACCATCAATAGATAATTTTCTCATTGCAGTAACCCACACACCCTTAACAAAATCAAATCCCTTTACATTCATTTTATCCAACCCTGAACCCAAGGAGGAAGAGCGCACCATCTCAGCTTCAAAACTAGAACCATCATCCAAATTCGACAAAGGATCACTAGGAACTAAAATCAAGAGGGAATTTAGAGAGTTTAAAATATCTTCAATAGCCACCCCCTTTTCCAGTGTTGCACGCTCGAACAACATAAGCACCAGACCCTAATGCAAAGGAACCTTACCTCTACCATTTTGCATGGCTAACATAGAACTACAAAGCGAGTTGAACAAGAATAGCAGAATATTCATCCACCTCTACCTACGAAGGTGATTAAGGAACATAGCATGAAAACTCCACACAATATCATACGATGAATCCACCATAAAAAAATCCATGATTACCTTGATAACCTTATTTCAAGGAGCAGGCAATGCCTTTGCACTAAACCCATTCTGAATACGAGGTAAGAATTCATCCTCATCCAGAAAGTGATGAATTTCTTGAACTAGCGAATGCCACTCCTTGTTGTGTGTAGCACCATCTAGAACCAACCTAGTAGTATGGCTAACAAGCTCAATAATTAATTCAAATTACTAGGACCCAACACAAACCCACCCCTCCCTCTAGGTAATCGCCATCCATTTAGACAAATGGGATTTTGGCCATGGAACTTTTGGACACAATATAGTAGACCCCCCATCCTCAAGATGGTCAAAACCTCCTCATCAACCACCAAAGACACAGGTTCCACCCTAGACTTAGGAAGAATAGACTTACATTTGCCATTATTGGATTTCCCCATCTTCATAAAAACCTATAGTGCCAAGGGAGGACAAGAAAAATAGACCACCTAAATGACACAAGGGAGAAATCATAGACAAACTTAGAAGAACAAAGTAGGTTCCAAGCACAACCAGAGTTTAAAATATCAAAAAAACATGCACCAGGCCAGGGGAAGCCTCCCAAGTCAAAGATGCAGCAAAAACCCACCACCATCATGTGGTCACCAAGACTATCAAAAAGACTCCAAAGGGGTCCCGAATAGCAAATGAAGCTCCTTGGAACAAAAAGAAGCATAGTCCTCATAAGGAACTCAAAAACCATCACAAAAGGTGATGACCAACACATAAGAGGGCAAAAAGAACAAGGGAAGTTATAAAACAACAAATATAAAAAAAAGGTAACCAGACTACCTCCACTTGGCAAAAAGGAAGGAGAGTAAAAGAGGTGAAATAGGGGTATAAGGCCACCTCAATACAAATATCATCACATGTAACACATAGTAAGAGGGCTTACCAATATGAGAGAACCAAAAGTGAATGGTAAAAAGCCATTTCCCAAGAAAATTTAAAATTCCAACCTCAGGGCCCTTCTGACAACTGAAATGGAATAGAAGCCACCACAGTTTGTACTCGGTATGAGGTGACACCTCAAGTACACCAATATGAGGATTTGAAAAACAAAAAATACTCTGCAAAATCTACCAATACATAGAGTACATAGGGAACAACACCCTAAGGACATCCCAAGGCCAACAAGAAAATTGAGATCCACACAATAAAATTATGGCTAAAGAGAGACATCGGGCAGATTAAAACCTCCAAAAAATCGAACAAAAACTTTGGGATATTCCCAAACACTGAGGACGCCAGGTCGAAAGAGAATGAGAGAGGAATTTTAAAAGGCAGCTTAGCTACAACACCATGTAGAGAAAAGAGAACCAACCTCTTACAAAAAAGTTACTTTCGGCACCTAACAAGTCCAACACGAGAACCCCCACCACCCATAACCATTTAATGTAC
The DNA here is from genome assembly GCA_028583015.1 of Wollemia nobilis. Taxonomy (NCBI): domain Eukaryota; kingdom Viridiplantae; phylum Streptophyta; class Pinopsida; order Araucariales; family Araucariaceae; genus Wollemia; species Wollemia nobilis. The sequence continues at coordinate 24,525,157 of JAQPPZ010000541.1, read as the reverse complement.
ATCTAGTTGGGCTTGATTGATAAGATCAGGAGGGAAATCCCTCTGCCAGACTATGAATCTTTGAAGATTTACTCCCACATTCACCATAAAGTCTGCAACCGCATTTCCTTCTCTGAATATGTGCCTAATTTGAAATTCCTCAAGGGTGTGACACAAACCAATTGCCTCATCAATAGCATTTACCACCTTCCAGCTGACATGGCAAGCACCATTCAACATTTTGACAACATTTTGTGAATCACCTTCAATAACAACTCTTTTAAATTCAAACTCTTTCAGAAGAGAAACTCCCACAAAGGCCGCCCTCGCTTCAGCCACCTGGGAAGAGCACAAACCAATCAATTCCGCATAGGCAAGCAATAAATTCCCACCATGGTCACGAATGACCCACACCCCCTCCCCTCACACCGACTAAACTAGGATTATCTTTAGACACCCCGTAAAAATTTAGTTTGACCAAACCATGGGAGGGGACACCCAACTCATCGAATATCTAATATTGGGAGCAAGAGGTGGCTGGTCCACGTGTCCAAAACCCAAACCCTATTCAATTAGAATTTCACTAGGAGAGGAAGCCTCAGGTAAGTCCATAATCACACAGGCATTCTCCACATTCTCCAATGTCTTACCCACTATACGATTACTCAGGAGCTGAGAAGAGAAAACTTTATCCCTAAACACCCTAGCATTCCTCGCCTTCTAGACTCCCCACATAACATGAGGAAGCAAAAAATGCCAAAATCATTTGAGTCTAGGAGAAAAAAAGGGAGGATCCCACTGAAGAATGCAGTCAAGCACAAAATTTAGGAAAACCCAATACACCCTCAAGCGCCCTAGAATAGATACTAAAATATTCTTAAACATGTCACAATTTAGAATCAAATGTGATGTCGATTCCCAGGAAGACTCACAAAGATAGCACTTGTTAACCAAAAACCAACCATGCTTGTGGAGGTTCTTAATCATGAGAATCTTATTTTGAACAGCCAAGAAGTAAAACATATTCACCCTAGGAGTAAGGTGCTTGAGCCAAATCACATGATAAGGGAATAAATACTCCTCCTCTTTGCTAATATAGTCATAGGTAGACTTCACAAAGAAGAGACCCAAACTTTCCTTCTTCCAGATAAGACGGTCCTCCACATTAACTTGATATAAAACACAGATATGAAGAACCTCCTTAAGGATATCCCATAATTGAATATCTCTAACATTTCTCACACATCTTGGAGGATTCATCCAAACGACTCTATTCGCTCGAACCTCAATGAAATCTAAAATCTTTTCCATCCCAACCATTGTGGAACTATTAATAATCTCCCTGAATCGAGCATCTTCGTTTAACAACTGATCTATTATCCAAACATCATCACTAAAATTAACCAATCTATCATCCCCAAAAATCCATATGCAATTCTATTTGATAAAATCCCTTGATTTCACCAGGCTATTCCAAAACACCGAGCCTCCAGAGGATAAATAGTCAAAAATAAAGGGATAAAAAATGTACTTCACTTTCAAGATACTACACCAAGACTTACTAATATTGGAGGTGACCTTCCAACCAAGTTTAGCAAATAGATCCTTATTCATGCTACTGACACTCTTCAAGTTTAGTCCCCCAACAATATTCCTCCTATAGATATTCTCCATGGAGACAAGGTGAAACCTACCTTTTAGTTCTTGACCAGCCCACAAAAAGGCTTTACATATACTATCAAGCTTAGAAGCCACTTTCCTAGGCACATGGAATAGAGACATGAAATATATCGGGATACTCTACAAGGTACTTTGAACCAAAACCACCTTACCAGCCTGACTTAGCAGAGCCCTTTTCTAAGTTGAAAGCTTTTGCTGAATTATCTCCACCATAGAGGACCATATTTCAGTTTTCATCCTCCCTATAAAAAGAGGTAACCCAAGGTATGAGGAAGGGAGAGAGGTAATACGACAATACAAGACATCAGTAATGCTTCTCTGTTGCACCTCTGGAGTGTTTATGAATAACATACTGCTCTTTATATAACTAATTTTTTGACCTTCTACCTTTTCATAGCAATGCAAAATGGACTTCACCTCCCTTGTAGTATCCACGGACGCCACACAAGAGAGGAGAGTATCATCTACAAAATTCTAGTGAGAGATCGAGTTGCTAGTAACCGTTGGTCGTATACCCAATACATTCCAACATCTAGAGAGCGATCTAATCAAAGCCTCTACCATAATAATAAACAAAAAATGGGACAACATATCCCCCTATCTCAGACCACGACAAGAGTGAAATAATCCAGGCAGAGATCCATTTACAAGAACCAAAAACCAGGTGGTCAAAAAGCAAGCCTGCACCAGGCTAACCCAATCTTCACAAAAGCTGAACTTTCTTAAAACTCTAACTAAGAATGACCAAGAAACCCGGTCATAGGTTTTATTAATGTCCAACTTCAGGAAAAAACACGCCATCTCGCTCTTATACACAGAGTGCTTATAATTACAATAATAAATGTTATTAAAAAGGGATATGTTAATAAGGAATATAAACAAAAGAAAAAGTAAAAAGATGTTGATTACTTTTATGAAAAATCCTCCAGTAATGATAATGTTAGCAATGATGGATTTTTTAATTTTTCTAACAATTCTAGTGATGATTCATGGTTAATTGATTTAGGTGCTTCCTTCCACATGACTCCACATAGTGATTGGTACTCAAAATATAGTAAATATGATGGTAGGAAAGTTTACCTTTGTGACAACACTTCACACAAGATTATTGTCTAGGGTAAGTTAAAACTATTTTTAAGTAATAATACATTTAAGACTATAGGTCAAGTTATGCCCTCATTCACAAACCCTTTGCAAATCAAGCCAGTTCACCATTGTGCTAAAATATTACCCAGACTTTGCTAGGGAAAAATACCCTAAGGTTGGCCTAAGTACCTAGTAGAACATTCAAATTAATAGAAGCCCTAATGCATTAGTCCAAAGCTAAGTTCCAAGGCAATTATGCATTTTACAAAAAAATGACTAAGTCCCAAAATAATTACGATAATACGCAAAGCCATATTTGAATAATCTCAAAATTTCCCAAGTAATAATGTCAAAAAATAGTGCTATGAAATTCTAAAAACATGCCAGAATGCCAAAGTGGAATAAATATCTATTTTTAAAGTACAAGAATGGAATGACACAACTTCAACATCAATCAACTGAAGTTTTCCTCTAGACTAAAATTAAAATAAAACAAGAATTCAAACTTTTTTCAAGTAGTGATGTTAGCACTTATGCTATGAAAGTTTGAAAATACATAAGATATGCCAAGGTGGAGTAAAATTAGACTATCAAAATAAAGCACCATAAAAGTCCAAAAGCACATAAAATCGAAAGAACAAAGTGCTATTTGAAAATACGAGAATTTAGACTTTGACAAGTGATGACATTATCCAAACCTTTCGAAAGTTCAAATTTGATCCAAAGATATTTCCAAGTAAGAAAAAAATCCCAACATTGCTACAAATTCTGACTTTGGTGCACAATCATTGAGGATGTCTCTTTCATTTGGATTGCTTTTGTCAAAAGTTGTAATTGCCCTAGTGCTCACTAGTTATCTGATCCAAGCCATTGATTTTGAAAATGATATTTTTGGCAAACATTTGTAATGGCCATGCAATTTGTAGAGGAATGCAATTGAAGATATATGAACCATATTGGAAATGCACATGAACTAAATATGCAATATGAAATCTAAACTAACCACATAAACAATGCAAACACTTAATTGACACAACATGATAATTATATAACAAACCTATAGAAAACTTTGTAAATCTTACACTATAATATTCATGTAGCACTTATAAATAGCTTAATGTACCTCATAGTGAGGGTCAACTCTATAACATTTGCTTGAATACATGTATGATGACTGTTGCAAATTAATGAAAACTAAAGTTGTTTGGTCTCCATTATGGTTGCATTATCAGTTTTTTATGCATGGATTTATGTTTTAATGAATTTTTGTCACACTCTATTACTAGTTAACTATGGCAAAAGCCTTAGTTCATTCATTGAGGCAGAAACCTATTTAATACTTGCTTTAGGGTTACAAACTAAAATATCAATACTTCCAATTTAGGAGATCATTACATGCAAGAAATATTAAAATAATCTTCTAGCTAATTATAATATTTTAGCTAATAATGCATGATGTAATAATAATGCAATAATATATTCTAACATCCTCCCTTATTATATTATTTACATTAGGAAATATTAGGACCCTCCCTTAATTTAGGCTCTTGCTCTTGGCTCTAGCTCCTGGCTATAGCTCTTGCTTCTTGAATCTAGTTTTTGGCTATTGGCTTTGGATCCTAGCTTTAGCTCCTAGATCTAGCTACTAGATCTGGCTCCTAGCTTTGGCTCTTGGATCTCGCTCTTAGTTATTTTTTGTAGCACTTGGTTCTACTCTAACTTCTTTAGCACTTGGATCTATTATGGCTACCTTGGATCTAGTTGCTCTTCCTCTTGGGTAAAAACCTTTGAAGTTTCCTCTAGGTCTACTACCTCTAGGTCAACCACTAGGTCAGCCTCTAGGATGTCACCTTTGGGTCAACCTCTGAGTTTGTCACCTTTGAGTCAGCCATAGGGTTTGTTTCCTTTGGATCTACCTTTGGCTCTTTCTTAGATAAACACCTCTAGGTTTACCTTTGGATCAATCTCTAGATAAACCTATAGGTCTAAGCATATCAAGTACTCTAAGAGTACTTAAGAAAAAGTGATATTGGATTCACTTTGCTTCTTCAACTATGATCATCTTTATAGTAACCTTCTCATCCTACCAAAATGAATGAATAATCAGTCACTACAATCGCTAAGTATAATAGAGTAGATCACTGCTTACAAGGTCCACTCTATTGGTCTCATGAGTACCCCCTTAGGGTGAACTCATCATTTGTACTATAAAATTTTTAGACTACCAAGAATGTACCTTTGTACAAGAATTTCAAAGCTTGCATGGAACAACTACAAGTGTTCTTACTTGCATTGTTTTGTGGAGGTGTTAGACTCTACCAAAAATGCACCTTTTACAATCATTAAAATTTGCAAGAAATATGGTTTTAAGATCTGTCAAAAATGCACATTTTACAATATTTGAAAATTTTTATAGGAAGAGGAAAGGTATCATAATCTGTCGATATTGCAACTTATTTACAATCACAATTGGGTAATTCAAATTACACAATTGATTAATATATATAGAAATCTTTAAGCTCTTTTGTTTTATTTTTATTTTTAACTTGAGGCTCTCCTTAAAAATAAAGTACCTTAAAAATAAAGGGCCTAATTTAAAAAATTAAATATGTATTATAATAAAAATTTAATTTTAGGTTTGAAGGCCTGGTCTAGTGGGAAAAATGCACCCGTGGGAGCGCAAAGACCATGGTTCCAATCCATTAGGCCTTGTAGCACTGGAGGGCGTGTCACACTAGTGTCATCGTTTATGTTAAAAAGTTTACCCAGTCCAATTAGAGGTTATAGTGGTAGTAAGGAGTAAGATTCAAACAAGTTACGTATTTCTCTAGTATATAAAAAAATAAACATCTAATTTAAAAATTAAGCCTATGTTGATCCTCTACGACTGTTGCAGTGGAGCAAAATACAGTCCTTTTTCTTGTGAGCATGACAATGAAGCTGAAGAACACAAGATTATACTGAGAGGGGGTGTGAAAAATATAAGATAAAACTTCCACTTTTATTTCCAAATAATAACAATAATAATATCAATGCAATAATGAAACAATGCATAAATCACCACACACATAAGAGACACAAATTTAACATGGTTCACCCAATGTGGGCTACATCCATGAAGAAATATTTCTTATAAATTTCTCAAATAAATTTCATGGGCTCCAACCCCTATTACAATGTTCATGGACATCTATCCATAGGAGACACCTATCCCCTCTAAAAAATTCATCGAACCCAATCCATAGGAGAGATACCAATCTCCTCTAATCTGGTTCTGTGGACACCACTCTACTTTGTTTTGGTTTTGTGGATACCACTCCACTCTATTCTAGTTTTGCAGATACCACTCCACTCTATTATGGTTTTTTGGATGCCACTCCACTCCATTATGGTTTTGTGGGTACCACACCACAGGAGACACCAATCCCCTCTATTCTAGTTTTTATCCTCAACTCTGCTCAAAATTTATCAACTCTGCACAAACATTGTCTTTAACTCGGCTCAAAATTTATATTCAAATATACACAAAACAACTCCATAACCATCTCACAAAACCTACTCAAATATGCTTACTAAAATTGCTTAATTTAGCTCCATAACTTGCTCATAAATTTACTTACAACACCTGCTCAAATATGCTCTAAAACCAGATCATAAAACCTGCTCAATATGCTAAAAAACATGTTCATATCTACTTCAAAACCTGCTCATAAAACCTGCTCAAATATGGTCAAAATATGCTCCAAATACCTACTCAAATCTGCTCACAAAACCTACTCAAATATGCTCACAAAAGTGCTCAACACTGATCCAAAACCTGCTTACAAACACTGCTCATCTACTCCCAAATATTGCATGCATACAATGCTCATCTATTCCCAAATATTACATACAAAACAATGCTCATCTATTCTCAAATCTTGCATACAAAAAAATGCTCATCTATTCCCAAATCTTTGCATAATCATGTCATTAAGTTCTTCACCTATTCTTCAATGTGCTTTCCTCAACTAAAGCAATTCAAACATATTCTACCTAGAATTCTTTTATCTTCATGAATATATAGAGAATGATATAATTCCCCAATATGTCCTTCACATTTATTAAGTCTGTTGATTTCACATGTCTCACATGTATTACATCAAAAGGTATCTTTAGTCTAGCACTTGATAACTAACCTGGTAATTGCTAATTTGCACCTTTACTTCAAAACCAATCACAATGCACAAGTCTATCCTTTTAATATACTCCTAAAATCAATCATGAATAATGCACAAATTTGCTCTTAAAATTGATCTATAACTCTTATCAATTTATTCCCAATTTCAATCAAAACTAATGCACAACTTTGCTCTCAAAACTAATCTATAACTCTTATCAATTTATTCCCAATTTCAAGCAAAAACAATGCACATCCAATAATTCCTTATACCTCCAACCTTATGACAACAAAAATATTTTCCTTAAACAAAACCATCTTGAGAAAGGAATTAAATCACCATACCTCTAAATCTACCTCAATGATTATGATGAGCTTTCCAAACCTATCTTTACAAAAATAGTTCCATTTTTGTTCCATCAAAAATTTGGTTAGTAATTTTCTCTTTCTTGCATAGATATTAAATCACCTTTTTAAAATTCCAAACACAATATATTATTAATCAAAATTACACCTTATTTCTCCTTTCTATAAAATTCCAAATACAATATAATATTAATCACAATTACACCTTATTTATCCTTTCTATAAAATACCAAATACAACTTTGAAAACACAACAATATCCCTTAAATTTTCCTCTTATTAATTTTGCATAATAAAACACTATCAACCCTTATAACACCCAAAATTAATAATGCACAATAAAACATAAAATATTATGTCTCCCTAAATTTAATTTAATCAAAAATATTTTTTCCTTACCAAACATACCCACGGATGGGAATCAAACACATGACCTCAAGTAACCCAACGCCCTAGCACAAGCTGAGCTGCCCCAGCTGTTAAACACAAAGGTGCATGAAATATATTTTAAAACCCTTTTTCCTCTACCCAAATGCACTACAAAATGTTACCACCATGAATCATCCTCAATATCTCCTTCTTGCCCATGCCCTAGTGCTATCTAGCCTACCGTCTAGGCTAGTCATTCAAACAGGAACCAAAGCGCATGACTTTTCTTTTGAAATATTCTTCGTATACCTTTCTATCCAAAATCACAAAAAAATAGTGCCACCACAAATCGACCCCGAGACCTCCTGTTCACCCATATCCTAGCATAGGCTAGGCTACCATTTGGGCTAGCCACCCAGATGGAAATATTCACACACGATTTTTTTTTATGAACCTTGATGTTTTCCTGTAAAAAATTGCACCTTCCACTCTTGTCTTCTACACTTCATGAATTTTTGCATGAAAGGATTTTTTGAATTGCGCACTTCCAAACCTTAGCCCAAGTGAATTATTGCTCCCCTTTTATATATGTACTTTTATTTCCACCAAGGAACGTCGACCGATATTTTTTTCATAAATTTATGACTTTATATATTCTCTCAATGACAATGGTACCTTTTTAAATTTAAACTTCTTTGTGTTATAATATTTAAATCTTGGGATTTAAATATTATAATATTTTAATTTTTAAACCTTTTTCCAAAGCCTTTTATAATATTTTTGTCCCAAGTAAACCTTTGTCCAAAGCCTTCTATAATTTAAATCTTTTTGAATTTCTCTTTATAATATTTAAATATGATATTTAAATATTATATTCCTTTGCTTGAATATTTTCTTTGCTTTGCTTCATCTAAAATATATGCTTGCCTTCCATTGTCCAACCTTGTGAACTCATTACTCTTGAAGAATATTTATGCCTTGAATACCATGCACCCTTTGACATCAATGACAACTCAATATTTCTAACAATCTCCTCCTTTGTCATTGATGGCAATCCTACAAAAAAATTATTTTACTGCAACTAGATTCCCAAACTTCTCCCCCTAACAAGCTACTCCCCCTCACTAAATTCTCTCCCTTTTTGATCAATTTTGATATGGGAGCGAATTTAATCCCAACTTTCCTCTAAGATACTCCAAATTTTCCTTTGGAAGTGGCTTGGTAAAGTCAACAATATGTTCCTTTGTAGCAATGTATTCCAATTTGACTTGTTGATCAATCACTTGCTCTATCAAAAAATGATATTTTATTGAAATGTGCTTGGTCCTTGAATGCATCACTCTATTCTTTAAAATATTAGAACTTGTATTATTACACAGTATGGGGATAGGATGATCATGTTCCATTTTAAAATTACTTAAATTCTGCTTCATCCATAGAACTTGTGTTGCTGCAATGTACTCTACCTCTGTAGTGGATAAGGATACTTATGCTTATTTATTGCTTAGCCAAGAGACAAAAATCTTCAACAAAGAATGCTCCTCCACTTGTGTTTTTTTTGTTATCAATTTTGCTTTCCCAATCCGCATCTGTATATGCAATGAGTGTGAATTTATTGTATTTTGGGTACCACAATACAAAAATTATAGTTCATTTCAAATACTTAAATATTCTCTTTATTGTTTGTACATGTGTTTCTTTTAGTGCAGCTTCAAATCTTGCCACCAATCTGACTTCCTGCATTATATCTGGTCTAGTAGTTGTGACATATAGTAAACTTCCAATCATGGATCTATACAATATCTAATTTTCTTCTAGAGACTCATCATATTTACTTAGATTACATATTGTAACTGTTGACACCTTTTGTCACATTATACAAGGTGTAGAAGAATAGTAGAATTTTTGTATAATATTTCTTTGTTGAAAATTTTTATTCTATTCCAAGTACAACACTTTTTGGCTCTCCCCATTACCCTTATTATAAAATGAAGAAGAAAGAGCTTCGCTACCAAACAGGCCAAGGAAAATGGCTTTGCCAAAAGAAAAAGAAGGAGAATGTGAAAAGAGCTTCGGGCCCGAAGCACTTCAAATCACCACTTCAGGGGAAAACCTTGCGAAGTAATTTTGCCGAGGAAAATACAAAGATAACGCTTCGCACCCGAAGCATTTTCAGCAGCTGCTTCGGGTGGAAGTTTTGCAAAGCGGCATCCAAACGACTTCGCCAAAGGAGGAGAGCATAATCCAAATCAGCCAAGGCAAGGGAAATACTTCGGGCCTGAAGTATTCCTGACACCTACTTCGGCTAGTTTTCACCCGAAGTAGTGGTGCCCGAGGCAAAATGACAATGTTTCAGAAACAAAGAAGCGCTTCGGGAGGATATTCCCTGAACCGTAGTTTTGAGAAAGAATCAAGCCGAAACATTTTCCAGCCGAAGCAGTTTTGCCAGCAAAGGACAGAGCCCCATTTCAAATATGAAATCCGCTCGGCACTCAACATCCCCGAAGTAGTCTCTACGAAGCATTATCTTGCGAAGAACAAATCAAGAAGAATTTACTTCGGCCTAAGGCTTTGGCGATACAGATATGTAGCAAAGCACTTTCAGGCCCATGTTCCTAGGCAGGCAGCTTCCCAAGGTGATTGAAGGCCCCTTACAAGTACCCCCTTTCTTGCCTGATAAGTCCATTGACCATTCTTGGCAAATGAAAGGGACGTAACAGTCCTTGAAATAAAACTCGACGGGCATAATGATCACTCAAGAACAGCATCCAAAAGCCAGGGACACTCAGGCGACACATTAAATGAATGTTTCCACGGTTGACCCGATCACAATTGCCAGTTTCGACAACCGATTTGAAAACTCAGTTGCAGCAACCGCGAGGAGCCGATTTCTTAGGGCCTAAAGGTGTACTCCACCGTTTTTGTAATAATGACTCAGAGGGTCGGGTCCTCTATAAAAACCCAGGCTTTACAATGTAAAAGGTGGGGGGAAATTTATTCTAGAAAGCTGCTATAACTTGATGTCCTGCATTTAATACTAAAGATCTTTCATGCTCCATTTCTCTCTTTTATGTTGCCTTCTGTGCTTAATTCTTTTGTCTTTTCTTGTTTGCATACTAAGACTCTGAACCCTAAATTTGGTGTATGATCAGGGACCGAACCCCTTAAATTTGCCCTGAAGGATACATAGGAGAGGAAAAACTTTCCTGTTGCTTTCTTTTATGCTGCCTGGTGGATTGAGGTTTCTGTTATTCCCTCGTCTTAATCGCTGTTACTCTGAACCCTGAATTCCAGTGAGAGAGAGAGGAGAACCCTGCGAACCCGTCCAGAGGATACATAGGAAGGTCGACACTATGTTTCTTTCATTTCATTCTTGGTATTTCATGCTGCTATTCGAGTTGTCAGCGAGTAATCATGCTTCCTGTTCTCTCCCACCTCAAATCATCATCTTCTAACCCTTACTCTTTTTATTTCTTTCTCTAACCCTTACCCTTTTTTATTTCTTTTCCTAACCCTTACTCTATTTATTTCTTTCCTACACTCTTGTCTCAAACCCCAAAAGTAGATTAGTATAGGAGCTGGCCTTCTCCGGAGATTGGCATGAGGGGCATCTCTTCCCCTTGGCCTTTCAATGTTGGTCATAGGTCCAGGGCACGCAAACCCATTGAAAGTCCTTTCTTGTGCGGATTTGATGACCAACAGTTTTTGGCATGCCCGATGGGACCCAAGGTCCCATATTTGAGAAAATTTCTAGCTCGTCTTCATCGAGCCAGTAGTTCCAACAAGTTACCGATGAGATCCGGTCAGTCTCATCTTCTGAGTAGTAGTGAGAATTGATGCCCTCATTACCGAAAGACTCTTAGCATCTAGCGACTCTATTTTAACTAAGAATCTTTGAAGTCATAAAGACCAATGTATAAGCTTGGTTTTTGTAACCAGGACTCCTCGTGTCTTAAGAAGGTCTGAGTTTGGTGAATCCTTGGCCTTTCTTCATCTGATAAAATCACCTTGTGACTCAATTGAGCTGAAGATCCAGATTTCCTAGTTGTAGGCACCTTTCAAATCTGAAAGAAGATATTTCAAAGGAATCAAGGTTCGATGAGCAGCCTTGACCTCATCAGTGGAGAAAGAATGTCCACCTAACGACTCTGACTCAGTGGTGACAACCACGATTTCCACAGGCTACTGTTGTGATGGCTGGGAGAAGCTTTCCTAGCTGGAACAATCCAGGCCCCCTGAATATCCAAAGCTACCACGAGATTCCCAAAAGTGCCTTCAATTCATTGAAAAAATACAGCGGCACCGCGGGAATGGCCCGAGAGCACCTTGAAGATGTTGTCGATTTAGTGACCCTCCATGAAATTATCCATGAAGATGTCATGATCAGACTTCTTGTTCTATCTTTGGAAGGAAGGGCGCTGCGGTGGTACATATTACTCAGGCCCAAAAGCATCTACTTATGGGATGACTTAGCGGGGGCATTGATCAAAACTTTCAATGGCTCTCAAGACCCCTTCCATATCTTCGCATACCTCTCCACCATCAAGAGAGCACCTTCGAAGGGTATCACGGACTTCAACGTCCGATTCTATAGAAGTTGGAAGAGAATCCCACTGGAGATCCAACCGATGCCCGCCCAAGACCATCTCTTCTCTGTTCAGGCCTTCTACCCAAACGTAAGCCTCATTCTACTATAATTAGGGTAACAAAGGTTCCCTCAAATATTTGAGGAGGCAATACGAGCAAAACAGCTTTTGCTCCTATTGGGGAAGTGGTAGTGGAGAGAGACTCCGTTGCTTCTTTCGATAATTACTGCTCCTGTTCGACCGACACAGTATTCATCTTGGGGCATTCCTAACTCTGATCGGAGACCCGAGATGCAGTCATTTGGAGCTCAGGAGGCAGACCTCATACTAGCCCAACAATGGGAGTACACAAGCATGGCCCACCTAATGAACAACATGGCTACTCGTGATCTCCATCAAGAGGTAAACCAAAGAGAGAAGAAGACTCGAGTGGTTGAACCCGAGAACAAAGAGGGCACATTTTTGCACCCTTTTTGTATCTCAAGAGATGGCATGCAAGTGTCCAGCCAAAGCTCATCAAGCCTGTCCAATTCAAAGGATGAGCTCGAAGGGATTCTGGAGGACGACTCTTCATCAAAGGAACCTTGTTACCATATCAGTGGGATGGAAGAACCTATACCTGACCTTTATTCTAAAGAATATAAAGAATTCTAGCATTGGGTCTGGTATTGGTTTTGGCTATCCCTAAGGCCAATGCCCTAGGAAGGCTTTCAAGTGGCGAACTTCTTCGCTAATAATCTGGGCACTGGTAGGAATGAAAATTGGCTGCGTTGCTTCCTGTTCGCAGCATGGACAACTTCAGGAAGGAATGATCCAAACTCTGAAGGTCAACTAAAGTTTAATCTGATCCGGTAGGGTCACTGCAGGTTTACCAGATAATTCCCCGAAAGCTAAGTTCATGGTGGCGGTAGGCCTACTATGCCACAAGCTTGTGAATAGTGTAAATAGCTCAACTGATAAATAAAATGTTGCAAAATCTCAAGTTGAGTTTTACTTTAGCAGCTCCAAAAAAAAAAAAAAAAACTCCTTCGAGAACTTGGTTCGTGAAGTAGTGGATGCAAAGTTGTTCGCTGCGAAGTACGATTAGCCGAGCAGGGTCCCGACTAAGGTATAAAAGATGCTCACCTAAGGAAAGTCTGGGCGAGCTGATTTTTAAAAGGGAAACAAGCTTTGGGCTTGAATCATAAAAGGATTCACCATGAAGTATGTCAACTCCAATTTCAACTTCGCTGACCCAAAGATGCACAAGGCAAAAGCATTTATTGCATGCCTAGAGGAGCATGCCAACAACGACCTACAAAAGGCATCTGAAACATGCAAAGTAAATGAAAAGGCGTCGGGTACATCCTTAAGGGATTTGGTTGAGAGAAAATTTTGCCCTCAGGTACCAAGTGGCGGCTGGCTGCATTCCCAAAGCAGTCGCAATCATCATAACGCATGGCCCTGTGTACTACGCCACCATGGGGCCAATCCGACGAACCGATGATCTCTCAGGTGAAAAGTGTAGGATTAATTGTGGCATAGGCCATAAATGTGGGTAGTTGTCTTTGGCGGCTATATAACGCAGACTCCAAGCAGTCGAGAGGATTACCCATTCAATGACTCATATGAACCACACTGCCAACCTGCGAATTTTTTCCCACTTCGCACTTTGAAGCTTCAGCACCAAGTTTTATCCATACTGCAAATCTTGTCACCCTAAGTATCAACAATGGGCAAGAAAAGTTCCAAGGAAAAGGGAAAAGAGCCAAAGTAGTGGCCCCCGAGAAGCCAAGGGTAAAAGGCCATGAGAAGAGGCCAAAGCCAAAGCCCGTTGATTCGGGCCTCCACCCAGATAAGCGCATCTTGGAAGAAAGGGAGGATCCTAAGGATGAGCAGCCTCTAGAACCACCAGTTTACAGGTGGGAAAGAATCAAGGATACAGAGCTGTCTAGGAGCGTAGCTGAGCTCAGAAGCACCATTGAGCTCATGAGAAGCAAGCTCCTGGCAAAGAGCATACAAGCTGCAACCTATTACTTCTAGATATACTAGTATCTGGCACCTCCAATGCACCATTGCCCTGATCTGGTCAATGCCATCGCGTATAATTACCAGTCCGCCACCAGACATGTGTTATATGCATCTGGCCAAAAGTTATTTTCAATTTTGAAAGAAGATGTACAGGCAGCTTTTGCGCCACAGCAGGGCCCACCCGAAGGATGTATGGTTCGTAACATCATTTTGAGCAAACAAACGAAGAGGTTCACGTCTGCTGGCTACATGATCAATTTTTTGTAGTAGAGCCTCAAAAGCGGGCTTCCTTCGGGCAAACTACCCCAAATGCCCCTTCCCTTGGAAGCTTTTAAAAATGCCGACCTCTTCTCTATCATTGCATGGGTGGTAGGCCTATCTACCAATGCTTCAGTATACCCATGGCAGGTGTCCTTGGCCGAATGCATTTCCAGAGGGGAGTTCAATGCCCCCAATAATTCAAGACCCAGTTCCAACCCAGTCTTTGTCGATTGGGCAAAATGGGTGGCTAGGGGCTTGCATGCGCAACTCACCAGCATGAAGAATGCTGGGTCCAGTCAGCGCTTCGCGCCCTGCTCCTTTCTTGTTTGGTTACTTTTATTTCATGTACATAATAGTTTTCCTCATGTTACCATTGCGACAAGTGGCAAGGATGGAAGTCCTTTGCCCGTATATCAGTGGACTCCCCTACTTTTGAGATCGAAGTCCTACTATTCCTTTAATCAGCAATTCTTGGGACCCGCCATGCACATGTTGACAGGATCCTCCCCGCGAGTTCCCCTTGGCTTGAGAAACAAAGTGGTGTGGGAGAAAAGGGGGGATATTTTTTGACTAACACAGGGGCTAGTGATTCACATCTTTGGCTTCATAGGGAAGCCCTTCTTACTGCCAGTTTACCCCTTTGAGTATCAATTCACATTGGAAGTCGCTAGGCAGAGCGATGCGACTAATGCCATCTATGGTAAGGGTCAGAAATGGGCTCACACTTGTGACTTCCCTCTCAGGATAGGAGTTATTGAAGTGTTCACCCTAAATCAGAACGTCTTCTTGGAAGAAAAGCTTGCCAAGTTTAGCCTTCTCCAAATTCTCCAACAATGGCTATATGATCCTTTGGGAGTAATGAGGGACCATATACGGGTCAAGAGCTTCCATGTTTGCCCCTATCCAAAAATTGTGAAACAAAGGAATAATCCTCGGGGAAAGGATCTGGAATGGCATCTGGAGAGGATGGAAGCCTTACCTCCTTGGCACGAATTCTACCCAATGGAGGTCACATATGACCCAAATCGACATTCACTCTTGAGCCCCAACTCCACCTTCTAGAGGAAAGTGAAAGATGACTTGAAGTAGGGAGTAAAATATTGGGATGCGGCTCAACAGAGAGAATGGTGGATAATGAGGGTCCACCGATAGAAAATGAGCTCTTATGGATTCTTGGAAATGGACAAGGACTTCGCAAAAATTTATGAAGCCAACGTTGGAAAATGGAAGCCTTCGTCCTTCACCACCCTCATCCCTCCAGCTATCCTAGGTTTGGGTGAAAGCCCAAAAAGAGATGATACTACTTCGGGGAAGGAAAAAGAGGAAAGGGCCCAAGCTTCACCTCCAAGATCACCTCAGGGGCCTGTAGGAGGCCACGACTCAGGCACTGAAGGGTCGGAACAACCACTGGTAAGGAGGAAAAGGAAGAAGCAAGAACAGACCCTGGCACCCCCAAAGCACCCAAAGCGACCTCGCACAGGACTTGTAAGCCCCTCCACTAGGCGAATAATAACAAACCCATCCAAAGCAAGTGCCGAGGTCGTAGCCCTACCAAGTGCCAAAATCAAGAAATAACAAGATGCGACTGCACCAAAAGTTGCCACTGCCATAATGCTAAGAGGGCACATAGGTATGCATTCTCCACCCCTTGCCCTAGCCTCACACATTTTTGTCGTAACCACGGCTGAGAGTTCTCACCAGTCTCCCCTGCCTAGCCCACCGCTCCATCACATGTCACCTACCGCTGGTCCGGCCTCACCTCACAATCGTGATGGGGGTAAGACCATTGATCCCACTTCAACGTCGAGTCCCACCCTACAATCCCTTATTTCATGTGAGGAAGCCTCGATTGCCAAAATTCCCACCATGTCTGTCGTCGAACCTTCGGGAGAGGCATCCACCACACATTCTTTATATTTGTTTAATCCCTCGACTGGAGATCTAGCCTTGTCTAAATTAGAGATGTCCTTAATTAAGGACAGCCCCCTTGTCGAGAAGCTATTCCAAGCACGGAAAAACATTGAGCAAATACTGAATGAGGCAAGGAAAAGAAGAGGGCGCTCGACGACATCAGTTGAAAAATGCACCATTTTTTATTTAGAGGCAAGAAAGGTACATAAAATCAAGAAGGTCCCCAAGGTACAAAAGCCTCTGGATGAAATGACTCCAGCTGACTATAATTATCAAGATACACCTAAGGACTTGAAGCACCTGAATGTTGATAATGAATCGACCTCTATGCATGTCCGGATCGAGACTTTTCGGGCACACGCAACCATTGCTAACTAGCGCAAGTTTGAAGCTGAGGCCGCTAATGTCAAGCTAGAGGAAAACCTTGCAAAGGTCTGCTCCAAATTAGCAGAGGCTGAGGAGCAATGCAAATTGATGAAGAAGGAGGCGCTTGATCTAAAGTATTAGGTTCAACAGCTCCAGTCTACGGTCGAGAACCAAGCACAAAAACTGACCGAGAGTGATCTGAAGGCTAGGAAGCTTGAGGACGAAATCACGCAGATGCAAGCTCCACTGTATGAAAAAGAGGATCTAACATTGTTTGACAGGGCCAAAATTAAGGAGATTCGTGCACACCTGCTAAGAAATTTTTGGCCTCGGTGCGCCAGTGCTTTTTCAATTTTGGTGTATATCACCAAAGCACGGCAGGCTATTGTTGAGGGAGGGTCAGTCATTGATGAGGTCACGCAGAAATCCAGGAGCTGACTCAAGCTAGAGTTTGATGTCCAGAATGTTAGATATCAAGACCTACAGGTCATTGCAATGACCCGGACAACTAGGGACTGGTCCACATCCCAGGCCACGGTTCGCACCTTTTTCTCCAAGGTGCAAAAAGCTCAGAAAGCCAGAAGCCTCCAGGACATTTTTTACAATGAGCAATGTGCCTCAATAAATTATTTTTAGGACCTTTCTTCCTTGGGTTTCCCGAGTTTCATGGACGATGACGAAAACCTTCTCAGTAAGGATGACCTCAAACCAGTTTGGTTGTAGTTCAAGAACGATGTCTCGGAGATCGATGGCTGGGAGAACCAATCACAGAAGGGCAGGTGACAGATTTCATCTTGAGATACTGTAAGATCAAGGCTTGCCTAGACGATCTATCCACCAAGGCCAAACATGCTGACATCGAGCAAATTGATCGGTTTCACGTTCTAGTTAAGGCATTACAAGATCAAGAACCATTTCGAAAGAGTGCTTGGAATCATGTCCGAAGAACGATGAAGCACACCCGTGATTGCCTCGAACCATCGCCTCAGCCAAAAGCCATGCCAGAAGAAGAAGGAGAAAAATAAGAACAATAACAAGAACAAGATGAGGGACAGACCGCAAAAGCAGGGTCTGGAGATGACCAGTAACTCTATAGCCCAATGGATCAGAGCTAAAGGGTTCTTTTGTCGAGACGAACTCGTCACCCTGTGAGCCACCAAGAATGTTGACACATTTTGTCACATTATACAAGGGGTAGAAGAATAGTAGAATTTTTGTATAATATTTCTTTGTTGAAAATTTTTATTTTATTCTAAGTACAACAATTTTTGGCTCTCCCCATCGCCCCTATTATAAAATGAAGAAGAAAGAGCTTCGCTACCAAATAGGCCAAGGAAAATGGCTTCACCGAAAGAAAAAGAAGGAGAATGTGAAAAGAGCTTCGGGCCCAAAGCACTTCAAATCACCACTTCGGGTGAAAGCCTTGCGAAGTAATTTTGTCGAGGAAAATACAAAGATAACTTTTCACCCGAAGCATTTTCAGCAGCTGCTTTGGGCAAAAGCTTTGCGAAGCGGCATCCAAACAACTTTGTTGAAGGAGGAGAGCATAATCCAAATCAGCCAAGGCAAGGGAAATACTTCGGGCCTGAAGTATTCCTGACACCTACTTCGGCCAGTTTTCACCCGAAGCAGTGGTGCCCGAGGCAAAATGACAATGTTTCGAAAACAAAGAAGCGCTTCGGGAGGATATTCCCCGAACCGTAGTTTTGAGAAAGAATCGGGCCGAAACATTTTCTAACCGAAGAAGTTTTGCCATTAAAGGACAAAGAGCCCCATTTCAAATATGAAATTCGCTCGGCACTCAACATCCCCGAAGTAGTCTCTACAAAGCATTATCTTGCGAAGAACAAATCAAGGAGAATCTACTTCGGCCCAAGGCTTTGGCGAGACGGATATGTAGCGAAGCACTTTCAGGCCCATGTTCCTAGGTGGGCAGCTTCCCAAGGTGATCAAAGGCCCCTTACAAGTATCCCCTTTCTTTCCCGATAAGTCTGTTGACCATTCTTGGCAAATGAAAGGGACATAACAGTCCTTGAAATAAAACCCGACGAGCATAACGATCACTCAAACACAGCATCCAGAAGCCAGGGACACTCGGGTGACGCATTAAATGAATGTTTCCATGGTTGACCCAATCACAGTTTCCAGTTTTGGCAACCGATTTGAAAACTCAGTCGCAGCAGCCGCGAGGAGCCAATTTCTCAGAGCCCAAGGGTGTACTCTACTATTTTTATAATAATGACTCAGAGGGTCGGGTCCTCTATAAAAACCCAGGCTTGGCAATGTAAAATGTGGGGGGAAATTTTTTCTAGAAAGCTGCTGTAATTTGATGTCCTACGTTTAATACTAAATATCTTTCGTGCTCCATTTCTCTCTTTTATGCTGCCTTCTGTGCTTAATTCTTTTGTCTTTTCTCGTTTGCATACTGAGACTTTGAACCTTGAACCCGATGTACGATCGGGGACCGAACCCCTAAAATTCACCCTGAAGGATACATAGGAGAGGAAAAACATTCATGTTGCTTTCTTTTATGCTACCTGGTGTATTGAGGTTTCTGTTTTTCCCTCGTCTTAATCGTTGTTACTCTGAACCCTAAATTCCAGCGAGAGAGAGGAGAACCCTGCAAACCCGTCCAGAGGATAAATAGGAAGGTCGGCACTATGTTTCTTTCGTTTCATTCTTGGTATTTCCTACTGCTATTCATGTTGTCAACGAGTAATCGTGCTTCCTGTTCTCTCCCACCTCAAATCATCATCTTCTAACCCTTACTATTTTTATTTCTTTCTCTAACCCTTACCATTTTTTATTTCTTTTCCTAACCCTTACTCTGTTTATTTCTTTCCTGCACTCTTGTCTCAAACCCCAAAAGTAGATTAGTATAGGATCTAGCCTTCTACAGAGATCGACATGAGGGGCATCTCTTCCCCTTGGCCTTTCAATGTTGGTCGCAGGTCCAGGGCACGCAAACCCATCGAAATTCCTTTCCTGTGCAGATTTGATGACCAACAGTAACCATGGGGGTAATCAAAGGATTTCAATCCTCCATCCTAAACTTTTTTAACATTTCTTTCACATACTTTGTCTGAGAGAGAAATATACCTTTATCTTATTGTGAAATTTGCAACCCATGAAAGAAAGATAACTCACCAAGCATAGACATATCAAATTCATTTTGCATACACTTTGCAATTTTTTGACACATCTTATCATTACTGCCTCCAAAAATGATGTCATCCACATAGACCACTACAATCAAAAAGTTATTTCCTTTATTTTTTGTGTATAGATTACTATCAGCTATACCTTTTATGAAACCTTGTTCTTGGATACACTTATCCAATCTTGAGTACCAATCCCTAGGGGCTTGCTTTACTCCATAGAGAGCTTTCTTTAATTTACATACATAGTCCGACTTATCTGTCAGGTTGAAATCATTTTGTTGGTCTATGTAGACCTATTCCTCTAAGTAACAATTGAGAAAAGTTGATTTTATATCCATTTGATACACCTTGAAGTTTTTGAAGCTTGAGAAATCTAGAAACATTATTATGGCTTCAAGACGTGCAACGGGAGTAAATTTTTTTCAAATTCAATCCCTTCAACTTGTGTGTAGCCTTTGCACACAAGGCTTGCCTTTTTTCTAACAACTTGACCACATTCATTCGACTTATTTCTGTAGACCTATTTTGTGCCAATTACATTCTTATCTTTTGGACATGGGATAAGTTCCCAAGTTTCACTCTTTTCTATTTGGTTTAACTCTTCTTCCATTTGCTTTAATCCAGTGTTTGTCTTCACTTTCTTCATTGAAATACTTGGGCTCAAATTTATATAGAAAAGAAAAATTTACATGTTCACATATTCCCATTATCTTCCTCCTTGTTTGTCTCTCATCTAGATTCCAGATAATCAGTTATCTCGGATGATTCTTATGCACATAACTGGATGGTGTCTTAGGTGGTACCCTTTGTGTCTCATCTTCTTCAATTTACTCACCTTCTTCTTCTTTGCAACTTTCTCCTTCTTGATACACAATCTCTTGAGGTAGTTCTCTTAGATCTATTTCTTCATCAACTCTTACATTTGTACTTTCCACAATTGTATGTGATATTTTATCATAGCATTTATAGGCTTTGCTCTTAGTGGAATAACCAAGGAAGATACCCTCATCACACCTAGAATCAAACTTACCTAAAAAATTTTCTTCTCATCTAATGTAGCTTTTGATTCCAAAATTTTTGAAGTACTTCACAGTAGTTGGTCTTCCCTTCCAAAGATCATATGGGGTTTTGTGGTGATTTATTCTTACTTGATATCTATTGATAATATAAATAGTTTTATGAATTACCTCTTTCCAAAATGCATCAAAAATCTTAGACTCATTTAACATAGCCCTAGCCATACCCTAAATAGTTTTGTTTTTTCTTTAAAATACTTCATTTTGTTGTGGAGTTCTTGCTACTGAGTATTGTCTCTTGATTCCATGTTGTTCACAATATTCTACAAATTCACTTGAAGTGAATTATCCTCTATATGATCTTAGATACTTTATAGGTCTGTCTATTTCATTTTATACTAGTGCTTTGAATACCTTGAACTTTTCAAATTTTTCTGATTTTTCCTTTAAGAATGTTACCCAAGTCATTCTAGAGAAATCATCAATAAATAACATGAAGTAACTCTCACCTTGTAAACTCGTTGTCCTTGTAGGTCAACATAGATCGATGTGAACTAGCTCCAAGGTCTTAGATGAAGAAAAATCCTTTGATTTGAAACTTGTTCTTGTTTGCTTACCATGCTGGCATTGTGTACAAACCGTGTTTGGGGGTTTTGCTATCTTGGGAAAAACTTTGTCTACCTATTTGTTGCTTATTTTTACTATGTTTTCAAATTTCAGGTGACTCATTCTTCTATGCTATAATCAACTTTAATCCTCTTGTGATGGAAAACATTTTTCTCCTTTAATCTCATACAACATGTAGAGATTACAATTCTATTGGAATCTACAATAAGATTTCCTATTTTGGATTTACTAATCTCACATCCATTTGGGTGAAATGTAATTGTGTGCCCTTGGTCACATATCTAACTTACACTTAGTATATTTTGCTTCAATCCTTTAACATATAACACATTTTATTTCCTTGATCTTCCATTATCCAAGCTCAAAGTCCATTTTCAAATAATTTTGGCAGAAGCACTATCACCAAATTTCATTGTTCCCCCATTTATTTTCTTGAGAGAAAGAAATTTACTTTTGTCACCTTTCATATGGCTTGAACAACCACTATCAATATACCACTAATTTCCTTCATTTTATACATGAAGATATTTTTGTACCAACATGGACTTTTCCTTTTCTTATTCCTTTTTATTTTTCCAAACTTTTGATTCTTGCTTGATTTAGGAAGTTCAGGAAATATTGTTTTAAACCATCTAGCTTTGTGCCCAAAATTATTACATTTGTAACACATGACATTGTTATTCATGAGAGGTGTAAAATAATTGTAGTTTCTATTGATGATGCCTGCATTATTTTTTACATAGACCATGCAATTTACAACTTTATGACCATATTTAATACATGAAAAACAATAACCATTGAAGAAATATTTAAACCTGTTTTATTGCCTTGGATGATATGGTCGCATGGTTCTTTCATTTCTATTCCTGTGATTGACTTATGTCCATGATGATTCTTTGTTTTCTTCCTCTTTTATGCTTTTACCCTTCAATATATCAACATAGGTCATGGGCTCTTATTTACTTACTTTCTTTGATGTCTTTTTTCTTTTGAGCTTGAATCCTCTTTCTATTTCTCTAACCTTATATTTTGCTATAAATTATCCTTAGAATTTTCTACTTCCTTTCTTAGAGAGACAACTTCATGTTCCAATTTTTCACATTCCAATTCTTTTACCTTTAATTTCTCAACCATAACTTCTTCAATTCTCTTTGCCTCTTCAACCTTCACTTTTAAGTCTATGAGTTCTTGTAGAAAATTTGTCTTTATTTCCTCATCCTCTTGAGCTTGAGCATTCCATCCTGAATTCTTCTTTCTAATCCTTTTTAATTCTCCAAGAGCAATAATAAGTTCCTCCTCTATGTTAACCATGGTTTCTTCTTCATTTTTAGGATCTCTCTTATCAATTTCAACCATAGGAGTATCTTTTATCACTTCAGTGGCCATGTGTGTTCTTGTAAGATATTTCTTCAAGTTGTTAGGCTTTCAAAAATCTAATCAATATCTTCAATTTCTCTTTTTGAAGTAGTCTACCTTATGGCTCCAAATGTAAATCCCTTGATTTAAATTTTGCATAACAAATAAATAAGGTAGAAAATAAACTAATAAGGTTTGATGTCCTTATTATTCCAAACCTTATAAAAGATCAAAACTTTCATTTTTCATGAATCACTTTATCTCTTCAAAACAATATAAATAAATTTACTTTATACTAAACCCTTAATTTACTTTCATACTTATATTTTGACTTAATTTCGTTTGAATCATAGTGTCCACCCTAACGATGTCAACAATGACTTCTTTCCTTAATCTTCACAGGATTTGTAATGGATCTTCACTATCGTGGCTCATTGATGTTGTCTTCTGTAGGTGATGACAAGATACAATAGCACCAGAGACCCTTATCACTTTCTTTGTCTATCAGGGGATTTGGAACCAAACCCTAATGCATCCATTGCACTTTCTTCTTTCAAGTTCCAACAATAAAAATAATTGTTGTGAATTATTTGGGAAATTTGGATCCTTGAACAACTACAAATCTGAAACCACATCAACTCAATGCTTGCACTGTTTACCACTCTTCAAAATTATGTTGCTTGAAACAATATCCCTGTCGCTACTTCGTTATGAAATTTATGCTCGCATGCTCACGTATTCTAAAGACTTCAATAAAAAATCCTCAACACATCATCAAACTTATGTGGTTCAAGCACTTCATTGTATAATCTTTTGCGTTGTTTTTTGATAGATTTTTCTCACTTTTTCAACATGTGGGTGCAGCTACCTTGTATCTATATGCAATGTTTCTCTATTATGGTTTGTATTTCTATCACAAGTTTCTCCAGATAGCATTACCACATTGCCTCCACTATGAACCAAAACCTTCAATTTGGCTTCACAAAATATCTCACAATATTTCCAAATGACAATATCTCCAAATTTCTAACTTATCTCTATTGTTGTGTTACTTATCTTATTGCTAAAGTTTACACATTGGTGTTTGGGTAAATTCATTGAAGCAAATTGTTGAAATGATCTGATGAAGTGCTCAGAATATTTTGCACTGCTTTTATCCCACTCAAAGTCTATGCTATCCAATGACTCTCCAAGTGTTTGTTTTCTATTTTATCTCCTTGCATTCACCGTTGGCAAACTCTAGCTATCCCTACGAAGTATCTTCCTCCTAACATGCATGTGGTTGTTGTTTGTAATTCCGCTACATAATTATCTTTGTCGTGTTGTTCGAGTTTACCACTCTCCTATTCTTCTTTGCCATCATTATTTTTGTTAATGGCTCTTCCATCTCCTAAAAACTTATTGTAAGCTCAAATATCCAAAGTTCTCCTTTCGCACTCTATCGCAAGATATCACACTATCTTCCACAATGCTATTTTTGCTCTCTACTACAAGCTATCATGTTGTCTTCCATAGTGCCTTTGTTTTATGAGCTTCGTTTGTAGATCTCCATTAGCTACTTTGTTCATGTTGCACTTGTATATCGTAGAATTGTTACTCGTCCTTCATAAAAATATCTTTTCAAAGTGAAATTTAGCCTTATATTTATATGCACTCCTTTCATACTTGCTTTTGGTGTCCAAAGGTTGGCTCTCTTAATATTTAAATATTTTATTAATATATTTAAATATTTTGATTTAAATATATCAAACCTTCATAAAAACATTTTTATTTTAAAAAAATAATTTAATATTTAAATATTTAATTTAAATATTAAAGCATAAACCACCACTAATATTTACCCAAGCACACCATCATTTTTCCAATTACCAAGTCAACCTTTGACATCAATGACAAATCAAATAATTCCAACAATATCCCCCTTTGTCATTGATGGTAACCCTGCAAAGAATCTATCCTTTATTGCTACCATATCAAATGTTGCTCCCCATTACAAGCTACTCCCCCTTACTAAAATTCTCCCCTTTGACATCAATGGCAAAGGATCATCAGGACTGAAAGATAAGACACTTGATAATACCCCCTTACTCCCTAATCTTCTTGAGATGTTCAATGATGAGGTGGGAGTGAAACTCCCAAATTACTATGCCCATTTTCTTATTCTATTTTATTTCTTCAAACTTTGGAGGTCATACCCTTTTGAAAATTTTGACCATCCTCTTTCTTATTTGAATTTGGAAGTTCAGGGAACGTAGTTCTACACCATTTAGATTTATGCCCAAAATTGTTACAATTGTAACAAATGATGTTGTAGTCCATGAAAGGTGTAAATGAATTGAAATTGCTCTTGCAATATACAACTTTATGACCAAATTGATTACATGGAAAACAACCTTTTTGAAATAAATATTAAAACCTATTTGATTGATTTGGAGGTTATGGTTGCATGGTTCTCTCATTATTGTTTTTGTGATGGACCTTGGTGCATGATGATGCCTTGTTTTATTCCTTCTTTATGCTTCCACTTCTCAATACATCCACATAGGTATCAGGCTCTTTTTACTTATTTTATTTGATGCCTCTGTTCCTCTTGAGCTTGATTCCTCCTTTTGTTTCTTTGACCTTCTTAAAAACAAGTCCAATATTTATAGTTGAAGATATCTGTGTTTTGATAATATCATCCAATATTTTTGTGCTTTTCTCAAACCTAATATTTTGATGTAGCTTATCATTATACTTTTCAAATTCCTTCCTCAGAGAGACAACCTCATGTTCCAATTTTTCATATTCCAACTCTTTTGCCTTTAACTACTCAACCATACCTTCTTCAATTCACTTTGCCTATTCAATTTTCATTTTTAAGTCGGTGAGATATTGTGAAAGATTTGCCTTTGTCTACTCATCCTCTTGTAATTGAATATTAAATATTGAGTTTTTCTTTCTAAGCATTTTCAACTCTTCAAGAGCAACAAAAATTTCTTCTTATATGTCAACTATGGCTTCCTCTTCATTTTTTGGATCTCTCTTTTTCTTGGTTTTTGACAACAAGAGCATATTCTTTCTCTTCTATGGCAAAAAATATGATTTCTTCTTTTTAACTATTGGAGAGACTTTCATCACTGTTTCTCGAAGAAATACTTGCTTCTTCAACATAAAAACTCTTTTTGTGTCTTTGAAATATCTTCTTCTCATGCTTGCTTTGACCATGCTTGTTTTTATTTTCATGATAAAATTTTCTTTCTTTTTTGTATTATTTTTCTTCTTCATTGATACTACTTCCAGCTTACGGGAAATTAGATACATAGTGACCTATGTTACCACAATTAAAACATTTTACAGAATGCATACCTTTGTGTTTTCTTGGACCCTTCTTATTTCTTCACACAAAGGTAACTTCTTCTTCACTGCTTGATTCTTGACTTGAATATGGTTCTTTATTCTTTGTCTTCTTTGAAGATTTAAACGTGGTCCCTCATTTGTATGTTTGATCTTTTTTAGTCCTCATCTCATAGGTTGTAAGAATTATGTGTAGCTCATCCATGCTTAAGGTTTTAAGATCCTTCATTTCTTCAATCATTGAGACCTTTGCATCAAACCTCATGGGATGTGATCTTAAGATTTTCTGAACAATCTTAGAGTCTTCAATACTTTTTCCAAGTCCACAAATTGTGTTGACAACATCATCAACTTGAAGGAAATATTTGGTAATATCTTCCTCATATTTCATATTCAATTCTTCGAACTTCCTTCTGTGGATTTAAATTTTTACCATTTTAACCTTGTTTTCTCCTTCATATTTTTTTTGTAACTTATCCCATATTTCTTTTGTTGAGGTGCATTACATTAATTTCATAAAATCTTATTCACATAACCCACTTAATATTTCATCCATAGCCATGGCATTGTTTTCAAATGGTTTCTTACCATTTTGATCTGTGGGAAGAGTTATAGGTGGTGTGAACCCATCCTTAATGGATTTCCATTTATAATAGTCAAGTTTCATCAAATAATTCTGCATCCTCACACTACACAAATCATAGTTAGTTCCATCAAAAATGGAGTCCTATTTGATGAAAAACCTTTTTGGTGAGACATGTGTGTTCCTGTAAGATCTTCCTTCAAGCAGTTAGGCTTTCACAAAGGAACTTGCTATGATACCAATTGAAGAACATAAGATTATACTAAGGGGGGTGAATAGTATAAGATAAAAAATTTCTCTTTTCTTTCCAAAGAAATAACTTCAAATAATATCAATGCAATAATGAAACAATGCACAAATCACCACACACCTGAGGGACATATATTTTACATGGAAACACCCTCTTAGGAGAAAACCACAAAAAAATATTGCTTATATATTTCTTCAATAAATTTTATGGCACCAACCCATAGGAGACACCAATCCCCTAGTATAATTTCATGAGCATCAACCCACAGGAGACACCAATCCCCTATAAAAGTTCATGGGAACCAAACCACAAGAGACACTAATCTCCTTAGAAATTTTATGGGCACCAACCCACAAAAGACATCAATCCCCTCAACAAGTTTGTGGGCACCAACCCATAAGAGACACCAATTCCCTTAGCAAGTTTATGGGCACAAACCCACAAGATACACCAATCCCCTATAAAATTTTGTGGACACCAACACACAAGAGAAACCAATCCCCTCAAAAATTTTGTGGGTACCAACCCATAGGAGACACCAATCCTATTAGCAATTTTGTGGATACCAACCCACAGGAGACACTAATCCTCTTAGAAATTTCATGGGAACAAAACTGTAGGAGACATCAATCCCCTTATTAATTTTATAGAAACCAACCCATAGGAGACACCAAACCCATCAGCAAGTTCATGGGTACCAACCCACAGGAGACACCAATCCCCTATACAAGTTCTACTTCAAAAACTGATTACAAACATTGCTCAATTATATTCTCTAATATGATCACAAATCCTACTCAAATATGCTCCCAAATATGCTCACAAACATTGCTCAAATATGCTCATAAGTTTGCTCCCAAATCTTCTTATAAATCTACTCAAGTCTTCTCAAAAATCTGATTCAAAAATTTTCTCAAGTCTGCTCATCAATCTGATCCAAAACTCTTGTAAATATTGAATTGTAACTATCTTGTGCACCTATCCTTCTTCTTGTAGATAGCTCCAAATCTACCTCAAAAAAATTTTGATCTTTCTTTTGTATGTGCCCTCCAAATATGCCTTAAAAATGATCTTCCTTTTGTATGAGCCTTCCAAATCTGCCTCAACACAACTCCAAATCTGCCTCAAAAATCTAATCAATATCTTCAATTTCTCTTTTTGAAGTAGTCTACCTTATGGCTCCAAATGTAAATCCCTTGATTTGAATTTTGCATAACAAATAAATAAGGTAGAAAATCAACTAATAAGGTTTTATGTCCTTATTATTCCAAACCTTATAAAAGATTCAAAAAAAAATATTTTTCATGAATCACTTTATCTCTTCAAAACAATATAAAGAATATTACTTTATACTAAACCCTTAATTTACATTCAAACTTATATTTTGACTTGATTTCACTAGAATCACTATGCCCACCCTGATGTTGTCAACAATGGATTCTTTCCATTATAATCACACTATTTGTAATGGATCTTTACTATCATGGCTCCTTGACATTGTATTCTGTAGGTGATGGCAAGATACAATAGCACCAGAGACCCTTATCACTATCTTTATCTATCGGGGGCTTTAGAACCAAATCCTAATGAATCCAATGCACTTTCTTCTTCAAAGCACCAACAATAAAAAAATATTGTCATGAATTCTTCGAGGAATGTGGATCCTTGAATAGCTGTAAATACGAAACCACATCAACTCGATGCTTGCACTGTTTACCACTCTTCAAACTATCGATGCTTGAAATAATCTCCTCGTCGTTGCTTCATTACGAATTTTGTGCTTGAGTGCTCATGTATTCCAAATACTTCAATCAAAAATCCCCAACACATCATCAACCTAACGTAGTTCAAGCACTTCATTGTATTGTCTTCTACGTTGTTTTTTGATCTCTTTGCTCACTGTTTCAGCATGTGGGTGCAACTACCTTGTATCTATATGCAATATTTCTTTGTTCTAGTTTGGTTTTCTATCATAATTTTCTCTAGACAACATTACCACGTTGCCTCCACTACAAACCAAAATCTTCAATCTGGCTTCACAAAATATCTCACAATATTTCCAAATGATAATATCTCCAAATTTCTAACTTATCTCTATTGTTGTGTTACTTATCTTATTGTTGAAGTTTGCACATTGGTGTTTGGGAAAAATTATTGAAGAAAATTTTTGGAATGATCTGATGAAGTGCTCAAAATTTTATGCACCACTTTTGTCCCACTCAAGCTCCAGCTATGCTATCCAATGACTCTCCAAGTGTTCATTTGCTATTTTATCTCCTTGCATTCACCATTGGAAAATTCTAGCTATCCCTGTGAAGTATATTCCTCCTAACATGCATGTGGTTGCTATTTATAATACCTCTAAATACTTCTCTATACCATATCATTTTATTTTACTGCTCTCCTATTCTTCTTCACCATCGCTATTTTTGTTAATGGCTATTCCAGCTCCTCCAAACTCGTCGTAAGATCAAATCTCCATAGTGCTCCTTTCACACTCTACCGCAAGCTATCACACTACCTTCCACATCATTCTTTTTACCCTCTATCGCAAGCTATCACATTGTCTTCCACATCACCTTTGTTCTCATGAGCTCTGTTCGTAGATCTCCATTCGTTGCTCTATTCGTGTTGCACTTGTATATCATTGACTTTTTATTCGGCCTTCATCAAAATATCTTTTCAAAATGAACTTTAGCCTTATATTTCTATGAAATCCTTTCATACTTGCTTTTGGTGTCCAATGGTCGGATCTCTTAATATTTAAATATTTTATTAATATATTTAAATATTTTGATTTAAATATATCAAACCTTCATAAAAACATTTTTATTTTAAAACATCACTTTAATATTTAAATATTTAATTTAAATATTAAAGCATACACCACCACTAATATTTTTCCAAGCACACCATGATTTTTCCAGTGACCAAGTCAACCTTTAACATCAATGACAACTCGAATAATTCTAATAAAATTATTCCTGACATGTGATGAGTTTGATGACGACCTCCACTCTGTGCCACGTCTTCATCTGTGATCCTCAATTTTCCCTCGTCTCCCCGATAGCCCGCGTTTGCTTTACCATAAGGTGGTGTGTGTCCTAGCTTTCCACATTGATCTTTATTCATCCACTATTGCTTTGACCCACCTGCATCAATATTTGTTCCTTCGGTGTCTCTTCTGCCCTGTAGGAAATTTTGACATCGAATTTCGACCTCCAACCACGTTACCTTCTATCGTAGCTTTGAGCAATATCTATTTCTATATTTCACTATTGAAGGAGACCTTTACACTATTTTATATTGATGCTCATGTTGCTTGTGGATGATCTCCTACTCTCTTTCTGATGTGGTATCCTTCTATTTCTTCAAATCATTGTAGTATTTGTGACCAATGTGGATTCATAGTTGATGAACACCGATGTCATTTGTCTTCCATATACCACATGAAGGAACTTGTGTGTATTCTAGGATCACTACCACATTCACCAATTCCTCTATTCTTATTTTTTTCAATGAATCCAACATGCACCGAAAAACCCTTAATTCGTTGAATCAAAGCCACCATAATCAATATTCGATCGTAAGCTTTTGAACAAGTCAATTCCATATCTGCTATCAAGGATAATCTCTAAATATAAATCAAAATTTATCCTTTGCTCTTAGCAACAATCCATAATATCTAATTTTGATATTTTCTTAGTCAACAGCTTGCATGCCTCACGTTGAATCTCTATTGTCGTTAATGCTTGATTTTCCATCACTTTGTCTCTGGTGCTACTTATTTTTCTCTATTGTCGTTCCATATTTCTTGTTTTTCTGATCACCTAATCTTCCACAATGGTGCTACTCATATATCCCGAAGATATCCAATCAAAAAATAATCCTTCGAAATGAATTCTAGCCTTATATTAATGTGTAAACTTTTCATACTTGTTTTTTGTGCCCAAAGGTTGGTCCACTTACTTTACAATAATATTTAAATCTTTTATTAAAATATTTAAATCTTTTGATTTAAATATATCAAACCTTTATATTATATTTTTATTTTAAAACATCACTTTAATATTTAAATTTTTAATTTAAATATTAAAGCATACACCTATAATTAAATCACCCTTGAAGATATATCTACCTTGAATAATTCACCCAAGCACACCACAATTTACCAACAACCAAGTCGACCTTTGACATCAATGACAACTCAATAATTCTAACACTTTTTTATTGTATATTAAATATTTGTATGGTTACCTCTATCAAGCCTTTCTGTCAAGGTCAATATCTAATGACCTATATCTTCCTTAATAGACCTATACTATACTTTCAAAATAGGTAACCTCGATCTTATGTTGCTATCGTCAAGGTTTGAGTGACTTGAAACTTTCTTTCACTTATGTCAATGTTAAGGTATGTCTTCAAGACCTGAATCCTCTATCAAGGTAAATTTATTTATGACCCAATACTTCAATATCTTGAAACTTTAATTAATATCTATTGCAACTCTATCTCAACAATATCTTAGGTTGCACATAAGAACTCAAACCTCTAATTTCAAGGTGACTTCAATGTCACTGATGCTTCTATCTCTAATATCAAGGGTTGGCTATGTCCATACAATGATCAACTATATAAAAGTTGATTTACCTTCGAATATAGTTGATTCCTTATCTTCAATGGTTATTCTTCAATCGTGGAAAGACTCTAAATTATTTTTTGTAAGTGGTTAATAAACTATATCGATTTGGATAGAGTCTGGTGGTAGCTCTGATACCACTATTATCTTTTTAAATATTGATACTAACATCAAAATTACAAGATAAATACCACATGATCAAATATAATATAACCACAATATAGTAAGATTAAGATAATGATAAGAATGAAACTTACAGACTTAACAAGAGAGAACACAATCTATAGAATTCTATTATGTAAAGAACTTGTACATTTAAGTTATGGAGCTTTGTGTCCATAATATAGCTTTACAAAATGACCTTTGAATTTCTTATCTTTCCATCTATCTAACATACTCTTGATTTTTTCTTATGACATATATCAAATAATCTAATATAATCCAACATGGAATTATTCCACCTATATGAATTCCACATTAAAGTATGCAATTAGAAAACACAATAAGTTCTTTAATCATATATTTTATAAGCATTCTATTAGATAGTTTACTCGATCCATACATGTTGT
Organism: Wollemia nobilis; assembly: GCA_028583015.1. Classification (NCBI taxonomy): domain Eukaryota; kingdom Viridiplantae; phylum Streptophyta; class Pinopsida; order Araucariales; family Araucariaceae; genus Wollemia; species Wollemia nobilis. The sequence goes on along the minus strand of JAQPPZ010000541.1, from coordinate 24,492,848 downwards.
TTCCATTGCACAACGTACCCCAAATTTGAGGACCCACTTAAATTTTTTGTTGTTTATGGAGTTTTTGGTTTTAATTGTTTATTTTATTTCATGGTGTCATAAAAGGTTAATAAATTCTAAGGGTTTATCATTGTCATGGTCTCCTTGGAAGGGTTTTTGAGAGATAAATTCTTGTCATGTTTTGTCCATTTGGTTTTCAAAAGCTTGTCATAGGAGTGTCCCATGTCCAAATCAAAACATGGGGGAACCTTAGATCCTTATAATTATTCATACATGGTGAATCACACAAGAGTTTGCAATTTAAAAAATAATAATAATGAAAATAAAATAAATATAAAACAAGAAAATAATAAAAACAAATACATACATATATATATAGATATAAATCAAAGTAAAGCCATTATGCATGCCCTAAATTAAAACATCAGCATGTTTTATTTTGTAAAGGTTTAATTTAATTTTATTAATCATTTTATTTTGGAAATTTTAATTTATGTAATTTTTTATGACATGCTATTAAAAAAAGGTGTGGGCACGATTTTTGAGGTGAATATCAACCTGAAACTCGATCAACTAGGGGATGCAGTGCATGAGCGCAGTCAACATGGGATACGATTTCTAAGGATCCACATAGAGCATATTTTGCAAGGTGCTGCCAAGTGGCACGGTCTACCCTGCCACAAAGTTCGAGGTGCCCCCAAAGGGCTTATCGAAGTAAATAGAACTAGTGCATGTTTTTGGTTATAAAATTCACATTGGGCTACCCCTGAACACATGTGGGACTAAGATAACAACAATCCATGGGAAGCAACCATATTTAACGGTTTCATGGAGTGGTTTTGAGGTTGGGCATATCTTAGTATGTGCATAGTCTTTACTTCTTCACCCTCACAGGATGCATCGAACCTTCTCCCAAATACACGATTGTATTGGATGTTATTTTTATCAGAGTATTATGTCATGACCATGTATTGGAAGAGACCCCTATGGGTTCTCTCCATCACTTATTCCAAACAAGAATGTTACAAACATTAACCATGCATGAAAAAAAATTAAAACGAAGATATAACAAAGGATAAATGAAGAATGATAAATCAGATCAACAATATTGCCACTCATGGAGGTTAGATCCCCACCGTAAGGGCAATGTGCGAATACGCAGATGATAAAATATTAATATATATGATAGATCATTATTAAAATAACACTCTAACCTATATATAAATGAAATTAACATAATTGGAAAATATAGCTGACACGGCTTATGTTTGGTATGTTGCATGACTCCCCTCCTCGAAAAGCTTTGTCCTCAAAGCTGGAAATGACTAGAAAATACTTTCAGATTCCCAGGTTGCATCTTCTTCAGGTAAGTCTTGCCACTTGATGAGTAACTCTTGAATGTGACGAGATCTTAGTCTGTGTGATCTGGTTTGTACAACTATTTCTAATTGGAGATATATACGCCCTTCTTCATCAAGCACTAGTAATTCTGACTAAGATTGTACTTTCTGACCAATCACCTTCTTGAGACAAGAGCCATGAAATAATGGATGTTTTTGTGATGGAGGTAACTCTAATTGATATGCCACTTCTCCAATGCAATGTATAATTTTGTAAGGAACGTAAAATCAAGGAGCTTCTAACTAGAATTGATCTTTAATGACAACTATTTGTAGGGCTGAAGACGTAGGAACACCATATCACCGAGATTGAATGCCCTTTCTGAATGATGCATGTCTTGTTGTTGCTTCATGCGATTTTGTTCTTGGACCAAATTATCCTTCAGAATAGTGAGTATTGATTGATGCTACTAAAATCAATCATTTAATTGGGCCACTTTGGAGGATCCTGATACATAATCTGCTATAGTTGGTGGCTTAGTTTCGTATAATGCTTCAAAAGAAGACATCTTACTGGAATAATGGTAAGAAGTGGTGTACCACCATTCTACCAATGATAACCACTGACTCCATTAATATTGTTTATCTTGAACACAACATCTTAGGTAGGTACCTAAATATTTTTTAACTACCTCTTTTTGACCATCTATTTGTGGATGGTATGCAAAATACATTTAATTTGGTACCACTAAGTCGAAACAATTCTCTCCAAAAATTGCTAGTAAATATTGGATCATGATCACTAACAATATTTTTGGCATTCCATGTAATTTAAAAATTGAATCCATAAATACCTTGGCCACTTTGCTTGCTGAAAATGGATGTTGTAAAGCCTAGAAGTGAGCATATTTGGAAAGGCGATCAACTACCACGAAAATTATTGTTTTACCTTCTGACTTAGGAAGACCTTCAATAAAATCCATGGTAATATGTTCCCATCGGAGATCCGAAATAGGTAATGGTTGAAGAAACCCTAGTTATTTTACTATTTCTCCCTTATTGCATTGGCACACTTCACATTCAGCTACCCATTGCTTAACCTCTACTTTTAATCCTTTCCAAAAAAAGGATTTTTTAACCCGCATGTAGGTATTTAGAAACCCTGAATGTCTTGTTGATGGAGAAGCATGTGACTCCTCTAGAATATGTTCTTTGATTGGTGAATTGTGAGGGATGTAAATGTGATTCTTCTTATGTAATATTTGGTCATCATATGTGAAAAGAGGGTATTTAGAGGAACCCATAGATAATTCTTGAATTATTTGAGTTGTTTCACTATTGGACAACCATTCTTCCTGCAACTGAGACACCCACTATGAACATGGTCCTGAAATGGCATTAATAACATTTTCATTTTCATATTTTCTAGATAATTCATCTACTACCACATTTTCTTTACCTTTATTATATTCAATCACAAAATCATATCCCAATAATTTAGTCAACCACTAATTTTATTCAGGATAAAAAAAACTTTGTTCTAGGAAATGCTTGATACTGATGTGATCGATTTTAATAATAAAACGACGATTGATTAAGTAATGCCTCCATTTTTCCACTACATGTAAAATAGCCAACATTTCTTTTTCATAGGTGGATCGACCCATATTTTTCCTTGAAAGTTGTTTACTTTCAAATGCCAAGGGATGACCCTCCTGCATTAGTACTACACCAATACCTGTTCCTGAGGCATCACATTCAATGATAAATGGTTTTTGGAAGTCTGGAGTGGCCAAAATTGGAGTCGTACACATTGCCTCCTTGAGAGCCTCGAAGGCTTTGGTAGCTACTTCTGACCATTGAAAAGCAACCTTTTTGGTGAGAGTCATGATAGGACCTATAATTTTTCCATAGTTACGCTCAAATTTGTAGTAATAGCCCATGAGGCCCAAAAACCATGAAGTTTCTTGATGGTTTTAGGCAAAGGCCAATCCTGTATGGCCTTAATCGTATTGGGATCCACCTTAACACATTTTAGAGATACTATATGACCGAGGTACTCAAATTATTAAACACCAAAGGAGCATTTAGATCGTTTGATAAATAACTTTTCCTTGTGTAGGATATGGAGAACTCTGTCATCAAAGAAAACTAGAACAAATTTACGTAAGAATGGATGAAACACCTGGTTCATGAGACTTTGGAATATATATGGTGCATTAGTGAGACCAAAGGGCATGACCAAGAATTCATAATGACCTTCATGAATTTGAAAGGCTATTTTGGGAATATCCTCATCCCTAGCTCGAATTTGGTGAAACCCTGAGCGTAAGTCCAATTTGGTGAAGAATTTGGCACCATGTAGCTCATCTAGTAAATCATCAATTATAGGAATAGAAAACTTATCTTTTATTATGATTTTATTGAGAGGATGAAAATTTGGACACATACACCAAGAATTATATTTTCGATGAGCTAAGATGACAGGTGAGGAATAAGGACTAGTACTATGACAGATGACACCATGGTCTAATAGTTCTTGGACAATATTCTCAGTTTCTATTTTTTGGGGTTGGGGATATCGATAAGGATGACCATTGGGTGGAAGACTTCTTGGAACAAGATGGATAGCATGGTGATGAGATATTTTGGGGTATAGGCCTTTGGGTTATTGAAAAACTTCCTCATAATGAGCCATAATGTGTTGAAGATCTTCCACTTTGATTTTTTATATATCTAGTTCTAATTTCTCTATGTAATTGATTCGGGCTATGAATTCCCCACCATATTTTCTTAATATATTTTCCATGCTATGTGAAATTACAACTTTTGATGGAGGTGTGGGTAGTCCTTCAAGACGAATAGTCCTCCCATTCAATTGCTATTTGATAAAGTGATGTTTGTGGTTAAAACCCACTGTGGTTTACAATTGTTCCATCCATGCAACACCTAAAATAAATTTTGAATTTCCTAATTCCATAACAAAAAGAGGACCTTTCCAAGTATACATACCCATTTATAATAAAAAAGATGATGTCTTACCTAGACATTGAGAAATTTCTCTGCTTGTAGTTTTGACTTGAAACCAATCTTGATTAGAAGAGAAGACATGCAACCCCAATGTTCCTGCAAGTTTTGCATAAATGAATTTGTGAGTACTTTTGGAATCAATTAATATTGTCACCCTCTATTTTCGAATGAAACCTACCACCTTGATTGTATGGTGAGAGGATAAACCCATGAGAGCATGTACTGAAATAGTCATGGTATCCTCCTCAGCGATAACTTCATTGTATTCGTTTTTGTCCTCAACTTGGAGATCCTTAGGTGCGTCATACTCCTCTAGTTATTATTCTTCCTTGTCAGCATATTCAATCTAAAAAATTTATTATGGTGTACATGCTTGGTATTTTTGACGCTGAGTACGACATTTGTAGAAGTGACGGTCGATCATTTCTATAGAAAGAGTTGTTGTGAAATGGAGGTTGCCCATATGAATCACGTCATGTGGATGGGCCTATGTGCACCTTTGTATTTGCAAAATAAGAAATCCTTATACACTCATCCAACTTGGATGGATTGTGTAGGTCTACTTCAAATTTAATATGTGCTTTTAATCCATTTTGAAAAGCTGCTACTACTATGTCATGTTGTAGGTCTTGTGCATAGTGAAGCATACTGGTGAATTATAAAATATAGTCTCCTACTGATCCTATTTTCTTAAGTGACAACAATCATATTGTGTATGAACCTGTGGGACCTTTGTCGGATCTATGAAGAAAGGCTTTTCTAAAAGTATTCCAATATAATGCATACTGGAGATCCTCACATTTATACCATGTAAACCACTGATAAGCTTCAGTGCCAAATTTTTTTGTTGTAAAAGGGACTTTGTCCCCATCCTAGAACTTGTAGAATTCTAAGATGCCTTCCATTTTTGTAATCCACTCGCGTGGATCCTGGCCTTCAAAGGTAGGCATGTCAACGCATGGATAATTAACTCCAATTGGACCACTTGGTTGGGAGTGAACATTATTTATATATTGTTCCTTGTTACTTCTCTGTCTCTGGTTATTATTTTGATAAGGTCTATGAAAACCTCTTTGTTGCTCCATATTTTCTTTATTACCCCCATCCACAATATTTTGGTGACCATTTTGATTCAGGGACTGACTATTTTGACCACTATGATGTGTATAGTCATCATAGTAGACGTCTATACTCAAATGATAGGAACTAGAAGGATTTGGTTGGGGCGGTTTCCTAGATGCGTTGAAGCTTACAGTCATCATCAAAAGATTTAATATTAAATATTTTAACACCTAATCATTGATAACTAGATGATTACTTTCTACTTGGGTGACGTTTTCATGTGCGTAATCTGGAGAGGAATTGTATGCCATTGGACTGACCACTGGATAACTCGGATTAAAACTAACAATTCCAGAAGGAGAAGGAGAATTTTTTGTACCTTGGCTTTGACAAGCTCTTCTTGTGTTGTTGGAATTTTTTGAGCTTGATAGACGTTATTCAGATCCTTTGATCCAACTTCTTCTCATGCACCTTCCAAAATCTCCTGCTTAGCAGCTTTTAATATTTGATCTCTTGCAAAATGTGGAAAAAATTGTATTCTTCTTCAACTGTCGCTCCAACTGCGATGTGGATTTGAGTTTGGCTTGCCTCCATGATAGCAGATTTTAGTGACTTTTCAACTTTGACAACAAGTTTTTAGCAACTTTTCAATTTTGACACTTTTTGTACAACTTGACAACTTTTCAACTTGGACAACAATTTTTTAGCAACTTTTCAATTTTGACACTTTTTGTACAACTAGATAATTTTGGCAACAACAAATTTTTGAGCAAATTTTCAATTTTGATACTTTTTGTATAACTTGACAATTTTGGCAACTTGGACAAGGGACACAATAGTGAGATCAACACAAATCGAGTGATAACTGGACACAATCTAGGGAAACGAAACGAGATGATGTGACATAATCTAGGTACATGAAACGAGATGACACAAAAAGGAATGCACAACACAACCGATGAACGACAGGATACAACCACGCTCGAGACTAATATTGACCCGCAACAGGACACGCAGACCCCCATTTGACCTTCATAACTACGGACAATGAGGAAGCATTGAATGAGGGACCACTGAATTGAATGAAAACTAGACACAAGGACTAGGGACCACCGAACAACCGGTCTGAATGATAACTAAATTAAAAAACTGATCATACAGATAGGACAACAAGGCGAGGACTGGTGGTTATTCAATAGTGAAGAGACACGACACGGTCGACTAGATGCCAATAAATGGATGTAGGACACATTGGAGCTACCTATGTGACCGAAGTCATATTTGGTTAGGAGCGCCAAATTTGTTTTAAATTCCCTCTTGCCCACTTCACCAATCATGTGGGATAATTGTCCCGAAAGATAAAATAAATAAATAAATAAAAGTGGTACCTTAGGCTTTTTTTTAATAATTTTTATTTTTGCTCATTGATTGGTTGAAAATTGCTTGTAGTGTTGCATGGCTTTGTATCGTCAAAACTCTACGATTTGGCCTACAATTTTTTGAATTTGTGTTGTTTGCATGTGACACGAGGTGGTAATCAGGGTAAATGCTATTTCAAGTGGTGATTTAGTGTGATTCCCCAAATTTTCTTTGTTTTCTTGTGACACGAGGTGATGTTGTTTTGACTGGTTGCCTATGTGTTTAATCTTCTACAATGATGACTTATCCTATGACCCACACAACTCCAATAACGATGTGTTTTAATATCTCATGTTTCTATATACCTCGCACGACATTTACTATGATGAGAAGCAGCCTTTTGAGTCTGCATGGCGTCTAATGTCCCAGACCTTGCTTGGAACATGATGAACCGAATGACAACACTCGTGAAAGGTTGTAGTAACTTACTGTCCTCTCCTCCGAACTTGTTTACTGATATTACTTAGAAGAGACCCCTGTGGGTTCTCTCCGTCACTTATTCCAAACAATAATGTTACAAAAATTAACCATGCATGAACATAAATTCAAACGAATATATAACAAAGGATAAATCAAGAATGATAAATCATATCAAAAATATTGCCACTCAAGGAGGGTAGATCCCCACCGCAAGGGCAATGTGCGAATACGCAGATGATAAAATATTAATATAGATGATACATCATTATTATAAGAACACTCTAACCTATATATAAATGAAATTAATATAATTTGAAAACATAGCCGACACGACTTATGTTTGGTATGTTGCATGTATTTAGTCAGTTGAAATCAATTTTGTGATGTCTAACATCAATTATTTGAACTGTTTGCTGGTGCACAGGACTAGAGTATTGGCATTGATGACCTGGACATGGGGGTAAAAGGTTCCTCACATGTTATTCCTCATATGGGTGTTAGCGGTAGTGTATATATTTCTCATTTTGTGATAGGATAAGTGCAACAAAGTATTAATGGAGTCATTGGGATGGGCATCAAAAGCTAAAAATATGAATTTAGTTAAATGAAAGAAATGAGCGCATCCATAGCTTGATCATAACATGAACTTGATGGAACACTATCCGGAGAGTCAATTTGTATATTTTATCTACCTATTTCAATCAAATGGAGGTAATGCTACTAGGACAGTGATAGTGCTATAAAATAGTAATTGCATTTAATTATCTTTTTGGAATGACTGACATAGAGATGTGTGTAACTTTGGCAAAGTACTAAATTATGGAAACATTTTTATATATCGATAAAATAAGATATAATTATTCTTTGTACAAAACAACTAAAACCAAAGAGATATCTCTTAACGAATTTGAAAGAGGAAGCAAGATTTTGATCAAATCCCTCTCCATTGAGAGCTAACCGTATAAACTGAGCAGTGGTAAAATTGCGACTCCACCTCAAGGAGTAAATTTAAAAAAGAAGTAGTAGGGCCTTTGCAGCAGGTTGCACAAGATACACAATCTGCTAGAAACACAAAGTAAATCCATCTAGCCTCTTCTATTACACCTTGAAGGTCATCATTTATAATAATTTCAAAAGCATCTGGTCCCATTAAATTTTTAATTTCAAAGAGTGTGCATCCTGTGCAGTGTTCTCCTTTTAGTATCATGACATTGATGGGCTAATTTAAATATTGTATGGGTAAAGTATTTTCCATGAGCTAACCCTATTTCAAATAGAGGTACTACTAGATACTATATGGGTAAAAAACTATTTGAGTTGTTTTTCAATTAAAAGTTTGCCATATAACTTGAGTATATCTAAATAAAATTTCTTTTATGTTTCTTGATACTAGGAGATTGCCTTTACTAATAAGATTTGTATCATCCGTAAACTAGAGGTGACTTATCTCAATCTAAGAACTGATTTTCAAACCCCTTAGCCTCCCCTATTGTCTCTCTATTTTTAATAGTCTCCCTAGACCCTCTGTATAAAGGATAAAAAGGTAAGAGAAAAGAGGACCCCCTTGCCTCAACCCCCTTTTTGCTGTGAATATGGGAGAGGGACAACCATTTATCTAAACTAATAATGATGTGGTATATGTACAATATTTTACTCAATTTCTCCACTCATATGCAAAGCCTATTTTTTCTAAAATCCTTTGCAAAAAAAGACCAGTCTACTCTATCATAGGCTTTAGAAAGATCTAATTTAATAAACATACCTAGGTCATTTTTCTTGGACATTGTGTGTATCACTCCTTGTGCCATAACTATTCCATATAGAATTTTTCTACCTCCAGCAAAACCACCTTTCTCATTTTAAATAAAATTTGTTAAAACAATGTTTTAATCTCTATGACATAAGCTTTGTTAATATCTTGTATACTACATTACAGAGTGAAATAAGCCTATAATTATCAATTATCTCACTAGGTGGGCCCTTAGGAATTAAAGTGATAAAATTATGATTGAAGGATTTTAACATTTGCTTACTCTGTTTGATTTCCTTCAATGCCTCCACCACTGCTTTACCCACCATTTTCCAAAAGCTTTGATAAAATTCAATAGGGAATCCATCTGGTCCTAGGGTCTTTCCTGTTTGTATTTTTTGTATGATTTGTGATGTTACTTCCATAGAAATTTTTCCATTAATAATTCATTATGTTTAGGCTTGACTAATTGTGGAATTTCCTCTAGGCATCTTCTCCTGCCAAATTGCATTCAAATTTTCATTTTTGTTAAAAAAGTATGGAAGTATTGATTTATTATAGTTTTCATTTCACTTCGACTAGTTTTTACCTGATTCATCATATTTGTAAGACCTATAATTCTATTTTATTGTCTTCTATAATTTATTGTCTTATGAAATAAATTTATGTTTTGATCCCCCTCCTTTAACCATGTTACTCTGGATCTTTATCTCCAATAGATCTCTTCTTGTTCTTCGAAAGCTTCCTCTCTCCTAATAATTTCTACCTCATGTTGCAATAGATCTTCGGTAATAGTTACTTGTCTATCTATTTAGCAATATTCTCCTTCTAATCCTTGATTTCATTCTTTTGAATTGTAGTGAGTTCCTTCTTGTGTTTACTCCACTCCTTTGGTTGGGTCCTAACATATTTCAATTTTTTTTTAAGTTTGAATTGGGTTGTCCTAAATCTTGGATACCCTAATTCCCACCACTCCTTTATGTGATCCCCAAATCCTCATATTTTAGCCACCATAGCTCAAATTTAAAATTTATTACAACTTTATGATTATCTTCTTTTATGGTAAGGCTTACTGGAAAATGATTTGAAGAAAGAATATCCATGACCCTCAATTGATGCTTGGTATCCTTGTACAGTTCCTCTGCCATGAAGAAATGATCCAAGAAATATTTTACTGTCTATCCTTCCTTTCTTCAATTTGTCCAGGTCATGGAGCTATCCATAGTTGGGATATCTATTAGATTTATTTGACATGTTATTGATGAAAAAAACCTCTTATTTTCCTCCAACACAGATCTGACTCCTTGTTGTTCCTCTATTATAAGCTTTGTATTGAAGTCTCCTCCCACAATCCATTGGTCCTTTGGGTAGTTGTCTCTAAAATTTTGGATGGCTACCCATTGATCCCTCTATGCTCTAACTATTTGCGCTCCATAAAAATTCCACTTTCTCTATTTTGTAATAAGACCATCAACAACCCTCTCGTAGAGCCCTCCCTTATCACTAGGACCATTTGGTGATTCCACATGGTGCTCAATCCACCTAATTTTCCTTGTGTCGATTGAGTAAGGATCTCTCCTTTTTGCCATATCCTTCTATTTTTTTTTGTAAGTTTTCTCCTTGCATTTTGGTTTCTTGTAACAAAACTATATCTAGACTCATATCTATGATAATATTTTTGACTATATTTTGTCTGGGTAAACTGCCTAAAACCCTCATTCCAAGTAATTAATATCATTGAGAATTATGAGAGAACAAATTAGCCATCAATTTTACCTTTCCATTTTGACTCAAATATCTTCCTTGTTCCTCCATATTTTCCTTGTTTGACTTCCTCCCTACAGATTGGTTCGGTGTTTTCTTCTCCACTCGATGAATACCTAAAGTAGGACTGTCTTTGTTCTTATTTCCTTATTTCATCTCTATTTCCTAATTTAAAACTATCCCCTGCTCTATTTTCCCTCCTTTGGTCTTCCTCGTGGGTTGAATATCCTGTTCCATGAGATAGGCTATGTCTAGTTTTGGTCCTTGCTTTTTCCATGATACTAGATTGGAGTATTATTCCTTATCTACTGGTGTGACTTGTTGGGTAGCCTCCTGTAATCCTTCCATTTTAAAAGCCCTTATGTTTCCAAGCTTCCTAGTTGTTTGAATATATCATATCTATTGTTTGTTCTTCCTAATTTTTCTCCTTGTCTCTAGTTACTATGCTGATTTATTTTGTTTTACCTTCTTATTACTTTTTAGAATCCCTCAGAGTCTATTGGAACTTTCCCTTCCTTTTGATTTATCTTTTCTTGAGGATATTGGTCTGCCATATAAATATTTTCTCTTGTCCCCTCTTATTCAAATTGATGATTCTTAATTGTTGGCCACATTCTAGCCAAATATCCATGAGCATGGTACACCCAAAATCTGAATGGAATAGCATCATAATATAGTTGTTGGTACCAAATTAAATCTCCTATTTTTAGGTCTATCTCTATTTGAAGAGGTTTACTAGGATCCATTTCTACACAAACCCTAGCAAACATTGTCGATCCTCCTAAAACTGTTTCTCTTGATCTACCTTGATAATGATCTAGTAAGTTGTATACTGCCTCGAGTACCTCCTATTTCCAAAATTCAAGGGGAAGGGCAAATAATAATACCCATATTGGTACTGCAATATGTTCCACCATCAGATCAAATCACATATTCCATGGTTGCAGGAATAGTCTCATTGACCTATGATGATACAACCCTCCCTCAAATAAATTTTACCGATCTTCCACTGATGTGAACTCTATATAAAAATACCCATTTGGGAGAGTTAGATTTTTTTAGTCTCCTTCTAGATTCCATTGTTTCCTTATCCACGTGTGAAGGAAGTGCACAAACGGTTTGAAACCCACGAATTTACCTATCAGGTTGTGTTTTATCTTATAAACTATATCCTTAGTTGTCTGGTCCTCAACTATTTCCAATACTAGTATTTTCTTTTCTTGTGTTAAACATCCATTTACCCTTATCATTAGAGAATCCTCCTTGTATTGCTTCTCCATGGTGTTTATAATTGTTCTTCCTTGTGTTTGAAAATCATTGAAGCTATCTTGGGTACCACATAGCTTCTCCCAGTATGATATTTATTTTTTTGGAGGATTTGGTATTGAAGTACCTATGTCCCCCATTATTGGTTGTGATCCATACTATTGAAAGATCCTCCAACAATATTTATCCTCTCTGATGGTTTTTTTTGTATAAAATACTCTCTAGGTAACTACCCTAGCCTCTAAAACCCTAGTTTGATTCCTTAAATCCCTTTGAAAAATTCAAATAGGCTTATGTTTTAATCAAAGCATTAGATCATTTTAAATGTATCTTTGGATCCAAAAAATAATAGCCTATATCCCCTACATTGTTTTTAAATATATTTTCACTCAACCTGAAACTTTAGGCAATCCTGCAAGATGAATGGCTAAGTTATTACAGTATGATGTAGAATTTAAAGTAGTGCAGATTGTTAGAGGACAAACACTGGTAAAGTATCTAGCTAAAAAAGAAGGGGAAGATACAAATAACACTATTGTAGTAGATGAACAATAAGAAGCTAGAGTAGTTATTGATTTTAATTGCATGTGGTATGATGATATTTTATTTTATCTTTAGAACTTGTCATTTATCGAAGACATTCCCTAAAAAAAAATAAGTCTATCAAGAAATTGGCCCATAAATACATTCAAGAAGGTAGATTGTATTGGACGCATCCAAATGGTGTATTTTTGCTCTGTTTTTTTTTAAATGAGGTCTCTCAAGTGTTGAAAGAATATCATTCTAGTTTTTGTGGGGGTCGCTTTACTCCAAAAGCTACTGTTCATAAAATCATGAGAGTTGGTTATTATTGGCCTTTTATATTTGAGGATGTTTATCAATTTGTTAGAAGTTATCATAACTATCAGATTTTTGTGGGGAAGAAGAATTTTCCAACCATGCCTCTTAGGCTAGTAATTGTGGAAGCTCTTTTTGCTTAATAGGAAATAGATCTCATAGGTGAGATTAACCCTAATTATTTTTGAGGTCACAGGTGGATCATTATAACAATAGACTATTTTACCAAGTGGGTAGATGTAACACCTCTCAAGAAATCCACTACATAAGTGGTCATCAAGTTTTTAGAAGAGCACATATTGATAAGATTTAGGGTTCCTAGGAATATAATGACTAATAATGGTAGTTATTTCACTTCTTTTGAGATGATTGAATTTTGTGCTAGGTACAACATAGAGATTTCTCATTCTGTGAATTACTATCCTCAAGGGAATGGTTTAGTAGAATCCTCTAACAAGAATTTAATCACAAGAATAAGAAGAGCGTTAAGCAAAAACAAAAGAAATTGGGACAATGAGATAAAGTTTGATTTATGGGCTGATAGAATATCTATCAAAAGAATCACAAGAAAATACCCTTATGATTTAGTTTATGGTGAAAATGCTCTATTACCCTCTCAGGTCGAAAGTCATACTTTATCTTTGCTTCTTTAGGATCATGAAAAACCAAATGTCTTGCAGGGGAGACTTGATCAGATTGTGAAGTTGCAGGAAGATATAAAAGATTCAATAATGAATATAATTAAGAAAGCACATAAAACAACACATTTGTTCAATAAGAAAGCCAAAGGTAAACCTTTTTAGGAAGGATATATAGTGTTGTACTGGGATCCAAAAATGAGAAGCATGGTAAAAATGGAAAGTGGGAACCCAAATGGCTTAGCCACTATCAAATCCTTCATATGGTAGGCCAACATACTTACAAATTACAAAATCTGGATGGCAATAGCCAACATTTGAAATTGTATCATTTTGTACAAAGGGCTTGATAATCCACACACAAAAAAAAGTGTTTCAATTTTGAGGTGGTTAAGAAGTTCTTTTTAGGTGATTAAGGGTATTTTTAAGGTGATTAAGGTGTTCTTATAGGTGATTAGGCAATTTTTTTAGTACTTATGGTTTGTTGGATATTCTAGAGTTTTTAGGTGATATATTGTAAAAGAGTCTTTTTCATCACTTGTCCCAATCGAAGCCTATTTTGGATCCTCAAAATCCAACTTGAATTTACCTCCAGATACAGGATCCTTTGCCAGATCTGTTGAACAACCAAATAACTTCCTTGAAATATGCATCGGTTCCATTCGAGCCAAATTTTCCATATGATGTAAGAAGGGCCCAAATTCCAATCCACCCAAAGGAAGGGGGCCTTGGCCGGAGGTCTGCCCAGACTACTCCAAAACTCCACCAGGGATAGAACATGAAAACATGGATGGTTCCAGGCACTCCACCAATAGTGCCAAATGTCTCTAGCGAAGGAGCATTGAAAAAATAAATGAGAAGAGTCATCCTCATTCTTACTGCAAAGGACACAAAAAGAGGGGCCCTTAAATTCCCTCTTCCTCACATTATCCCAAGTGAGGCATTTATTACGAGCTACCAACCAGAGAAAGAAGTTACATTTTGTTCAGGAAAATTTGTTCCACATCTTTTTCCATCAAGTGACAGGAAGAATCCATACTTTTGCTTATAAAGAACCTGATAACCATAGGCTATCGAGTAGGTTCTCTTAGGATAAGGGTTCTAAGCCAGAATATATTTACCTCTCAATGAAGAACAAGGCCTCCCCATAAGAATAAGAGCAAGCACCTCTCTGTCATTGGCCAGTCTCCCCTAGGGCCATTATTACGGATATTTCCACCTGTACATCTCCATATTTCCAAAAGACTGGATTTTTTTAAAGTCCTCCACACGAGACCAGCCAACTTCCAAGAAAAAAATGCTTAGGGAATGTAACCTAGGATATTGATTCAAGATAGGAGGGTGGCCATCCCAAGAATCCTCCCAAAAAATAGTATTTTATCCTTGATTGCAAATCCAAAACAAACCCTACTTGATTAAATTAGCTCCTCTTTTTAGATTGTCCCAGATAATTGAACCTTTTCCAACCAAGCTGACTCTAGGGATTTTAGCCTCAGAAATACCTCTCAAGTATTTACAAGATAATATTTTAGCCCAAATATGATCTTGAGAGGTACACCATCTCCAATAAAGTTTTGCAGCCAAATCCTGCCCAAAAAGAGTTGTTTGTTGCAACCCAAGGCCTCCCTCTTGCACCGGCCTACATATAGAATCCCACCTAACCAAACTCCATTTAGATTGACCAAGTTTTTTAGACCATAAAAATTGTCTTGACAAATAATCCATGTCCTTGATGAAGTGAGAGGGAGCTATTTGTATAAAACATCTATAAATGGATAAAGCTTGAACAATAGATTTTAAAAGCAACACTCTACCTGCAGTGGATAGCCATCTGAAAGTCTAGTGATTCACCTTCCTTCTAAACTTATAAAGCATAGAATTCTAAGAAGATATAGGTAGAGGGTGGGATGAAATTGGAATAACAAGATAAATGAAGGGGAGAATCCCAAATTGGAATCTTAAAATGCAAGCAATCCTGGCTTGAATAAGAGGAGGGGTATTGAAGAAGAAAATAGAAGACTTATCCTCATTAATCAACTGTCTAGAAGCACCAATATATATGTCAAGATATTGTCTAATATTGCCAACTTACCTGATAGTGGCAACTCCCAACAAAGCAGTATCATCAACAAATTGAAGGTGGGAAAGAGGTGGCAAACTACTATCCCACTTCCACCCCTGAATGAGACCCTACATGACTTGAGACTTGAGCAATATTCCAAACCCTTTCACCATAATGATAAACAAATAAGGAGATAAAGGATCTCCTTTCCTCAATTACCTTGAGGCCTCAAAAAACTTTGAAGGCTCATTATTAACAATAATAGAGAATGAGGAAGAAGAAACATAGCTCATCACCCATATAATCCATTCCTACTCAAATCCAAAAGCAACAAGAACTTTATGAAGAAATGACCATCTGACCCGATCATAGGCTTTGGCCATGTCCAACTTAATGAACATAGTTTTCTCCTTAGAAGTTTCCATCGAGTGAATAGCTTCTATAGCAATAACAACCCCATCCAATATTTTTTGGCCAACAACAAACCCTCCTTGCTCCTCAGAGATGATTTTTCTCAACCATATCTTCAGCCTCTTAACAATATTTTTTGTGATGATCTTATACACAATATTGCAGAGAGCAATAGACCTGAACATATCCAAGGAATTTGTTCCCTATTTTTTGGGTATAAGCACCACAAAGGTAGCATTTAGGGCCCTTAGCATCTATTTGTTCTTTTGGGACTCATGGACCACCTCCAATAGATCAAATTTTATTAAATCCTAAAAATCCTAATAAAACTCAATTGGGAATCCATCTGGGCCTGGGGCTTTTCCTTTTCATCTTGAATACAACATTTTCCAACTCCTCAAGGGAAATTGGACCCATCAAGTGCTCATTCATCTCTCTAGAAACAATCGCTGGAATACAGTTTAGAATAAGCTTTTCATTCTCATCATCTAATAGGGAGTCCTCCTTGAAGAGAGAGGAAAAATACCTCTTAGTCTCTTCTGAAATATCCCTAAAAGAAGAGAGCAGGGCACCCTGAGAATTCACAAGAGAGGTAATCAGGTTACCATTATGGCGAGCCTTAACTGAGTTATAAAATAAGGTTGTGTTCCTATCCCCTTCTTGAATCCAATCTACTCGAGCTTTTTATTTCCAAAAAAATTCTTCCCTCAGTTCCCATTCAACAAGGTCTTTTGTAGCCTCAGATTCCTCAACAAGAAGCTCCTTTGTGAATCCCTGATCTCTAATATTCCTTGAAGCTTCTTCCATCCTCCTAAGAGCTGCTAGCTTAGCCAAGGAAAGGTTCCCAAAATTTAGTCTATTCCATCTCTTCAATTTATGTTTTATAAATTGTAGTTGCTTCATAAAGGAATACATAGCGGTGCCATGAGGAGGTTTGCCAATGGTCCACTAGCATCACATGAAATCATGAACCTTATGATCACAAAGCCACATAAGTTCAAACTTAAAGTAGGGATTATTTTTTAGCCCTAACTCCAAAGCAGAGAGTTTTATAGGCCAACGATCAGATCCCCTATACTCCAGAATCACAGAACTAGCACCCCTGTTATTATCCATCCAATAACTGGATATCAAAAACCTATCCATTCTCTCTGATATGGAAGCTTCCCCACACCTTATATTATGCCAAGTAAATATCCCATTATCTGGATTGATGTCAACCAAGTTTAGGGGCTAAATATGAGCACTGAAGATAGAAGAAAAAGGCTCGAGATGGTCCACCCCACCATGTTTCTCCTCTAGACAAGTGATAGAGTTGAAGTCTCTAGCCAAAATCCATGGGTACAGGGGAGCCAAACTTCTCACAAAGCAAATGTGCTTCCACAAATTCACTTTACCATTGAATCAATAGGAGCATACACATTTGTAAGTAGGATGATTTCACCAGATCCATTATCATGCCTGACCATTGAATTAGACCATCTGCTAGAAATCCAAGTAAGAGGGGATATCTTAACCGGATCTCATAAACAAGCGATGCCACCAAAGATATCCACATGCACCAATACACTAACATTGCCCCATTCTCCACAACTTGGGAGCCATATTGAACATACTGTCAATAGCCAATTTAGTCTCCTGAATAAACACCACATCCGAAGAATGCACACGAACCAAATCACGAATAAATTTTTGTCTGGGATGCTATTCAACCCCTTTACATTCCATGAGAGGATAATAATTTTTGGGGGTTATAAAAATGGGAGTCCAATGTTCTCACAAAAAATGACTCCACCAAAGTCTCCCCATTAACTTAATTTTATTATGGTCCTTCTTCCAACCCACCTTCATATTTTTATCCAAAAAAAAAAATTAATTATTTTTTGCTGCAATCCCAATACCGTAGGAGTTTTGTAGTCCAAGAATGACTGAATCAGTGCTTGAGTAGGAGAGGGCATAACTAAATCTATACCACTTTCCAAAATAGTTTTCCTTATAGGGCTAGACCCAACCATGTCCCCTATACTCAGATCCAAAGCCCTTTGTTCTTCATTTAAACCCCCTAGATATGATTCCTTAAGTTCCCCCTTAAGAAGAGACATCTTATTTGGCCTTATTATATTTGCATCAGATAGCGACGTTTCAGGTATCTCCATGCACTGATCAAGATCATCTAATATTTCAAAACAATTGAGTAGAGCATCTGGCTGGCTATCCTTAAGGTCTTTGTTTGCCCTGCATCCTCTATTTTCGGATTTTACCGAAACAAAACCTTCCTTATCCTATTACCCTTCCTTTATCGAGGCTTTTCCTTTATCCAAAATTTTTCCAGACCAAGAGGGCCCAAGATTTGAAGCCATAGGCGAGACAAACTTAGGGTATTTTCTTTGCAGGTGGCCATATTCATGGTAAATACGGCAACAAAATGGAAGAGCTTCATAGTCAAGTTTTTGAACCCATGTAGTTGATCCAAATTGTATTTTAATAGAATATGGAATAGGATTATTTAAGTCAATTTCAACACAAATACGAGTAATAGAGATTACCTTTTTATCCATTGTCTATTGTGACGGTCCAACCGACTTCCCAAGTAGAAGGGTAATCTTATGCAAGATATTAGTTCTCCAAAATTCTAATGAGAGCCATGGAAGCCGCACCCATACTGGAACCCACAACGGTCGCTCCTCTAATGGGTTGAAACCCACATGCTAGGGTTTAAGAAAGAGTCCCACTTGGTTATAGGAATAAGAACACCCTTCAAATGCTTTGTTACGATCTGCAATACAAGAGAAAATCACCATAAAATAGTTATTCACACTCAACATCACCTCCACATTGCCTTTAGGATTCCAAGTCTTCTTGACCCAAGCCTCCAAAAAGGGGAGAGAAATTCGGATGCCCAAAAAATTTCCAATAAGGGCATGTTTGGTTAGATACTCCACATCTTACGCCACTGAGTCTGGTTGAACCATTAGAACTGGCCTAGCTTCACATCGTTTCAAACATCCATTGTTCTTTAACAAGAGGTTCCTGACATGCACTGGAAAATCTTGTTCCTTCTAATCATTTTCTATTGAAAAATATCATGAGCATGCACTCTCTGTGCCAGACCCAATGCCATCACGACATTCCTCCAATTTTTCAAACCTCCTCCAGAAGTTGCTGCCATCCCCACAGAGCATTTTTTCTTCATCAAACCCTAGCAAAGTAGTTTTTCCTCCAAACTTCCTTTCCTTTTATCAAAAAAAATTAAAAAATTAAAAATTAAAAATTAAAAAAATAATATAATAATAATGTTATTATTATTATTTTGGATTTGATTATTGTGAGAAACCCCTTATGACCTACATACAGGGCTGAGCAGTCTCCTCCCAACCATGACCCTCTTAAAGTTGAGAGCTATACTTATCAATAGGAAATTTAACACAAAGCCACCACACACCCACCCCTCACACACTCGCCCACGCCACAGTTTGAACCTTGGACCTCCCGAAGAAGAGCAAAAGCCCAAACCATTGTGTTGCACCCTCAGGTGCATGTTATTATTATTATTAGTTTTATTATTATTAAAAAAATTGAAATGAAAGTTATAATCGACAAAGGATAAAGTGGCTGAAGATTAATTTTTTGAAGTCGCTTTTGGCCAATTTCAAAATAAGATGTAACAGGTGAATATGGAGGTAATGTTTGATACCACTACCTAGGAAGAGCCACTACAAATGCAATCAATATTGTGGATAAAGTATGGAGGTAGTTGTAGTTTCAATTGTAGTTTTTATGGGTCACCACCTAATTTTAATAAATGACAGTTGCAGTTATGAACCATCATTGGAACAGCTGTAGTTTTTGTAATTATAGACCATCATCAAGCTTTGAATGAGAACCAATTTGTAGGCTATATGAGGAAATTGTTGTAGCAGTAAAGAGGATCAAGTTTTTGCATAATAAAATTCTATAAGAGGTATACTCGAGTGCTAGTCCTTGTTAGTTGTATTTTATTTTGTGTGTCTTGTCTAGTCACCCCCTTTTCTTCTCTATTATTATGCATGTTTTTGCTGAGATGTCTAGTTTACTTAGATCATTTCTAGTGACTGAGGCTAGAAGCTAGAAAAATCTTTGTTACATCATTTGAACAAATAATTGCAGTTCTCTATTGTATAATTTGAAAGGAGAAATTGTTTATGCTTTCTTAGTGAGATTTGGTTATTCTGATCGAAATCTATTGAAATGATCTGTTGATTAATACTATCCTGCTTCCACATTTCAACTTGTTTATGTGCAATTTTATGTGTTATCATATTTACATGTTACATCATTTGAATTTTTAGATGGTGTCTTCTTTCACTAGCCTTTTCAATCATTTTTGTTACATTATTTAAATGGATGTGGTTGGCCCAGTTCTATTTTCTCCCCCTTCTCTTTTCACCATATTTTAAGTCTGGCTATAATTACCCAATGGATAAGGTATCAATCTACTGATTGAAGCATTAGATGGGAGTTACTTCAAAACTTGGTCAACTTTTATGGTGTAGTTATGTTTTATTTTTGCAAATCTAGTTGAGCATGAGCATATAAGAAATATTGTAGGCTCACCTCCAGGGTTTCTTTACCTTACTCAATTTGTCTAGAGTCTTCTAATAATATTTTTTGAGTTAAAGAGGTGGATCCACCAGAGTCCACAGTGTTGATTATGAATCAATGATTTTCTTATGGCGTGACAACCCAAATTCTTAAAGATACATAAAATCACCACAAGTATATTTAGGTATAGGATTAGGTATAGTTTTCTTGGTCTTCCTAATTTTAGAATATATGACAAAATATTATGGATACCTACATAAAAATTAATAAACTATTCTCATTTTTTGTATCTAAATTCTTTCTAGTCAAAAGAAGTAGAAAAGAAGGAGAAGCAAGTGAACCTGACCTATTGAGTTATGAATATGTCAGCTATTCTGATATTAAAATTTGAGGGAGGTTTTGAAAGGGAACCTTCAATTCCATTGAATTATCAATAATTTATCAAAGAATTGAATATTTGGTTGTTGATTGATGCTTTGTCAAATGAATCGTTATGATATCTTTTTCCTAGAAATATAAGGATATAAAAGTCTAAATTATAGACATGTTTCTGGTCAAAAATATAGTGAAGTTGTATTTCCCATCCTTTCACCAAATCCTGCTTCTAATAAAGAAGCTCACTTTCTGAAATATCCCATATATGTGGGTGGTAATAGAGGAAGAGGACAAATTTATCCTGATGGGAGCAAGAGCAACAATACGGTCTATAACGCTTCAGCAACAGGTAGAGTAAGTAAAATTTGATGTAAAGAAAAGAGTGAATATGGATTAACTATTGGTAATTCATCAAATGATCGACAAGTGGTTGGCATTGTATCTCCAAGATCGAAACTTCTTGTTTCATAAGGTAAATCCATATATTCAAGTTGTAATGTTTTGAAGGTAAAAAATTATATTAATGAGATCAAGAATTTCAAATTATGGATTTTTATTAGTAGTTTGGCTAAAGGAGAGGACCTCAAACAAATAGAGAATGAGTTTCAAAAGATTATTTAAGAGTTCTCATTGCCTATTTTTACATAGAAGGATGAGTTGGTTTGGAAACTATCTAAATATGGTGAATTTATGGTCAAGTTAAGATATAAGGATTAGAGCAATCAAAAATTTCTTGCTCCAATGATTTTTTTTTTAGGAATGTTTGGTCATCAAAGATCCTTATTAAAGCCTCAACATTCCTTTAGTTAGCAATAAAAAACAAAATTCTTATAAGTGATAATCTACAAGGAAAAAAAACTTTTTAGGTGTGCTTATCCTTTTATAACTTCTCTTGTAAATTTTGATAAGTATTTATTATTTCTTTTAAATCGAAGCTCATAACTACGTTATGTTTCTTAGTGTTTTGTTAAACTTATTATATTCTTAAATAAAATAATAGAACCTCTTAAATTTCACTGCATTTATTCAAAATATACCACATAAAACTTGATATTTTAGAATTGACTATAAGATATTGTTAAACTTTAACATAAATAAAAATATATTTTTATAATTAATTTTTTTTTGTTGACAATACAAATATTATATATATATATATATATATATATATATATATATATTTATTTATAAAATAATATAAAATAAAATTTATATTATAAATATATAAACATAATACATATTCAATATAAAAAATCCGATGGTGAATACATATTCCAAATAAATTTTACTAGTATTTTTAACTATGAAATGTTCATTCTAACACTATTTATAAGAATTTTCTTAATTATATCCTATAACGTAGGTCAACAAGAAGTACATGAATACTCGACATTACTATAAAATAAAATATAGATCTTAAAATAAGATCCTCGTACGCAAACATACATTATATTGTAATGGCATGTAGAGACAGCTGCCTCCCATCCACCATAAACGGTATTTGTAGAAACATAGACGCAATAATTTATAAGGTTTGAACCTCTGAGAATCTAAATTCAACTGCATCTAAATCTCTATCCTAGCATCTTTGCTTCTAGCAGCAGCTGTCATCTGTTCAAGCGCTTCAACGAAATCGAAACAAAGTTGTTTCGGATCAGGTATCACCTCCTCTGCTGATAGCACCGCCAATGTCACTTTCTCCATATAGCTCACTAAATATATTATTAATGCCTTAACAAATTTCCAGTAAAAACAGTGTTTTCATTTGTTAGATGCCAAGGAATTGAATGGATATGGCCTTTAAAAGCTCAACAAACTTAAAAGTAATGTAAATTACGAAACGTTGAGAGAAATCTTAAGGGAAAAGATTTACCTGAGGCTGCCCGATGGTCATAGCAGCAATGTAGGTGATAGGTACACCACAAAACTCTATCTCCTCCTCCGGTCCCATAGAGTTGGAGAAAGTTAAAGTCGTGTTAGCCATCTCCCTGTATAAGAAGTTTTTTATCACCTGCTACCATTAGCATCACTTCTCAGAGTTGCATTTGATACCAGATTAAGAAATATTTAAAAAAACGTTAGATTTACGGCCCCAAGAAAGAAGACAAAAATACTAACGCTGAGTACTGAAAGATAAAAGAGTTATTTAGTTGCCAGAAATAGAGTTTATGTGTCATAATTTGTGGTATAGTCTCTATTGTTAATACAATAACGAAGTATTTCGATCGATAATTGATGTGCGTACCTGCATAGGAAGCAATCTGCCCATAAAACGAAGTACGTGAGCTTCCAGAGATAATTTCTTTCTATTACAAATGGCAATGGCAGCTCGAACATAGTCAAGAGACTCTTCGTATTTGACCATAGGAACAGGAATCAAAAAGTTACCCAGTTCATTGCCCCACCTACACGGCCCCTTTTCATTTTTCATGTCCTCCAATTTCTTGAAAGGGGAGATAATGTTAAAAAAAAACCTGAGTTATCTAAACGGCAAAACACCCTAGTTTACTTAATCAAATTATATGTATACACAGCGGGAGATATCCAACTTACTGGGATGCCTTTTGTTGCCCTCATATTCACAGGAGTCAGGAAGCGAACAAGTAGATCCGATGGCATCGCTTCTCCGCGGCTTTCTGCCCAAAACATAGAGCATGCATGTACAAGTTCGATGTGGAATTTAACAAATTAAAAAAAATTGAAACAAGACAAGTCCAAAATGGTTTAAATGCTGCATAAATGTGGACAACAAACCATATATTCGGTGTAAATATCGAACCAAGCCCGCAGATACGGTGGCTAAAATAACATCATTGACAGTCTGCATCATTCCACGACATGGTACTTGTTAGAAGCTCTAGATCGTCCAAACCATTAATTGCAAATCATAGTTTTTGAAGATTGCAAATCTTAAATCCTAGTTTTCCTATAAGTTTTGAAATTTTTTTCTTGGACATCTTGGATATGCTTATACAAAAGCTATGGCCACCAATTTCAACTTATACTCAGTTAAAGGAATAAACATAAATTATGTTATGGTTCTAGATTGGCTAGATAAATTATCTGACGACTACTACTTCCATAAATGGAGTTCACACTTTTAACAAATAAATAATTTTTAAACACTGTTTATCCATAAGCAACATACTTGATCATTCATCCTATCTGATTGGTTAGTCAAAGAACTTTCACATTAAAATAAATAGGACAATCCTTCTTAAACAGTGCGTCTTATAATATACCCCCTTCACGACATTCTTGACGGTTTTGACGTCGTTCAGACTGAGACTGACGAGTGCCAGACGCTTCGGCTTCAACTCTACTCCAGGGGACCCCTTTATGGGAGTTCTGCTGTCCTTTCGAAACTTTACTAATGTGACCATGTGATCCATGAAGTATACAAACGTGTAGAAGATGACCAGTATAAACATGCGGAGAGCATAAAATATGGACGCGATGCCCATACTTGGTTCAGATGTTCTCGCCGCTGAGCGGGGGAACGAGGGCAACGAATCGTGATCACTGGTCTTGCGCGAGCAAGCGAAGAAGAGGGACATGATCGAGACCCCATCTCCCACAGAGTGGTGGACCCTGAATATTATTGTGGCTGCCGCATCTGTGGAGTCCACATTTAGAACATGAAGTTGCCATAGTGGAAGCGATGGATCCAGCGGAGCAGCGGTAG
Organism: Wollemia nobilis; assembly: GCA_028583015.1. Lineage (NCBI taxonomy): Eukaryota > Viridiplantae > Streptophyta > Pinopsida > Araucariales > Araucariaceae > Wollemia > Wollemia nobilis. The sequence continues at coordinate 24,468,208 of JAQPPZ010000541.1, read as the reverse complement.
CCAATTTGGCGGCGTAATCGTCCACGAAATCCGGAGAGTAATTAGCAGCGGGATCGAGCGCTGGGACGATGATATGATCATCTGCATTCGTTTTTGTTGGCACCCACCTCAGCTTTCCGTGACGGTCTTCCCTCTGGAATGAATTTCATCAAAAAAAAAAACAAATCAGCAAATACAAGAAGATTTACAATAGAAAATCAGCAAATACAAGAAGATTTACAATAGAGTGAAGAATAAAGACATAAAGTTACCAGGACACTGCGTAACCGCTTGTGGGAGACCATGAGATAATTTTCAACATTTCTTTTGAGCTGTAGAATGTTTATTTTTTCCTTGCAGCCAAACATGCAGATAATATACAGACTGCACAAAGGTTGAATGAAGATACGCCCGAGTGGAGATACAGGCTCGCATTCGTCCTCACGATCTGTATCCTCCATCTTAGCGATCTTTATCTTCTTCAACGCCCGAGATTTGGCAGCTACAGCTAAATCTTCCATTTTCTAGGTAATTTTGCAGATCCCCTGGCTTGAACATTTGGTATAAATGCCTAATCGAATCCTACCAGGCATTGAAGTTGTGAAAGGTGGGTCGTTGAGTTTTTTTATTATTAGCCAACCCGTTGGGAGCGTTAATTGCGAAGATCAAAATTTTTATGTATGAATTGACGTCTTCTGTATATGATAACCATATACTTCTAATCCCAAGCTGTCGGGGTACAACAAAATTTTTAAGTATGAATTGACGGCCGTCGGGGTACAACAAAATTTGTTCTTTCCCCAACGGCTTTGGATTAGAAGTAGTTTTTGCTCCACACACGTCAATTTATAATTAATTTTTAACTTTTTCCCAATTAATCCTGCCAACGGCTTTGAATGAGAAGTAGTGTTAATCCACATTTGAGTTTTATCAGATGCAGAAGACGTCAATTTTATTAATATCATATAGCAAAATATACTTCAAAATTTAATTCTTCTTGAGTAATGCTTCCAACGCGTTCCCTCGCTCATAATAAAAAAATCTCACTCTATTATTTATTCTTTCTATTTTCCCGCCACAAATCCAACTGAGTTTTGCTCCAACTAACTCTATTATTTATTCTTTCTATTTTCCCGCCACAAATCCAACTGAGTTTTGCTCCAACTAATTTTTTTTTAAAGTCACATGTAAGATGTTTAAATTGTTTATATTTTTGAAAAAAATGAAAAATATGTTATATTTATAGAAGCTGTATTACAAGGTAAAATGAACTGGATAGGCATCAAGGGAGAAAGAAAATCCTCCTCCAATCCCTCCTAGCTCAAAAATTACCCATAAAACATTACCTTACATAATGCAGATATCCAAACCCTCAGCACTACCATAGCTGAATTCCAGTTTATCCAATTTATCTGAATTCCGTAAACTATCCATTTATCTTCATGTTGTGTTGCTCTGTGGCCTAACTGTGATAGATTCATTAGACTCACTGTCTACTCTTCTTGTTCTACTATCTGCTTGTATCACCTCCTACATCCCTTGGATTCTTTGGCACAAGCTTATCTTATTTTCCATCTGAGAGTCCACATATTGCCCTTTCTCCAGATCTTTTCCCCATTTTGCTAAATAGTCTGCCACCCTATTTCCCTCTCGCTTTATATGTGTAATAAAAACATCTTGAAAAACTTGCCAGATCTTCTGGATCTGCTTCCACCTTCCTTCTCTCTCCAATTCCTAGCACTTGAAAGGGCCTTATCGGATCTAATATTCCAGCCCATACCCGAGAGTCTGTCTCTATCCACAACTTATGTAATTGTAGATTTGCAGCTATCATCGATGTTGACAAGATCGCCTGTCCTTCCGCTTCATTATTTGTTGCCTCCCCCATGCCTTCTGCTCTCCAATACACCTGTTCTCCTTTCCAATTTCGCATGATAATACCAAAACCAGCTTTCCCAGGATTTTTAGTACAAGCCCCATCCGTGTTTGCCTTCACCCACTCTTTAGGAGGTGGCCTCCACTCTATGTTATTCAAGGGGATATCACCTGTGTACCCATCCTTAAGTTGTTTCTCTGTTACAGTTATTCCAAGGCTCCGTAGGATAATCACTTCCTCCATTTTTATATTTGTTTCCTCCTGTAATCTGATAAATAGTGTTTCTGTTACCTTGCTCATAATACTCTCCCATACTTGCTCCCTTGTTCTGTGCTCCGATCTAAATATGCGTGGATTTCGTTCTAGCCATAATCGCCACCATATGAAGCTAGGTCCTAGTTTCCATGCAATTTTCATTGTTTTAGTCTTAAAGTTGCACTGTTTCCATTTCTCATAAAATCTTTCCTGGCTCTCAAAAACTTCCCAATGTTGTCTCATTTGTCTCCACCAATTGATCCATATGTCTTTAGCAAAATAACACCCAAAAAAGATGTGATTCAAGGTCTCCTCTGCCTTTCCACACAAAACACATTTAGAGGGCCCAAAGAAACCTCTTTTTATCAAATTATCAAAAGTCAAGCACTTTTTGTGGTTAATCAACCAAGAGAAAATGTTAATTTTTGGCCATCCTTCCTTTTGCCAGACAAATGTCCATGGAAAGGGTGATGGGGTAATCTTGTATCCACAAACTACCTTGTATCCCTCCTTTGCCTTATAAATTCCCAACTTACTTCCTCCCCATCCAAGTATATCCCTCTTAGAACCATTCTGAATTGGGTGTCTTTGAAGATATCTCCACGAGTTTTTCCATTAGTTCCTCTGTACCCCTCATTGGCCATTCTTGGGGATGTTTCCACTTGTAATAAATCTGGCACATGTTGATTCCATGATTTCATATAGTAAGAGGCTTTCCACCACCCTACTTTTTGGAGCTCTGATTTCCAGCTCTCCATCTCTGGGAATGTCTGAATAATTGGTTGTGATTGATTCCATGAATTCTCCCAAAATAAAGCATCCTTTCCATCCCCTAACTGCCAATATAGGTATGGCTTTATTAACTCTTGGCCTACTAACATTGTCCTCCATATGGTAGATCCCTCTCCTTCCACTTTGTATCTTGGAATGTTTTTCTCATCCACTCCTGGGTAATATTTAGCTTGTAAGAGTCTACTCCATAAACCCCCGATAGTTGTAATCCATCTCCAATATAGCTTCCCAGCTAGTACCTTGCTGCTCTAAAATGCTGATCTTATCCCCAATCCTCCTTGTTTTTTTGGTTGGCATATCTTCTCCCAACCCACTAGTGTTATTTTTTGTTCTTCCCTTGCACCTGACCACAAAAACTTTCTTGTGTGTTTGTCAATATCTTTTAGAATTCTCTTTGGAGCCTGAAGTACCAAAAATTTATAAACTGGAAGAGCTTGTAGCACAACTTTAATCATTGTCAGCCTTCCTCCTAAGCTTAGCCATTTATGAGTCCAGTTGCTCAGCTTATCTTGAAGTCTATCCATCAACCCTTTCCACTCTTTACTTTTTGTTTTCTTTGCAGATAAAGGTACTCCTAAATACTGTATGGGTAAAGGAGTTTCCATGAATTTCAACAATTGTATAATTTTATCTCTCACCATCTTCATTGTATTAAAAAAAACAATTTGAGATTTTTTTTCATTAAAAGTTTGCCCAGTAGCTTGAGTATACCCATCTAAAACTTCTTTTATGTTTCTTGCTACTATGAGATTGGCTTGACTAATAAGAGCGATATCATCCACAAACTGGAGGTGATTTATCTCAATTTGAGAACTTATTTTCAAGCCCTTTAACCTCCCCTCTTGTCTCCATTTTTTTAACAGTCTCCCGAGACCCTCTGCATAAAGGATAAAAAGGTAAGGGGAGAGAGGGTCCCCTTATCTCAGCCCCCTTCCTGCTGTGAACATGGGAGAGGGACTGCCATTTACCAGAACTGAGAATGATGTAGTTTGTGTACAGGCTCTTACCCAATCTCTCCACCCCTCTGCAAAGCCCATTTTTTCTAAAATATTTTGCATAAAGGACCAATCTACTCTGTCATAGGCTTTAGAAAGATCTAATTTAATAAAAATACCGGGTCCTTTTGTTTTGACATTGTGTGTATCACCTCCTGGGCCACTACTATTCCATCTAGAATTTGTCTGCCTTCAACAAAACCACCTTGCTCACTTGAAATCAGATTTGGTAAAAACTGTTTCAACCTTTCTGCCATAAGCTTTGTTAATATCTTGTATACTACATTACATAGTGAAATAGGCCTATAATTATCAATTATCTCACTAGATGGGCCCTTAGGAACCAAAGTGATAAAAGTATGATTCAAGGCTTTTAACATTTGCTTACCCTGTCTGATTTCCTCCAGTGCCTCCACCACTGCTTGGCCCACAATTTCCCAAATTTTTTGATAAAATTCAATGGGGAATCCGTCTGGTCCTGGAGTCTTTCCTGTTTGCATTTTTTGTATGATCTATGAGGTTTCTTCCAAAGAAATTTCCTCCATTAATAATTTATTGTGTTCAGGTTTGACTAATTGTGGAATTGCCTCTAGTATCTTCTCCTGCCATATTGCATTCAAATTTTCATTACTGCTAAAAAGTGTATGGAAGTACTGATTTGCTATACTTTTCATTTCACTTCCACTGGTTTTAACCTGACCCATCATATCTGTAAGACCCATAATTCTATTTTGTTGTCTCCTGGCTGTTGCTGTCTTATGGAAGAAAGCTGTATTTTGGTCCCCCTCCTTTAACCATGTGATTCTGGCTCTTTGCCTCCAATAGATTTCTTCTTGTTCCTCCAAAGCTTCCTCTTTTCTAATAATTTATGCCTCACGTTGTAACAGTTCTTCTGTGATAGTTCCTTGTCTTATCTCTTGAGCAATCTTCTCCTTTTGATCCTTGATTTCATTCTTTTGGATTCTAGTTATTTCCTTCTTCTGTTTACTCCACTCCTTTAGTTGGGTCCTTACATATTTTAGTTGTTTGTGGAGTTTGAATTGGGCTGTCCCAAATCTTGGTTTCCCTGATTTCCACCATTCCTTTATACGGTCCCCTAGCTCCTCATCTTTCAGCCACCATAGCTCAAATTTAAAAGTTCCCACAACTTTATGATTATCTTCTTCTATGGTTAAGCTTACTGGAAAATGATCTAAAGAAAGCCTATCCATGACCCTTGCTTGATGCTTGGTATGCAAATATAATTCCTCCCCCATGAAGAAACGATCCAAGCAAGATTTGACCATCTCACCTTCCTTTCTTCTGTTAGTCCAAGTCATGGAGCTATCCACAGTTGGGATATCTATTAGATTCATTTGACATGTTATTGTTGAAAAAAACCTGTCCTTTTCCTCAAGCATGGCTCTGCCTCCTTGTTGTTCCTCTATTCTAAGCTTTGCATTGAAGTCTCCTCCCACAATCCATTGGTCCTCCGGGTAGTTTTCTCTGAAAGTCTGGATGGCTACCCATTGATCCCTCTGTAATCTAACTGTTTGTGCTCCATAAAAATTCACTATAGTCCAAATTTTTCTAGTTTCCCTATTTTGTAACCGGACCATCAACACCCCTCTAGTAGAGGCCCCCCCTATCTCTAGGAACAGTTGGTGATTCCACATAGTGGCCAGTCCACCTGATTTCCCTTGTGACGATTGAGTAAGGATCTCTCCTTTTTGCCATATCCTCCTATTTATTTTTTGTAAGTCTTCTCCTTGCATTTTGGTTTCCTGTAACAAAATTATATCTGGACTCATATCTATGATAATATTTTTGACTGCCTTTTGTCTGGGGCGACTGCCTAAACCCCTCACATTCCAAGTGATTAATATCATTGAGAATTAGGAGAGAAAAAATCAGCCATCGATTTTACCTTTCCGTTCTGGCTCAAATCTCTTCCCTGTTCCTCCATCTTTTCCTTGTTTGACTTCCTCCTGCAGATTGGTTTGGTTTTTGTTTCTTCTCCACTTGATGAATTCCTAGAGTAGGGCTTTCTTTGTTCTTATTTCCTTCTTTCATCTCTATTTCCTGTGTCAAAAACATCCTCTGCTCTATTTCCCCTCCTATGGTCTCTCTTGTGGGTTGAATCTCCTCTTCCATGAGAGAGGTTGTGTCTGGTCTTGCTCCTTGCTTGTTCCCTAACACTAGATTGGAATATTGTTCCTGATCAACTGTTGTGACTTGCTTAGTATCCTCCTCTAACCCTTCCATTTGAAAATCTCCTTCGGTTTCCAAGTTTCCCAGTTGTTTGAATATCTCATATCTATTGGTTGTTCTTACAACTCTTTCTCCTTGTCTCTGGTTACTGTGCTGATTTTTTTTGTTTGGACTTCTCATTAATTTTTGAAAACCCTCAGAATCTATTAGGCCTTTCCCTTCCTTTTGATTTCCCTTTTGTTGAAGAGATTGACCTGCCATGTTAAAATTTTCTTTTGTCCCCTCTTGTTCGGATTGATGATCCTTAACTGTTGGGCACATTCTAGCAAGATGTCCAGGAGCGTGGCACACCCGACATCTGAATGGAATAGCCTCATAATCCAGTTGTTGGCGCCAAACAAAATCCCCTATTTTTAGGTCTATCTCTTTTGGAAGAGGTTTGCTTGAGGTCCATTTCTACACAAACCCTAGCAAACATTGCCGATCCTCCTAAAACTGTTTCTCTTGATCTACCTTGATAATGCCCTAATAAGTTGCCTATTGCCTCAAGTATCTCCTCTTTCCAAAATTCAAGGGGAAGGGCAAATAATCTTACCCATATTGGTACTACTGTCGGTTCCACCCTCGGGTCAAATCCCATCTTCCATGGCTGCAAGAATAGTCCCGCTGGTCCATGATGATATGGTCCTCCCTCAAATACTTTTTGTCGATCTGCCACCGATGTGAACTCCACGAGAAAAATACCCATTTGCGAGAGTTAGAATTTCGTATTCTCCTTCTAGATGCCATTGTTTCCTTATCCATGTGTGGAGGAAGTGCACAGATGGTTTGAAACCCACAAATTTACCTATCAGGTTGTGTTTTGACTTATAAACAATATCCTCAACTACCCAGTCCTCAGCTATTTCCAACATCGGTATTTATTTTGCTTGTGGTAGACATCCATTCACCCTCCCAAGCAGAGAATCCTCCTTTTGTCGCTTCCCCATGGTGTTTATGATTTTCTTTGCTTGTGTTTGACAGTCATTGAAACTATCTTGGGTTCCACATAGCTTATCCCGAAATGAAATTCCTTCGTTTGGAGGATTTGGTACCGAAGTACCTATGTCCCCCATTCTTGGCCGTGATCCTTACTATTGACAACCCTCTACCTTAGCTTCTGAAACCCTAGTTTGATTCCTTTAAATTGTTCATATTAATATATAAATTAATTTTAATATAATTTAAATAAATATTTTAAATATAAATAATTAAAGTTCAATTTTTTTTAAATATCTTAAAATTTAATTAAAAACAAAGGTTAGGTTAGAAAATTTATAACTAAACTTTTAAATTATTTTAAATTAAATAAATTAACATAAAACATTCTTTTGTTTAATATATTTTCTTTATTATTTAATTTTATAAAATATAATAATTATTATTAAATATTAAAAAATAATATAATAAACATATATATATATTATAATTTTGGCAGATTATAAATAATACGGATAGGACATAAAAAATACATAACATTAAGTTAATATATTTTTTTGATTTTATGACATAATTAACTAATTTTTAATAATGTTGAAAATTTTAAATTTTTTTTGCATTCATTGATTTATTTATTCTTCTTATAACAATTTTGAGACAAGTAGATTTATTTGAGGGGTTTTTGTTTCTATAATTTTATTTATTTATTTATTTTTTTAACTTATGAAATATCATTTTGTACATGGATACCTAATATGGCTACACATTTGTTTGGTCCCATGTGTCCCTACCTATCAAAGTTGTGCTTATGAGAGTGTTAGTGCATTTTAATATTTTATGCATTAATTATCCTAGCACTTAGGATAAGCTTGCTTAGGTAGGTGTTTGCTTATAGATGCACATGATGCATAGCATTGTTGGCAAGCACATGCAAATTAAATAGGTCATTTAATAGAACACCATATAAATAGCTTTCAACATTTAATTTAGTCTTATCTCTGCTTCCAATAGTTAATCTAACCTTATCTCTTCTTCTATTGTAAGGTTGAATGTTTTCTTATATTACACTTAAGCAGATAATAGAGATGGAATAATGTGAGATTGAATAAATCTTTTAGTTGTAATTATTTAGATTTTTGCCTTCTATATTAGAATGAGTTTAATGTTGCTTATGTAACTTGCTTCCTTCATCTAGATATTAGGTCTTGTATGTTCACCTCAATATATAGATAAATATCAAAGGAATAACATCCCAAAGGCCATTTAAATTGATAAAATAAGCAAAGGTCTTCATTGATCTAAACCATCCAAGAGTGCCACTTTTATTTTTTAAATTTGATATATAACTATGTTAAATTTCTCCTAATTATCCATAGAACACAATTATGAATCACTATCGAATTTAATGTAAATAACATAAGGTCCTTACAAAATTTGTCACGAAGAGTAAATATAGTCAAAGCATATGCTTTATAAATACAACTTTGATATTCCATCTTTCCTATAAAACAAAGGACCAACAATCTAATTTCTTATTTACTATAACATTTGTTCATTCCATTTACAATTGTCCCATGTTATTGTAATATGTCTAAAATATCATGTAATAGAAATATTTTTTATTTCTTATATTAAAATTAATTTTAACTATAATTATCTTGATAAATTTTTATAGGGACCTTATTTATACCTCTAATATTCCAAGATACAATATTCATCATCACTTTTATTCTTATTTATGGGATTAGCACTGCTTCTTTGTAATACTTTTGATATAATTTTTAGTTTTCCACCTGAATATACCCTTGAGTTTCCTTTTTTTTTTTTTTCCTACATTAAGTGTATTTTCCATTCCCATTAATACTTTCACCCTCATAAATTTCTTCCACTTTTCTATACTATTCACAATGTGACTTATCATATGTTAGTTTATGCTTCCCTAGAAATCTTAAGTTATGGAATAATATTAAAAATATTTTCTTTATTATGCTACCATAGAAACCCTTTAGTGGAATGACCATCCTCTATAGTACTTACTTTCTTATACTTTCATAAGGACCCTAAATTGTAATGGATATTCTCTATACCACTTTCTTTACTATGCTTCCCTCAAAACCCTAAGTTACAAAGAATAAACTCTATTAATACTTTCACTCTTATTTCAAGGAATGATTTTCTAGTACTTGAGAAAAATGAAGATGGTTTACCTAGAAAAAATATTGACCTCTTTCATCATTATTTTAAGACTTGCCTCTATATTTTCCTTTATACCTTTAATTGCTTCTAAATTTGAACTTAATGTTGCATTCCTTAGTCCTTGTATCCTTCTTATATTGTTTTACTATGTGTTTCACATAAACCATGAAGTCCTTTGTCATCTAATGAGACAAAAAGATTTTTATTAGTAATTTAGAAGTGGAAAATCCTTGATCTAGCTTGTTTGAGCGGGATTCCCCTCCTTCGTGGGAAGTTTTTTTTTTTTTAATTTATTGTTTCGCAGAAATTCTTTTGTTTTGAATATTTTGTTTAAAGGACAACTTTGATTGAACGAAAATTTTTAAATTTGAATTCCCTCTAGATCTTTTTGAATCTCTTGTTTTAAAGAGTTCGAGACCTTTTTAAACCCCTTTCATTATATCAATAAAAAAAATATATATTTGAAAAAAAATAGATAAAATAAACATGACGAAGGATTTACCATTGAAAAATACTACACTAAATTTGTATCTTTAAAGGAAAAAGATGGATAAAAAAGTCATAAAGCACCGTACATTATCCAATATAGTCATCTTTAACTACTTTAAATTTTTAATAGAAAATATATGGATAAAATAGACATAAAGGAGAATGCACCGTACATTGGCCAATATGGTTATCTTTAAGATAAAATAGACATAAAGGAGGATGCACCGTACATTGTCCAATATGGTTATCTTTAACTACTTTAAATTTTTAATAGAAAATATATGAAATAATAAGAAAAAATTGAAGTACTTAAAATTTCTTAACCACATTTATTATTTTTATTTTTTTTAATAATATCTTAAAAAACAATGAACCTCTCACCAGTTTTATTGACATCTAGAAACTCTCACTGGTTTCGACAGCCGTCAACCTCAAAGATTTACTAGCTCATAAATGCACCGATTTCTATTGCATGTGCATTTCATTATACAACAATCCAGGGATGAGATGAATGCAGTTCCAAATTTGGAAACTCATATTTTCCTTAAAATTGGCGCAGGAAGATTCATTTACTTCTGCGCATGCACTCACTAATACCTCTTCTTCTTCTTCTACTAATACTCCCAACGCCTTCGCTCGCTCATAATTAAAAAACTCAACGACTTACCTCCCACAACTTCAATTCCTCCTACAAGTCGACCAGGCATTTATACGGAGTGTTCAAGCCAGTCGATCTGCAAAATTACGAAGAAAATGCAAGATTTAGCTTTAGCTGCCAAAGCTCGGGCGTTGAAGAAGATAAAGATCACTAAGATGGAGGATAAAGATCGTGAGGACGAATGCGAGCCTGTATCTCCAATCGGCCGTATCTTCATTCAACCCTTGTGCAGTCTTTACATCATATCCATGTTTGGCTGCAAGGAAAAAATAGACATTCTACGACTCAAAAGAAATATCGAAAATTATCTCATGTTCGCCCACAAGCGATATTGAGTTTTGTGGTGTGCCTATCACCACAAAACTCAATATCACCAAGTGATATTGTCTTTAACATTCTCCAACTCTATAGCACCGGAGGAGGAGGTTGAGTTTTGTGGTGTACCTATCACCCATATTGCTCCTATGACCAGCGGGCAGCGTCAGGTAAATCTTGTTCCTAAACATTTCTCTTAAACGTTTCGTATTTTACATTACTTTTAAGTTTGTTAAGTTTTTAAAGCCCAGAAAAAACAACCGTTGCATGTCTCGATCTGATTGGATCACCAATATTCTCATTGTTAAATAGGAAGATACCACGTGTTGTACGTTTGTTGGTTGGAGGTTAGAATTTTGAATCTTGCACTCGGTTGGTTGATTAAAAGTCTTAAAGAAATTTTAATTTTTTTGCTTACAAATTTTATTGTCGCCTCCTACGTCTAGCTCATGATTGTTACCTACAATCGAGAGTTCTGGCCTATAGAGGTGTATGTAGTGATTAGTGGAATGGAGGGGAGGCTACCTCCTGGTCGACAATATTGGCCAAAGCACGTTGAGCTCCCTGTACCGACTACCACTGGCTAGATGACATCGACCTTTCATTGGTATCATCTGTAATAGGTCAAAGTACGACTTGTAAAAGGGGGTGAAGGGTAAAATAGATGGGAGGAGGGGGTTGGTGGAGGTATAAAGAAGGGGTAGGAAGGGTAACCTTACCTCCTCTGACCGGTCGGTAGTGTAGCCGATTGGGAAAAGATGTCGATCGACCAAGAAGTTGACCGATAAGAGGTAACCCAGAATAAAGGGGAAAATAGGAAGGGGGAATTTAGCAAGATGGGCAACAACTTCCACCAATCATGCCACAAACCCTCAAATATTGTTAAAAAACTTCACTTCTGACCATCAACTTGTGATCCTATTGGTTGAACTTGTCATCCCTCAAAAAGCTTCCTTTTGGCCATAAATTGACCTCAATCTTGGTGCAACTCGTCCTCAAATTAGCTAGAATATATCCTATGTTCCTTTATTTTTAATCTCCAAACAACATAAATTCTTCTTTCCTACACAAGAAAATCATTTTATCCTCTGATGCTTCTCTCAGGGGTATTCGATTTAGGGATAATTTCTACCCTCTACCACCTTAGGAACTTCACAAAACGGATGCTACAGGCTAGCCCAAGATAATTCCTTGCAACTAGCCTAGGAACTGGTGCACTAGCTGAAAACAATATCCACTAGTCACCTAGCAATGAAGTTGGCACCTTGCCTCCCTTCTTGCTCAAAATTTCCTCTAGCTTTAATTACCAATGATATGGAACTCAAATGTGAAGCAATTATTTCCATCATTCGCACTAAATATATAGTACATGCAAGGGAATCACATGGTTACAAAGGTTATAACAATTTGCCATGCAAGGCCAACCACCTATAACTATATGCTATGCAGGGCCAAACACCTATAACTATATGCTATGCAAGGATAACCACCTACCAATCATTGATGCAAACAACCAACTGCTAGAAGATAAAAGATATCCCTAACAACATAACCATGCATCCTAACAACTAACCAAAACATATCCAACGTGGGCATACTATGCCTCACGTAATACAATGCAAGAAAATAAGAAATAATAATATCTTAGGCTTATAATTAAGCTTAGGGTACAATAATATCCTCAACACCAAGCAACACCAAATCAAACCCCATGCAACTCTTAATCAGGCCTTGTCAACTCCATGCAATTACACTTTACCTACCTTGCTCTCTTTATAAATAAATACTCCATGGATTCCCTAAGGAGGCCTATATTTTCTATAAAACCATCAATTGGGGAGGTCTTTAGAGATCTTTATTACATTGCTATTATGCTCAAATTACTTTTGAGAATTCTTTAAGGCATAAAGTGCTGCCAAAATATCCTTAGCACATATCTTCCTGAGAGGTTGTTGTAATTATTTTGTGCTTGAAGACATCCATGATCTTGTTCTCTTATAGGTGGCATATCTAGCAAATCAAACATTTAAAATGTATCCAACCAACATTAAAGAATTTATTATGTAGGAAACCAAAATTAAAGTAAACTAACTGACATCCTCCAAAAATATCTTCATTGGAAAAGGGGCAACTTGTCAATCTAGGTTGTGATTTTTATCCCGTTTCTTTGATCATTCAAAATTTATTATTTTGTATCCTCATTCTACTTTGCATTTTCAATGTTGTATGCTTTTATTTTTTGTCATCGAATATCCTTTTTTATAATTAGCATTTCAATATTTTCATCAAAATAATAGGGGTTCTATCCTTTTAAGCAAGTAAGTTCTTTTCCTACTAAAACTGGATAAACCCCTCTACATTAATCACCAGTTATACCTTTTTTTTCTTTATAAATTATCAAGTTTTGTAGGTATAGTTGAAAGCACCATAAAGGAGCAAAAGTGTTGTACATTTTTTGAATATGGTTCTTCTACCTATCACTTCTTCTCGATGCTTCTACGTGGCACTTATTCCATATGCTTTTGTGTAGCACTTCTACCTTGAACTAAAAATCAGGTCCTTCATTTTCTAAATTTAGTTTATTTATATTTTAGGGGCTTAAAATTGTAATCTTTGACGTATTTGTCATCTCTATTTATGTTTCATAATAAAGTTTTACAAAAAGGGTAGAAAATCTATCTTTAATTATAAAACCATCAAATAGATAGGTATAGGTCTTAATTACTACACTAGGCATGAAAAGTGAAGAGAATGTAGCTGCATCCTAGGATAATCTTACTTGTTGCACATTCTTCTACTAGGGATTGTATATGATCTCTTGTGCATCTACAATATGAGACTATAGGCTACATTGGGTATATTATGAGCCTGGACCACTAGCTACCCACATAGGTTCTTACACATACTTTAAGCCTATAGAGGAGTATAATGTGGTGGACTAGTGGGAGTCATAAGGAGGGATTTCATTATCCGTCACATACCATATTTGGCCACATACCCAAGGGTCACTTTCATGTACCTTTATAATACAACATATCAATTGTCTCTCATATACTGATATGTATATTGAGAGTGGTTAAATATATAGGAACCTTCAAATATATAGAGAGGCCTTGAGGTAGATAGGTTAGATAGGTATATGGAGTGAAGATATTATATGGAAACAAAACACCTTCTCTTTTTTCTCTTAAGCAACTACGAAAATAAAAATTAATAAATTTAATTTCCCTTCCTTCCTAATCCATGACCAAGCGATACTATGTCACCTAAAGTGTTTCCTGCCACTTATCCCACAACACAAATCCTTTTACTAACATTTAAGATAACCAATAAATATTTAAAATCCTATATATGAAGAGGAATATGAGGGAGCTTCTCCCTTAGGTACTCTTTCTCCCTTTCACAATAAAAAAAGGAGGGTAATATTTAAGTCTTTTGATCATACGACATCTAGTCTAAAGGTAGATCTTAATCTCTAGGGAAAAGTAAAGTGAAATGCTAGAACTATGGTAAAAAGGGCTATGTTTTTTGGTAATATTAAGGGAAAAGAGGGTTTTGAAAGGGACCCCTCAACCTTGTACAACAAAACCAAACACCAAAAACACAAAGTAGAAACCAAACACATAGAAAAAAGGAGAGGGACCCAACAATACCAAAAAACCCCAAGATGACCAGTGAGTGAACCGAGGTGGTTCTACATCAAAGAGTCAAACTCAAAAATAATTCCTCCAGACATCTGGGCCGTCTCCTCAGTATATTTCAATGTTATTTTCATTGAACTCCAAACAACACACTGTTTAATGTCCATCAGGTGGAGACTGTGGAGAAAGACACTTTTCCTAACAATGAAATTACCCTGCGAATACATCTCATCAACAGATTTATCTTTAGCCAATGGTATAGGAAATACCTCCACCACATCATCCACATCAACCATATTGGATATGGGTAAGCCTACATCAACTTGCACTTCTTACCACTTAACTGAAACAACTTGCAAACCCCACCTCTCTCCCTACAATCACCCACAAAGGGGATCACCTCAATCTGAAAAGAGGCAGGAGGAACCAATGGGATTTCCCCATCATCAATAGATACTTTTCTCGCTGCAGTATCCCACACACCCTTAACAAAATCAAAGCCCTTTACATTAATTTTCTTTGACCCTGAAACCAAGGAGGAAGAGCACACCATCTCAGCTTTAGAACTAGAACCATCATCGGGAGGGAATTCAGAGAGTTTAAAATATCTTCAGTAGCCACCCCATTTTCTAGTGTTGTAGCCCAAAAATTCTTGCACTCCTTTCCTCAAGGCTGATGGATTCGTGCCTCGAAGGAGAATGGGAGAATGGATGGTCTAAACCTCAAAAGAGAGGTATTTGATCATACCTTCTTATGGTGATTTTTTGACGAATTGGGTGGGTTCACCAGGAAACATTTTGTGGCAGTTTCCAAGCCTAGGTGAGATAGTGTTTTTATTTTATTGTTTTGTCTCACATACAACCTAGGTTTGGCCAGAATGCATTTT
Source organism: Wollemia nobilis (assembly GCA_028583015.1). Lineage (NCBI taxonomy): Eukaryota > Viridiplantae > Streptophyta > Pinopsida > Araucariales > Araucariaceae > Wollemia > Wollemia nobilis. Next base: position 24,452,958 of record JAQPPZ010000541.1, on the reverse strand, counting down.
TTACCTAACTAGATGCAATTTTATATTCAATGAACACAACGACAAACAAATTTTAATCTAAGAAAGCTTTGCAAATACAAATAAGAATGCAATGATGCAAAGATAAATGTTTTAGATTTTTTGTAAGTTTTTCTATAATTTTTAAATTCAAGTTATCCAATGTGATTAAAGCCTATGTTTTTTTGGGTTTATTTTCTTTTTCAATGCAAAGAGTGTGTAAAATAAAGAAGATTATAGATTTTTGATGCAAAAAATAGATAATTTAGGTTTTATACCCTACCTGGATCTGCAATTTGAAGTCTGAATAAATTTGGATCTAGACTACGAATTCACATCTTCGAATCGGTTTCAATCATCTGGATTTGTCAAAACCTGCAACTTTCACAATGACACTAATTATTTTAATTAGGGATGGGGGAACTGCATAGGTCGGAGTGAATCATGATCTACAATAGTCAGATCCCATCGACTCTTTAATAACCGTTGAAAATATATAAAATCTAATAATCTGATGCAAAGCATAACAATTAAATACAACAAAGAGTAATGAGTGTAAATGCTTATAAGATTATGCAACATTAATATGACAAGATTAATAATAATATTTTACCCCCATATTTATTATTATTGTCATTGTTGTTATTACTTATTATTATTATTATTATTATTATAAATTACACATAAATAAACAACAAAGACTATAAAGGTGATGATTATAAATGAATAAAGTCTATATCTAGGTGCTAACAATGCAACGATTGATGAAGAAAATAATATTAAATGGTTTAACAACAATAATTAATTTAAATTCAATTATTTGCCCCCATATTTAATTTTCTATAAATTTATAGATCTGGCTAAATTCGTGATAACTAGACTTGCATATAATTTTTTAGCATTTTCGAGGTCTAAACATTATCAAAATGAGACAAATCATATACCGTTGGAAAGCTCTTTAGAGCCCTATCCAGTAGTATAATATTTAGGACAAATAAATATGATTTACTTAGAGAAAATTCAACTCGAAGGTGATATTTTTTAAGAGAAATAAATAAAATATAAAAAATGATTGTAAAATAAATAAAATGATGATTTTCAAGATAATTAAAAGAAAAAATAAACTTGCTTACAATGGGGGTATCACAGGTTTTGAATATTGATAATTCAAAGTAATGAAAACGATCGACAACAATCTTCAATCAGCTTAAAGCATTCAACCTGCAAAATAAAAGGGAAGAGAAAACTTGTTTTGGATATTCACATGCAACAAAAAATTATTAATCCATAAGCATATCTCAATTCAGCACTATCATTGCCCTTAATTTCTCCATTCCTCTCCCTTATTCATTCATGCAATCTCTCTCTGCTTCTCTCCCTTCTCGATCTCTCTTTGGTTCTTTTTCTTCCCCTCGCTTGGGAGATGGAACCCGTATATTTATCTCTTTCATGAGATAACCAATCTGGGCATTTTTTTGAGCCATTCTCATTAGATTAAAAATTTGTTAATCTAAATTATTTTCGGGCCCAAATTAGGGCTAGCTAATCAACAAGAAATACTCCTACCATTGAAACAATCTTTGAGCAGAATTAAATAAATTTTATAAAGTTAGATGCACATTTTCTCATGATTTCCGTGACAGCTAGACATGTACATAATTTTTTTGTAGTTTGAGGGGTCAAACGATGTCAGAATTGGACATATAATATACCATTGGAAATCTCTTTTTGAGCGCTATCCAATGGTATAAAATTTGAGAAAAAATGAGATGATTTGATAGAGTAAAAATTATTTTGAATATAACCTTACTTTTCTAGGAGGAAAACTAAGAAAAATGAGTCAATTTTTCATGTCTACATTTTACCCCCTCTTTGGCGTATTTATGAACAATAAATTCATCAAAGAAAAGTGTAGATACTTGAGTAGGAATGATTATGATTGACATGGGTAAAAAGGAGTAGATGGTTTAAGATGAATAGTTCATGGGAAATTGATGTTTTTAGAAGAATAATTACTAATTTACTTGACTATGATGCCCCCTCGAGTTTTTACACCAAATTATGTATTTGGTGGAAAACTCAAAATTTCTAATATATATATATATATATATATATATATATATATATATATATATATATATATATATATATATATATATATATATTGATCTTCTTTGTTTTATGTGACTTTGTGTGATTTATTGGATTATTTATTACATTTTCTTATGATGGTTGTGTTACATAATTTCTTGTAATCATGCTTTGATTTTTTGAACATTTTGATCATGCTTAACATAAAAGGAAAATGATTTTGTAAAGTGTGTTTTGAGAAAGATGCTTTTGTGTGGTGATAAAATAGATGGATTAACAATGAACCTCAAAGGATGTTATGTTGTTATATGATCGTTGGTGGAGGTTGATGCTCGCTAGGTCATGAAGCGGATCCTATTATGAGGAAGTTTTGTATTGCTAATACCAAAAAATTGTGTGCTTAATAATAATCTTAAGGTTTTATGATGAGAAATAAATGTTTGATGTTGTTTTGGGATAAGATGTTTGATAGATGTTGTGAAAATGTATGAATTTAAGCATGAAAAATTTGAAAGATGATTTGCGCTAAGCATAGAATTCCTAAGTGTGAAATTATATGAAATAATTACTTAGGAATTATACCATCATCGCAAAAATCAAAATGAAATGCATGATGATATGAAATTATTTGTTCTTTTTAAAATGAAAAGTAATGTAATATAAATCATTGTGTCACATGTTCCAAAAATATTATGTAATTTTTATGAAAATATATGGACTAATTTTGGGCATGAAAAATTAGAAATATGACTTGTGCTAGGCATAAAATTCCTAAGTGTGAAATTTGAAGATAAATAGTTACTTAGGAACTATACCATCATCGTGAAAATCAAAATAAAATGCATGATGATTACGTTTGATTTTACAATATTATTTGAGATAAATTATTGTGATATGATGATAAAATAATTTGTAGGAACTAATGCAAAGGATTGAAATTAATTATCTAACAAAATTTAGAAGAAATATTTTAACTTATTTTGAAAACAAATTCAAATTTATCTAGAACCAATGTGTGATGTGTGAGTTCATTATCTATTTTGATTATTGTAATGATAGAAAATCTCTCAAGGATCAAATGTGTTTGCTTTGTGAAGTTAATTTACCCATTTTGAGTAAGGTATTGATACAAGTAAACTTTTATGAACCAATGTGTGTGCATGTGAAATGTTCATTAACCATGATTTTGTGTATGCATTGGTACTGAACTACTATGTAAATCAAATTACCAAAAGCTAGCTAATCCATAAGCAAACATTGGTATGTACAAAAGAAGGTCGCTAATGTGACAAACATATCGCCACGTGAAAGGAATTACCCAAGGCCAAGAAAGTTGGGCACAAATCACTTGTTATGGGGCTTACCTCATGGTTTTCGAATAAGTGAGAAATTCCAAGGATTCAAGTTCAATATCCCCTTATTTTCTTCAATTTTTTTGGAATAGAGATTTCTTGTTTGTAATGAAACATTTTTCTTGATTATTCTCTTTTTCTTTTTCTTTATTTTTCTCCTTTTCTTTCTTTTCTTCTTTCTTTTTCTATTTTTATTTATTTTCTTCTTTTATTTTTCTTTTATTTTTCGGGATACTTGCTCAGATTAGATGTAGAGTAAGGGATTTTATTTGGGTAGGGAGGAGCTTGTCCTTTTGCCAATTTCTCAGTATTCTAGACCATGCACATGATATGATAGCAAGGAAAACTTTTTTCTTAAGGTATTAAGACTTACTATGTAGTATCAATTTTCATATTTGTAACAAATCATTTTAAGATGTAAAAATGTGTTCTTGGTTCAAGAAGTAGCAATATCATTTCCCAAAACTCAAAATTATTTAATGAAGTAATAGTGCTTTTCGATACAAGAGAGATTTATAATCAAAGAAACAACATCAAAATCAGTAAATATGTGAAATTAAGTGCATGGTTCAATATAACTTTTGAATTTATCTAAAATAAAGTAAAACATAACTCAAAACTTTTGAAATATAACAAAAAATAACAATGCTATAATTTTGAAATATTTTTAATATTTTTTTTATTTTTTTGATTGTTTTTTATGTTTTAATGATAGAATTGGTGATCTATATATACTATACAAGGTGATTTTGACTATAACATGTCTAAGGTGGCTTCAAAATCAAAGGAGGTTTTGAAGAACAATTTGGTTGTGGTGAAGGTGATTGAAGTTGATTTGTTGATGTTTGATATTGTTGTAATGGAGGATGATAATAAAATATAGATGAAGAAAAGTGATGAACATAAGATGATGATGATAATAAAGGAAAATAATAGAGAACTTGATAATGAAAGAGATAATGAAGAATAAAATATGACAGAAAAAAGGTGTCAATGATGATAAAGAGGAAGAGAATAAAGAACCTAATGCAACGATGATAAAGAAAGAGATAATAGAGAATACAAATTCCCTATGAATAGGAGAGATTTGCAAAAGTTTAGAAAGGGATATTTTAGTCGGAAGATTGACCCACTATTGTTGATTATTGAAGGAGACTTTAGGTTGAGACTTCAACACTAAATATGGGTTTTCTATGCTTGTATCTTCTTTTTTATTATTATTCAGAACCAAGATAAGTCTTGAAGATTGGATGAATGAAGAATTTATCTCTTGTTTATCAAATTGATTTGATTGAAATTGAGGTTGCTCACTTGTAGTTTTTATCACATTATTAGTGATGTCATTGTATGGGACACATTAGGATGTAATATTTTATTTATTTCCTATCGTTGATGCTTGATTAGTTCTCTTGGGATTTTATCAATAAATGGTTCATTATCTCTTTCTTCTTGATTGTGAATAGAATGATGATGAATTGATTGTGAAGTATGATGGGATTGTACGATAGGATTAGAAGAAGTATTTCCTTGTTGATATGAATGTGTTGTGTTGAAATAAGAAGGTTGGAATAGTTGTGATTGCAATGATGATAAAGAAGAATTATATGGGGATTGAATGAACTCATTGGCAGAAAATTCTTCGATTATATGGTTGAGGATAGAGGCAGAATGAAGTGGAAACAAATAAGGATTCAGGGATTTCAAGCAGAATCAAATGATCTTTGTAACATTCTTAGGAAATAGTTTATCCCCATGAGACCCAAGGAAGATCAAGTGACCTGGGCTCCTACGAAAAATGGGCAGTTCACTGTTAAATCAACTTACAATATTTTGCTTGATGACGAGGATTTTGTCCTCCAAAAGGACTTAGTTTGGATAAAAAATTTAATTCCAAAAATTATAGTCTTTTCATGGCTAGTTATCCAAGGAAGAATTCTAACCATTGATAATATGATGTGTAAAGGTATTTGTATCACTAATCGTTGTTATCTATGCAAGGCTAATTGGGAGACCATTTATCACATTTTCCTTGAGTGTCCTTTTTCCTTGACTGTCCTAAGTGGGGTTTTTCAGGCCTTCAATATTTCTTGGCTTAAACCAGCCATCATACTTGATTTGTTCGTCCAGTGGCCTTACCCATTTTCAAGCCAAATACTTAGATACATGTGGAAAATTTGTCTCAATCATTATCTTTGGTAGGTGTGGTTAGAAAGGAACCATAGAGTCTTTAATGAGTCTATCCATGATCATCAAACTATCATTTCCAGGATCCTATCCTTTGCCAACGAGAATGTGAACCTTATCCCTTTTGATAGCCATAAACCTCATCTGCAGGAGACCATGATTGCTCAATATTTAAGCTTAACCTTGTTAGATGATTCTGTGCCTAGGTTAGTCAACCCCAGAGCCAATTTTAAGTGGTCCCCACCTCCTACGGGTTGGTTTAAGCTTAATTTTTATGGAGTGGCTAAGGACAATCCTGGCAGAGCAGGCACTGGTAGCATTATGCGAGATCATAATGGGAATATGATGCTTGCATTTTCTAAATATTTGGGAACAAGGACGAACAACGAAGCTGAAGCTAGAGCTATGTGGAGAGGCCTTCAAATGACTCAATATTTAGAAGGCAATTTGATCATAGAAGGAGACTCTATGCATGTTATAAATCTCCTCAATAATTGGAAAAAACCTCCTTGGAGGATTAAAACAATTGTTGAAGAGGCTAGGATCCTTTTCCAGGGAAGACATGACATAAAATCCCAACATGTCTTTCGGGAAGCTAACAAAGTTGTTGATAAGTTGGCCAATTTGGGTGTCGATGGTGAAAAATTTTTCAAATGGGAACACGATGTCCCAAGTGAAGTAGAGGAGCTTATTAAACAAGAATGCCAAGAATGATAGTAGAATTTACCAACAGGGAAGGCAATGTAAGTTCGAAGGCTATGAGTATTCCTGTATCTTTTTTGAAATAGACACAATAAAAATTATCCGAGTTGTCAGTATTGGTCGATGCTGCTTGGAAATACCATAAAGATTAATGGGGATAGTCACATGTTAGATAACATGGCTCCTAGTCGTCTTAGTAATTTGAGGTTGGTTGATAATCATAGGGTAGGAAAGAAATGACAATATAAGACTTTGAACCAGCCACGTGGACCACCAGATAGCCATCGCCATAAATCTAGCCAGCAGGTTCACTTCTCCAAGGCTTATTGGCCAAGATGGGATGTGATCCCAAAGCATGTCATATACGAAAGAAAGCAATTACCAAAGAATTATTAAGAGTAACTGTCAATACAGAGCTTGTGGGAGTTTTTTTTAGTACTCTACTATGTGTGTTTGCAGCTTTTTGTTTCTCCACTATTTCAAGGAAGGGATCCGTGTCTGTTTCTTTTTTTGTAATTATGATGCAGGTGTGTTTTATCGAGGTATACCCAAAATGTTGTATGGGAAGTTTATTTTTGATAATAGGCTATGTGCCTTACCGGATGTAATGGCTTTGACGGTATGTATATTTTGCATATATAGGATCCTTAGTAAGGACATGTTCATCAACAACCCTAGGGTGATTTTTATAAAAGGTTTTGGGTCAACCTGTAAAACCCGGTATTAATGCTATAGTATCTTATCTACCAAAAAATATATGGGGATCGAATAGATTTAAATGAATGTGGAGTGGGAATAATACCATTATTATAAAGAGGTTGAGGTGAATAAGTTATTTGTAGAGAAGAATATGGTGGTGGCTTTTTATTCATTATTTGAGTTTGAATTTGAGAATTTTGATTTTGAGTTTATTGTTTAGTGATGGTTCCAATAGTAACCACAATATTATTATTATGCAAATAAATACAATGTGATCTGGCATTCACTGCTTGTTCATTTGAAATCACTTGTTGAAATGATGGTTGAGTAATTACTCTTATTAGAAATGGTTCTTTAAGCATCATTAAATCTATGATGGGAGAAATTGGATTATCTTCATAACTATTTGAATTATTTGAGGTAATGTCAACCTCACTCTCTGAATCACTTCCTGTATTATTTTCCATATCACTTTTTATTTCACTTTCTATATCACTTTCTGTGTCACTTTTTAAAGATGTAATTTGACTATTTCTTAGAGGTTTAGTAGTAACTAAAGATTCAATAATTACACCTAGTTTTTGTAAATCTTGATGAGGTAGAAATCTGCTAATAGTTACCACATATCAAGTTGGATGAGGAACGTTATGATGTTCTACTTGATTTAAAACTTCTTTACCATGCTTTGGTAAAGGGTGTTGAAAAATATCCAAAATTTGATTTACATTTTGAATTTGAGGTTTATGTGTATTATTTTGAGCATTTCTTGGAGGGAAATTTTCTACTTCCATTTTTTTATTGTCAATTAAATCTTGTATCATGTGTTTCAATATTTTACATGAGTTTGTTGAATGACCATCAGCTCTATGGAAGTTACAATGTAAATCAGCCCTAAATCCATCTACGGTTGTATTAGGTTATCTTATTTCAGGCTATTGTATCAATCCTTGTTCCAATAGTTGAGGTAAAATTATAGTTAATGGCTGATTTGATCTTGTAAATTCTCTTGGTGGTTTATCAGGAACCTTTAATACAAATTTTTTTACAACTTCAGCAAGATTAACATTTGAGTTGTTTCTACTGTCAGTAACTCCATCACCCACTACTTGTTTGTTCTTATATTGATTCTTAGAAGTTTTGTCTTCATCCTTCTTCTTAAATTGACCTCTTTTGATGAGGGCATATTCTACCCTCCTTTCTAAATTGATGTCTTGATCAAAGGATGTTACTGTAGTAGTAGAAAGTTCATAAGATAGTTGCTCTCGCATATTACCTATGAATATGTCTAACATTTCACGATGAGGTAATGCAAAGTGTAATTTGCCTAAAAGTTGTCTCCACTTAGTTAAGAATTTCACAAAACTTTCATATTTTCCTTGTTTCAAGTTGTATAAATATTTTAATAGTCACAATGCCTCTCTATGTAGGCACTAAATTGATGGAAAAACATTTACGTTGTCTCCTCAAAGTTTCTTAGAGAATTAGTGGGTAACTAATAATACCACTCTAGAGTCATGCCTCCTAGACTTTTGGGGAACATATTTAGCAACAATAAATCATCATGAGAAACATCATGACATGTTGTCCTAAACATGTGAAGATTCTCTATAGGATCTTTAGTTCCTTTATATATCGAGAAGACATGCATAGGGAAATGATTAGGATAAGGTTGTGCTACCACAATAGGATCTAAAGGTTGACTACATATATCTCGATAACTATATTAGGGATGGTAGGGATCCATATGGTCTAGAAAAGAAGCTAACTATTTAACCATGGCTTCAAGTCCCTATTGTTGTCCACCAAAATGATTTTGTTGCACCATATTATTGTGTCTTTGATAATTTTATGTTGTTGTGTAAGGATTTCCAACTGAAACACTATTGTGTAAAGTCTGTGTGGGGACAGTATTATGGAGTTGATATGAAATCTTGTTTTGTTGGATTTTTTGTTGAGGATTGGTATTTTGCACTTGTTTAGCCTTTTGTTGCTGATTAAGAGCTTGAGAAAATATGGAAGAAAATGGTTGTTTCTATTATTTAGAATTTACTTTAGTGTTATTAACAACCATATTAGATGATTGTGCCATTAGTTTTGAACATTTTAATTTAAAGGTATCATGTTTTGACTAGATGGTCCTGCTTGATCATTATCTTGGTCTATTGAGTTCATGTATGATAATGGATTTGTATGTATTCGAAAAGTAGCTGCTAAGGTTGATTCCATATCACCTTCTCATGAATTATCAATTTTAACTGCTTGATTAAATTCTTCTATGTGGTTTTTTATAAATTGGGTAAATTTGCTAAGAGACTCAAATTTAACATTTCCTTTTTCATCTAATGTAGGTTCATCAAGATTTTTTATTTCATATTTATTATTCTCTTCACTTTGTTCTAAAATTATATCATCTTCTATTTGAACTCTATCATCAAAATTTTCTTGATCTTGTTCCTCCATGTAATCAGATTCTAATTGTTTTTTTTTTATCTTTTAATGATATATGTTGTATATATATTCTTTTAATTTTTGGGTAACATCTATGGTTACAGTTTGTCCTATGTTCAAATCTAACATCTATGAAATGGACTTAAAGTGTGTAAATTTTGATTAATGATCTTTTTGTATTTTTTTTTTTTAATTTTTATGTTTTTTTTTTTTTATGTTTTATAAATCAGAAAGATGCCTAATATTTTTCACGTTGGGTTCACCAAAGAATGTAGCCCAAAAATTCTTGCATTCCTTTCCTCAAGGCTGATGTGCCTCAAAGGGGAATGGAAGAATGGATGGTCTACACCTCAAAATAGAGGTACTTGATTGTACCTTATTATGGTGATTTTTCGATGAATTGGGTGGGTTCACCAGGAAACATTTTGTGGCAGTTTCCATGCCTATGTGAGGTAGTGTTTTGATTTGATTGTTTTGTCTCACATACAACCTAGGTTTGGCCAGAATGTAGTTTTTACCTAACTAGATGTAATTTTATATTCAATGAAGACAAGGGAAAAAACAATTAATCTAAGAAAGCTTTGCAAATACAAACAAGAATGCAATGATGCAAAGATGAATGTTTTGGGTTTTTTGTAAGTTTTTCTATATTTTTTAAATTCAAGTTATCCAATGCAATTAAAGCCTATGTTTTTTTGGGTTTCTTTTATTTTTCAATGCAAAGAGTGTAAAATAAAGAAGATTGTAGATTTTTGATGCGAAAAATAGAGAATTTGGGTTTTATACCCTACCTGGATCTACAATTTGAAGTCTAAATAAATTTGGATCTAGACTATGAATTCACATCTTCGAATTGGTTTTGGTCATCTAGATTTGTCAAAACCTACAACTTTCACAATGACACACTAAAAATTTTAATTAGGGATGGGGGATCTACATAGGTCGGAGTGAATCATGATCTACAATAGTCAGATCCCCTCGAATATTTAATAACCATTGAAAAAATATGAAATCTAATAATCTGATGCAAAGCATAACAATTAAATACAACAAAGAGTAATGAGTGTAAATGCTTATAAGATTATGCAAAATTAATATGAAAATATTAATAATCATATTTTACTCCCATATTTATTATTATTGTCATTGTTTTTATTACTTTTTTTATATTATTATTATTATTATTATAAATTACACACAAATAAACAACAAAGACTATAAAGGTGATGATTATAAATAAATTAAGTCTATATCCGGGTGCTAACAATGCAACGATTGATGAAGAAAATAAGAATAAATGGTTTAACAACAATACTTAATTTAAATTCAATTATTTTCCCCATATTTAATTTTATATAAATTTATAGATCTGGCTGAATTCGTGATAACTAGACTTGCATACAATTTTTTAGAATTTTCGAGGTCTAAAAATTATCAAAATGAGACAAATCATATACCATTGGAAAGCTCTTTTCGATCTCTATACAATGGTATAATATTTAGGAAAAAAAATGTGATTTACTTAGAGAAAATTCAACCCTAAGGTGATATTACGTTTTAAGAGAAATAAATAAAATATAAAATATGATTGTAAAATAAATAAGATGATGATTTTCAAGATAATTACAAGAAAAAATAAACTTGCTTACAATGGGGGTATCACAGGTTTTGAATATTGATAATTCAAAGTAATGAAAATAATCGACAACATTCTTCAATCATCTTCAAGCATTCAACCTGCAAAAGAAAAGGGAAGAGAAAACTTGTTTAGGATATTCACCTACAACAAAAAATTATTAATCCATAAGCATATCTCAATTCAGCACTATCATTGCCCTTAATTTCTCCATTCCTCTACCTTTTTCATTCATGTGATCTCTCTCTGCTTCTATCCCTTCTCGATCTCTCTACTTCTTTTTCTTCCCCTCGCTTGGGAGATGGAGCCCGTATATTTATCTCTTTCGTGAGATAACCAATCTAGGCATTTTGTTGAGCCATTCTCATTATATTAGAAATTCATTAATATAAATTATTTTATATCCCATATTAGGGCTAGCTAATCAATGAGAAATACTCCTACCGTTAAAACAATCTTTGAGAAAAATTAAATAAATTTAATAAAGTTAGATGCATGTTTTACCATGATTTTTGTGACAGCTAGACATGTACATAATGTTTTTGTAGTTTTAGGGGTCAAATGGTGTCAGAATTGGACATATAATATATCTTTGGAAATATCTTTTAGAGCCCTATCTAATGGTATAAAATTTTAAAATAAATGAGATGATTTGATAGGGTAAAAAATCTCTTGAAGGTGACCTTACTTTTCTAGGAGGAAAACTAAGAAAAATGAGTCAATTTTTCATGTCTACAAGCGTAGCACACTCGAACAACAGAAGCACTAGAACTTGATGCAAAGTAACCTTATCTCTGCCATTCTACACAAATAACATCAATCTATGAAGTGATTCAAATAAGAACAATGAAATATTCATCCACCTCTACCTACAAAGGTGATTAAGGAACATAGCATGAAAATTTTGCACAATCTCATACAATGAATCCACCGTAAAAACATCCATGATCACCTTATTCTAAGGAGCACGAAATGCCGTTGCACTAAATCCATTCTGAATATGACGTAAAAATTCATCCTCATCCAGAAAGTGATGAATTTCTTGAACTAGTGAATGTCACTCCATGTTGTGCGTAGCACCATCTAGAACCAACCTAGTAGTATGACTAACAATCTCAACGGTGACTTCAAACGACTAGGACCCCACACGAATCCATCCCTCCCTCTAAGTAATCGCCATCCATATAGATAGAATGGAATTTTTGCCATGGAACTTATGGATACAATCCAGCAGACCCCCGGCCCTCAGGATGGTCAAAACCTCCTCATCAGCCACCAAAGATACAGGTTCCACCCTAGACTTAGGAAGAGTAGACTTACATTTACCATCATTGGATTTTTCCATCTTCATAAAAAACCTACATCATCAAGGGGGACAAGAAGAGTAGGCCACACAAAGGACACAGGGGAGAAATTGTAGACACACTCAAAAGAATAGAGAAATCTCCAAGCACAACCAGAGTTTAAAACATCAACAAAACTTGCACCAATCCAGGGAAAGCCTCCCAAGTCAAAGATGCAGCAAAAACCCACTGCCATCATGTGATCATCGAGACTATTAGAAATACTATGAAGGGATCCCGAATGGAAAATGAAGCTCTTTGGAACAAATAGAAGCATAGTCCCCATAAGGAACTCAAAAACCATCGCAAAAAGAGATGACCAACACATAAGAGGGAAAAAAGAACAAGGGAAGTTATAAAATAACAGACATAAACAAAAGGTAACCAGATTGCCTCCACTTGGCAAATAGGAAGAAGAGAGTAAAAGAGGTGGAATAACGATAGAAGGCCACATCAGCGGGAAAATATTCACTTGAATCTTGAATTTTTAACATATGGGTCTAAACATATGGGTTTAAACATATGGGTCTAAACACATGGGTCTAAACATATATGGGTCTAAACATATGGGTCTAAACACATGGATCTAAACATATGGGTCTAAACATATATATATATATATATATATATATATATATATATATATATATATATATATATATATATATTTTAAACACATGGGTCTAAACATATATATTATTTATTTATTTATTTTGGTGATGCAAGATTGCCCTTACACCATTGGATGCTCCTGCATCAAACACCTAGGGTAAGTTTGAGAAGTGACCTCACTTCTTTGCTATTGGAGGAAAACCAAGGCGGTCAACCTTGGAATTGGATAACCAAGTCGAATCTTCTACATGCCTTCCCTTCCATTTCACCAGATATTATTCATACTGCTTGTTTCTTGTACTTCATCCGATGCAGGTATCTAGGATTTCCTCTATCTCTTATGTCACTGGAGTCGATGCCGAAACACTCTACAACTTTGCAACTAGTTCCTTAGAAATATCACCTTCATGATACTCTACCAAATTAAAAATATTGAACATAGGTGATATGTTCAATCCACTCGGCAACTCCACCTCATATGCATTTCCTGAATCTCTTTTCTGTATGATCCTGCATGGTCCAAACTTCTTCATTTTTATCTTGTTATATGTTTTAGTAGGAAACCTCTCCTTTCTCAGGTGCACCATGACTTCATCACCAACCTGGAACTCCTTAAACCTCATTTTATGATCAGCATTTATCTTGTATTGAGTGTTCATCTTATTGATGTGCTATTTTACTTATTCATGCAAATCCTTCAAATGCTCTGCAAAGTTCTCAGCTTCAGCACTATTCTTTTCTCCCCTGTCCAACTTCCTCAACTCAGAAGCATTTCTTGGACTACTCCCATATACAATTTGGAATGGTGATTTACCAGTACTCTTGTTGACAAGAGTCATCCTATGGGTAGCCTTGTTTGGAAAACTAGCTCTTGGTCAAATCAATATGATGGCTAATATTTCTCATGGGTGGCAAACCCTTTGGCACATTATCAGATATAATATCTGAGAAATATTTGAATAGAATTGAGACTTCTACAAGGACATAATTGCTTGGTTCTTCCCTAAATCTAGGAATTAATGCATAGAACACATGCTCATGCTTAAAATCATCTAGAAATTTCCTACCATCAACCAAACAAATTATGGCACTATTACATACCTTTTCATCCATCTCCTTTAGTGGCTTCAGTTTATGGTTCACTCCTTCCTTTGTTAGGGAGTAAGTGTTGGTATGTCCATCATGGATTACACGAGGATCAAAATACCATGGTATTCCTAATAGCATATGAAAAACATCCATAGGCAGGATATCACACATGACCTCATCCTTGTATCTTCCAATATTAAACTTGACTAAGCACTGTTCATTAACCAATTTCCTATGGTCCTTCTGCAACCACGCAATCCAATATGGATGTGGGTGTCTCCTCCTATCTAGCTATAACTTAGTAACCATTTCTTCAGATACCAAGTTATCAGTACTACCATTATCTATAATAACATTATAGACCTTACCTAAACATTTACACCTTGTGCGAAATAGGCTCTTCCTTTGGTCTGGTTCCTTTTCCTCATTCAAAAAGGTTCTCCTTGTGACCATAACTTATCCTCTTTCTGCCTCCTCAGAGTGCTCTGATTCAGATCCTTCATCTACAATAGCAGCTCTGGAATTACCCACTAACCTCCTATTTGGCTTCTCTTGGTGCTATGGACACTCATATGCTCGATGTCCTTCTTCTCCACAGTTGAAGAAGGTTCCACAAAACCCTCTTTCTCCATTTCCTCGGCTAGATCTACCTCTTCCTCTTGGGTAGTTATTATTTTGACCACAAGATCTGTAAGCATTATCTTCATTCTGGTCCTGACTGTTGCTAGCTTCTTCTTCCTTCTCACCTCATCCTCCATATGTTCTTCCACCAGTTATTTCTCCATGACCTCTTATTTTTCGCTTACCCTCAAACCTTATGTTCAGCTTCTCTTCAACTTTTAGAGAAAACTGGTAAGCATACTCAATGGTACCCATCATAACCAGACTCAACTCTTCTTGAATATTTATTCTCAACCCATGGATGTAACGAGCTACCTTCTCCTTGTTGGCCTTAGAATGGTCGGTTCGGATCAAGATCTTGTAGAACTCATCGATGTATTCTTTGACAGACTTTCCTAACTGTCTCAAAATTTGCATCTTCTTCAGTAGATCCAATTCATAATCTATTGGAATAAACTACCTCTTCAACTTTTCCACCATTCATTCCCATCTAGTGATCATATCTTTTCCCCTTCTATTTTTTTCAAGTTGTACTCCTTTCCACCATATTCTAGCATGACCCTTCAGTTTGGTCTTAGCAAAATTGACCCGATTAGGATCTTCCACCTCTTCATATTGAAAATATTATTCTAGGTCATTGATCCAGTCAATCAACTCCTCAGGGTTAAGATTTCTTGAGTATGTGGAAACCTCCATCTTCAACCTCTTCCAAATCTGGGATATGGCTCTGTACAACCTCGCTTGGGTAGGATCTATTGCCTCTTCTTCTTCCTAAAACTAGTCTTCCTCTTCTTCGGCTTAATCTTCACTCTTTTCCTCTCTTCTTGGGTCAAACCCTTTATGCAACTCTTCTTGTAATGCCTAGACTTGCCTTTGTAAAGCTTGAAAATCCTCTGCTAGCACTATGGTATTACTGGCAACACCTCGGTTCCTTCATGGGGGCATCTTGCTCCAGCTTATTTAAACCATAACCATAGATTCTGGTGTAAACTGCCTCACGTTCAATGATCTGCTTACACACTAAGGAACTCCCGCTTTGATACTACTTGGTGAGGATGAAAAAACATGAACAAAGCCATCCAAGGAGTGATTAAAAGAATTATTTTAATAATGCCAACCAAAGGGGAAAAATTTACAATGCCAAACTTGTTAAGGCTGAACAAACACGAACAAAACCATCAAAGGAGCCAAATCACAATAGAAAAGAATTATTTTATTAATGCCAACCAAAAGGGGTAGAAATTACAATTCCAAATCATACAATATTGGAGCCATGATCTATGATACCCCTCCCTCTGGTAATCTCTATTTTCCCTATTAATAACTTTTGAAATAATGTTCTAGTAAGTGTAACTCCTTTTCTCGCCTTTCATTTTCCCACCAGGAAAATATTTATTTGAAATTTTAATTTTAATTTTCCCACCTAGGAAAATATTCACTTGAATCTTGAATTTTTAACATATGGGTCTAAACATATGGGTTTAAACATATGGGTCTAAACACATGGATCTAAACATATGGGTCTAAAACATATATATATATATATATATATATATATATATATATATATATATATATATATATATATATATATATATATATATATATATATATATATATTTTAAACACATGGGTCTAAACACACACACACACACACACACACACACACACACACACACACACACATATATATATATATATATATATATATATATATATATATATATATAATTATTTATTTATTTATTTTTTGATGCAAGATTTCCCTTACACCATTGGATGCTCTTGCATCACTATACCTCTGTTTAAAATTTTAGCTTTCGTGAATATTAAACTAATTAATGCTTAGATGACATCCATGAAGTTGTTTTCATCATATGTGGATGAGCGACATACCAACTTAAATATTACTAAGATATAACTTATTTACAACCTTATCTCAAAGTCTATGGTTTCTCACACCCTGAAGACTTTTTCTTAAAAATAAATTAACTTTGATACTACAATAGAATGAAACTATAAACCATACTTATGCAATCAAAATAATTTCTTTAATAACCTAAAATACATGTGTTAATTATTACAATCGTCCACAACTTTAAAAAAGGAACAAAATTCAGATAAATATGAATATTATATTTTAGGTGCAATAATAAAACATTGACAACATACTAATTAGTTGCTTTGTGGCATGGTTTTTAGTTTATATTTTCAGATTGCTGAGACAGTTACAAGACTTTATCCTAATTGGTAAGACATATATAAAATTGAATAAAAAATTACATTCCAATACCTCAACATACGATTTTTACAGAGTTCCATAACAAGTATCAAACTATTATATCTTGCTCAGAAAACAAAAGCCATTCTCAGGCTTCTACTTCACAAAATTAAAGATTAATACAACTATTCCAATACTATGGGTATCCTAAAAATATTTAATATTATGAACATCATTCACACGAAGAAGATTTCAACAATCTTACTGGACATGAGACTCCCTCTGTATAGAAAATTGAACTATTTAGCCAAGATAAGCCCCTCTATAACATCTTTGCAATGGGAGACAATAGGGTAACATTATTTGGGTTAGCATGGCCCTTCATGAATGCACTCTAAAACATGAAAACAAAAATGCAGTACATACATGTAAAATAAAATAACACTTCTTATATATATTTGACAGACCGATCAAATTATATTTTGCTTCCTAATAACCATACAAAAATCACAACTACCTACCCAAAAAATTACAGATTTAATTATCAATATTTAAGATTATTGTTTACCTACTTTACAAATTTCAACAAAAACTATTTATTTTTTATCTTTTGAGATAAATAAAAATAGTATTACTGAATTCATAGAATTTATGAATAATTTGTTGGATTTCACAGTTTAATAGCAGCATTAGCATCAATCTGGAAAACATATTCCAATATACACACATAAGTTTACAAAGCTCACTTTTCATATAGCAACCAACCTGATAACACAAGAATATGACCTCCGACTGAATGCAAATTACGAGTAGAACCCAAAGCAGCCAACCAATAGCAAATTCATGTAGCGATCACTAATCATATACCCTATACCTAGAATTGAATTTGTCCTTCATTTTATAGATAACTCGAATAAATTTCATGGTGACATAGGGATAAATCATGCAAGAGGGTGCCTTAGTTGACTGTCAAATGGTGATGGCTACATTCTTCCGATAAGAAGAAAATCATTTTATATATTTTCTTTAGTAAGTAGGATATATATATATATATATATATATATATATATATATATATTTATTTATATAAATTATTTATTTATTTATGATTATATATATAGATATATTTAAATTAACATTTTTAATTATATATGTAAAAACAATTATGTAAAGAAGCAAAACATAAAACCAACTTCACTCAATAAGTGAAATGCATTCAATTTCACAATCAAGCATATGCACATACTGTAGCAGGCAGTATGTCCTACATGAATTCTTTTTAGTGGGCTTCCATGAACCCACGGGCCATGGTGCATAAATAAAAACATCGTATCCCACCTTACCTGATGCTTCAACCACTATCTCCACCAGGGTAGGGTTCTCTTCTCGTCTAACTCACTTGCTATGGAATGGAAACCTGCACATGCAGTCACAAATATCTTCAATAGTATCACATTCTTAAAGCAAAGAAATAATCAAATAGTGGGAATGTTACATTCTCCTCCACCTAAATTTAACACAGTCCCTATGCTAGTCAAAATATTTTTGTAGATATTGAAATACTTGAACATACATATATCAACAACCATCCATACATTATGCACTATATCAAAAGATGCATGCATTACAACATTAGTATATCAAAATATGTATCATAAATCCAAAATATACAAATATTGGTATATCAAATATCCAAATGTTCATATAAATATTAGTCTTCAAAAAAGAATGGAAATTGCTTTTTCATTACTCCCACATCTTCCCATGTAGTGTTTCTTTCTGAGTAGAGATCCCACTGGAATCTACATTGGTCAATAGTCATTTTTCTTTATTGTTTGGTTCTATATCCCAGAATCCTAATGGGTCAAATCTCAATGAACTATGGGTCCAACGTCTACAAATGAGAAACATCCAGTATGTGTGAATGGTTAGCCACATATTTACAAAGGAAGGACATATAGAAGGTACTATGGATTTTGGACAGATTAGGTGGCAAAGCTAATTTGTAAGCAACAAGACTAATTTTGGTAATAATTTTGAATGGTCCTACAAATATGGGGCTAAGTTTAGTGGACTTTGTGGAACTCTTATTAGGTTAGCCTCTATTAGGATCCTATATCCTAACCTTCATTATTAATAATAATAATATAATAAATTTAATATACTAAGGTTAGTATAGTTAATAATATAATAATTAATTATTAATTAATTATTATATTATATTAATAGGTTATATAGTCATATAATAATTAAATATATTAATTATTATGAACCGACATATTGAAGTGATGTAGGATTAGGGTTAGGGTAGATATAAATCCTTGTCCAATCATTCATTCAAAGGCATCCATGAGGAAATATAATATTTGTTCAAATCAATTGGAGGGATCCCCCATACCAATGCAACAATGATTCTATAATAAAAGTGATTCTTTTAAATTAATGTTATTTTATTTATTTATTTATTAAATATTAGCTAGAACCTTCAAGGTTCTACCATTTGGTATCAGAGCCATGTGGGACCCAACCATGTGGGAATTGCTTAGGGTTCTTCGTAAAAAACACTATTGTGCATGAGTATGAAACTTGATTTGAGGATATCACCAAACACAACACAGGTTTGGATGAAGCATTTTTCATATATTACTTCGTTAATGGTTTGAAAGAGGAAATTAAAATGGAGGTGATGAATTTCAAACCCTATAACAAGTTATAAGCCATTAGATTGGCCCAAATAGCTGAACACAAATTAAATGCTCAATGTGGAATAACATGAAATGAACATGATTATAATAGAAGAAAAATCATATAAATTTTTGATAGTATTTGTAGTGGTTTTGAGTATCTAATAAAAATCCAAGCAGAAGCAAATGCAAGTGAAGGAACTCAAACCGTTAAGGAAGAAATAAGGGAGAAAATTGCAAGTGAAGAAGTTTCTCCTAACCCTAGAAATTATTTTCCTTCGGAGGAGCCTGTAGCCATGGAATTCCAAGTGGTACCTATTGCACCTTTTAAGAAATAAGAATATAATTCAAACCCTAAAAATACAAATTTTACCATAAAATAAGTGTACAAGGAGGAAGAGGTAAATATTTCCAAGAAAACAAAGTGCAGGGTTTATCCAAGTTTTAATGAGATGGATTGGATTAGTATGATTCATGTCTACCCAACCTTTTATTCAATAGTTGAGGAGTTTGATGATCCTTTATATTATCTCCAATATATTACTCCTACTATAGCAAAATATGGAATTTTCAAGATTGTTCCTCCAATTTATGCATCGCTTGTTGGAGTGGTTTTATTGAAGAAGATAACTTTAGGGAAAATTGATTTTAAAAAGTATACTTGTGATGTTGGAGGGAGTGCATTTTCAAAATTAGCATATAATCCATTGGGTACCAACAAAGGGAACTTACAGGATGTCTCAAAGACTCTAAAATTTGTGTTAGACACTCGCCCTCCGCCTTGGCCACCACCATGACTAAAATTCAATTATACAAACATTATGCACAAAATATTGGGAATTTTTTTGAGAGAGAATTCATGGGAATATCCAACCAGTAAAACTATGTTAGCTTACCGAAAAATGCTTTGAATTTTACCTATAAATATGTTTTATTCTAGGTTTAAGGATTTCAACTCCTTCAACTAAAAGATGCAATCCAAAAAATTGCTAGTGAACCAATCTCTCAGTAAGTTGAGTTGTTAATATGGTTTAGGTAATCATCTGAAACTCAGATATATAAGGTTCCTTGTATCATATTATTGAGATGTTGATATCGATATCTACATCCCTTTTTTTTTTATTTGTGGAAAACATCCCAAAAGGGATGCCACTTTCGGGTAAGACCCAAGGAGGCAGGGGTATCCATTCCGCCAAAAATGCCCAGGACTCGGACCTGGCCTACCACCTTTGACATACTCAAGGAGCAAACAAACACACAAAACCAATTTAAAAATAAGTAAATAACAACAAAAATAATAAAATAAAATAAAAAACATGCTCCTTGAGTGTGTCAAAAACAAAAGCACAACCAAACACGCACAATAAGATAAAAGAAACCACAACACAAACCACATAGAAAAACACAAGAACCACATAACAAAACACAAACAAGACAAAAACAACAGAACACTACAAAGACATAACCCAAAAAAAACATGAAAAATAAACACAACCAAAACCTAAAAAATTAAAAAAATAAAATAAAAATAAAAAACAACCAACAACAGACAATAAACAAAAACAAAAAACATAGAAAACACTCACACATAAAAACACGAAATAACACAAACAAAGAGAAACCCAAGAACAAGAACGAAAAAAACACAAGAACAATAACAAAAAACATAAAAAAAACAAAAAAAAACAAAACAACAAAAACACATGAACAACAAAAAACAACACAAAGAACACAAAAAAAAAACAAAACAAAAGAACCCACCCACCTTAAAAAACTAAACAAAAAAAAAGAAAAAAAAATTGAACATAACAATGACCTATCTAGACCAGAAGACTATTAAGGCAAGAATCAACAGAGGAAACAAAATAAAGAATAGAATGAGCTAGGGAACTAAAAAAAACTGAATGAACCAAAGAGAAGCAAAAAAAAAAGCAAGAAGAAACTAGGTACCTTCAGAACTGGAGCCATCCAAAGAAATGATAGAAAGAAGAGCTTCCCTAATTTGAGAAGCCCACCATATAGGAGGGTGGCCATAACAAGTAAGATCACCTTTGTCCAAAGCCCAATTAGCTAAAGCATCAACACTCTTGTTTTGATCTCTCGACCACATGATTGTAATCAACTTTCAAAAATCCCATCTGGATTAATTGAATCTTCTCAATAATTCTTTTTATTCTCCAATCCACCTTATGATTCTTAGAAGGAGTCTTCAAGAGATTAATCATAAGTTGAGAGTCGACTCAACTAACACCTTTTCCCATCCAACCTTAGTAGCCTCCTGAAGGCCTTCGAGGATACCATACCCCTCAACAAGGTTATTGGAAAGAATACCCAAATTCTCAGCAAAAGTAAAAACCAGGGAGCCATCTGAAAGTCTACCAATTCCTCCCACACTGGCTTTTCCAGGGTTCCCTCTAGAGGCTCCATCAGTATTGACTTTTCCAAAATCCTTAGGAGGAGGTTGCCAATTTCTAGTCCTATCCATCTTACTAATACTCACATTCCCTTTAAGTTGGTTGCCCTTAGAAGATTTAATCTTCAATATTTGCATCACTTGATCCCATCTTTGGTGGGAGTTTTGGGGGTGATTAAGGAGTTGATGGACTGATTCAACTAAGTTGGCTATGGTCTTTTGCCAAATATAGTGAATATCCTTCCTATCTTGATTAAAAATTTGGCTGTTCCTTTCATTCCAAATATTCCAAAGAAGAATGGTAGAACCCATCCAAACTAACTGCCTAATAAAATGATCAACACCCTCTTGATTAGGCCAATCCCTCCAAAGTTGTTCAAAAGTAAAAAAATTGGACCACTGTAAGCCAAGTAAAGTGGCCATTCTCCTCCATAGCTCAGAGGCTAAAGTACACTCAATAAAAATATGGTTGAGATTTTCTACATTCTCTTCACACATTTCACATCTAAAAGGGCCATGAAAACCACGCTTCATAAGTTGCTCACCAGTAAGCACCCTACGATGCAATAAAAGCCAATTAAAGAACCTCACCTTAGGCCAGAGCTTTTGAGCCCACAATCGAGAAAATATGTCAGAAGAATGGTTGGGATTATTATGGCATAAGGTCAAATAACCTTGAGCAACTGAATACTCACCCTTAGTAGTGTTGTTCCATCCAAAACAATCTTTTTCATGGGACCAAGAGAGGGATCTCATATGAAGGATGCCTTGGATATCTTGTCTTTGCCTTTCTGGGATTTGAATAGGCCAGTCCTCAATAGGGATCCAATATCTACCAACCTTTGAATTACCGGTATGGTACCGATAGTAATTAGCCACCTTTATCCAATTAGCTCGGTGAAGCTCCTCCATCCAAGGCCTCCAATCGGGAAACCGAGTTATCAAAGGCTTGTGACCATCCCAAGAATCTGTCCAAAAAATTTCCTGTTGACCATTATGAATGATCCAAAATAATTTTTTCTTTATCAAATCCTCACCAGTCTTAAGAACTCGCTAAAATGGGAGAACCTTTGGTAGGAAGTTGATAGCGAACAAGGTCTTCGGGACTTTTGTTCTCAGCATATTTAGCACGAAGATTATTGGCCCAAAGAGCATTGGGGTTATGCAACATCCTCCAATATAATTTAGCAGCTAAAGCTTTGTTGTTATTAATAGAAGACCGAATCCTAACCCCCCTTCACTCTTAGGAAGACATAAAGTATCCCATTTCACCAAGGCCCATTTTCTTTTCTCCTTAGTACCACTCCAAAGGAAACGATGACTGATTTGATCCAATTCTCGAAGAACAACCTTTGGGATATTCAAAATGGAAGAAACATAAATAGGAATAGCTTGAAGGACTGATTTTACCAAGGTGATTCTACCCCTAGAAGAAAGCCACTTGTTGGTCCACTTTCCAATTTTCTTCTTGACTTTGTCCAACAACCAATTCCAATATTTATTTTTCTGCCTTTGAATATTTATGGGAATACCTAAATAAGTGATTGGAAGAGAGGTCTTCTTATATCTTAATTTATCCAAGACCATGGATTCCTCGTCTAGCAGAGCAGTTGAAAGAAAATAAATTTTGATTTGTCTTCATTGATCAACCGCCCAGTAGCCTTAGAAAAATAGCTAATGATTTGCTTAATATTAGAAGCTTCCTTAATCGTAGCTTTACCTAAAAGAGTAGAGTCATCCACAAATTGAAGATGAGAGATAGGTCTAGCTCCATGAGCAATGGTAACTCCCTCAAGGGTTTTGTTTTCCCTCTTTTTGGTTATAGTCCTACCCAAGCATTCAACAAGAATGATGAATAAATAAGGGGATAGCGGGTCACCTTGCCTAATACCTCTGGAAGCTGGGAATGACTGAGAAGGCCTGCCATTGATAAGAACTAAGTAGGAAACTGAAGAGATACATCCCATAATCCAATCCATCCAATCCTTAGAGAAACCAAATTGCCTCAAAACTTTGATAAGGAAGTGCCAATCCACTCTGTCATAAGCTTTGGATAAGTCTAACCGAATGAACATGGAAGGAGAATTTTGCATATCCATGGAATGGATGGCTTCCTGAGCAAGAACTATCTCATCTACTATTTGACGTCCTTCCACATAACCCCCTTGCTCTGGGGAAATAATCTTATGCAAAAGAGGCTTCAACCTTTCTGCCATGATTTTAGTAATGATTTTGAGAAGAACATTACATAAAGCAATAGGTCTAAAAGCTGAGATATGATCAACCTCTTGAGCTTTTGGAACAAGAGTAATATAAGTTTTATTGATAACCTTCAAAATTTCTTTGGCTTTCTTGGCTTCTTCCACCACCTCTAATAAATCAACATGAAGGATATCCCAGAACTCTTGGTAGAACTCAATGGGAAAACCATCAGGACCTGGGGTTTTCCCTTTTTGCATTTTAAAAACTACTTGTTGAAGCTCATTGATAGTAACAGGAGCAGTCAAAATAGAGTTCTCCTCGAAGTGATAAGAGAAGGGATTGCTTGAAGAACATTTTGTTGTGAAGTTGAGTCAAGAGGAGTAGCAACAAAAATATTGGAAAAGTAATCAACAACAATAGAGTTCATGCCATCCCAAGTATAAACAACATCTCCAGAATCTGATTTTAAGGAAGAAATAAAGTTGTGAGATCTTCGAGCTAGAAGAGATTTGTGGAAGAAATTTGTGTTTCGATCTCCTTCTTTGAGCCATTGAATTCTAGATTTTTGCTTCCATAAGATTTCTTCTCTTTTTTCCCATTCCTCTAACCGAGTTGTGAGTTTAATTTCATCTGCACTTCTCTTCTCTGTGAGGCCATCTAAACGGATTTTCTTATTCAAATTTTCAAGATGAGCAATAACTTCATGTTTTTTTTATGAACATCCCCAAACTCTTTCCAGTTCCAAGTCTTGATTTTGGATTTAATGTATTGCAGTCTTTTGGCAAAACAGAACATCTTAGTCCCATGCCTAGGTTTACCTTCCTTCCACCATTGTTGCACATGAGGTCTGAAGGAAATGTCTCTAAGCCACATTAATTGAAAATGAAAAGGAGAGAAACTCACATTGGTTTTCCACATTTCCACCATGATTGGCCAATGATCCGAACCAACATTATTAAGAGTCTTCACTTTAGGAATGTGACCATGGATTAAGAAATTTTTAGAGAGCAAAAACCTATCCAATCTCTCCATTATACAAGCTAAGCCTTGCCTTCTGTTAGACCAAGTCATAAGGCCATTATCTAGTTGGATATCCACAAGATGGAGGTTTGCAATATATTCGCTCATGAGGTCGGTGCTTTTGTCCAAATTTCTATTTCCCCCCTTTTCTCATCCAGAGAGAGGATGGTATTGAAATCTCCTCCGATCAAGATCCAAGATTTAGGAAAATGAGAGATAATATGAGTAATATCCTTCCACTGTCTTCTTTTTTCCTCCAAAGAAGTCGGAGCATAAACAATAATGCAGAGCATAATCTAGTTGGAATGTCTACTTTGAATAGCTATAGCCAACAAACCCCAACTGCCAACCATATGGTGAATAACTACCTCTTTTGGGTCCCAAAGACAAGCAATGCCACCCGAAGTCCCTTGGGAACTGAGGGAAACCACTTTTCCAACTGGCCAAATTTTATCGGCAATTGAGTCCATATCCTCCATTGACATCTTTGTTTCTTGAAGGAAAACAAGATGTGGATGATTTATCTGAATCATTCTTCTAATTTCATTTTGTTTTGAAAGACTCCCTTTGAGTCCTCTAATATTCCAAGTGATGATCTTCATTAATACCAGGGCTAAAAAAGTTGGGAAGGGCATTAATCTTACCTTCCTCTACAAGCTTTTCACCTTCTTTTACCATATGATATTGATTGGTCTTGCGACCTACTTTTTGATTAGAATCCATCTTCAATTTTTTTTTCCCTATTTCTTGACTTATTCCAATTGAATCTGAGATGGCTTCTAACCTTGAAGAATGCTCGTACACAACCAAAATTTTACTAGATGGTTCAACGGAGTCTATATTGGGACCTGCATTATTTGAAGTTTTGACATTTGAAAGATTGTTTTTCTTGTGTAAATTTTCTCCTTTTTTTTTGTTGAAAACCTTTGATTTGTTGGTTTGTCTCTCGAGTTCTTCCCTTCATATTTAAATTGTGTTTCTAAGATTTTAGTTTCCATTATTTCCTCTTCCTCACTTGGGACATCATTTGTGGAAAGGATTTCAAACATATTAGCAGATGACTTTGATTGATCCTTCATAACTGGTTTTTTTTCGAGTGTTCTTCTTCTTAGGTATTTGGAAACCTGTTGAGTTTATATCTTCTTTCTTTTGATCAAGAATTTTATTTGGGCAAGCACTGGCCAAATGACCATATTCATGGCAAATTCTACAATGAAAAGGAATGTTCTCATAGTCCACTACTTGCTCCCAAGTGTCTTCCCCAAATTGTAATGTGATATTTTTAGGTAGGGGTTTGTCAAAATCCATTAAAACACAAATCCGAGCATAAATAATATGTTCAAAATTTTGAGTACAATCAGCGAGTCATCATAAAAGTTCCTAAAGAGTTTCCAATTGAAGAAAAAATAGTAGGATTCCAAAATTCAATAGGGAGGCCAAAGAGTCTAACCCACACGGGAGCTATAGAAGGCATCTCTTCTTCGGATTTAAATTTAGTATGCCGGGGCTTCATGAAAAGCCCTGCCCTTCCAAAAAACCAAGGACCCCCTTGAAAATTTTTCTCTCTATCTTCATTATTAGCAAATAAAACAAGAAAATAACCATTTGGATAAATAGAGATTTGTAACTCACCTTTAGTTTTCCAGCTTTTTGCAGCCCAGACTTTGAAAGCAGATAGACTCGGACGAAAACCCACGAACCGACAAATTAGTCCTCTTTTTTCCAAATCTTCAATGCCAGTCTGAATGTTACCCATATCAAGCTTAACAATAGGAGTTCCATCAGCTGCTTTAAGACATCCCGACTCCATTTTCCTGGGATCAATCTTAGGCATTCTTAGAGGTTTATGGGAAGCCCTAAGATTGATATTAGCATTGGGATGAGGTTGTCCACCATGAAGGGCATCCCTAAAATTCATTTTTGGGACTGAGTCTTCGAAATTCTTACCCTTGACAGGGGTTTTCACAGTAGAATTATTTTGTGGGTGCACCTTAGCACCAGATTCACTTGAGATATGAGCCATTTTTTGATCAACTACTTGAAACTTGTTTCGTGATCTCTTTAATCCTTGCCCTAGACGCCGTGGAAAGGTATGGTTTTCACTTTTCTTTTGTGCAGCAAATTGGAAGTCGTTGTCACTCAAGTTCATAGTATGATCTGTTGAAAGACAAATTTCTAACCCATATTGGATCCCCTGCAACATTTCCTGCTAAAATATTGAGCATAAACCACAAAAATATTGGCCGCTAGGGCCCGAAGGCCCTAAAAACCAACCTCTGGAGCTGCTTGCACTCAACCCAGATGAAACCCTCGCATAGCCGCTTGCCAAATATCTCGTTCACACATAGGGATGCGCTAGGATCTGTGTTGCTCCAAATGATATGAAAATTGGTGGAGACGTTCTAGGGTTTTTCAGGCATCTACCCTCAAAATTTTAGCTCAATCCGAGTCCGGATGAGTGAGATATGGCCAAAACGAGTTCGACAGTTTGGGCAAGTCCTACGAAAAACATCTCTAGCTATATCTCTTGTTTCCAATAAAATATTTAAAAAAAAAAATGAAAAACTAGGCAGTGTATGCATAGTTGTACATGACAAGTATAAAATAAAGGAGATATCATGATTTTTCAATATGAACTATCTATACAAGGAGATATGTTCCTCAAAAGGTCAACTATCATTTCAATGAAACAATCATAGGTTAATAAGGTAATGTATATGCGGCCATTATAAAACTTGACTATTGGTGTGTCCATTTTCTCATAGCTAGTATGTAGTCAGAAGGTAGATAACTAAGAATTAGTCTAAGCAAACTAGGTTTGGATATCAAGCATAACAGTTACCAAGGATAGTCACATTAAAGCACCATCTACAAAGAAGCTATTCTAGGAAAAAATAGTCATAGATCACTTTGAGCATGCAAAAATCTATAGTAGACAACATTCAATACAAAGAACCAAGTGAAGAAGGTTAGTTTGAGTATAACCATTATAGGCATTATGAAAAACACAAACATAAATGAGATACAATGATCACAATCACGTAGGAGTATAGCAAGGAAGGAGGTATCATTATTAGGATTACTTTGTTAATTTGGTAACAAACATCACAGTGATTGATGCATTCTCTTCCATGTAACCATCGAGCACGCAATGAGTGAAACAATATAAAGTATTTTTCATCGCTGTTATGCATGTTAGTTAGAATTGCACACGAACCTTATACCTGAGAAAATATGCTCATTAGATTAATAATCATAAGAAATTACAATGCTTTTATAGCACTCAAATCAGTTTGAAATCTCTACTATTATGGAGATCTTACTTGCTCCTACTATGTTTAGAAACATTATAAACAATTCCCTATATGCTCTCACAACAAAATTGATTTCCTCTCAAATATTAAAATTGGTGCAACTATATTTAAATGAATTTTAAATATTTAAAACATATATACTTTAGGGAAGATACTCTAAAGTATGCTCTAGAGTCCAAAATTCTCCCCCTTAAAGTTGAGAGGACTGACTAGACAGTCTCTCAGCTTTATATACTGAGCTTTCATAACTCCTTTGGTGAAGATGTCTGCTATGTTGTCCAAAGTGCTGCAATGTTGTAGCTTAATCACCTATTTTTCCACCATGTCTTGAATGAAGTGATACTTCATGTCAAAGTGCTTTGACTTGATGTGGTGGATAGGATTATGTGTCAATTGGATGGCACTCATATTGTTATAGTACAATATTGTAGGACCACTTTGTATTTCTCCTATTTCTTCAAGTACTTTTCTCAACCATAAAGCTTGGGTACTAGCATTTGTGATGGCTATGTACTCAGCTTCATTAGATGATAATGCTACAACAGTTTGATTTTTGGAACTCGACGTAATTAGTCTTGACCCAAGACTAAAACAATTCCCTGAAGTAGATTTCTATCTATATTGCTGCCCCAATAACTATCACTAAAGCCAAATATTTTTACAGAATTACATTGTGGTAATGGATCCCAAAATCCAATGTACCCTTTATATCTCTCAAAATTATTTTAGTTGTTTGATGAAGTTCATATGGATCAACCATATACCTTGAAACAAGAGAAACAACATATTGATTGTATTGGTGAGGAACATTAGACTCCCAACCATGCTCCTGTATGTGGTCATGTCAACTTTTGGTGCTCCATAATATTTAATCAATTGGATCCCATGACCCATTGGCGTTGCAATAGACTTGCATTGCTCCATAGCAAATTTCTTGATCATATCTTGAGAATATTTGTGTTGACATATTAATATCCCTTTAGCTGTTTGATGTACTTCCATGCCTAGGAAATAATGCATAAATCCTAGATATTTCATTTCAAATTCTTTCATCATGGATTTTTTGAACTCCTTATTCATCTTAGCACTACTACCTATGAATATTATATCATCCACATATAAAAATACAATGAGAATATATTTACCTTGTTTCATATAGTAGAGAGTAGGTTCACTTTTTCTTTGAGTGAATCCATACTTCTGAAAGTAGCCATCAATGCGTGAGGACCATGCCCTTGGTTCTTTCTTGAGGTCATACAATGCTTTCTTCAGTTTGTATACAAGGTTCTCCTTACCTTGTTCTTCAAATCCTTGAGGTTGTTGCACAAAAACCTCTTCATTCAAGTACCCATTAAAAAAGGCACTTTTAACATCCATGTGCTGAATTTTCCACCCTTTGTGGGCAGCCAAAGAAAGTACTAATCTGGTTGTCTCCTGTATAGCAATGGGAGCAAAGGTCTCCTCATAGTCAATCCCATACTTTTGAGTGAAAAATTTTGCTACAAGTCTTGCCTTGTGTCTTTAAATACTTCCATCAACATTGAATTTGGTCTTGTAGACCCATTTGCATCCAACACATTGCTTGCCTTTAGGAAGCTTCACTAGCTCCCAAGTATCATTCTTTTTTATAGATATCATTTCCTCGTTCATGGCTTGTTGCCATACATCATGACCACATGCTTTTTCATAAATATTCATTTGAAATTTTAATTTTCATTTTCTCACCCAGGAAAATATTCACTTGAATCAGGAATTTTTAACATATGGGTCTAAACATATGGGTTTAAACATATGGGTCTAAACACATGGGTCTAAACATATATGGGTCTAAACACATGGATCTAAACATATGGGTCTAAACATATATGTCTAAACACACACACACACACACACACACATATATATATATATATATATATTTAAACACATGGGTCTAAACATATATATTTTGGTGATGCAAAATTGCCCTTACACCATTGGATGCTCCTGCATCAGGCACCCAGGGTAAGTTTGAGAAGTGACCTCACTTCTTTGCTGTTGGAGGAAAACCAAGGCGGTCAACCTTGTAATTGGATAACCAATTCGAATCTTCTACATGCCTTCCCTTCCATTTCACCAGATATTATTCATACTGCTTGTTTCTTGTACTTCATCCGATGCAGGTATCTAGGATTTCCTCTATCTCTTATGTCACTGGAGTCGATGCCGAAACACTCTACAACTTTGCAACTAGTTCCTTAGAAATATCACCTTCATGATACTCTACCAAATTAAAAATATTGAACATAGGTGATATGTTCAATCCACTCGGCACCTCCACCTCATATGCATTTTTTGAATCTCTTTTTTGTATGATCCTGCATGGTCCAAACTTCTTAATTTTTAGCTTGTTATATGTTTTAGCAGGAAACCTCTCCTTTCTCAGGTGCACCATGACTTCATCACAAACCTGGAACTCCTTAAACCTCCTTTTATGATCAGCCTTTATCTTGTACTAAGTGTTCATCTGATTGATGTGTTGTTTTACTTCTTCATGCAAATCCTTCAAATGCTCTGCAAAGCTCTCAGCTTCAACACTATTCTTTTCTCCCCTGTCCAACTTCCTCAACTCAAAAGCATTTATTGGACTACTCCCATATACAATATGGAATGGTGATTTACCAGTACTCTAGTTGATAGGAGTCATCCTATGGGCAACCTTGTTTGGCAAACTAGCTCCTAGTATCAAATCAATATGATGGCTAATATTTCTCATGGGTGGCAAACCCTTTGACACATTATCAGATATAATATCTGAGAAATATTTGAAAAAACTTGATACTTCTACAAGTACATCTTTGCTTGGTTCTTCCCTAACTCTAGGAATTAATGCATAGAACACATGCTCATACTTCAAATCATCTAAAAAATTTCTACCATCAACCAAACAAATTCTGGCACTATTACATACCTTTTCATCCATCTCCTTTAGTGGCTTCAATTTATGGTGCACTCCTTCCTTTTTTAGGGAGTAAGTGTTGGCATTTCCATCATGGATTGCACGGTGATCATACTACCATGGTATTCCTAATATCATATGACAAACATCCATAGGCAGGATATCACACATGACCTCATCCTTGTATCTCCCAATATTAAACTTGACTAAACATTAT
This sequence comes from Wollemia nobilis, assembly GCA_028583015.1. NCBI lineage: Eukaryota > Viridiplantae > Streptophyta > Pinopsida > Araucariales > Araucariaceae > Wollemia > Wollemia nobilis. The sequence goes on along the minus strand of JAQPPZ010000541.1, from coordinate 24,421,175 downwards.
TCATTAACCAATGTCCTACGGTCCTTCTACAACCACGCAATCCAGTATGGATGTGGGTGTCTACTCCTATCTAGCTATAACTTAGTAACCATTTATTCAGATACCAAGTTATCAGTACTACCATTATCTATAATAACATTACAGGCCTTACCTAAACATTTGTACCTTATGTAGAATAGAATCTTCCTTTGGTCTAGTTCCTTCTCCTCATTCAAAAAGGTTCTCCTTGTGACCATAAATTCTCCTCTCTCTGCCTCCTTAGAGTGCTCTTATTTAGCTCCTTCATCTGCAATAGCAACTCTGGAATTACCCACTGACCTCTTATTTGGCTTCTCTTGGTGCTGTGAAAACTCATATGCTCGATGTCGTTCTCCACAGTTGAAGCAGGTTCCACGAAACCCTCTTTCTCCATTTCCTTGGCTAGATCTACCTCTTCCTCTTGGGTAGTTGCTTTTCTAACCACGAGATTTGTAAGTATTATATCCCTTCTAATCCTGATTTTTGCTAGCTTATTATTCCTTCTCACCTCATCTTCCATATGTTCTTCCACCAGTTATTTCTTCATGACCTCTTCCTTTTTGCTTACCCTCAAACCTTTTTTTCAGCTTCTATTCAAATTTTAGAGTAAACTGGTAAGAATCCTCAATGGTGCTCATCCTAACCAGACTTAGCTCTTCTTGAATATTGGTTCTCAACCCATGGATGTAACGAGCTACCTTCTCCTTGTTAGCCTTAGAATGGTCGGGTCAGATCAAGATCTTGTAGAACTCATTGGTATATTCTTTGACAGACTTTCCTGACTGTCTCAAAATTTGCATCTTCTTCAGCAGATCCAACTCATAATCTACTAGAATAAACTACCTCTTCAACTTTTCCACCATTCATTCCCATATAGTGATCATATCTTTTCCCCTTCTATTTTTGTCAAGTTGTACTCCTTTCCACCATATTATAGCATGACCATTCAGTTTGGTCTTAACAAACTTGACCCAGTTAGGATCTTCCATCTCTTCATATTCAAAATATTATTCCAAGTCATTGATCTAGTCAATCAACTCCTCAAGGTTAAGATTTCTCAAGTATGTGGAAACCTCCATCTTCGACCTCTTCCCAATCTAAGATATGGCTCTATACAACCTCACTTGGATAGGATCTACTACCTCTTCTTCTTCCTCAAACTAGTCTTCCTCTTCTTCGGCTTCATCTTCGCTCTTTTCCTCTCTTCTTAGGTCAAACTCTCTATGCAACTCTTCTTGTAATGCCTAGACTTGCCTTTGTAAAGCTCAAAAATCCTCTGCTAGCACTATGGTATTACTGGCAACACCTCGATTCCTTCATGGGGGCATCTTGCTCTAGCTTATTTAAATCCTAACCATAGATTTTGGTGTAAACTACCTCATGTACGGTGATCTGCTAACACACTAAGGAAATCCCGCTCTGATACTACTTGGTGAGGATGAACAAACATGAACAAAGCCATCCAAGGAGTGATTAAAATAATTATTTTAATAATTCCATCTAAATGGGTAAAATTTACAATGCCAAACTTGTTAAGGCTGAACAAACACGAACAAAACCATCCAAGGAGCCAAATCACAATAGAAAAGAATTATTTTATTAATGCCAGCCAAAAGGGGCAGAAATTACAATTCCATATCATACAATCTTGGAGCCACAATCTATGGTACCCCTCCCTCTGGTAATCTCTATTCCCCTATTAATAACTTTTGAAAGAATATTCTGGTAAGTGTAACTCCTTTTCTTGCCTTTCTTTTTCCCACCAGGAAAATATTCATTTGAAATTTTAATTTTAATTTTCCCACCCAAGAAATATTCACTTGAATCTTGAATTTTTAACATATGGGTCTAAACATATGGGTCTAAACACATGGTCTAAACATATGGATCTAAACATATGGGTCTAAACATATATATATATATATATATATAATTTATTTATATTTTTGATGCAATATTGCCCTTACACCATTGTATATATATATATATATATATATATATATAATTTATTTATATTTTTGATGCAATATTGCCCTTACACCATTGTATGCTCCTGCATCACTATACCTCTATTTAAAATTTTAGCTTTCGTGAATATTAAACTAATTAATGCTTAGATGACATCCATGAATTTATTTTCATCATATGTGGATGAGCGACATATAAACCTAAATATTACTAAGATATAACTTATTTACAGCCTTATCTCAAAGTCTATGGTTTCTCACACCCTGAAGACTTTTTCTTAAAAATAAATTAACTTTGATACTGCAATAGAATGAAACTAACAACGATTTGATAAAAATAATAAAAACCATACTTATGCAATCAAAATAATTTCTTTAATAACCTAAAATACATGTGTTAATTATTACAATCGTCCACAACTTTAAGAAAGGAAAAAAATTTAGATAAATATGAATATTATATTTTAGGTGTAATAATAAAGCATTGACAACATACTAATTAGTTGCTTTGTGGCATGGTTTTTAGGATATATTCTCAGATTGCCGAGACAGTTACAAAACTTTATCCTAATTGGTAATACATATATAAAATTGAATAAAAAATTACATTCCAATACCTCAGCATACTATTTTTATAGAGTTCCATAACAAGTATCAAATTGTTATATCTTGCTCAGAAAACAAAAGCCATTCTCAGGCTTCTACTTCACAAAATTAAAGATTAATACAACTATTCCAATGGGTATCCTGAAAATCTTTAATATTATGAACATCATTCACACAAAGAAGCTTTCAACAATACTGGACATGAGACTCCCTCTGTATAGCAAATTGAACTATTAAGCCAAGATAATCCCCTCTATAACATATTTTCAACGGAAGACAGTAGGGTAACATTATTTGGGTCAGCATGGCCCTTCATGAATGCACTCTAAAACATGAAAACAAAAAATGCAGTACATACATGCAAAATAAAAGAGCACTGCTTATATATATATGATCGATCGATCAAATTATATTTTGCTTCCTAATAACCATACAAAAATCACAACTACCTACCCAAAAAATTATAGATTTAATTATCTATTCAATATATAAGATTATTTTTTACCTACTTTATAAAATTCAACAAAAACTATTTACTTTTTATCTTTTGAAATAAATAAAAATAGTATTACTGAATTCATAGAATTTATGAATAGTTGGTTGGATTTCACAGTTTAATAGCAACATTAGCATCAATCTAGAAAACATATTCCAATATACACACATAAATTTACAAAGCTCAATTTTTAGATAGCAACCAATATGATAACACAAGAATATGAGCTCCGACTGAATGCAAATTATGAGTAGAACCCAAAGCAGCCAACCAATAGCAAATTCATGTAGCGATCACTAATCATATACCCTATACCTAAAATTGAATTTTTCCTTCATTTTATAGAGAACTTGAATAAATTTCATGGTGACACATAGGGATAAATCATGCAAGAGGGTGCCTTAGTTGACTGTCAAATGGTGATGGCTACGTTCTTCCGGTAAAAAGAAAATCATTTTATATATTTTATTTAGTAAGTAGGATATATATATATATATATATATATAAATTATTTATTTATTTATGATTATATATATCTATTTAAATTAACATTTTTAATTATATATGTAAAAAAATTTATGTAAAGAAGCACAACATAAAACCAGCTTCACTCAATAAGTGAAATGCATTCAATTTCATAATCAAGCATATGCACATAATGTAGCAGGCAGTATGTCCTACATGAATTCTTTTTAGTGGGCTTCCATGTACCCACGGGCCATGGTGCATAAATAAAAACATCATATCCCACCTTAACTGATGCTTCAACCATTATCTCCACTAGGGTAGGGTTCTCTTCTCGTCCAGCTCACTTGCTATGGAATGTGTAGACACCAAAACAACACCAATCCGATTATGTGACAACAAGCGCTGATCGCATTGACACACACAACCCCTAGGGCAGCCCCCAGAGGTTAAACAAGTGGTCCTAACCACTCCCAAAAGCAGTTTGGAAGGTCAAAGGTCAATTTTGGCACCTTTTTGGCACTTTTTCTCTACTCGTCCCACCCAGGGACGAATTCAAACTGGTATTCGTCCCACCCAGGGACGATTACGCAATCGCTCTAGGGTGGGGCGAATAGCAGGTTTGACTGGCAAAAAAATTCAAACCTCGACAACTCCGCCAGTTAACTGAGGCTTCAGGCCATGCAATTGTGAGGAAGTTTTTTTTTTAGGGGGGGGACTTTGGTCATGCATGTCTTTATTTTAGAGACCTCATGCAAGGAGATTCTAAATCAGGGAACTAGCTTTTCTCTCAAAATAGGACAGTTAACTCAAGTGGCGCCCTCGCATGCACAATTCAAACAAGGAGACCCTAAGGTCTATAAATTGGGGAGTTTTCCCACCCAAAAGATATACAGAGAAGGAGCATTTGAGCAACGAAGTGCTGCCAATTTACATACCTACTTGCGATTTGTGCCTTCACATCCTTAATCTCTCATTCGAAAGGGAGGTTATTGGGTGACTATTGGAAGCATGAATCCCGACCCAAAACCTAATTTTTGGCCACAATATTTCACAAAATTTTTTGACAACACCCCATAAGGAGTTTTGGACCCATCCCAAGTGGATTGGTGCCAAAACAGTGTCCCAAACGGTGGGCGTCCTGCCCCCGGGCGCTCCCCAATCTGTCATAGTCAAATTCGCCCCACCTCGGGATGAATAGAAATATGTGATAGATTTCTCTAGTTTTTATTTTGCATTTTATTCTAGATATGTTAAATAGGTTACAGTTCAAATTTCATTTCATTCTGAGCAATTTTGACCAGGTTTTGTCATTTCCCGCCTTTACTAACTTGTAGATGGCACTAGAAAAATATGGGTGATAGAGGTAAAATTGGAGAAATATGACCTTCTGGGTCTTCCCAAAACACCCCCAATTAGCTAACACCAAGTTTTTAGGTCATTTGGAGCTTCCTAAGTAGGACATTGAAGAGGGTGCTTTTTGACAAGTTATTGTAGGTCTATTCGTCCCACCCTGGAGCGAATACAAATATGTGAGGAATTTCTTGACTATTATTTTTGCAATGGTCTTCTGATAACATATTTATGCTTCTATAAAATTTTCAGGTCGATCTGAGGTCATTTGATTATCGTTTTAATATTTTCATGCATATACTGACATTAGGCCTTGGGAAATACATGCTTTATTCTATCCTGAGGTGCTACTAATATTTTCTGTTTCTTTGAACGTAGGTTTTCGAATAGAAGAGGATAGGAAGGAGCAAATAATCATATACACAAGTGGTGGTGACATTTTGGTCCGCCCATCTTATATGTGGGCACGCGGAAGAAGGATTGTTATCTATGGATGTGATAAGAAACATATTTGACGCTCCTATCCCCTAAAAAGGAAGGAGACGTATTGTAACACAATTTAAAAAGCATATCAATAAAGAGGGTCATATTCTATATTGCTTTTATCTTGTGTCAATTCGTCTATGCTCTTTCTTTTTACTTTTTTGGCACTTTCCTTTTTGTTTTCGTATCCTCGTGCTTTCAATGGCGATCATGGTGGGACCTGTGTCCCTTGATTTTTAAGATTAAAATTCTGATTAAAGTTGCTTGTTTTGTTGCTTACAGGTACCAAGTTTTCAAACGCTAGACTGTTTCAGGCAGAAATTCAGAGACATCCGATTTAGGCAGAGAAGAGGTAGGGGTTTTAAACACCCTTTGTCAATTTTTTGTTTTCTATTTTCTGTTCTCTAATTTTTGCTTGCATAGGAGAGTTTAGAGGCTTGCTTGTTTCAATTTTGCAACTTAAAAAGAACCCCACACACCACGTGGTATTTTAAACACAAGGAGTTGGTCGTAAAACCCCAACCCTTGAGCAAGACCAACGGTGGATTTCATCATCACCTTGGCTTGAGATATTGCATCCATAACCCCGATCGTGACTGTTGCTAGACGTAAATCCTGATGAAAGCTGACCAAGTGTAGCTTGGGGTGATTCCCAACGCATGAGGATAAGTCTTCTATGGTAGGTGTCATAAACAGAGCGATTCCCCTTCCGTACCGCCTATGTTCCACGTATCATCTGCTCTCACGTACCTATAGTCTCCCTCACGTAAGGGCGGGTATATAGAGAGGTTGGTATATCGGTCCGACAATGGTATATTGAAGGGGCGACCATTTTGGGAGTCATAAGAGCCTTCATAATTGCATTTAAATGGTTTTCACAAAAAAGCTTTCAAAAACAAACAACAAAACACACTAAACCAGATTTAGGGCACACTTTTAATCTTTAAAAGAGATAATCATTGCTTGTGTGTGTGTGCTATTTTTTGTTTAGTATATAAAAAAAAAATCATAAAAAAAAATAAAAATATACTCATCTTTAGGTAAGCATCACCATGGTGTACACCCGTAGCCGAGCCCGATCACGGGCAAGCACTACAGAGAGTGCACCAAGGGGGACAAGTCACCTCCGATATAGTCTTGAGGACTTGGTCATCCCGCCTTGGCGACATGGCACACAAGATAGTCCACATCATGCCATCACAGAACATGACTATAGAGGCACCTCCTTGAGGGGCACCCCCACTCAACATAGATCCTTTCAAGAGGAAAACCCACATGTGGCACTCAACCTAGATAGGAGGCCCCCCTTGGAAACTCGTTATGGGTGGCCTAGTGATGAAGTGCTTGAACAACATAGGGTCCACAAGGAGGAACCATATGATTTCGTCATCCCTCATTTACCCCGTATTATTGTTAGAAACACTAGACCATATCTAGAGTATCAGGCTCTCCAGATAGGGCAAGACAATTCTGCCCGCACCTTTTATGCATATAACAGAGAGTGTGAGGAAGACCATTATGTTCCTCAAGAGCGATACACAATGTGGGAACGATGCACGTCCGCACCCGCTATGTATCAGGATCACTCATTGAGGCCAGAGCCTCAAGTGAATGCCGCTAACCTTGACAGAGGGAAGCAACCCATAGGGGTCTCGGATCACCATGACCGAGAAAGACATGTAGGGGAGGCATCTAGGCTTCCTAAACAAGAGACGATGGAACAAATTGACTTGGCATTTGCCAAACTAGCCGCCCGCCAAGCGCAAATCACGCGGCTCAGGCAAGACCAACAACAATTAGAACATTTGTGTCACCTTAACCAAGAGCGCATTCAACGTCAGACAACTGAATTGCTTCACAACAATGTGCCTGAGAAGGTCCCAGCCCCTCGCGCACATAAATCAGAAGTGTATGAGAGGCACAACCCCTTAGTGCGAGATAGGTCTCCGCGACCTCATCAAGCACTGCCTCTAAGACCTCCTAGACCTGAGCGGGAGGCCACTCCCCGAAACTATGATGGGCACCCTCCGCGGGCACCCATCAATGTTTACAGGCCTAGGCCAGACACTCCTCAAGAAGCTTATGAGGATTATGAACAAGAAGAAGAGCGGGCTGAAATGCCCTATCAAGGCAGAAGGGGTGCTACCCAGCTACCCCTCCAAAGGCCTCAAGTTCCCCACAACCCACAGCGGGAGCAAACCAAGGAGGAGGAGATCAAGTCCTCCGATGCATATAAAGCGTTGCTAGAGCGCTTAGAGACTATGGAGCTCAAGACTTCTGGGCCCCAAAAGCCTACTTTACGCCAACTCCGTAGTCATCCTGTGCATCCGTCAGTGCCGGCACCTCCATACCCCGAACACTTTAAGCTGCCCCAGTTGGCACTCTTTAGAGGGGAGGAAGATGCCCAAGAGCATGTGACTCGATTCTTGAGCCAATGCTTTGGCATTCAGGACAATGATGCTTTGCTATTAAGAACATTTATAACCACATTCGTAGGCCCTGCCTCGGATTGGTTTACTCAATTACCAAAGCACAACATCTGTAACTTGGATCAGCTAGTGGACGCGTTCCTAGAACGTTTCACCTTCAACACAAAGAAAAAGGCATCACTAAGTGATCTAGCTAGCCTCAAGCAGTATGAGGAGGAATCTATGGCGGCATATGGGAACCGATGGAGGACATTGCTTTCAAAGCTACCCTACCTCCCTCCTATGTCTGACTTGACCCAAATGTTCGCAAAGAGTTGTTTGCGATCGATCTCTATGCTATTGCAGCTGCAACAATATGCCACTTTAGAAGAAGCACTGGCGCAAGCCAGAATCATCGAAGAGATCAAAATACAGGATGGTGAAATCGCCAAGCCTAAGAAAAAAGAATGGAACAAGAGCACTAAAATAGGGACTACGCAACAGAAACCCGTCATGGTCAATCAAGTTGCTATCAACGCCCCTAAGCCTGCCCAAGCAACACAGCCTCCAAAGGCTAACTATCAGGCGGTGCCTCCAAACAATTATGATAGAGAAAACCAAATGCAGGAACAAAATCAGCAACGTCACCCTAGGCGACAATTTACGCCTTACACAGAGTCCAGGGACTCCTTGTTTGACCGCTTGTCAGCGGCAAATTTGATTAATCTTCCAGAGATTCAAACCATAGATCCTAATGCACCAAAGCCTAAGGGGTACAGAGAGGATTTGTACTGTAGGTTCCATAGATGAAAGGGACATGACCTTAACGCCTGTTGGAAGTTCAAAGGTTTGGTGCAAGACCTCATTGACAATAATACATTGGCAGTGGATAACCCCATAGCACCCAACAACCAACAAATGGGCGTTTTTAGAGACCCTTTGCCCGCACATGATGCACAAGCAAAACCCCTTCACGTCAATGAGGTGCAACAAAATTTCCCCATGGAGGGGTATGTAGGGATGATAAGCATAGTGACAAGGAACAAGAGATACCCAGGAGCTGCCCCCGTGGCAGCCACAAGAGAAGTTCCATCAACGTCACAACCTCAACCGAACCCTACACAGCTTCCCCCGCCTAGACCAGTGGCCATGATTCGAACTAGACTTACTCAAAGTCTAAGGACCACGTCGGCTAGGCTCTCCATATATGAGCTTATTCAACAATCGACGCCCCATCGGGAGGCTCTCATGGAGATATTAAAGGCAATTGAGCTGCATCCCCATGAAGCAAATTCTTTCAACAACTTCGTGGGCCATGTGAAACAATGTATAGAACCAGTCATCACCTTTAGAGAAGATGAATTAAAATCGATGGCTGGTGATGTGGTGGATCCACCCCTGCACGTTATTGCACGGGTCAACGGGATTCCATATAAGCGGGTGTTGGTAGACACTGGTTCGTCCAGTAACATTATTACAACCACCGCATTAAAACATTTGAAGTTGTCGGCCTCTCACATCGTACCTTCCACTTATACTCTTCGAGCATTCAATGATGCGATATGCTCGATAGTTGGCACAATTGTCCTACCCATCCAAGTGGGACAAAAGACCATTCATACATTGTGCCACATTTTAGAAGGTGAGATGGCTTACAATATCTTGTTGGGGCGACCTTGGATCCGGGACATGAAGTGTGTCCCTTCAATTGCTCATCAATGCTTGAAGTATACATTTGAAGGACAGGTGCATGTAGTCCCCGCAGACTTGGAGCCTTTCAAATACTGCAATTCAGTGCAACTAATGCCGCAGTCGACCCTTCCATCAACGCATTTGGATTTTCAATTAAATCCATCTAAAAAGGGTCCGATTACCAGGCGAGTCCATCTTCCTCATCTGGTCCTCCAACAATGATGCCACCTACGGTGGCCACACCAAAGGACAAGGGAAAGAAACCCCTGGAAGAGGAACCACCTTTAGTCTCTAACATCTCGACAAAAGAGAAGCCTAGTAGAATGGAAGTCGAGACGCCTAGTTCACCCCACATGGAGTGGACTCAGGGAGACCTCCCATTCGCTCCCCCTCAAACGCCAACAATCATAGTTGAGATGGCCAACACAGGCATGGGGGAGTATCTAGTGCAAAACATTATAGCAACGCCCACACTTGAGTCCATGCAGGACATGGGGAGACCTCGACTCCCCATCGGCTCTGTGGTTCCTCTAGGCTACCCACCCAATTAGACAAACTTTATTTATGGGGGCCTGGATAATGGCGTTGAACCTTCCCTACAAGAAGAGGAAGATGAAGAGCCCTTTGTTGAGGATGTCAATTATCTGTCTAACCCAGACTTCGCATTGAGATATCTTAGCCAATGCAATTGGCATGGATATGGGTTGGGCAGGTATGAACAAGGAGTGCATGTTTTGTGCCAACCAAGATATCAAATGCCTTATGACAAGTCAGGAGTAGGGTTTAATCACCCTTTGCCCCTCGACATCTTGGTCGAAAACATGCAAGGCCTAGGGATAGGCAACAAGGATGGGTTGGCATTAGATCCATATGCCAATCCAAACACAACTTACACATTGGGGAATTATTTCCCCTTACAAACAAACAACCTTGTTGACCTTAACAACCCTTTCCCTTCGGTCGAACAGGGAGACAATTCAAGGACTCACCCCCACGAAGGGTATGGACAAGACCAAGAAGGGTCTTCGAAAGATGAGTTGGAGTATGAGGAAGCACCTTGGGATCCTCTTGAGTCGAATAGCAATCATTCCCAAATGCATCCCATGGATGATTATCAAGAAAGCTTCCTGACCATGTTCCCTTTGGATGTTCCAATGGAGGATATGCCCACTCAAGAAAATCAGGGGGGGGAAGGGGGAAAAGGGGAAGGAAAAGGGGGGGGGAGGGGGAGGAGGGGGAAGAGAGGAAAATGCGACAACAGCAATATCCCTTGGACATAGATGACATGTTTGAACACTTACACATAGGGCCAAGGCATAGGTGGCACCTCAACCAGGCGTAGTTATAGCAATTACTGCACCCGCCACTCTAGGTATACAGAGAACATCTTCCGCCTGGAGACCCTATAGCACCATCAGTGCCTAGGGCAGATCCTATCCTCTTATATGCACATAGGGCTGATCCATTTGTGCCAGTGCCTACAGAGCCAGATCCAAAGCACCAAGAACATCTAGAATGTCAAAGTCATCACACCCACGGTAATGGAGACCACAATCATTTCATCAACATGATCTCCATTGACTTGACCGCCCCCATCCATGATCCAGCCGACCCAACACGGTCATTGCATCTAGACATAGAGGCTATAGATTGGGATCGTGCTGACACACCACCATCCCCATCAGAGTACTGGCCTTGCGGTGGGATGTTTCATTTCACTCCAGGATAGACTCAGGATGTCTTCCATGCTGAAGAGGAACCTGACGTTCCTAACGATGATCTTAATTCAGCAAATGATATCCACCTGATCCCAACTCCACACCAGTTGGAGGACGGATCCCACATGTCGGTCGAGGAGATGACTGACGTAGACATCGGCTCGGATCCAATGAATCCATAGATTATCCAGCTGGGGGTACTTCTATCCCTCGAAGAGCAAGCCGACTACATTAACCAAAAAGCTCCAAGGATTCCCGCAATCGCTTGGTCAACCCCAAAATGCCCCAAAGGGGTCCATAAACCCTTTGGTCAACCCAAAAGCTCCAAAGATTTTTGTAATCTCTTGGTCAACCTAAAAAGCTCCAAGGATTTTCGTAATCTCTTGGTCAACCTAAAAAGCTCCAAGGATTTTCGTAATCTCTTGGTCAACCTAAAAAGCTCCAAGGATTTTCGTAATCTCTTGGTCAACCTAAAAAGCTCCAAGGATTTCTGTAATCTCTTGGTCAACCTAAAAAGCTCCAAGGATTTTGTAATCTCTTGGTCAACCTAAAAAGCTCCAAGGATTTTGTAATCTCTTGGTCAACCTAAAAGCTCCAAGGATTTAATCTCTTGGTCAACCCAAAATGCCCCAAAGGTGTCCATAAACCCTTTGGTCAACCCAAAATGCCCCAAAGGTATCTATAAACCCTTGGGTCAAACCAAAAGCTCCAAGGATTTTTGCAATCGCTTGGTCAACCTAAAATGCCCCAAAGGTATCCATAAACCCTTTGGTCAAACCAAATGCCCCAAAGGTGTCCATAAACCCTTTGGTCAATACAAAAGCTCCAAGGGTGCCCATAACCGCTTGGTCAAAAATAAATATTCAAAAACAAACAAAAACAATAAAATCACTCAAAAATAACAAAAAAAAAAATTGCATTTCAATTCCATGCATACTCATAAAAATCAAAATACAAAAATATAGGTTGCATTAGGCATCGCATCCATACATTGCATATTCGCTAGGTCATACAAGTCAAAAGCACCATAGATTGTAATTGCTCGACAATTTCATCATTTTCCACATAAAATCCATTTTATCAATGCATACATCCCGCATCACACCATCCCCATTTTTAGCATAGTCAGTTGTCTCCTAATGTATTTAGGGTTTTCGTCATTCAATTGTCTTTAACTTTCTAGCCAAAAACTGTACAAAGTTAAACAGATTTTACAAGGGAAAGTTTTACTTGGGTCACGCCTCGTTATGTAACATCCCTACACAAATTAAAACACATAAAATAATTCCTAAGTTGTGTGAACGTAAGAGAAACCTACAAAGCAGTCTAGGGTACCATAGGTGAAAGATTAGCCTGTTCATCCCCCTGTGCGAATGGTTCAAGAATGCTGAGAATTGACAAAAGGACAAGCTCTTCCCCATCCATTCCTTCTAATCAATAGTGGTTTTCACCACTAACAAAAATTTAAAAATCACCATTGGTCCTCAAAGTTGTAAGGATTCGTACTACACGTCCCTGCCAAGGATGGGTAGTCATCCCCAAGGCCTAAAAGGATCAATGACCATTCAAAAACAACATTTCCACTAGCTATCATCACAATCACCTTTGGTCTCTCAAGTCGTAAGGATTCGTACTACACGTCCCTGCTAAGGATGGGTAGTCATCCCCAAGGCTTAAAATATCAATACCCTTACTTCATAATCTCCATAATACCCTTTGGTTCCCAAAGTCGTAAGGATTCGTACTACACGTCCCTGCCAAGGATGGGTAGTCATCCCCAAGGCCTAAAAGGATCAATGTTATTCATACACCAAAACATACAAGCTTAACCTTACAAAGCTCAAAATCCAAATCAAATAATAGTGGTTATCACTACTATTTAACATCCTTGCTCCAAAAGAAAAACAAAAAAAGAACAAAATAAACAGTGATTTTCATCACTTTGTATACGAGCAAATATCCTAAACCATTGAGCCAATAAAAATCCTGAACTTGAATCCTTGGAATTCTCAGTATTCGAAAACCATCTAGGTGATCCTCATTACAGGTTTGGTGGACAGCCTACCTGGCAATGGCGGTATCCTACCCGCATGACGATATGTCTATCACATTAGCTTTGCGTGTGAGCAGACCAATGTTTGCATGTGGATGAGCTAGCTTATGGTACCTTAGATTGTCCCATGGATTAATCTTGCTAAATACAACAACGGAGTTAGTGGAGCTAGTTAGGTGATCCTCAGTATAGGTTTGGTTGATAGCCTATCTGGCACTGGCGGTATCCTGACAAATACCACATAAACGAACTCAATTGCACACACAGGGATGTGAAATAACTTGGTTAACCTCCAAGTCGGATTTATACCTTGTTCAAAAGTCTTGCGAGATAAATGTACAGTCTTGGCTAGTTAGTTAAAATATCTGAATCTCAGAAAAGCTTAACTACATTTTAAAAACAACTGGTCCATTTCATTCCATACATCACCATCAACAAAAAATGCAAAATACAAAAACACAGTTGTCACATGCAACGTCATTCCACAAAGTCATCCCATAAGTACAACAAGCCAGTAAATCTTGTACAATCTATGGTGCCATCGACAAGTTATCAACAAATCATTTCATTCATTCCATATGCATACATCATATAATTAGCAACATCGCAATCATAATCCCACATGCATACATCATCATAAACAAACATTTCAAAAAATAGCAAACAAATGCACAAAAAAGAGCAATAAAACTGTCCAATGAGAGTGCTTTTGCACTTGACATTTCGGGCATGCAAAATAGATGTCGGGGTCACAAATCCTCACTATCCTACTCCCTAAGAAGGCTACCATAGCCGGACCGCTCCACGGGAGGACGGATTTTTGAGAATTTCATCCCTAAATGGCGTCCCAAAAAGGGTCAAAACCTAACCAAAAATAGCAATAACATTGCCGAACGAAGGCGCCTTTGCGCCTGACATTCTTGGCATCCAAAATAGATGTTGGGGTCACAAATTGTCCCTATCCTACTCCCTAAGAAGGCTATCCTAGCCAGACCGCTCCATGGGAAGATGGATTCTTGACAATTTTAGCTCCAAAATGCGTCACAAAAAGGGTTTAAACCCACCAAAAATAGGTCAAAATGTTTGGAAACTGCTTACGCATTCCAATGGTAAACACACTGAAGGCACCCTTACCTAAGTCATCTTGGGTCAAGCGACTCGTCGCTTTTCTCATGTCGGTCATTCCCTCATCGATTCGTCGCTTGAGGGGGTAGTCACACTTAGTCACCAATCAACAAAAACATACCCAATCAAGGAAATGACACGCATTCAAAGGATCATTGACAAAGACAATCACGCCCCTGCTTGGGGCAGCAAACAAGCAACAATCACAAGCTGATCAAACACTTGGCATTCGTGAATCATGAACTCAAGGTTCCCACAGACAAAAGGTTGCGCCCTTTGCCTATTCATGACTGATCAATGTCCAAGCTCAAGTAACACCTCACCGAAAAAGGTTAACACTTGAATTAAGTTCCTTAGCTCGTCAGAAGCAAGGATTCAAGAATGCGTGCCCTTTCCATACTTGGGGCATCAAGAGTTGGTTAGGTTACTGAGAAACCCTAATCATTAGTGCTTTGGTTATCTATTTTTGCTCGATATTGCGCCTTGCACAACGCTTCCCAAAAAGGGGCATCTGTAGACACCAAAACAACACCAATCCGATTATGTGACAACAAGCGCTGATCGCATTGACACACACAGCCCCTAGGGCAGCCCCCAAAGGTTAAACAATGGTCCTAACCACTCCCAAAAGTAGTTTGGAAGGTCAAAGGTCAATTTTGCACCTTTTTGGCTCTCTACTCGTCCCACCCAAGGACGAATACAAACTGGTATTCGTCCCACCCAGGGACGATTACGCAATCGCTCCAGGGTGGGGCGAATAGCAGGTTTGACTGGCAAAAAAAGTCAAACCTCGACAACTCCGCCAGTTAACTGAGGCTTCAGGCCATGCAATTGCGAGGAATAGCTTTTATTCAAGAAGAGAGACTTCAATCATGCATGTCTTTATTTTAGAGACCTCATGCAAGGAGATTCTAAATCAGGGAATTAGCTTTTCTCTAAAAATAGGACAGTTAACTCAAGTGGCACCCTCGCATGCACAATTTAAACAAGGAGACCCTAAGGTCTATAAATTGGGGAGTTTTCCCACCCAAAAGAGATACAGAGAAGGAGCATTTGAGCAATGAAGTGCTGCCAATTTACATACCTACTTGCGATTTGTGCCTTCACATCCTTAATCTCTCATTCGAAAGGGAGGTTATTGGGTGATTATTGGAAGCACGAATCCCGACCCAAAACCTGATTTTTGGCCACAATATTTCACAAAATTTGTTGACAACACCCTATAAGGAGTTTTGGACCCATCCCAAGTGGATTGGTGCCAAAATAGTGTCTCAAACGGTGGGCGTCCTGCCCTCGGGCGCTCCCCAAACTGTCATAGTCAAATTCGCCCCACCCCGGGATGAATAGAAATCTGTGATATATTTCTCTGGTTTTTCTTTTGCATTTTATTCTAGATAGGTTAAATAGGTTACAGTTCAAATTTCATTTCATTCTGAGCAATTTTGATCAGGTTTTTGTCATTTCCCGCCTTTACTAACTTGCAGATGGCACCAGAAAAATATGGGTGATAGAGGTAAAATTGGAGAAATATGACCTTCTGGGTCTTCCCAAAATACCCCCAATTAGCTAACCCCAAGTTTGCAGGTCATTTGGAGCTTCCTAAGATAGGACATTGAAGAGGGTGCTTTCTGACAAGTTATTGTAGGTCTATTCGTCCCACCCTGGAGCGAATACAAATATGTGAGGAATTTCCAGACTGTTCTTTTTGCAATGGTCTTCTGATAACATATTTATGCTTCTATAAAATTTTTAGGTCGATCCGAGGTCATTTGATTATCGTTTTAATATTTTCATGCATATACTGACAGTAGGCCTTGGGAAATACATGCTTCATTCTGTCTGCAGGTGCTACTAATATTTTCTGTTTCTTTGAACGCAGGTTTTCGACATTAGAGGAGCAGGAAAGAGCAAAGAATCATATACACAAGCGGCGGCGACGTTTTGGTCCGCCCATCTTACATGTGGGCACGCGGAAGAAGGATTGTTGTCTATGGATGCTGTGATAAGAAACTTATTTGACGCTCCTATCCCCTAAAAAGGAAGGAGACGTATTGTAACACAATTCTGAAAAGCATATCAATAAAGAGGTTACCATATTTCATATTGCTTTTATCTTGTGTCAATTTGTATATGTCCTTTCTTGTTCTTTCTGGTGGCATATTCCTTTTTGTTTCCATATCCTTGTGCTTTCAGAATGGAAACCTGCATATGCACTCACAAATATATTCAATAGTATCACATTCTTCAAGCAAAGAAATAATAAAATAGTGGGGATGTTACATTCTCCTCCACCTAAATTTAACACAGTCCCTATGCTAGTCAAAATATTTTTGTAGATATTGAAATATTTGAACATACATATATCAAAAACCATCCATACATTATGCACTATATCAAAAGATGCATGCATTACAACATTAGTATATCAAAATATGTATCATAAATCCAACATATACAAATATTGGTATATCAAATATCCAAATTTTCATATAAATATTAGTCTTCAAACAAGAGTAGAAATTGCTTTTTCATTGCTCCCACATCTTCCCATGTAGTGTTTCTTTCTGAGTAGAGATCCCATTGGAATCTACATTGGTCAATAGTCATTTTTCCTAATTGTTTCGTTCTATATCCCAGAATCCTGATGGGTCAAATCTCAATGAGCTACGGGTCTCACGTCTAAAAATTAGAAACATCCAATATGTGTGAAGGGTTAGCCACATATTTACGAAGGAGGGACATATAGAAGGTACTGTGGATTTTGGACAAATTAAGTGGCAATGCTAATTTGTAAGCAACAAGACTAATTTTGATAATAATTTCGAATGGTCCTATAAATATGGGGCTAAGTTTAGTGGACTTTGTGGAACTCTTATTGGGTTTGCCTCTATTAGGATCCTATATCCTAACCTTCATTAATAATAATAATAATATAATATATTTAATATACTAAGGTTAGTATAGCTAATAATATAATAATTAATTTTTAATTAATTATTATTTTATATTAATAGGTTATAGAGTCGTAATAATTAAATATATTAACTATTATGAATCGACATATTGAAGTGATGTAGGATTAGGGTTAGGGTAGATATAAATCCTTGTCCAATCATTCATTCAAAGGCATCCATGAGGAAATATAATATTTGTTCAAATCCATTGGAGAGATCCCCCATACCAATGCAACAATGATTCTATAATAAAAGTGATTATTTTAAATTAATGTTATTTTATTTATTTATTTATTAAATATTAGCTAGAACCTTCATGGTTCTACCATTTGGTAGAAGAGCCATGTGGGATCCAACCATGTGGAAATTGCTTAGGGTTCTTCGTTAAAAACACTATTGTGCATGAGTATAAAACTTGATTTGAGGATATCGCAAAACACAACATAGGGTTGGATGAAGTATTTTTCATATATTACTTCATCAATGGATTGAAAGAGGAAATTAAAATGGATTTGATGAATTTCAAACCCTATAACATGATACAAACCATCAGATTGGCCCAAATAGCTAAAGACAAATTAAATGCTCAATGTGGAATAATATGAAATGAACAAGATTATAATAGAAGCAAAAGCATATAAATTTTTGATAGTATTTGTAGTGGTTTTGAGTATCTAATAAAAATCCAAGCATAAGCAAATGCAAGTGAAGGAATTCAAACCGTTAAGGAAGAAATAGGAGAGAAAATTGCAAGTGAAGAAGTTTCTCCTAACCCTAGAAATTATTTTCCTTCGGAGGATCCTATAACCATGGAATTCCAAGTGCACCTCTGAAGAAAGAAAAATATAATTCAAACCCTAAAAATACAAATTTTACCATAAGAGAAGTGTACAAGGAAGAAGAGGTAAATATTTCCAAGAAAACAAAGTGCAGGGCTTATCCAAGTTTTAATGAGATGGATTGGATTAGTATGATCCATGTCTACCCAACATTTTCTTCAACAGTGGAGGATTTCGATGATCCTTTATATTATCTCTAATCCATTACTCCTACTACAACAAAATATGGAATTTTCAAGATTGTTCCTCCAATTTATGCATCGCTTGTTGGAGTGGTTTTATTGAAGAAGATAACTTTAGGGAAAATTGATTTTGTTAAGTATACTTGTGATGTTGGAGGGAGTGCATTTTCAAAATTGGCATATAATCCATTGGGTAACAGCAAAGGGAACTTACAGGATGTCTCAAAGATTCTAAAATTTATGTTAGGCACTCGCCCTCTGCCTTGGCCGCCACCATGACTAAAATTCAATTATACAAAAATTGTGCACAAAATATTGGGAATTTTTCCTAAGAGAGAATTCATGGGCATATCCAACCAATACAACTACATTAGCTTACCAAAAAAAGCTTTGAATTTTACCTACAAATCTATTTTATGCTAGGTTTAAGGATTTCAACTCTTTCAACTGAAAGATGCAATCCGACAAATTGCTAGTGAACCAATCTCTCAGTAAGTTGAGTTGTTAATATAGTTTAGGTAATCATATGAAACTCAGATATATAAGGTTCCTTGTATTATATTATGGAGATGTTGATACCGATAGCTACATCTATTGTTTCCTATAAAATATTGTTTAAAAAAAAAGAAAACCAGGCGGTGTACGCATAGTTGTGCATGACAAGTATAAAATAAATGAGATATCATGCTTTTTCAATATGAACTATCTATACAAGAAGATATGTTCCTCAAAAGGCTAACTAGATATCATGGTTAAAGAGAGTAATGTATATGCGACCATTATCAAACTTGACTATTGGTGTGTCCATTTTCTCATAGCTAGTATGTAGTCAGAAGGTAGATAAGTAAGACTTAGTCTAAGCAAACCAAGTTTGGATATCAAGCATAACAGTTAC
Organism: Wollemia nobilis; assembly: GCA_028583015.1. NCBI lineage: Eukaryota > Viridiplantae > Streptophyta > Pinopsida > Araucariales > Araucariaceae > Wollemia > Wollemia nobilis. Next base: position 24,401,921 of record JAQPPZ010000541.1, on the reverse strand, counting down.
CAAGGATAGTAACATTAAAGCACCATCTACAGAGAAGCTATTCTAGGAAAACACAGTCATAGATCACTTTGAGCATGCAAAAATCTATAGTAGACAATATTAAATACGAAGAACCAAACAAAGAAGGTTAGTTTGAGTATAACCATTACAGGCATTATCAACAACACAAACATAAATGAGATATAATGATCACAATCAAGTAGAAATATAGCAATAAAGGATGTATCATTATTAGGATTACTTTGTTAAGTTGGTAACAAACAGAGCTCACAGTGATTGATGCATTCTCTTCCATGTAACCATTGAGCACGCGATGAGTGAAACAATATAAAGTCTTTTTCATTGTTGCTACGCATGTTAGTTATAATTACATACGAACCTTATACCTAAGAAAATATGCTCTTTATATTCATAATCATAAGAAATTACAACGCTTTTATAGCACTCCAATCAGTTTGAAATCTCTACTATTAGGGAGATCGTGCTTGCTCTTACTATGTCTAGAAACACTCTAAACAATTCCCTATATGCTCTCACAACAAAATTGATTTCCTCTCAAATAGTAAAGTTGGTGCAACTATATTTAAATGAATTTTAAATATTTAGAACATATATACTTTAGGGAAGATACTCTAAAGTATGCTCTAGAGTCAAACATTCTCCCCCTTAAAGTTGAGAGGACTGACTAGACAGTCTCTCAGCTTTATATACTAAGATTTCGTAACTCCTTAGGTGAAGATGTTCGCTATGTTGTCCAAAGTGCTGCAATGTTGTATCTCAATCACCTGTTTTTCCACCATGTCTTGAATGAAGTGATACTTCACGTCAAAGTGCTTTGACCTGATGTGGTGGATAGGATTATGTGTCAATTGGATGGCACTCATAATGTCACAATATAATCTTGTAGGACCACTTTATATTTCTCCTATTTATTCAAGTACTTTTCTCAACCATAAATCTTGGGTACTAGCATTTGTTATGGCTATGTACTCAGCTTCAGTAGATGATAATGCTACAATAGTTTGATTTTTGGAACTCCAAGTAATTAGTCTTAACCCAAGACTAAAACAATCCCTTGAAGTAGATTTTCTATCATCTATATTGCTGCCCCAATCACTATCACTAAAGCCAACTAATTTTACAGAATTACATTTGTGGTAATGGATCCCAAAATCCAATGTACCCTTTACATATCTCAAAATTATTTTAGTTGCTTGTAGATGAAGTTCAGATGGATCAGCCATATACCTTGAAACAAGAGAAACAACATATTAAATATCGAGCCTTGTGTTGGTGAGGAATATTAGACTCCCAACCATGCTTCTCTAAGTGGTCATGTCAAATTTTGGTGCTCCATCATATTTGCTCAATTGGATCCCATGACCCGTTGGAGTTGCAACAGAATTGCATTGCTCCATAGCAAATTTCTTGATCATATCTTGAGCATATTTGTGTTGACATATGAAGATCCCTTTAGCTATTTGATGTACTTCCATGCCTAGGAAATAATGCATCAAGACTAGATCTTTCATTTCAAATTCTTTCATCATGGAGTTTTTGAACTCCTTATTCATCTTAGCACTACTACCTATGAATATTAGATCATCCACATATAAACATACAATGAGAATATATTTACCTTGTTTCATATAGTAGAGAGTAGGTTCACTTTTTCTTTGAGTGAATCCATACTTCTGAAAGTAGCCATAAATGCGTGAGTACCATGCCATTGGTTCTTTCTTGAGGCCATACAATGCTTTCTTCAGTTTGTAGACAAGGTTCTCCTTACCTTGTTCTTCAAATCCTTGAGGTTGTTGTACAAAAACCTCTTCATTCAAGTACCCATTAAGAAAGGCACTTTTAACATCCATGTGCTAAATTTTCCACCCTTTGTGGGCAACCAAAGAAAGTACTAATCTGATTGTCTCCTGTATAGCAATAGGAGCAAAGGTCTCCTCATAGTCAATCCCATACTTTTGAGTGAACTCTTTTGCTACAAGTCTTGCCTTGTGTCTTTAAATGCTTCCATCAGCATTGAATTTGGTCTTGTAGACCCATTTGCATCCAACACATTTCTTGACTTTAGGAAGCTTCACTAGCTCCCAAGTATCATTATTTTTTATAGAGATCATTTCCTCGTTCATGGCTTGTTGCCATACATCATAAACACATGTTTTTTCATAAATAGATGGCTCTAGCTCTACACTAGTCATTAAAGCACAATTTACAACATATCCCTTAGGCTCTTGGGAGTCATCATCATCATACATATGCATATTTTCAAGTCTTTTCAAAAATGCATTCATTTCACTACCTTGACTTCTAGTGTATCTTTTCTTGAAATTATTATCCAACATTTGAAAATATGGATGGTGTTGAAGTGTTCTTTTACCTCTTGATGGAGAATCAATATCCATTGGTGAAGAACTTATTGATCTTTATGGATAAGGACTTGGAGTAGCATATGTTGTACTTGAAGTAGTACTCATACTTGGGCTTGGAGGACTTCCTTTGTTATTTTTGGGCTGCACTTGCTACACTTGCTGCACTTGAGAGGAACTTGCATCATGAGATCCATCATCAACAAAATTTTTTTGATGACCCCATTCTCCCCCTTCATCAAAAATTACATCCTTGGAGAGTACAATTTTATGTGTTTTGGGATTGTAGATCCTATATGCTTTGGAAGGATTACAATATCCAAAAAAAAATACATGTTTGACTTTTGGGGTCAAGTTTCTTTCTTTGCTCATCAGGATGTGTGCATATGAAAGACAACCAAAAACCTTAAAGTATTTTACATTTGGCTTTTTGCCATACCATCCTTCATGAGGAGTAATCCCATATAAACTAGAAGTAGGACTCCTATTCAAAATGTAAACACTAGCTCTAACAACATCAGCCCAATACATGTTACTTAGATGCTTAGTTTGCAACACTGATCTAGTCATTTCTACTATAGTGTGGTTCTTTCTTTCAACCATGCCATTTTGTTGTGGGGTGTAGGTAGTTGTGAATTGCCTTTTTATTCCACAATATTTACAATATTTTAGAAATGCATTTGAAGAATACTCTCCTCCTCTATTAGTCCTGAGACTTTTTACAACAAACTCACTTTGATTCTCTACATTATTTTTGAAATCTATGAAACAATTAAAAGCTTCATCTTTAGTTTTCAAAAAAAAAATCCAACACATCATAGAGAAATCATCAATGAGAGTGATAAAGTAAGAGTTGTTACCAATGCTTTTGGTTTACATTGGATCACAAATGTTTGAATGCACCAATTTTAGTGGATGGCTTGCTCTCCATGCTTTTCCCTTTGGAAAATTTAATCTTGAGTGCTTTTCCAAAGCACATCCTTCACACACCTCCTTGTGTTCATCAACTCTTGGAAGTTCACTTACCATACCTTGAGAAACAACTTCAAGCTTGCAAAATTAATATGACCACATCTCAAGTGCCAAAGCACACTTGGATTGGCAATAACTACGCTAGCAAGTTGAGCACCTCCTTGTTGCCAAAAATTAAGAGGAAATAACATATTATTTGTCATAGGTACTTGTGTAATAACTCTATTACAATTTTTTTTATCAAAAATGATACATTTTCTTTCATAAAAAACAAGCCTATATTTCTTCTCCATCATTTATCCAACACTAAGCAAATTATGTTGGAGTTTGGGGGTGTAATAAATGTCATTTACCTTCTTGGTGACTTATTTTGTTGGAACCTCCATGGCTCCAATACCTTCAACTTGTAGTGCCTTGTCATATCCTAATTTGATCTTTGATTTGTAGGAGGAATCCATTGTAGCAAAGATATCCTCTTTGCCACTCATGTGATTGGAACAACCAATATCCAAAATCTAAGTTTCATTAAGATTTTGATCTGATTTTCCATAGGTGAGGAACATATTTGAAGAAGCTCATTCCTCCTCTCCATATTTTCCATATTGACCTCTCCCATCTTGAGAACTCTTAGACCAACAATCTCTATCAAAGTGACCAACCTTGCCACAATTGTAACAAGATTTATTTGATTTGTCACCTCCTATTCTTTGATTTCCACCTCTTGATCTACCTCTTCCTCTTCCTTTTCTTCTCCTTTGGTCTCTTCCTTGTCCTTGTACTTTTCCTCTTCCTTGTGCATTATCACCTTCTTTGGATGAGAATGCTTTCTCATCACCTCCACAGCTTGTAGATGTAGCACCCTACAATATTTCTTCATGAGACATCAAAGAACCAATTAGAGCATCAAAAGTTAGAGTAGAAAAATATTTAGAATCTTCAATAATGATAGCAATATGGTTCCATTTATGAAGAAGTGTTCTCAACACTTTCTTCACCACTACTTCAGTTTTGATGTCTTCTCCAAGGGTTTGCATTTTTATTACAATGGATTTCACTCTCAGACAATAATCTCCCACTCTTTCATCATATTACATATTTATGATATTCACACAATGACACTGAGAGGGGGGTGAATCAGTGTAGCTATTAAAATTCAAATCTATAGCATTTAAAACTGAAGCAAAGAGAACTTGAAAACCAGAAAAGCAAATTGAACAAGAGAGCACACCACAACACACAATATAACGAGGTTCACCAATTTGGCTACTCCTCAAAAATGACTGCTTGGACTCCAATCCAAATCCAATCTGTGCAAAATACCAATTTTACAAACACTTTACCAACATCCATTGGAAGGAGCACCAACCCCTTAATTTTCTACTGCAACATATAGGAGCACCAACCCCTAGTGCCAAGCACCAACTTGGACTGCAATTCTGAGCAATTATAATGACATAAAAATGTCTTCATTGTTTACAAGACCCTGACTGTTCTACAATTAAAAAAACTCTGCACACTCTCACAGATCTGCTTATTTCTCTCTTGGACCTCTTCTAATCCTCTTTTCACAGTAATTTCACTCTCATAGCAACAACCTGATTCTCTGCACGACTGTCCTTTTATAACCCCTTTTCCTCATCGAGACTCCTCGTCTTCTATGAATTTTCTAATCCTGCATGCAGTCGAATAATATACTCTGACTGTTCGAATTCCTTTCTCTGCATGCATGCAATTTTTTTATTCTGCTTGTGCGACTGTTCGAATGCATTTTCGATTCTCCATATGCGACTGTTTGAATTCTGCATATACGGCTGTTTGAATGCTTTTTCGATTCTCCATATGCAGTTGTTCGAATTTTGCATATACGGCTATTCGAATGCTTTTATGATTCTGCATATACGGCTGTTCAAATGCATTTTTAATTCTCCATATGTGGTTGTTCGAATTCTACATATACAGCTGTTCGAATGCTTTTTTGATTCTGCATGTATTCTAACTATTACTGCACTTGTAACCATCGCACTGTCTTTAGTTGACTTTTCTAATTTTGGCTTCTTGCTTTTTATCTATAACTACAGTTCTGTTCCAGTTAGCTATCAGTTAGCATGCTATTGCCACCTGTCTCTTTGCACTCTTCTTCGCCTTCTACCAGCGAAAACATGACCTGTCGCGATATCATGACACTTTCTGCCTCCTTGTTCCTTTCTTCACTTGCAACCGCGAAAACCAGACATGTCATGAAATCACGATGTTCTTCGCTTCCGTACAACTCTCCTTCGCATGCAACCGTGAAATCCTTACATGTCGTGAAATCGTGACATTCTCCGCTTTCGTACAACTCTCCTTCGCAAGCACCCACGAAAATGGAACATGTCGCAAAATCGTGACACTTTTCGCTTCCCTACACTCTGCTTCGCTTGCAGCCACGAAAATGGAACATGTTGTGAAATTGCGACACTTTTCACTGTCGTACACTTTTCTCCGAAAGCCTCAGTGAAATAGGAACATGTCACGAAATCACAACACTTTTCGCTACCGTACACTTTTCTCCACAAGCTTCAATGAAATCGAAACATGTTGCGAAATCGTGACGCTTTTTTGCCTTAGTGCTGTTCTTTGCTTTTCGCCTGCAAAAATGCAACATGTCACGAAATCGCGACATCTTTCACATCCATACATTTCTCACTTCATGCACTAGCGAAATCTAGACATGTAGTGAAATCTTGACTTGTAGCGAAATCGCTACACCTTTGTGCCTTGCACTTTCGACTTGTAGCGAAATCGCTACACCTTTGTGTTCTGCACTTTCGACTTGTAGCGAAATCGCTACACCTTTGTGTTCTGCACTTTTGACTTGTAGCAAAATCGCTACACCTTTATGTTCTGCACTTTTGACTTGTAGCGAAATCGCTACACCTTTGTGTTCTACACTTTTGACTTGTAGTGAAATCGCTACACCTTTGTGTCTTGCAGTTTCGACTTGTAGCGAAATCGCTACACCTTTGTGTCTTGCAGTTTCGACTTGTAGCGAAATCGCTACACCTTTGTGTTTTGACTCTTCCTCTTTGCTTTGGCCCGTGAAATTGCAACATGTAGCGAATTCGCTACACTTTTGTTGCCATACATTCTCTCTCTTCTTCGGGTCACGAAAACCCGACGTGTCGCGATATCGCGACACTTTTCACCCTTAGTGCTTTTCTTCCAAAACTGTCACGAAATCACGACACTTTTCGTCCTTGGCGCTGCTTCTCCAAACTTGTCACGAAATCGCGACAGTTTTTCAACTTTGCTTCTTTCCTTCCAGCATCTCACGAAATCGTGACATTTTTGGTTGTGCCTTCTCTCTCCTCATTTTTGTCGCGAAATCGTGACATTTTCGGCTGTGCCTTCTCTCTCCTCATTTTTGTCATGAAATCACAACATTTTCGGCTACGCCTTCTCTCTCCTCATTTTTGTCGCAAAATCATGACATTTTTGGTTGTGCCTTCTCTCTCCTAATTTTTGTCGTGAAATCATGACATTTTCGATTGTGCCTTCTCTCTCCTCATTTTTGTCGCGAAATCGCAACATTTTCGGCTGTGCCTTCTCTCTCCTCATTTTTGTCGCAAAATCGCGACAGAAAACATGTCGCGATATCGCGACAGTTTTCTTACTTGTCTTTTACTGTAAATTTTTGAATCTGGGCCACTTCTGTTTTCCTAGAATTTCACTGTACTTGATCTGACTGACCTCTAAATTCTTGTCCACTACTTCAACTGCATCAATTTCTGTCTGTGTTGACAACAATGACAATACTTTTGCTACACCTTGCTCAACAATTGATATTCTAAAAATCTCTCTTTAAGGTTTGAAGCCTCACTTGCTTCACTTGATTGCTCCCTTGATAGCTATCTCTCAAGGCTGTCCATACTTATAGAGTTGTTGAACAAGAAGCAATCCTTGGAAATATGCTTTTCTCCAAATCTGCTTGGAGATGGTAGAGAGCAAATGAGTTTTTATTTTGGGTATCCTTTAAATTGGTTCTATTAGGTACTCTCAAGGTGGTCCAATCTGCAGGTTCATTGTATCATTCTTCTACAATATCCCATAACCCATTGCCTATGAGTAAGGTCCTCATCTTGATGGACCAATACTCATAATCTAACCCATTAAATTCAGGAATGAGAATATTGTTATTTGCAGCCATTTATGCTAATGAAAAACTTTGTAATAATGTAGATAGCTTCTAATACATTTTTTTTCAATAAATAACAACAACATATCTTCTTTTACTCAATTTACTCAACCTGTTAAGTCAATCTCTCATAATTAACCTCTAATTGCAAAAATACATGCTTATTTTTATTTACCAAAGTCTCAAGCACAAAATTTATCATAAATCGACCAATACTGATTGAAACAAACTAAAATTATTCTTGTAAACTTCTAATATATGTATATGAAGATCCACTAAATTTCAGAATCAAATTCACACAAATGAGAATATGTGATCAATTTACTTTTGCCCTTTCTAGATCTTAGAGTGTTTTTGAGACAACCTCAATGTTTTTCACATAAATCAATCGATACCTCTCCAAAAAAATTGAAAATTAAAATTTGTATTCCTGAGACAATAATATGAAAACCCTCTCGAGGAAGAGAGAAATTGATTAGACATTTTTCACAGGACTGCCCAAACTGCCAAACTCGTTTCGGCCATATCTCACTCATCCGAACTCGGATTGAGCTAAAATTTTGAGGGTAGATGCCTGAAAAACCCTAGAATGTCTCCACCAATTTTCATATCATTTGGAGCAACACAGATCCTAGCACATCCCTATGTGTGAATGATATATTTGGCAAGCGGCTATGCGAGGGTTTCATCTGGGTTGAGTGCAAGCAGCTCCAGAGGTTGGTTTTTAGGGCCTTCGGGCCCTAGAGGCCAATATTTTTGTGGTTTATGCTCAATATTTTAGCAGGAAATGTTGCAGGGGATACAATATGGGTTAGAAATTTGTCTTTCAACAGATCATACTGTGAACTTGAGTGACAACGGCTTCCAATTTTCTGCACAAAAGAAAAGTGAAAACCATACCTTTCCACGGTGTCTAGGGCAAGGATTAAAGAGATCACGAAACAAGTTTCAAGCAGTTGATCAAAAAATGGCTCATATCTCAAGTGAATCTGGTGCTAAGGTGCACCCACAAAATAATTCTCTTGTGAAAACCCCTATCAAGGGTAAGAATTTTGAAGACTCAGTCCCAAAAATGAATTTTAGGGATGCCCTTCATGGTGGACAGCCTCAGCCCAATGCTAATATCAATATTAGGGCTTCCCATAAACCTCTAAGAATGCCTAAGATTGATCCCAGGAAAATGGAGTCAGGATGTCTTAAAGCAGCTGATGGAACTCCTATTGTTAAGCTTGATATGGGTAACATTCAGACTGGCATTGAAGATTTGGAAAAAATAGGACTAATTTGTCGGTTCGTGGGTTTTCGTTCGAGTCTATCTGCTTTCAAATTCTGGGCTGCAAAAATCTGGAAAACTAAAGGTGAGTTACAAATCTCTATTTATCCAAATGGTTATTTTCTTGTTTTATTTTCTAATAATGAAGATAGAGAGAAAACTTTTCAAGGGGGTCCTTGGTTTTTTGGAAGGGCAGGGCTTTTCATGAAGCCCTGGCATACTAAATTTAAAGTCGAAGAAGAGATGCCTTCTATAGCTCCCGTGTGGGTTAGACTCTTTGGCCTCCCTATTGAATTTTGGAATCCTACTATTTTTTCTTCAATTGGAAACTCTTTAGGAACTTTTATGATGACTCGCTGATTGTACTCAAAATTTTGAACATATTATTTATGCTCGGATTTGTGTTTTAATGGATTTTGACAAACCCCTACCTAAAAAGATCACATTACAATTTGGGGAAGACACTTGGGAGCAAGTAGTGGACTATGAGAACATTCCTTTTCGTTGTAGAATTTGCCATGAATATGGTCATTTGGCCAGTGCTTGCCCAAATAAAATTCCCGATCAAAAGAAAGAAGATATAAACTCAGCAGGTTTCCAAATACCTAAGAAGAAGAACACTCGAAAAAAACCAGTTATGAAGGATCAATCAAAGTCATTTGCTAATATGTTTGAAATCCTTTCCACAAATGATGTCCCAAGTGAGGAAGAGGAAATAATGGAAACTAAAATCTTAGAAACACAATTTAAATATGAAGGGAAGAACTCAGAGACAAACCAACAAATCAAAGGTTTTCAATAGAGAAAAAAAAGGAGAAAATTTACACAAGAAAAACAATATTTCAAATGTCAAAACTTCAAATAATGCAGGTCCCAATATAGACTCCATTGAACCATCTAGTAAAATTTTGGTTGTGTATGAGCATTCTTCAAGGTTAGAAGCCATCTCGGATTCAATTGGAATAAGTCAAGAAATAGGGAAAAAAAATTGAAGATGGATTCTAATCAAAAAGTAGGTCGCAAGACCAATCAATATCATATGGTAAAAGAAGGTGAAAAGCTTGTAGAGGAAGGTAAGATTAATGCCCTTCCCAAATTTTTTAGCCCTGGTATTAATGAAGATCATCACTTGGAATATTAGAGGACTCAAAGGGAGTCTTTCAAAACAAAATGAAATTAGAAGAATGATTCAGATAAATCATCCACATCTTGTTTTCCTTCAAGAAACAAAGATGTCAATGGAGGATATGGACTTAATTGCCAATAAAATTTGGCCAGCTGGAAAAGTGGTTTCCCTCAGTTCCCAAGGGACTTCGGGTGGCATTGCTTGTCTTTGGGACCCAAAAGAGGTAGTTATTCACCATATGGTTGGCAGTTGGGGTTTGTTGGCTATAGCTATTCAAAGTAGACATTCCAACCAGATTATGCTCTGCATTATTGTTTATGCCTCGACTTCTTTGGAGGAAAAAAGAAGACAGTGGAAGGATATTACTCATATTATCTCTCATTTTCCTAAATCTTGGATCTTGATCGAAGGAGATTTCAATACCATCCTCTCTCTGGATGAGAAAAGGGGGGAAATAGAAATTTGGACAAAAGCACTGACCTCATGAGCGAATATATTGCAAACCTCCATCTTGTGGATATCCAACCGAGATAATGGCCTTATGACTTGGTCTAACAGAAGGCAAGGCTTAGCTTGTATAATGGAGAGATTGGATAGGTTTTTGCTCTCTAAAAATTTCTTAATCCATGGTCACATTCCTAAAGTGAAGACTCTTAATAATGTTGGTTCGGATCATTGGCCAGTCATGGTGGAAATGTGGAAAACCAATGTGAGTTTCTCTCCTTTTCGTTTTCAATTAATGTGGCTTAGAGACATTTCCTTCAGACCTCGTGTGCAACAATGGTGGAAGGAAGGTAAACCTAGGCATGGGACTAAGATGTTCTTTTTTGCCAAAATACTGCAATACATTAAATCCAAAATCAAGACTTGGAACTAGAAAGAGTTTGGGGATGTTCATAAAAAAAACATGAAGTTATTGCTCATCTTGAAAATTTGAATAAGAAAATCCGTTTAGATGGCCTCACAGAGAAGAGAAGTGCAGATGAAATTAAACTCACAACTCAGTTAGAGGAATGGGAAAAAGAGAAGAAATCTTATGGAAGCAAAAATCTAGAATTCAATGGCTCAAAGAAGGAGATCGAAACACAAATTTCTTCCACAAATCTCTTCTAGCTCGAAGATCTCACAACTTTATTTCTTCCTTAAAATCAGATTCTGGAGATGTTGTTTATACTTGGGATGGCATGAACTCTATTGTTGTTGATTACTTTTCCAATATTTTTGTTGCTACTCCTCTTGACTCAGCTTCACAACAAAATGTTCTTCAAGCAATCCCTTCTCTTATCACTTCTGAGGAGAACTCTATTTTGACTGCTCCTGTTACTATCAATGAGCTTCAACAAGTAGTTTTTAAAATGCAAAAAGGGAAAACCCTAGGTCCTGATGGTTTTCCTATTGAGTTCTACCAAGAGTTCTGGGATATCCTTCATGTTGATTTATTAGAGGTGGTGGAAGAAGCCAGGAAAGCCAAAGAAATTTTGAAGGTTATCAATAAAACTTATATTACTCTTGTTCCAAAAGCTCAAGAGGTTGATCATATCTCAGCTTTTAGACCTATTGCTTTATGTAATGTTCTTCTCAAAATCATTACTAAAATCATGGCAGAAAGGTTGAAGCCTCTTTTGCATAAGATTATTTCCCCGAGCAAGGGGGATATGTGGAAGGACGTCAAATAGTAGATGAGATAGTTCTTGCTCAGGAAGCCATCCATTCCATGGATATGCAAAATTCTCCTTCTATGTTCATTCGGTTAGACTTATCCAAAGCTTATGACAGAGTGGATTGGCACTTCCTTATCAAAGTTTTGAGGCAATTTGGTTTCTCTAAGGATTGGATGGATTGGATTATGGGATGTATCTCTTCAGTTTCCTACTTAGTTCTTATCAATGGCAGGCCTTCTCGGTCTTTCCCAGCTTCCAGAGGTATTAGGCAAGGTGACCCGCTATCCCCTTATTTATTCATCATTCTTGCTGAATGCTTGGGTAGGACTATAACCAAAAAGAGGGAAAACAAAACCCTTGAGGGAGTTACCATTGCTCATGGAGCTAGACCTATCTCTCATCTTCAATTTGTGGATGACTCTACTCTTTTAGGTAAAGCTACAGTTAAGGAAGCTTCTAATATTAAGCAAATCATTAGCTATTTTTCTAAGGCTACTGGGAAGTTGATCAATGAAGACAAATCTAAAGTTATTTTCTTTCATTGCTCTGCTAGACAGGAATCCATGGTCTTGGATAAATTAAGATATAAGAAGACCTCTCTTCCAATCACTTATTTAGGTATTCCCATAAATATTCAAAGGCAGAAAAATAAATATTGGAATTGGTTGTTGGACAAAGTCAAGAAGAAAATTGGAAAGTGGACCAACAAGTGGCTTTCTTACGGGGGTAGAATCACCTTGGTAAAATCAGTCCTTCAAGCTATTCCTATTTATGTTTCTTCCATTTTGAATATCCCAAAGGTTGTTCTTCGAGAATTGGATCAAATCAGTCATCGTTTCCTTTGGAGTGGTACTAAGGAGAAAAGAAAATGGGCCTTGGTGAAATGGGATACTTTATGTCTTCCTAAGAGTGAAGGGGGGTTAGGATTTCGGTCTTCAATTAATAACAACAAAGCTTTAGCTACTAAATTATATTGGAGGATGTTGCATAACCCCAATGCTCTTTGGGCCAATAATCTCCGTGCTAAATATGCTGAGAACAAAAGTCCTGAAGACCTTGTTCGCTATCAACTTCCTACCAAAGGTTCTCCCATTTTAGCAGTTCTTAAGACTGGTGAGGATTTGATAAAGAAAAAATTATTTTGGATCATTCATAATGGTCAACATGCAAATTTTTGGACAGATTCTTGGGATGGTCACAAGCCTTTGATAACTCGGTTTCCCGATTGGAGGCCTTGGATGGAGGAGCTTCACCGAGCTAATTGGATAAAGGTGGCTAATTACTGTCGATACCATACCGGTAATTCAAAGGTTGGTAGATATTGGATCCCTATTGAGGACTGGCCTATTCAAATCCCAGAAAGGCAAAGACAAGATATCCAAGGCATCCTTCATATGAGATCCCTCTCTTGGTCCCATGAAAAATATTGTTTTGGATGGAACAACACTACTAAGGGTGAGTATTCAGTTGCTCAAGGTTATTTGACCTTATGCCATAATAATCCCAACCATTCTTCTGACATATTTTCTCAATTGTGGGCTCAAAAGCTCTGGCCTAAGGTGAGGTTCTTTAATTGGCTTTTATTGCATCGTAGGGTGCTTACTGGTGAGCAACTTATGAAGCGTGGTTTTCATGGCCCTTTTAGATGTGAAATGTGTGAAGAGAATGTAGAAAATATCAACCATATTTTTATTGAGTGTACTTTAGCCTCTGAGCTATGGAGGAGAATGGCCACTTTACTTGGCTTAAAGTGGTCCAATTTTTTTACTTTTGAACAACTTTGGAGGGATTGGCCTAATCAAGAGGGTGTTGATCATTTTATTAGGCAGTTAGTTTGGATGGGTTCTACCATTCTTCTTTGGAATATTTGGAATGAAAGGAACAACCAAATTTTTAATCAAGATAGGAAGGATATTCACTATATTTGGCAAAAGACCATAGCCAACTTAGTTGAATCAGTCCATCAACTCCTTAATCACCCCCAAAACTCCCACCAAATATGGGATCAAGTGATGCAAATATTGAAGATTAAACCTTCTAAGGGCAACCAACTTAAAGGGAATGTGAGTATTAGTAAGATGGATAGGACTAGAAATTGGCAACCTCCTCCTAAGGATTTTGGAAAATTCAATACTGATGGAGCCTCTAGAGGGAACCCTAGAAAAGCCAATGTGGGAGGAATTGGTAGACTTTCAGATGGCTCCCTGGTTTTTACTTTTGCTGAGAATTTGGGTATTCTTTCCAATAACCTTGTTGAGGGGTATGGTATCCTCGGAGGCCTTCAGGAGGCTACTAAGGTTGGATGGGAAAAGGTGTTAGTTGAGTCCGACTCTCAACTTATGATTAATCTCTTGAAGACTCCTTCTAAGAATCATAAGGTGGATTGGAGAATAAAAATAATTATTGAGAAGATTCAGTTAATCCAGATGGGATTTTTGAAAGTTGATTACAATCATGTGGTCAGAGATCAAAACAAGAGTGTTGATGCTTTAGCTAATTGGGCTTTGGACAAAGGTGATCTTACTTGTTATGGCCACCCTCCTATATGGTGGGCTTCTCAAATTAGGGAAGCTCTTCTTTCTATCATTTCTTTGGATGGCTCCAGTTCTGAAGGTACCTAGTTTCTTCTTGTTTTTTTTTTTTTGCTTCTCTTTGGTTCATTCAGTTTTTTTTAGTTCCCTAGCTCATTCTATTCTTTATTTTGTTTCCTCTATTGATTCTTGCCTTAATAGTCTTCTGGTCTAGATAGGTCATTGTTTTGTTCATTTTTTTTTCTTTTTTGTTTTTTTTTTTTTAGTTTTTTAAGGTGGGTGGGTTCTTTTGTTTTGTTTTGTTTTTGTGTTCTTTGTGTTGTTTTTTGTTGTTCTTGTGTTTTTGTTGTTTTGTTTTTTTTTTATGTTTTAGTGTTATTCTGTGTTTTTTTTGTTCTTGTTCTTGGGTTTCTCTTTGTTTGTGTTATTTCGTGTTTTTATGTGTGAGTGTTTTCTATGTTTTTTGTTTTTGTTTATTGTCTGTTGTTGGTTGTTTTTTATTTTTATTTTTATTTTATTTATTTTATTTTTTAGGTTTTGGTTGTGTTTATTTTTCATGTTTTTTTGGGTTATGTCTTTGTAGTGTTCTGTTGTTTTTGTCTTGTTTGTGTTTTGTTATGTGGTTCTTGTGTTTTTCTATGTGGTTTGTGTTGTGGTTTCTTTTATCTTATTGTGCGTGTTTGGTTGTGCTTTTGTTTTTGACACACTCAAGGAGCATGTTTTTTATTTTATTTTATTATTTTTGTTGTTATTTACTTATTTTTAAATTGGTTTTGTGTGTTTGTTTGCTCCTTGAGTATGTCAAAGGTGGTAGGCCAGGTCCGAGTCCTGGGCGTTTTTGGCGGAATGGATACCCCTGCCTCCTTGGGTCTTACCCGAAAGTGGCATCCCTTTTGGGATGTTTTCCACAAATAAATAAATAAATAAATATGAAAAACCTCTAAATTTTAGAATAAAATTCATAAAGGTGAAAAATATGTGATCATTTACTTTTTCCCTTTTTATCTCAATTACGGATCTAGGATTTTTGAAGAAAAAATAAATATTCACAAAAATTTATCAATACAGATCCAAATGATCTAAAATTTTGTTTGAATTATTATTATATATAAATAATATTTCTCCTAAAATTTTAGAAGCAAATACCTTTTATTCCACCTTATACAACCATTTTATTTAAAAACTCAAAATGCTAATAAAATCAGGAAATTATCTCCAAATCATCTGCAATTTTAACTGAATCCTCTTTATACAATTATATAACAACCATAAATATTTCATAAGAAAATACCTCAGGATTATCGAGATATTAATTATTTACTCGAGATATTCCTTGCAACTCTGCTGAGTGTTGGCCACTTGAGTTTCTGTAAAAAAGTTCATGCTTCGGTTCTCTTCACACCACTCTCCACAGGTTTTTATCCATCTAAGAAAACCTGATATGATATCAAAATGAGAAAATATGCTCATTAGATTCATAGTCATAAGAAATTACAATGCTTTTATAGCACTCCAATCAGTTTGAAATCTCTACTCTTATGGAGATCTTACTTGCTCCTACAATGTTTAGAAACACTCTAAACAATTCCCTATATGCTCTCACAACAAAATCGATTTCCTCTCAAATAGTAAAGTTGGTGCAACTATATTTAAATGAATTTTAAATATTTAGAACCTATATAATTTAGGGAATATACTCTAAAGTATGCTCTAGAGTCTAACAATACCTGTTCCTTAATAAATTTTAATAATATCAATGCATCAAAATATGCAAAGTCATCTATTCGGGTAACCAAAACATACAAATGAGAAGGTAAAAGGCCCCACTAATCATCATAAATATATACATTCCACATAAGCATTCAAATCTATCATCCAATAATTGCAAGCAGTGAAGGTTTGGCATTGAGAAATTAAGGAGTGATCAACATGATTTATGTGATAAGACTATAGTTTAAAGAGCGCATTATTTTTTAATAACTACTATAATAACCATTTCATCAAAAGCATTAAACAGGTTAGTATCACCTTGATTTTCATCTAAAAGATAGCTATTACAAGGTAATTGGAAGATGTTACTTAAAGTACGTGAATAAGATCCATTACTAAGAACATCCAACCACCTTACCTAGAAGCACAATGAATATATTTCATTTGGAAGTGATCATTTCGCTAGAATTCTTATAATGACTATGTTCCAACTATTGAAATATTCCAAAGAAAACAAATAATGGTGTGAGAAAGCTTCATTTAAAGAGAATCAACTATTGTTGAAACATTCTAGGGTACCAATGGTTGAGAAGTCATTGTAATAATCATCTACTATTAAGGAGGACTTAGTCAGACTCATATTATTCACTCTTCACAACTACCTTGGGATGTCTCGTATTTCCAATAATTAGTGGGTTGATGTTCGTACAGTGCAAGCGAACGCATTCAGATGTTCAATAATCTTACCAAGTATTTCCACGTAAATGCCTTTTTAGGGGAAAAAAGAGATATTGATCAAAGGAAGCCAAGTGATTCACCATGAAGCTCGGACGTCTAAAAATACAATCATCAACCAAATCTAATCAACTCCACCAATAACAATTTTCCTACGCAGAGAAATCTTTTTTGCACAACAATTATTGTCAAATTTTACGATTTTTTTTGTCAGAAACCTTTGGTGCTAAATTTTGTGACGTTTTGTTTCCTCTTATAAATAATAACTTTGAACAATTTTTGGCGATGAATTTTTCATAAAATTGTTGCAACAACTTTTGCAATCTTTTCTAGCTTTGAGGACAAAGTTATTTTTAGGAGGGGTGGCATGTTAGGATCTTATATCCTAACCTTCATTAATAATAATAATAATATAATGCATTTAATATACTAAGGTTAGTATAGTTAATAATATAATAATTAATTATTAATTAATTATTATATTATATTAGTAGGTTAGATAGTCATAATAATTTAAATATATTAATTATTATGAACCGAAATATTGAAGTGATGTAGGGTTAGGGTTATGGTAGATATAAATCCTTGTACAATCATTCATTCAAAGGAATCCATGAGGAAATAATATAATATTTGTTCAAATCCATTGGATGGATCCCCATACCAATGCAACAATGATTTTATAATAAAAGTGATTTTTTTAAATTAATATTATTTTATTTATTTATTTATTAAAAATTAGCTAGAACCTTAAGTTTTATACTAGCCTATAATAGGCCTTTATCATCTATAGCACAATCAACATAGCTCTTCTATCAATCTGTGAATTCTTTGAACCATTGAGGAATTTCTTTTAGCTGGACCTCCATTTCACAGTATCTGGTCCAATCTTGCTTGACTGTCCAGTTAGTTCAAATAAAAAAGTTTTCATACTTACACCCATATAGGATTCTAAATAGAGTTATGCCCAACCTGGCATGAGTTCACAAGATATCAATTTTTATCTGATTGATCCTCTTGGTCTATCCTATTAGTCACTAAATATTAGCAGTGTTGATTTGAAATCAACAAACATTGGTTAGATGAATAGGTTGGACCATATCCATACTTTGTCTGCCACCTATTTGACATAATCCTACGATTTTCTAATATGACCCTCAAATTTCTAATAAATAATTTTTTTTTTTTTTGAATTTACATGGTGGAATCGGTAGTCACCACGAATTTGGGCAGGCTGTCTAGCTTTTTATGGCCACCACAGTATTATGTGCTGTTCGCCCCAGAAGCTGCCACATAGATCTTCGCACAGTCCACACCTATAACCACCATGCCACAATCATTTTAAACCTTTTATGCCGCTGAAAACACCAAGAAAGGGACAAGAATAAATAAAATTATTACTGGCTCTTTTATCGATAAAACTCAAACTATCATACCATTTTCTCATAAGAGGATGTGGTTAACTACAACTACTTAAATTCTAAGATGATCATCTTCAGTTGGTTTCCTTTTATCTTCTCTTTGTAGGCACTGATTAGCATAATGGTATTTAACTCCGTAGACATAACACGCATTTGGACCTTTGTTCTTTCCTTTATTCCCATCCTTTTTTTGGTTAGAATCATTCCTTCTTGTTTTCGAAGTTAGCTCTTTCTAGAAAGTTCCTCTTTTCATACTGTCCTTTGGTATCCAAAAAATTTCCTCTATTTCTTTTGTCTCCCATGTAACAATATCCATCCTTGTGTTTTCCATACTGGTCTCTTCTTTTGGTGGGTTTTGAGTTTCTTATTTTCCTAGATTCGTTATTTTCAATCCTTTGGTAATACGTTTTCTTATTTTATGGTTTAATTCTTCATAACATGTGGAATCAAAGGCTTCTATTAAATTATTCGGCTTGAACTATCCAACAGGAGATCCAATTCTGGGATGTAAGCCTAAAACAAATTTTTGAGCTTTAAAATCCTCACATTTCTCATATTCATGAGCATATTTTAATAGTTGGACAAAACTTTGATAATACTCTATCACTGACATATTTTCCTAATGAATATTGGTGAATTTAGTGTACTTAAAAATGTAAAATTGTCGTTTAAGGAATATATCCCTAAACTCTTTCTCAAATACATCCCAAGGAATGTCAACAACCTCCTTTTGACTAGTTTTCTTATATGTGGTCCACCAATCCCTAGCCAAACCGATTAAGTGTGCTACAACCCATGTAGTTTTAGATTATGTGCACAAGGATTGAATTGAAAAGTATTCCTCAACCTCACTTAACCAATTTAAAACTACTTCACCATCTCCCTTCTCATCAAATTTAGAGATATCAAACTTTTTGATTTCTTTTTGTAATTCCACACTAACTTTTCTTCTTGAGGATCTCTCAGAAAATTCACTTTGTATTTTTTTTGACTCTTTACTTTTAGTCAAATTTTTAATTACCTTTTGCTACTGAGCAATAATATCTTGTTGTTGGTATAATTGTGCTCTTTACTATTTCATGTGCTCATTAATCTAAGCCCTTTGAATTTCCATTTGCTCCTTTTTTTGGTTCAATTGTTCTTGCATCAGCTGAATCATTTTGGTCATGTTGTCATAATTTTGTACAACCCTTCCTAGTGTTGGATCCTTTTCTTTTCTCCAAACACATTGAGGTGCTTCGACTATTTGTACATGATCCAACTCTCTCATGATTTATCTCAGTACCTTTCTCGGAACCTCTACAATCCCCTCTCGTAGAGTAGCACTTGCTCTTTATGAGGTCCCCACCATTATACCTAGTGACAAAAGAGCTATGTCAATCCAACAATTCACATTTTTACAACCTAGTATTTTTACAACCTAGGCTTTGATACCAACTGTAACAACCTAGGTCTAGCTCTCCTGGTTGTCAAAAAACACAAATTCAAAATTTTATTTAATATGATAACAAAGCCACTATTTGACTCTTGTACACCCAAATTTTTATTAGTACATAGGCATAAATGTTAACACTCCGAGATCAGTATCCATTGTAGATGGAATCATGAGTGCTCAAGATTGGCTAGATCCCACAATAAGCTACCATATTTTGAGACCTACCTTCTCATTCTTGAGTTCTAGGTCCCGAAAAAGGGTTATCCTTCCAAGGCCCATAATACCTGGAAGGGTGGACACATATTTTCCCCATATCGTAGCATGGAGAATATTGGTCTATGACCTTATTTACATCTTAGTGGTCCACTGAACTTATATTCATTTTAGTTCATGATTAAGCTTTTAAGCCCATGCTAGAGCTAGCATAGTTATGCATGTGCCTAATAATGGACCTTCAACTAAGGAGCTATTAGGGCTTGCCAATACTATGGCGTTTGAGTCCAGGTATCTCAGACCAGTGGTTATGCATAAGGGGTCAGCCCCAAAATCTATTTATAAAATCAAGGTGAATTGTCTTGGAATCCCGATGAATTATGTAGAAGGATACATGGTGAATTGCATTCATTTGTCTCCAAAAATTTTCAAACCATGGTGAATTTTTTTGTGTTGGGGGCTATGAATATCGGTTTGCAAAATCTAAAAATGTACGACAAACTTAAAGGCTTTAGGTTGACATGAAAGGCTTTTAGCCTTTATGCTTTATGACGATCAGTCTAAGACATGTATGACGATCGACTACAAACATGACGATCAACTGTAGACATGATGATCGGCTATAGGTATGACGATCGACTGCAGATATGATGATCGGATGCAGGTATGATGATCGGATGTAGGTATGACGATCGACTATAGGTATGACGATCGATTGTAGGCATGATGATCGGATGCAAGTATGATGATCGGCTATAGGTATGATGATCAGTTGTAGGTATGATGATTAGTTGTAGGTATGATGATCAAATGTAGGTATGATGATCGACTATAGATATGATGATCGATTGTAGGTAACTATACCAATCAGCTACAAGCATGATGATTGGATGCAGATATGTTGATGTGTTGCAACCATATCGATATGTTGTAGGAATGTCGATCGACTATAGGTATGATGATCAATTGTAGGTATGATGATTGGATGCAGGTATGATGATCAGTTGTAGGTATGATGATCGGCTACTAGGTATGATGATCAGATGTAAGTATGATGATCGAATGTAGGTATGATGATCGATTATAGGTATGATGATCAGTTGCATCTATGCATGGTAGCATGATGATCGATTGTAGGAATATTGATCAGGTGTAGGCATGATGATCGATTATAAGAATATAATGAGAATGAATGATCGAGTGTAGGATGATGATCGATTGTAGCAAAGATGATCAGTTGCTATAAATTTGATCGATTGCAACAGTGTCGATGGGTTGCAAGTATGATGATCGGGTGCATCAAAGTCGATCGATTGCATGAAATTTGATCGATTGTAGAGTACCTAGTCGGTTGTAACGGTGCATCTGTACCACATGTCAACCATCCATGAAATGATTGCATGTATATACCATGTGTCACCCATCCATGAGCTGATTGCATGTAGAAAAGTCTATATAAAGGGATAAATAAGTCATTTTTTCACCTTTTCTATCATATTTTTAACCCTTTTCCTCCCGTTTTAACATATTTTTAACCCTCTTCCTCCCATTTTATCTTAGTTTTTAACCATTTACCTTAATTTTTAAGTAATTTTTAACCCTTTTCCTCCCGTTTGAACCCTTTTCCATCAAGTGTCACATACCATCCACTGTATCTTCTGATCCATACTCTCGTACACAATGAAATAACCCTATGGCATCCCCTGTCACCCCTGGAATGTCTAAAATTAATTTTAAAAACCTGGTTTACCCCCTGATTTCTAAAATTTTATCAACATCGGGTTACGACATGTCATGGGTCATGGACTCTGGTCTTCGAGGTCTAGTTTCGATGTCGTAGTTCGACACGGACACTAAACTACTGGAGAAGATCATTGCAGGTTATAATATTGATTCGAGCAAGGTAAATGTTGTCATTGACAACAAAAATATCATTTTTTCCTTCACAGCCTCTGACGTCACTAGATTGATAGCATTGCCCCATGCTGGTTGTGAGCCAATCACATCAAAATACACATTAACTGATGAAGATAAACTCTACCTGGAGACCAAATTCAATGTGCAACCAAAATATTTTCAAGGTATAACTACTTTTTTTATTTAATTGAATTTAAATTCTAGTCACTAGTGTCTACAATTACTGATTTTATTTTTTTGTAGTTACGACCACAAAGTCCAGAAGGGGTTTGACTGTACCAACTATTGAAAATAAATTTCTTCGAGCATGTTGCGAATTCTTCCTTTCAAGACTCATTCTACAAGGAAGACCGATAAAAATTTTGATGTGGGCCTTAGCATATTTGGTTTGTTGTGTTGCACACCAACAATTTGACTGGTCCAACTATGTCTCACATCGGATCAGATTGGAAATCTAGAATGTGATAACCCACGCTTCACCCTCACCGACAGTCAGCACATGCAACTATATTCTTTCTTTTTTTATGAATCTTTTTATCATTTGTAGAACACTCAAGTACCGACATCTTGGCACTCAACCCTAGCCAATGCAGCCATGACAGAACAACAGGTTCAGGTAATTTTTAGTTAATATTGAAGTAAATTTTTTTATTTTTCATATGTTTGTCTTTTTTATAATTTTGACATTTTATACAAAACATAGAAAAGGGCATCCTCTTCCTCTTCAAAGTGGGATGCTGCTTTCAGAGGTTATAATCCAGAGGAATCAGGAGACTCCAAAACACCTATGGAGGAAACAACGCCACCGCTAAGGAGAAGATCAACAAGGAAACGTATAAGATCTAGTTCTCTTGATCCTCGACAACCTCCACCTATGGTTGCACGTCCACTACCAATGGGCGTAGTTGCGCAAGAGGTTTCATCTTCGATGGAGTAAGTTTTAATGACTGTCGAAACAATTTTTTTATAAAATTTTTACTATTTTTTATTAAAATTTTTTAGATGTACGACATGCCCACATTCCATTTGCATCTGCAGCTATGCAAGATGTCTCTTCTTCTATCGGTAAGTGTTATAACAAATTTTGTAACCAATTTTCATAATCTACCTTCACAAATTTTATAACTAATTTTTATTTTTATGTTTTAAGTTCCTATACAACAATTTCGTCAACAAAATCAACAATCGATGCTGCCCCCTCCTCCACCACGCCAACCTCAAATGCGAGGTCAATGCTTCCCAGTTGGAAAACACATTCTTCCATCTAGGCCATAGAGAGAAGCAACAAAGCAATTTTTAGAGAAAGAAGCATCAAAGATATTTTCAGGATTTGAACGTATTTCTCTTGCTAATTTTAATTTTAAGGATGTACTAGAAGCTTCTAGTGTTGGGTTGGATGAAGTTCCACTTGATCAAGATTTATTTTTGCAAGGCAACACACCCACTACTTTCCAAGTATTAGAATTGCTTCGAGATAAAGGAAATGAAGGAGCAGAATGTTCAAGCAAATCTCCTCCTAAGGAAATAGACACCCATCAGGCTCATCCTCGACCAGAGGATGAAAGATTAAATATTTTAGAAAAATATTTGGTTTCTGATAATATTGAATCTACCATTAAGGATTTACTACTTCCAGATATAACATAAATGAAAAAATGGGAGTATCGGGCCAAAGTGTTGATAAAGGAAATTAATGCCCGATACAATAATTTTTCAAAAAGAGAACAAATTTTTTGTTGTTGAAAATGAACCTGAAAATATGGAGGCTCTACTACAACAAGTAAAATCTGGCATTGTGAAGGTTAATACATCTTACACAGATGAAATTTTAAAGTTTATGTTGAACAGATTGGAGAACATAAATGGTGAGGCCCAAGCTTATTATAATGAATGGGTTGGTGATAAGAAAAATGTTGTTGTTGTTGTAGCTACAAAGAATGTTGTTGAGGTTTGACTTAGTCACTTATGTGTTCAAAAATATTTGTTCTCTTTTTTCAAATGTACTTATCTACTGACTAATTATTTTTCCTTTTTGTAGGTAAAGTATGATAATCTCAAGAAGCAGGTTCAAAACCTACAAGACTATCTCAGGATGGCAAAGGAGTTCTTAAATGCTTCAAAGGCAATGAAAAAAGAGCTCAAGAAGCAGTTCATCAAAACAACATTTTGCAGAAAATAATTATCTAAAATGGATTGGATCCTGATGTTCTGCTAAAGGAGAAGGGTAAAGAAGTTCATGGACCAATATCTGAAGATGTTGGGAAAGAGGAAAACACCCTGCTCGATGGATTGGAAAATGTTGAGAAGATCCTTGTCAGTTCTGGAGCAATTGAGAGTACTGTTACCCAACCCAAGGGAGGAGTCATTGGAATGCAGAATGTGGAAGTCGTGGAAGTAGTGGAAGAGGAAAAAGGAGTTGAACAAGGAAAATATGAGGGAGGAGCTATTGCTATGCAGAATGTGGAAGTCATTGAAAAGGAAAAAGGAGTGGTGGAACGGGGAAAATATTCTGAAGCATGAAACTATTTTATGACATTTCATATGTTTTCATTTGAAAACAAGATACTTGCTTTTATTATTTTACTATTATACTATTTACATTTATAATTGTGTGTTATTTTCATCTCTTGAGTATTATGGTGTTTCAAATATGCTTGAGTTTACGAAGAATATATGTATGCATAGGTTTAGATTTTCATTTTATTCAAAGTTATTCTTGTTGTGATATAAAAATGAGTATTGTCTTGTGTATTCTGCTATGTTGTTTTTATATTTCAATTTTCAAATGAGTTTACGAAGGATATATCTATGCATGGGTTTAAATTTTTAGTTTATTCATAGTCATTCTTGTTGTTGTATAGAAAAGTGTTTTATCTTTTGTATTATGCTATATTGTTTTTATATTTCAAAGTGAGTTTACGATGGAGATATTTATGAAGGGGTTAAATTTCAATTTCCATGTATTATGCTATGTTGTTTTTATATTTCAATTTTCAAATGAGTTTACGAATGATATATCTATGCATGGGTTTAAATTTTAGTTTATTCATAGTCATTCTTGTTGTAGTATAAAAATGAGTATTGTCATTTGTATTATGCTATATTGTTTTTATATTTCAAAGTGAGTTTACAATGGAGATATCTATGAATGGGTTTAAATTTTCAATTTCCATGTATTATGCTATGTTGTTTTTATATTTCAATTTTCAAGTGAGTTTACGAAGGATATATCTATGCATGGGTTTAAATTTTCAGTGCATTCATAGTCATTCTAGTTGTTGTATAAAAATGAGTATGGTCATTTGTATTATGCTATATTGTTTTTATATTTCAAAGTGAGTTTACGATGGATATATCTATGAATGGGTTTAAATTTTCATTTTCCATATCTAGAGTAATATACTACATGCATTTTTCCTTCTGGAGTCAAATCATACATACTAATGATACTAAGAAATTTTTACTAGTTATGTATGCATGCATGGTTTACTCAATGACAAAGCATAAATCATAAAATTTTGTCAACATAGAAAGTTAATAACACTTCTAGAGTCATATCATACATACTAATGATACTAATGATACATACAGACATACATTCAAAGTCAAAGCAAAAATCACTATATTTTGTCAACATAGACAATTAATTCAATAACATAGCATCATTATGTATGCATGGTTTTCAAATTTCTAGCTTACTCAAAGCTAAAGCATAAATCATAAATTTTGAAAACATAGACAATCCATAACATTAAAAAGCAAATATGCGTAATCATTGAAAATAGAATGATTATATGATTTTTTTCAAATCATTAAAATTTTACAACTAATCAAATACGGAAAATCATTGATAATATGAATTTTTTCAAATCATTGACATTTACAAATGATATCAAATATGGAAAATCATTGATAATATGAATTTATTCAAATCACTAAAATTTTACAAATGATTTCAAATCCAAAAAATCATTGATTATATGAATTTGTCATATAATCATTGCAATTTTTACATTTTTGGAAGTTGATACAAAGCTTTATCGACTTCTCCAAAAGAACTAAGAATCATTTGTGAATTATGCATTTCCATAATCTCATCATCACTCCAAGATGAATCATTTTCATCATTATCAATAATATTACTGAGACCTCTCCTTTCTGCTAGGGACTTCCAATATGTCAACGCTCTATCATAGGGAAACTTACCCACCTCGTACGATGACACATACATTCTCAAACAATTTTCCAAATTTTTGTCCAACTTGTTATGAAATTTTGATTTAACAAAATATAATGCACTAAAAACCCTTTCATCTTCAATAGATCCCAAAATCATTGTCTGACATAATTCATATAAAATAAAGTATTCACTCATAGTTTCTTGTAAGACACTACTTCGATACAATTTTTGCTAGAAATGCGTGATTGAACCAGTCACATGTGGATTTTTGAAATGTGCAATTTGATTATCCATTGTTATTCCAAAATTGGTTGATTGTTGTCTCAGAAGATCTTTGTTTAGAATACCATTGATTTCAATGCCATTTATTTCCACACTTTTAGAGAAATGTGTCATAAGATTACCCATATATTTTACAAACAACTCACTTCTACTACTATGGTCACCACAAGGATTCCAGAATATGGGATTAACAATAGCCATGGCCTCAAGTGTCTCATCTCTCTTAAAATGATCTCTTATTTCACTTGTTAATGTATTTGCAATTCTTTTCAATTTATTCTTAGTGCTATCCAAAACCTCATCGAATCTAGAATGTGTTACGGGCACTTGTTCAACATCATCTGTTAGTGTATCTAATCACTTTTCATAATG
This sequence comes from Wollemia nobilis, assembly GCA_028583015.1. Classification (NCBI taxonomy): domain Eukaryota; kingdom Viridiplantae; phylum Streptophyta; class Pinopsida; order Araucariales; family Araucariaceae; genus Wollemia; species Wollemia nobilis. The sequence goes on along the minus strand of JAQPPZ010000541.1, from coordinate 24,375,538 downwards.
ATATACAGGAATCATCTTTCCATGGATAGCAATACAAAGATTATCATTGATGTTGAACTTTAAAAAGTTGTTCGGATCATTGACATCAACTAACGTATTCCAACTATCAAACTTGGGATCCTCAAAATGTTTTCCAGATAAATAAATCCTGTCAATAATCATACATATTTGTTTTCTCATCCTGATGAAATCGACAATATAAATTGCCCTTTCCTATGCAAGTTTAATCAAAGAATTCATTTCTTGTAACAATGGAAGAATACCACATAATGTGAGAAGAGTTTCCAAGTCAGTCATACAAAAAAGCAAATATTTTGCCTTGTCAACATCCCTACGATGTGCATACATAAACCCAACCAAGGATTGATATTCTAAAAATACCCTTTTTGCAGGAAGAAATAGTGAAATCCACCTGGTGTCCACATCTTTTAACATTTTTCTGCCTTCAATTACACCTAGAGAAAATTGTTGAAACTTTGCAAACCTTTTTGGACTGCATGAAAAGTATGAGTGTATTTCACGGATGAGTTCTTCCACTCTGGCTACATTATCAAAATTGCTCACAATTTTGTATGCAAGATTCATTCGATGAGCCATGCAATGAATAGGAATCACATATGGGGAAATTGATGTCTGAAGCCTAACACAAAGACCATTCCTTTGTCCTTGCATTGTAGCCGCACCATCAGCTCCAACACAAATTAACTTTGTGGCAATTTCCTTTTCATCCATTCCAACAATATCCTTTAAACTGGTTACAACAACATTATAAATATTTTCCACATTACAATTTTCAATCATCTTATGTAGTGCTAGTAAATGAGGTTGTCTCAAATGATTTTTGAATGTGTAAACATGTATGCAAATCCAAGATGTGTTGTCAACAGTTGTTACCTCATCAATGGAAAGTGAAATAAATTTGGCTTGTTTCACATTCTCTCTCAGGTCTTCCTTCTCAACCAGTGATAGATATTTTACCATTTCCCAACCACTTCGATCTGACCAATGTGAACTGGTAAGGTTTTGTACATCGACTAGTTGAAGTATTTGCTTAAAATCAACAAAATCAGACATGGGTCGACCTTTTTTTAGAATACTGTATACAACAACAAACTGCAATTTCTTTGAGGCTAATACAGTCTTATTAATTTTTTGAAATTGTGCCTCGATTGTTCCACCCTTCTCAATGAGAGTTTGTTGTTGTTTCATTGCTTTTTTGTATTCAAGTGCATATCTCACATGCACACATTCTGATGCATCCTTCCACCTATGAAATCTGTTAATTGTTCCATCACTTCGTATTTCTTTGATGTAAACTTTCCCATAGTGTTTTTCTATTGTGTCTTTCTTATTTTGCAATAAATGATCCTTTCCCAGCTTCCATGTACAAATAATGCATTTACACACATTTTTTTTCTCATCTCGCTCAATAAAGGGGTATAACCATGCCCATTCATTTTTAAAATCCCTTCCAATAGTCCATTCGCTTATCTTTTGATGTTTAGATTTTTGACTACAAGATTCCCCAGAGGTCTGCATTTTAATTGTACTATCATTTTCTTTTTCGGTTGATGTGTCTGAATTTAAAATCTCTTGAAGTGGTTGTTGAATGTCATTATTAGGAAAATTATCATGTGGTCCCATCTCATCTTCTAGAATATCTTCGAGTGAACGCACATCAAGGTCGACAATGTTTACTACATTCAATGTTTGGTGTTCTCTATCATTTTTTGATGTAAAAAAGATACTATTTTAAAGAATTAACATAATATAATTTTACAAAGCATTTAAAAAGAGGTAGATAAGCAGACAACCATTTATCTATTAATAAAGAAAGGCTTTATATTTAATAATAATAGAGAAATATTAAAAATTTGATGGTAAAAGGTGTTTGTACCTGCATGTTGTGTAGAATCTGTAGAGATTGATGCCTCACTGCATTTTGATATTTGTGTAAAATATTTTAGAATTATCTTTTTACAAGAATATTGGCCTCCCTTCTTTCCATATTTAGTAGGTGACATTGTATCTGTAAAGAAAAAACCTTCAGATGTTAGGAAATGAATATGAAATTGAAGGAAAATAGCATACATCCCTCAAGATGAACCTACGCTGCCCTATAGAATGACATCTGATAGATAAGAAGTAATCTCTGACAAGAAAATGCTCCTAACACACAATATGACATGGATACTTATCGACCATAGTTGCAGATAGTGCTTCTACACTACCTATGAAACATACTCTAAGAGACAAGAAGTAGTCTCTGACAAGAAAAATGCTCTTGACACACAACCAGATGACATTGATAGTTGTCTACCATAGTTGCATATAGTTCACCTATAGTGCCTATGAAACTAAAGAAAAAGAGATTTGGACAAAAGAATAATGGAAGAAGAATACTCTACCTATTTTCATAGTCATGAATCCTCTATAACTGATAGCCCTATGCCGATCGACACACTTCTACAATGGATCGACTTAGGACCACAAACATGCCTCTACAATCGATCAATTTTTTTGATAGTCTCTCCTCTATAATCGATCAACTTATATCGATAGTTTCTCCTCTATAATTGATCATCTTAGGTTGATAAATGCATCTCTATAATCGATTGACTTGTGTCGATAGACAACTGCTCTACAACTGATCAGCTTATGTCGATAGACACGTCTCTACAATTGATCAACTTATGTTGATAGACACATCTCTACAATCGATCGAATTATATTGATTGATACTTCTCTACAACTGATTAGCTTATGTTGATATATACATCTCTACAATTGATCGACTTATATCGATCGACACTTCTCTACAATTGATCAACTTATGTTGATAGATATGTATTACAATTGATCGTCTTATGTTGATCGACACTTCTCTATAATTGATAGACTAATACCAATAGACTCTCCTCTATAACTGATCCTCTAATATTGATAGACACATCTCTACAATCGATCATCTTATGTTGATAGATACTTTTTTGTAATTGATCAGCTTATATCGATAGTCTCTGCAATTGATCATCTTATGTCGATCGACCCTTCTTTGTAATCGATAGGTATATGTTGATCGACACTCCTCTGTAATTGATCAGCTTATGTCGATCATCTTAAAAATTGTTCTCTTACATCGATTGATACTTCTCTATAATCGATAGTCATATGTCGATTGACACTCCTCTACAATCGATCGACTTATGCTGATCGTCTTACATTGATCACTTCTCTACAATCGATAGTCATATGCCGATCGACACTCCTCTGCAACCGATCGGCTTATGTCGATAGACACTTCTCTGCAACCTTGTCAAGTTTTTCGTTGTTTCAGAGCTATTTTTGAGTTAGAGTATTTTAGATGTATGTTTATCGGTACCCACTATAGTATATATACGGGTAGTATATGAGGTAAATTGGGTGGGAAAAACAAAATCATTTATAATTTGAAGGTGAATTATCCGTGGAATGGGGTGAAAGTTGTCGATGAATTAAAATAAAAATAGGATAATTATTATCAATGATGGGTGAATTTACCCTAAAAAAACTTCCACCCCATAAATTTTGGGTGAATGGGCCCCAGTGAAAGGATCCAAAATTAGCCAATTTAAAATTTTGAAAATCCTAAATAGAGCCAATTTATGATATTTCATGCTTATGCATAACCCTATCTTAAATCATAATGCAGTTGATGATAAGACATCCCATTCCATATTTTGCTGGACCTTCCAACCTTAAGATCGATACCCCTAGTCTTGAGTTACTATTGGTTATTCTGTAATAGGATTATGAATCATGAGAACCCTCATGTACTACCTCGTATGATAACTTGGAATGACGTCCCATTTAACCATTCATTACTCTCATAACATTAGGTCCATTGATCCTTATATCTAGGTTAGAGAACAGTTATCCCCGAATCACAATAGTCACCAACTTTGAATTATTAGAGTTGGATCGATGCACATCATACTCAATGGCAATATTTCTTGGTTTACTCATCCTTCCCGATGTTTTTTTCTATATACTTAGATGGCAATCTTCTCTCTAGCATACCTAGTTTGGTTTTGGTGTTCTGAATATGAAATTTGCTTTTGATAACCTTTATAATTTTATTGGTAAATTTACTTACATGAAGGAATATAATTTAATAAAATTGCCCCTCTTTTAATATAACTAATGACCTATATACAAATTATATAAAAAGAATATATATAAAATGACAAGTGAAAGTACGAAATATGAAATTACTAACATATATTCAATTTATTTAAAGAGAACATGTAAGATAACTAAAGGGAACACGTAAAAAAAAATATATATCATATATTCATGAAGGAATTTACTTAGATGAAGGAATATAATTTAAAAAATTTGCCCATATTTTAATATAACTAATGACCTATATACAGATTATATAAAAATAATATATATAAAATGACAAGTTAATGTTCAAAATATATTATATATTCATTTTGTATAAAGGAAACACGTAAAACAAAAACATCTCTATTCTAATTATGTAACTAATATATATTAATTATATTCATGGCTTAACAATTTTTTTCTTTTAGTCTACCTGTATTGTTTACTTTATGATATTTGTGTCCATATATGTATATGACTTCGACACTTAAGTTGTATACATATCCTCTTAAGTTTTTTTAAAGTGAAATTAAGCTACAAGATCAAAATTCTAATATACAAATGTGTCTCGAAAATATGTGGTAAACCAAGACTTAATGTAACATTTTATATGTGACCAAGGAGTTCAAAAACTCCAACGTTACTGAAGGATAGTGTTTTAGACTAGAAGACACCGAAGAAGGTGTGTCAAAAGCTAAACATTCATAAATGGCAAGCATCAGTATCATAACACAAGCTTCCTAAGAAGTTGCTCATGTGAAATATTATAACACCTAACACATTAATTACTAACCTTCAAAAGCGATTACGAGTACTAACACTGTCATTAAATAAATAAATATATAAGACTTTTACTTAAATTCTTATAAGTATACACTGTAAAGGAATACACATTGAACGGTTGCACTTGTCTAGAGTGTACAAGAAAGGAATACACACTGAATGGTTGCACTTGCCTAGAGTGTACAATATTTCTCCAAAATAATCTCAAAGGTGTTTTGTAATGGTTCGAATCTTCAAATTAGATGGTTTTATCCTGAGAAAGCTAAAAAAAACTAATGGATTTAAGAGAGATTCTCATAATTCATTACCAAATTACTACATAATACTAATTAATTATCTAATTTAAATACATTATACTATACCTTTGTTTAAACTTTTAGCTTTCACGAAGATTAAACTAATTAACTCTTAGATGACACCCATGAAGATGTTTTCACCATATGCGGACGAGCGACATACCAACCTAAATATTACTAAGATATAACTTATTTACAGCCTTATCTCCAAGTTTGTGGTTTCTCATACCCTAAAGATTTTTCTTAAAAAGAAATTAACTTTGATATTGCAATAGAAGGAAACTGACGACAATTTGACAAACATAATAAAAGGCATACAAAATAAAATACTTATGCAATCAAAAGAATTTTTTTAATAACCTAAGATACAAATGTGTTAATTATTACAATCATCCATAACTTTCAAAAAGGAACAAAATTCAGATAAATCTGAATATTATATTTTGGGTGAAATAATAAAACATCAACATAATACTAATTAGCTGCTTCTTAGCATGGTTTTTAGGATATATTCTCAGATCGCTATGATAGTTACAAGAATTCGTCTTAATTGGTAAGACATCTATAAAATTAAATAAAAAATTACATTCCAATACCTCAGCATACGGTTTTTATAAAGTTCCATAACAAGTATTGAACTGTTATATCTTGATCACAAAAAAAGCTATTCTCAGGCTTCTACAAAAAATTAAAGATTAATACAACTATTCCAATACTATGGGTGTTCAGAAAATCTTTAAGATTATGAACATCATTCACCCAAAGAAGCTTTCAATAGTCTTACTAGACATGAGACTCCCTTTGTATAGCAAATTAAACTATCCAGCCAAGATAAGCTTCTCTAAAACATCTTTATGGTAGGATACAGTAGGGTAGCATTATTTGGATTAACATGGCCCTTCATGGATGCACTCTAAAACATGCAAATAAAAATGCAGTACATACATACAAAATAAAAGAGCACTCCTTTTATATATATATATATATATATATATATATATATATATATATTTATATATATATATATATATATATATATATGAGCAACCAACAAGATTTTATTTTGCTTCTTAATAACCATAGAAAGACCACAACTATTATTTTCTCAATCTTTAAGATTGTTGTTTACCTACTTTATAAAATTCAATAAAAACTATTATTATTTTTATCTTTTGAAAGAAATAAAAATAGTATTACTAAATTCATATAATATATGAATAGTCGGCTAGATTTCACAGCAGCATTAGCATCAATCTAGAAAACATATTCCAATATACACACATAAGTTTACAAAGCTCAATTTTCAGATAGCAACCAACCTAGTAACACAAGAATATGAGCTCCGGCTGAATGCAAATTATGAGTAGAATCCAAAGCAACCAACCAAAAACAAATTCACGCAGTGATCACTAATCCCAGACCCCGTACCTAAAATTAAATTTGTCCTTCCTTTTATAGAGAACTCGAATAAATTTCATGGTGACACATTGGGATAAATCATGCAAGAGGGTGCCTTAGTTGACTTCCAAATGGTGATGGCTACGTTCTTCTGGTAAGGAGAAAATCATTTTATATAATTTATTTAGTAAGTAGGATATACATATATATATATATATACTTTTTTTTTATTATTATTAAATATATTTTATTTATTATCATTATTATTTTTTATATATACATTTTATTTATTTATTTTAAATTAATATTTTTAATTATATATGTAAAAAAAAAATATGTAAAGAAGCACAATATAAAACTAGTTTCATCTAGAAAACGAAATGCATTCAATTTCACATTCAAGCATATGCACATAATGTAGTAGGTAGTGTGCCCTACATGAATTCTTTTCAGTGAACTTCCATGTACCCATGGGCCATGGTGCATAAAGCATGACATCATATCCTACCTTACATGACGCTTCAACCACTATCTCCGCCAAGGGTGGGTGCTCTTCTCGTCTGGCTCACTTGATATGGAATGGAAACCTTCACATGCACTCACAGATATCTTCAACAGTATCACATTCTTGAAGAAAAGAAATAATCAAATATTGGGGATGTTATAATGTCTCATTAGGGGTTTTGGCCTCGCTTGTGTATTACCAATATCATTTTGTTGTTTGGTAAAGAGAAGTTCAACCAACTTAGTTTGTGTTCATTTCTCTATGTTTGCTCTTGCTTCCCTGGATTTTGCTTGATAATTTGACGGTTTTCTTCTTTTTTCATTGCTTATATCAAGAGTAGCTCTTATTATTATAGTCCTCAATATTCTTTCACAATTATATTTTTCATCCTATTATCCTCTCCTGGCTCTATTATAGTAAGCTTAGATTAGTTTACTTAGATTCTAGAATTAGGAATAGTATGTACATCATATAGATCTGGAATGTTGTATTTTTAGGTGGATCTAATTGTGCATAACTACATTCCTATTCTAGGTTTATTGTTATAATTGATGCTAGATAATATTAGTTAGTAAAATATAATAGTTAGTGAATTTGATAGGTCTAGTTCACAAAATAAGTTTTACGACTTAGGTGGAGGCACTAGGTCATTCTATAGTGGAGGATTTTAACTATATTGTTGTTATGGAGGTAGATGAGAATATATTGTATAATATTGAGGTGAATATAGAGGATATTGGTATAGAGGATACAAAGGTAGAGGATAATGAGGATTTAACATCTATAAATGAGAGGGTAATGAATTTTTAAAATAACTTTCTTTGTAGATTATGAGTGAATCATCATTTAGTTTTGAATTGATGAAAAATGACTATTTTGAATTAGATTTCTTCATCCTGTACGTAAAATTAAATTTGTCCTTTCTTTTATAGAAAACTCGAATAAATTTCATGGTGACACATTGGGATAAATCATGCAAGAGGGTGCCTTAGTTGACTTCCAAATGGTGATGGCTACGTTCTTCTGGTAAGGAGAAAATCATTTTATATAATTTATTTAGTAAGTAGGATATATATATATATATATATATATATATATATATATATATATATATATATATATATATATATATATATAACTTGTTTTATTTATTATTATTAAATATATTTATTTATTATCATTATTATTTTATATATACATTTTATTTATTTATTTTAAATTAATATTTTTAATTATATGTAAAAAAAATATGTAAAGAAGCACAACATAAAACTAGCTTCACCTAGCAAACGAAATGCATTAAATTTCACATTCAAGCATATGCACATAATGTAGTAGGTAGTGTGTCCTACATGAATTCTTTTCAGTGAGCTTTCATGTACCCATGGGCAATGGTGCATAAAGCATAACATCATATCCTACCTTACATCTCGCTTCAACCACTATCTCCACCAAGGGTGGGTGCTCTTCTCGTCTAGCTCACTTGCTATGGAATGGAAACCTACACATGCACTCACAGATATCTTCAACAGTATCACATTCTTGAAACAAAGAAATAATCAAATATTGGGGATGTTACAATGTCTCATTAGGGGTTTTGGCCTCGCTTGTGTATTACCAATATCATTTTGTTGCTTGGTAAAGAGAATTTCAACCGACTTAGTTTGTGTTCCTTTCTCTAGGTTTGCTCTTGCTTCCCTGGATTTTGCTTGATAATTTGACGGTTTTCTTCTTTTTTCCTTGCCTATATCAAGAGTAGCTCTTATTATTATAGTCCTCAATATTCTTTCACAATTATATTTTTCATCCTATTATCCTCTCCTGGATTTATTATAGAATAATTTGACTTATCCTACTCATTTTTTGGTATTTTCTTATTAATAGAAAAAATGTTTGACAATGTTATGAAAACATATTATTAAATTATTTTTGGTAAGCTATAGATTAGTTTACTTAGATTCTAGAATTAGGAATAGTATGTACATCATATATAGCTGGAATGTTGTATTTTTAGGTGGATCTAATTGTGCATAACTACATTCCTCTTCTAGGTTTATTGTTATAATTGATGCTAGATAATATTAGTTAGTAAAATATAATAGTTAGTGAAATTGATAGGTGTAGTTCACAAAAAAAAATTTATGGCTTAGGTGGAGGCACTAGGTCATTCTATAGTGGAGGATTTTAACTATATTATTGTTATGGAGGTAGATGAGAATATATTGTATAATATTGAGGTGGATATAGAGGATATTGGTATAGAGGATACTAAGGTAGAGGATAATGAGGATTTAACATCTATAAATGAGAGGGTGATGAATTTTTAAAATAACTTTCATTGTAGATTATGAGTGAATCATCATTTAATTTTGAATTGATGATAAATGACTATTTTGAATTGATGATAAATGACTATTTTGAATTAGATTTCTTCATGAACTAAGTGAATCATTTGATTAATAGAAAATATATCTTAAATGATTTTTCCTTATAGTAGATACAAAATTAGGTGTAGATCTAAGATATGATGCTATTTGTGTTGATGACTTTACAAAAATAAATAAAAATTGAAGTTTGTGTCAAATTTGTCATTCACAAAGTACATATAAAGATCAAGCATAAATAATAAAAATGATGTGAATTTTAAGGTCAGTTTGTGGCTAGGATTGAAAATCAAGTTCCTAGCCTTGATGAATTATCTTGGATTTGATTCATACAAATGCAAAACTTTAAAATTTAATTTATCATAAAAGTGGAGTTTAAGTGGTTTTTAGGTGATGGATTAAAAAAAAAAATCACTTCAAAATTGAAGCAAATCACTACCTATGAATAAAATCGAAAAAAATTGTCTCAACCCCTATTCAATTGCTTCATTTGTGATGAATACAAATTTCACCCCAAAATATGGAATTTTAGCCAAATTGGAAAAAAGTGATAGATAATAAGGGTGAATCTCACTAGGCGTGTTAGAAACTATATTAAACTAGGGTATTACCCTGAATTATAATTAAATGATGTGTCCAAATTTTAGTATCAACAAAGTTAGAATGGAGTTTCAACAACTCCTCCCAACCTCCTAATTGAGGCCATCTCTTCGCTATCCTCATGGAATACTCCTATGCTAACCTCCATTAATTGCATGAGAAGTGCAAAAAAATAAATATGCAAAAAATATTAATTGTACAAGGGATTCAAATTAAATGCGGTATTGACTCTAGTGAGGAAGTGTGCATGATCAATCAACACATGAGAATTCAAATAACATCAATGTTCTCCAATTCATCAAATATAAAATTACTGAGCAAATGATAGGATGAGAAAAAGTGCTATACCTCAATCATGATAGAAGAGGGCAATTCCACTAATGGAATGCAAAGAACTTGCCAATTTCTCAAAGCCACAATGTGGGTTTCACATAGTGTAGCTCTAAATTCTCATGGCTAAAATGTGAGTACAATGGAGTCCATGACTCCTATTTATAGTTAGAGTTTACCCTTGAGTTACCTAGGATGAAAAATAATTACTCCTAGCAAAAGTAAAATTTTGTGGCATATTTAGCAAAATGATGTACCACCAAATGTTATATGCCTCTAAATATACCTCTAACAAGGTTAGAAGGCTTCTAAAACTAATCAGTGCACCACTACATGCAAAAAAATTATTTTCAAAAGTTTCTCCTTAAGATCCAAGCCTTTGTTTTTACTCCTCTATTAGCTAGCAAATGATTCACTCTAATAAGCAAGCAAATAGTTAGCTTTTCCTAACAAGTCACTCACTTTTACTAGCAAATCATGAGTTGACTCCTAAAGGTTCAATTTTTGGAGCTAATAGGGTTCTTTTGCAAGCAAACCCGTCATTAACTAATCAACCCCTTTGCTGGACTTAAATTTTGTATGGTTTTATAAAAAAATTGCTGCTTGATTTCAATGCTTTGTGATTCTTCAAAATTACAAATTCTAAGGCAATGTCAAGACACTACAAAAATAAATACTAAAAAAAATTACATTATCAAAAAAATTTATATTTCATTAACGTATATATATATATCTTAAATTACTTTACCTTTATTTTATTAAAGTTTAATTTGATATAATAAAATGCATTTTTATAATATAATTATTGTTCTTCGAAATTTACTCTCGGTGTGAGACGGATGAATATGTGTTTAAATTTGAATTTAAAGATATAAATATATATGTTAAAAATATTCCTATTTTATTTTTACGTGTGTATTTTTATAATATATATACATATAAAAGAAAATAACAAGTACAAGAATATTTCGCCCACATTAAATAATGAATTGATCTTTAAACTAAGATCTTGGTCACACATATGAAAACTTACTTTATATTGTGGTAAAAAAACTGTATCGAATTAGATTTTAATGGAGAATATATTAATGATCCTAATAGCTTATCAAATAAGAAATATCACATTAGAATCCAAAAAGATCAACTATCTGAAAAGCTAGTAAAGACCTTCGGATCCATCTACAATGAACATGCATCAAATTTTAATTTAAAAAAAATCTGAGTTCAACTGAATTTAACTCTCATTCATTTTTCTGTGGCATTTTTGCCTTTCGCCTTATCTGTCATCTGATTAAGAGCTTCAACGAAATCTAAACAAAGTTGCTTTGGATCAGGCACCACCTCCTCTACTGATGTCACCACCAATGTCACTTTATCCGTGTAGCTCATTAAATATATTATCCATGCCTGAGAAATTTCCAGAAAAAAAAAAGGGTTGTTCATTTATTGGAAAAACAACCACTTAAATGGATTTGACCTTTACTGTATCAAAATCTCAAGAAACTTAAACGTAATCTAAAATACGAAATTTTAAGAAAAGCTCCACGTAGAACATTTACCTGAGGCTGGCCAGCAGTCATGGGAGCGATATAAGTAATGGGTTCACCAAATAACTCAACCTCATCTTGTGGTGCTATTGTGTTGGAGAAAGTTGAAGTCGTGTTAGACATCTCCCTGTAGAACACGAATTTGCTCCCCTGACATAAATAATATTAAAAATTATCAATGGTTTCCACTGAAGGATAAAAAGAGTTGCAAGACAGAGACAATAGATATGCGGTAAAAGAATACTCACGCTAGTTATTTAGTTGTTGGAAGTTGCAGTATATTTTCTAATACAATAATAAAATGCCGATACTTCGTTTAGACGCCCTCGCCGCGGGGCGGGGAAACAAGGGCAACGAGTTTGGATCGCCGGTTTTGCGCGAAGAGGCGAATACGAGAGACATGAGCGAGACTCCATCGCCGAGAGAATGGTGGATCCTGAATATCATGGTGGCTGCTGCATCCGAAGACTTGACGTTTAGAACATGAAGTTGCCAAAGCGTTAGCGATGGATCCAGCGGAGCAGCGGTAGCCAATTTGGCGGCGTAATCGTCCACGAAATCGGGAGAATAATCAGCAGAGATATCAAACGCTGGCACGATAACATGATTGTCTATGTTCACTCTTGTTGGCACCCATCTCAGCTCTCCATCACGGCCTGTAAATTGCAGTTGAACAATTTATTGTTTTAAAATTTTAAATAGGAAGTTTAAGTTTAAAATATTAAACAAGAGTTTAGTTAAATAAACTATGGTCTGTTAATAACAATTCCTCATCATTGTAATTACCAATTGAAGGTTCCCTATACACTCTTTCACTTTCTAACAATTAATGTATTATAAGGTAGACACAGGCCCAAAAATCAGCAGTAATCAATAAGCTATTCCTTCGTTAAAAACTATTCTAGGTTACAGAAAGCCCACTTACAACGACGCTGCGAAACCGCTTATGACAGAACAAGCTATAATTTTCGACATTTTTCTTCAAGCGTTGAATGTTTTTCTTTTCCTTGCAGCCAAACATGCAGATGATGTAAAGACTGCACGAGGGTTGCATGAACATACGCCCGACAGGAGATACATGCTCCAATTCGTCCTCACGATCTTTATCCTCCATCTTAGTGATCTTTAGCTTCTTCAACGCCTGAGCTTTGGCAGCTAAAGCTAAATCTTCCATTTTCTTCGTAATTGTGCAGATCGACTTGCTTGAACACTTCTTATAAATACATATTCGAATCCTACATGGAATTGAAGTTTTGGGAGGTGAGTCGTTGAGTTTTTAATTATGAGAAACCAAATTGAATCGTACGAGGAATTGAAGTTGTGCTAGTTGAGTTTTTTAATTAGGGTTGGGAGCAGGAATTAGTTAAATACATGTAAAGCAAAAATAGATGAATCTTCCCCCCAAAGAAATTGATACTTTTTCGTTCCAGAGTTTGCATAGTTTGACGATAAATATGAATTATATAGAAAGACTTTCAAACTTTGGAACTGCATTCATTTCATCGTCTGATTGCTGTAAAAATATTTAGGTAGACCGGAATTAATGTTAGGGAACGATTCGTCCTTGGTGCATTCGTGAGTTTTCATAGCCTTACATGAAACCTAGTGCGTTCGGAGCAGCAGAAATAAATGAATCTTCGTGAGTTTTCATAGCCTTACGTGAAACCTAGTGCGTTCGTAGCAGCAGAAATAAATAAATCTTCCCGCGCCAAAGAAATAGACACTTTTTCTTTCCAGAGTTTTCATAGCCTTACGGAAAATTTGAATTATATTGAAATGCCTTCAAACTTTGGAACTGCATCATCTCATCGCTTAGGGAACGATTTGTCGTTGGTGCGGATAAATATATTAGGTAGATGCCTGTGGAAGCTGGCGACGGAATTTTATATTTCAAAACAACATGCAAGGAGTATACCTCTGCCGATCAATTCAAAGCATACATTTTTAAAATTCTTTCTTAAGCGTAATAGGGTGAGTATTAAGATTATTTATTTATTTATTTATTTTATTTTACACAAACTCACATACTATTTATATATTTAAATGTTAATATTGAGAGAACTAATTTTTCTATATAAAAGTTATTTGCAGTAAGATATCTTTTGCTATATCCTTTTATAAAGTATTAAACTATGGATATTAATAAATGCTATATTCGTTGTTGGTTGTAAGGTAGCTTTATTTTATAAAGTATTAACATGTAGGTATTAATAAATGCTATATTGGTTGTTGGTTGTAAGGTAGCTTTATTTAATATATAATATTGGGTAAAAAAAAAATTCTGCCTTTTCTAACCCTGTTTATACTTTTAGTAAAATATTAAAAAAAAAAAAAAAATTGAAGGCTTTTATAGGATAAAATTTAGTGGAACATAATAAAAATAAGATCAAAGATGATAAATAATAATTAGACTAATAAGTATGTAGGAATGGTTCACAGAATTTAATGTGTTTGATTTTAAGATTAAGTTTTTCAAGTATGACACTATTATTTATTTTCATTGAAAATTAGTCTTATTTTTTAAGAAGTTAAATAATTATTATTTTTTTAAAATTTAATTATCGTTAAGAGATAATGCTTGTGGTTTTAATAGGTTAGGGTTTTGTATTAGAGATTTTGTTTTGTAGAATTTGTTACAATTTAGTTGTTGTGTAGGGTATTATTAGTGGTTCTCTACTAACATTCTTGTATAGCCTTATGATGTCAGTAGCGTCACAGTAGAAGCCGACCAACACACATAGATACAATACAGATAATAAACAAATATATATTTTTGAAATAACAACCTTGAAATTACAAATATTTGAAGATGCTATTACAGATTCAAGGGGTAGATATGTTAATGTTGCTATGTGTTTGAACACCACAAGACTCAAAAAACATACAAAAGATAAAATAACAAACTCTAGGCTATCAAGTGGCGATATGAAGCTTACATCCCACCACCTAACTACTAATCAAATTGAGCATTTATAGGCTCTAATAAATTTGATCATTACAATATGATCGTTATAATATGGTCATTATAGAGAGAAGATCATTGCAGGGAAATGATTACAAAAAAATAATCAAAATATAATACGACTGTTGGGAATTATAGAGGAAGAGAGTTAGAATGTGATGCTCCTACATCAAAATCCCATGTTAGATTTTTTACTAGTCCCAAAGACCAATCTTCTTCAACCAGCAAGTATCTAGAGAGGTCAAGAACATTATATATAAATCAAGAAGACAAATCACCTACATCCTTGACTGAAGCTGATTATTGTTGTTCCACATGTAATGATCCACATGGGAAAATTTCATGTATGATTCACCAATATCACCTATAGAAAGTGGTTGTAAAAAAGGTATGAAGGACTATGAAGGGTCAGGTCAATATGGTAAGGGAGATAAACCATAATTTCATGATGTCATCAATGGAGCAGGTTGTAGTTTTAACTAGGTTAGGGAAGAAACTTGTCCAAGTTGATCCTAATGAACTTAACCCTCTAAAAGTATATTATGAAACAAAGACCCAAATAGAAATGGGTACCTCCTTAGACCCTACACTCCTAAAATCAGTTCAAATGTAGGAAAGAAAAATCAGGAATGAGATTGCACAGAAAGAAGCTAAGACTCAGGATCAAGAAATGGATAAACTAAGATACATTTACTTAACCAAGCATCAAAGGAATATGAAATTATGGAAGGATGGGTAGTACATAATTGTATGATATATTCAAGAGCAACAACCACTGTAATGCTTAAGGATATGTTTGAAATTACGAGAATGGAATATACCAGAAGTAGCCTAGGAGTTATGCAGTTAGATGGCACCTAAGTCAATACTGTATGAGTGATTAAGGATATCCCAATAGTATTGAATAGAATACGCCATATGACAGTCACTATTTATCTGTTGGATGGATTCTTTGGTTACAATTCGATATAAATCAAGGATGAAGATCAACACAAGACCACAATTACTACCAAATGGGGAACGTTTTCATACCAGCAAATATCTTTTGGACTATCCAATGCAGGGGTAAATTTTAAAAGAGCGATGGATCTGGCCTTTGGAGAGCTTGTGAATAAAGTGATAGTTATCTATCTGGACGATATGACAATATTCTCTCACAAGAAATAAAAGCATGTTGAACATGTAAGAATAGTTTTTGAAAATTATATAGAGTTTGGTATCTCCCTCAATCTAAAGAAGTCCATTTTTTTCTATTGAAGAGGGAATGCTCCTAGGTCATATCATTTCTGAAGCTGGACTAGCCTTTGATCTTGATAGGGTAAAAGCACTGTTAAACCTTCCTCTGTCATTAAAAAAAAAGGTTGTAGTCCTTCTTTGAAAAATTCAACTTTGTATGCAAGTTTATTTTAGACTTTGCATAAATTATAAAATCTATGACCGAATTTTTAAAGAAGAATGCTTAAGGTAGATAGACCTATGGAAAGAAGCATTTAGAAAAATTAAGGAAATAATTGTGTAAGCACCAGTGCTTATCAGCCTAGATTATTCAATAGGTTTCATCGTATATGCTATTGGGGAGTATGAGAGTTATGCTGCATTGCTTACTCATAAAGGGGAAGATAATGAGGAGAGAGACATTACCTTACTAAGTCATACTATGCAAGATCACGAAGAAAAGTATAACTTCATTGAGAAATAGGTATATGCAGTCATGAAGTCCCTAACTAAATTCAAATACTTCCTATCCCAAAGCAAACCCCTAGTGTATGTGATACACCTTGATTTTAGAAACTTTATAATAAAGGGAGAACATGGTGAGAAAAGGGTTGGTTGGGTGTCAAAAATCCAAGAGTTTTTCATAGAGATTCATCCAACCAAGCTGGTAAGAGGTAAAATAATGTGCCATGAACTGGTAAAATAAGTTGTGACAAAATATGTGGTATGTCAAGTCCCTAAATCCACCCAAGAAGAATGATTTTTAGAAACTTTATATTGGGTTGATTAACTCCCAAACTATTTTTATATAGAAGCATACCCAAGTGGTTTGAATGCCTCACAAAGAAGAAGGTATCGACTATAGGCCTTGAAATATACTTTTTTACCAAAAGGTCTATACAAAAAAATCTATATGGTGTTATGCTGAGATGTATCGAAGATGGTGAAAACTAGAAGATCTTGGAGGAGTTCCATGGAGGCATATCAAGGGGACTGTTGGGAGAAATTACTTCATCCTTAATAGATTTCTCACGCTGCAAGACTTACCTAATCCAATCAACACTGTGGAATCTAGTGGATCCACCTCTTTAACTCATAAAAATATTATCCTAAGACTCTAGACAGATCTAGTAGGTTAAGGAAACCCTAGAGTTGAGACTACAATATTTCTTATATGCTCATGTTCATCCATATTTGCAAAAATGAAATAAAATTGCAACATAAAATTTGACCAAATTTGAAACTCCTAGCTAGTGCTTTAATTTTTAGATTGATACCTTATCCATTGGGCAATTATAGCTAGACTTAAAATATGATGAAGATAGAAGGGGGAGAAGATAAAATTGAGATAATCATATCCATTCAAATAATGTGGCAAAAATGATTCAACATGCCAATAAAATAAGACGTCATCTACACATTCAAATGATGTAACATGTAAATGGAAGAACAAAAAAAAATACACATAGAACTGCTAAATGGAGGATAGAATCACATTAAACAAAAAATCATTAAAATAAGAATCTGATCGAAATAACTTGATCTCACTGAACTAGTACAAACAAATTCTCCATTCAAATGATGCAATAGATAACTACAACTCTTTGTTCAAATTATTTAACAAAGAGTCTCCTAGCTTCCAACCTTAGCCATTGGAAATGATCTCAGTAAAATGGATACCTCCTCAGTAAAACTTACACAATAATTGGGAAGAAACATGGGTGACTAGACAAGACACACAAAGGAAAATACAATTGACAAGGATGGACACACTTATATAACTCTTGCAAAATTATTATGCAAAAACTTGATTATTTTTTTCTGTTGCAATAACTCTCTTATATAATTTGTAAATTAGTTCTCATTCAAAGCTCAATGATGGTCCATAATTATGAAAATTGTAGCTATTTTGATGATGACCCATAACTACAATTGTCTTCATGATGGTATGTATTATTAATTGTACTTGAAGTGGTTCTTATTTGTAGTGTGGTAGTGGTCTTAGTTGGTCAAGAATTCTTGTTACATAAATCTCGATAATAATAATCCTTTATAACTGCAATTACCAGAGTTGAATGATGGCCTCTCACTATCTCTTAATTGAATCTCGAAAATGGCCCATAATAGTCTATCTTCCAAAGGGCATAACTTTTGATCCGATCATTGGATCAACTTGAAATTTTTCTTGGAGCTAGATAAAGAGGAGAAAAATGTCATGGTAAGGTTTCTCTAGAAGTCTTGAATATTTTTTAGTGTGTTATCAGGCCCTAATTCCTTCATCTAGTGCCCCAAAAAAGGGATTTAGTATTATTTTTTAGAAAATCCGAAAGAGAGAATATTTGAAATTTAATGGCTTTTTGGACATGGATAGGTGTTGAGATTTTCTGGGAGGCCTAAAATGGAAAATGCAATAATGTGTGTAAATTTAGGGGGCTATCCAAGATTTACTAGTGAATTACTAAAAATAGGGTAGCTATTGGCCAAAAATAACAAATTGCCCAAAAATAGTTTTTTTTTTTTTAGGGGCAAACTCAAGTTGGATTTTGAGGATCCAACTAGGACATTATTTAGATAGAACTATGGATTTGCATATACTGAGGATAAATTGTTGTCGTTCAACTATATTATTTGATGCTTTCAATGTAACCAGATCATGTGAGGAATATTAGATATATGTAGGAAGAAAAAATAAATTCTTCCTTACCTTTCAAATCCATTCAAGTGGAAGAACATTTCCAACAATGAGGTTCAAACTTCATACTGGTGATAGAACCCAACTCCATAGTAAGTCACAAGTACATCTTAACTACTACAATTTATTTTACCAAATGGGTTGAAGTTATACCCACTAAAAAAGCTAATCAATAAGTAGTGATGGAGTTTGTTGAAAGTTTGATAACTAAGTTTGGTATACTTTATGTATTGGTCAGTGATAATAGCCCATCCTTTATTGGAGAAAAAATGATTAATTTTACTTGTAGATATGGTATCTATCTAAAAACTTCTTCCAATTACTATCTTCCAATTACTATCCACGGGGTAATTGCCTAGTAGAATCTACAAACAAGAATTTGCTTAGAATACTGGAGAGAAATCTAAAAGACAATAAGAAGAGCTAGCTTTCATTTATAAACTAAGTATTATGGGTAGAAAGAATAACCATTAAGAATATAAATACACTCCCTATACTTTGGTGTATGGTAAAGAGGTTGTTCTCCCCATTCATATAGAGATACCTTCTCTAAAATTACTCAATCAAATTGACACTATAAAAGGAGATCTGATACAAGACAGGCTAATACTACTTTTATAGCTAGAAGAAAAATGGAATAAGCATATGATTAGTTCCAAAAACATCTAAGTGAAATTAAAGGGTGGTTCAATAAGAAGACTACTTTTAAAAAATTGAAGGTTGGGGATCTTGTCCTAAGGTGGATTGGAAACAAGGCTAAGCCAGGAATCCATAAAAGTTTTAATACATTTTGAGAAGGTCCATTCGAGATAATCACTGAGAAGTAGCACAATGTTTTCCAACTATATGATTTATAGGGAAAAATCCAACCTATCCCTGTCAATGGTTTCCATTTGAAACTCTACTTTCATTGATAAATTACCACCCCTTGTATTTTTATGTATCATATGTACTTTTACATGTTTTTGTGCAAGCATCACGATTTTGTGACATGTTCTAGTATCACGACAACCTCAAAGGTAAGCCTTCAAGGTATCAAGAGCATCACAATTTCATGACCTATTCTAGTATCACAACAACATTGAAGATGGGCTTCCAAATTACCAAAAGTGACATGATTTTGTGATAAGTCAAAATTTTATGGTCAAATAGTCAAGACCCTAGCCACACCACAAGAGGGAAAACTATTTTTAAATTTAAAAAATCTTTTGAAAAGTGTGATATCATTAATATAGGGTTGGCTATAATTCATCCAAAAAAGGATGGTGCATGAGCGAAATCAGAAATAACATTTGTAGTGATTTATTGATCAAGCGGCCACCCACTAGAGTTATTACATGTTACCCTACTCCTAGTGTGAGCTCTATATATGGTGAAAGAAACCATAGTTGCTCTCCATTCCATAAAAATATTTTTGCAAAATATTTCTCCCTACAATAGAGTCTCTCCTATCATTCTAGCATTCTTGAAAAACATTTCAGTACATCAGTACCAAAGGAAACAAAAACACCACCATGGCAACTTCATCCTTAGTCACTAAAACAATAATGCAGATGGAAGATGAGAAAAACATAAAGTTTTAGGACAAGGATACCATAATTGTAGATGTGGTGGTCACATGAAAGGGCACTAAAAATCTTAGAAAGGACATCGAATAGAGGGTTTCTACAGGTATTTCCTCATCACATCCCATTATTTCCCCTATCCATTCAATGCTTTCTTAGTATCCTCTTTATCCTTAGTCCTAATGTTTACAAATATGCCTTTGTTGTGGGCCTGGCATATGCTCTAAAACCAAAAAAGTTTAACCCTAGTGATTAAGCTAGGTATTGCACCCCAACAAGCGGGATAGAAACCTTCCTAGAGTTGCAATTGAAAATTCCACCTACAAGGGGAAATTTTCCCATAACTCCCATCCCTCTCTCTAAATTCAAGAACCTAAAGCTTTCTGCTATTTTGGCAATAATAGCTAGGTTGCCTTCGGATAAGCAGGTCCATGGCTAGAAAATCATTGTAGCCCAATGTATTTCTAATCCTAAATTCTATGAAGATATTGTTATGGACCAAAGCACTAAACCCCTTTTCTTCGATTGACTAGCCTACCTTTACAACTAAATTCAAGAGCAGTTGTCCAAAATGAAGAAGGGTGTCCTAATCTCTTTCAGATATTGTTCTCACCTGGCCTAGATATTTTTCTATTTTATGGCATGAGAGATTTATTTTATACCTTATAGTATATAAATATGATAAGGGAAGAATACTACCAGTGTATTCATGGACCGCTGTGCTCTCCACCATTGAGACCTATTATAACTTCAATAGAGAATTTTTGGGGTCTACCTCAAAAAATGTGTATAGAGAAATAAGTAGGTTATCTCCAAAGGCTGAGTGTTCTATAGAACCCACATGTAGAGGAAGGATATTTGTTCATTTTGACATAGGAGGTACTCATAAAATTATATGGGTTCACCGCCAAACCCTTTCTACTCCCTCATTGTGTTATCGATTGACTATTTGCAATGGAATATTGCAGATAGTCTGAATACATCAATATTAAACATGGAATAATGATAGGAAAGAAATGGACTTGCATTATACCCTTTTAGTTTGAAGGTATAGTTGTATAAGAATGGACACCACGAATAAGTTGCTCAGACCTTAAGAAACCTAGGATTAGTAGAATGGCCTCAACAATGGAGGTATGACCTAGATGGTAAATTTGTAGAAAGACTCTCAATCCTCAATAGTTCTCCACTCAAACCATTCCAAAAGACAGCCAAGGAACATATAGAGCAACAAAGAAATAATGATGAAGATGAAGAGCTTAAGTGGCATATAGAAGATATGCAGTCATTGCTCCCATGGTATGATTTCTACAAACAACTAGTGGATTATGACCCCAAAAACAACAACAAGCACAATTCGAATGAGAAAATCATTTAGAGATTGTAGAAGAGGGGCCCTGAATAGATTGAAGCCAAAATTCATACATGGTGGGTCATGAGGGTCCAGACTAAGTCAATCCTGTCTAGGTATGGTCTTGTTGTGACCATTGCACAACTAGCCCCAAAATTTGGGGACCCAGCTTTGATTTTGGTCACTTTGGCATCTTTCATCTGTTTTGAGTGCCAGTTTAATAGATTTTAAGGTTCCTAGTTGGTAATGTCTTTTGGTCTTCTTTGATAGTGAACTTTAGATGGTGGTGAGTGTCCTCCTTTCATTGTGTTCACAGTGTTCTGTGTTTGGTTTATGATTGGTTTTAGAATTTTAAAAGTTGTTTATAGTATGGCTTTATCATTTTATTTGAAGTTATAATGATTCAAACTTTTGAAAAGAATTGATTCAATTAATAAAACATAAAATAAATTTATATGTATATTATATATATAAATTCAAATAAAAATTAAAATGGTTCACTTTTATTTTGCATTTTAGTGTTATTTTATTAAAAATCAAATAATGAAAAAATATATATATATATATTAAAAAAAAGTTATGTTGTGCTTTAAGTAATCAGTTTATGTGATTGAGAAGGTTTTAATTGTTGATATTTCTGCAGGGCAGGATTGGACCCGACATTAATACACATACAGTAGACTGGCGAGACCTACCAGTAGAGGACTTGGAGTGCTGACGTACCTAGGGCGTGGTTACATGGCAGCTCGATTGGGACTCTGCCCATAGCGAATGATGCTACGATGATGATATGGCACGATGGAACGTTTTGAGGTCGAGCATGGAAGGACAGGATGGAACGATGGTATGTGGATGACGAACAGGTCAACGCAGACTACGTGGAAATGAATGGTGTAGAGAACAATGATGGAGGACGTGGACCTCTACGAGAACATAATGAGGTCTTCTTACTAGACCAGGCGGTATGGCGGACAAATTAGACGAGATGACTACATGTCTTGTGAGGTGCCACGTCGACGTCGTGGGAATAATCTAATTTTCCTGCACTGTGACAGCATGGTTTCACTAACATCGAATAGTTAATAGGTGAATGAGACGATGATAATCACATGTTCGATCACAACGGGTGCATGGCATAGGATAATATTTGGCGACAAAGGAGGACGTTATAGATCGGACATCTAGGGGGTAACTGCATGACAAAATGGGCAGATTCTTATGATAGATGTACGTATATTTGAAATGGATGCTGGTGAGTATGACACAGGAAGGTGCGGGTGAAAGCTGGATGAAACTAAGCTAACGTGGACATGATCACCAATGTGAAGATAAGGATCTAAGTACACATAACGATGAGCAGATTAACGAGATGAAGCTATTTACAAAATCATCGAGATTCAAGGCAAAATTTGTAGGGGTCCGGGGATATACACCGGGTGTTGAATACAACATATTTCAAATGAACAACATTCCTTGAGTCCACAGAGCCTGTGAAGGCGATGAAACCAACACATTCATGATCGCTGAGGGGAGCAATGTAAATGGGTAGTCATCTTTGAATAGTCTCATCGTGATAGATTTTAGAAATTGTAGCCGAAGAGTAGAATGCACAATGCGATTTTATTTGGAAGAACATCCTGGAGCATAAGCGGTGAAGACTCATGATATGGTAGTGAAAGCGGTAGTGGACAATATGGTAGACACCGTGGATCTCATGGGTGATAAGGCGGATGATGCACCTCGGTAGGAACGAATTGTTGAATGAATGGAATTTGAGCTTAGCAGGTCATGGACGATGCCAGATAAGTATCCAGGTCAACAACGTCGGTAGGGATGGTCAACCTAGAAGAGGTGGCAGGCTTCTAAGATGTTATGGGGAAGATAGAACCCAAAGTGGAAGATGATCGAGAATCCTATCGGAGATGGTGAAGCAATCATGGTGAAAATCAAGACGAACGCACTCGTCAAGGGTAATTATTATTTTAATTAGCTCAATTAAAATCCATGGGTAGTTAGGCGTTGGCTTTGGTTAAGTCGTATCCAGAGCATTATGGCTATCAAATGAATATTACAACGAATAGACATTGGGAGCTGATCTAGAAATTAAATCATAAATTGCATCTCAAGTATAACGTGAAGGAACCTCATTTAAATTTATGTGATCAATACCGACGTGCGGTGCACGTAACGACCATATTTGCTTGGTTTACCACGTTAAATACATTAGTGTGCACTCACTTTGGTATTGCAAGCTAGGTATTGGGTATTGCACCTTTAACTCTACCTTACCCTTTTATGCTTTTAATATGCTATCTTGAGCATTGCCTTTCCAATGTGTAGTAGATGATAGCAAACAAAGATAAACGATATCTCGTTTATGATATTTTGTGTGTGCTATGCAATAAATAATAACTCTCTTGTTGTGGATACCTAATTTCATGACTAATGGGATGTTTTTAGATACCGTAATGTGACCCCTTTGTTAGCTCTTTTATCTTACTTAGATAGTTCACTTCTATTGAATGCTTTGTGATGAGTCTTGCTAGTGTTGACATGTCCTTGAGACATTCAAACTTTGTTTTCTTTTTCTATGTAAGACAAGATATTATGGTGCAAGGAAGTAATGTAAATAGATTTACAATAGTTAGAATAGAATACTTTAGATTCATACCTTTATTTGAGATCTTCAAATCTCCTTTTGCAAGTTTTCTTTCTAATGAATTTTATGGTGGCTTCTTTATACTATTCCTTGTAGGCAAGGGATGATTTGATGTTGTCTTCTTTACTACGCAACTCTCTCTTTTACTTGGTTAATCTAACAATGAATCCAAGCTAATAACCATGCAACTAATATGCCCTTAGAGTGGCTTAATCTTGCAATAATTTTCACTTTCAATAAAAATACTTAGTGCACTTCTAATAAGCTTTAAGAGAAACTAATATAGTACAACTATGATCTCCTTATTACTCCTTAAAAGTAACTTGTAATATGCACTAATGATAACTCTTACAGAATTTACAAGTGCTCTATAATCTCTGCAATCTATTGTAGTCTTCTTTGTTATAACTAGATAATAGGAATATGATATTTTCTTTCTATCAAAATATATCCAAAAACTATTTTAATGTTCAGGTAATAACCTTAAAATAATCTTAAGGCACTCTCATGAAGACTATAATACAAGCCCTTATCCTTACAACTTTAATTCTAATAAGATGCTTAATGAAGCTAAGTAACAAATAAATATGAGTTTTCAAGTAATGAACCCTTCGCACCTAAGGTGTTTACCTTTAATGATATTTGAATATGATGTAGATATTTATGAATAGATTCACCAATTTTCTATCTTAAATGGTAGTAAATTACAGCTATGAAACCTTCAATACTTGTAGATTCAATAAACCCCTATCTCGAAAATGTGTCTTCTTATCTATGAAAGGAAAACTCCAAATATCTTGGATTTGGTAGGCTTCTTCTATTTGTGTTCTCCTTCAATATTCTTGTCGAATTCTGACTTCAAACATGGACTTCTTCTCAAAAATTTGAAAGTCTTGAGGTCTTCACTAGTCTCCTCCAAAATTTGACAAACTTGCCAAATTCTTCTCCTTTGGACTTGTTGTCGGATGATAACAATTGTCCCAATTCCTTCACTATTATGAGCTTCTCCTTGGTAATGAATTTATCTAATGAGTTCTTCTAGAAAATCTTTAATGAGGTTCACCAAGCATTTTCCCTATTTCTCGTTGAGACCTCTCCAAGATCTTCAATCTTGTAGCTTATCTGATCTTCTCAATGATACATTTTTTTTTAACTTTCTGATGTGGAAGTGTTGCAATGAGCTTGCTTCGAATATCTAAAATATGATACTTTAGAAATAAGAATTTTTCCAGTCCTCTATCTCTTCTAAAATTGGAAGTTCTTCAATGGGATCTCTTGTAGGTCGCTTCAGCTTCTTAGATTGATTTCTTCTACTCCTTTAGGATGAAGTCTTTAATCTTCAATGGAGATCACCAATATTCTATTTTCATCGATACTCTTATCTAGAGTCTCTTCAATTTGCTATTTACAAATTTTCAATGGAGATCACCAACCTCCAATCTTCTCCTAGACTCTTCTCTAGAGTCTCTTCCTTGAATTTGGAACAAGGCTGCTATGGCATTTTCTTCTTTTGTAATGTGTAGGTCTACAACAGGACTTTCCTAAGGTTTCTATAATCTCCTCTTCTTTCATTTGTTGCTTCTAGAACTGGATTGATTCTGAAGATGATATTCTTCGTAGATCTCTATATGAAGCTTCCCAACTTTCTTCGAATCTTCTTTTTCCTACAATAATGTATTAATACTGTAATGAAAAAAAAATTAAGTGATGAATCTTCACTAATTGATTTGTCAATTTAGTGGAATGAATGTTGAGTCCTAGTCTTCACGAGTTTTTTTGCAACTACGTAGAAAGACTATAGCCAAATGCAATTTCAAATTTTTTGGAACTAAGATATGTTTCTCCTCTTAATCTCTCTTGTGGCTCTCCTTATTCTTATTTGATCTACCATAGCTTTGATACCACTTTTAGCTTTTGATAATGTATGATATAGGAGAAAGCAATCACAAGATGTAAAATATGCAAAAAAGTAAGATAAAGGAATTTTACAATAATGCTAAACTATTAATGAAAAGTAACAAAAATAATACAATTCAATGTAATGGAAGAAATGAACACTCTAGAACTCTAATGAAAACTACATTGTACCTACTCACTACTCCATAGTGATTTCTTGTATGCTACCCTATTCACTACAGGGACTATATATAAAAAGATAAGTTGTTTGATTCTTACTCTTCCTAACTATGACTCATGTACAAGTGGACTCCTTGTACATTTACATCATTGCATATTGACACTTGTGCATATATTACTTTTTCCCTTGGTAACAACTTAACCTTACTCTATAGCAAAATCCTAGTCTAGTAATGTACCAAAGGTGGTACATTGACATGTACCTGCATAATGTAATATAGTCTAACATGTATTAGATACTTTGGATCATTCCTTTGACTTCATCAGTAAGACCCACTATCTCCTCTATTTTGCACTTTTTCTTATACATTAAGAAAAAATTTCTAAAAGCAAAAAATGAAAGTAAAAATCAAAGGTATTCACGGTACAACAAATGATTCCTTCAAATCTTACCATAATTTTTTAAAACCATCCATTAATAAAAGAATCCATATAATTTAAATCGATAGTTTCATGATATAAAAAGATTATTAAACTTGATTAACACTACAAAATTCAAAATATTTATTTACAATAATTTTTTTTATATATTTTAAAATTTAATTTAAAAAATTACATCTATTATAATCTCTAACTATATATTTTTTATTCCACCACTCTCTGTAAACATATTTTTTTTTTGCTTTTAATTGTTATTTTAAATCTAAATTCAAACTACGAAATATTGTGAATGAACTTATAAAAAAATATAAACATAGACAAAATAATTTGTAAGTGAACTTCTGAAAATCTGAATTCAACTGCATCTAACTCTCGTTTATTTTCCTGCCAAATAAATGAAATACGTGTGCTTACCTTCGTAGCAAGCAATCTGCCGAGAAAATGAAATACGGGAGTTTCGAGAGAGAATTTCTTTCTATTACAAGTGGTCATGGCATCTCGGGCATAGTCAAGAGGGTCTCCATATTTATCCATAGGAAGAACAGGAATCAAAAAGTAACCCAGTTCATTGCCCCACCTAGAGAGCCCCTTTTCATTGTTCATGTCCTCCAATTTCTTGAAATGGGACAAATTGTTAAAAGAAAGCCTGAGTTATCTAAACGCCAAAAACATCCTAGTTTACATAAACAAAATATATATGTTTACACAGCAGGAGATATCCAACTTACTTGTATAGATCCCGCGGAGCAGCGGTAGAACAAGTGGAATCTATCGCTACCACTGTGGCAACTTCATGTCACACGAGTCAAGAAGCGAACAAGTAGAACATGAAGTTGCCACAGTGGTAGTGATAGATCCCCCGGAGCAGGCGTAGCCAATTTGGCGTACTAATCGTCCACGAAATCGGGAGAATAATTAGTTTTCCGTGATGGTCTTCCCTCGGCGCGTTGCAAAACGGGTATTAATGTGGAATGCAATTAATATTCGGAAAAACTAAATAAATCAACAAACACAAGAAAATTTACCATAGAGTGAAGAATAAAGATATAAACTTACCAGGACACAGCTAAATCGCTTGTGGGAGAACATGAGATAATTTTCGACATTTCTTTTGAGCTGTAGAATGTCTAATTTAGGCTCAGAAGAAATACAGGCTCGCTTTCGTCCTCACGATCTGTATCCTCCATCTTAGTGATCTTTAACTTCTTCAACGCCAGAGCTTTGGCAGCTAAAGCTAAAGCTAAAGCTAAATCTTCCATTTTCTTCGTAATTTTGCAGATCGACTGGCGTGAACACTTCGTACAAATGTCTAATCGAATCCTCCTAGGAATTGAAATTGTGGAAGGTGAGTAGTTGAGTGTTTTAATTATGAGAGAGCCAAGCCGTTGGGAAGAACTAAACTTTTAAGTATATATTGATGTCTTCTGTATACGACAAAACTCACATGTGGAGCAAAAACTATTTCTACTCCCAAGCCGTTGGGAGCATTAGGTGGGAAAAACTAAATTTTTAAGTATAAATTGAAGTCTTGGGAGCATTCGTTGGGAAGAATTAATTTTTAAAATTGACGTCTATGCTAAAAGTCACATGTGGAGCAAAAACTACTAATTCCAAACCTCTATAAAATAATAAGTAAACTAATTTTTTAAATTGACGTTTATGGTAAAGGTCATATGTTGGAGAATTGTTATCGAACTCGACTCAATGAAAAACTATTAATTCCAAGCCTCTATAAAATAATAAGTAAACTAATTTTTTAAATTGACGTTTATGGTAAAAGTCATATGTTGGAGAATTGTTATCGTACTCGACTCAATGATGTAGAACTATTGCGGTTTTTTCATTGGTTGATTCGTCTGGTCTTTCTCGTTGTGTTGGGGGTTGGGGGCTTTCTTTTTTTTCGATGTTTGTTCTGTTGTGTTTGTTTAATTTTCTTTTTACTGCCCTTGTTGCAGGGTGCTTTGTAAAAAGTTCTGAGGTCCCTTTCAAAACTCTCTTTCCTCTTAATAGTACCAAAACAAACAAAAAAAAGTTATATGTTGGAAAAATTGTTCATTGCTTAATTTCAAGACATAGTACCAAAACAAACAAAAAAAAGTTATATGTTGGAAAAATTGTTCATTGCTTAATTTCACGACCAGGGCAAGTGGTACACTATTACCAGGACAAGTGGTACACCATTATTTATTTTGGTGGAAAGTCAGTCTCATTCATCAAGCATTAAAATAAATAAAATGATTTTTTTCAAAGTTTATTATTGTTTTGTTAAATTTAAGTTTGGTTTATTTTTATAAAATAATATAAAAATATTTTTAAATTAAATAATAAAACTTAGTTGAGAATATTGGCTGGGAAGAAACCTTAGCTCCTTGAGAGAATGTGAGGCAAGGAAATCTGAACTCGATATTTACCTATTGTTGGATGGGGATGATGTGATGTTGTTCTTCTTTCGTGCAGTGGTGTACGATTTATTGGATAGTGGGACGTGGTTCTACTTTTTTGAATTGGTGGATGAGTGTTAGTCCTAATGCTAAAAAATTTCTATTAAGGGGCCCTACCTCTTTCCTCACACCGTGTTTTGGAGGTTTTTTCTCATTTCTTGGATGGATCTTAGATTCTCGATTTGTTTTCATTAAAAGCATTTTCTGTTGGGGCACAATTTATTCCTAGATCCATTTTGGAGAAGTTGTGGGTGATCTTGGGTATCATCCAGTTGTCTGTTTTTCTTTGCACAACCTTGGCAGGTTTTCTCTCATGATTTTTGGCCTTTTTGATGGTCTGTGGTATTATTACCTTTTTAAGAAGAATTTTTTTTCTAGTTTGAAATTTGAGCAGGAAGTGGTTGCTTCCTATTTGTTCTATTTATATTTTTTTCCATTTGTACTAGGAGGGAACTTACAAATTTTAAATCTAATGTTCAATGAGAATGTGTCCTATTTGCCCTAAGATGTGGGCCTTATGGTTCTTTGGGATATCCAAGATCCTAGCATATTTTAGGTTTGGGGAGATTTCCAAAACCCTATGGTCCTTTGCTGGAGGCTTGATCCATTTATAGAAGGTTTTGGGAGCCTTGCTTTTTCATTTCACTTTTAGTATTTGAGCAAAAATTTGATTTTCGAATCATTTTAGTGGTCTTGGTTCTATTTCGACAGGAAATGGTTCTTATTTTTACCCTTATGTTTGTTTAGGCTCGATGAGCCTATCAAAATCCATTGGTCCTTTGCTTGAGGTATGATTCACTTGTACAAGGTTCTATGAGCCTTTCAAAAACTTGTTTGTAATGGTTTGGGGACCCTTCCAAAACCCCCTATGAGGTTCAAGGAGACTTCCAAAATATTTTGGTCCTCTGCTTGAGACCTAACTTTTTTTAAGGTTTTGGAAGCCTTTCAATATCCTGCTTGAATAGGTTTGGGGATCCTTCCAAAAACCTCTTTTTTAAGGTTCGGGGATACTTTTAAAATCTCGTTGTTTAAAGTTTGGGAAGCCTTTCAAAACCCCATATTTGGGTAGGATTCCAGTTTGTTATTACTGATGCTACTGGGTACTTGCTGGTGGAGACCTGAGTTTCTAAAATTATGATTTCTATCCTTTGCGTGAAGGCCTAATGTTTTTATTCTAGTTTTTTTAGTGCTCCTCATGTCTTAGTAGAATTTTTCCAAATTGAGAACTCTTGTAACAACCCCAGTTGTCACTACACATCCACTAATTCTTTTTTTTAAGCTCATATTTGTCCACCTTTCGATAATTTAAAGTTATAATAATGATCTAAGACAAGATCTTCCCATCAAGAAGTAAGTAGTCTGAATCACAATAGATTAATTAAATAGAAGCACCAACTTCTACAATTCATTTTAAGCCAATTGCAAGTAAGAGCACCAACTCCTACAACACCATATCACCATCCCTTAATGGTAGATGAATAATAACATACAATGGCTATGTCCCCTTCATATAATTACCATATGGCAAGGGACATCATAATGGTTAAACCAACCAATTAGGAGAACGATCCTCACCAAAGGACTACCTTTCTCCATTTCTCCATACTACCAATAAAGGTTAGTGTCTTAGGAGAAATTGTTACATACAATATGGGTTAACTGTCTTAAGCATCATTATAAAAATTACTTATTATCAAGGTGTCAATAATTTTGGTGGTGGTGGGTCTTAATCCATGAGTTTTGAGTCTTTGGTTTGCTTCCATTGTTGTGTAGATTACTCATAAATTTCCCTCTACACTACTATACTCAGAAGATATGGTTCTTATGATCAACCAAAGATAACTATACATACATTACTATAACTTGAAATAAACAAATATACAAGTAATATCGACTTTAAAAATATGATCGTTAGCTTTCATTTACAATTGCTAACAAGCTTATCACAAGATACTTTCATTTGATCATTTTTCCAAAATCATACATCTTCTACCATCTAATTGAGATGATTACATCATTTAAAATACTTCCTTACAATATAAAAAACAAAGTAAGAGAAATACATCAAATATTACATAGCTTGTCTTTATCATTTCAACCCTTCAAGTTTACAATGGAAATGCCTCAAAACTAGCACAAGCAGAATGTATAATAAAATAGTTTTCAACAATTATTGTATGGTTCCTCTCTGGTTTTCTTGCAACTTCATGGTGTGAGAGAGATATGTTTGTAAGTAATCAAGACAAATCGAATGCAACATATGCCAATGAAATACAAGCAAACCATGGTTTTCATAATTGAATGCAATCATGCATCATACATTTGCCATATGTACATCACAAGTTAAAAACATCATCAAACATGATTTCATCCATATTTATCATTTTGCATAACAAGGATTAATTCATAATCCCATTTATCATCTATTTGGATTAATCACAAAACAGAGTCCCATACCTCTTCCCAAGGAATGGACACCAATCTATCCTTCCCAATCTAGATGATCTTCCAATATTCTATTTGGTTGTACTCCTATCATAAATTCCCTTATGATGTATAAAATTATAAATAAACAATTCTACTTGATCATTTAATTTAGCAATTCAAACTAATATCAAAATATAATATTATCTAAATTTTATATTGTACATAATCATTCAGTAGCAACTATTTATATGAAAAGTCAATATTTATAATGAGAATGTTCTTATTTAAAAATCATCATCTATACTTAGAATTCATAAACCAATTATTTGTTTCAAAGTCCCTAACTATCATTTGAAACTAATTCCTTATGAAACACACAACACAAGATCTCAGGTAATAAGATGTATCTACTTTATTTAGTAGTTATATCAAGTATCTTCAATGAAATATTTGGGAATATATTACCCATCATACATTATCCTTTACGATAGGAATTTGGAATCATAGATTCTGACTTGATTTCAAAGATAAAATATAAAGCACTCTCAAAGAATCTATCAGAATTATTTATTGGAATCTACTTAGCCAATCCACCTTGTAAACGAAGGTATGATCATCATAAACTTCAGATTTCACGAAACCCTATGCATAATATTGCATCGTTTCTATTTGTAAGGCTTATAAGGTTGTTTTAAACAATAAAACTCTACAGAGTTTATCACAACATATTGTAATTACACATAGCTGATTTGTTCGCGCACTAAACCCAAGACGATCATGCATCAATAAAGAGTTACTGATAGGTCACTTAGTTTGATGGGTTGGTTATTCCAATCAGCGGCAAAGATAACCGTAGGTGACTAGACTGCACATCGAAGCCCGAAAACATATAAGCAACCAGAATATACAGAGATTATGACGTCACTCAAACAAATACCTGGTCAAAGGAAATTTGGTGTTGTTCATACGTAAATAGTAGGGATGATAACACACTTTATCACCCAAAATAGATGCACAACGGTTATATTTTCAATAATCTCTTGCCGCAGGATGGAGTTTCAATAAAATATTTAGGTTTCAAAACTGCTCAAGGTCATTTACTGCCTACTATATAACGTGAACCCGTCCATGCTAGCTTACGAGTCAGTGTTGGGATACCATCGGACGAGAACACGCATATGGAAGACTACTTAGATAGGAATACTGTCTGTCAATAGAATCAGAAGAAGGTATAATTTATCATTTAGCTCATACTTGGATTGGAATTAGCATCATAACAGTTTCCTAGACAACACCACCATTGCTAGACAGAAAATTTAAAGTCCAATCTTTGTAGATGAATCCTATAGAAACAATATAGCATCGGGCCTGCACCCTCGCTAGAGCATAAATACTCCAAACACGTAAATCAAGAAGTAAGCTTACGTTATTTCAATTTTTGAAAGAGATCAGTGAGACTTTCAATCTCGATGGCTTCGAGGGGAGAGCCTATAGATGAATCTAATAAACAGATAACGACTCCGAATGACATTGGATATACTTCTTCTCTTAAGAAGTTGATTTACCAATAATATAATACCGAAAATGGTAAGGTTTTGGTAATTGACTCGTTGAGTACATATTTGGTCAAACTATTTCAACACCGCCCACAGATGCCCACTCGATGTGGGTGCAACACAGTTGGCATTACTAATTGAATTTGGCAATATTCAGATTTCGCGAGAAAGAAATAAACTTGTATGAATTATAAAACATTACGATATTCCAAACTTTGGTAAGTATGCTTTTAAGTTTACAAAACCAGTCAAACACATTTCTTTTCCTCGAAAGAAAACATAATCTATATTGTTCATGCATCAGAACATTCCCAAAGTATAGTACGAAAATGAAAAAGAAATCCAACTATATTCAAACAAGATAGAGATAGAAAGCTTCCACCTAGAAAGCTCCTACAAAAACTTGAACCTCAAGACCTCCGACTTCTTCAGCATAAGATAACATAGCATAGCATGCCCCTTTTTCTCAACTCCCATGGCTATTTATAAAAATTTTTCCCTGACCAGAAGAAGCTTTACAAAATTTTGTTTCTTTTTTATCTTATTCCTTCACATACAAGTTTCTTCATAATATAATATTTTAATACAAAAGGGATTCCCTAGAGATAAGGCATAGGCAAGTTATTTTTCATGTGTCCCCCACACTAAGGGCACTAATACTATTGAGAGCATGGGTAATAAGTATTGGAACTATTAAGGATAAGAGGAGAATCTCACCCCTTAGTACAACCATCCCAAAGTTGCCATGTGTAAGAAAGGTGGATTATTTAAATCCTTAAAGTAGTCTTTTCATATTTTGGTCCAATAAAATTTGAACAAGTTCATAAAAGAACAAACCACCCACTTTTTTTTCCAAAATAGAGTAAACCAAAATAAATAAGCATGTTCAAAACAATTAATCTCTACTCTAGAGAATGCTTAAGTTGTATGTATAAAAACATATATTTCAAAAATATTAAAATGCCATTTCTTATTAAATATACCTTTTCAAAGTAGAATTTCTTTATGCAAGTTAATTGTGCAACCAACTATATTTCACACAGATGGCATACAAGCACTTGATGCATATGCTCATTGTTTCCCATCACCATTTTTCCTTTGAGTGGTAGGAATTTTAGAGTAATTCCTTAGATAACACCGACATCAGGGAGGTAACTAGTGATGATAGAAACAAGATATTTACCTGATGAGTTGTCTTTGTCATCATTTCCCTTCTCATATCTTGGTGGTCAGTCTTCCACTTAAGAGAATACCTGTTCCTGCAATCAATCAATGCACACAACATCATTTTCTTTTGATAGAAACCAATATAATGCAAATACATCAAGCATTACAAAACCAACTATTATAATACAAATAACATATTAATAAAGTTCCTCCAAGGTGGATCGTGACATACTTCCCCCTTAGAATAAACATAGTACTCTGTGTCTTCCTACAATTTTACATAAAAGTCATTAAAACATAAGGTTTACGTAGTTTTTCTACTTTCATAATTGGTAAATGGTTTAACCTGTATTATTACATAGTATTATCAAATAAATAAGGAAAATGTCTTTTCATGTATTCCACTTTTTCCCAAGTGGATTTCTTCTCAGAATACTGGTCCCACTAGACCTTGCACTGTTTAATATTTCTTTTCCTTGTAGTATTGGTATGAAATTATATGATATTAGTTGATTTCATTGTAATGACTAAGGGAATTACGATCATTAATGAGTAGAAGAGTGGCTTACCCTTCCAAATTTGGACATTTGGTGGCAACATGGATTTTGTGATTCATCATAATTTTACTTTTTCTTGCACATTGTGGATATTTTTTGCATAATGTTGTGCTTTACATGTAAAGAATCCTCCCATGTAGAACTAAGCGTGACACTGAGAGGGGGGGTGAATCAGTGTGTATTAAAAATATAATCCAACTATGAAATCAAATCAAAATAAGCAATCACACAAACATGCATCACATAACACCAAATTTATAGTGGAAACCCGATGTGGGAAAACCACTATGCCAATGGACTGTTTGGACTTTCATCCAAATTCAGCCTAAAAAATATTTGGTCTTTACAATATTTTTGTAGTACCAACTATAGCGAATGGCACCAACCAACCCAGAATTTAGCAGCACCAACTTCAAGGAGCACCGACCCCGATTGCGAAGCACCCACTTGGTAAAAACAAAAACTGTAGTAGAAAATTTGATCTCCGTTCCAAAATACCCTGAGTGGTCTAGCTCATTGCTTCTCTCTACACATCCACTCTGACTAATATCATTTGATCTAAATCTCTATCTGACACCCTTCTCTATACTCACACTGACTCCTTTTAAAAACCTTTTTGCAATACCTTTAACTTCCAACACTTTAACTTCCTAACAAATTTTGAGCTGCAAGACGACCGTTTCAGCATTCAATAATGTCTCCCTTAGGAGACATAACGTTCTTATAGATTTTAAAATTTTGCATGCACTGGAAAAAGAACGAACAAAAAAGGAGTTACAGATCAAAATTTATGACCTTTTTTAAATTTCACTTTTATTTTAGAGAGGCATTTTGTCAAACAGTTCACGGACAAAGTGTTGTGCACATTACTCATTCTCACACTTGGAGGCCTTGAAATTACTCCGACCAAAAAGCAAATATGTTCAATTCGATGAGCTATATGTGAAACAACACTTAAATGACACATTCAACAACAAGAAAATATGAATTTGAGTATTCAAGTGCAAAAGCACTTGGCTGCCCAAAATTGGAAAAAGTGCTACGGAGGCATTTTGCAACTGCTGTCGTTTCTTCCTCGGGTCTTGGTTTGGGCTGAAATTTAAAACATAAGATCTATGTATATTAGAATATCTTCAGTAAAAATTTTAAAGTTTTATTCCTCACAGATTGCTTAATATACCTCTCACAAAGTGGCCTCTGATGCTGATGTTACACCTATCACATAAATTGCAAAAAGTGCTCCAGAGCCATTTTGCAGCGCTCACTGTTTCTTCCTCTAGACTCCGTTTGGGCTAAAATTTAAAACTTAAGCTCTCAGTATATCCAGATACCTCCAGTAGAAAATTTGAGGTTCAATTCCTCATGGATTGCTTAATATTCCTCCCGCAAAGTGACCTCTAATGCAGAATTTACAACTGCAGTTTCATGACCAACAATGCACCGGTGAAGCAACTGGTCATTCCAACATTGCAACCACACTTGCTAATGATAAAAACCTCCAAATAGTATCTGGAGCTGTAAAACACATTCCATTGATGTTTTGTCACTTCGACAACTTCCTTTTTTGCTACTTTGACAAATTCATAATGATTTTTGCAACTTTTGCAAATTTGAACGAACAACCTGTAACAACTTCACCTGAACATCACAAACATTCTCATAAGAATTGAACACCACTTTACATACTCCAAACAAACTCTGAACAACTATCCACTGCATCAACCTGTCCATCTGAGTGTGTTGACAATAATGACAATACTATCGCTGCACCTTGCTCAACAATCTCCCCCTTTGGAATTGTTGGCAACACAGGCACAATTTCCTATAACTCTTATCCCCTTTGACAACAAGACCAAAGGGTTGTTGCAAACTCTCCCTGAGTCCATGCACAACATTCTCAGGCAAAAATTATTACATTTAGCAAAAATCACAAATATGAGCAAAAAGATAAACAAAGACACAAATGCCCCCCTGAGAATGTGACCCCGATAGCTAGTCAATGCTAGGGAAGTGTGACCACTCCCAATTTCTTGTGAAGGTGCTCAAAGACTTCTTTGGGCAATGGTTTGGTGAAGATGTCCGCTAGTTGCTTTGTTGTTGGAACAAAATCCAACTTAACCTCACCTTCCATAACTTTCTCCTCTAAAAAATGGTACCAGATAGCAATATGTTTTGTGTGATAATGCATAACCAGATTCTTTGAGATATTGATTGCACTTGTATTATCACACATGATCGAGATGGGCTCGCTGAAATTTATTCCAAGATCCTTCAAAGTTTGTTTCATCAAAAGTACCTGTGTATAGCATGATGTTGCTACAATATACTCTGCCTCTGCTATGGATAATGAGACTGAGTCCTACTTTTTGCTATGCCATTCAACAAGATTATCACCAAGATAGAATGCACCTCCACTGGCAATCTTCCTATAATCTACACATCCTACCCAATCTGCATCTGAATACACAATAAGGGTGAAGTCCTTACCTTTCAGATATCATAACCCATACTCCATAGTACCCTTGAGGTACCGAAAATCCTCTTTACTGTTGTCACATGAGTCTCCTTGGGACTAGCCTGAAATCGTGCTACCATGCATACTACCTGTAAAATATCCGGTCTAGTAGTTGTCAAGTACAGAAAGCTCCCAATCATGGATATGTACATAGTTTGATCAACAGGTGGAGATTTGTCATCCTTTCTCAACTTGCAATCTATTGTCATGGGAGTGTTGACTGGCTTGCAATCCTCCATTATGAACTTTTTCAACATCTCTTTCACATATTTGATTTGAGAAATAAATATGCCCTTATTATTTTGATTAACTTGCAATTCGAGAAAATACGAAAGTTCACCAATCATTGACATTTCAAACTCTTTATTCATCTTATTTGCAAAATATTTACACAACTCATCTTTGTTGCTGCCAAATATGATATCATCTACATATATAACAACAAAAATATGATGATCATTTTCTATTTTGACATACAAATTACTATCCACCATACCTTTCTTGAACCCTTGCTGAGTAAGATAACTGTCTAGCCTTGCATACCATGCCCGAGGTACCTATTTTAAGCCATATAACACTTTCTTCAACTTGCAAACCAATTTGGGATCGTCACCAAGCTGAAAACCATTTGGTTGCTCAATATAAACCGCTTCCTCAAGTTTCCCATTCAAAAATGATGATTTCACATCCATTTGATAAACTTTGAAATTCTTGTAAACTGCTAAAGCAAGAAACATTCTAATTACCTCTAGTCTGGCCACATGTGCAAAGGTTTCCTTGAAGTCAATACCTTCAACTTGCGCATACCCTTTGCATACCAATATTGCTTTGTTTCTGACTACCTGTTCGTCCTAATTCAATTTGTTTCGAAAGACCCATTTAGTATCGATTACATTTTTATTTGCGAACCTTGGTACTAACTCCCAAGTCTTGTTTTTCTTGATCTGATCTAATTCTTCATTTATTGCCTTTACCCAACTTTCATATTTGCTTGCTTCGAAAACATTTTTGGGCTCAATTTTGGATAGTAAAGAGTAGTTACTAATCTTCTTCTTGTCTGAACACCAAATGTGGGGTATCCAATTATTTGCTCTCTAGGATGATCTTTCTGCCAGCTACCTATTTTGAATTTCTTGTTTTCTTCCAATTCTAAATCACTTTTTGAATCCTCTAAGTCAATTCTTGATTTTTTTTCCATTTCCTCTTCCTCATCTCCTTCAATGACCTCTTCATAAATTGGGTAGTTCTCTTCATAGCTAATTACTTGTTCCCTTCCTTCATCAACTTTAACATCAACACTTTCCACAATTTTCTTAGCCTCTTGTTGTAACATTTATAAGCTTTGATTTTTGATGAATAGCCAAGAAAAATACCTTCATCCACTTTATCTTCAAACTTACCAAGGTTTTCTTCAGTTCTTTTGATGTAACATTTGCTGCCAAAAAAATTAAAATATCTTTATGTTGCCTTTTTACCTAACTACAACGCATAAGGAGTTTTGCTTTCATGCGTCATCAAAATGCACCTATTTTGGATGTATACCGCAGTATGGACTGCCTCTTTCCAAAATATATCTGCTATCTTTTTGACATGAAGCACAAATGCTATTTGATGGTTTACCAATGGTGGGAATATCTCTCACTACTTTCTTTGAACTGATTTTTACTAGATTATCAAAATTGATATGACCAAGCCTCTTGTGCCACAACCAATTCTCTTCTTCTTGTCCAATCAAGCAAGCTCCTTCTGAAGTCTCCGAGAGAGTGTACAGGTTTCCAGATGTCCTTGATCCAACAGCTATCAACTTCCCACTATTTTCCTTTCTAATTTCACAACCCTGCTTCTTAAAGATCACATCATGACCTTTGTCACAAATCTGACTTACGCTCAACAAGTTATGCTTTAGACCAACCACAAACAAGACTTCGTCTGATCTAATTTTTTTGTCATTGATCTTAACTGAACCTCTGCCAACTATATTAGCTCCATCATTATTTCTGAATTTCACTGAACCACCTTCATGTTGCTACAACTTCTCAAATTTATATTTTTCACCTATCATATGACTAGAGCATCCACTATCAAGTATCCATGGTGCGGATTTATTCTACACTTTAAATTTCGTCCGTACGATTAAGGATTCCTTTTCTTCCTTAGGTTGCTCTTTTTCTTTCCACTCCATTTTGATTACAGTTTTGGGCTCTTGTTTTGGATTTTATTTTTTAGTAGCTTGTGCATGTTTTTGGGAAATTTTCTATTTTTTCTTATTCCATTTGGCTGAAATTTTCTTCCCTGAAATTGATTTGATGCAAATGTACTTCTACAATTTCTTGCAATATGCCCAAAGTTATGACAGTTATAACATTCTACTACATAATCCATAAAAGGTGAAAAAGTGTTTCTATTGGAAAAATTCCTTGGTCCTACATTATACTTACAATATGAAATCTAATGTCCATAACCATTGCATTTAAAACAGTAACCAGAAAAGGGATCATTGAACCTGGGTGGTGGTCTTTGCCATATTGTTGTAGGAGCCATAAATTTTCTTCTTCTTTGATGTGTGATATTGGTGAAACCATCATTATCAATTCTTATTTCTTGCCTTGCATTATTGCTTTCCTTTGAATTTTTTTTTTTTTGTAAAATACAAAAGGCAAAGTGTGCATTTGTTTTCTTCAAGGGGGGATATAAGACATAAAATCACACATTCTTTTTTGCAAAAATTGAGAAGAAATTGTAACCTTCGGCCCATAAAAACCAAGTCGTTTGTCGACTGGTCTGGAAGCCTTTCAAACGCGGGTCGTGTGTCGACTTGTCTTGAAAGGAGTGCTCATATTGTTCATTTTGCAAAATAAAAGGGGGAAGATAACATTGTACTTATTTTGTAAAATTGGAAAACAAAGTAGGAGACATAAAAATATCATTTTTTTTTTGCACAACACAAAACACACATTTTGTTGCAAAAATTTAAAAAGGTGCATTATCGATTTTACTCGACACCTTAATTGGCAAACTAGGTGATAATAATTTTGAGGCCATTTCTTGTTTGATTGTTGCATCATTCTTTTTGCAACTATAAGTCATATAATCAAGAACATCCAAACCTCAAAATTTCACAAATTTGTGTACATCCATGCATAGATTTAAAGCCAATTTCACTTGATATTCTCTCCTAAATCAACAAAACCCCTAATTCACTCTTATTTGTTTGGCTTAATTTCCTCCAACTTCTCATCCTTCTTAAAGGGTGTTAAGGCAGGTGCCATTAAATATATGTTTGAGTGAATTATCTTTTGGTACTCTTTTAGGGTAATCAAAAAGAAAGAACAAGTTTTTGAAAATAAGGAACCTTAAAAGTTGCAATCCTTTGCACTAAGGGGGGATAATTCCTTTCTTCCTTCAAACATAGATTTTGATAAGAGGGAAATAAAACTTGTAAAGGCAATCAGAAAAGTAGAAGTCATCAACATTAAACCTTTTTCTTTTAGACTTCATAATAGCAATCATGCTTGAAGTACTTGCAATAAGGAAGGACAAATTGGTGAAATTTTTTGATCAAATTGCCTAGAAAGCATAGTTTTGCACAAATTGTAAAAATGACAACCATGACACCATTCAGTGTTGGTTTCCAAACAAGAAAAACTAAAATGGCAAAGCCACATCACAGAAGCCATTTTTCTAGTGAAGTGTCTCATTCTGATTCTGATTCTAGTTCAAAGAGAGCACACCGAGTGCTCATGGCTAAAACAGTATTGTAGAGGGAAAACACATGTGTCACCTTGGGCAAAAGCACCATTTTCTCTCTCTCCTCTTTTTTGCTTCATAAATAGCATAAATATTTTTTTTGAAGACCTTGCAATAAGGGTTGCTTGTATGTATTTTAGGCTTCATAAATAGCAAATTCTAGGTTTTTGAAGTACTTGTAACAAGAGGAGCGACTTTTTGTGATGTAAAATTGTCTAGGAGGCAATATTTGTAAAATCCTTCACAACACTCTTGCATTGCACACTTTTTGCAATTGAGGGGGGATATAAATTTCTTTTCTTCACAATTTTTTGTAAATAGGGAAGAAGACTTATAAGGGTGCATTTTTGGCTTCAACCGACACCTTAGTCACACTTCCTTCAAAAA
Organism: Wollemia nobilis; assembly: GCA_028583015.1. Classification (NCBI taxonomy): domain Eukaryota; kingdom Viridiplantae; phylum Streptophyta; class Pinopsida; order Araucariales; family Araucariaceae; genus Wollemia; species Wollemia nobilis. Next base: position 24,333,788 of record JAQPPZ010000541.1, on the reverse strand, counting down.
TTGAATACACTATGTTTTGCAACAAGAAGGGGAGAACTTATAAGGGTGCATTTTCTGCAATGACCGAAACCTTAGCTACCTTATCTTTTGCAAATTCATATTGTAAAATGAATGAACCTTGTATGAAGTGATCTATTCTACTACATCTAGCGATTGCAGTGGCTGGTTACCCATGCAATTCTGTTGGATGATGTGATTACCATAAGGACATTCGTTGGCGTGAAGACAAAAATTAGGAATGACCCAATTTTTGCTTAGGAGCAACTAGAGTACTGTGACAGAGCAAAGAACCAACAGATCAACATATTCTTCACTGTATTGGGGTAGTTATATACTTTACCCAAATATTGTTGTATTAGAGGATATGTATGTATTACCCAAATAATGTAATAAGGGGGGATGTTAGAGTAAATATTCCATCATTTGGATATTTTACCCTTTCCCTATATTAGGTAGATTTTATTTACTGCATGGTAGAAAGTAGATTGTTACTTTTTACCACTAGTAGTTACTTTTACTAATTACCTAGGTTAGTGACTTACCTTACCGTCATTTCCCTATGGACGACAAATATTATGGACGACAGGTTAGTCGGTAGGTTAGTTGTCATAATCAATTTGATTACGTTTACTATTTCTATTTAACCTTTGATTATTAATAATATTTCTAATGCTTCACATTCTAACACAATTAAGTCTACTACATCAAATTCTACTAAATTGGATCACTATTTTGATTGTTCTTCATAAGTATTTGGAATATTTTAAACATATAATAAAAATTTAATAAACTTTGTAATGCTTTCACATATGGTTGATCTATTAGATTTTCTTAGGATGTAATTGTGTAAGACTTGTTCGATGTGTATTCATTATTGTTACACTATATTCCATCCATATTCAAGCAATCTATAAACCCTTATCCCTTCTTAACCCTTTCATTTTCCTCTTTAGTCTTAGCCCCCTATTTTAATTTTACAAGCATTATAAGGAGCCAACCTACTCTAGAGGTTGAACATGGGAGAAATCCTAGTCATTCAATCTTGGATAAAGTACAAGGTACACTTTACCAACTAGGTGGATTTTATATGAGAGTTTCAGCATGTCCCATGGTATAAATATATTCAATACACTCTACCTATATGATTGAGTAGAACTTTGGTGAAATTTTTCTTGTTAAGATCTTATGATCATTCACTTGGTGACTCCATTAAGAAAGACTTCATTCACCCATGACCTAATATAGAGGGGGAAAATTGCCCTACCATTTACAATTCCCAAACAAAATGTTGGATCCACAAGGAGAGAACCTTTTGTGGGGTGAGCCATAGGAGTATGTTATACTCTACACTTTGTGCTAGGGGAAAGGGTTCACCAGGAATGGTTTAAGAACTCGTTCCAAGTCCTCAGGATATTCAAGAATGTTTGATGTATTCGGTTTTAAGAAATACACCTAAGTTTGGCCTTTCTAGCTCTAAACTAGGAAAGATAAAGGACAATGTCAAATATAATAGTAGAAACTAGAATGCAGACATACAAGACATAACCTAATATGATTCTTTATTTTGAATGCTTACTAACCTAGGGTTTATTCCAAAAAACCTTCAAAACAAAAAACCCATAAAATAAATGCACAAAAATTATCCCTAGATGTAAACTAAATTTTTTTCACTTTCAGATGCCTAAGAATCAATAATTAGATCAGATCTTCAACCAATAAAATGATTAGAGCACTTATCTATATTGGTGGTTGATAGTTTTTTCTTCCTCTTGTCCAATGATATTCATAAATACCTATTTCTACAAGATAACTCATAAAACACTGAAACATAGGATTAGCATTAGGGGGTCTTCTTAGGCTGCTATGTAACAGTCCTTGGAGGCACAACAGTCAAGCCCCCTAAGTCCTTTTAGATGACCTTTTAGCACCAAATCAAAAACTGACCTTTGGAAAATTAATCATAAAATTGAAATACAATAATAGAAAATATAAAATAGAATGTAGCAGTATGATCTAGATATTAAATGGAATGCAACAGTGAAAACATAATCTTGAAATTACCCCCTGTGTTATTTCAAGCAAAGTCATGCCTCGCCTAGTGAGCACAATAACGTAGTAGAAAAGTTATGCCCTACCTAGACAAGGTGTGATCTTGCTTCTGTGAACTGGTTTGCCCTAATCTGGGCAAGTGAAGTCACACCTCGCTAATTTCGTACGTGATATCACTGCAAACTAACAAAAAATAAAATGCAAATACAAGAAATAAAATAAATGTCAGAAATAAAGTAAGCAAACCCTAATGGACATCATAGAAGTAGGTAGAGAATATTGAAGTATCCAAGTGAGCACCCTATATCTCTAAACTACACTACAAATCCACCAAATCACACAACAAATCAATCCAATCCATGAAATAGAATATCAAATCCAAAATTCATACTTCAGGGTTAGCTTGCAATAGAAGAAAGTAAAGGAAGAAGAGCGAGCTATCATAAAATTTTTGAGCTTAATCAATAAACAAAATTTTGCATTAAGATCGCACATCAAAAACTTTCATATGATTAAGTAAGAATATCTTTCATTTTATAAACAAAATCGAAGGGAAAATGGTGGGCAAAATAAACTCAAAGTCGACACCAAAACATGCTGGAGGGTTTAAACTTGGGTCTAAGTAGTCCAAAAGAATAAAAATAAAAATTAAATTAAAACTGGCAAAGTCGTACCCCAGGATGACGGAGTGCGAGATCACTCTGATGAAGTCACGTCTGGCCATGATGGAGTGTGATTTTTTCAAAAGCACTAAAACAAGCAAGTCTGGGGTAGGATAGGCCTATCCTCGCCTTAGGCAAGGGTTAGGGACCTCTTAGGGGTTCTAAGGAAGATTACCCACTAAAAGTGGGTCAATTTTTTATGTCTACATTTTTCCTCCTCTTTGATACATTTATGGCCTAATAAATGCATCAAATAAAGGATGTAGGCACACACATTGGGAAATAGAAACAAGCAAAAATAGGGTGGTCAGGTTAGAAGGAAGGAGTGGTGCAAAAATGGTGTGATTCTGAACACTTTTAATTTTACACATAAATCAAGGAATTAGGGACATTAATACCTCTATAGGCTAGGGTGCCCCCTCGAGATTTTATGAAAAAGCAATGTTTCATAAAAACTTGAAATAACTGACACAAAAGAAAAGAGAGAGAAAGAGAAACAACTAAGTGAAGCAAAAGGGGTAAAAAGAAAACAAAAATAGGGTTAAAAAGATAAAAAAAAATGGTAAAACCCTAATTCATTTTTATCGTGAAGAGGAGAGAAAATAGATCTCTAGGAGAGAAAATATGATGGTGATTCCAGTTCACCAAGTTGCAACTATGAGAGGTGAGGTCGGGGCACGAGAACAGGTAAGGATTTCTTTTGAATCTCCTCATACATATTTTTTTTTTGTTTTTTTGTAATTTAATTAGAGTTTTGAGGAATTTTTAGGGGAAATCACCATAGAATCCGATAGATTTTGTGCCATGACCCAGGTATGACTTTGTGGCCTATCTGTGACTTCGCATTAGGTTGGGTGTGATAAAATATTACCTAGAAGAAAATGGGCATGATTTTACGAAGTCGCACACTAAAAACAACGAGCATGATTTTACAAAAGGATAGTCGTGCGTCCCAAAAATGGGATGCGACTTTGCGAAAACTAGGGGAAAAAAAAAGAAAAATAAAAATAAATAAAGAAAGAGAGAAAAATAAGAAAATAAAGAAAACAAGTAAACCCGAAGTGCAATTTTCAAATTGGAATCTTCGTATGCTTAATGATGTTGAATTAATTTTAATTTTTTTAATTTTATTATGAAACTGATTAAATTTTATTTTGTGAGTGCAACTAGGTATTCTCGAGAGTCAAAAGGAGTAGGCAGGGGATTTGGTAGAGCTGGATGCTCTAGGATAGGTAGAGAGGACCAAACTAGAGGTGATGGGGTTGGACCATATGGTAAGTATGCCATGGATAGATACAGATAGGGCGATGTTGACCGCCCTAGCAGAGAGGTGGTATCCAGAGGCTTCCACTTTCCAGTTACTGATAGGGGAGATGACCATCACACAAGAGGATGTGTGGCAAATATTGAGGATTTCCAGTATGGAGAGAGAGTTCTATGAAGCACAAGGGAAGACAACCACTCTCCAACAGTTTTCTGTAGGTTTCATCCACCAGGTGCAAGAGGAAACCATAAAAATTGGTGATTTGGTCGATCGCTACGGAGTAGATCCTTTGATCGTAGTGCTCGTAGGGGTTATGGTTGGTCCCTTAACATACCATACTAGTAGACAACACTTTCCATGGGCACTGGCAGGAGCAGTAGTAGACATGCGATATTAAGGAGTTTGATTCACATGGGGCCCTTATGTGTTGGCCTATTTATACAATATGTTGTACAATATTGTGTATAAGTGGCATACAAGATTGGTGTATACGAATTTACTCTAGGTGCAGTGCTGGAAGTACATTGCGATATAGAGACCGTTAGCACTACCAGGACCATAGCCCGACCTGGAGCAACCAACAACATATAAACGAGTAAGATCCCTAGAGAGTACCATGAGGGCCTATGTAGAAAACCTACCACTAGCTATGTGGGTGATTGATGAGCTTTGAGATACGTAGCTCATCTAGAGACCATGGAGGCATCACCCTAGTTGGGAAAATAATAGGATATAACTAGCTAGAGTGAGGAGTATCAGATGGCTAAGATCAAAGAGGGGAGAGTTGGAGGTACTTAGGTTTGACTGAGTCCTATGGTAGTTTGAGATCTTATAAGGAATCCTAGAACTGGGGGAATACTGGTACCAAAGGGTGACCTAGGATCTAGCAAGGATTGGAGGTGAGCCAAACCTCACTAGATAGGTCGAGGACATAAACAATCCTCCTTACATCGACCTAGGGGTAGGTGATGCAGGGGTGTCCATCGATTATAGGTGATGGTACATAGGAGTCATGCCCTAGAGGATCTTCCTGTCTACACTAGTACAAAGGTGTTAGGTGATGGACCTGGGCATGCAATAGGTATTCCAATATGTAGCTTGCAGGGCCACAAAGAGGGCACAATAGGCTCCCACTATGCCAAGATAGAGGTTGACATGGGTCTGGATGTGGATGGTAGAGGATACCATCCTAGTAGTAGGTACTAAAGAGATGCCCCTGCACAGATAGAGGTACCACAGGTTAGATATCCTGGGGAAGCATCCAAATCAGCAGTAGTGGGAGGCCAGATCTAGGGGATAGAGAAGTTGTAGATACATCTAGATTCTCTATAGATATAGATGGTCCAGTTGTAGGCTAAGAGAGACACTACACTAGAAAAGGTTACCAAAATTCAGGGGGAGGTGTCCTAATTAGATGGAGAGCACCAGCGGTCCATGGCTAAGGGGATGGTTTTCATTAGGAGTATCCAGGAAAGGGATGCATTGCAGCTCCTTCAGGTAAAATTGTAGTGAACAGGTGATAGGTTGGAGATAGCCATTTAGAGGGCCATGTTTTTTGAGATAGCTTACTATGCAACTATCCCTCCAAAGTGAAGTATGAATCCTCCTACATACCTTTGGTCAATGAGTAGATCATGATCCTGATCATAGGTATCGATAACATCTCAGTAGTCAATGATTCAATCGAGGTTTCCTCTACCTCATGGAGGGCCAGAGGAAGTTGACTCTTAGAGCTAGGAGAGGATAGGCTAGGGATCAGAATAAACAATACTCCTTACATCAACCTAGGGGTAGGTGATGCAGGGGTGGCCATAGGGTATATGTGATGGTACAAAGGAGTCATGCCCTAGAGGATATCCCTTTCTACACTAGTACAAAGGTGCTAGGTTATGTACCTTGGCATGCAACATGTATTCCAAGATGTAGCTTGTAGGGCCATAAAGAGGGCATAGTAGGCTCTCGTTGTTCCAATATAAAGGGTGACAAGGGTCTGGATGTGGATTGTAGAGTATACCATCCTAGAAGTAGGGACCTAAGAGATGCCCCTATATAGACAGAGGGACCACAGGTTAGAGACCCTGGGGAGCATCCACATCAGCAGTAGTGGGAGGCTAGAGCTAGGGGATAAAGGAGCTGTAGGTACATCTAGATTATCTATAGATACATATGGTCCAGTTGTAGACTAAGAGGGATACTACACTGGAAAATGTTACCAAACTTTAGGGGGAGTTGGCCTGATTAGATGGAAAGCACTAGTGGGCCATGGATCAGGGGATGGTTTTCATTAGGAGTAGCCAGGTAGGGGATGCAGTGCAACTCCTTTAGGTGAAATTGCAATGAACAAGTGATAGGTTGGATATAGCCATTCATAGGGCCATTTTTTTTTATATAGATTACTATGCAACTATCCCTCCAAAGTGAAGGATGAATCCTCCTCTATCCCTTTGGCCAATGAGTAGATCATGATACTGATCATGGGCACCGACAACATCTTAGTAGTCAATGCTTCAATCAAGGTTACCTCTACCTCAGGGAGGGCCAAAGGGAGTTGGATCTTAGAGCTAGGAGAGGATGGGCTAGGGATCGGGATGACACACTAGTTTTTGATTGTAGTATGCATCCCTAGGTTGAGTGTACTGAGTCTATATTATGGTACACCAACCTCACATGATGTATTCTTTTTCCCACGAGTAATACATAGATGTAGATATTATTGTGATTTTATGTGTTCTATGTGAAATTATTTAAGGTATATTTTTATATATTTTTATTTCTTATTTTAAGTATTTTTATGTATGTAAACTATCTTAATGCAAACTACATGAAGATGAATGAATGCAAAATAAAGGGAGAATAAGGAGGAAGAGGGAACGAAATCAGATAATAGAAAACAATAGAAAGAAAAAAGAGAGAAGAAATAAGAAAGAAGAATAAATAAGAAATAGAAGAAAGAGAAGATGAAGAAGAAAAAATAGAGGGTCTAAAGTTCAACCATCAAAAAATGGGAAGAATGAACGATCCATAGTATAAGACTAGCGTAGGTTGCAACAAACTAGTGTAGCCAGACACTATAGATCGTATTAACAAGATAGCTAGACCCACTATGGGTATAGCACTTGCATTAATGTGAAAAAAGTGTATGTGGAGTGTTGACCCGCTATGGGTGGTTACTCCATTTTTGACTATTATGAGGCGATTACCCACTAGGATGTATGCCGAGGTCTACTAAAAATGACCAAGGAGCTTATCCTGTAATGGGGTGTTGAGCATGCTGAGTCAAAAGAGAGTATGACCTAATAGAATATTGTGAACGATGTAATACCTACTAGGATGTATAAGTATCCCATGTGGGGTATAATATGTATAAGAATATTATGCAAGTGCTATCCCCATATTGGGAATTTTAAGGAAAAATTTTGTGCAACAAGAGTATTCAACATAATGAAGAAATTGAGAAAAGGAGAAGAAGTGATCATAAGAAGAAAAGAAAGAATACCTAGGGGGAATCTTACTGGGCATAAAATTCCTAGTGAGAAGTGCAATGCATGTGAGCTATGACCTAACTAGGTATCATCACATTCCATTGTTTCAAGATCCCCAAAATCTATATGAAAAAGTAGTCATGAACAATCAATCATGCCTTATGACAGGTAAACTTGCAAGGTGTTAAGTTAGATTTCAGGAAATCATGCAAGGATGGCAAGCAATAATGCAATATGATCAAGCAGGTGAATGCAATGGAAAATTAAGATACAACTATATGAATATTCTTGTTTTTCTCTTTTTTTTTTTATGAAGAGTTAAAAATCAAGGCAAAGTCTAAATGCACCATACATATTATCAAAATAAATAGGTGTGTCATAATGTGTTGGATCGAATACACCCTCAAAATCATATAGAAGCTCTTTTAAAGCTCTTCGTTCAACATCTATGGCACGATAATCATAACATTTTCTAATAGCACCATTATTTTTAGCATAAAAGACATCATACAAGGATTCATCATTTTCTTGGACAAAAACAATGTTATTTTTAGAATTAACAGAATCAACCATATTATAAGACACTATCTTTGGAGAAAAATAAAAATTAACTTTTATTATCATCTATTGAAAACTTTTGACACTCCATGTATTCTGCATAAGTCATAATATTTTCATCATCCTCAAAAGGTAGAGGTTGATTCTTATTAGGTATAAAACCTATACCACATCTCCTAAGCCAAATATCAACATCCAAGGGTTCTTGAATATCCTTTTGTTGTGGTCCCAATCATTTACCTGCCTATCCCATACCGAACAAGATCTTCTTAGGAAGGGGATAACCATTAGTGAGATAGCATTGAGCGAAAGAGTGCTCATTGAGAGATGATTTGCTACCATGGAGCTTCTCTTCGAAAGCCATACCTTCAAATATGGAAGTATACATGCCAATGTGTATAATATCACCCTTCTTATGAGGCAATCCCATATTTCAAGGTGAAGGTGGTAGCTTGGATAGATCTAGAAGAGGCTCTTGAAGAAACTAATTATCAAGATCCAAGGAGAAATAATGGGTTTTATGTTCCTCACTCACTTGGCAAGACTGCCCAAACTATCAAACTTGTTTCGGCCATATCTCACTCATCCGGACTCGGATTGAGCTAAAATTTTGAGGGTAGATGCCTGAAAAACCCTAGAACATCTCCACCAATTTTTAGATCATTTGGAGCAACACAGATCCTAGCGCATCCCTATGTGTGAACGAGATTTTTGGCAAGCGGTTGTGCGAGGGTTTCATCTGGGTTGAGTGCAAGCAGCTCCAGAGGTTGGTTTTTAGGGCCTTCGGGCCCTAGCGGCCAATATTTTTGTGGTTTATGCTCAATATTTTAGCAGGATATGTTGCAGGGGATCCAATATGGGTTAGAAATCTATCTTTCAATAGATCATGCTGTGAACTTGAGTGACAACGACTTCCAATTTGCTGCACAAAAGAAAAGTGAAAACCATACCTTTCCACGACGTCTAGGGCAAGGATTAAAGAGATCACGAAACAAGTTTCAAGCAGTTGATCAAAAAATGGCTCAGATCTCAAGTGAATCTGGTGCTAAGGTGCACCCACAAAATAATTCTACTATGAAAACCCCTATCAAGGGTAAGAATTTTGAAGACTCAGCCCCAAAAATGAATTTTAGGGATGCCCTCCATGGTGGACAACCTCAGCCCAATGCTAATATTAATCTTAGGGCTTCCCATAAACCTCTAAGAATGCCTAAGATTGATCCCAGGAAAATGGAGTCAGGATGTCTTAAAGCAGCTGATGGAACTCCTATTGTTAAGCTTGATATGGGTAACATTCAGACCGGCATTGAAGATTTGGAAAAAAGAGGACTAATTTGTCGGTTCGTGGGTTTTCGTCCGAGCCTATCTGCTTTCAAAGTCTGGGCTGCAAAAATCTGGAAAACTAAAGGTGAGTTACAAATATCTATTTATCCAAATGGTTATTTTCTTGTTTTATTTGCTAATAATGAAGATAGAGAGAAAACTTTTCAAGGGGGTCCCTGGTTTTTTGGAAGGGCAGGGCTTTTCATGAAGCCCTGGCATACTAAATTTAAAGTCGAAGAAGAGATGCCTTCTATAGCTCCCATGTGGGTTAGACTCTTTGGCCTCCCTATTGAATTTTGGAATCCTACTATTTTTTCTTCAATTGGAAACTCTTTAGGAACTTTTATGATGACAGTTGATTGTACTCAAAATTTTGAACATATTATTTATGCTCGGATTTGTGTTTTAATGGATTTTGACAAACCCCTACCTAAAAATATCACATTACAATTTGGGGAAGACACTTGGGAGCAAGTAGTGGACTATGAGAACATTCCTTTTCATTGTAGAATTTGCCATGAATATGGTCATTTGGCTAGTGCTTGCCCAAATAAAATTCCTGATCAAAAGAAAGAAGATATAAACTCAACAGGTTTCCAAATGCCTAAGAAGAAGAACACTCAGAAAAAACCAGTTATGAAGGATCAATCAAAGTCATCTGCTAATATGTTTGAAATCCTTTCCACAAATGATGTCCCAAGTGAGGAAGAGGAAATAATGGAAACAAAAATCTTAGAAACACAATTTAAATATGAAGGGAAGAACTCAGAGACAAACCAACAAATCAAAGGTTTTCAACAGAAAAAAAGGGAGAAAATTTACACAAGAAAAACAATCTTTTAAATGTCAAAACTTCAAATAATACAGGTCCCAATATAGACTCTATTGAACCCTCTAGTAAAATTTTGGTTGTGTACGAGCATTCTTCAAGGTTAGAAGCCATCTCAGATTCAATTGGAGTAAGTCAAGAAATAGGGAAAAAAATTGAAGATGGATTCTAATCAAAAAGCAGGTCGCAAGACCAATCAATATCATATGGTAAAAGAAGGTGAAAAGCTTGTAGAGGAAGGTAAGATTAATGCCCTTCCCAACTTTTTTAGCCCTGGTATTAATGAAGATCATCACTTGGAATATTAGAGGACTCAAAGGGAGTCTTTCAAAACAAAATGAAATTAGAAGAATGATTCAGATAAATCATCCACATCTTGTTTTCCTTCAAGAAACGAAGATGTCAATGGAGGATATGGACTCAATTGCCAGTAAAATTTGGCCAGTTAGAAAAGTGGTTTCCCTCAGTTCCCAGGGGACTTCTGGTGGCATTGCTTGTCTTTGGGACCCAAAAGAGGTAGTTATTCACCATATGGTTGGCAGTTGGGGTCTGTTGGCTATAGCTATTCAAAGTAGACATTCCAACCAAATTATGCTCTGCATTACTGTTTATGCTCCGACTACTTTGGAGGAAAAAAGAAGACAGTGGAAGGATATAACTCATATTATCTCTCATTTTCCTGAAGCTTGGATCTTGATCGGAGGAGATTTCAATACCATCCTCTCTCTGGATGAGAAAATGGGGGAAATAGAAATTTGGATAAAAGCACTGACCTCATGAGCGAATATATTGCAAACCTCCATCTTGTGGACATCCAACCAGATAATGGCCTTATGACTTGGTCTAACAGAAGGCAAGGCTTAGCTTGTATAATGGAGAGATTGGATAGGTTTTTGCTCTCTAAAAATTTCTTAATCCATGGTCACATTCCTAAAGTGAAGACTCTTAACAATGTTGGTTCGGATCATTGGCCAGTCATGGTGGAAATGTGGAAAACCAATGTGAGTTTCTCTCCTTTTCATTTTCAATTAATGTGGCTCAGAGACAGTTCCTTTAGACCTCGTGTGCAACAATGGTGGAAGGAAGGTAAGCCTAGGCATGGGACTAAGATGTTCTATTTTGCCAAAATACTGCAATACATTAAATCCAAAATCAAGACTTGGAACTGGAAGGAGTTTGGGGATGTTCATAAAAAAACATGAAGTTATTGCTCAACTTGAAAATTTGAATAAGAAAATCCGTTTAGATGGCCTCACAGAGAATAGAAGTGCAGATGAAATTAAACTCACAACTCAGTTAGAGGAATGGGAAAAAGAGAAGAACTCTTATGGAAGCAAAAATCTAGAATTCAATGGCTCAAAGAAGGAGATCGAAACACAAATTTCTTCCACAAATATCTTCTAGCTCGAAGATCTCACAACTTTATTTCTTCCCTGAAATCAGATTCTGGAGATGTTGTCTATACTTGGGATGGCATGAACTCTATTGTTGTCGATTACTTTTCCAATATTTTTGTTGCTACTCCTCTTGACTCAACTTCTCAACAAAATGTTCTTCAAGCAATCCCTTCTCTTATCACTTCTGAGGAGAACTCTATTTTGACTGCTCCTATTACTATCAATGAGCTTCAACAGGTAGTTTTTAAAATGCAAAAAGGGAAAACCCCAGGTCCTGATGGTTTTCCCATTGAGTTCTACCAAGAGTTCTGGGATATCCTTCATGCTGATTTATTAGAGGTGGTGGAAGAAGCCAGGAAAGCCAAAGAAATTTTGAAGGTTATCAATAAAACTTATATTACTCTTGTTCCAAAAGCTCAAGAGGTTGATCATATCTCAGCTTTTAGACCTATTGCTTTATGTAATGTTCTTCTCAAAATCATTACTAAGATCATGGCAGAAAGGTTGAAGCCTCTTTTGCATAAGATTATTTCCCCTGAGCAAGGGGGTTATGTGGAAGGGCATCAAATAGTAGATGAGATAGTTCTTGCTCAGGAAGCCATCCATTCCATGGATATGCAAAAATCTCCTTCCATGTTCATTCGGTTAGACTTATCCAAAGCTTATGATAGAGTGGATTGGCACTTCCTTATCAAAGTTTTGAGGCAATTTGGTTTCTCTAAGGATTGGATGGATTGGATTATGGGATGTATCTCTTCAGTTTCCTACTTAGTTCTTATCAATGGTAGGCCTTCTCAGTCATTCCCTACTTCTAGAGGTATTAGGCAAGGTGACCCGCTATCCCCTTATTTATTCATCATTCTTGTTGAATGCTTGGGTAGGACTATAACCAAAAAGAGGGAAAACAAAACCCTTGAGGGAGTTACCATTGCTCATGGAGCTAGACCTATCTCTCATCTTCAATTTGTGGATGACTCTACTCTTTTAGGTAAAGCTACAGTTAAGGAAGCTTCTAATATTAAGCAAATCATTAGCTATTTTTCTAAGGCTACTGGGCAGTTGATCAATGAAGACAAATCTAAAGTTATTTTCTTTCACTGCTCTACCAGATAGGAATCCATGGTCTTGGATAAATTAAGATATAAGAAGACCTCCCTTCCGATCACTTATTTAGGTATTCCCATCAATATTCAAAGGCAAAAAAATAAATATTGGAATTGGTTGTTGGACAAAGTCAAGAAGAAAATTGGAAAGTGGACCAACATGTGGCTTTCTTCTAGGGGTAGAATCACCTTGGTAAAATCAGTCCTTCAAGCTATTCCTATTTATGTATCTTTCATGTTGAATATCCCAAAGGTTGTTCTTCGAGAACTAGATCAAATCAGTCATCGATTCCTTTGGAGTGGTACTAAGGAGAAAAGAAAATGGGCCTTGGTGAAATGGGACACTTTATGTCTTCCTAAGAATGAAGGGGGGTTAGGATTCTGGTCTTCTATTAATAACAACAAAGCTTTAGCTGCTAAATTATATTGGAGGATGTTGCATAACCCCAATGCTCTTTGGGCCAATAATCTCCATGCTAAATATGTTGAGAACAAAAGTCCTGAAGACCTTGTTCGCTATCAACTTCCCACCAAAGGTTCTCCCATTTTAGCAGTTCTTAAGACTGGTGAGGATTTGATAAAGAAAAATTTATTTTGGATCATTCATAATGGTCAATAGGTAAATTTTTGGATAGATTCTTGGGATGGTCACAAGCCTTTGATAACTCGGTTTCCCGATTGGAGGCCTTGGATGGAGGAGCTTCACCGAGCTAACTGGATAAAGGTGGCTAATTACTGTCGGTACCATACTGGTAATTCAAAGGTTGGTAGATATTGGATCCCTATTGAGGACTGGCCTATTCAAATCCTAGAAAGGCAAAGACAAGATATCCAAGGCATCCTTCATATGAGATCTCTCTCTTGGTCCCATGAAAAATATTGTTTTGGATGGAACAACACTACTAAGGGTGAGTATTCAGTTGCTCAAGGTTATTTGACCTTATGCCATAATAATCCCAACCAATATTCTGACATATTTTCTCAGTTGTGGGCTCAAAATCTCTGGCCTAAGGTGAGGTTCTTTACTTGGCTTTTATTGCATCGTAGGGTGCTTACTGGTGAGCAACTTATGAAGCATGGTTTTCATGGCCCTTTTAGATGTGAAATGTGTGAAGAGAATGTAGAAACTCTCAACCATATTTTTATTGAGTGTACTTTAGCCTCTGAGCTATGGAGGAGAATGGCCACTTTACTTGGCTTACAATGGTCCAATTTTTTTACTTTTGAACAACTTTGGAGGGATTGGCCTAAACAAGAGGGTGTTGATCATTTTATTAGGCGGTTAGTTTGGATGGGTTCTACCATTCTTCTTTGGAATATCTGGAATGAAAGGAACAACCAAATTTTTAATCAAGATAGGAAGGATATTCACTATATTTGGAAAAAGACCATAGCCAACTTAGTTGAATCAGTCCATCAACTCCTTAATCACCCCCAAAACTCCCACCAAATATGGGATCAAGTGATGCAAATATTGAAGATTAAATCTTCTAAGGGCAACCAACTTAAAGGGAATGTGAGTATTTGTAATATGGATAGGACAAGAAATTGGCAACCTCCTCCTAAGGATTTTGGAAAATTCAATACTGATGGAGCCTCTAGAGGGAACCCTGGAAAAGCTAGTGCAGGAGGAATTGGTAGACTTTCAGATGGCTCCCTGGTTTTTACTTTTGCTGAGAATTTGGGTATTCTTTCCAATAACCTTGTTGAGGGGTATGGTATCCTTAGAGGCCTTCAAGAGGCTACTAAGGTTGGATGGGAAAAGGTGTTAGTTGAGTCTGACTCTCAACTCATGATTAATATTTTGAAGACTCCTTCTAAGAATCATAAGGTTGATTGGAGAATAAAAAGAATTATTGAGAAGATTCAATTAATCCAGATGGGATTTTTGAAAGTTGATTACAATCATGTGGTCAGAGATCAAAACAAGAGTGTTGATGCTTTAGCTAATTGGGCTTTGGACAAAGGTGATCTTACTTGTTATGGCCACCCTCCTAGATGGTGGGCTTCACAAATTAGGGAAGCTCTTCTTTCTATCATTTCTTTGGATGGCTCCAGTTCGAAGGTACCTAGTTTCTTCTTGCTTTATTTTTGCTTCTCTTTGGTTCGATCAAGTTATTTTAGTTCCCTAGCTCAAACTATTCTTTCTTTTGTTTCCTCTGTTGATTCTTGCCTTAAAAGTCTTCTGGTCTAGAAAGGTCATTGTTATGTTCAATTTTTTTTTTTTTTTTTTTTTTAGTTTTTTAAGGTGTGTGTGTTCTTTTGTTTTGTTTTGTTTTTGTGTTGTTTTTTGTTGTTCTTGTGTTTTTGTTGTTTTGTGTTTTTTATGTTTTTGTTATTGTTCTTGTGTTTTTGTCGTTCTTGTTCTTGTGTTTCTGTTTGTTTGTGTTAATTCATGTTTTTATGTGTGAGTGTTTTCTATGTTTTTTGTTTTTGTTTATTGTTTGTTGTTGGTTGTTTTTTTTTTTTAGGTTTTGGTTGTGTTTATTTTTCATGTTTTTTTTGTTATGTCTTTGTAGTGTTCTGTTGTTTTTGTCTTGTTTGTGTTTTGTTATGTTGTTCTTGTGTTTTTTCTATGTGGTTCATGTTGTGGTTTTTTTATCTTATTGTGTGTGTGTTTGGTTGTGCTTTTCTTTTTGACACACTCAAGGAGCATGTTTTTTATTTTATTTTATTATTTTTATTGTTATTTATTTATTTATTTTTAAATGTTTTTGTGTGTTTGTTTGCTCCTTGAGTATGTCAAAGGTGGTAGGCCAGGTCCGAGTCCTGGGCGTTTTTGGTGGAATGGATACCCCTCCCTCCTTGGGTCTTACCCGAAAGTGGCATCCCTTCTGGGATGTTTTCCACAAATAAAAAAAGAAATGTTCCTCACTCACTTTTAAACTTTGAAGATGCTCAAAAATTTGATATGAGGAACATGGAGAATTTTTTGAAGAGATAGAAGGATAAGAATAAGAATCTATTTGAGCTCACTCTATATTTGAACAAAATTAAAATGGTCGAGGGTCACCCTAAATGGTGATAACTTGATTCTTGAATTCAAACTTGAGACGCTGATGAAAAGTAGAAGGGACAACCTTCATAGCATGGATCCAAGGTCGCCCAAGAAGAAGATTAAAAGATGCAGAAAAATGTACCACATAAAACAAAGTATCCAATATTCTCGGCCTTACTTTTAGGGGAAGAGATATGATACCATAGGCCTCTTGGGACTCATTGTTGACAGCTTTAATTATGATATCAATTTTTTTAAATCTTCCTATTTTAATCCAAATTTCTAAAAGAATTGATATGTACACAAATCTAGGGATGGCCCATTATCAATAAAAACTCACTTGATAAGGGTATCCCCAATAAGTGTGGTGATGTAAAGTGAAGAATCTCCATGTAATTTTGAGAAAGTTTTATCATCATATAATAATGAGACATGATGTATCCCAAAATAACCTACGGTGTCAACTATGGTATTAGGAGGGATATATGGGGAAATAAATTACTATTGTAAAAATTTCATTAAAGCATTTTTATGTTCAGGAGAAGTCTATAAAAGTTCTAACACTAATACCTTTGTTGGATTACTAGCTAACTACTACTGAAGATCAAATGAAACCTGTGACTATGGTATCAACACTATAGGTGGAATCCTTGTAGCTGAATCTCTTCTCTAATTCTCCTTTAAAACTGAACTGGGCTGAGATACTGAACTCTGTCCTTGCTGATGTTGTTGATTCTAAGCCTGTTTCCTTCTAGTTACCCCAAACATACCAACCACATTACTATGATGTAGGGAATTATATTGATGAGCCACCTGATTGGATGTTTGTTACTCATGCTTTGGAAGGGGATATTTAAATATCCCCATGTCTTGATTCGTTGTTAGAACTTTTTGAGTAGGATTTTGATTACTTGTTGATTGGAGATTTCCTAAATTAATACGTCCTGCATCAATCAAGTCTTGAACCACATGCTTCAATTTATTACAAGTATTCATCCAATTTCCTTCTACTCTATGGTAAGTGTAATATTGATTTACCTTATACCAATGAGTTTTAGTATATAGCTATATTACTAGAGGCAATTCTTGCCTTAGCATCCAATAGTTGTTTCAAAACTACTTACATAGGTATATTAAGTCTTGTGAAATTTATTTGAGGAGGTTTCTGAAGTAAAATATTTTTTAGGTTGTTATTGACATTATTAACAGGCCTACTATCACTATTGCCTTCTATATGCTTATTCTTAGGTTGAGATTTAATTGGCGTATCTAATTTAACCTTAAACTGACCTCTTCTAATGAGAGCTTGTTCCATTTTTCTTGCTAACTCAATTTCTTTATTTAAAGATGTGAAAGTAGTAGTTTCTAGAGCATAAGATAATTGTTCTTGTAAATTACCAATGAATATATCAAGCATATATTTCTGAGACATAGGTTTTTTTAATCGGCCAACTAAACTTCTCCAACGAGCTAAAAAATCTGAAAAGCTTTCATATTTACTTTTTTTCAAATCATATAAATCTCTCATAGTCATTTCCTTTTCAATGTAAGCACTAAATTGATGAAAAAACATCTCTGCAGTCTTCTTAAAAATATTTAAATAATAGTTGGGAAACCGATAATACCACTCCAATGCCACTCCAACAAGACTCTTTGGAAAAGTTTTCAATAAGAGCATATCATCATAAATAATATCATGGCAAGCTATCCTGAATTCTCTTAGATGTTCTATTGGATATTTCATCCCTTTATAGATTGGTAATGAAGAACACAAGCTTATACTGAGAGGGAGGGGTGAACAGTATAAGACCTCTTTTTACTTTTTCCTTTATACCTCAAAACAGTAAAGCAATATACCCAAAGCAATATCAAAGCAATGCACAATATCATCCACAAAGTGACACCAATTTTAACGTGGTTCACCCAAAATGGTCAAGCTACGTCCACAAAACTTTTCTCTAAAAGTTATCTCAAAGTTCTTTGGGAATCCTTCCCAATTACAATGTTTATGAGCCTCGACCCAAAGGAGATACCTTCCCCCAATCAAAATTTATGAGCCTCTACTCAAATGAAATACCTTCCCCTCTACTCTAGAAATGATCCCTCAGAAGATCAACTGCCTCTACCTCTTGCCAGCACGTGGAACTCCTTTCCATCGAAGACCTCCTGTCCTTAATGCTTAGCCTAAGAGACCTATGCCTTCTATGATCACGTCCACAATAGCTCAAGCAACTTCGTACCAAACACGGTCAGTCGGTCTAGTACAAGTCTTCCTCTGTCTGTCATATCTGTCCAACGCTTGAACAAATCAATCCTCTACACATAAGCCTTCTCAAAGACTTGCCAAAACTGTCCTCAGGTTCTTCTCAAAGAACCAGTGCACCTTTGTAATCAAGTTATCTGATAGAACTATCAAAATTAGCTCACAAGTCCTCTGCTAGGACCTATCCAAATCTGCTCACAAGTCTCCACCGAAACCTGTCCAAGACTGCTCACAAGTCCCCACCAGAACCTGTCCAAAACTCAGCAAGCTCACCAAGAAAAAAACTTTCTTAGTAGGAAATCACAAGGTGAATTTTTAGAGACCCAATGTGATTTGTCAAACTCATAGAAGCATAAAGAGAATTGTTAAAGACTCAATATGTTCTATACTCAACTCCCAATCTCAAAACTCAACTCAAATCAACTCAATCTCAAATCTGAAAACTCAACTCAATATCTGAAATGGATATGATAGAATGCTTTCTTTCAAGAACATGAAACCCCAACAATTGCCAACTATGCAAAGAATCACATAACAATGATTCTCATGTTCTTTTCACCATCAATTAGGGCTTCAACAACAATGCTCATCAAACAAGGTTCAATCAACACCATTCAACTCAAAACACAACCTTGAAGCATTTCACAATCAAAATCAGAAAAGGAAACAAGTAGAACTCCTTTTCTCTCCAATATTGTTTGAACAAAAAGCATCCACCAACTCAAATCACAATAGCATAAAACAACTTTTCAAATCATCAACAAAGGAGTAAGCCCAACACTTTAACCAAGTAAAGAATAGCTTGATTATTACCAATTTAATGAAAGCAAATGTCAATCTCAAAGCTGCCCACTTAAGGTTTCACAACTTCACACAAGAAGCAATTTTAACCTTAAAACATCATGCTTTCATTTCCATAATCAACCAAAAGCACTCTCAACATTACAAGAAAAATTTATCCCTTATACACCTTATTTCTCCCTTATAGTCTTATCAAAAATAAAATTTATCTCTCATAAGAATGCAATAAGATATTTCAAACAACGCCTTCAAAAGAATATTTTATCAAAATAAAACAAGCTTTAAACTCCTTATAACTCCTAAGCTGATTTTCCCTCTAATAAACTTCCTCCATCCGCAAAATACACTTAGCAAAAATTAATTTCGAAAATACCTTGGCCAACATCAAAAATCGCACTATGGAGAAATTGCACATGAATTCTAACACCACCCGCTGCGTCCACTTCACGATGAAAAACCCTTTTGCGTTATTCGAACGCGGAACCTCCCGTTCGGGTAGCGCACCAACAACCTAGCCGCTATCGGTGCGCCAAAGGCACTCGGTGAGGTTTAAACCTCATGTTGTTAGCCTAGTTCCTTCTACGCCAGGGATTAAATAAAACAACAGTGCCTCCCTTTCTTTTGACATGAACACGAAGACAAAAACCTTACGACGGATTTATGACAAATGGCGAGGACACAGTCGAACAACAGGTTTACAAAAATGGCGAAGACACAATCAGAGAAGAAATCCGAACAACGGATCACGAAATCACAACGAGCAACTCTTTTCAAAATACGAATGGGATGATTCTTGATTTTCATCGAGGGAGATTTATATGCATTTTTACCACAATCTCTTGACGTCGACGAGGAGTTTAACACGTCGACAGAGGTCTTGGCTAGCGCCCTCAATCTTAAAACATAACGCCATCATAGTTAAGACATTTACGCCATGGTTTAGGAGAACCCATTGCAAACAATAATTTAATATTTATTTAAAAATAATTAAAGGGAACCTTAACAAGGTTTTTAATTATTTAAATAAATACTTCCTCCTGGACCCAAATGCATTAAACTAATGCATCCACATGTAATCTTTAAACTTGCCAACTTGGGGTTTACAAAAGACCTTTGAAACTATCATGCTATAACCTTCATAAAAACAAATTATTTGACATCAAATCAAATTCCTTCAAGAGCTTCTTGACATCAATGACAACTTATACACTTGAGCAAAGGCAATGTACCCAAAGTACCCAAAATTGCCAACAGGTAACACTGGCATAGGAAAATGCTTAGGATAAGGTTTGGCAACAACAATAGGATCCAATAGCTGACTACACATTTCTTTATAACTGTATGTAAACCCTGAAGGTTGAATCATATCCATCCTTGAAATCAACTAATTCACTACACTTCCCAAATTTTGCATCTTTGAATTACTATGTATGTTTCCTAGACTTCCTAATGGAGGAATGTATGTATGTTGAAATTCCTGATGTTTGATTCAATTTTTGGATACCTTGGTTGTATGGGGCACTTTATGGATAACTAATATTTTGTGGAACAAAAGTAATGGTGTTGATATTAGAGGATGAAGGAGAAAATTGAGAATAATTTTTTAGGCCACTATTAGTTAGAGAGACTTGCATATTCTCTCCAACATTGGTGGTATTAGTAGTGGCACAAGTCACTTAGTTCTTAAAATTATTTTGATGCAAGAATTGAGATTAGGAATTCCATTATGAAGCAAATGAGATCTATTGGGAGGGGAAGGAGTAGCATCCTCTTTTTCAAGATGAGCTTCTTGTTCTACATATTCCAATAGTTTTTTATTATGAGCTTTTATGAATTCCCAAATGTGATCAAATGAGGAAAAGACATAACTACCATTAGGTCCAGCAAAAGAATCAACATTAGTTTCAGTTTCCATGTCTACATATTCTTGATCTTCTGGATCTACATTAGGGTCTTCTCTATCAATATGATCATCTTCCAAAGGAACATAATCAGACTCTAATTTTTTCCTCTGACTTCTAAGGAAAGGAGCCATTAGAAGTAGTGAAAAAAAATAGAGGAAAACACTACCAAAAAAAAATTTATTTCTTAAAGATTTTTCAAACAGAACTAATGATCTTGCTTAGTGTTTGAAATAAAATGAGGTGTTCACATCAGGTTCACCAAATATGTACAGGGGGAAAACTGCCCTACCGTGTACAATTCCCAAACAAAAGGCTAGATCCACAAGGAGATAACCTTTCGTGGGGTGAAACATGGGGGTATGTTAGACTCTACACTCAGTGCTAGGGGGAAGGGTTCACCAAGAATGGTTTAAGGACTCGTTACAAGTCCTCAGGATATTCAAGAATGTTTGATGTATTCATTTTTAAGAAACACACCTAAGTTTGGCCTTTATAGCTCTAAACTAGGAAAGATAAAGGACAATGTAGAATATAATAGTAGAAAAAAGAATGCAGGGATACAATAGCTAACCTAATATGATTCTTTATTTTTAATGGTTACTAACCTAGGGTTTATTTCAAAAAACCTTTAAAAAAGAAAAACCCATAAAATAAATGCACATAAATTATCCCTAGATGCAAACTAAGTGCTTTTCTCTTTTAGATGCCTAAGAATCAATAATTAGATCAGATCTTCAACCAATAAAATGATTAAAGTACTTATCTATATTGGTGGTTGATTTAGCTTTTTTCACCTCTTGTCCAATGAAACTCAGAAATACTTGTTTCTACAAGATAACTCATAAAACACTAAAAAATAGGATTAGCATTAGGGGGTCTGCTTAGGCCACTATGTAACAATCCTTGGAGGCACAACATTCAAGCCCCCTAAGTCCTTTTAGATGACATTTTAGCACAAAATTAGAAATTTACCTTTGGGTAATTAATCGTAAAATAGAAATACAATAACAAAAAATAGAAAATAGAATGCAACAGTATGATTTAGATACCAAATGGAATGCAACAGTGACAACAGAATCTTGAAATTACCACCGGTATGCTCTTGGGAAAATTTGTGCCTCACCTAGAGTGAGCATGATAATACAGTAAAAAATTCTCACCCTTCCTGGATAGGGTACGATCTTAATTATGTGGACTGGTTTACCCTAATATGGGCAAGAGAAGTCATGCCTCACTAATGTCGGGTGTGATATCATTGCAAACTAATGAAAAATAAAAGGTGAATGCAAGAAACAAAATAAAAATAAAAAACAAAGTAATAAAATCCTAATGAACATCACAGAAGTAGGTGGAGAATATTTAAGTATCCAAGTGGGTACCCTATCTCTATTAACTACACCACAGATCCACCAAGTCACACAACAAATCAATCCAATCCATGCAATAGAAGATCAAATCCAAAATTCACATTTTGAGGTTAGCTTGCAACAAAAGAAATTAAAGGAAGAAGAGTGAGCTATCATAAAAAAATTGAGCTTAATCAATAATCAAAATTTTGCATTAAGATCACACATAAAAAACTTTCATATGATTAAGCAAGAACATCCTTCCTTTTACAAACAAAATTAGAGGTAAGAGGATGGGAAAAATAAACCCAAAGTCGACACCAAAATACATTTTAGGGTTTAAACCTGGGTCTAAGTAGGCCAAAATAATAAAAATAAAATTATGACAGAGCGTGAGATCACTCCGGTGAAGTAGCGCCTAGCCATGATGGAGCACGATTTTGCCAAAGACACTAAAACAAGCAATGATGGGGGAGGAGAGGTCTATCCTTGCCTTAGGCAAGGGTTAGGGACCTCTTAGGGGTTCTAAGGAATATTTCCCACTGAAAGTGGGTCAATTCTCCGTGTTTAGACCTAGTCTCCATTTAATCCATATTTTTATTTTTATAAGGGTAGTATCCAAGAAACTTGAAAATCCCATACCATTTCTTGATTTTTTGTCCTATAGGTTCAAAAGAATGAAATCCTTACCTTTTGAATTGTCATATCCTATAGAGAGCATAGATTCTACTTACTCTATTTCTTAATAGTTCTCTAACACTCCTCATTTAGAAGCTATTGCTCAACAAGCTCAACAACCTCCTCTAAATATCCTGGTTGGAACACTATTGGATCACTTGGCTTGGTACATCTTGGTGATATTCCTTAAGCAACATTTAAAGACCTATCCACTTATGATGTCATGTGAAAAACAACATATGAGCACTATCAATATGTGGTTTCATTGGTCATAATTCATAATATCCAAGAAGAGGACATCATGATATGACTCCTCATCCTATCTTTTAGAGGAAAGATATTGCACTCATATCGTACTGTTGAATTTGAAAGTATCCATTCATGGGTAGACTTAGCTATATCATTTGTCAAATAATTTACTTATTTGATCTCTTCTTATTACTCACACAATTCATAAATATTAAAATACATCCTCAGGAAGCCATCATTGACTTCAATATCAGGTTTAGTCAAACTTGGCCCTTAGGCATATATCCACTATATCCATCATTTTGATCCTAATATAGACCTCTAAGTAAGACAATATGATGTGATGACTTTCCCTCAAGTTTATCAAGCTATTATGAATGCAAATAATACTTTGATTTATGTGGAAAAGCTCCCCTTATGGTCATTATGTCATATTTCTTAGAAATTTTCCAACCCACTTAGCAAAAGAAATCCTGATCACAACCACACATTTTTCTTTAGTATATCTAATTCCCAATACTAAGGCATTACCTCTTATGCCAATATTATTGACATTGCCTACCTTTTATTTTTATTTTCTTTTTATTAAATCTACATGGTGGAATCTGCAGCCGCCATGAATCTGGGTAGGCTAACTGGATTTTATAGCTACCATACCATAGTAATTTGTATTTTCCACCCTAGAAGCTACCACATAGATCTCCATGCAATCTGCCCCTATAACCACCATGCCACAATCATTTTAAACCTTTTACGCCATTGAAAGCACCATGAAAGGGACAAGTGTTCAGTCCAACAAGGCCCGAGATTTGAACCTTGGACCTCCACCCCCCTTATAGGGTTTGGTCAAACCAATTGGTCTATACCTCGGACCTACATTGCCTACCTTGAAGCTGAAAGAATCTCCAATATGTAAGAACTCATGACTATACTAAAGAATTTAAACAATAATATAATGACTATTAAAAGAAGAGAGGCTAAAAGATATCAACCTAGAAGGTGTACCTACATTTCTAAATATTATGGGGCTTCTACTAGCAATACTAATGGGAAAAATAAAAATGTATGCAATGATCAAGAGGCAAAACCATCTACTTCAACACCTAAATAATATTATTAGTGCCTAGTATGCAATAATTCTCAAAATACAAACACATATGTGATGTATCAACATCAATCCTAGTTAGCGACTATAGAAAAGGTAAAAAGGCAAAAAAAAGCAAAATAAATATGTTATGGGATCCAAAAAAATCATGATCATGCAAGATACTTTGGAAGAAGAGTGCATATTAGTTTTGACAAGGTATAAGAAGAAACCATTAAAAGTGGATCTATAGAAACTAGATCCATTCAGAGTTTCAACTCAACCTTAAAATATAAAAGAGAAATAACAAATACAACCATAATTTTAAAAAGCTTTAGCTCTATTAGAACCTAGTAAGATATAGCCTTTACTAGATCTAGAGAAGGAATGATCGAATCCAAATTAAGGTAAAGAGGCAAAGGAGATTCCAGTCAGATCCAAAGAGTAAGCCTAATATAAACTAAGATATCCTTCTATAACCAAATGACAGAGGATGGATGCTTCTTAGAAATATTTAAAAAGTTTTGGTTAACTGGAGAAGATATAAAAGAAATAATTGGAATCATTGGGATTCAACATCATTTAGGAATTGAAGAAGACTCCCTCAAAAGTGAGAATGTATACCAATTTAATGATTTCTAAACAGATTGACCTTATCAAAGCCTCATTGAAGACATCCAAACCCAAAGGTATATCATGCCTAGATTTTAACATAGTTGAGGATTTGTTGATTCCTAGGGCAAGAAATAATATACCTACTTTCTACATGTTCTTACACATGGAAGGATGAGTCATGCACAAATGCATGGTTAATTCCAGAATTGCAACCATTGTTATGCCTAAACTAGTGTGTGAATCCATGGGTATGGAGTATATCCTATATTTTTGCAATTGGATGGTACCCCTATTAAAATATTTGGAGTAATAAAATATATCCCCATGGTGCTACATAAGGCACTAGAGATCACTGTGATACAAAAATGGTGATAGTAGACCTCGATACTTGCTTCAA
This sequence comes from Wollemia nobilis, assembly GCA_028583015.1. Classification (NCBI taxonomy): domain Eukaryota; kingdom Viridiplantae; phylum Streptophyta; class Pinopsida; order Araucariales; family Araucariaceae; genus Wollemia; species Wollemia nobilis. The sequence goes on along the minus strand of JAQPPZ010000541.1, from coordinate 24,308,786 downwards.
ACTACGTCTTTTTGAGAAATAATTGTAAATTTGGGAGGTTATATGTATTTGAATTATTCCCATATGGTAGTTACACATAAAGGGAGGAGTAAAAAAATCCATGTAGAAAGGCTAATACCCTATCACACATAGAGGATAAAGGAAGACTACATCAATTTAATCAATGAAAAGGTGGATCCTTTGGAATAATCATTGAAGAGATACAAACCAAAGATAAATTCTCCCTCAAATATTTCAATGCCATGATTGAAACTGGATTAGGCACATACTACATAACAAAACCAAGACCATAGAAAGTACAAGATATGTCAATTAAAGAGGACCAAAAATAGAAGTTTGGAAATTTTATTTTGAAGGAGCTGGATGTAGGAACGACATTGGAGCTAGAATAGTACTAACATATCCATAATAAGGGATTAAATATTTATCTTATAGATTAACATGGAGTTGCATGAATAATGCATCCTAATATGAATCCCTATGTCCTAGCCTAGTATAGGAAGAAAAAATGGGAATTAAACTACTATCCATTTTTGGGAACTCCAAGCTAGTAATCAATTAAGTAAAAAAGAAGGGCAAGAGTAATAATCATTACTTGAAGGTATACCAAAATAGGGTATGGGACATAATGGAGAGTTTTGAAGCTCTAAATATGAAATCCATTCCCAGAGGTTAGAACAAAATAGCTAACACATTAGACTCCCAAGGAGAAAATTTTGTTCTTGCCATTGATTATGGTAATAAATTAAATATGTTTAAGATGGTTTTTAGGCCATAAAATCCTGCAAAAAGAAATATTTTGGTAAATTTTTGAGGAAAATCAATAAATTGTTGATTTCTTAGCTTAAATATATGCTATAGATAACAAAATAGATAAAAAATTAACCTCCCAATGAAAAAATGTTATTCTTGTAATTGATTTGTTGTGTTAATTTGAACAGATTGATGCAACACAACTAAAATATATGCTTTAACATGTTGACCAAGAAGATATTATTCATATTAAGAATAAACATATCCATAAGGGGCTAATTAACTTATAAACCTTATTTGACAACAATGATTGCGTGATCGGGTGAAAAATAAAAATAGATGGATAAACATTCAAAGAAGTTTAGATTGAACCTGATAAAAGCCTCAAATATGGGGTGTGTTGCTCAAAATTTAATGAGTTCATGTTAATGTATAAATAATATCAAGACATATTAGCATAGAGCTACGATGGCCTCTAGGTTTATAACAAATATATTATTCAACAGACCATAGAGTTGATGCCTGATGTCAAGCCATTGAGACAAAAACAAATGCCAATCAACCCAAAATTGAATTAGTAATGAAACAAGAAATTATTAAGCTTCTAAATGCCAAGATTATATATCTTATCAAGCACAATACATGAGTAGAAAATTTAGTCCTAGTGAGGAAGAAATTTGAAGGCATCTATCACTACATAAAAATTTTGAACCTAAACAAGGCTTCATTGAAGGATCATTATCCTTTACCATAGATTGATCAAATATTGCAAGTAGTAACCCAGAAAAAGAGTTTTTCACTTCTTGATGGTTTTTTGGGACATAATTAGATATGGATAAAATATGAAGATTAGCACAAGGTAGTCTTTACCACCAAGTGGATAACTTTTGTATATCAAATAATATCATTCGGCTTGTCCAATATCGGAGTGAATTTCTAAAGAGCATTGGAATTTGCTTTTGGTGAGTTGGAAAACAAAATAATCCTAATTTAATTGGATGACATGTAAATATTCTCCCATGATAAGTAAAAACATCTGGATCATCTAGAAATTATCTTTAAAACATGTTATGAATTTAGAGTGTCACTAAATCCTGTGAAATCAATTTTTTGCTATATATGAAGGAAAGATACTAGGACATGTCATTTATAATAAAGGGTTAGCCATTGATCTAGATAAAATTAAAGTTATTTTAGCTTTACCACTCCCTCTCCGTAAGAAGGCTTTACAATATTTCTTTGGGTAAATCAACTTCATCAAGAAGTTTATTTCAGACTTCATGCAAATAGTCAAACCTATAACAAAACTATTGAAGAAAGATGTAGTGTTCACATGGACTCCAAAAAGAAGAAAAACTTTTGAATAGCATAAAGAGGCTATATAACAAGACCCTACTTTAGTCAACCTGATTTATAACAAGGACTTCATTCTTTACGTCTATGGATCTAAATATAGCTATGTTATAGTATTATCTCAAAAAAATGATAGTCAGGAAGAAAACATAATATCATTTCTTAGCCAAAATCTGTGTAATTATCAGAAGAATTATAAATTCATAGAGAAACAAGTGTTTGCTATCATGAATTAACTTAAAAATCTTAGACATTATTTATCTCATACCAAAACAATGGTCTATGTAGTTCATTTAGATGTTAGAAATTTCATTCTCCAATGATAATTGGAAGAAAATAGATGGATCACTAAGATATTGATGTTGAAATATGGCCTAAAAAGCTAGTGAGAGGTAGATCCCTATGCAAAAATCAACCTTCTATATAAAAAACAAAACTCAACTTGTGTATATAAGACAACTTAAAGATAAAGTTTGGATATTAGAAATTTATAGAAGAAGTAGATTGAGTTGATAAATTGGTGAAATATTTCCAAATGGTCAGGTTTCTAGAAGGATTGAATTCTTCCCAAAGATATAGATATAGATTACAAGTATTGAAATATATCCTATTGTTAGAAATACTGTTCAAGAAGAATTTTGATGGAGTCCTCCTCCATTGCATAGAGTCAGAACAAGCTAAGAAAGTATTGAATGAGTTCCACTCAAGTTTCTTTGGAGGCCATTATTTAGGCCAAAAAACCACAACTAAAATTATTTGGGTTGGGTATTATTGGCCTACCATATTTGCATATGCTTTTAAAATAACCAGAGCTTGTGGGAAGTGTCAAAGGTTCATTGAAAAAAAAATATGCACTTCCACTACAACCAATCATAGCAGAGGATTTTTTTAGTAGTGGGGACTTGAATTTATTGGAGTTATTAATCCAAATTTATCCTTTGGATACAAGTATATTATAACAATGACTGATTATTTTACTACGTGGTCAAAGGTAGTAGCAACAAAAATAACAAGTCAATATACTATGATCAAATTCTTAGAGAGGATAACAACAAGGTTTGGTATCCCAACTACTATAGTAACAAACAATGGATCCACTTTTCATAGGTGCAAAGCTTATATATTTCAAAAATAAGTATGAAATCTACTTAAAGGAATCCTCAAACTATATCCATAAGTAAATGGGTAAGCTACATATACCAACAAAAATTTACTAAAGATAATCAAGAGGATTGTCAAAGAAAATAAAGGAGTTGGAACTTAATGCTAAATATAGCCTTTTAGGAAGATCACATCATAGTGAAGAAAGCACTAAAGGCATCACCATACTCATTAGCATATGACAAAGAATTTATTCTACTTTCGCACCTAGAATTACCGATGATGAAATTTATAGATAGAGGAGAATTTCTTGATATCCAAGCAGTCAAATTTCGAATGATAGAGCTTTTATTTTTGGAAGAACAAAGTATATAGAAAATTCACAATTAAAACAATATTTGTTCAATATCTTAATATCAATAACAACATGCCACAATAATGATCTCAATAGTAATATGCAATTATCAAATATAATTAAGATAGTAATCGATATTAAAATAATAAATCTAATATCATAGAAAATCCACAACCTATTCGAGAGGGCAAAGTCTCTTGCATCTATACACAAATTCAATTATATTCTTCAATGATGAAAAACTAATAAAACATTCTTCCTATTTATAAATGAAATCAATGATAACCTAACCCTACTTCTCAAGAGCTGACTAATTAAATCAAAGGCCCAAGATAAAAATATTTAGCCAACAAGGCTATATTGGGATCATTACATGGCTCCCTCCCTCAGAAATCTTTGTCCTCAAAGCTAGAAAAGACTAGAAAATACTCTCAAACTCCCATGTAGCATCTTCTTCTGGAAGGTTGATGAGGCAAAACATTACCTCATACAAAGACTGCTTTTGATAACTTTTTAAACTATTTGGAACCACTTATGATATGATTTTGTACTAATTTTAGTGATACTATGCATTATATGATGATGTTTGCATATTGGAATGATAAAGTGCATATGACCTATTTTGACTGTTTATCTATGTTTTATAATCTGTTTCAATTGTATTATTTAGTATATTTTGCATTAAGTTAATGTTGTAATATTAAGGTGCTGCTACCTATTTGGTTTTGTGCTTCTTTCATAAGATTTCCCCACCATTTAACCATTTTAAATAACCAAAAGGTGCCAAAAATTTGTCAACAGTTTGATTGTGCAGAAAACAAGAACTTTTCCATACAAATTCCAGCCAGTTGTACATATACAACATGGCTTGGAATTTGTCCACTCCAGCTCATGCAAAATATGGAATCAGTCTTCTGGGAACTTATGGAGACTATTTACATCGTCACAACTATTCTCATGTGCTTCTGGAGCATGAATTAATATAAACTCTGTTCTGTTGCCTGATATTCCGGAGCAGCTCCGAAATAAGCGCAGAAGCAATAGTTTGGGTCAAAAGCGCCTTTAATTGCAATAGAGGGTGGTAAACGGTGGTTGCAACTATTTTAGGGATATCCCTATATTTTCCAACACATGTCCCTCAATGGATGAAGCCCAACAAATGGAATGGATAAGAGATAATAGACCTAATCCCTGCATTCTGGAAAAATAGTCCTGTAATAGTTGTAACATTCCTACATGGCAGCACAAAACCTTATCAATGTTGTACCCTACTTGTATAAATAAAATGCTCCCATTTTGTTGAGCATATAGAAGAATATAGGAAATAAGTGATAAGAGTTAGAACTATTTTAAGTGTTGTAACTATGTATTGTAGCAACAAGTAGCCTGCATATCTTCCCCTGCACTGTTGTCATGCTGTTGAGAATGAAATAAAGGTGCAATATTTGACATTCATGTTTGCTTCTGAGTTGAGTGTGAAGACTTAATAGTTTAGAGCAATTTTATTTGCCCTCTTTTGGTTCAAGAAGCAAGGGCCACTTCCAGGTCCAGAGGAGGGTTTTTACCTGACAGAATTCTGCTATTTCTGGCTGCAGTAGGTCAGCAGAGATCTGACAATTTTTGCATGGTTAGTGATTAGGATAATGTGGCATTTGAATGCATGGTAGGTAACTCATCTAGGGTAGAATTTAACATAGTACTTTCTATTTCTAATTTGTTTTAGAATTTGCAATATTTCCATAATTTCTTGTCACTCTAATTTGTTACAAATTGTGCAACTTTATTTATCAGCTTTTGAATGTTATCATTTCCATTTCAGTAAAGTGACATTGTTTTCTACAATTTCAGAAAGTTTCATTATTTACCAGTTTGAATGTTAATGCTGCAATTTCAATTTAGTAATTTCCTGTCAATTAAATTTTGCTATTTTCAGCTTTGCAATAGTTTAGTTTTATTTTTCTACAACAGTGTGAATTTCAATTCTGCAAGGATAAGTAGGAGTTTAGTTTTAGTTTTTAGGAGTAAGAAAGGAGACCCCAAACACCCCAATCTCTAACTGTTCCATGAATAAATCCATGATCTAAATGAACTAAAAATCAGTCTGTTAACCCCTGCTTTCGTATATAGCCTTGGACACCGCCCTGGATTGACACATAATGATTAAATGATGAAGATTTGATGACACTCATCATTTTTGGCGCCATTGCCGGGGAACACTTAGGTGTTGTTAGGAGAGGTCTAGCAGTCCAAAAACTATCTTGTTTCAGGAAATAGTTTTTGGAAACTTGAGGTTTAGTTTATTTAGTAAATAGGCATGAATGCATAGGCCAAGAGACGAAAGAGGAAGGTTTATTAGAACTGGCTCTTTTCCACCAAGGCATTCTTCACGATCAGGTGAAGATCTGCCTGTGTATGAACTTCTTGAAAGACTTAAAAGAGAATCATCTTCTTCATCAACTGAAATTGTAGGATCTTTGCAAGAAGAGCTCTTAGAGGCACTTGCTTCTAGACATACCCATAGGGCTGATCCATCTGAACCAGTTGAACAAATTAAAGCTGAGGAAGCACCTATGGCAGAACAAGGAGAACATGATAGGGATATTGTTGGTCATGATGCTAACAATCCTCCTATTAGAACTTTTGAATACCCTATTCATCTGAATCCTACTCAGAATGCTCCTATGAAAACAATTTCACCCTCAGTATTGCCAATATTTAGGGGAGTTGTTTATGAATATCCTGATCAATTTCTGTTTGAATTCAAGGTCTTGTGTCAGACTTATGACTATGTCAATGATAACTAGAAACTAAAGTTATTTCCCTCTACACTCAAAGATGCAGCCTTACGGTGGTTTATGAGCCTTGAACCAGATTCAATCCGCACTTGGGATCAAATGGAAACTGCATTTTTGGATAAGTATCAGGAGTATTGTAGAGTGAGAAATAGGAAGGATGAGTTATTTCAGATAAGACAAGAAGAGGATGAAAACTTAGAGGATTATCTTGATAGATTTGCCTTTATCCAAAAGAGATGTGGTCCTGTGGAAACTGACTTATTAAAAACTATATTTCTGAGAGGTTTGTAGGATGATTCTAGAGAAGTATTAGACTTAATGGGAAAAGGAGATATAAACCAACTTGATATTAATGATATTGTAGAGTTGTGCAGAAATTATTCCCGCACTAGGCAAAGAAGAAGGAAAAGGAATCCTGGTAATACTGATATAAAATATTTGATGGAGGAAATGGCTAATATGAAAACCGATATACTTGTTCAACTAAACATTGCTTTAGGAGAAAGGAATACAAGAGCCAATTCTTCACCACCCCTGTCTATCTATTGTCCTAGGTGCAGAAATAAGCATGCTCTACAAGATTGTCCTTTGGACAAGACTTCAATTTCAGCAATTTGTGGCATTTGCTCAAAGGAGCATAAAACTGATAAATGTCACCTTTTGCCCCATCTTCGAAGTGTTTTAGAAAACCAAGTTGAAGAACTTCATGCTATTGGGCAAAGGCCAGGAGGCAACTTCATACAAAACCAAAATGCCCCTCGCTTTTCTTCAAATTGGGGATAGAATCCTTGGAATATGCCATGGGCGTATACCGAACCTCCTCCCCAAACTTGGAATCAATCTTGGGCAGCCCCTCAAGATTGGTCACATTCTGGTTGGAATCAGCCATGGCATCCAGTTAATCCATCTTGGGTACCAAATCAGTTAGGGCAAATATGGGGGCCACAATACCCATCCTATCAAGGGCAGAAGAGGTATCAATCACCAAATCAACACTTGCTGCCAGCCCCTAATCAAAATTTTTAGGGAAGAGTTCAACCACAACAAACACAACCAGTTAAGCAACCTCCACTTCCAGCTCAACCTATGGCTAACCCCAATAACAACAGACAAGTAGCCCCTGTTTATGGAGCTGAGTCTGAAGAGACTACTGCAGTCCATGTCCTTGACTGTAGTAACATCCAGTTACGTTCAGGGAAGGTTTTACCCGACCCTGCACCACCCACTATTGAAGAAATTGATGGAAAGCAAGAATTTTCAAGTCCAAAAAAACCACAAACAGAGCAAAAAGAAGAAAAAATAGAAAGTTTACAAGGAAAAATTGAACCTGCCTCGGCAGACCTACCGTATCCTAAAAGGTTTGACCACACTATCACTGCTCCTGAATCAGAATTAATCACAAAATTGAGGAAAATGTCTATCTCACTCCCTTTGTTGTAGGCAATAAAGGATGTACCTCTGATTAGGAAAACCATTCAGGAGTTGTGTATTAGGAAACCTGGCAAGGAAGAAGAAAGCCTTTCCTAAGACAGTACAAGTAGAAGGTAAGTTGGCTGACCTACTTTCTGGAAAACTAGTACCCCCTAAATATGGTGATCCAAGGAGTCCAGTAGTTACAATTACTATTGGGTTAGTTCAAATTCCAAATGTACTTATCAATTTAGGAGCTGCAATCAACGTGATGACTAAGGAAACCATGCAAAAATTGTAGCTCAATAACCTTAGTCCTACTACCACAGTTTTGGAAATGGCAGATAGGTCAGTGGCTAAACCAGAAGGAATTTTGGAGGATGTTGCCATTGAAGTGTCTTCTTGGGAATACCCTGTAGATTTCTTAGTGTTGCAGCCTAGAAACTCAGCTAATGGCTATCCTATTATTCTAGGATGACCTTGGCTTGCCACTGCAACTGCATTTATAGACTGCAGGTCAGGTGAGATGACCATTTCAAATGGTGTAGACCTAAAAAATATTTCCTTGTATCCACCAGCCCAACCTTCAGCAAAATTTTTTGGATAGATATGGTATCCTGAGTCTGATGAAGAATAGGAAACTATTGTCACCTTGGCCACCGTTGTAGTAAAAGAACATATTGAAGAACTTAATTCACTAGAAAGAGAAATCTTTGAACATGAAACAATTTTGGTGAAAACATTGCAAGAAGAAGGCCTTAGGGATGATCAAATTCTTGTCCATCGTTTGTTATGGAAATATGAAGAACAAACTACTGAACATCTGTCATCTATTCCACTACAAGAAAGCTCCTTCACATTGCCACATGGATGGCATCATCATCTTCTGACTTCTTTCATCTGTCCTATGCAAATGATCCCATCAGGTATCACATTTACACCAGAATCAAGAGTATTTCATACTCTACAGCCACATCATTGTCCCTTAAATGCTTTAATCAGTAAATATGAGGCTGTCAACTCTGTTTATCCAGGGATTAAGCAGATTGAGATACAGCCAGGAAATTTTTTGAACATTAATAGCTGGTTGACTAATGAGCAAGAAGCCAAATTATTTGTTGTTTTACAGAGACATGTTCAAGATTTTGCTTGGAGTTATAAGGACATGACTGGCATTCACCCTGATGTGTGTACACATAGGATATACACTGAAGATGTCAAACCAGTAAGACAACCACAAAGGCATCTGAATCCCGCTCTCGAAGGATATTGTTAAGGAAGAAATCAAAAAACTATTGGATGTAGGATTCATTTATCCAATTTCAGATAGTAGGTGGGTTTCACCATTGGTCATTGTTCCAAAGAAAAATGGGAAGATGAGAGTATGTGTGGACTACAGGGAATTGAATAAGGTCACACATAAAGATCACTTTCCATTACCATTTATAGACCAAGTGTTGGACACCCTTGCTGGTAAGAAATTTTTCTGTTTCCTTGATGGTTTTAGTGGTTATAATCAGATCCAGGTTGCACCAGAAGACCAGGAAAAGACAACTTTCACATGTCCTTGGGGAACATTTGCTTATAGAGTATTACCCTTCGGTTTGTGCAATGCACCAACAACATTTCAGAGAGCTATTTTGGCTATCTTTTCTGATCTAACAAATGAAAGTGTAGAGATTTATATGGATGACTTCACAGTGTTTGGAGATACATTTGAATATACTTTAGAACAACTTGAAAAAGTTTTAATACGTTGTGAAACATATCATTTGTCTCTGAATCCTGATAAATGTTTCTTGATGATGGAAGAAGGAATTGTTCTTGGACATCATATTTTTGCTTATGGAATTAAAGTTGATCCTAAAAAGGTAGAGGTCATCAAGAACCTTCCTCCTCCAAAAACTCAAACTGATGTCCGTAGTTTCTTAGGACATATTGGCTTTTATCACAGATTTATTGCTAATTTCAGTACCATTGCTAATCCAATGTTCGCATTGTTAACAAAGGATTCTGAATTTGTTTGGTTCTGCTAGGTGTCAATAGTCCTTTGAAGTTTTAAAGGAAAAGTTAACAACTCTCCCTGTATTGAGAGGTCCTAATTGGGAGTTACCCTTCCATATTCAAACTGATGCTTCCAATACTGCTATTGGAGCTGCATTAGGGTAGATTGAAGATGGACAACACTATGCCATATACTACATTAGTAAAAATTTGACTAGAGATGGAAAGAATTATACCACAATCGAGAAGGAATTTTTAGTTGTGGTGTATGCTATTAACAAATTCCAACACTATATCATAGGATATCCCGTATTCATCCACACAGACCATGTTGCTATAAATTATTTGATGAATAAACCCTTGGTTAGTGCATGAATTATTCGTTGGTTAATACTATTGCAGGAATTTGATATTACTATAGTCAATAAACCAGGGAAGTCTAATGTAGTGGCAGATTTCTTGTCAAGATTGTCAAATGCAGATACGGAGGAATTGGTTGAGGATGCATTTCCTGATGAGAAATTGTTTGTTGTTTCTGTACAATCTCCATGGTTTGCAGATATAGCTAATTATTTAGCTATAGGGAAGATTCCTCTTCACTTTACTCCTAAACAAAAGAAACAGTTGATCAAGAAAAGTTCTTCTTTTGAATGGATAGGAGGTTTATTGTTTAAATGCAGTCCTGACCATGTTTTGCACAGGTGTGTTCGCAAGGATGAGGTATATGACATCCTGCGAGCATGTCATGATGAACCATCAAGAGGGCATTATTCAGTGAAAAGTACCATTCAAAATATTTTGGGTACTGGTTACTAATGGCCATCCTTGCACAAAAATGTCAAAAGGTATGTCAGAAATTGTGATGCATGCCAAAGGATGGGTACTAATGGCCTACCTTTTACTAGTGAAATGCCTTTACAACCTCAATTAGGTACAGAACCATTTGAAAGGTGGGGGCTAGATTTTGTAGGACCCATTGATCCACCTTCCCAAGGGAAAGTGCATATCTTGGTATGTACTGATTATGTAACCAAGTGGGTAGAAGCCCATGCTTTTAAGCATGCCCGAGAAGAGAAAGTTGTTGATTTCTTGTATTCACAAATATTTCTATGATTTGGAGCCCCACATTCTATCACCACTGATCAGGGACCTCAGTTTACCTCAAAAGTTGTTGAAGCCTTTACAAAGCTGTATGAAATCAAACACCGAAAATCCTCACCTTACCATCCGCAAGCCAATGGCCAAGTTGAAGTGACAAATAGGGAATTAGAGAGGATCTTAACCAAAACTATAGTAGCCCATAGGAGGAATTGGGTGGAGAAGTTACCTGAAGCAATTTGGGCTTATAACACCACTTGGAAATCCACTACTGGATTTACTCCCTATGAATTGGTTTATGGCAAAAAGCCTCTTTTGCCTATTGAGTTTGAATTACTAACTCTTCGAACTGCTTTAGAAGTTGGTATTGATTTGTCATAGGCACAAACGGACCGGATTCTGCAGCTCAATGCATTGGATGAGCTATGGAGGGATGCATTGCACCAGACTGAGCTGATCCAAGCACAACAAAAATTATGGCATGATAGTCACATTCAACAAAGGAAGTTTCAACAAGGCGACTGGGCTTTGTTGTTTGACTCACGTTATGAAGACTATCCTAGAAAATTGCAGACTAGGTGGCTTGGACCATATCAGATTGAGGAAGTGTTTGCAAATGGAGTTGTACGTCTTTCACCAATAGATGATTCAAGAAGGAAAATGGTGGTTAACGGTCATCATCTTTGGATATATCACAAACCGTTAACCAAGGAGGAGTTTCTCAAGCAAGTAGGAAACTTGGATGTATCAATATTGGAAGAAACCACTTCTTCCAAGATGGACTCAATCAAGTGACATGAACCAAAATATATAAAAAAAAATGAAAAAAATAAAAAAAAAATATATATATATATATAAAAATAATAATAATTCAGAATGTGAAAACCTCTTTGAGGTGCATCTGAATTGGGCTTACATGAAAACCGATTTTTTTGGCATGTTTGCCTCATGGACCCACCACCATTCCATTCATTCTCACCATTGTTTCACTATTTACCATTCCATTCATTTTCACCATTGTTTCACTATTTACCATTCCACTCATTCTCACCTCTATTTCACTTGTTTTCAGATTGCACCTGTCTTACTCTAGTAGAGGAGCCAACTTAAAATCAACAGAAAACAACATTTGTACAAAATGTAGATAGAATGGTTTCTTTAGGTATGTGCCTTTTTCTATTTTAATATTGTAAATATTTATTATGTAGTGTATGATATCCCTAGTTAGTATAAAGCATACATAAGGTCTGGTTCTAGAAAGTTATCAAGGTAGTCTAAGGCAAAAAAGGCTCTTCAAATGCTCTTGAAAGGTACTGCTCTGGAACGAACCTGCTGCACATAACAAGTTTTTAAATGAAGAAGCTTTAGAATTAGTTTTGAAATGAAAAGGGTATATGCTCTAGAATGGACTATGCAATAAAACCGATTGGAATGAATTAACAAAAAGGTTAATTCATTAATCTCCGGAATCACGTGGCTAAAAAGTCAAATAAATTAAAAATTTTGAAGGTTTTGCGCCAATTGGGTTGGAAATAGTATTTGGAATGCATGTTTCAAATTCGAGTTCCAAAGAAAATATTTGAGGGGGCATGGAGTTTCAAAAATTGTCGCATGTGACCAGTATGGCACACAACTCAAAGCCTGTTGAAAAGGAGGACTCTCATAAAAATTTAATTATCCCATATCACTCTCGGCAGCTACAATTATACGATGACATGCAGTAACATCCGGTTGATGGTAACTTCTGCATGCAATGAATTGCCACCACGTGCCAAGTTCATGTTACCTAGCATGTTTGGAAGTTATTCTGGCGTTGCACTCATTTACTCTTCACCCTCGAGCATTACTCTTTATAGACTCAAGTATTCCAAAGCTGAGAAAAACCTATAGTAAAATTTTCAGACCTAAGATACGTAGAACCCCAATCATTGATAATGGGAGGACAGAAGAATAAAATTGAGCCAGATAACATAGAATATTTGCAAAAATATGGGGAATGCATGCAAATTTTTACTGAAGGAGGATTTTTGCCCTTCTTGCGCAAGTTCGATGGGTATTCAGAAGGGTTGGCTGCTGAGTTTGCATGTACCTTCCGCAACAACCAAATTCATATCAGTGGCATGACCATCTAGGTAAGCCTCGAAATTCTTATCTAGGTTACTGAATTATCATTGCATGGGGTTCAAATTGGAAAATCAAGGAAAAATACTTTAGTTGAACTTGTAAATCAATTCATGGGAAATGAGGATAGGCCCATTGAGTTTGTATTGAGTAATAATATCTACAAGGGGGTCAAAATAACAAGTTTACAGCCTCCTTGGGATGAAGTTGCAGTATGGATCATTAGGTTTTTGACCTGTGATGGGCAATTCCCTGTCCTCTCAGGACATCATTGTTGCAAATATGAAGAGGGTTTAGGCCCAAAAATATCTAGATCTTTCTAGGCTTAGTGTGAACATGGTTGTAATGGTCGGCATAGTTTTGTCGGCAAATTTTTAAAAATATTCTAAACTCCCTCTCCTACATTCTCTCCATTTTTTCCTCCTTTCCTCCCGCCACCATTTCCTCCTTATCTCTCCATATCTTTCGCTCCCTATTTCCCGCTCCTCCTCATCCTCCTTATTCCTCCACCTCCTTCCTTATCCCTTATCCCTCCACATCCCACTATTTTCCCTTATCTCTCCCTTCCTCCTTCCTCCTTCTTCCCTATAAATACCTAAGCGTTGTGTGTGTAGCATGTAATTTTTTGAAGTTAATTAAATAAATTTTTTATGTTTTAGCCCACCTGCGTACACTGGTATCAGAGCTCGATGCAGTGGGCCCAGATTTCAAGGAAATTTGATGAGGTAGCAGAGCGCATTCGAGGCACTGGGCACATGGAACGAGGTAGACCAAGGAGCGTTGACTGGGTGCATAGACCGAGGAAGGCTGATGCAGGGCTGAGGTGGCAGCCAGCAGGACCTGGGCATGAATCTCGAGGTGCCAGGTGGCAGACACATGGCTGAGGAGGCTACTGACATCGGCGTACGAGAATCGACACATGGTGAGACGTGACATGGCGCATTGTTGTTGGCTTACACGTTGGCAAAATGCTAGTTGACCGATTGCTCGAAGGCAATCAGTCGTAAAGGAGTGCCTTCGTGTTAATAAACACTCCCACTTCCATCTCACAACGCATGTGGGATAAAAGGGAGGTGTTTTTCTTTAAAAAAAATTTCATTGCGCGCTTTAAATTATAATTTTTACACTCATTTCTCACCCGAGCGCATAGCACAGTTGGCAAGAGCTTCAGTGTTGCTTGGCAGAGGTGCTGGGTTCGATTCACGTCGAGGAAAAGTTGAATGAATTTTTTTTTTGGTTTTAGCGCACGCTGAGGGAAGATAATAATAAGGCATGAGGTGCCTTGCTTTTCAAAGACGCTGCGTGGTGTAGTAGCTAAATCCCTCTCTTGCAAAGCGGAAGGTCAGGGGATCGATTCCCCTCCGCTCCAAAAAAAAATTTTTGTTAAAAAAAAAAAGGTTTGAAAGTTTTTAATTTTTTATTAAAGTTTTTTAAATTAATTTAATAGTTTTAATTTTATATTTTTTAATTATTTTTAAATATAATTTTATTTAAAATATAATTAAAAATATAAAAAATTATTAAATTTTTTTATAAAGACTTTATAATTTTTTTTTTGAAAACCTTTAAACTTTGAGGAAAGGAAAATTGCTTTTCTTGGAGATTTAAAAATTTTGTGCAATCTGAAAAAAAAGTGACAGGAAGCCTTTCGGAGCGCCCGTTTATCGCTTTCGAAAAATTTTGTGTAATAGCCTTAGCGGTAGTAAAAGAGCAAAAATTGTAACCTCAGAAGCTCTAACGAAGTTTTCTTTTTGCCTTGATGAGTAGATGATCAGATCTACCGGATGTTACCATGCTTTGTGCTCTCTACTGCGGAGAGAATCTGCTGAATCATTTGATGAGAGGGTCCGATGAGACGGAATACAAACTGTATTCAGTCAACTGCAGAATTCAGTGATAGCCCACCTGAGGAAGCCTGATTCTGGATACGAAGCTGACTCAGAGGATAATATTTTTGGACAATGAGTAGAGGAGTCCGATACAATTGAAGCCACACTTGTAGATCAAGCCAGTGATAGCTACTCTCTAGCTGAGCCGAAGGAACAATCTAGTGAAAGTTATACCCCACGCTCTCTAGAGCCTGAGCCAGCATAGGCCGAGCTAGTGGTAGCTCCTAAAATTATTGTCATCAGTGATGATGAGGATTCCATTGCAGATAATTTTGGGCCTCAAGTACTGGGCAATCCACAAGAAGAAGAAGAAATCAGTGAGAGAGTTAAGAAATCTAGATTTGATTTGAACTTGTAATTGCTTTGTACTTCCTATTTTTAGTCAAATCAAAGTTTGCTTTCAAGTAGTAGAAATGGCTTCAAATTCAAATCTCCCAATTCCTGAATTTAATGGTAGTGATTATGAATACTGGTCAATAAAGATGAAAACTATGTTGATTGGTAAAGGTTTATGGGAAATAGTTGAAGAGGGTTACATAGAACCCTCTCCTACTGACTGGTCTACCTTAAGTGCTGCCGATAGAAAAGCCAAGAAAGAAGCCCAGAAAAACAATTCCTTTGCCCTATATCATTTACAAGCAGCCTTAGATAAAAGCATATTTCCTAGAATAGCATCTTGTATAACAACTCAAGATGCTTGGAAGGCTTTAAAGGAAAGTTTTCAAGGGAGTGATCAAGTGAAGCAGGTCAGGCTTCAAACTCTGAAAAGAGATTTTGAAAATCTCAGAATGCAGGAGAATGAGAAAGTAGGAGACTACTACGTGCGAGTCAAAGTCGTAGTAGATAAAATGGTCACTCTAGGTGAAGAAGTTAAACCAGAGGTTGTGGTGAAGAAAGTGTTGCGAACACTTCTTCCTAAGTGGAATCATGTAGCAATCATTATTGAAGAGTCAAAATATTTGACTGCACTTTCCTTTGATGCACTAATTGGTTCTCTTCTTTCACAAGAAGGAAAAGGACAAGGCAGAAGTCGAGGCAGAGGTCAGCACAAAGGTAGAGGTAGGAATAGTCCATGAGGTGGAACTCCTAACAGAGGAGGATCTTCAAATAGAGGTGGAGGTCAGAATAGAGGTGGACAACAGAATAGAGGGAAGCATCCAGGATGAGGAAAAGGAAGTGACAAGTCAAAACAAGCTTGCTACAATTGTGGCAAACTTGGCCACTTTGCTCATGACTGCTGGTCAAAATCTTCACAAGGGAGTAGCAACCAGAGCAGTCAGTATGGCAATTTTGGAGAAGAGGAAGGGACCTCAAATCTCTTTCTCTCATATGGCAAGTCAGATCAGAACCTGAATGACACCTGGATCTTGGACACTTGGGTGTTCAAATCATATGAGTGGCAAAGAAGAACTCTTTGCTACCCCGGATTCTTCCTACAAATCCAGCATCAAATTGGGAGATGACAAGTCATTGGCGGTTGAAGGCATTGGAGCCATGGAGGTTCCAACAAAAGAGGGCATGAAACAAGTAAGTGATATCTATTACACACCTCATCTCCAACACAATATTTTAAGTGTTGGTCAAATGTTAGAGAAGAACTATAAATTACTGTTTGATGAGGGTAAATGTACCATTTTTGATAAGAGTAATAGTGATAGAGTCATTACTCAAGTGCCAATGACAAGGAACAGGTTATTTCCTTTAAATTTTGGCCAGCCAGGAGGAGATCAATTAGTAAATGTTGCTATTGCAAATCCAAGTGTGTTGTGGCACTTGAGATACGGTCATTTGAATTCAGCCAGTTTGAAGATGTTAACTTCTCAAGCGATGGTGACCGGACTTCCTAAAGTTCAGGACAATAAGGAAGTCTATGAAGGTTGTGCCTTGGGCAAGCATGCTAGAACCAAATTTCCTCATGGACAAGCATGGCAAGCTAGTTATCCACTCCAGCTAGTGCATTCGGACATCTGTGGTCCGATGCAGACCAAGAGCATTGGTAACAACTCTTACTTTCTTCTTTTCATTGATGATTTTTCAAGAATGTGCTTGGATATATTTTTTGAAGCATAAAGATGAGGCATTTGATTGCTTCATAGATTTTAAAGCAAGAGTTGAAAATGAGAGTGGATATTTTGTTAAGTGTCTCAGATCAGATAAAGGAGGAGAATACTCCTCTAATGAATTTTTGAATTTTTGTAAAAAACATGGAATAAAGAGGCAGTTCACTACTGCCTATACTCCACAGCAGAATGGTGTGGCTGAAAGGAAAAACCGCACCATTGTAGAGATGGCAAGATCTATGCTTCAGACGAAGCATTTAAGCAATATGTATTGGGCAGATGCAGCCAGGACCAGTGTGTATATTTTGAATAGGAGTCCTACTTCAAGTTTGAAAGGGAAAACTCCTTACCAAGCATGGTATGGTAAGAAACCGAATGTCAAGCATTTCAGAGTGTTTGGTTCACTGGCTTACTCACACATTCCTGATGAACAGAGGAAGAAGCTCGATCCTAAGAGTCAAGCATGCATTTTTGTAGGGTACTGTGAGAACACAAAAGCTTATAGACTCTACAATCCTAGGACTCGAAAGATAATACTTTCCAGGGATGTGATTTTTGATGAAGGGGGAGAATGGGGAAATCCCCAAATTTATAGTGATGTTGAATCTCATGATGCAGGTTCTTCACAAATTCAACAAGCACCACAGAAAGGCAAGAAGTCTCCTCCTCCTCCAAGCCCAAGTAGAC
This sequence comes from Wollemia nobilis, assembly GCA_028583015.1. Classification (NCBI taxonomy): domain Eukaryota; kingdom Viridiplantae; phylum Streptophyta; class Pinopsida; order Araucariales; family Araucariaceae; genus Wollemia; species Wollemia nobilis. The sequence continues at coordinate 24,291,160 of JAQPPZ010000541.1, read as the reverse complement.
ATTCGACTTCCAGTTCATCATCATCTTCACCAAGTCCTTCTCCACAAAGGTCAGTCAGTTCCTCACCAATGGATATTGATTCTCCATCTAGAGGTAAGAGAACTCTCCAACATCATCCATCTTATCAGATGTTGGATACAAATTTTCAAAGACGATATACTAGAAGTCAAGCAAGTGAAATGGGTTCAGTTTTGCAAAGACTTGAAAATATGCATTTGTATGGAGATGATGACTCCCAAGAACCTCGAGGAGATGTAGTTAACTATGCCTTGTTAACTAGTGCACAACTTGAACCTTCTAGTTATGAGAAGGCTTGTACTCAAAAGATATGGCAGGATGCCATGAAAGAAGAGATAACCTCTATAAAAAACAATGATACTTGGGAGTTGGTAGAGCTTCCTAAAGGAAAGAAGTGTGTTGGATGTAAATGGGTCTTCAAGACCAAATTCAATGCTGATGGAAGCATTGAAAGGCACAAAGCAAGATTGGTTGCAAAAGGATTTACACAGAAGTATGGTATTGATTATGAAGAGACATTTGCTCCTGTAGCTCGACAGGAGACCATCAAAATAGTTCTTGCTTTAGTCTGCTCACAAGGGTTGGAAAATCCAACACATGGATGTGAAAAGTGCCTTTCTCAATGGGTACTTAACAGAGGAAGTGTATGTTGAGCAACCTCAAGGATTTCAAGAACAAGGTAAGGAGCACCTTGTTTACAGACTGAAAAAGGCACTCTATGGCCTCAAGCAGGCACCACGAGCTTGGTACTCATGCATTGATGGGTACTTCAAATATTTTGGGTTCACCAGAAGTAGAAATGAACCCACCCTTTACTACCTGAAGCAAGGTAATGACATCCTCATAGTTTGCTTGTATGTGGATGATCTCATATTCATGGGTAGTAATAGAAAAGTGAATATGGAGTTCAAGCGCTCCATGATGAAGCAGTTTGAGATGAAGGATCTCGGCTTAATGCACTACTTCCTTGGATTGGAAGTTCATCAGTCAGATACAGGGATCTTCATCTGTCAACATAAGTATGCTCGGGACATGATCAAGAAGTTTGCTATGGAGCATTGCAAACCGAGTTGCAACTCCAGTTGGACATGGAATCCAATTAAGCAAAGATGATGGAGCACCAAAAGTTGACGTGACCACTTTCAGGAGCATGGTTTGGAGTTTGATTTTTCTCGCCAACACCAGACCCGATATTCGGTATGTTGTTTCTCTTGTCTCTCGATTTATGGCTAGCCCATCTGAGCTGCATTTGCAGGCAGCTAAGAGAATTCTCGGATATGTGAAGGGTACATTGGATTTTGGAATCCAGTACCATAAATGTAACACTATCAAGCTTGTAGGCTTCAGTGATAGTGATTGGGGCAGCAATATTGATGACAGAAAATCAACTTCAGGGAACTGTTTTAGTCTGGGATCAGGGCTAATAACATGGAGTTCCAAAAAGCAAACTGTGGTAGCTTTGTCTTCTACAGAAGCTGAGTATATAGCAGTCACCTATGCTAGTACTCAAGCCCTATGGCTAAGAAAAGTGCTGGAAGAGATTGGAGAGCAGCAAAGTGGTCCGACCAAGATTTACTGTGACAACATCAGTGCCATTCAGTTGGCATACAATCCGATCCACCATAGTAGAACGAAACATTTTGATATGAAGTACCACTTCATCCGAGACATGGTGGAGCATGAAATTGTTGAGCTTAAATTTTGCCGCACGTTGGAGAACGTCGCAGACATCTTCACCAAAGCGATGGCTAAAGCTCAATTTATAAAGCTGAGAGACTGTGTAGTCAGTTCTCTCAACTTTAAGGGGGAGAATGTTGCAAATATGAAGAGGGTTTAGGCCCAAAAATATCTAGATCTTTCTAGGCTTAGTGTGAACATGGCTGTAATGGTCGACATAGTTTTGTCGGCAAATTTTTAAAAATCTTCTAAACTCCCTCTCCTACATTCTCTCCATTTTTTCCTCCTTTCCTCCCGCCACCATTTCCTCCTTATCTCTCCATATCTTTCGCTCCCTATTTCCCGCTCCTCCTCATCCTCCTTATTCCTCCACCTCCTTCCTTATCCCTTATCCCTCCACATCCCACTATTTTCCCTTATCTCTCCCTTCCTCCTTCTTCCTCCTTCTTCCCTATAAATACCTAAGCATTGTGTGTGTAGCATGTAATTTTTTGAAGTTAATTAAATAAAGTTTTTATGTTTTAGCCCACCTATGTACAATCATATGTGAATTTTAACCCATATTCATCACGACCGCTCAAACCCTGAACTGAAGGTAAATCTGCCTTTGTCCCTATACCAGGAGCTGGTAAATATGTCCAAAAAGTACCAAGCAGGAAAAGGGCCTTCCAAACTCCATGGCCTAATCAAGATGATATGCAAACATCACTTCAGGGGAAACCCTAGAAGCTTTGATAGGTATTTTTGTGCATGGAATGAGTTGATTGAGGAAGAGTCAGTTGAAAGCCCTAGATCTAAAGAAGAGGTAGAGGCTGAAGGACCTGAATCTGAAGTAGAAATAGAAATTGAAAGTTCTAAACATGAAATTGAAACTGAATCCTCTAAAAAAGAAATTACCTCCTCACCACAGGGACCTCCATCCTCCAAGAAAAGGAATCAATGAGAGAAACAATCTAAGATTGATCCTGTAGGTAAGAGGAGGAAGGTTACATTTTCTAAAAATGTAACCATTTTTCCCACTCAGTCCACTAAGAAATTTAGAAGTTCAAGTAGGGAAAGGCATATGGATAAGGGAACACCTGAAGCAAACCCTGCCCTAGGATTGACAAGCCCTATTTCACAATCTAAAAAGAAACAAAAGCAATCAGCTTTGGGATTGAGAAGGTCTTCAAGACTTCAGAAATCCACCAACATAGGTAATGTGGAAAAGGAAGAAGTAACTACACATGTTGATACCCTACATGTGAAAGAAACTATGGAGAAATTTGAATATATAAGTACCAAGGGTATGAATAGTGCAACAAATATGGTTATTCCTACAATGTACCTCAATTATCCACCAGATTCAGAATATAGAACCATAACAGAAGACGTAGAGTGACACACCACTATTGCAAAAATGTCTACACCACTTATGGATTATTCAGATTTTGAGGAAGAATCTAAGGCAACTGAAGAAGGAAAGAATGATTTGAGCACTAAATAAGAAGAGTAAAGGGACATCATGACTTAGTTGCATGCAGCCAAGAGTGTAATTAAAACACGGACATGATGGATTGAACAAAGTGAAGTTTCTTTGAAGGAAAAATATGATATTATTGCTAAGTTATGGCAAGAGATAGAGGTTGTAAATGCTAGACTCACACTTCTGGAGTAGCATCCTTCTCAGTCTAACTCTAGAGATGAATTAGCCAATATTCTTTTGAACTTGGCTCGTGATGCAGCCTTATTTGAGAGGAGCTCACCAATTAGGGAAGTAATTAAAGAGGAAGAAGTTGCACAAGAACCACAATAGGTTGAAGACAGAACAAAGAATGAGCATCCAGGGACACAGCAGATAACTGAATCAATAACACCTACAAATGGAGAAATGACAGTACAAGAAGAGGTAATTCCACAGTCTCCTCAAAATCTTGTTAATTTGATTGCACCTAAGATTGAACTAGTAGAAATTGAAACATAGATAGAGCCCCATGTAATTGAAAAGGTGGATGTAGGCATCCAAGTTAATGCCATTCCACAAATGCAACCAATAGTTAGGTCACCAGAAATAGTTACATTAGCAAAATATAATGAAGATGTGGCATATTGGATGGCAAGATGTCATCAATTAGAAGGAAAGGTCTCATAATTATAGACCTTAACAAAAGATCTAGAACAAAAAAATTCAGAAATTAAAAATTTGAAGGAAAAAGTGCAGGATGTATGCCAGATTGTAGAGTGTATGGTTCAATGTTGGAGATCATCCAGATTCTACAACTTAATGTTGAAAGAAAAATACCTCCGTTGGCAAACAATGAGGATCACCTCTGGCCTCTCTCACAAATTGGAAACACCTAGTGAATTTCTAGAAGCTTTTTGGCAAAGTTCTACAGAACACCAGAATTTGCTATGTGAATTGTTCCTTCATAATTTATTTTTGCCAATCGAAGTTATCTTCCTTCCCCATGTCTTCACTAGTGATATTCAGCTTAGGTCTTTTTATTCTACACTCCATAATCAAATATATTGGGAGCATGAAAATAAAACCAACAAGGCCATGGAATTACAGGAAGTTTTGCTCATTAGGCCTATTCACCTGAACCATAGGACCTCCACCAGTGAGCACTATACTCTAATGAGGGATGACAGAGTAAGAAAAATGTATATGGGGAACTTGCAGAAATGCATAGATGGTTTTCAAACCTTCTGTGCAACATATTTTGCTGATGCTTTATCAACTTGCAAAAATGGGTGGGGAGAGTTACCTATATCACTGCAGAAGAGAGAACCCATCTCACCAAATAACATGATATGGTCTAGAAGAAGGATAGAATGTATAATCCAGACCATATTTGAGGTAAAGGAGCAGTGGATAGGTCTCAGATACAGGAATCCAATAATTATCATCCATATTCCATATTTCTTTGATAATGACTCTTAATCAGATGATCAATTCCAGGAGTGGCTCAAGGAAATCAAAGAGCACAAAGGATATTACAAAGTTGGAAGAAGACTATGGAAATATGCTGAACACTATCTTGACATAGATATTTGTGTTGTTGTAGCAGAACAAAATGTATGAGGATATGCATTACAATAGGTTGGGGAGGAATGATGAGGCAGAACATTGCCTCATACAAATACTGCTTTTGATAAATTTTTAAACTATTTGGAACCACTTATGATATGATTTTGTACTAATTTTAGTGAGACTATGCATTATATGATGATGTTTGCATATTGGAATGATAAAGTGCATATATCCTATTTTGACTATTTTTCTATATTTTATAGTTTGTTTTAGTTGTATTATTTAGTATATTTTGCATTAAGTTACTGTTGTAATATTAAGGTACTGCTATCTATTTGCTTTTGTGCTTCTTTCACAGGATTTCCCCATTGTTTAACCATTTTAAATAACCAAAATATGCCAAAACTTTGTCAATAGTTTGACTGTGCATAAAACATGAACTTTTCCATACAAATTCTAGCCAGCTGTACATATACAACATGGATTGGAATTTGTCCACTTCAGCTCATGCAAAAGATGGAATCAATCTTCTGAACACTTATGGAGACTATTTCCATCATCACAACTATTCTCATGTGCTTCTGGAGCATGAATTAATATAAACTTTGTTCTGCTGCCTAATATTCTGGAGCAGCTCCGGAATAAGCGCATAAGACATAAATTTGGTCAAATACATCTTTAATTATAGTAAAATGGAGGTAAACAGTGGTTTAAACTATTCCAGGTATATACCTATCCTTTCCAACACATGTCCCTCACCAGATAAAGCCAACAACTAGAATGGATAAGGTTTAATGGATCAGATCCCTGCATTTTTTGGAAACACAGTCTTGCAACAGTTGTAACAGTCTTGTATTGAAGCACCAAACCTTATCACTATTGTACCTTGCTTGTATAAATAAAATGCTCTCGTTTGGTTGAGCATATAGAAGAATATAGAAGAATATAGGAAATAAGTGATAAGAGTTAGAACTATTTTAAGTGTTGTAATTGTGTATTGCAACAACACAATAGCCTGCAGATCTTCCCCTACACTGTTGTCATGCTACTGAGAATGAAATAAAGGTGCAATATTTGACATTCATGTTTGCTTCTGAGTTGAGTGTAAAGAATTAATAGTTTAGAGAAAGTTTATTTGCCCTCTTTTGGTTTAGGAAGCAAGGGCCACTTCTATGTCTAGAGGAGGGTTTTTACCTGACATAAATTTTTTATTTATGGCTGCAACAGGTCAGCAAAGATTTGACAATTTTTGAACAGTTAGTGATTAGGATAATGTGGAAATTGAATGCATGGTAGGTAACTCATCTAGGGTAGAATTTAACACAGTACTTTCTATTTCTAATTTGTTTCAAAATTTGTAATATTTCCATAATTTATTGTCAGCATATTGTGCAACTTTATTTATCAGTTTTTGAATGTTATTTCCATTTCAGAAAGTGACATTGTTTTCTGCAATTTTAGAAAGTTTCATTATTTACCAGTTTGAATGTTAATGCTGCAATTTCAATTTAGTAATTTCCTATCAATTAAATTCTGCTATTTTCAGCTTTGCAATAGTTTAGTTTTATTTTTCTACAATAGTGTGAATTTCTATTCTGCAAGGATAAGTAGGAGTTTAGTTTTAGTTTTTAGGAGTACGAAAGGAGACCCCAAACACCCCAATCTCTAACGGTTCCATGAATAAAGCCATGATATAAATAAACTAAAAATCATTCCTCTTGTTCCAAAAGCTCAAGAGGTTGATCATATCTCAGCTTTTAGACCTATTGCTTTATGTAATGTTCTTCTCAAAATTATTACTAAAATCATGGCAGAAAGGTTGAAGCCTATTTTGCATAAGATTATTTCCCCGAGCAAGGGGGATATGTGGAAGGACGTCAAATAGTAGATGAGATATTTCTTGCTCAGAAGCCATCCATTCCATGGATATGCAAAATTATCCTTCTATGTTCATCCGGTTAGACTTATCCAAAGCTTATGACAGAGTGGATTGGCACTTCCTTATCAAAGTTTTGAGGTAATTTGGTTTCTCTAAGGATTGGATGGATTGTATTATGGGATGTATCTCTTCGGTTTCCTACTTAGTTCTTATCAATGGCAGGACTTCTCAGTCTTTCCCAACTTCCAGAGGTATTAGGCAAGGTGACCCGCTATCCCCTTATTTATTCATCATTCTTGTTGAATGCTTGGGTAGGACTATAACCAAAAAGAGGGAAAACAAAATCCTTGAGAGAGTTACCATTGCTCATGGAGCTAGACCTATCTCTCATCTTCAATTTGTGGATGACTCTACCCTTTTAGGTAAATCTACAGTTAAGGAAGCTTCTAATATTAAGCAAATCATTAGCTATTTTTCTAAGGCTACTAGGCAGTTGATCAATGGAGACAAATCTAAAGTTATTTTCTTTCATTGCTCTGCTAGACAGGAATCCATGGTCTTGGATAAATTAAGATATAAGAAGACCTCTTTTCCAATCACTTATTTAGGTATTCCCATAAATATTCAAAGGAAAAAAAATAAAGACTAGAATTGGTTGTTGGACAAAGTCAAGAAAATTGGAAAGTGGACCAACAAGTGGCTTTCTTCTGGGGGTAGAATCACCTTGGTAAAATCAGTCCTTAAGCTATTCCTATTTATGTTTCTTCCATTTTGAATATCCCAAAGGCTGTTCTTCGAGAATTGGATCAAATCACTCATCATTTCCTTTGGAGTGGTACTAAGGAGAAAAGAAAATGGGCCTTGGTGAAATGAGATACTTTATGTCTTCCTAAGAGTGAAGGGGGGTTAGGATTCCGGTCTTCAATTAATAACAACAAAGCTTTAGCTGCTAAATTATATTGGAGGATGTTGCATAACCCCAATGCTCTTTGGGCCAATAATCTCCATGCTAAATATGCTGAGAACAAAAGTCCCGAAGACCTTGTTTGCTATCAACTTCCTACCAAAGGTTCTCCCATTTTAGAAGTTCTTAAGATCGGTGAGGATTTGATAAAGAAAAATTATTTTGGATCATTCATAATGGTCAAAATGCAAATTTTTGGATAGATTCTTGGGATGGTCACAAGCCTTTGATAACTTAGTTTCCTGATTGGAGGCCTTGGATGGAGGATTTTCACCGAGCTAATTGGATAAAGGTGGCTAATTACTGTTGGTACCTGTTGACGATTTTGTCACATTTCTCAAGGGGTGGAAAAGGAGGTCAATTTTGTACAGTATTTTGTAAAGTTTCAATTTTGCACAGTATTTTGTAAATTTTTTCTTTGTTGTCTATTTTATTTGAAAGTTGCAGCAATTTTGGCTTTCAATGCCCACCCCTTTGTATATAAAGTAGAAAATGAAAAGAGCTTCGCTAGAGAAAAGAGCTTCGCTGAAGGAAAATCAAAAGAGCTTCGCATCCGAAGCATTTCCAGTGCTACTTCGGGTGAAAATTTTGGGAAGTAGTATTGCAAAAGAAGAATACAAGGGTAGCGATACAAAGAGCTTCGGGCCCGAACCGCTTCAAGCATCTACTTCGGGCAAAATTTGAGCGAAGCGACGTTCGAAAGAACAACCTCACCTAAGAAGCAAAGGCAAGAAATCTACTTCGAGCCCGAAGCATTTCCAGCAAATACTTCGAGTGAGATTTCTGCGAAGCGGTGTTTCCGAAGTAAAATACAAAGGAAGGAGAATATCTACTTCGGGCCTGAAGCATTTCTAGCAAATACTTTGGGTGAGATTTCTGCGAAGTGGTGTTGCCGAAGTAAAATACAAAGGAAGGAGAATGAAACTACTTCGCACCCGAAGCATTTCTAGCAAATACTTCGGGCAAGATTTCTACGAAGCAGAACTCAAAGGAGAATTAAAAATACTTCGCCATCTACTTCGGCTAGCTTTCATGCGAAGTACTTCTACCCGAAGTAACGAAGGTCATGGAGAATGCAACATCTTGTGAAGACAATTACTTCGGCCGAAGCCTTTCCCGAACCACAGTTTTGAAAGAGGATCGCAGTGAAGCATTTTTCCAAAGCGTCAGCGAAGCAACTTCGTCAACGAAGCGACGAGGACGAAGAGGCCTATTTTGGGAAGCAAATATGCTTCGACATTCACCACCCCGGAGCAGTTTTGCGAAGCTCAATTTTATGAAGTACAAACCAAGGATGAGTTTTTGCTTCGGCTCAGAACCATCACGAAGCGAAGTTGTGAGCAAAGACTTAGCGAAGTGCTTCACGAGCACATGTTCCAAGCCGGGTATTTTCCTGAGGCGATCAAGTGCCTCATAAATGTAATTTTTCATGCCTAGTAAGCTTGCTGCTCATTTTTGGCAATCAGAAACAAAGTATCAGGAAATGATGAAGAGCCCGAAGAGCATGGCATCCACTCGAGCACCGCACCCAAAGACCAAGGATGTCCAGACGGCTCATCAATGCACCTTTCCATGGTTGACCCAGTCATAGTTGCCAGTTTTGGTAATAGATTTAAGAGCTCAATCACGAAAGCCTCAGGGTGCCGAATTCTCAGGGCTCGAGGGGGTACTTCTCCTTGCTATATAATTATGACTCAGAGGGTCAGGTCCTCTATAAAAACCCAGGCATTGTAATGTAAAAGAGAGGGGGAACTATCAGATAGAAAGCTGTTGTAACTTGATGTCCTAAAATTAATACTAAAGATCTTTGTGCTTAATTTCTCTCTTTTATGTTGCCTTTTGTGCTCGATTCTCTTGTCTTTATTAATTTGCATACTAAGACTCTGAATCCTGAATTCGGTGTGCGATTGGTGACAGTACCCTAAAACTCGCCTGAAGGATACATAGGAGAGGAAAAAACGTTGTATTAGTTTTCTTTTATGCTTCCTGGTGGGTTGCAGTTTCTGTTACATTCCCTTGTCCTAATCGTCTTTACTCTGAACCTTGAATTTTGATGAAAAGGAGAAGGAGAATCCCTGTGAGCTCACCCAGAGGATACATAGGAAGGTTAATGTTGTGTTTCTTTCATCTATTCTTAGTGTTCCTCGCTTCTATTCAAGTTGCTAGTTAGTGATCATTCTTCCTGTTCTCTCTCACTTTGAACTATCCATCTCTCTTCCCTTAACCCTTTTTATTTCTTTCTCTAACCTTTACTCCTTCTATCTCTTTTCTGCACCCTTATCTCAAAACAACCAAATAGTTTAGCATAGGATCCAACCTTTCTTCGGATATTGGCACGAGGGGCATCTCTTCCCTTCGGCCTTTCAATGTTGGTCTAGGTCTAGGGTGCATACACCTACCCAAAATCCTTTCCTAGGCATATTTGATGACCAATAGTTTTTGGCACACCTGATGGGACCAAAGTCCCATATTTTAAGCGCAATCCCAAACCCGTCTTCACTAGGGCCAATAATTCTAACAAGTTCTCTGTGTGACCCTGTCAGTCTCACCTGACTAGTGGTAGTGAGAATCGATGCTCTCATTACTGAAAGACCCTTAGCATTTGGCGACTCTGTTTACCCGAGAATATTTAAGTCGTAAAGACCAGTACCAAAAGTCTATGCCTTCATGCAAACAATATGGAGAGTTAGGAGTAGAGGAGAGGAAACTGAGTTCTTTGAACTAGATATTGACGCCATCAGGGAGCGATCAAGGTTGGTCACCCCAGAATCACTGTTACGTGGAACATCCTCACAAGAGGTTGTTGTCAACGAACACGGCCTAACTTCTGTTAGTACAGCATCTAGTTTCCCTCCCAATCCTCCCAACTCACCGAAGTGTCCAAGTGCCTCCATTCCTATTAGTTGCCCTATTAGCAATCAAGGAGGAGCTTCAGGAATTCCTATTTCTCAAAATCTAGGAGCAAGTATGGCACATCAACAACAACAACAAATGCAGCAGCCACCACCGCCCAAGATGTGCCTAGCATGGAATTCTTTGTCACCACTGAATCTAGCGGGACAAGGGCAAGTGCTACCTGCTGCCGTAAAGAATATCCCAACGTTCAATGGAACTGGGAAGACTGCTCTGGAGCATATCCAGGACATAATATCTCTGGCAGCCATCCATGACATCACAGAAGAGCAAATTATGGTAAAACTTCTAGTTCTTTCCCTTAGAGGGAAACTCCTCTACTGGTATAGATCCCTACCACCCGATAGTATTATGGGATGGGACCAGTTAGCTGGGCAACTGATGGGAAACTTCAATGAGTCCTACGATCCTACCTCTCTCCTGCATCAGTTCACTTCAATCCAGAGACATCCACAAGAGGAGATCACAGACTTCAATGTTAGGTTCTCTCAAACCTGGCAGAGAGTACCAGTTGGACTTTGGCCAACCGACGAAGCTACAACATACTATTTCCTTCAGGATTTTAACCTAGATATCAGTCTCATGGTAAGATATTCTAATGTTAATACCTTTCTTGAGTTGTATGAGTTGGCCAAGAGGGCAAAAATGGATTTGATAGCTATGGGAAAACTTCCCCAAAGGATGTCGATGCCCTTACTTCCTGAATTCCCCCAATTCCAGTATGCGAGCGCAGCCGCTTCACAAATCTCTATAACCCCTACACTCTCGATCTCATCTTGGAACCCGAATCCTATTGTGTCTCAAATTACTGCTCCACAAATTCATTTCCCTACATTTTCAACTCCACAACCCACCGTCACTTCGGCATTTCCTGTACTACCAGCACCACCTCAACACCTCGCCTTGCCTCCAATACCGACGATGGCTTCATTGCCACTCGGTCCGAAAGATGATGATATACAGACTAAAATTTTGTAAGAAATGCAATCGCTGAACTTTACAGTTCAGACGTTGTCTAATGACATGACCATTGTGAAGAAGAAGCAAGCACAATAGGAATTTCTACCAAGAAGATATTATCCTACGCCTACGCTTACTAAAGACCAAGCAGTCCAGCAAGGGAAATCTTCGGCAAGAAATGCTGCAATCGATGAAGCCCCGAGCACTTTCGATTATGTATATTGGTGCTCTACGTGCAATGATCCGCATGAAGAGAATACCTGCACGCTGCACCAACACTATATACAAATTCTGGCAAGCAGTAGTCATAGCGGTCAAGTCAACGTCATTAGGCAAATAAATTAGAACCTGACAATTGGCGAGGAGGAGCCAGTTGCAGTGCTTACTAGAGGAGGAAAAAAGGCAATAGAAGTGGATGCTACTCAGACGGCTCCCTTAAAAGTGCACGCTTGACTCAAAAAGGGAAAATCATCTTCTTCAGCCCCGAACGAAGCCCCTCCGCCTACACCAATCAAATAAAAAGCTCAAAAGGCCTCTGTCGAACCACCTCAGGCAGAAACTAAAGAGCAGGCTAAGGAAAAGCTCAAGTTTCCTTCATTTACTAAGCGGCAAAGAGTTGAAGCTACGAAGTAGTATCACACCGGATATGAGCCAAGAAAAGAACCCGAAGTGCTCGGTTCCCTGGTGTACAACATTGTAGAGGAGTTAAAGAGGATCCCAGCCAATATCAGCTTGTACGATGCACTGCAACTACCTGGAAAAGTGGACCTACTGCAAGAATCATTGAAGACTATTAAAGCAAAAAAGGCAGCACCACTTGCTCTTGTGCAGACTCTATCCACATCCATTACGGGTAAGAATAGGCCACCTCCATTCTACCTGTCTCTACAGATGGAAGGGTATTGTTGGCATTTTTGCCACATTGTTTTGATTGATGATTATTCATGCATTAACTGTTAAAGTTCTCACTCTTCTGTGTTTCTCTACGAGTTTTGGTGCCAAAACAGCTAAGTCCGAAGACTGTCGCGATATCGCGACCAAAAACAGCATGGAGAGCACAGGTTCAAAACCGTCGCGATATCGCGACATGTCACGCTATCACGGGTCTTTTGAGGAGAGAGAAGCCAAAGTCGGAGAATGTCGCGATATCGCGACGTGTTCCAAAATCACGGTCAAAGTGGTCAACGGAGGCAGAGCAGCAAAACAATCGCGATATCGCGACATGTCACGTTTTCGCGACTTGCGATGGCCATGGAGCAAAGTGATAGAAAAGGTCACGAAATCATGACATAATTGAGCAAAGGGCAATGACAATGAACTACGTCGCGATATCGCGACAGAAAAATGAACAAGGGCCAGAATGTAAAAAATGTCGCGATATCGCGACATGTCGCATTATCGCGGTCAAGTTGAAGAAAAAGCATAAGGCATGAAAGACGTCACGATTTCGCGACATTTTTGACGATGGGGCCAAGCAAGAAGAATACGTCGCGATTTGGAAGAAAAACAATAGAGAAAGCAAGGAAACGTCGCGATTTCGTGACATATTGTGGAGAAAAGGCTAAATAGAGAAGATACGTCGCGATTTCGCGACATGTCTTGTTTTCGCGATGTGAAAGCGCGGAATGAACAAAATGGTACGGAACGTCGCGATTTCGCGACATGTTCCATTTTCGCTGCTTGAAGGAGGATGAAGGCCACAGAAGAGAAAACTATCACGATTTCGCGACATGTCGCATTTTCGCGACGAGGAGCAGTGATGAAGCCAGAAGAGAGAAAGATGTAGCGAAATCGTGACTTGTCACGTTTTCGCGGTTTGAAGCAGCACAAGGACAACATAGAGGAAGGATGTCACGATTTCATGACAGGTCATAGTTTCGCAGGCAGCAGAGCAGGGAAGAAGCAGAATAGTACGGAGCGTCATGAAATCGTGACATGTTGGATTTTTGTGACCTGGAAAGTGATAATGATGATGATGAGCAAAGAATGCCATGATTTCGTGACATGTCACAATTTTAATGCTTGTCGCGTTTTCATGAAAAGACATAAAGAAGAAGGTAAAGAGCAAGATAATTGCGATTTCGTGAGCGTCGCGTTTGTGGTTGGCCTAAGGTGACGAAGGAGAACAAAGGAGCCGAATACGTCACGATTTCGTGACATGTTTGGTTTTCGCGATCCAAAATGACAAAAGCGTACGGAGCAGAAATACGTCATGATTTCGTGACATGTCGCGTTTTCGTGACTCGTCACAGTTTCGCGCCAGGAAGCAGTTCAAACGGCCCGATGAAGTATTATGATTTCCAAGGATTAAAAGCATTCCAGAATTGAATGTTTTGCTGCTTTTCGATGCGTACAAGATAGAAGAACGTGCTCAGGCCTGTAGATTTCGAAGCCACCAGAATTGAAGATGCCTCCATTATTCAAAGCTTCTGTTCATGATTTTCTAACGGTCCAAGCATGCTTCGAGAACGACCATTTAATGAAGACGACCGGTTCCTTGTTTCATTTAATTTCTGGTTTCTCCGAGGCTGGTTTAAGGGGATCATTTCCTTATTTTTGCTGCACATTTTGTGGATCTCGAGGAGGTTCGTTTCATATTTTAAATGCTACAAAGAGGCAAGACCTCTATAAATATCAATGTAGATCTCAGAAAGAGACATCGAGAGAGAGACTTTTGCTGAAAGCTTTTCAAGTTCTTTGCATGAATGAAAGATATTTGGCCTCTGGTTTTGCAAGCAACTTTCTGTGTGTTTTTCCTTCTATCTCATGCATTCCTCATTTACGCTCGTATTTCTTATCTGCTGCTTAATTTGAATTCTGTATCTGAGTTTAAATATTGTTGGTGAGGAAGTGAGTTCTGGGATGCGATTCTGAAGGTTATCTATGCAAGGTTGTAAGTAAATTACGTCGATATCTCTTGTTATATGTTGTTAGTGTGCTTAAGGTTATCTGCTGCTAATCTTTCCCGATCTGACAAATTTGGCCTGTGGCTATATTTCCCGTTTCTTTCTGCATATTTCCTATTTCTTTCCTGCAACTCTAGTCTTCATCAAGCTTAGATTTAGTAAGGGAACCAGCCCTCTCTGGAGATTGGTCTGGGAGACATTTCTTTCTCCCAGCCTTTCAATGTTGGTCGGGTCTAGGGTGCATTTATTTTAAAATCCTTTCCTGTGGCAGATTCGTGACCAACAGTTTTTGGCACGCTCGGTGGGACAGACTGTTTCGTCTCAAAAAGATCCTATAGTATTGAGGGTTTAATGTTCACCTTCATGCCGTATAGTTAGAACATTTGGTGACTCTGCAGTACCCAAAAATCTCCGAACGTGGATACAAGTGAAAGCTGTACTTCATGATCACGAGATCAAAGTCCAAAAAAGTTGAAAATCTTGTTGAGTTTTTTGAACTTGACAACACAAAAAAAGGTGAACACTCTAGGTTGGTTTCCCCATCGCTTGCATCATCTGCCATATCCACACAAATCCCTGGCATTGTTACTAGTTTTCCATCTTCTCAGTCACATACACTAGTCCCAATGGCCCAGTATCCTCAACCCAGGAAGTTCTCGGCATGGAATGGTTCGGGAGCTTTGAACTTATTGGCACAAAATCCAGTCCCTCAAGCTGCTTTGAAAGCTTTGCCGACCTATGATGGTACTGGTAAGACTGCTTATGAGCATATTAATGATGTAGCTTCTTTGGCGGCCATTCATGACATAACCGATGAAGATGTGATGATAAAGTTGTTGGTGTTATCCCTGAGAGGTAAATTGTTGTATTGGTACCGATCGTTGCAACCAGGCACCATTACATCATGGGATCAATTAGGAGAATTGTTAGTCAAAAATTTTCATGAACAAGCTGATCCATACTCTTTATTGCATCAATTTAATGTAATTCAAAGGCACCCGCAGGAAGAGATAGCTGACTTCAATGTCAGATTTACCAGAAGCTGGCAGAGAATTCCTGATGGTCTTCGGCCTACTGATGAGCTAGCTGCATTTTACTACCTCAGAGCGTTCAACACAGACATCAGTTGGGCTGTCCGACAGTCCAACGTGACTACATTTCTAGAGCTGTTCGAACAAGCGATAAAGGCGAAAGCTGATTTGATTGCTATAGGTAGGCTTCCTCCAAAGGTAACAATGCCTATCATACCTGATCTTCCTAAGTATTTGTACTCTGGTTCGCTTTCACAGCCCATGCCTTCCATGTATCCTACCCCATCATGGAGCTCAAGTGCGCCTCAGATCGCACCCATTCCAGTTCCTCAGCTCCCTACTTCAGCAAATCCCTAGTTGCCTGCACCCAACATTCTGCCATTCCCTGCTTCCACTTCATTCCCGGCATTGTCGATGCCACCAGCACCTTTGCCCTTACTAGCACCTCCTGCGCCTGTAAATCCTGATCCTTATACGACACTCTTGCAAGAGGTAAAATCTGCCAATTCCGCTATAAGAGCAATGGGCAATAAGATCACACTTATTGAAAGGAAGCAAGTTGAGCGAGATTTCCAGCCCAGGAGATTTCAGCCTCCGTCGATTACTAGAGAACAAGCTGCTTCAACAAGCAAAGCACCCGAGAAGAACCTGACTGTTTTGGCAAATGAAGATGCAGTCCTTGCAGAAAGAACATATTGGTGTTCAACATGTAATGATCCACATGGCGAAGACACTTGCATGGTTCATTTGAATTATGTGCAGACATTGGCCGCTAGCTCTTTGGGAGGGCAAGTCAACATGATCTCTGAGGTAGGTCATAGCTTAATGGTTCCATCTGAAGAACAAGTTTCAGTTCTCACGAGGACTGGAAAGAAGCCTGTTACAGTAGATCCTGCTGAGCTAGAGCCATTAAAAGTGCCAGCTGATTTGAAGAAACAAGTGAAAACTCCTGTGTCAGTATCAAAGCTAGATGCGCCTGTTTTACCAAAAGATCCTGTTCCACATAGAGTACAAGAAAAAGCCGCAGCTACACAGGCAAGATCGGAAGCAGAGGAACAAGCAAGAGAAAAGCTGAAGTACCCATCATTAACTAAAAGGTTGAGAGTAGAAGCCACTCAGCAGTATCGGAGCAGATATGACCCCCCCATTGAAAAGAAGGAATCTGCTACGGTTGCATACAACATTGTCGAAGAATTGAAGAAGATCCCAGCTAAGGTTAGTCTTTATGATGCATTACAATTGCCTGGACAGGTAGATTTATTGCAAGAATCCTTGAAATCTGTAAAAGATAGTGAGAAGAATTCAACCCAGACAATTTATGCTCAAGCGTTAACCACTTCAATCACTGGAAAGAATAGACCACCCCCATTTTATCTGTCACTTCGAATGGAGGGTTGGATCGTGCATAATTGCATGATTGATTTCGGTGCCGCTACAACTGTCATGCCAAAGGCAGTTTGCGAAGTTATGGGTATGGAATACACACGAAGTAGCCCTGGAGTCTTGCAGTTGGATGGTACTCCTATGAAAATGGTAGGTGTAATCAAGGATGTCCCAATTGTTTTACATAGTATGCCTCAGATTACAGTCATTCAGGAGATAGTTGTGGTTGATCTAGAACCGTATTTCAGTATGTGCTTATCAAGAGAATTTACTGCTAAGTTGGGAGGCTACCTTTCACTGGATTATTCTCACTTGGAGATCCCTTTTAAAGGTAAGAAGATCTGGATTCATAATGAAAAACCTTCCTCTTTTCATATTGAAAGGTTGGATGAAGCAGGAAAGACCATGCAGTCTGTCAACATGCTAACCGAAGAGTTAGAAGGTTCTGATTTGATGAATGAGGTTTTGGATGAGCTTCAGTTGGAAGACAAGTTTTCGATGCTTGATTTCAATGCTATGCTGGAGACCGAAATCGGTTGTTATTCTATCACAAAGCCCGAGGATGGCGCAATGCAGGTATTCCTTAACCAAGATGATCAGAGCTCTGTCCCCGATCAATTATGGAAGTTGTATTTTGATGGGGCAAGATGCAAAAATGGTGCAGGAGCAGGTATTGTTCTGATTTCTCCCTCTGGCTTACAAAGAACATATTCATACCGTCTCACTTGGAATTGTACTAACAATGCTGTCGAGTACGAAGCATTATGCCTAGGCTTGAAAAAGGCAAGGAAATTGGGAATTGAAAAGTTGCAGATTTTTGGTGATTCTGAGTTGATTGTAAACCAAGTAACAAACAGGTGTATTTCCAAGCAACATTATCTCAAAGCATATCGCAACCAAGTGTGGGACCTGTTTGAGTCTTTCACAGCTCTGAGTATTCAAGCCATTTCACGAGAGCTGAATAAGCATGCTGATCTTCTAGCATCTCTTGGAGCAAATTTTTCTCCCATTGAGCAGGTAGTAAAGAAACCAAAAACAGTAAGAATGGTGTACAGGCCTAGTGTCCCAGACAAAGATACTTTCTGGCAAGTCTTCGAGAGCGATGAGCAAATCATTAACTTTTTGATTCAAGAGGCTGCCACTATCAAAGGAAGAACCTTGGAGCACGAAGAGACCGATGGTCTGATTCAGTTGCAGAATAATCATATTCCGAAAGGTCTTATCACTCTAGAGAGTTTGTTTGATCAGCATGATCGGTCCAAGAAACATCGGATTGAGATCGACAAGAAGGAGTATATGGAGCTGCAGTTGGAACCCAATAAGGTCATTAAGATTGGGACTGATTCTACTCCTAATGAATTGCAAGAGATTAGGCAACTGTGTCAAGAATTTTTTGATATCGTGGCCTGGAGTTATGAGGATCTGAGGGGATATGACAAACAGATTATTCAGCATACTATTGAGTTGGAAGGAGTCAAACCCTTCAGGCAAAAGCAGCGACCAGTGAACCCAAAGATTGAGACTCTTATGAGGGCCGAACTTGTGAAAATGTTGCAGGCCAAGATTATATATCCGGTTAAGCACTCGACTTGGGTCGCTAATCTGGTTCCGGTTCGAAAGAAAAATGGAGACATACGACTGTGTGTAGATTTTCGAAATCTGAATCGTGCATCTCTGAAAGATCACTATCCCTTGCCTCGCATTGATCAGATACTTCATGTTGTTGTTGGGGCTCAGCGTTTCTCACTGCTAGATGGTTTCTCTCGGATATAACCAGATTTGGGTTAGGGATGAGGACCAATACAAGACTGCATTCACAACCAAGTGGGGCACTTTTGCTTATCAGCGAATGCCTTTCGGATTGTCCAATGTTGGGGCCACATTCCAGAGAGCCATGGACATTGCATTCGAGGAGCTTTTGAACAAGATTATTGTCATTTATCTTGATGATATGACTGTCTTCTCACATAAACGGGAGGATCACTGTTCTCATCTGAGGCAAATATTTGGAAAATGTAGAGAGTTTGGTATTTCCATTAATCCAAAGAAGTCGGTTTTTGCAGTAAAGGAAGGTAAACTCTTGGGGCATGTCATTTCAGAATATGGTTTGGCAATTGATCCATCTCGAGTTGAAGCATTGAAGAAACTGTCGCTCCCTGCCAATAAGAAAGAGCTGCAGTCTTTCTTCGGGCAGATTAATTTTATCAGGAAGTTCATTTCTGACTTTGCCCAAGTCGTCAAGCCCATGACTGAGTTGTTGAAGAAAGATGCAGAATTTAAGTGGACGACCCAGAGGAAGGAGGCATTCCAGGAAATTAAGGACAGAATAGCGCAGGCTCCTGTATTAATTAATCCTGATTATTCAAAAGATTTCATTCTGTATGCAGTTGGAGAAGATGAGAGCTATGTCGCAGTACTCACACAAAAAGGAGATGATGGGAATGAAAGGCCCATTGCTTTCCTTAGTCAGGTTATCTTACCTCATGAGGCAAGATATAATTTCATTGAAAAGTAGGTGTATGTTGTCATGAAGTCCCTTAAGAAATTCAAGCATTTTATATCTCAGAGTAGGACAGTCGTCTATGTTATTCATCCCGATGTAAGGAATTTCATCATTCAGGGTGAGATGGGTGATAAACGCGTTGGTTGGGTCACCAAAATTCAAGAATTTGATGTTGAGATTCATCCGACCAAGCTGGTGCGAGGTAAGGCCTTATGCCAGCACTTAGCAAAGACTGCAGCATCTGGGATAGTTGATTTTCAAGCAGATGATCTGGCTGGAGATAAGAATCTGATGAACCTCTCAGTACAAGGACAAGATTGGGTTGATGACCTGATTAACTATTTCACAACTGGCAGATGCCCTTCGTAGTTAAATGCCTCACAACGGAGAAGGTTTCGCCTGCAAGCTCTCAGGTATGCGTTGCTGCCCGAAGGATTGTTTTTCAAGAATATTGATGGCGTTCTTTTGAGGTGTGTCAAGGAATCAGAGAAGGCTAGACTCCTGGAGGAGTTTCATTCTGGCATATCAGGAGGACACTATGCAGGTAGACCAATGGCTTTGAAAATTATTCGGGCTGGTTACTATTGGCCAACTTTGTTCACAGATGCTTTTAGGATTGCCCAAGCATGTGACAGATGTCAGAGGTATACAGGAAGGGTTAGAAATGCATCATTGCCCCTGCATCCAATTCAGGTTGAAGCACCTTTTCAGCAGTGGGGACTGGACTTTATTGGGATTATTGATCCGAATTCTTCAGCTGGACACAAGTATATCTTGACGGCTATAGATTATTTCATGAGATGGTCTGAGGCTATTCCAACCAGGGTTGCAAATCAAGATGTGGTGATCTCTTTCATCGAAGGGTTGATCACACGTTTTGGCATTCTTGATGCTATTATCATAGATAACGGAACTCCATTTGTTGGAGCTGAGCTAGCAGAATTTGCAAACAAGTATGGTGTTTTCCTGAAGACATCCTCTAACTATTACCCTCAGGGGAATGGCTTGGCGGAGTCCACAAACAAGAACTTGCTACGGATTTTGAAGAGATCCTTGGGGGATAACAAGAGATCATGGCACCTTCTACTAAATCAAGCCTTGTGGGCAGATAGAATTTCAATCAAGAAGTCTATCAAGACTTCACCATATGCCCTGGTATATGGAAAAGAGGCAAGGTTGCCTGTTCATCTAGAATTGCCAGTATTGCAGTAGTTGTAGGGATTTCAGGATGATGAAGCAGATATGGATTCCATGGGTATGCGGTTGGCTCAGTTGTTACAGTTGGAAGAGCAACGTTCTTTGGCCTATGAGGAGTTTGCTAAGCATACACAGGTTATTTCAAAATGGTTCCATAAAAATTCCATTGATCGTCCACTTAAGGTGGGTGATTTGGTCCTGAAATGGAATGAAAAGAAAGCCAAGCCAGGAATGCACAAGAAGTTTGATGCTCTATGGGAGGGTCCATTCCGTATTGTCAGTGTCGGTGCAGCAAATTCGTTTCATCTGGAAGATTTGGATGGCAGCCCACTTCCTATTTCAGTGAATGGCTTTCATCTGAAAGCCTACATTCCATGAAGTATGAGTCCAGTATTACCTTGTACAATTATTTTGCTTTTGTAAAAAAAAAAAAAAAAAAAGAAAAAAAAAAAAAAAAAGTATTCTGATCGTCAACTTCGGCTCTTTTTGTATGCGAGCCCGCAGGTACGTTTATTTCTTTCTTTATTCTTCTTCCTTCCCAACAGGTAGTGGCTTTTGTTAATTTCTTCCTTCCCCTTCCTTATTTTCATTCCCTTCCTCTTCTTCCCTTCCCTTCTTCACTCATTTCTTCTTCTGTCATCTGTAATTAAGCCACTACTATTGTTTCTACTCCTCCCTCTGATATTCCCATTTCTTCTTTTCCTTTTCTTCTAATCCTTGTTTTCTTTTCAGCATTTATCCGTAGTTTCCACCGCTTTCACCATCCCATCCACTTCCATTTCATTATTCATTTTTTTCCATCCCCGTAGCTGGTGACACAGTAGCTCTCTCTTTAGTTGTTGTATCTACCGCTTCACTCTTTCCACTCCCATCATTCCATCATTTACTATTTCCATTCCATAGTCCTTATTCCGTTCATTCCCGTTTTGCAACCATGGTGCTTTCATAACTGTCATGAAAATCCTTTTACAGCACCTGGTGAGCTAAGCCAAATACAGATTTATTTGAGTGTTATAGTCAGCAAAAGTTGTTGCAGTAGTCCAGAGATGTTTCCCATCAGTCAGCATTCTGTTCTTTCAGTTTTTCTTGACTCTGTTGCCCAATGGATTCAGGCCTGGAGTTCGTGCATACAACAGAACTGTATACCCCGCGAGCCACCAAGAATGTTGGCATTTTTGCCACATTGTTTTGATTGTTGATTATTCATGCATTAACTATTAAAGTTTTCACTCTTCTGTGTTTCTCTACGAGTTTTGGTGCCAAAATAGCTAAGTCCGAAGACTGTCACGATATCGCGACCAAAAGCAGCATGGAGAGCACAGGTTCAAAACCGTCGCGATATCGCGACATGTCATGCTATCGCGGGTCTTTTGAGGAGAGAGAAGCCAAAGTCGGAGAATGTCACGATATCGTGACGTGTTCCAAAATCGTGGTCAAAGTGGTCAACGGAGGCAAAGCAGAAAAATAGTTGTGATATCGTGACATGTCACGTTTTCGTGACTTGCGATGGCCATGGAGCAAAGTGATAGAAAAGGTCACGAAATCGTGACATAATTGAGCAAAGGGCAATGACAATGAACCTCGTCGTGATATCATGACAGAAAAGTGAACAAGGAGCAGAATGTAAAAACGTCACGATATCGCGACATGTCGCATTATCACGGTCAAGTTGAAGAAAAAGCATAAGGCATGAAAGACGTCACGATTTCACGACATTTTTGAAGATGAGGCCAAGCAAGAAGAATACGTCACGATTTCATGAGAGAAAGCAAGGAAACGTCGCGATTTCACGACATATTGTGGAGAAGAGGCTAAATAGAGAAGATACGTCGCGATATCGCGACATGTCTTGTTTTCGCGGTGTGAAAGCGCAGAATGAACAAAATGGTACGGAATGTCACGATTTCGTGACATGTTCCGTTTTCGCTGCTTGAAGGAGGATGAAGGCCACAGAAGAGAAAACTGTCATGATTTCATGACATGTCGCATTTTCACGACGAGGAGCAGTGATGAAGCCAAAAGAGAGAAAGATGTAGCGAAATCATGACTTGTCACGTTTTCACGGTTTGAAGCAGCGCAAGGACAACATAGAGGAAGGATGTCATGATTTCACGATAGGTCATAGTTTCATAGGCAACAGAGCAGGGAAGAAGCAGAATAGTACGGAGCATCGCGAAATCGTGACATGTTGGATTTTCGTGACCTGGAAAGTGATAATGATGATGATGAGCAAAGAACGTCGTGATTTCGTGACATGTCACAATTTCGCTGCTTGTCGCGTTTTCGTGGAAAGACATAAAGAAGAAGGTAAAGAGCAAGAATACGTCACGATTTCGCGACGCGTCGCGTTTTCGCGGCCTAAGGTGACGAAGGAGAACAAAGGAGCCGAATACGTCACGATTTCGTGACATGGTTGGTTTTCGCGATCCAAAATGACAAAAGCGTACGGAGCAGAAATACGTCACGATTTCGCGACATGTCACGTTTTGCGACCTGTCACGCTTCCGCGCCACGCCGAGAAGCAGTTCAAACGGCCCGATGAAGTATTACGATTTCCAAGGATTAAAAGCACTCCAAAATTGAATGTTTTGCTGCTTTTCGATGCGTACAAGATAGAAGAACGTGCTCAGGCCTGTAGATTTTGAAGCCACCAGAATTGAAGATGCCTCCATTATTCAAAGCTTCTGTTCATGATTTTCTAACGGTCCAAGCATGCTTCGAGAATGACCATTTAATGAAGACGACCGGTTCCTTGTTTCATTTAATTTTTGGTTTCTCCGAGGCTGGTTTAAGGGGATCATTTCCTTATTTCTGTTGCACATTTTGTGGATCTCGAGGAGGTTCGTTTCATGTTTTAAATGCTACAAAGAGGCAAGACCTCTATAAATATCAATGTATATCTCAGAAAGAGGCATCGAGAGAGAGACTTTTGCTGAAAGCTTTTCAAGTTCTTTGCATGAATGAAAGATATTTGGCCTCTGGTTTTGCAAGCAACTTTCTGTGTGTTTTTTCCTTCTATCTCATGCATTCCTCATTTACGCTCGTATTTCTTATCTGTTGCTTAATTTGAATTCTGTATCTGAGTTTAAATATTGCTGGTGAGGAAGTGAGTTCTGGGATGCGATTCTGAAGGTTATCTGTGCAAGGTTGTAAGTAAATTACGTCGATATCTCTTGTTATATGTTGTTAGTGTGCTTAAGGTTATCTGCTGCTAATCTTTCCCGATCTGACAAATTTGGCCTGTGGCTATATTTCCCGTTTCTTTCTGCATATTTCCTATTTCTTTCCTGCAACTCTAGTCTTCATCAAGCTTAGATTTAGTAAGGGAACCAGCCCTCTCTGGAGATTGGTCTAGGAGACATTTCTTTCTCCCAGCCTTTCAATGTTGGTCGGGTCTAGGGTGCATTTATTTTAAAATCCTTTCCTGTGGTAGATTCGTGACCAACAGGTATATTGTACATAACTGTATGATCGACTCCGAGGCCACAACAACAGTCATGCCAAAAGCAGTCTGCGAAGAGATAGGGATAGAATATACGCGAAATAGCCAAGGTGTACTCTAGTTGGATGGAACTTCGATGAATATTGTAGAAGTGATCAAGGACATTCCTATCTGACTGCATAAGATGCCTCAGATCACGGTCATGCAAGAGGTAGTCATAGTCGACTTGGAACCATATTTCAGTATGTGCTTGTCAAAGGAATTCACAACAAAGCTGGGTGGATATCTGTCTATGGACTACTCTCATCTTGAGATTCCATTCAAAGGAAAGAAGGTGAACGTCTACAATGAAAAGCCCTCTTCCTTTCTTGTGCAGAAGATGTCCGAGGAGGAAAACAACGATCTAATGAGTGCAATAATGGAGGAAATAGAGCAGGTGGACCTAGTAAAAGAATCTCTCACGCAATCAAGTTATGAAGATGAGTTCTCATTGACAGACTTTAATGCCATGGTGGGAACCGAGATAGGATGTTATGCGATCACCAAGCCTGAGAAACACTCCCAACCTTAGAATAGAATAAGTGCCCAAGAAGGACTATGGAAGTTGTTCTTCGATAGCACCCGATGTAAAAATGACGTTGGGGCAGGGATTCTTCTAATTTCACCATTCGAAGAGCAAAATGAGTATTGCTACCAGTTGACATGGAGCTGCATTAACAATGTAGCAGAATATGAAGCATTATGCCTAGGACTTAAGAAAGTGAACAAGTTAGGCATAAAGCACCTCCAAATATTCAAATATTCTGAAATGATATGCAACCAGGTCACACATAGGTGCATTTCAAAGAAGCACTATCTAAAATCATACCACAATAGGTTATGGGATCTGTTTGACCAATTAGAGTCCCTCAATTTGTAGTTGATCCCACGAGAGAAGAATCGACATGCTGATGTCCTGGCATCCATCACAGCCAAGTACTCTCCTGTAGAAGATATGGTGCACAAGCCCAAAGCTGTGAGGATGATCTACAGAACCTCTGTCCCAGACAGAGATCTACATTGGCAAGTCTTTGACAATGACATGCAGATTGTAAATTTCATGATCCAAGAAGCTTCTACAGTCGAATACAGAAGCTCTAATGAAGAAGAAAATGAGGGGCTGGTTCAATTGAAGAATAACCATGTTCCCAAGGGGTTGATCACTCTTGAAAGCCTCTTCGATCAGAATGATCGAGCCCTCTCTCACATGATCAAAGTCAATGAAAAACAGTATCAAGATTTAGAGCTTGAACCCAAAAAAGCAATAAAAGTTGGAACCGATTGCACTTCAGAAGAGATAGAACAGATCCAGACTCTGTACAGAAAGTATCCAGACATAATTTCTTGGTCTTATCAAGACCTCAGGGGATACAATCGGCAGTTGTTTCAACACACAATTGAATTACAGGAGGGGTCAAACCTTTTCGACAAAAGCAAAGGCCAGTTAACCCGAAAATAGAGGTCCTAATGAAGGCTGAACTTCTTAAAATGCTCGAGGCAAAGATAATATATCCCATCAAACATTCTTCATGGGTAGCAAATCTAGTCCTCATCAAAAAAAAGAATGGAGATATACGGTTATGCGTGAACTTTCGCAACCTGAACCAAGCTTCCCTCAAGGACCACTATCCTCTTCCACAAATCGATTAGGTTTTGCACTCAGTGGTCAGAGATCAATGCTTCTCTCTGCTCTATGGTTTCTCTAGATACAATCATATCTGGGTCAGGGACGAAGACCAGCACAAAATAGCATTCACCACCAAGTGGGGAACATTTGCTGACCAGCGAATGCCATTTGGCCTTTCGAATGCTGGTGCAACTTTCCAGAGGGCAATGGATCTTGCTTTTGGTGAGCTGCTGAATAAGGTTATCATCATCTATCTGGATGACATGACCATTTTATCTCGAAGAAGGGAGGATCACCCGATACATCTACAATAAATTTTTGAAAAATGTCGAGAGTTTGGCATCTCAATCAATCCAAAGAAGTCCATATTCACAGTCAGCGTAGGAAAGTTGCTGGGACACGCGATATCAGAAAAGGGCCTCACTTTAGATCCTGATAGATCCGAGGCTCTAACGAATCTCTCATTCCCAGCAGACAAGAAAGGACTTCAATATTTCTTTGATCAAATCAAATTCATAAGGAAGTTCATCCTTGATTTCACCCAAGTCATCAAGCCAATGTTCGAGATTTTGAAGAAGGGTGCCGAATTTTTTTGGATGGAAGAAATAAAGGAGGCATTCGAAGAGATTAAGGCCCAAATTTATCAGGCATCGGTCCTGATCAACCCTGATTACAGTTGATATTTTATCCTGTATGCCATAGGAGAGCCTGAGAGCTATGCTGCTATCCTGACACAAAAGGGGGAAGATGGCGAAGAACATCCCATCGTGTTTCTGAGTCAGGTGATCAATCCCCATGAAGAAAGATATAATTTCATAGAACGTCAGGTGCATGCAGTAATGAAATCACTGAGGAAGTTCAAGCAATTCATTTCCCAAAGTCAAGTCATAATTTTTGTCATTCACCCTGATGTACATAATTTCATCATCTTGGGAAGCAAGAGAGCCAGTTGGGTAAACAAGATATAGGAATTTGACATTGAGATCAAGCCTACCAAACCGGTTTGCGATCACGTACTGTGTCAAGAATTGGAGAAGAGCGCAGTAGTCGAAGCTACAGAATCTCAGGGGGATGACGCGCTGGCAGAAGGGTACTTTGCAAACCAAGAAGGGGATGAGAAATATTGGGTTAATGAGATAGTCGACTACTTCAACACCAGAAGATGTCCTTCACATCTGAATGCATCGTAGCGAAGATAATTCAAGATGCGATCTTCCCGATACATTCTATGCCTCGAAGGCCTATTTTTTAGAAACATTGATGGTGTCCTTCTCAAGTGCATCAAGGATGATGATAAGAGGAGATTACTGGGAGAATTTCATTCAAGACTATCTGGAGGTCACTTCGCAGGAAGAACATCGGCACTAAAGATTATCAAGGCAAGTTATTATTGGCCCACACTCTTTGTCGATGCCTTCACAGTTTGTCACAAATGCGAGCAGTGTCAGAAGTTCACTGGAAAAAATAGAAATGCTTCGATGCCTCTCCACCCAATACAAGTAGAGACACCCTTTCAACAATGGGGGCTAGATTTTGTAGGGGTCATATCTCCAAACTCCTTCACCAGGCATAAATTCATATTGACTATGACTGACTACTTCACCAAGTGGTCCGAAGCGATTCCTACAAAGCATGCAGATCAAGATACTGTAATCGCCTTCCTAGAAGGATTGATCACCAGATTCAGCATTCTCGAATCCGTCATTACGGACAATGGTCCCGGTTTCACAGGCACCAAAATCAATGAATTCCTCTACAAATATGGAATATACCATAAAGTATCCTCCAACTATTATCCTCAATGCAATGGATAGGCAGAATCCACCAACAAGACCTTGTTGAGGGTGCTAAGAAAGCTCATAGAGACAAACAAAAGGAATTGGCATCTTCTTTTAGATCGGGCCTTATGGGCCGATCGAATTTTTGTCAAGAAGTCAATCAAGACTTCACCTTATGCCCTGGTCTACGGCAAGGAGGCCATCTTACCCATCCATGTGGAGATCCCTGCACTGAGGTTGTTAGAAGAAGAAGATGGAGTTGTTCCAATGGAAAGTAGATTAAATCAGTTGTTACAGCTAGATGAAGATTGCGAAGAAGCCTACCAAAACTTCGCAAAGCATGCTCAGGTCACTCAAGATTGGTTCAAGAGAAGGTCATCCGATCGCACATTCAATGTGGGAGATCTGGTATGGAAGTGGGACTCCTGGAAGGCCAAGCCTGGGAATCATGACAAGAAGGACGCCTTCTGGGATGGTCCGTTCAAAATTATGAAGGTGAACTCGGCCAACTCTTTCATCCTCAAAGATGCAGATGGCCAAGTTTTACCAATCTCTGTCAATGGTCTTCATCTGAAGACTTTTTACTGCTAAGGTAAAACACCAGTTATTTTTCAAAATAAAAATAAAAAAATAAAAAATAATAATGTGTGTGTATATGTACTTTTGTATATGATTTGCATTTGTATATACATCATGTTACAAGATCATTTAGGTGGTTGCCTTTTTTAGGTTATAAAATGCGAAGTCCTAGCAAGAAAGAAGTTATTTATCCATCAGTTTGAGTTAGACGAAGAACCTTCAGATACTTTGCAATTCCCCTACCCCTTTACATCCATTCGTTCGCATCGAAGTGCTCTGTATCAAGGACTCTGCCGTAATTATTTTCAACATGGGAAATAAAAATTCCAAGGAGAAGGGGAAAGAGCCCGAAGTTGCAGGCCCTGAAAAAACAAAGAAGGGCAAGGAGGAGAAGAGGCATACTCCAAAAAAGATAAATCCCACCCCTCGCACTGAAAAGTAGCCAATGGAAGGAGGAGATGACTCTGAGGAGGAACAGCTTGTAGACCCGCCAATTGATGGGTGGGAGAAAATTAGAGATACAGAGCTCTCTAAAGATGTGCCCGACCTTCGATGCACCATCGAGTTTATGGTGAGCCGACTCACTCCAGAGAATAAAAGGGCTGCTGCCTATTATTCCTAGATTTACTGGTTTTTGGCCCCTCCTACTCACCATTGCCCAGAGTTAATTTATGCTATCACGCAAAATTACCAGCCCGCGTCCAGGAAAGTGTTGGATGCTTCGGGCCATAAATTATTTTCCATTCTGAAGGAAGATGTGCAAGCGGAATTTGCGCCTCAACAAGGGCCACCCAAGGGTTATTCAGTTCGCAATGTTATTCTAAGCGAACAGATGGAGAGGTTTACTTCCAACAACTTCATATTGAAATTTTTGTGTGAAAACCTCAAAAGCATGCTCCCTTTAGGCAAACTGCCCCAAATGCCTCTACCCTTGGCATCTTTCAAGAACATCGACATTTTCTCCATCATTGCATGGGTGGCAGGCTTGTCAACAAATGCTTCGGTGCAGCCCTGGCAGGTGTCTTTGGCCGAATGTATTTCAAGAGGGGAATTCTATGCCCCTGATGCTGCAAGACCAAGCACCAACCCAATTTTCTTTGACTTGGCAAAATGGGTGGCCCGAACCCTACATACGCGACTCACCAGTATGAAGAGTGCGGCGACGGGCCAGTACTTCACACCCTGCTCCCTCCTAGTCTGGTTGTTCTTCTACCAAGTTCACCAATGATTCTTCCATATCGCCATCTCTTCGAGTGACAAGGCTAGAAATCCTCTGCCTGTATACCAATGGACTTCTCTCCTGTTGATGATAGAGTCCTATTATTCTTTTAACCAACAATTCTTGGGGCCCGCCATGCATTTGTTGAAGGGTTCTTCCCCTCGGGTCCCCCTCAGCCTGAGAGATAAAATAGTGCAAGAAAATAAGGGGGATGTTTTTCAATTGACATAGGGATTGGTGATTCGTATGTTTGACTTTACAAGAAAACCCTTCCTGCTCCCTATTTTCCCTTTCGAGTATCAATTTGCGTTGGAAGTCGCTCAATAGAGCGACGCAACCAACATCATGTATGGCCATGGTCGGAAATGGGCACATACCTGTGACTTCCCCTTTAGGATGGGAGTAATGGAGGTATCTGCCTTGAAATAGAATGTTTTCCTGGAGGAGAAGCTCACCAATTTTGGTATACTCCAGATCCCTCAGCAATGGCTCTATGATCCCTTGGGAGTAATGAGGAATCACTTAAAATTTAAGAATTTCCACATTTGCCCCCGCCTTGAAATAGTGGAGCAAAGGAATAATCCCAATGGGGAGGACCTGGAATGGCATGTGGAGAGGATGAGGACATTACTTCCTTGGCATGAGTTCTACCCCATGGAGGTCGAGTTTGACCCTGATCAGTACCCCCTCCCAACTCCAAGCTCCACATTTTGGAAGAAGGCAAAAAGATGATTTAAAGGAGGAACTAAAGGATTGGGGTGAGGAAAAGCTTCAGGAGTGGTGGGTAATGAGATTCCATCGCCAGAAGATTAATTCTTATGAACTCTTGGCAATAGATAAAGACTTCACTATTCCTTACGATGCCAATGTAGAAACTTGGAAGTCTATATCCTTCGTTGATTTTGTTCCTCCAGCTCCCCCGAGGTCGGGTGAAAGTCCAAAAGGAGCTGAATGTGCCTCAGTAGAGGAAAAATCCGAAGCTACTCCCAAGGCACTACCACAAGGACCATCAGAAAGCCACGACACAAGTGTCAAAGATGCAAAGCAGCCATTGGAGAGAAGGAAAAGGAAGAGGCAGGAGCAGATTCAAGTGCCTCCGAGCCACCCAAAGTGACCTCGCACAAGGCCCCCAAGCGCTCATACTGAACAACCTACATTAGACTCAGCCAAAGCAAGTGTTGAAGGTGTGATTCCACCAAGTGTTGAGACGGTCCCGGACATAGACGTCATCGATGTGGAATAACTCCAACAAGAAGGGGACCCTGAATTAGAAGTCATGGAGGTCAAAAGTGCCAAAGCCCAAAAATAGCAGGAGTCGATCACGCAAGTTACCACGGCTACTTTTCCAGGAGGGCACATAGGTACGCACTCTTCCCCATTACAAGGTCAATCACCTCCTCAAACATTACTTGTTTCCATTCCAACTTTGCCTAGCCCCACTCCACCCGAATCATCTGACCAGGTCAAGCTTGTTGAAACCACTTTACCCACCCACTCCGTTGTGCCTTCATTCCTAAGCCAAGGTGAATGCAGTGTCCCAATTCCAAGCCTCCTAGCCCACTCTCCCATCACCCACAGTATAATCCCGCTTTCCAAATCCCTCGCTATGCCCATATTCGAACCATCTGGGGAATCCTTCCCCGTCAATTCTTCGTATTTGTTCACACCTTTGCCTAGAGAGCTGGCCTTTTCTAAAGCATATTTGTCTCTAATAAAGGATCACCCATTAGCCGAAAATCTACTCTTATCTCGACAAAACATAGAGAAAATGCTGAAGGAGGCAAGGAAGAAAAGAGGGCGATCTTTGGCCCAAGTTGAAAAATGTGCTGTCTTTGACTTAAAGGGTGGAAAGTTACATAAGGTTAAGAAGGTCCCTAAAGTCCAAAAACCTCTGGACGAAATGACTCCAGCTGACTATGAGTACCAGGAGAAGACCAAGGACCTAGAGCATTTGAATATAGATAATGAGTTCGTGTCCATGCATGTCGGGATCGAAACTTTTCGAGCACATGCAAATATTGCCAATCAGCACAGATTTGAAGCAGAAAATGCCAACATCAAGTTGGAGGAAAAGCTGGCTAGGATCCGGTCCGAGCTGGAGGATTCATAGAAGTAGTGCAAGTTGTTAAAAAAGGAAACAAACACCCTCAAACAACAAATCCTACAACTGTAGGGTTCAGCCAAGCAACAAGCACAGAGGCAGGCTGATAACGAGCTGAAGGCCAAGGAGCTTGAAAGTAAGATCTTGCAGATGCAGCAGCAGTTGTTCGAAAAGGCAAGCTTGGAGCTATTTGATAGAAGCAGGATCAAGGAGATTCGCTCACACCTGCTCAAAAATTTTAGATCTCGAGCCTCCAGTGCCTTTTCAATTTTGGCCTATATTATAGAATCCCAAAGTGTCACTGCCGAGGGAGGGCCAATCATCGATTAGATAACTCAGAAAGCTAGAGGCTGGCTCAAACTAGCTTTTGATGTCCAGAATGCCAAATATCAAGACTTGCAGATCCCTGCAATGAGTCAGATAGCTAGGGATTGGTCTACAGCTCGGGCCATAGTTCGCGCTTTCTTCTCTAAGGTGCAAAAAATGCAGAAGGTGAAGGACCTCTTAGACATGTTCGAGAATGAGCAGCGCACATCAATGGGCTACTTTCAAGATCTTTCTTCCATGGGCTTCCCAAGATTCACATATGACATTGGGAACCTCCTGACCAAAGAAGAGATTAAGACAATGTGGCTTCAGTTTGAAGGCAATGTCTCAGAGATAGATGGATGGGCAGAGCCAATAACAGAAAGAAAAATCATAGATTACCTCTTGAGATACTGCAAGATCGCGGCCTACCTAAATGATTTGTATACTAGAGCCCACCATGCAGATATCAAGAAAATTGATTGATTCCACATATTGATCAAGGCACTACAAGATCTAGAACCCTTCTCGAAGAGTGCTTGGTCCCAAGTCTACCGAACCATGAGGAAAATCCGTGAGCGTCTTGCCCCATCGCTGTCGTAGGAAGCTGCTCCCGAAGAGGCCACACTAGACGAAGAAGGTAAAGAAGAAGAGGAAGCAAAAGAAGAAGGAGAACAAGAACCAGCTGCAGAAGCGCTCCCAAAGGAAGAAGGAGGAGAAGGATCGAGAAAATACTCTAGCCCAATGGATCAAAGTTAAAGGGTTCTCCCATCGAGATGAGCTCGTTGCCCCGCGAGCCACCAAAAATGTTGACGATTTTACCACATTTATCAAGGGGTAGAAAAGGAGGTCAATTTTGTAAAGTATTTTGTAAAGTTTCAATTTTGCACAGTATTTTGTAAAGTTTTTCTTTGTTGTCTTTCTTATTTGAAAGTTGCAATAATTTTGGCTTTCAATGCCACCCCTTTGTATATAAAGTAGAAAAGGAAAAGAGCTTCGCTAGAGAAAAGAGCTTCGCCGAAGGAAAATCAAAAGAGCTTCGCATCCGAAGCATTTCCAGTGCTACTTCGGGTGAAAATTTTGTGAAGTAGTATTGCCGAAGAAGAATACAAGGGTAGCGATACAAAGAGCTTCGGGCCTGAAGCGCTTCAAGCATCTACTTCGGGCAAAATTTGAGCGAAGCGGCGTTCGAAAGAACAACCTCGCCCAAGAAGCAAAGGCAAGAAATCTACTTCGGACCCGAAGCATTTCCAGCAAATACTTCGGGCGAGATTTCTATGAAGCGGTGTTTCCAAAGTAAAATACAAAGGAAGGAGAATATCTACTTCAAGCCCGAAGCATTTCCAACAAATACTTCAAGTGATATTTCTGTGAAGCGGTGTTGCTGAAGTAAAATACAAAGGAAGGAGAATGAAACTACTTCACACCCGAAGCATTTCTAGCAAATACTTTGGGTGAGATTTCTGCGAAGCGAAACTCAAAGGAGCATTAAAAATACTTCGCCATCTGCTTCGGCTAGCTTTCATGCGAAGTACTTCTACTCAAAGTAACGGAGGTCGTGGAGAATGCAACATCTTTTGAAGACAATTACTTCGGCCGAAGCCTTTCCCAAACCATAGTTTTAAAAGAGGATCGCAGCGAAGCATTTTTCCAAAGCGTCAACGAAGCGGCGAGGACGAAGAGGCCTATTTTGCGAAGCAAATATGCTTCAGCATTCACCACCCCGGAGCAGTTTTGTGAAGCTCAATTTTGTGAAGTACAAACCAAGGAGGAGTTTTTTGCTTCGGCTCAGAACCATTGTGAAGCAAAGTTGTGAGCAAAGACTTAGAAAAGCGCTTCATGGGAACACGTTCCAAACTGGGTATTTTCCCGAGGCGATCAAGCGCCTCATAAATGCAATTTTTTATGCTCGGTAAGCTCGCTGCTCATTTTTGGCAATCAAAAACAAAGTATCAGGCCATGATGAAGAGCCTGACGAGCATGGCGACCACTCGAGCATCGCACCCGGAGACCAAGGATGTCCAGACGGCTCATCAATGCACCTTTCCATGGTTGACCCAGTCACAGTTTCCAGTTTTGGTAACGGATTTGAGAGCTCAATCGTGAAAGCCTCGGGGTGCCGAATTCTCAGGGCTCGAGGGGGTACTTCTCCTTGCTGTATAATTATGACTCAGATGGTCGGGTCCTCTATAAAAACCCAGGCATTGTAATGTAAAAGAGATGGGGAACTATCTGCTAGAAAACTACTGTAACTTGATGTCCTGCAATTAATACTAAAGATCTTTGTGCTTCATTTCCCTCTTTTATGTTGCCTTCTGTGCTTGATTCTTTTGTCTTTCTTCATTTGCATACTGAGACTCTGAATCCTGAATCCAGTGTGCGATTGTGGATAGTACCCTAAAACTCGCCTGAAGGATACATAGGAGAGGAAAAAACACTGTATTAGTTTTCTTTTATGCTACCTGGTGGGTTGCAGTTTCTGTTACATTCCCTTGTCCTAATCATCTTTACTCTGAACATTGAATTTTGATGAAAAGGAGAAGGAGAATCCCTGTGAGCTCACCCAAAGGATACATAGGAAGGTTCATGTTGTGTTTCTTTCGTCTATTCTTAGTGTTCCTCGCTTCTATTCAAGTTGCTAGTTAGTGATCGTGCTTCCTATTCTCTCTCACTTTGAACTATCCATCTCTCTTCCCTTAACCCTTTTTCTTTCTTTCTCTAACCTTTACTCCTATCTCTTTCCTGCACCCTTATCTCAAAACAACCGAATAGTTTAGCATAGGATCCGGCCTTTCTTCGGATATTGGCACGAGGGGCATCTCTTCCCTTCGGCCTTTCAATGTTGGTCTAGGTCTAGGGCGCATACACCTACCCAAAATACTTTCCTAGGCAGATTTGATGACCAACAGTACCATACTGGTAATTCAAATGTTGGTAGATATTGGATCCCTATTGAGGACTGGCCTATTCAAATCCCAGAAAGGCAAAGACAAGATATCCAAGACATCCTTCATATGATATCCCTCTCTTGGTCCCATGAAAAAGATTGTTTTGGATGGAACAACACTACTAAGGGTGAGTATTCAGTTGCTCAAGGTTATTTGACCTTATGCCATAATAATCCCAACCATTCTTCTGACATATTTTCTCAATTGTGGGCTCAAAAGCTTTGGCCTAAGGTGAGGTTCTTTAATTGGCTTTTATTGCATCGTAGGGTGCTTATTGGTGAGCAACTTATGAAGCGTGGTTTTCATGGCCCTTTTAGATGTGAAATGTGTGAAGAGAATGTAGAAAATATCAACCATATTTTTATTGAGTGTACTTTAGCCTTTGATCTATGGAGGAGAATGGCAACTTTACTTGGCTTACAGTGGTCCAAATTTTTCACTTTTGAACAGCTTTGGAGGGATTGGCCTAATCAAGAGGGTGTTGATCATTTTATTAGGCAGTTAGTTTGGATGGGTTCTACCATTCTTCTTTGGAATATTTGGAATGAAAGGAACATCCAAATTTTTAATCAAGATAGGAAGGATATTCACTATATTTGGCAAAAGACCATAGCCAACTTAGTTGAATCAGTCCATCAACTCCTTAATCACCCCCAAAACTCCCACCAAAGATGGGATCAAGTGATGCAAAGATTGAAGATTAAACCTTCTAAGGGAAACCAACTTAAAGGGAATGTGAGTATTAGTAAGATGGATAGGACTAGAAATTGGCAACCTCCTCCTAAGAATTTTGGAAAATTCAATACGAATGGAGCCTCTAGAGGGAACCCCTGAAAAGCCAGTGTGGGAGGAATTGGTAGACTTTCAGATGGCTCCTTGGTTTTTATTTTTGCTGAGAATTTGGGTATTCTTTCCAATAACCTTGCTGAGGGGTATGGTATCCTTAGAGGCCTTCAGGAGGCTACTAAGGTTGGATGGGAAAAGGTGTTAGTTGAGTCTGACTCTCAACTTATGATTAATCTCTTGAAGACTCCTTCTAAGAATCATAAGGTGGATTGGAGAATAAAAATAATTATTGAGAAGATTCAGTTAATCCAGATGGGATTTTTGAAAGTTGATTACAATCATGTGGTCAAAGATCAAAACAAGAGTGTTGATGCTTTAGCTAATTGGGCTTTGGACAAAGGTGATCTTATTTGTTATGGCCACCCTCCTATATGGTGGGCTTCTCAAATTAGGGAAGCTCTTCCTTCTATCATTTCTTTGGATGGCTCCGGTTCTAGAGGTACCTAGTTTCTTCTTGCTTTATTTTTGTTCCCTTTGGTTCATTCATGGTTTTTTAGTTCCCTAGCTCATTCTATTCTTTATTTTGTTTCCTCTATTGATTCTTGCATTAATAGTCTTCTGGTCTTGATAGGTCATTGTTTTGTTCATTTTTTTTTTATTTTGTCTTCTTTGTTTTTTTGTTTAGTTTTTTAAGGTGGGTGGGTTCTTTTGTTTTGTTTTGTTTTTGTGTTCTTTGTGTTGTTTTTTGTTGTTCTTGTGTTTTTGTTGTTTTGTTTTTTTTTATTGTTCTTGTGTTTTTTTCATTCTTGTTCTTGGGTTTCTCTTTGTTTGTGTTATTTCATTTTTTTATGTGTGAGTGTTTTCTATGTTTTTTGTTTTTGTTTATTGTCTGTTGTTGGTTGTTTTTATTTTTATTTTTATTTTTATTTTTATTTTATTTTTTAGGTTTTGGTTGTGTTTATTTTTCATGTTTTTTTGGGTTATGTCTTTGTAGTGTTCTGTTGTTTTTGTCTTGTTTGTGTTTTGTTATGTGGTTCTTGTGTTTTTTCTATGTGGTTTGTGTTGTGGTTTATTTTTTCTTATTGTGCATGTTTGGTTGTGCTTTTGGTTTTGACACACTCAAGGAGCATGTTTTTTATTTTATTTTATTATTTTTTTTGTTATTTTATTTTTTTAATTTGGTTTTGTGTGTTTGTTTTCTCCTTGAGTATGTCAAATGTGGTAGGCCAGGTCCGAGTCCTGGGCATTTTTGGCGGAATGGATACCCCTGCCTCCTTGGGTCTTACCCGAAAGTGGCATCCCTTTTGGGATGTTTTCCACAAATTAAAAAAAAACATTCTGTTAACCCCTACTTTCGTATATAGCCTTGGACACCACCCTGGATTGACACATAATGATTAAATGATGAAGATTTTATGACACTCGTAAAAGGTCATACATTTGGTGATATTAAATATGACACACCTTGGATCATAATATTGCTTTAGGATGAATAGTTATTTGACCTTCTTCATCAAGTAATGGAAGCTCTATTTAGGGCTACACATTTTGGTCAATAACTTGTCTGAGACAAGATACACGAAAAACTAGATGGATGTGAGAAGAGGGAGGAAGCTCCAATTGATATGCTACTTCACCAATGCGATGAACCACTTTTTAGGGCCCATAAAATTGAGGAGCCAACTTCTGATTAGGCTTGATATTCAGGGATAATTTCTTATAAGGTTTTAGGTGTGATGAGGATGAACAAACATGAACAAAACCATCCAAGGAGCCAAATCACAATAGAAAATAATTATTTTAATAATGCCAGCCAAAGGGGTAGAAATTACAATGCCAGACTTGTTGAGGCTGAACAAACACGAACAAAACCATCCAAGGAGTTAAATCACAATAGAAAAGAATTATTTTATTAATGCCAGCCAAAAGGGGCAGAAATTACAATGCCAGATCGTACAATCTTGGAGCCCAATCGAAGCCCTTTTTTTAGATCCAAAATCCCTTTTTAAATCCTATTTCCCCCCTTTTACATGATTTTTAAGTTTCCCACCCATGCAAAAAAAATTAAATTTAACTTTCCCGCCCATGCAAAATTTTAAATTCTACTTTCTCGCCCAACTAGCGGTCGACAAACACAAAGGCAAAACACTTAGAAATTTTTTTTTTTTTTGTTGATGCAAGATTGCTCTACTGCCATTGGATGCTCCTGCATCAGACACCTAGGGTAAGTTTGAGAAGTGACCTCACTTATTTGTTGTTGGAGGAAAACCAAGGTGGTCAACCTCGGACTTGGACAGCCAAGTCGAATCTTCTATAGGCCTTCCCTTCCATTTCACTAGATATTCTTCATACTACCTGTTTCTTGTACTTCTATCGATGCGGGTATCTAGGATTTCCTCTATCTCTTCTATCACTGGAGCCGATGTCGAAACACTCCACAACTCTACAACTGGTTCCTTAGAACTGTCACCTTCATGATACTCTACCAAATCAAAAATATTGAACACAGGTGATATGTTCAATCCACTCGACAACTCCACCTCATATGCATTTCTTGAATCTCTTTTCTGTATGATCCTGCATGGTCCAAACTTCTTCATTTTTAGCTTGTTATATGTTTTAGCAGGAAACCTCTCCTTTCTCAGGTGCACCATGACTTCATCACCAACCTGGAACTCCTTAAACCTCCTTTTCTGATCAGCCTTTATCTTGTACTGAGTGTTCATCTTATTGATGTGTTGTTTTACTTCTTCATGCAAATCCTTCAGATGCTCTACAAAGTTCTCAGCTTCAGCACTATTCTTTTCTCCCCTGTCCAACTTCCTCAACTCAGAAGCATTTCTTGGACTACTCCCATATACAATCTGGAATGGTGATTTACCAGTACTCCTATTGACAGAATTGTTATAGGTAAATTCTGCCTATGGTAAAATCATATCCCATCCCTTGGGCTTATCTCCTACCAGGCATCTCAGTAGGTTACCCAAACTCCTGTTCACCACTTCTGTCTATCCATCAGTCTATGGATGGTATGCAGAACTGAACTTCAAATCTATCTTCAATTTCTTCCACAAGGTCTTCCAAAAATACCCAATGAACTTTGTGTCTCTATCGGAGACTATACTCTTTGGTAGACCGTGAAGTCATACCACTTCCTTGAAAAATAGTCCAACAACATGAACTGCATCACTGGTTTTCTGGCAGGGAATAAAATGTGCCATCTTTGAAAACCTATCAACTACCACAAATATGGAGTCATTTCCCCTTTGTGTCCTTGGCAGACCAAGAACAAAGTCCATGTTGATGTCCTCCCAGGGTCTCTCTGGTACAGGCAATGGCTGATATAACCCGGTGTTCTGCCTCACACCCTTGGCCATCTGGCATATTCTACAACTTTGTACAAACTTCTTCACATCTTGCAGTAATTATGGCCAATAGTAGTTCTCACTCACCAAGGCAATGGTCTTGTCTCTACCAAAATGTCCAGCCAATCCTCCACTATGCTTCTCTTTGACCAGATTCTCCCTCATTGAACTCCTAGGAATGCACAATTGGTTCCCCTTAAACAACATTCCATCTTGGATCATAAAATCCAACCACTTAGTCCTATCCAGAGTAACTGGTGTTGTACAAGCTCTCCAAGCTTCAACAAAATCTGGATCTTCAGGGTACAAACTCTTAAGTTCTTCAAACCCCACAACTTCCACTCTCATTGCTGTCAGTAAACTCTACCTTCTACTTAAGGCATCTGCAACTCTGTTTGACTTCCCACTCCTATGCTTCAACACAAAGGTATAGCTCTATAAAAACTCAACCCATTTTAAGTGCCTCTGATTCAATTTCCCTTGACTGTTAATATACTGTAAAGCCTGATGATCAATATACAAAACAAACTCCTTTGGAAACAAATAGTGTCTCCACTTCTTTAGAGCCTGAACTATAGCATAAAACTCCTGATCATAGACATAATATTTCTTCCTGGCATCATTAAGCTTTTCACTAAAGTAGGCAACATGCTTACCTTCCTGACTCAATACAACTCCTATGGCACTACCACTAGCATCACAATCTACCTGAAACACCTTATTAAAATCTGGAAGTGCCAACACAGGTTGCTCAGTGACCTTCTTCTTCAACAACTCAAAGCTCCTATCAGCTCCTAAGGTCCACTTAAAGTCTTTCTTATCCCCTCTCATTGTTTCAGTTAGGGGTGCACAAATACTGCTAAAATTTCTAATAAAATTTCTGTAAAAACTTGCTAGACCATGAAATGATCTTACCTCAGTTACGCTCCTTGGGGTAGGCCAGTCAATGATAGCCCTTACCTTCTCTGGATCCATCTTCAGACCTTCAGTTGAGATGACAAATCCCAAGTACACCAACTCCTTCTTCACAAAACTGCACTTCTTCAAATTTATCAGTAGATGTTCCTCCCTCAGCTTCTCCAGAACTCTTCTGATGTGCCTCAGATGTTCCTCCAAGGTCTTGCTAAAAATCAGAATGTCATCCAAATAGACAATGACAAACTTTCCCATAAACTCCTTCAATACTTCATTCATAAGCCTCATGAATGTGTTGGGTGCATTGGTTAGCCCAAATGGCATGACCAACCACTCATATAAACCCTCTTTGGTCTTGAAAGTTGTCTTCCACTCATCTCCTTCTCTGATGCGGATCTGATGATACCCACTCTTCAGATCAATCTTTGTAAAATACTTGGACCCACTCAAATAGTCCATTATGTCATCCATCCTTGGCAATGGAAACCTATACTTGATGGTGATCTTGTTAATAGCTCTAGAATCTATGCACATTCTCCACTCTCCATCCTTCTTTGGTGTTAGTACTATAGGCACTGCACATGGACTTAGGCTTTCCCTAATCAGTCCCTTCTCTAGTAGCTCTTGAACTTGCCTGTTCAGTTCCTCATTCTCCATAGGAGTCATCCTATGGGTAGCCTTGTTTGGAAAACTAGCTCCTGGTATCAAATCAATATGATGGCTAATATTTCTCATGGGTGGCAAACCCTCTGGCACATTATCAGATATAATATCTGAGAAGTCTTCCAATAGACCTGAGACTTCTATAGGGACATATTTGCTTGGTTCTTCCCTAACTCTAGGAATTAATGCATAGCACACATGCTCATGCTTCAAATCATCTAGAAATTTCCTACCATCAACCAAATAAATTTTGGCACTATTACATACCTTTTCATCCATCTCCTTCAGTGGCTTCAGTTTATGGTGCACTCCTTCCTTTGTTAGGGAGTAAGTGTTGGCATGTCCATCATGGACTGCACGATGATCAAACTGCCATGGTCTTCCTAATAACATATGGCAAGCATCCATAGGCAGGATATCACACAGGACCTCATCCTTGTATCTCCCAATATTAAACTTGACTAAGCACTGTTCATTGACCAATGCCCTATGGTCCTTCTACAACCATGCAATCCGGTATGGATGCGGGTGTCTCCTCCTCTCTAGTTGTAACTTAGTAACCATTTCTTCAGAGACCAAGTTATCAATACTACCATTATCTATAATAACATTACAGACCTTACCTGAACATTTGCACCTTGTGCGGAATAGGCTCTTCCTCTGGTCTGGTTCCTTCTCCTCATTCAACAAGGTTCTCCTTGTGACCATAACTTCTCCTCTCTCTGCCTCCTTAGAGTGCTCTGATTCAGCTCCTTCATCTGCAATAGCAGCTCTGGCATTACCCGTTGGCCTCCTATTTGGCTTCTCTTGGTGTTGTGGACACTCATATGCTCGATGTCCTTCTTCTCCACAGTTGAAGCAGGTTCCATGAAACCCTCTTCCTCCATTTCCTCGGCCAGATCTACCTCTTCCTCTTGGGTAGTTGTTGTTCTGACCATAGGATCTGTAAGCATTATCTCCCTTCTGGTCCTGACTACTGCTAGCTTCTTCTTTCTTCTCACCTCATCCTCCATCTGTTCTTCCACCAGTTCTTTCTCCATGACCTCTTCCTTTCTACTTACCCTCAAACCTTCTGTTCAGCTTCTCTTCAACTTTTAGAGCAAACTGGTAAGCATCCTCAATGGTGCTCATCCTAACTAGACTCAACTCTTCTTGAATACTGGTTCTCAACCCATGGATGTAATGGGCTACCTTCTCCTTGTTAGCCTCAGAATGGCCAGTTCGGATCAAGATCTTGTAGAACTCCTCGGTGTATTCTTTGATAGACTTTCCTAACTATCTCAAACTTTGCATCTTCTTCAGCAGATCCAACTCATAATCTACCAGAATAAACTACCTCTTCAACTTTTCCACCATTCATTCCCATCTGGTGATCCTCTCTTTTCCCCTTCTATTTCTGTCAAGTTGTACTCCTTTCCACTAGATTCTAGCATGACCCTTCAGTTTGGTCTTAGCAAACTTGACCCGGTCAGGATCTTCCACCTCTTCATATTCAAAATATTCTTCCAGGTCATTGATCCAGTCAATCAACTCCTTCGGGTTAAGATTTCTTGAGTATGTGGAAACCTCCATCTTCGACCTCTTCCCAATCTAGGATATGGCTCTGTACAACCTCGCTTGGGTAGGATCTACTACCTCTTCTTCTTCCTCAAACTGGTCTTCCTCTTCTTCGACTTCATCTTCACTCTTTTCCTCTCTTCTTGGGTCAAACCCTCTATGCAACTCTTCTTGTAATGCCTGGACTTGCCTCTGCAAAGCTCAAAAATCCTCTGCTGGCACTACGACATTACTGGCAACACCTCGGTTCCTTCATGGGGGCATCTTGCTCTAGCTTCTCCAAACTCGAACCACAGATCCTGGTGTAAACTACCTCACGTTTGGCGATCTTCTTACACACTCAGGAACTCCCGCTCTGATACCACTTGATGAGGATGAACAAACACGAACAAAACCATCCAAGGAGCCAAATCACAATAGAAAAGAATTATTTTAATAATGCCAACCAAAGGGGCAAAAATTACAATGCCAGACTTGTTGAGGCTGAACAAACACGAACAAAACCATCCAAGGAGTTAAATCACAATAGAAAAGAATTATTTTATTAATGCCAGCCAAAAGGGGTAGAAATTACAATGCCAGATCGTACAATCTTGGAGCCCAAACGAAGCCCTTTTTTTAGATCCAAAATCCCTTTTTAAATCCTATTTCCCCCCTTTTACATGATTTTTAAGTTTCCCGCCCATGCAAAAAAAAATTAAATTTAACTTTCCCGCCCATGCAAAATTTTAAATTCTACTTTCCCGCCCAACTGGCGGCCGACAAACACAAAGGCAAAACACTTAGAAAATTTTTGTTTTTTTTTTGTTGATGCAAGATTGCTCTACTGCCACTGGATGCTCCTGCATCAAGGTGCAAAAATACCATATCTCCTATGTTGAATTGTCATTCTGAATGATGTAGATTATGTTGTTGCTTCATATGGTTTTGTGTCTGGGTCAAATTATATTTAAGAAGTTCAAGCATAATTTGATGTTGTTTTAAAAAATCATCAACTTGGGCTACTTTGGAAGTGCCTGGGACATAGTCTATGATTATTGGAGGTTTTTAACCATACAAATATTCAAATATAGACATATTAAGGGAAAATTAGTAAGAAGTATTATACCAAGCCATTGAATCCAGTGATATTGCTTATTATTGATGTCTAAAAATGTACACTTACACTGCACTTGTGCACCACACAAACATGGGATTCTCCCTCTCATGTGGGACTGCTTGATAGGAAAAAACCTTCGAAGAGATTCGGATCTCAAAAAAACAAAATAAAAATAAAATTGTAAAATAAAAACTACATTTAAAATAAAAACTAGGTATAACTAAAATTTGCACAGTAAAATATAAATAAAACAACTGCACTTACTTGTTGGAAAAAATAGACAGAGAAATAAAAATAAAATAAAAAACTACATTTTTAACTCACCGAGGAAAAGGAAAAATAAAAATAAAAGGGACTACAAATCAAACAGATAAAATAAAAAAAATAGAGGCGATACACCAAAATCAAATGGGCTGATTGATCTACCTAAAACTCCATAAGAGACACAATGCAATACAAGACATAAAATAAATCATGAATAAACTGCAATAGGTAAGGTTGGCAAACCAAGGGCCAATACCACATGCAATCCAACCAAACTAAAAATACACAAATTGCAGTTCAAACAATTTTTATATTATTTTCCATAGTATTACAAGGCCAACAAGTCATAGAGTCAATCCCCACTTTGAAGATCTGAAAAAATATTTTTTTATAGTAAGAGATATTTTTCCAGTCTTCTAGTTTTCCTCCCCACTCATATTCCAAATCTGCAGGGCTATTACAATATTCTCCCCTATTGGCATTTAAAACTGCCACATTAATCCTCATTTATAGTACCAAACAACACAAAATATTTTAGTTGTTTACAATATTTACAATACTAAATAGTTATTACAACATTTACAAAACTAAACAGTTATTACAACATTTACAACATTTACAAAATAAAACTGCAAAATAAATTTATATTTGCATTCTAGGTTTACAAGGTTGCGTAACATCTAAAATAGTTACATTTTGAAAAGGTGGACAACTCACGAATGGGGAAGATTAAATAATAATAACTAAAATACTTTTCCAAGTGTAGGCACCGATCAAAACTGGAAACTATACTTGAAGCTAGGAGTTAGGTGCCAAATTTTGAATGAGAGTTAGGCGCCAGATTTGCATGGGAGTTAGGCACCAAATTTGCATGGGAGTTAGGTGCCAAATTTGCATGGGAGTTAGGTGTTAGATTTACATGAGAGTTAGGCACTAGATTCACATGGGAGTTAGGCACCAAATTTTCATGGGAGTTAGGCATCATATTTGCATAGGATTTAGGTGTCAAATTTGCATGGGAGTTAGATGTCAGATTTACATGAGAGTTAGGCACCAAATTCACATGGGAGTTAGGCACCAAATTTTCTCGGGAGTTAGGTGCCAGATTTACATGGGAGTTAGGTTCTAGATTTACAAGGGAGTTAGGAACCAAATTTACATGGGATTTAGGTGTCACATTTGCATGGGAGTTAGGCACCAAATTTACATGGGAGTTAGGTGCCAAAGTTGCATAGGTTTTAGGTGCCAGATTTACATGAGAGTTAGGTGCCATATTTGCAAAAGGTTCAAACACCATCTACATGTACCAATCAACTCCATCAATTG
Source organism: Wollemia nobilis (assembly GCA_028583015.1). Taxonomy (NCBI): domain Eukaryota; kingdom Viridiplantae; phylum Streptophyta; class Pinopsida; order Araucariales; family Araucariaceae; genus Wollemia; species Wollemia nobilis. Next base: position 24,246,702 of record JAQPPZ010000541.1, on the reverse strand, counting down.
TAAATATGAACTCATCCATAATGTATCACTGGATTTTACAATTGGTGCAACCGTTAATAAATTAGAGTGGAAGGCTAAAAAATTATTAACAGTTTGGTGACTCATAGGTAGAAGACTAGGTAGCCTTAGCATCCATTGGGCACAGATTCATTGATCATCTTCATATTTTCACAAGAACTGAATTTCATGCTTGCTTTGTAAGGTATAACTATTGGAAATAATATTTGCAATAGAATAAAAAACTACACAAAACTAAGCAGGATAAAAAACTACATAATACTAAAAACAAAAAATTGCACAAAATTAAACTGAACAAAAAACTGCATAAAACTGAAAACAACTAACTTAAAACACAATAAAATAAAAATTACTTCACAGAAAGCAAGAGGTTTCTTGGGACACTTAGGGAACACAAAAAAAATGAAACTAAAACTATAACCTATGGCTAAAAATTCAAGGATAAGCTTTGATATAAATCCCATTTACTAGGATCTGCAGTGTTTTTCCATTGATCCTTGAGAGCTCAAAAGCATTGTTCTCCCTAAAACCTGTAACAATGTATGGTCCACTCTAGATAGGGTCAAATTTTGTATATTTTCCTGGATTTGCTCTATCTTCATCCCATTTCAAGACCATATCTCCTTCTACAAAGCTTTATGAGATATCCCTCTTATCAAAGTACTTCATTACTAGCTAATTTTCTTGAATTTTTTCCTAGCTTGGTCTCTAGTCTCCTCCAACTGCATTAACTATGGAAACCTGAGCTCCATAGGATTACAACGGTCTAAATCAATTTGATAAACCAACTCCAAGGTAGGAAGCTCTAGTGAAATAGGAAGCTTGACTTCCTTACCATACACAAGTCTGAAGGGGGACTGGATTGTGGCCTATTATGGTGTAATTATGTCTACCCATAAGGTAGCTTTCAGTTTGGTATGCCATGTTCGTTGATTATCCTCCATTGTTCTCTTAATTATCCTGATAAAGTTTTTATTTTTGGACTCATCTAGTCCATTCCCTTGAGGTTAATAGTTGAAATATATTTTCATGTATATCTCATACTTGATACCAAACTCTGTGACTGTAGAACCTATGAATGCTTTAGCATTATCATAAATGACTATCTCAGATGCTCCACCTTGTAACAATACTTTCCAAAAACTCAACAATGGTCCCTCATGTGGTTTCTTTCAATGCAACAACCTCAGTCCATATCGTGAAATAATTTGTGGTTGTCAATATAAACTTATGGCTAGCACTTGAAGGTAGATTAATGATACCTATGAAGTATAATCCCCATTGTGTGAATGGCTGATTTGTAGCAATTGGTTGTAAGGAAAAGTAAGCCATCTTCTTCCTTCCTGAGAAAAATAAGCATTCCTTACATTTTCGGACCCACTGAACTGTATAAGAAAATAGAGTTGGCCAAAAATAACCAAATCTCATTATTTAGCTATTGTGATTGATGATGAGCAATGACCTAAAAAACCTTGGTATAATTTTTACAACTTTTTAGTCTATTTTTGGTTCAATACACCTTAATGGACACCTTCCTGATTTCTTTGAAAATAATCTCATCAATCACTTCAAAAGATAATGCTTTTAATCTCATATTTCTTATTTGGGTTCTATTGTATACCAGTGGGTAGGTTCCAAATTTTAAATAATCCATCATAACATGAAACCAATTTAGCTCTTCTTCTGTTGGGTGGGAATTAAAGAATGCTTTCTCAGTATTTCAATCCTCTACAAGGTTTTGACATAGGGATCTTCACCATACTAGTTGTATCACTTTTTTTAAATAAAAGGGTAAAAATTTATTGATAAAAAGTCTGGATTACAGAGTACAACTGAGCTTCCAACCAGGACTCAAATAAACAACCAAATAGGCTAAAACCACTAGACTAGAATGACACCCGAAAAATACAACAAGAATAAACCATATTAAGTATGTACATCCTTGTGGATCAACTCCCATAGGTGTTGAGAGTCGCCAGATGGGAGACTCCCAATTATCGATTCTCCAAGGATCCAGCAGCTCAGAAGCCCTTTTGGCCAGGTAATCAGCAACCACATTCCATTCCATTGGAATGTGCACAAAGGATATAAATTTGAACTCTTCACTCATTCTGAGAATCTTAATGGCTACAGAGGCCAACTACTAATTAACTTCTTCCACCATTTTACTATTTAAAATATTAACCACAATTTGAGAGTCAGACTCACAGATAATCCTATGCCATCCAAGATAAAAACCCCTCCGCAAGGCCTCAAGAATTGTAAGAGCTTCCATAAAATTGTTGGAGTGAACACCTTTATAAATGGAAAAGAAAAAATTGACACCACCAATAGAATCTCTCCCAACACCGCCAATGCCAGCATGTCCAGGATTACCCCTGGACGATCCATCAATATTAATTTTTAAAACTCCTCTAGGGCTAGAATAATTCACACCATCCCCAAAGATACCAAGGGCTTTTTGTACCTTCTCCTCCCTAGAATCCAAAAGAGGGTCCACATCATATTTGCTATGGATGGTTTCCTGAACCATATACAAGATCCTTTGCTAGATCTGTTGAACAACCAAATAACTGCCCTGAAATATGTATCGGTTCCGTTCAAGCCAAATTTTCCAGATGATGCAAGAAGGGCCCAAATTCCAAGCCACCCGAAGGAAGGGTGCCTTGGCCTAAGGTCTACCCAGACTACTCCAAAACTCCACCAGGGATAGCACATGAAAACATGGATGGTTCTAGGCTCTCCACCAATGGTGCCAAATGTCTCTGGTAAAGGAGCATTGGAAAAATAAATGAGAAGAGTCATCCTCATTCTTACTGTAAAGGACACAAAAAGAGGGACCCTGAAATCCCCTCTTCCTCACATTATCCCAAGTGAGGCATTTATTACGAGCTACCAACTAGAGAAAGAAGTTACATTTTGGCCAGGAAAATTTGTTCCACACCTTTTTCCACCAAGTGACAGGAAGACTCTCATACTTTTGCTTATCAAGAACCTGATAACCATAGGCTATCGAGTAGGTTCCCTTAGTATCAGGGTTCTAAGCCAGAATATATTTACCCCTCAATGAATAACAAGGCCTCCCCATAAGAATAAGATCAAGCACCTCTCTATCCTTGGCTAGTCCCCCCTAGGGCAATTCTTGTAGATATTTCCACCTTTAGATATCCATATTTCCAAAAGACTAGATTTTTTAAAGTCCTCCATACGAGACCAACCTGCTTCCAAGAAAAAATTCTTAGGGAATGTAACCTAGGATATTGATTCAATATAGGAGGGTGGACATCCCAAGAATCCTCCCAAAAAAGAGCATTTGATCCTTGATTGCAAATCTAGAACAAACCTTGCTTGATTAAATTAGCTCCTCTTTTCAGAGTGTCCCAGATAACTAAACCTTTCCCAACCAAGTTGACTCTAGGGATTTCAGCCTCAGAAATACCTCTCAAGTATTTACAAGATAATATTTTAGCCCAAATATGATCTTGAGAGGTACACCATCTCCAATAAAGTTTTGCAGCCAAAGCCTACCCAAAAAGAGTTGCCTATTGCAACCCAAGGCCTCCCTCTTGCACCGGCCTACATATAGAATCCCACCTAACCAAACTCTATTTAGATTGATCAAGTTTTCTAGACCATAAAAATTGTCTTGACAAAGAATCCATGTCCTTGATGAAGTGAGAGGGAGCTATTTGTACAAAACATCTATAAATGGGTAAAGCTTGAACAACAAATTTTAAAAGCAACACTCTACCTACAGTGGATAGCCATCTAAAAGTCCAGTGATTCACCTTCCTTCTAAACTTATCAAGCATAGACTGCCAAGAAGATCTAGGTAGAGGGTGAGATGAAATTGGAATACCAAGATAAATTAAGGGGGGAGTCCCAACCTAGAATCTTAGAATGCGAGCAATCTTGGCTTGAATAAGAGGAGGGGTATTGAAGAATAAAATAGAAGACTTGTCCTCATTAATCAACTATCTAGAAGCACCAAGATATATTTCAAGAGACTGTATAATATTGTCAGCTTCCCTGATAGTGGTAACTCCCAAAAAATGAGTATCATCAACAAATTGAAGGTGGGAAAGAGGTGGAAAAATACTATCCCACTTCCACCCATAAATGAGACCTTGCATGACTTGATACTTGAGCAATCTTCCCAACCCTTTTACCATAATGATAAACAAATAAGGAGATAAAGGATCTCCCTGCCTCAATCCCCTTGAGGCCTCAAATAGCTCTGATGTCTCATTATTAAAAAGAATAGAGAATGAGGAAGAAGAAACACAGCTCATCACCCATGTAATCCATTCCTCCTCAAATCCAAAATAAGCAAGAACTTTCTGAAGAAAGGACCATCTGACCCGATCATAGGCTTTGGCCATGTCCAACTTAATGAACATAGTTTTCTCCTTAGAAGTTTCCATCGAGTGAATAGATTCTATAGCAATAAAAACCCCATCCAAGATTTTTCGACCAACAACAAACCCTCCTTGCTCCTCAGAGATGATTTTTCTCAACCATATCTTCAGCCTCTCAGCAATAATTTTTGTGATGATCTTATACACAACATTGCAGAGAGCAATAGGCCTGAACATATCCAAGGAATTTGCTCCCTCTTTTTTGGGTATAAGCACCACAAAGGTAGCATTTAGGGCCCTTAGCATCTGTTTGTTCTTTTGGGACTCATGGACCACCTCCAAAAGATTAAATTTTATTAAATCCCAAAACTCCTGATAAAACTCAATCGGGAATCCATCTGGGCCTAGGGCTTTTCCTTTTTCATCTTGAATACAAAATTTTCCAACTCCTCAAGGGAAATTGGACCCATCAAGTGCTCATTCATCTCTCTAGAAATAATCGTTGGAATACAGTTTAGAATAAGCTTTTCATTCTCATCATCTGATAGGGAGTCCTCCTTGAAGAGAGAGGAAAAATACCTCTTAGTCTCTTTTGAAATATCCCTAAAATAAGAGAGCATGGCACCCTGAGAATTCACAAGAGAGGTAATCAGGTTACCATTACGGTGAGCCTTAACTGAGTTATAAAAGAAGGTTGTGTTCATATCCCCTTCCTGAAGCCAATCTACTTGAGATTTTTGTTTCCAAAAAATTTCTTCCCTTAGTTCCCATTTAGCAAGGTCTTTCGTAGCCTCAGATTCCTCAACAAGAAGCTCCTTCGTGAATCCCTAATCTCTAATATTCCTTGAAGCTTCTTCCATCCTCCTAAGAGCTATCAGCTTAGCCAAGGAAAGGTTCCAAAATTCAGTCTATTCCATCTCTTCAATTTATGTTTTACAAATTATAGTCGCTTCATAAAGGAATACATAGCGGTGCCATGAGGAGGTTTGCCAGTGGTCCACCAGCCTCACATGAAATCATGAAGCTTAGGATCACGAAGCCACATAAGTTGAAACTTAAAGGAGGGATTCTTTTTTAGCCCTAACTCCAAAGTAGATAGTTTGATAGGCCAATGATCAGATCCCCTACCCTCCAAAATCACAGAACTAGCACCTCTGTTATTACCCATCCAATAACTGGATATCAAAAACCTATCCAGTATCTCTGAGATGGAAGCTTCCCCACACCTTCTATTGTGCCAAGTAAATATCCCATTATCTAGCTTGATGTCAACCAAGTTTAGGGCTTGGATATGAGCACTAAAGACAGAAGAAAAAGGCTCGAGACGGTCCACCCCACCACGTTTCTCCTCTAGACAAGTGATAGAGTTGAAGTCTCGAGCCAAAATCCATGGGTACAAGGGAACCAAACTTCTCACAAAGAAAATTTGCTTCCACAAATTCACTTTAGCATTGTAATAAATAGGAGCATACACATTTGTAAGTAGTATGATTTCACCAGATTCATTATCATGCCCGACCATTGAAATAGACCATCTACTGGAAATCCAAGTAAGATGGGATATCTTAATCGGATCCCATAAACAAGCGACACCACCAACATATCCACATGCACCAATACACTGGCATTGCCCCCTTCTCCACAACTTGGGAGAAATATTGAACATACTATCAATAGCCAATTTAGTCTCCTGAATAAACACCACATCCGGAGAATGCACACGAACCAAATCATGAACAACTTTTTGTCTAGGGATGCTATTCAACCCCCTTACATTCCATGAGAGGATAATAATTTTTGGGGGTTATAAAAATGGGAGTCCAATGTTCTCACCAAGCCTGACTCCACCAAAGTATCCTCCATTAACTTAATTTTATCCTGGTCCTTCTTTCGACCCACCTTCATATTCTTATCTAAAAACTTTTTTAATTATTTTTTGCTGCAATCCCAACACCGTAGGAGTTTTGCAGTCCAAGGATGACTGCATCAGTGCCTAATTAGGAGAGGGCATAACTAAATCTGTACCACTTTCTAAAATAGTTTCCCTTATAGTGCTAGACCCAACCATGTCCCCTATACTCAGATCCAAAGCCCTTTGTTCTTCATTTAAACCCCCTAGATCTGATTCCTTAATTTCCCCCTCAAGAAGAGACATCTGATTCAGCCTTGTTATATTTGCATCAGATAGTGACATTTCAAGTATCTCCATGCATTGATAAAGATCATCTAATATTTCAAAACAGTTGAGTAGAGCATCTGGCTGGCTATCCTTAAGGTCTTTGTTTGCCCTTCGTCCTCTGTTTTGGGCTTTTACCGAAACAAAACCTTCCTTATCCCGTTCCCCTTCCTTTATCGGGGATTTTCCTTTATCCAAACTTTTTTCGTACCAAGAGGGCCCAATATTTGAAGCCACAGGTGAGACAAACTTAGGGTATTTTCTTTGCAGGTGGCCATATTCATGGTAAATATGGCAACGAAATGGAAGAGCTTCATAGTCAAGTTTTTGAACCCATGTAGTTGATCCAAATTGTATTTCAATAAAATTTGGAATAGGATTATTTAAGTCAATTTCAACACAAATACAAGCAACAGAGATTGCATTTGTATTCATTGTCTCTTGTGACGGTCCAACCGGCTTCCCAAGTAGAAGGGCAATCTTATGGCAAGATATCAGTTCTCCAGAATTCCAACGGGAGCCATGGAAGTCGCACCCATACTAGAACCCATGATGGCTGCTCCTCTGATGGGTTGAAACCCACATGCCAGGGTTTAAGAAAGAGTCCCACCTGGTTATAGAAATAAGGACCCCCTTCAAATGCTTTGTTATGATCTGTAATACAAGATAAAACCACCATAAAATAGTTGTTCGCACTCAACATCACCTCCACATCACCTTCAAGATTCCAATTCTTCCTGACCCTCCACAAAGGGGAGAGAAATTCGAATGCCCAAAAATTTTCCAATAAGGGCATTTTTGGTTAGATACTCCACATCTTCCGCCACCGAGTCTAGTTGAACCACTAGAACTGGCCTGGCTTCACATCGTTCCAAACATCCATTATTCTTTAACAAGCGGTTCTCGACATGCACTAGAAAATCTTGTTCCTTCCAATAATTTTTAGATGAAAAAATATCACGAGCATGCACTCTCTATTCTGAACCCGATGCCATCACGATATTCCTCCAATTTTTTAGACCTCCTCCGAAAGTTGTTGCCATCCCCGCAGAGCAATTTTTCTTCATCAAACCCTAGCAGAGTAGTTTTTCCTCATCAAACCCTAACAGAGCTCGAATATTTTTGGGTTAGATCAACCATACCAGAACCTTGGGGAGGTTAATTATTTCCTTTCAAAATAGGACATCCATTATCCATTAATATAATACAAAATAAAATCTTGAATCTTTTACTATTTTACAACTACAATAACATACTTAATATTTTCCTACTTAATTGAAGTAATAATATAAACCAAGGATAACGCCACTTTTCGTTTGAACAAGAAAATGGGTATTGAAGTTAAATATTCAACTTTATTTTCCATAGGCCATCATATATATATTTTAAATAAAACCACCTCTATTTAAAACATCTTGTGAAATAACAACATATTTTAACCAAATATTTATCATATTTTTCTCATGCAAACTATGACATGCAACTATATAAAAGAAGTATTCATCCATAATGCATGAACACATAAAGGAGGCTTGTTCCTGTAAGCATGTAAACCCATTAGTGATATTTCATTATTTTCACAAATTGTGTACTCCTGCAATGATCAAATAGGAATTCATTAGTCCTTCCAATGATACAATACATCATATTCTTATATGATGTATTGTATCATTGGAAGGACTATATATATATATATATATATATATATATATATATATATATATATATATATATATATATCGAATATAAATATAAGATTGCCAATCATTCTAATGACAAGATGCTTATACATATATTTCATAAAACTATATGTCCTGCATAAACAAGTCATGAAATAGTCAACCATTCCATACACAAAATAACATAGTCAATTCAATATTCCATTGATAGGAAATTCTACCAAGGGAGGGTCATGACATCCTATCCCCCTTAGGCTTAACACAGTCCTCTATTTTTAAATAGTTCAAACATAAATCAATAATTACATATTATCCTCAAACAAGTATGGAATGTGTCTATGCATATCTACCACTTTCTCCCAAGTAGCATTTCTCTCAGAGTAGCGATCCCACTGGACCTTGTACTACTCCAGAGTCCCTTTCCTCATTGTTTTGGAATGGAGCTCAAGGATGTTTATTGGTAAAACCTCTATAGCCTCTGTATCTACCATCTGTAATTTAGAAAAGTCCCACACATGATCATGATTATAAATATATTTTCAAAGCAATGAAATGTGAAAGGTATCGTGAATCTTCGATAGACTAGGTGGTAAGGTAAGTCAATATACCACAAGACTGATCTTTTCTATCCTTTTAATATCGGCATAACTTTTCTGATGCTGCACAACTTATTTAAGCCTTTCCCTAATCATCCTTAACTATTGCTCCATTTCCTTGACCATATATGGTCCAATAATAACCTAGTCCTTTGGATTATCCCATGAAAACGGTGTCCTACACCTCCTTCCATACAGAGCTTCAAATTTTACCATGCCTAAGGTCAAATGATGACCATTATTGTAGGTAAATTATACCAAGTGTAGATAATATTCCCATTGGATATTTTGATCCATACAATACATGTGAAGCATATCCCCTAAAACCTAGTTCATCCTTTTGGTTTACCCATCAATTTTTGGGTGATAAGCAAAACTAATTTTTAGCCTAGTACCAATGACACGATGTAAGGCTTTTCAAAATCAAAGGTGAACCTTGAGTTCTTATCTGAGATAATCACTTTTAAAAAACTATGAAGCCTAAATATTTCTTTGGAAAATCTATTAGCCATAACCATGACATCATATTTGGTATTTTTGGGTATAAAATACGTAACCTTGGTCAGTCTGTCAACTACAACTAGGATTATGTCATGCTAGAACATATTCCTAGGCAACCCTACAATAAAATCCATAGAGATCACTTGCCATTTTTGCATAGGTACTTCATGAGGATACAATAGTCCTATAGGATGTTTGTGTTCCACCTTGAATTTTTGGTATTCAAGATATTGGGCAAAAAAATCATTGATGTCTCTTTTTATTCTTGGCCAGTAGAAGGTTTTCTTCAAATTATCTCTCATTTTTTCCCCTCCTAGATGAGCAGAATATAGATATCTATGTGCTTCATTCATGATCATTTTTATTAGATCACAAATCTCAAGAATTACTACCCTTAAAGCATAATAATCCATATCGGATGCTAAATTTCTTGTTTTCATCTGGTTTATTTTCCATATTTGCCTAAATTTGCTTCTAAAAAGTATCTTGATGTTGCATTTCCTTGACTTCTTCCATAAATTCTACATGGATGGGAGTCAAAACAGCTATGTATCTTCTCTTTCTGAATGCATAAGTGACTTTATTTTCCTTTCCTTTGATGTACTTGATTCTAAAATCATACTCAATGATAAATTCCATCCACATTCTCTACTTGGCATTTAGAAAAGGTTGAGTAAATATATATTTCAGACTTTGATGATATGTTCTCAACTCAAAGGGTCTTCCCACCAAATAATATAGTCAAGTTTTAAGATCAAATACCACCGCTACCAATACCATATCATGGGTTGCATAATTGACCTCATGTCATTTCAGTTTTCTTGAACTATAGGCTACCACTGCTCCATCCTATGAGATCACTCCTCCCAAACCTTCCAATGATGCATTTGTACATACAAAAAAACTACCTTGAGGATCTAGTATCTTTAATATGGGAGGTGTGGTGAGTTTTTGTTTGATTAGATTAAAATTTGCTTCACATTTACCCATCCACTTGAACTATTTCCCCTTCCTCTGAAGGCTAGTTATTGGAGAAGTTATCTTGACATAATCCTTCACATAACATCTATAGTACCTATTCAAACCCATGAAACTATGAACTTCTATCACATTTGTAGGTGAAGACTAGTTTAGTATAGCTTCTATTTTCTTAGGATCCACTATGATCCTCGTTGCAGATACAATATGCCCTAAGTATTGCACTTCTAGCATATAAAATTTACACTTAGAAAAATTACCATATAACCGGTTCTTCCTTAGCATCTCTAGCATGATCCTAAGGTATCTATCGTGCAATATATTATTTTGATAATATATCAAAATATCATCTGAGAACACAAGAAAAAATTGGTCCAAATGCTTCCTGAAGATGTTATTCATCAAATTCATAAATTTTGTTGGAGCATTCATTAGACCAAAAGGCAAGAAAGTAAAATTATAATGTATGTAATGAGTTTTAAATATTATATTATAGGTATCCTCTTTGTGGATCCTCAATTGGTGGTATCCTGATTTCAAATCAATCTTTGAGAAGATAGTGGCATCTCTAATCTGATCGAAGAGGTCCTCAATTTTAGGTAGAGGATACCTATTTTTAATGGTTGCCTTATTCAACATCCTATAATATATATACAATTGCAAGGACCCATGTTTTTTATTAACAAATAGAGAAGGTGATCTTCATGGTGACACACTTGGTCCAATTAATCCTTTCTCCAGCAACCCTTGTAGTTGCACTTTAAGCTCATGTATTTCTATGGGATTCATTTTATAAGGAGCCCTGTGTATAGGCTCTATTTCTAGTTGAAGCTCAATTGTGAAATCAAATACACATTCAAGTGGTAATATAAGTAAATATTTTAGAAATACATCCCTGAATTCTTGAAGTACTAGGTTTTTCCCAAACACCTCTTCCTTCTTTTCATCTCCTATCTCATTAATCTTAACTACATAAACCATTCCTCCCCTTTTAATAGATTTCTTGAGTTGCATTATCCAGAGGATATGGGGTTGAAAGGCCCCTTTTAGGTTTTACAACCTATGTACTTTCCTACAATTTTCTATGTACTCAATCCATCTCTCCTAAAAATTAATTACAACCTTATGTGCTTGTAACCAATCCATTCCTAGGACTACATCAAAAGCATGTGATGGTGCTACGTACATGCATCCTATGGTCATTCCACTAGGTAGGGTGTAGCATAGGGGTGTAGTATTCTTGGTGGAGAGGTTATTTCTAATTCTTAATATGGTCAATTTACTAATTCCAACTTGTTTACCAAATCATACGACCGTACGGTCTCTAAAACTACTAGTTTGTGCCTAATGAACAACTTGTACGGAAGCCAAAGTGACACATTGTACGATCCAAAATTAAACCGTGATAGAGCTTGTATGATTTCGTACTCAACCAATCCTTCAGATTCAGTTTTGTAGGCTGCCATACATAGTTTCATAACCCAACAAGTCGATTTCCCAAAACTGCCAAATCGGGTGAGTTTCTTTCAATCTCATAAACTACCAAATCGGGTAACTATCTTATATATAATTTGTATGAACCCTAGTGTATGATTTGTATGGAAAGAAGGTACAACCAAGTGTGAAACTGGATACTCTAATGGACCAATATCTCTTAGATAGGTTTTGTAAGGGTTTAATATGGTAATTAATCCTTTTCCAATAACATGCAAAACATATCAACGGGGCTTGAGAGAGTTGCAAATCCAATGGCAACACCCAAAATTTGTACAATAGGGTTCAATACATCTTCTTTAATATTACCATCATTCCAAATAATTCCATGAAACTACACCAGTGTCGATTTACTCCATTATTCCACCACATTGTATAAATTAGCCATAACACTTGAACATAATTACATGCAACAGAACTAAACCATCAATTACTATTCAACCATTCCAAAATCATACAACACATGAGATAAACTATAATTTTTTATTATTATTCATTCCTATTTAGTAATTACATACAATCATTCTCTCAAATCATAGTCTAACTCCTAACACTTGTTAGATTAACCAAAAAAAATCAACTCTCTCAGATTATAACTAGTATATGTCCAAATCATAAAAATTGAAAATGGGGCCTTTTATTACATTTCTCAGGCCATTCGAAAGTGATTCCTAAGGAAATTAGTTATTTATAACTTCCCATGCATAACAAAATGCATTAATTAAGACTTTTACTAAGTCTAATACCTTAATAATAAAAATCATGCACAATTACAACTTCAAATTACATTTCCCATGCATTTCATTGCACGTTGTATGATTTACCTTCACCTTGTATGGTTTGACCTCCTGGCTGTATAATTTACTCCTACCTGTACAATTTACAATAATTTTCAAAACTATCAAAATTGGAAAAATCCATTTATCACTTCTTCTTCTTCTGGGAGGAGGATTTGCTGCCTACATCTACCCTCCCCTTTACTTTGGTCAGTGTCCTCGTCAACTTATATTTTGTTTTAGTCATGCTTCGTAATCAGCAACCACAAATTTTAAGTCATCCACTTAGGATTGAATAATTACACGTTCATTATTCAACCTGGCTGCATAGTTCCCCATTTCCATTGCTTTCACCCATGGTACTTGGATTTTTCTTTGACAGTATTCAAGAGTTCCCTCATTTGCTTTTCATGATCAGTGCCACTCTTCTTCAACTTCTCCTACAAATGAGCTTATGTTCGATTTGCCACCTGAAGCTCCTCATTATTCTTTGTAATGGTCTTCATGTGGTGGTCAATATCAGCCTCCAAGGCATGAACAATATCTTCTCTAGCCTTCAATTGTGCTTGCTTCTCCAGGACCATATCATTATATCTATTGTTGTCCTTCATAATCTCTTCTATCTTCTTGGTCTGTGCCACCATTTGCTCATATTTTTCATCCAACTATGTGTTTATTTGTTCATCCTTTGCTCTCATTTGAGCCTCCAACTCCTTAATCTTGTCTTTTGTCATCTATGAGACCTGTTGCTTCTCTTCTTCAAGAGAGCTAAGTCTAGCCTCAAAATCAGTCCTAGTGCTTAGCAATTCTTCTAATTTCTTTATTTTCTCCTATGCTATAGCCTTACACTTTTACAATTCTTCCTCCATACTGTACAAATGGTATATTCATTATCTCCACCTAAAATTCCTCAAGTCCACCACTCATATCCTCTTTCTCAGGTCTGCTACTCAGATCCTCATCCAAATTGGAACATGTATCTCACTCCTCAATTCCCTCCTCAAGATCCTCTCTTGTGTCATCCTCTCCTCTCGATATCTTGGTGGTGTTCTCCTTCGTTTAGCCCTCCAGTACCTCTGACCTATCTACGACTTGTATCCTCCTCTTCTCCAAGGACAAGTACCATGTCAATAAAAGGACTGAAACTATCACCCTTGATACTATCGCGGTTGTGACTCTCTCTTGTGTAGAGGTCCTAGTAACTGTTCCATCCTATTGGCTACAATTCTTCTTAACTGGCATCCGAACTCTTTGGCTAAAATAATTTTCTCGTCATACCTCTGATTATCTTATTATTTGAACATCACCAATTTCACAATTGGAAGTGTGTCAAAAATCATACAATCTATTGCAATTCATACAATATGCTTTTCCTCTTGCTCCTATACGGTTTCCTTATGAGAAACCCTTCCAGATCATATAATCGTTCAATATATCATTGTTCGGTCTTATGTAAATCATATAACTATAGCTTGAAATCATACAGGGACATACTACTCCATACAATATCCCTCTCCATCTGCTCCCCCTCATTGAATCCATACGATTCTGTATGATTTTCTTCGAATGGCTAAAAATAGCCCAAAAACTGCTCGAAATTGCACAATATTTCTTCTCAGACTATACACTTTGTCACCAAATCATACAATATATCTCTTCAAACCCTTATCCACCTAAAAATAACATTTTTCACTTTGCTTCTATGAATTTCTCTCTGACCCAGTGGCCAAAATGCCCCAATCTATCTTTTCACTGTTTTTCAGAAGCAATTTCTCAGCTTTTTCCACACTTGGTGCCATTTATCCCAAAAAACAAAAACTTTTGGCTATTAATTACTACTGTACAGTCTTCTTATTCCTTTCCTCAGTCTTTTCCCTTTTGTTTTTGGCCACTTTTATCCAATTTAGGGTTTGTAACTTCCTTTTCCCTGTAATTTCTTCGCTCTAGCTCCAATCTGCCACTTTTTCAAACCATAATATATGTTTTTCAATGACCTGGTTCATGTTTGTATGCCTTCTACTGTAAACCCTCCTTTATTTTTGGTTGAACTCGAATTCTTCCTTCTATGGAGTCAAACCCTTGCTTTTTCTCCTTTTTTCCTTCTCTGATTTGATTTATTCGAATGAGCAAAGTCTCCCTAGTGCGAGTTTAAAAATGGGTCATGAATTATTGCATATTACTAATTATTTTAATGCCCATATAGTTACCTTTGTTCCGTTGCATGCTTTTCACCTTCGTCCTCTTGAAAAATTCAAATTCCTCTTTGTACGATTTTAAAATTTGCTAGGGTGGCCTTGTATTTAAACTATATCCAAACCCTAACCGTTCTAATTTTGTAATTGTGCCATTTTGCATGTATTTTCATATTCCTTGCCCATATTATTGACAAATCATCACTTTTCATGTGATTTTTAATTTTTTCCCATGCTTTTTCGACAACTCATCGTTCCACGCATGTAAAATTAAATGCGACAGTTGAAAATCATACAACTACACCCAGAACTGCACACTGTACGATCCATATTGTACAACATACCATTTTGTATTATTCTACATGTACTTTTCCAAATTTTACCTATACAATCTCTTACTTGTGCTTTTTCAGCTTCATTTTGACTTTGTACGGTCTATCACTTAGATAATTTTTCTATTTTTTTCTCTCTTTGAAGAGATCGTCATTTCTGGTTTTCAACCCACTTACTTCTTAATTGAATCCCGAGGTATTTTCACAATTTAAGGCATTTTATTTTTATTTTTATTTTCTCTTTTTCTTTTTCTTTTTCTTAATCTATTCACAATTATCGTCGTGGAAATCGTACAATGAAATTCACTTGTACGATCCCATCGGATTCTTCTCTTAGAGTTTCAATTGTGAAATTTTGATTAGTTGTGTCACCTGGCGCCACTTGCTCTCTAGGTCAATTCATCTCCACTTGTGATGTTATCAAGTTCCATGGCCTTCCCGTACCATGTGTACAATTTGTAATTATATAATTGCAAGCTGGAGTATCTTCACCTGGTGTCCCTTATTCTTGTCGTGCAGGTGATTTATCCTTTGGTAGTGGTGCCCTTAATTATCTACTATCATTCGATTGACTCCTTCGTCTATCTCTTCGAATCAATTCTTGATCCAAACTTGGCGATCAGATCCTTTGTTGTCCCTGGTTTCTTTCATCTACAAAATGCACTCTTCCTCTACCAACAAGGCCTCTACCGTGCGAGTGTCTTCCCCGATCTATTCCTCTTGACATCAAGCTTCTCTATTCTAGTGGTGATTTTCTCCCTTTATTGGAGTAATCCTATACCACCTAACACTCTGTGGGATCCTCATTTTATTAGGGGTGGTTGTCCCAATGGAAAATGCCTTGTGGGATTTGGTAAGATTTCTATCGCCCATGGGAAACCTTGTATATTTCTTGTCTAGTTCATATCTTCTAAGGGTGCATCTCCCAGTCATCTAGGATTAGGGGGTTAGAACATTCCTCATCCTCTTCCTCCTCTAATTATAACATTACGTTATCCTTGCTCATGTAGTTGAATACCTCCTCCCCTTCCTGGCTGAAGCCTTAGGCGTCCTTCTCTATTCCTTCCTCCCATTGTTCAGTTATCAGGAGTTATCTCTACCAACTCAATGTTAGCTAGCGTATTTCTACTTCTTCTTGTACTTGGCGATAATTGTCATAGTGCTCTTATTCTCTAATCTAAACATACCAAGAAATATTTCCATATTCTTTCCTCGAAGCATCTTTGTGGAGATGAAGTTGCCAAGACCTCTCTATATGCATCGAAAAAATATGTCTAAGAACTTGTGTCATTCTTATTCTCTTATCACTGTTTCACACAATATTTTGGTAAATTCAATAGTCTCTCCAATATTCGTACTTATCTCCTTTGTCTTCTTACTTGTCAATGGGCTATTATATATGCTTGTGGATCAAGGTTGATTTGATGCTCATGAGATATCCCTAGTTGTCACTATGTTGTTGTACATGTTGGGGGATCACAATTATCTTGAGGATTTTGAGGGTTCCCTAGGTAATCATCCTCATCACTACTTTTTGTGTTGGGTTTCCTTACTAGCCAAGGCATTCCTTCATTTCTATAGTCACTCAAATCCAGTCGTGCATTACCTTGTGATTTCGGTTATGTGGTTGCTTCCTCAATGTCTCGCCATAGCATTTATGCATCTTCATTTTTCATTTGCGATTCACTTGGTGGTACTTGCGAACTTGTGCTCACTTCATCATTTCTTACACTAATTCTTGGAGTTATCCCCTCATCATCCTCAGGTTCTCCTTCTAGCTCTTGTAGCCTAGTTGTTCTTTGTTCATCTAGTCTTCATATTGTACTATCCAATTCCTATATGGTTTGTTCTCTCAACCTTATATTATTACCTCACAATATCTGGTATTCTTCTTACAGTTGCTAATTTTTTAGTCACATTCTCTGCTATTATAGCCCTATCTAAGCTAATGGAGTAAGTCCAGCCAATTATTCATCGATGGTCTCGTTCCTGTTTCCCTCTAGAACTTCCATTTCAAAGGTTTCTACTTTATCCTCGTATCGTATTGTTAATTGTATCCTTCTTCATACTTTCGCTTGTTGGGGTAGTTCTCAATGCTGCACCTGAGGATACATCCTATTTCTATTTACTTGGGGTGCTTCTTCTTATCTTCCCCTATTTTTGGGTAATAGTACTATAGGCCCAAAATGGCCACATACTTAGGAAAATTTTGAAAATTTTGCCTAAGTCATGAAGTTCTCATTTCGCACACTTTGCAGTGTATTTTGGAGTGGATCTACAAAAAAGGCCACAAACCCACCCAATACTTGGTGAATTTTTGCACTTGGAGCAGTTTTGCATAATTTCTTATGTTTTTGGCTCCAGACTGGAGATGCATCTTGAATTTGTAAAATTTTTTGAATAAGGATGATGTCATCTTAAAATAAGTGCAGATTGATGACCACTTTATATTCTTTGATATATTTTGAGTGGATAAGTGTCAAAGAGCCCGATTTCGGAGAACACATAGAACATTCTGACCCGAAATAGTGACAGAAGGCAAAAATCTAAGTGTAAGAGATGCAAATTCATGACGAAAGGATTTTTGACTAAATTTCTTCTGAAATGGTGACAAATAATGTTTTACTCTTAAACCAGTGTGGATTGGAGGAAGAGTCACCTTACACTGCGACGGGTCCAAAATGGTGTTCACAGGCCAATGCACTTACTTAGGTTTGGAATGGAATCCATAGAAGTTTCGAAGGAGATATGACATCATCAACTTTTTTATGCGGATTGGTGAATGCTTCATCGTCAAAGAAGAAAAATGAAGGATAAGGAGCGGAATTCATCCCACTTCACTTTCCAAGCATTTTAATGTTGGATTGGCATTCAACAGTTTCTAAAGCATGGAAGGTGATGTCATCAATTTTTAAAAGTGGAATAGCGTTGTGTTCTCCCCTACCATTACATTAATCTTATTTCAGATTTAATCATAGCCATATGATGGGGGAGATCAACGATAGAGATTTTTCCAAGAATTCTAAAATATATAAAAGCAATTTCTCACCGAAGTTAAAATAGTCAGTTGGAGGAGGAAGCTGAAGTGTTGAGGGTTTCAATAAGATGAGAACTAGGGATAGTTATATATCGATGATGGCAGAGGGCTTCCAAGAAATATCAATGATGTATATGCAATCTCCAACGACCAAAAATTTAGTGCCCAATAGTTTTTGGCACACCGGTGGGACCAGTTCACAAGGAACACGAAAACCCATCATATGAGTTATTGTTTATCTCAACCCGGAGGAATCAAGATTTGGTGAATTATCTTGACCTTGTAAGCGGAGAATAGCAAATTCACCTGGTGACTCCCTGGTCCTTAAACCCAAAAAAATAATTACCCCTGTAGACCAGTGTCCTTTCATGTATACCAGGTCTTTCAAAAGGAATAACCCTAACTCCTATTTTTATTGTGAATTACCTTATAGAGGGTCTACTATTGTCAGAAGTTTGAATCAATATTTCCTCTCAAAAGAAGAGCTTCTTAAGGAAAATCTTGTAGTTAATCTAATAGTCCCTCCAATAAGACCTACACCTAAAAATATGGCACAAAATGTGGCTCCTAATCAACCATTACAAAAGTACCCCAACTGGAACACAGTTGGTCCCCTGAGATTAGCCCAAATGAATGCCATCCCCTAGGCTGTATCCAAAGCTATCCCCACTTATGATGGATCGGGGAAGATAACTTATGAGCACTATCAAGATATTTTAAATCTGGCATCAATTCACAACATAAAAGAGGAGGATATTATTGTAAGAATTCTAGCCCTATCCTTCAGAGGAAAGATATTGCATTGGTTTAGAACTCTAGAAGATAACACCATCACTTCATGGCAAGCATTGGCTGAGCCTTTTGTGGAAGATTTTAATGAATCTACTGACCCTTTCTCCCTACTCAACTAGTTTACATCCATGCAAAAATCTCAACAAGAAACTATCTCAGATTTCAATTTGAGATTTAGTAGAACATGGAAGAGAATACCTCCTACAGCTAGACCAATTGCATGTTTGGCCTATATGTATTATATCAGAGCTCTTGGATCAGATTTAGGCTTGCAGACACAACAATCTAGAGTAGAAACCTTCCCCCAAGTTTATAATGTAATAGTTCATGCTGAGAATATCCTAATTAATGTGGGGAGACTACCCCCAAAATTGTGCTACCTTATAACTCAAAAGCCACTAATGGCCAAAGCCAAACTACAAACCCATCTTACATGGATCCCCTTTCTTTATCATCCCCATATCCACAAATGAATGCCATTCCTCAACCAAAACCATCATCCTCTGTAGTTCCTTTCCCTCCCCTTCCTTCTCAACCATCTCAAGAGTTTTTTACTATTCTTGATATACAAAATACTCTAAAAACTCTGAGCAATAGAATGAATTCAATGGAAAAGAGAGACCAAGAAAGGTCACAACAAAGGAGATTCCCATATGTAAACAAATATCAGAGACCTGGTCCTAGTAATAGTACTAGGGTCAGAGTGAATGCAACATATGAGGATCTTGAGTGTTCTTCAGATACTACTCTTGCAAATATCTAGTGTCTGGTATGTAATGACCCTCATGACTCATAGTCTTGTGTTATGTACCAACACCATGTCCAACAAGCTATGGATCAAGCTGAAAGGAATAAAAAAGGGAGAGTAAATATGTTATGGTAGCCTGATCAAATCATGGTTGGGAAAGAGTTGGATGAAGACAACCCAATTGTTGTTATGACAAGGTCTGGAAAGAAAACCTTGCAAGTAGATCCCCAAAATATGGGGCAATTCCAAGTCCCTTCTCAAAAAATAATTGATCCCCTTCCTCAAAGTAGTGATACTTTCCCCATCCCTCAAGCTAAAGGGAAAGAGAAGACAGATAGTCTTCCTAAGATATTGGAAAAGGAAACTGAAGGAGACCGGATGAGATCTAAATATGAGGCTCAAGAAAGGCTTAGATTCCCCTCTATTACCAAAAGGTAAAGAATAGAAGCCACTCAGAAGTATAAAAGAAAATATGGTGAGCCAAAAAGAAGGCCTGAAAGACCTCCCCTGGCTAAGTCTGAGTATAATATTATTGAAGAGATGAAAAATATTCCATCAAAAGCTAGCCTGTATGACACTCTGTTCATTCCTGGTCAGATAGATCTGCTTAAGGCTTCCCTCAACAAGTATCCACAAGATAAGCAGTCCACTATAATCCTTAGTATACCATCAGAAAAGAAAGAAATGTCCCCTATGGTTTTAAATAATAAACCTCCTCCTTTCTATATATCCCTGAGGATGGAAGGTTGGGTAGTCCAAAATTGTATGATAGATTCAGGAGCATCAACTACAGTTATGCCTAAAGCAGTCTATGAAGAAATGGGTATGGAGTATACCCGATCTTGTCCTGGAGTATTACAATTGGATGGGACACCTGTTAAGATAGTTGGAGTCATAAAGGATGTTTTAATGAGGTTGCATAGAGCCCTTGAGGTGACAATAGTACAAGAAATAGTTGTGGTTGACCTAGAACCCTATTTTGGATTATGCCTTTCAAGGGAATTTACTGCAAAACTGGGTGGATGTATGTACATGGATTATTCTAGTATGGTAATTCCTTTCAAAGGAAAGAGAATAAGGATAACACCTAAAAATCTAGTAGCTTATCATATTGAAAATATTGAGGAAGACATGTGCAATCTTACTCCCCTGGAAGAATTTGAGCTGGTTGAAAACTTTGAGGAGTTGGATATTGAGGATGAGTTGCCTTTCAGAGAGGATTACAGTCAGTTTGGAACTGGTATGGGAACATATAGTATCTCAACTGAATCAGAGAAGAAAATCCCTACTATATCCAATCAGTCTCTGAGAGAAAAAGAAACATGGATCATGCACTTTGATGGTGCTAAATGCAGAAATGGTGCAGGAGCTGGTGTGGTTTTATAGTCCCAATCAGAGGGGACAAAGAATTTTGCCTATAGACTAACATGGTCATGTACAAATAATGTTACAGAATATGAGGCTTTATGCCTTGGATTGATACAAGTAGAAAGCATGGGCATTAATATTTTGAACATATATGGTGATTCTGAGTTAATAGTCCATCAAGTAAGAAACAGGTGCAATAGTAAGCACCATTACCTAAAAGCTTATAGAAATAGGGTATGGGATCTGATGGAATCCTTTGATGCCCTAAATTTAAATTTTATTCCCAGAGAAAAGAATACTCTAGCATATTCCTTAGCAACAAAGGGAGCTAACTTCAACCCTTCTGTAGACTTTGGAATCAAGAAAGCCAAGGGAATCAAAATGATTTTTAGACCTGCAGTACCAGACAAGCAGATTTTCTGGCAGGTTTTTGAAAGTGATGAACATATAATTGACTTTCTGGTAAGAGAAGCATGTCTCTCCACTATCCAAGAAGAGAATCTAGAAGATATTGATCAACAAGATGTTATTCAACTAAGAAACAATCACATTCCTAGAGGATTGGTCACCCTAGAAAGCTTGTTTGATAATGAGGACAAAAAAAGACCAAAGCTATGAAAGTCAGTGAAAAATATATAAAGAAGTTGAAGTTGGTACTAAAAAGAAGCTCAATGTTGGAGTTCGATGTTCACTAGAGGAAGCTGAAGATATCAAAGCCTTATGCTTAAAATACCAAGATATTATGGCTTGGTCATATGAAGACCTCAAGGTATATGACAAAAAGGTTATCCAACATACTATTGAGCTAGAGCCTGATGCAAAGCCTTTTAGGTAGAAGCAAAGGCCTGTAAATCCAAGGATCGAAGCCATTATGAGAGAGGAGCTCTTAAAGTTATTAAAGGCTAAGATCATATACCCAATAAAACATTCAACCTGGGTAGCTAACTTGGTACCCGTGAGAAAAAAGAATGGGGATATTCGTTTGTGTGTAGATTTCAGAAATCTTAACCAAGCATCCCTTAAGGATCACTACCCCCTCCCATAGATTGATCAGATCTTATAGATAGTGGTAGGGGTAGAGAGGTTCTCATTACTGGATGGTTACTCTGGATACAATCATATTTGGGTGAAAGATGAAGATCAGTATAAAATAACATTCACCACAAAATGGGGCACATTTGCCTACCAGAGAATGCCTTTTGGGTTGTCCAATGCGGGAGCCACATTTTAGAGAGCCATGGATTATGCCTTTGGAGCATTGATCAACAAAGTCATTCTGATTTATTTGGATGATATGACTATGTTTTCCCATGATAAGCAAGATCACCTATCACACCTAGAGCAAGTTTTTCAAAAATGTAGAGAATTTGGTATTTCACTCAATCCTAAGAAGTCATTCTTTGCAGTTCATGAAGGAAAGTTGCTAGGTCATGTGGTCTCAAAATAAGGTATGGCCATAGATCCAGATAGAATCAGATCCATTCTTGCTCTCCCATTGCCTACAAACAAGAAGACTTTGCAATATTTTCTGGGTCAAATCAATTTTATCAAGAAATTCATTTCTGACTTTGCATAGAAAGTAAGGCCTATATCTGAGTTACTCAAGAAGAATGTTGAGTTTAAGTGGATTGAAGTCAAGAAATAAGCTTTTGATATTATCAAGCAGTCCATTGCAATAGCCCTAGTACTAGTAAATCTAGATTTTAGTAAATATTTTATCCTTTATGCTTATGGAGCTAAAGAAAGTTATGCCTCAGTGCTTACTCAAAAATATGATCAAGGTGAAGAGCATCTTGTATTATTTTGGATCTAGACACTCCATGACTACTAGGTCAAATATAAATTTATTGAAAGACAAGTATTTGTTGTGATGAAGTCACTGAAGAAGTTTAGGTAGTACTTGGTATAGAGTAAGACCCTGGTATATGTTGTTCATCTAGATGTAAGAAGTTTTATCCTTCAGGGTGAACTAGGAGATAAAAGAGCTGGTTGGATTACCAAAATCCAAGAGTATGATGTAGAGATACATCCCACCAAGTTGGTGAGAGGTAGAGCCCTATGCCAAGGTCTAACAGAGGCTACAACATTAGCAGAAGTGACAACTTGCCAGATAGCAGAAGAGGATCAGGTTGAAGGAGTACAGATAGTAGACTCTGATTGGGTTGATCAGATGATCAAATACTTTCAAACTGGAGTATGCCCCCCAAATATAAATGCATCCCAAAGGAGGAGATACAGGCTTCATGCTTTGAAATATGTATTACTACCAGAAGGCCTGTACAAAAGAAATTTGGATGGAGTTCTTCTAAAGTGCTTAAAATATGATCAACAAAAGAGGGTCATTGAAGAGTTCCATGGAGGACCAGCTGGTGGACATAGCTCAGGCAGAGTTACAACTTTGAAAATCATAAGAGTAGGCTATTATTGGCCTACTATATTTTTTGATACTTTTAGGGTTACTAGGGCCTGTGACAAATGTCAGAGATATGTTGGAAGGACAAGGAATGCTTCATTCCCCCTCAGGCCGATATAAGTTGAAGAGCCTTTTCAACAATGGGGGTTGGAATTCATAGGGGTCATCAACCCTAATTCCTTAGTAGAGCATAAGTTTATCTTAACTACCATATATTATCTTACCATATGGGTAGAGGCTATTCCTACTAAGAAATCAGATCAGGAAGTTGTGATCAATTTTATGGAAAATTTGATTTCAAGGTTTGGAGTTCTAGAAGCCTTGGTGAGTGACAATGGCCCAACTTTCATAGGAGCCAAGTATATTGAGTTTTCTAGCAAGTATGGCATCACTCTTAAGAATACTTCTAATTATTACCCTCAAGGGAATGGACTTGTTGAATCTACTAATAAGAACCTATTGAGGATTTTGAGGAGATCACTTGAAGGTAACAAGAGAAGTTGGCACCTATTACTAGACCAAGATTTGTGGGTAGACAGGATTACTATAAAGAATTCCATTAAGACTTCCCCTTATGCTCTGGTGTATGGCAAAGAGGTAGTGCTACCTATCCATTTGGAAATTCCAGCACTTAAGCTTGTCAATATAGAGGAAGAGTTAGAGGAAAATCTGGTAAAGACCAGGTTGACCCACTTACTACAACTTGAAGAGAATAGAGCTCAGGCATATGAAAATTTTCAAAAGCATTCCTCAGATATCAAGGCATGGTTTGATAAGAAGGCCAGATTCAAAAAATTCTAGGTTGGAGATGCAGTTCTCAGGTGGAATGTTGATAGAGCAAAACCAGGCAAACATGAAAAGTTTGATTCTTTTTGGGATGGCCCTTTCAAAATAGTAGAGGCCAAGGAGTCCAATGTGTTCCAGCTTGAAGATCCATAAGGGAACATACAACCGATTCTAGTAAATGGTTTTCATCTCAAACTCTACTATGTTTGAAATATGAGCTCATTGTAACATATGTATATACCTTGTATTATATTTCCCTTTCTTTCTGCACTTTGTATTTAGTTTCTTTCTACACTTTGTACAAGCTCATTGAAAAATATTTGCAAAAAAATGGCTAAGTGTTGACAAAGTATTCAACGAGGTTCCATTCCACACTCAAATACATGTAAAGTGTGGTAGAATGGTGAGCGCTTCTAAATCCACACCAAAATGCACTAAAGTTCTAGCGGAATGATGCAAGTGTTGTTTTCATGATGAAAAGAGCCAAGTCTCAAAAGAAGTGAAGGCATCTCCAATCTAGGGATTTTCAAAGCTAAAGCATAGTGAAATGGAACCAAGGTGATAATCCATACGTGAAATTAGTTAAGTGTCAAGGAATCAAAGACATCTTCAATCCATCGGTTTCAAAACTAAGGTGGAGCAAAGTAGTGATTTTGTGACCATGCCACATGGAGAGGAAAGAAAAGCCCACATTCAATGCTAATGAACTCATGCTCGAACCAAAGAGTAGTCGAAGAGACGTAGTGAGGTGGTAGTGCAGTTTGAATTTTTGACCAATGAAAATTTAGAATGCCACCATTGAGCCATCGAAAGGAATGAGTGGAAGTTGGAAAGTGTGCTAATGGGTAGATTGTATAATAGCCACATTAATGGTAGAAGATATATGCATGCCAAGAAATAAAAGAATCAAAAAGCATGAGCAATGTTCATTTAGTGGTAAATTGCATTCATAGAGTAGAAAAGAGTGAAATGGTACTCAAAAATTTTATTGAATTCTAGAGAGAACATAGTATTGTTGCTATCAAGATGGCTTTCAAGGATACCCAAGAAGCTGAAACCCTAGAGAGAAGGGTAGTGGCTCCATACATCGATAGAGCAAAAGTTATGGTAGATACTAAAATGGTCCTCATAGAGAGAACAAGGCTCAGAAGGAGCGTTAATGATAGATTCAAGAAGAGAGTTGCTTTGTCTATGGAAGGTAGATGTGTTGTCCTTTCTTACCTATATTTTTACATTTGTGATTATGTTCATCCTTATCCAGAATTAATAGCTACAATAGTTAAATTTTATGACCCCATGGCCAAAGTAGTGAAAACCTCTAAAGGCAAAACCCTCTTTAGTATCACCACCTCCTTCTATCATAATATTTTTGCCCTAGGGTTAGAACCGTCAGTGAGACCAAAAGAATTTAGGGTGACTGACCAGGTGGGTATTACTCTCTAGAGAAATGAGCTAATGATGGTGAGTCATTTAAAATATGGGTTTATAAATAGCTCAATGCTAAGCCTAAGAAGAAATTACCTGAAGTCCCAATCCCTATTGATGAATTTCCAAACCCTGTACTATTCTCTATGTTGGCCTGTATGGAGGGTTTAGATTCTGATAGAATGGTGTATGGCTGGAAAATTGTCGTAGCCTATTGTATTTCAAATGAAAGAATGTATGAGGAAGGTGTAGAGGAAAAAGGGACTAGGGTGATCTATTTTGATTGGCCAACCTTTCTTGCCCAAAGGATACATGAACAGTTGGTAAGAATGAAAAGGGGCTCTGATGCTCCTAGTTTTAGGCATTGCTCAAGTCTGGTATGGATGTTTTATGCTGCCATTAAGGACAAGATGCCTTGGATTCTGGTTAAGGATAAAACTAGTGATGGGGAACCCTTGTCGGTTTATTATTGGATAAGTCATTTGAGAAGTAGTGAGTCTTTTTATAGATTCAATTTGGAATTCCTTGGACCTACTTTGAAAATAATGTATGGAGAGTGCCCTAGATTGCCACCCTTGGCTAAGCAAATTCTGAGAGCAGAGGGTGCTAAGGAAGGAGATTGGTATTTTTTGACTGAGGGCATAGTAATCAGACTATATGGTTTCATGGGTAAACCTTTTCTCCTACCCCATTTTGTTATAGAAAGGCTCTTTGCCTTGGAATATTTGAGGTAGGCAGAGTACATTGATTTGAATTATGGTTCTGGAAGAAAGAGAAAATCTTTGCTTACCTACCGCACTATGGAGGATATTACTATCACAAAGAAGGGGTAGAGTGAGCAAATTGACCAATACCTTGATAGGTTAGGTCTATTTTACATTCCCCAAAGGTGGAGTTATGACCCTGATGGTATTTTCACTACAAGAAATGTAGCCCTAAATGGAGAAAAAGCTTACAAATTTGAAAAGAGGCCTAGGGCTCATTTCGAACAAGGTAGAAATAATGATGAGACCACTCTTTTGGAGTGGAATGTTTCAAAAATGGGTCAACTACCTCCATGGTTGGATTTCTATGAATAGATTATGGATTATGATCTAGACAAGAAGAAAATTCATCGGCTGACAGAAGCCACCATGCATGATATTGAAGAGAAAACTACAAAGAAAAAGGACCCTCAACTTGATGAGGATGTTGTTGAAGAGGTAGAAGAAGGAGAACAATGGAATGTAGCAAAAATATCAGATTGGTGGAGAATGAGAATTAAAATTGGAAAACCTAAGTCCAAGTTTGGCATGAAGATTGATAATGAGTTTTCTAAGAAATATGATGAAAATATCATAACCTAGAAGCAGAAGGACATCAAAAACATAGTGTTAATAGTTAAAAAGTCCTAGGCTAGTTCTGAATCTCTCTCTCCACCCATAGATCAAGAAGCTCTAGTAGAAGAGCATGAAACTCCTTTAATAGTAGTTGAGGTCTTGAAAATTTTTCATCCTACCATTGAACAAGTGGAGAAGTTTCCTAAGGGAGCACAACTTCTGAGCAAAATGCAATATTCTAGTGAAAAAGTTGTCAGTACTCTAGTCATCGAAGTAGTGTCTAGGCCTAAATGCTTAGCTCTAGGGGATAGCCTCTAGACATAGATATTGATTAGAGATAGAAGGATGAGAGTTTTAGGTTCACCCCCTTTCTTTCACCACTGTAGTATCAGTAGAATTGCATCCCATTTTTGAGCAAGTCTTGCTTACTGGAGTAGTACAAGGAGATGTATCAGAGGAAGATTTAGAGAGTGAGATGGCTTCCTTTCAATTGATTCATAGAAGAGCTAAAAGAGCTCCAGAAATAAGGGAAAGAGAAGTTTCAAAGAAACAAATATTGGATATGGAGGAGATTGCTAAAGAGGTAGCTATTTTAGCTGTAGAAGAATTGACTCATCAAGAGCAATAGTAGGATATAGAGGTAGAACAAGAACACCCTACATATGTAGGTGAAGGTATGGTTTCTAATCCCTCTTCTCCTCTTCATCCTCTTGAATCCCCAAGGAAGTCTCCCTCCCTTTTTGGTCAAGAAAATGTGACAAAGGTACCTTCTCCCTCTCATGGTCCACCCCATGTTTCATTGGTCATCACTAAAGTACAAGTCACCCCTTCTCCCTCAAAGTCACCCCAAATCCCACTTTCATCATCTGAGGTTCCCACTTCATCATCTCCCATCACTTCATCTTCACTATTACCACCACCCCCATCAAAGGGATAAATTGTTCCAAGTACCCCCATTCATCCAGTTGTTAGTCTTGCATCAATTCCTATGAGTTTACCAATAGCAACCACAATAGTAGTTATAGAGTCCACTATTGTTATAGAGACTATTGTAATTACTTCCACACCACCATTGTCAATAGTTGAGTCCACCCTTACATTTCTAGTATCTTCATCTCCCTTGGCTACTAGTTTTTCAAGTCATATATCTTTGCCAAAAGAGCAGGTAACCACATAAAAAATAAATGATTTTTGGGTAGAGAAGCTTTCTAAGCCTTCCAGTAGGATGGTTGTAAGAAGAAGAAGCATGTATGTTGATCCAGTTTCTAGGTAGAGGATATCTAGATCTATGACTCCACTTGTAAGTAAACCTAAAACTAAAATGACTATCCAAGATTATTGAGTGGAGGAGGTCACAAAAGATATTGAGAAGCTTCCTGAAGAAGATGAGCTGATTATAGCTAGAGCCCACTTAGACACCTTCTATGTGAAGAATGATATATTCAGAGAGAAGGTGAGAAAACTAGAGAAATATATTGAAAAGCTTTAGAAGACTCTGAGCAATCAAAAGGAAGTAGAAAAGGCTCTAAAAAAGAGGCCAAGGGCTGGTAGGAAAAGTACCAAGAAGCCAATAAGCTCAAAGATCAACTAGGAGAGCAAAAGAAGTTGAATGAAGAACAAGCAAAAGAAATTCAAAGTTTGAAACAACAACTTCAACTTGAGAAAGCTAAGTCTTCTAGATTTTCTAAAGCTGGATTAAAGAATATTAGAAAAGAATTGCTCTCCGAGGTCCAAGAGAAATGTTTAGGGCTTCAGCTTATGATTGACTACCTAGATGATGCTAGCCGCTTACTCCCCAATGTTTAGAAATATTTAGATCAAATCACTGGAGAGTTGTAGCCTATGGTGATTTTGGTAGAATAGATGTATAGGTTGGTTGATAGTAGACTCAGTGATTCTACTAAACCAATTCCCAATAAAGAATGGAATCTCACTAGAGTTGCTACTAGAATCATGGTCAAGAAGCACATGGTACTTCAAAGAGCCTGGCTGTTGTTTGATAGGATTGAAGGAGTGATTAGGGATGTTGTGGATGTGAATAAAGAAATGATTCAAGTTGGCTTCAAAGGCCTATGGATGGAGGATCACAACTTGCTATCTATGGAAGAGATCTAGAAGAGCATTGATGAAAATCTATTGGATGAATCTGGAATTGATTCTCTTGAAGAGCCACTACACCAAGAGCAAGTTGCCCAATTAATTGTTGATTTTACCAGATTAAGAGATCTCATGGAAGATCTAGTGAATAGAGGGAATGCTGCTAATTATGAGGATATTGGAGAATTACAATATATTTACAAGCAGCTCAAAGAAACATCAAACCCCTCTGAAGCAGCCTAGAAATAGGCTTTACAATATTTGAAATTGATGATTCAGTTGTTTGGTGATGATTCTGGAGGAAGGAATAAAAAACAACCTTCTCCAGAAGAAGAAAATGAAGAAGAAGAAGAAGAGAATGAAGAAGAGGTCGAGGAAGAGGCCCATGAAGAAGAAGAGCAGGATGGAACTGTTACAGGCCCGGAAGGGGCCCACACTTAGTTTATTTTTGTTTTTGTACATATGCACAAGTTTTGCATTTTTGTTTTTTGCTCTAACAATTGTCAGAAATAAACAATAAAGGCATGAAGCCTAGAGAGGCATAGAGAGTAGAAGATTTTGTGTGAAGGTATTTTTGCAATAAGGCCTTATAAGAGGAGTAGAGTTATACCTATTTTTTGAAGACAATGGCAACATGCCTATATTTTTGGCATAATCTCCATATGAACCTTTACTCTCTAAATATATTATTAGATTTTTTAGAGGGTAGTGTTTATATGGAAGTTATTCTTTAAAGCATATTTTTGAAGATGAGCATTTTTTGACTCCTAAGGCCCAATGGATAAGACTCTGAGTTCTATGGCTTTGCAAGAAAATCCACCCGAGAGGCACTAGAATGTAGGCCCAAAATGGCCACATACTTAGGAAAATTTTGAAAATTTTGCCTAAGTCATGAAGTTCTCATTCCGCACACTTTGTAGTGTATTTTGGAGCGGATCCATAACAAAGGCCACAAATCCACCCAACACTTGATGAATTTTTGCACTTGGAGTAATTTCGCATAGTTTCTTATGTTTTTGGCTCTGGACTAGCGATGCATCCTGAATCTAAAATTTTTTGAAGAAGGATGATATCAGCTAAAATAAGTGTGGATTGGAGACCACTTCATATTCTTTGATATCTTTTGAGTGGCTAAGTGTTGGAGAGCCCGATTTCGGAGAGCGCATAGAACATTTTTCCCGGAATGGTGATAGAAGGTGGAATGCTAAGTATAAGAGATGCGGATTCATGATGAAGGTTTTGACTAACTTTCTTCCGGAATGGTGACAAGCAATGTTTTACTCTGAAGCCAGTGTGGAATGGAGGAAGAGTCACTTTACATTGCGATGGGTCCGGAATGGTGTTCATAGGCCAATGCACTTGCTTAGGTCTAGAATGGAATCCATAGAAGTTTTGAAGGAGATATGATGTCATCAATTTTTTGTGTGGATTGGTGAATGCTTCATCGCCAAAGAAGAAAAATGAAGGATAGGGAGCGGATTTCATCCCGCTTCACTTTCAAAGCATTTTAGTGTCGGATTGGCGTTCAAAGTTTTTGAAGCATGAAAGGTGACGTCATCAATTTTTAAAAGTGGAATGGCATTGTGTTCTCCCCCACCATTATATCAAGCTTATGTCAGATTAAATCATAGCCATACGATGGGGGAGATCAATGATGGAGATTTTGCTAAGAATTCTGAAGCATATAAAAGCAATTTCTCATCGGAGTTAAAATAGTCAGTTGGAGGAGGAAGCTAAAGCATCAAGGGTTTCAAGAAGATAAGAACTAGAGATGGTTGTAGATCGATGGTGGTAGAAGGTTTCCAAGAAAGATCAATGATGTATATGCAATCTCCAATGGCTAGAACTCTAGTTAGCATCGAACAACCAACAAGTTGTAGAGGTTTCAAGCTGCCATGGTGGTCCACTTGCAATGGATTTCCTAGAGGTTGAACTAGTAAGAGAATGCCAACAAGAACTCTCTATTGAGCTATCAAAATTTCATCTTTGTAATGTTCCTTATTATTTTAATTTTGCAAAACTATAAATAGAGGTCGAACCCTCATTTTTAAGGGTCGGCTCTAGTGTGTTTGCCTGTGCTACTATAAATATTCCCAAGGGCTAATGAAAGGAGCATTACATTGATCTTCACCTCAAATTTTGTGTCTTCATACTTTGATATCAGAGGTTCGAATTCTTTAGTTGCATTTCTATGAATACTTGAATGGTTAGTTTGTGCCAAATTAATGGATTACTAACTGCTAGGGTAATTGAAATCTACTTCTGAATTAGATCTTTATTGTTAGGGAGTGCATTTCTGTAAAATCTAGATATTGGTGAATTCTGCTATTTGGATTATCATTGTTTAGATATTGAAATTGTTGTCTGCAATATTTCTCTGTTGTTCTTTAATGAATGAAAGTACATTTAATTTGGGATAATGTTGATCTGAGTAATGTGTCTTTAATTTGGTTTTTTGGAGCTTTTTGTTGTAGTACAATGTTGTTAGCCTATCCGTCCACTATTGTTCACATTTTCTAACCCTAATCTTTTCTTACCCTAATCTCTAAAACCCTAAGTGAGCATAATTGTGTCAACACCCTATTTAAGTTGACAAGGAACCAGCCTACTCTGGAGGTTGGATCTGAAACTCCTATTTTGGTCCATCCAATGTTGAGTGTTGAGTTGTAGCTATCGGGTGCAAGCCTGGATAGAAAGTAGGAAGATAGACAGCCACAGTATTGAGTAAAACTTGATGCAATTCAGTGCCCAACAAGTACTATCTCCTGATGTCTTTCTTTTGGAGGAATCCATTCTTCATCTTCCTCTTTTACTCATTCGGTCTCATCTGTAAATCTGACATGCACTCATAATATTCTTCTTTCCTTGGATCGAGGTGCCAACTCTTGATGTTCTATGGTTGGTCTTGTCTCCTCTCCTTCTACAAATAAATGGGTGAGTCCCATGTCAGGCTCCTCCTATGATGGACCTAGCTTATTTTGAGTCCTCTGTTGATCTTCTGCTCCTCTTCTTCATTCGATATCTTCTAAAGAAATGAATAAGCATTGTATATTGTAGGGCTTCAACTTTAAGCCATTTACAGTGTCCAGTACCTCCATCCCATTCAAGTTTTGTAACTTGACTACTCCATTATTCATTAGTTCAACCACTTTATAGGGACCAAGCCATAAAGTGTTTAACTTACTGGGCTTGATTTCTCTCTTCCCATTAAACTTTAGAACCAAGTCACATGAACTAAGTTCCAACTTTCTCAAATGTTTTTCATGCCACACCTTCCTTCATTTTTGAGCTACCTCAATCGCCCATTGTTCCATGACTCATATTTCATCTAACTTGATTAGTGTTTTCAATCACTCTTCCAATTTGTCTTGATCACCCAAGCGATGCTCTACCGCGACTCTCAAACTTGGTATCAAGAATTCAACTGGCACCACTACCTCCTATCCATACATCAATTGAAAAGGTGTATGCTCTGTTGTAGGTTTAAAATTTATTCTATATACCCATAAAATAGATTATAGCCTTTCCTCCCAATATGCTCCCTCTATTCCCAAGGTTTTATATAAATTAGATACTAGGATTGTAGTTTTTGCTTTCGCCTGCCCATTTTCTCTAGGATAGTACGAACTAGACAATCAGTGCAAAATCCTGAACTCTATCATCATTGTTTTGATGATTTCATTAACAAAGTGTCCTCCTCGATAACTTATTATCTGTAGCGAAATACCAAATATTGTGATTACCTTCTCATACAAGAATCCCATTGTACTTTTTTCTAAGCTATAAGGTAATGCTCTCGCTTCAACCTATTTCTTCAAGTATTTCGTTCCTACTACAATGTATCTACACTTCCTTTTTCGAGATATCTTCAACGACCTAAAGAAGTATAATCCCCACCTTTCAAATAATTCCTAGGTTTGTGATGGGTGCAATGGCATAAAGTCCCTTTTTATTGGTTTTCCTGCTCTTTGACAAGTATCGCATGCTTTCACATACTCTTTTGCATCATTATACAGTGTGAGCCACCATAGTCCAGCTAGTAATATTTTTCTAGATATCGCATCTGGTCCCATGTGGCCTCTCGCTAAGCCTTCATGAGATTATTTCAATACCAATTTAACTTATTCTTCCATCACACATCTTCGTAGGATACCATTGCTTTCCATATTATATAGAAATCCTACTATAAACTGGAAGGGTGTTGACTTCATGATCACTTTCTTCTTCTCGGTTGTCATCATTTCCTATGGCAACTCGCATGTGGAAAGATACTAGCCAATCAACTTGTACCACGATGGAACAATATTGATGATGAATAATTGTGCATCCAGAAATTCATTCAAAACTATTGATCTTGCAGGCTCTCCTAATCATATCCAAGACAACTAGTCTACAATGATGTGCTTTTACCAGGTCTCACTACTACTCAAAATATGCTCTTGTAGGGTGATGAGCCACCGACTAACCCATCCTTGTATCACTAATTTATTTATCAAGTACAAAAAATCTTGGTGATCTACATAGAAAGAAAAGGGATTTTCCAATAGGTAATGCCTAAAATTTTGGACTACATATACCTTTACCAAAGTTTATTTTTTTGTTATATTGTAATTTCTCTCTAGCCTTGACAATAGGCGACTAGCAAAGAAAATAGGTTGATCCAGCTTGAACTATCCTTCTTGTGCCAAAGCACATCCAATTACAAAATTTGAAGCATCAATATGGACATGGAATTCCTTATCCCAATTTTGGAACACCAAAATTGGGCTACTCACAAGCTTAGCCTTCAGCTCCTCAAAGGCTCCTTGGTTCTCCTTTGTCCATCTGAAAGGAATATTCTTTTTGTCAAAAAATCCAATGGATAGGATACATGTGTATAATTTTTGATAAACCTTTGATAATATCCCGTTGATCCCAAGAAGGTTTTAAGTGAACTCACATCGTACAATTATTCCATATGTAATATCACATGGATCTTATCAAGGTCTGTTTTTAATCCTTCACTGCACACTATGCATCCTAACAATTTTCCATATGGTACCATCATATAGCATTTCCTAGGATTTAATGACATCTGTGCATTTTTACACCTACTCATGCATTCACTGAGGGTAGGAATATGCTCCTTGATCTTACCATAATGGACCAATCATCCAAAAATGCTTTGAAGTTCCCTATTGCAAACTGATCAAATTGTAACATTGTAAAAGGCTAACACCTAATGTTGTAATGGTTGTAAAGCATATGAAATGAGCATTCATATACAAATTGATAAAGAATAACACATAACAAGAAATGTATCTTCCATTAATTTGAATCAATCCATGTTACAAATCCATCCCTCTTAGGGATACCCATTTGATACAACAATTATAGTAGGAAACAATCCCTCGCAAGGGTATGTGTCTTTCAATGCCTTCTATGATGACACAAACTGCTTCAAGGTGTCGATGACATTTTTCTCCATGATTAGAGTTATTTTTTGCCTTACATGTCAAAACCTTGTTGATATTGCATGCAATAAACAACAAGAAGCATATTAGTAACAAAGGAGGCCTCTCTTGATGAGGCTTTGAAAGGAAGATTGCACAAAAGATGCCATAGCAACATGAAATCAAGAAAATGCAAGAAACATGTTAAACTACATTAAACATGATAATTCTACCATTAAGAATGTAAAGGAAACATCAATTAATCTAACTAATGGCCTAATTATGAATTTGAAAGCATGAAAGCATGAAAAAGATCATTAACATCCTAATTGTAAGAATGAAGTAAAAGTGACTAAAAACCCTAAATCTATTGGTCAAAGTCTCTATAAAAGCAAATAAACATCTAATTAGTCTAATTCAATGTAAAATAAATAAAAACTATCACTTAAAATCAAGGAAACACGAATATTGAACCTAACCATGGGTCTATCATGCGGTAGGCACTGTTAGTCACGGATGACAACCTTCTTTGAGGTGAAAATACACTTACCCTCCAAAGAGGGCCCAGATCTATTATTTCCTTAATTAATTGATGGTTCAAGGGCAGCCTCTATGTCCTCTAACTGGTTTGGTGGTTGAATTACTCAGATTGCACGTGAAGTTGACGTAATTGTGCTTATTGGCTCTCCTAGCCTCCTAAGACCTCCATGGCTTCAATTACCATTTTTATCTCTCAATTTAGGGCAAGAAAGAAATATCATAATGTAATTAGGTGAGTGTTGAATTCAATAGGACTTCGCTACTCAAATTTTCCTATGCATCTCTCCCATTTCCCATTTTGGATGGGGGTCTTATAGCACCTTTGATGGCTATGTCCTAGCTTCATGGATAAGCCAATATCAAGAATGGGTAGTTGGAGTAGTTGGAGGGAAGCTTCTAGATTTTTCCACCCTGAAAACGCTCGAATCTGCAACCAATTTGCTGTTGTAACCGATTTTGGATCGGCCAAGGTCCAACTGATTTTTGAGGCTAGTCGCGGCTCTGAGGCACGGTCAGCTCCGCTAACCATGGGTGTCAATCACGGTTAACACTGATTATGCCAAACTGCCTAATTGAGTGGTTAGAACCACTGCTATACATTATAATCTAACTAAGGTCTTCCATATGGTCTTCTAGCATGTCCCATATGAGTAGTCGCCTTGACATGACACGTTTTAGGTGTCTACAGATGTCCCTTTTGAGATGCGTTGTGATATTGAACAATGCTGAGCAAAAATAGACCTAAAATGATGTCATAGGTTGTATGATGATCATTATTCTGATCAACATTATATGCCCCAGGTCCTGCAAAAGGATGCACATCCTAGAATTATTGCTTCCAACTAGATGGAAGGCTTAAATTTGAGATATCATACGCTCGTCATCAGACATTCGGGTAGCTTCGGTGCTACAATAGGATTTCAAGCCTATATAACCAAAAGGAAGAGAGCTACAAACTAACTGTCATATTTACTTTTTGCCCCTGCAAAAGGGTAAGCTTATGATAGTCTTTGGCAATGA
Organism: Wollemia nobilis; assembly: GCA_028583015.1. Classification (NCBI taxonomy): domain Eukaryota; kingdom Viridiplantae; phylum Streptophyta; class Pinopsida; order Araucariales; family Araucariaceae; genus Wollemia; species Wollemia nobilis. The sequence continues at coordinate 24,210,625 of JAQPPZ010000541.1, read as the reverse complement.
TTCGTAAGACGAACGCAATTTTGACAAGATCAAGGGATCTTCTATTGATTTTGATTATGATTATGACATTATGACTACCCCCTCAAGCGATGAGTCGATGAGGGTAATGACAATCAAATGAAGCAAAAAGTCACTTGACCACTATGAATGACTTTGAACAAATTAAGATTTAGCATTTGATACTTGATTAGGCGTAATCAACTATGATTGCAACTACTAATAGTAATTGTACATTTCTATCCCATGGAGCGGTCCAGCCTCAATGGCCTTCTTAGGAAATCAAGATGATAGCAATTCCAATTAGACTTGTGTTGAATCATATTGTTCGATGATCTGCTAAAAATATCATAGAAGAATTGACATGAATACCTCATTCCCATGGAGCAGTCCGGTCGTCTAGGCCTTCTTGGGGATTGAAATGAAGCATATCAATTCAGCGATGATGAATTTGCCCCAAATGTCCTTATGGTAATTTACTCATCTTACCGGATTGCATGGAGCACAAGTCACTTGAACCGCAAAGTGTATAGGATAAATAACTAGATACAAGGTGCGTTTGGCTTTTGATTTGTTTGATTTTTTTGCTATTTTTAATGTTTTTGAAAAGGTGGGTATTTTAATTTGACATTTTACAACTCTTTATAGTGGAATTTTTGAGAATTTATTACAGTTTTCTAACCACGTTTGTCATAAGCAGCTAGAATTTCAATTTTTCTTGCCGTGGCTGCTACCCACGGTCGAAAAACCCTAAAATTATGCCCGCAGGTGCGAACCACGGTCAGGCTAAAAATAGGAAATATTTAAAAAATTTCCTATCATTTTCGATGTTATTTTCAATTTGACAACTTGCAAAACTTGAGTGCTCTTAGAGGTGTTTGAACAATTATTACGTGAAGCATTGTTGCAAACTCGACCTCACCACCACTTGGACCGATGGCAACCCAACCTAGAGGAGCCGATGCAACTAAGGTAGAAACACACAAAGCCCTCGACAATTTTTATTTTTACCGGTTTAAAATTAATCTCATTAAGTAATGGGTCAAATGAACATCACTAAACCGCCGGTAATGAACCTCACCCTAGTTAGGTTTAGCTTAGGTTAGCTTAGAGGGTTAGGGTTTAATTTTTTGAAAAAAAAATATTTTTATTTTTGTCTTTTATTCTTTTTGTTTTTTTATTTGGGGATCTCGGGATGAGGAATGACATTGAAAATGTCTTCCCTCTTGACCACAGCTGGCAGGCACGGTCCCCAATTGGCAATTTGGGAGCCGCAGCTATAATCCACGGTGGGATTTAAATACCTACAGTCACAAAATTGATCACCAACCCGACTGTGAGTCTAAGCCGTGGTTCGCAACCTTTAGGAAAAAATTTCAATTCTTTTATTTTTTTGAATTTTAAAAGGTATTTTTCCATTTTTTTTGGTTTTTTTGAAATTTTTTATTTTGTTTGACATTTTCAAGCTTGTTTTTTAATGTTTATGGTTGATTTTTTATTTGATTTTGCCTTATTATTTGGTCTCTACCAGACCCTGACTGTTATGACAAGGGAATTAGAGATCCTTCACAACCTATGTGGTGCCCTAAATCAGGATGAGCGGTATTGGTTTAGGTTCATAGGATATGGCTACATCTTATGGCTCCCCTCCATCAGGATCGATCAGGCCTACATGACTGCATTGACCCGATGCTGGTATGCGCAGACCAATATATTTCACCTATCGACGGGTGAGATTACTGTCACTCGCATATTTTGACTCCCTCTAGATGGCGATGCCATCACATTTTCACTAGCTAAGGTGAAACAGACAGTATTTGATCACATTTTTGGCTACCACAGCGAGGCAGCACAATGACACTCGAACCATATAAGGGTCCACATTAAGCACTGGTATCCAAAGCAGGTCTTCACTCGATGAGCAACCATCTTCATGCACCTAATAATGTAGATCATCCTGCCTAACACTTCTGGAGTGAGGTTCGCTTAGAAACTCCTAGCTAGGACTATGGAGGTCCTAGCGAGTCCTCATGATGACCCTTTGATCTTGTCCTGGGGAGTGCCCTACTAGCATAGCTCTATAATGAGTTATACCAGATTACATAGAGGAGCAGAGTGGGCATCGGTTGTAGCTTACTTCTACAGATCTAGGGTGGCAGCACATTAATATTGAGCATCCCACTAGCCTACCACTCGATATTGCTACCATCACGAAGTTGCACCAGTGTTATACAGCATGATGGCCTCACGAGTAGGAGGACTTCCAAAGCAGATCTCATATAGGGGTTTTGGCTCACTACATTGGATGGTTCTCAGGACTGCGGGTGGACCAGATTGACTGACACTCATATCTAGACTATCCTCCATGGATAGAGGTAGATGACTGGCTATGTTGGGCATGCAGATACAGATGGCTCCTCGAATACAAATTTGAGGTACAAGAGTTCTTTTACTTCTCTTGTGTTACAAAATAGTTTAAGATTAGGTAGGACATTCTAGATCTACCTACCATCTATTGTCACCTCACTCTAGAGAGGGACTTGACCTGGCCCAAGGTGACTCCACTTTGCAATGAGGACGATGACTTTTAGGAGTCATGGTTGATAGATGCAAGGACTACTCCTGATTATGATACTTGGTGGATGCTTAGGATATGGCAGGGATTTGAGTGCCCCTTGGGTAGGGTAGCTGATGATGCGGTTGAGGATGCAGAGGTAGCTAAGATTGATCCTCATGATCACCGAGTCTGTTAGAATACTAAGGACAGATGGGGTGAGGTATCTGTAAAGGATGCACCTCCAACTAAGGAGGAGGGTGAGGCACCACCTGCCAATGATATTGGGCAGCTCAGGGCCCAAGTTGCTAGCCTACAGACTTAGGTAGGCTCCCTATATACATAGCTACTACATCGATATACCACTATGTCTACCTTACAGGAAAAGGTTAGGGATCTATAGTCTCAGCTCATAGTAGGACAAGCTCAGTGGCACGACTATGAAGAGGATAAGACCGCTATGCAAGCTAAGATTGATATAGCAAGGATAAAGATATAGAGGATTATAGGGCAGTGCATCCTCGTCCAGTATTAGCTAGATGCTCTCAAGGTACAATATGATGTGCTCAATGCTAGGAGGGAGGACCCCTCTCTTCACAGGTTGCTCTAGCACCTCGAGCTGCTCTAGTAGAATAGGAAATATAGGAATTTGTAGGGTTGGACCTATAGGAAGAGGTTAGGAGAGTAAGGGATCTGATACAAGATCATATCTGTAAGCATGCATCAGATGCTATCTACATCACTTCCTTGAGAATAGATATTGGACTACTTGATGGTCAAGTTCTTGAGAGACCCACAGCTTCAGGGTCTCAAAGGACTCACACTTGGGAGATAGGACAGTCCTCAGCTAGCTCTAGTCATAGATCACACAAGTTATAGAGGAACTCTGGTGCCAGCTCTAAGAGGACTCACAAAGATGATGGAGGTGATGGTGGAGCCTCACAGACTAGGGTCACAGGCAGTGCTACTTAGTACAAATCTGACATATGCTATCGTACCATTTTTGTGGGTAAGGTAGAGGACCTATATAGATGTAGCCTGCATGTATTTTTTATATATGTCGATGTACTATATATTAGATCTTTTGATACACACACACATATGTATATATATATATATATATGTGATCTAACATTGAGACTCATTATATGTGCATTTTATTATTTTTATTTTATGTTTATGAGATGCACATGGATGCAATGCTTAGATGTGATGTTTATTTTATGTTATATGATGTGATGTATGGATGACATGCACTAGATAGATGATGGATGTATGATTTTAAATGAAATGATATACATGTGTAGGTGGACTACTTATGATGAATGTATATAAATGCAATGTTTGTTGTTAAATGCATGTATAATTCCCTATACTTGTATGCATTTAATTTATACTATTATGACATAATCTATGCCATGTATGTATTGCATATTTTATTTGTTTCTTTGATGATGTTTTTTTGTAAATAGATGAAAGGATATTTCTATCCTTCTTCACAATTAAAACACAGAGATAGAACAATTATTTACGAACAATGATCACACCACTATTTCTGAGAATATAATGAATGAATATTGGATTGCAAATGAGAAATGCAGCGAAAGTATAAAAATAATCAAATGCCACTTGAGGTGGGCACACCCTCGCCGTAAAGGCAAATATGCGAAGATCGCAAATGAGATATAAAAGATAATGAGAGATAATCATTTATTTATTCTACACTTGGATAAATAGTGATTTAAATGTAATACTTCATAATATAGCCGACGCTATATTATTTTAGGTATGTAACATGACTCCCCTCCTCGAAAAGCTTTGTCCTCAAAGCTGGAAAATGACTGGAAAATACTTTCAGATTCCTAGGTTGCAACTTCATCTGGTAGGCCCTGCCATTTGATGAGAAATTCTTGGATGTGACCAGAGCTCTGTATGCGTGTTCTTCTTTGTAGAATGGCTTTCGACTGGAGATATATATGCCCTTCTGTATCTAGTATTGGTAATTCTGACTGAGAGTTCACTTTTTGGCCGATCACCTTGGCATGGTCATGGGATCTTTGGGAAGGTAGTCCCTTTGGTTCATGGAAGACCTCTACGTAATGTGCTTTGATGTCTCGTAAATCTGGAGCAGAAATACCCGAAGTTGCTCCAGATTGCTGTTTCAAATAATTAATTTGATCTATGAATCCGTATCCGACCTTTTGTAATATTTTCTCCATACTATGAGAGCTCACCATCTGTGATGGAGGAGTAGTAATGCCCTGTAAGCGAATGACCTGTCCGTTTTCCTTCCATTCCACAAATAATTTTTTGAAATTGAAGCTAACCGTGTCTAGTGTTTCCAACCACTCTACTCCCAAAATGACATCAGAGTTCCCTAAATTCATTATGAAGAGAGATCCATACCAAGTATAAGTTCCCATTTTAATGGAAACTTTAGATGTTTGCCCAATACATTGAGCATTTGCCCCGTTGGCTACTAGAACCTAGAATTTGTCTTTGTTGGACGAATTAATAAATAAATTTAAAGCTTTTGTTGTTTTGATGTCGATAAAATTGTGGGTACTGCCTGAATCAATTAGCACATTTACCTTTTTCTGGCGGAGAAATCCCGGTACCTTGATTGTATGGTGGGCTGTTAACCCCATGAGGGCATGCACTGAAATAGCCATTGTATCCTCTTCCTTCTCTTCTAGAACAATCGATAGTTCTTCTTGAATAGGTTCTTCCTGGTGGTATGTTTCTTCTTCTTCTCCTTCATATTGAGCGCATTCAATATGAAAGTTTTGTTTTTGTGCACATGCCTATTCTCTGGGATGGTGATTGCGACATTTATAGCAGAAGTATCTTGATGGATGATCATTTTTGTGAAAAGAGTTGTTGCCATACGAAGGATGATTATAAGTTTCATGCTATGTATACAACTGAATTCTCTTCTCAGCTAGCTTGGCTATTCTTATGCAATCGTTCAATGAGGTTGGATTTTGAAGGTCCACCTCCACCTTAATATTTTCTTTCAAACCATTGCGAAAAGCTCCTACCACTGTGTCTGGACTGAGGTGTAATGCATACGGTAGTAAACTGGTGAATTCGAAGACGAACTCACTAACTGATCTTTCTTGCTTAAGAGATAACAGTCTTACTGTGTATGATGATGTAGCTCCTTCATCAAATCTTTCTAAAAAATAGGTAGTGAAATTCCTCCAGCAAACAGTAGCTCATTTCTCGCGTTTAAGCCATACGAACCATTGGTAAGCCTCAATGCCTAATTTTGATGCAACGAAAGGGACTTTATCAACATCCTTAATTTGGTATAAGTCGAGAATGCCTTCCATTTTGGCTATCCAACCACGAGGATCATGACCATCAAAAGTGGGCATATCAATGCGTGGAAAATTATTAGGGCCTTTCGGTTGGTGATAACCCATATCCCTTTCCTGATCTTGGTTATATCGCTGTCTATGATAGCGATTCCCATAATTATCCTGATTGCCTCTTTGCTGCTCCCAATTGTCATCCTGGTCATCATTTTCTTCATTCCTTTGTTCATGGGAGTGATTTTGAGGATTAGTATTGGGATTAGGTTGGTTTTGTGCGCTCACTAGTTTAATTAGGGTGTCATTAATTTGGTGCATACCATCTAGTAATTCGCAAAGAGCTTCATTAGTGTTAATGGCAGAGTTGCCTGATTCTCCTTGTGTGACGTCGTGAGTTGGGGAAAGGTTAGTAGCCATGGGGTCTACTATTGGATGATGTGGATTATAACTACCAATTTGAAAAGGAGAATTTTTTGTACCTAGGCTTCGATGAGGTCTTCTTGTGTTGGTATTGGTCGTCTCCGAAATTGATAGTCGACCGTCAAGTCCTTTTATCCAATTTCTACTCATGCACTGTTCCAAATTTCTTGCTGAGTAATCCTTGAGCTTCAATTTCTGCAAAATTTTGGTTTATCTTTTGGCAAAAAATTTGTTGTTTTTTCGCTTTAAATGCCACTCCAACTACAACGCGGATTTGAATTTTGTTGGCTCCTTGAGGAGAACTTTGGATAAGTTCATGACAACTTTTAGCACTATCCGACAACGACAACTTTACACTTGAGCGAGACACAACACTTGACAAACCTGGACGGAGGACAAGACCACCGGAAGACAATGGAGGTGACACGACTGTGAGAGGACTATACCACCAAGTATGCAACGTGAACAACGAGGACGACAAGACCACCGAAATACAACGGAGGTGACACAACGGTGAGAGGACTATACCACTAAGGATGCAACGCAAACAATGAGGACGACTAAGCTATATACAACACGGAAATGAACGAGGATGACTAAGCTATACACGACATGGAGAACACAAGTAGAGGACACAACAGAAACGAATCGACAGGGAACGACATGACAACAAGACGATAGACCGAACATGATCACGAATACTAGTGAGTGAGGCAATACTGATAATGATGAATCGAAGACCTAAGACCGACACGACACGAAAGAGGAATGATGCAGGCAAGATGAATTGATGAAACTTATGCGCAAGGAGGCTCAATATGCATGTGACCGAAGTCACGTTTCAATTGATGTGAGGACTTCTTTTTAAACGCCTTCGTTTCCTCCACCCGCTCAATGTGGGATATATTTTCCCACTAAATAATAAATATGATTTGCGTACCTTAGATGGTGGTTAATAATTGAATTTTCTCGCCACTTGATTGGTCCGCAACCTACGTAATTGGACAGAACGCACTGTGTAATTTTCCTCGACGATTTTGCATGGATTTCGATCATTTTTTTTAATGCTCAAAATTTCTAAAATAGTGTCGGCTGAATTCTTTGAAACACGTGATAATTATGGAGCTTTGGTTAGCATTTTCTCTCGATCTGGACTATGTGAAAGGCGGAATCCTACGACGATTATGGTCCACTTCTAAACTTGGTTTTAACTCGGTTGTAGTTACGAACTGGAATGAACCCACCCGCAAGCCATGGCTGGACCGATCTACGTTTCACCGCCCGTAAGCGATTTATTGGATGCTGCAATGTCCACTCCCTAGATCATTGAACTGAAATGTTGAAAACGGTGCTTCCTCTCCCCACTGGTTTAAATGACTTCTTTAATTGCTTCGGGACCGTAGCACGCCTGTTTGTCGTGGATGCCCAACGCTATTACAATGGTTTATGTAGTGCCTGTAACAATGTCAAACTTCGACGCCCGCTATTCAATCGCACGTTGCTCCAGTATTTTCCTCTTGCCGTAGCGAAAGTATGATCCCAGCCTTCCTACGAACGTGACTTCTGATACCACATGAAAGGATATTTCTATCCTTCTTCACAATTAAAACACAGAGATAGAACAACTATTTACGAACAATGATCACACCACTATTTTTGAGAATATAATGAACGAATATTGGATTGCAAATGAGAAATGCAGCGGAAGTATAAAAATAATCAAACGCCACTTGAGGTGGGCACACCCTCGCCGTAAAGGCAAATATGCGAAGATCGCAAATGAGATATAAAAGATAATGAGAGATAATCATTTATTTATTCTACACTTGGATAAATAGTGATTTAAATGTAATACTTCATAATATAGCCGACGCTATATTATTTTAGGTATGTAACAATAGACATGTATGCTTTAATAACTTAAAACATAATGTATGAATGCAATATGAGTTTAACAATCTAATGGATGACACCACCAAATGTATAACAATCATGAATTGTAGTTGCTATATCATTTTATGAAAATTGATAAATTGTACACCCATATGTGAGATGCAATTATATATGTTTTTTATTCATAAGCTTTTGTAAATTAAAATAATATGGATAACATAGTCAGTGGCCATGTAAATATCATTTCTGACATCATTTCGATATCTAACCTATATTATAAATAATTCTGATAAACAAACTCTCATAAAAGAAATTGATTTTTAATGATTGCATTGAAAATTGGTTGCTGCTATTTGGGAATTTTTTGAGGTTTTCCATGAGAATTAAACACCTTAGTTGACTTATTAAAAGTTGTATATTAACCATACTAGACTTCTGAAACATAAATTTTTCGCTAGGATAGACCCTAATTGTTCATTATCCATGTGTGTGCAAATGAGTATATTATATAAGACATAAGCATACCCTTATGTTAGGCGGGATTCTTTCAGCCCATTTCTAAGATTGGGGATCCTCAAATGTCTATCCAATCCTAGGTTTATATTTTAGTTGGACTAGGCCACTAGGTGATACATGACACCTGAAGCTAGCTCTTCCACATTCAAACATTGGTCTGCACACAAGCAAAATGCTAATGTATCAAATATATCATCGTGTGTGAGGTATAGTAATGTTGGAAATTCCAGGGATTCAAGTTCACTCCCTTATTTTCTGTTGGCAATTTTGGGTTTGAGATCCTAGCTTCTTGTCTATGAGTTGTCATTGATGTCAAAAGGAAATGGCATTAATGTTAAGAGGATGTGTTGGCTTCAAAGGTGGAAGATTCCAAGAGAATATTTTTAAGAGAATCCGGAGAGATTCCATTGGATAGGGTTTTTATTAAAACCAAGTTAAATGGTTTTTATTAAAACCAATGGAGGTTCTCTTTATTATTTATTTAATTATTATTTAAAACCCTTCAAGGTTTTAATTAATTAATTATTTAATTAATTAAGGGAGAAATTATTTTTAATTTATTAAAAATACTTAAAGGTTTTTAAACCTTTTTTTATTCTTAATTTATTAAAATTATTTAAGGGTTTTTAAACCCTTTTTGAAAAGACTTTTGATTAATTTCGAAATGGTCTTTATTTCCGCCGACGTCAAGGTGTCTTCGAAGAGACTATTTATTCTCCAACTCCTAAGGTTGGAAGGCTAATTAATTCGAAATTCCTCGAATGCAATTTGCGGTGTTTGTGCTCTGTATTCGCTGCGATCGAAGGAAGACTTAGAAGCACGTGCGGTTGAAAAGTCTTCGGGAGTTTTTTTTGAGGGTGAAGTGGAGGGAAGTTCACTTGTGAACTTCGTAGCCCGCGTGGGCTAGTGGCAGCGAAGGTTGCTGTTGGGCGCTGCATTGGCGGAGGTCACCGTTTCGAGTCTCGCGGGGGTGCTTTGCTAGAGTAACACACGTTTTTATTAAAACGTCTTTATGCCACGAAATTCGGAGTTTCTTGGACAGCGATTTATAAGGTGTGATTAAATTTTATGAGTTTTGGCTTTTGTGATTAGCATTGAATAAAAGCTTAGGAGAAATAAGGGCATATTTCTTTGGATGTATTTTTAAGATTATTCTTTGCTATGCTAAAATTAAAAATGGAGGTATAAGGTGTGAGTCCGTGATTGTTGATTTATTGGCATGTTATGGTGGTTGTGTTTAAAGAAGTGGAGCTAAAAGGTGTAATAAAGGAAGTTTATATTATTGCTCATTTCTTTTTATTCTAACCCTAACTTGGTTGGAAGTTTGAGAGTTGTGTGTGGTGACAACTTGAAGGTTCAATTATCTTCTACTCCAATAAGGTATGGGCACATTCTTCTTATGAGTATGATTGGTGTATGTTTTCTGAAATAAGGTTGGAGTGAAAAGGTATTCTACTAGGTATCCTTTGGCTAGGTGTAAATCCTATTTTCTGGTTTGTTGAAGACTACTTATGCATTGTTATCCTTAAGGAGAGTTTTTGGTGAATGCATAATTTTTGGTTTGAGATAGTGGAAGCTTTGTGCACTAGGGTTTATATTTGTGAGTCTAGCTACTTGCATTGAGTTGGTGGAACCCTTGGTTGGTTGTTTTGAGTTTGATGGTTGAGTTGCTTCCATAGAGGTTGTTTGATCAAGTTATTGCTTTACTTGATTCATGATATTGGGCTTACTCCATTGAGTTGATTTGAGCAAGTTATTCTTTGCATTTGGTGATATTGTGTTGGTGGCTATTTTGTTCAAATATCTTTGGAGGGAAAAGGATTTCTACTTGTTTCCTTTTCTTGTGATGATTGGTTGAATGCTTCAAGGTTGATGTTGAGTTGAATGGTGTTGGTTGACTAAACCTTGTTTGATGAGCATTGTTGTTGAAACCCTAATTGATGGTGAAAAGAACATGAGTATCATTGTTATGTGATTCTTTGCATAGTTGGCAATTGTTGGGGTTTCATGTTCTTGAAAGAAAACATTCTATCCTATCCATTTCAGATATTGAGTTGAGTTTTCAGATTTGAGATTGAGATTGAGCCGAGTTGATTTGAGTTGAGTTTTGAGATTGGGATTTGAGTATAGAACATATTGAGTCTCTAACAATTCTCTTTATGCTTCTATGAGTTTGACAAATCACATTGGGTCTCTAACAATTCACTTTGTGATTTCCTACTAAGAAAGTTTTTCTTGGTGAGCTTGCTGAGTTTTTGGACAGGTTTCGGTGGGGACTTGTGAGCAGATTTGGACAGGTCCTAGCAGAGGACTTGTGAGCTGAGTTTGATAGTTCTATCAGAGAACTTGAGGATAGAGGTGCATTGGTTCTATGAGAAGAACCTGAGGACATATTTGGCAAGTCTTTGAGAAGGCTTGTATGTAGAGGATTGATTTGTTCAAGAGTTGGACAGATCTGACAGACAGAGGAAGACTTGTACTAGACCGACTGACTGTGTTTGGTATAGGTTGTTGAGCTACTGTGGACGTGATCATAGAAGGCAGAGGTCTCTTAGGCTAAGCATTGAGGATAGGAGGTCTTCGGTGGAAAGGAGTTCCACGTGCTGGCAAGAGGTAGAGGCAGTTGATCTTCTGAGGGATCATTTCTAGAGCAGAGGGGAAGGTATCTCCTTTGAGCAGAGGCTCATAAATTTTGATTGGGGGAAGGTATCTCCTTTGGGCCGAGGCTCATAAACATTGTAATTGGGAAGGATTCCCAAAGAACTTTGAGATAACTTTTAGAGAAAAGTTTTGTGGACGTAGCCCAGCCATTCCGGGTGAACCACGTTAAAATTGGTGTCACTTTGTGGATGATATTGTGCATTGCTTTGATATTGCTTTGGGTATATTGCTTTACTATTTTGAAGTATAAAGGAAAAAGTAAAAAGAGGTCTTATACTGTTCACCCCCCTCTCAAGTATAAGCTTGTGTTCTTCAATTGGTATCAGAGCAGGTGCCTTCGAAAAGTTTAACAGACTTGAAGGAAAAGCTAGTAAAGAACACAATGGATCATTCAAGTGGCAATGCAACACCTATTCTTGATGGGTCAGATTTTGGTCTTTGGAGTGCAAGGATGAAGGTTCATCTAATGGCACTTGGGAATGAGGTTTGGGAAGTGATTGAAGATGAGTACACTATTCCCGAACATGGTCCTAATACTAAAGAAGAAAGGCTCCTACATCACAACAATTCAAAAGCAATGAATGCAATCCTGAAAGGCTTACGTAAAGCAGATCTCACCAAAGTGATTCACTGCAAGACAGCTAGTGAAATGTGGAAACAATTGAAGGTGGTTCATACAGGTGATACAAATGTCAGAAAGGCCAAGTTGAGACACTTCAAAGGTATGTTTGAACAACTCAAGATGAATGATGATGAAAATATTAGTGACTACATGCTTCGTATGGATGAGGTTGTTAACTCCATGAAAGACTTAGGTCTTGAGCTTGCTGAAAATGATGTTTGTGATAAGATTTTAAGATCTCTTCCTAATAGATTTAGTGAAAATATTTCTGCTATTGAGGAAGCTAAAGATTTGGATAAGTTGAAAAAGGATGAGCTCCATAGTATACTTGCAGCATTTGAGTTGAGAACTCAAGTGAAGGTTGATGTCAAGAAAGAGGCAGATTTCAAGGCTACCAAGAATTCCAAGGGTAAACAACTTCAAGATAGTGATGAGTCTTCTAGTGATGAAGAGGCATATTACAGCAAGAAAGGCAAGTTCTCTAGAAAGCACAAAAGTATGAAAAATATAAGATGTTTCAATTGTGGAAAGTTTGGTCATTATGCTACCGATTGTACTGTTCCCAAGAATGAAAGTGATGAAGATAAACAGGATTCTAAGAGCAAGGATTCTAAAAAGCACAAGCATCACAGGAAAAACAAAGATGAGCACAACAATCAAGGAAAGAGGTATTCTCACAAGCACAAGAAGAGTTTCTACCTAGACAAAGCAAGTAAGTGTTCTAGTAGTGATAGTGAAAGTTCTTCAAGTGATAATGAAAATGAGATGTTGTTCATATCGAAAAAGAGGAAGAACCGAAACATAGATTCATTATCATGAAATGTCTTAGATGTGGAAATTTTGGTCACCTTGAGGATGATTGCACAAATAATGATTTGGTTTCTAGTATGTATGAGGATGCTTCAGAAAACTATAAGGAAGATGCATGTATGGTTTTTGAAAAGGGTAGCACCTCTAGTGATAAGAAATCTGAAAAAGGCTTTGATGATTCAAAAAGCAAACAAATAGAGGAAGATATAGAGGAAGGTGAAGTAGATCTTGAAGGTGAACTTATTAGTGCTCTTAGTGCTTTGAAAAAGGAAAGAAAGAAGAATGCTAGACTCAAGGATAAGTTAGATGAATGTTGTATGGAGAGAGATGATCTTATAGAAAGTCTTGACTTCTCTATGGCTAAGACACAAGAACTCAAGGATGAGTTAGAGTCTAAGGTTCTTGAGTATAGTGAGTTAGAACAGAAAATGGCTTCTTTGAAAGAGGAAACTAAAGAGTACAAGGATAAGCTTTACAGGTTTCAAGATAGCTCCAAAAAGGTTAAGTCACTCATCAAAGGTCAAAGAAAGACAACAGATAAAATAGGCCTTGGTTTTGTTAAGCCACACAAGGAACAAGTTGGAGAGTCTAGTAAGAGACTCCAAAAGGAAGAGAGTTCTGATGAGGAAAGTATTTCAGAAAAGGAGTCCTTGAATGATAGATGCACAAAAATAGAAAACAGAATTCAGAATGAGAAGAAGAAGTTTTCATAACCTAAGAGGTCAATTAAAGGAAAGTTTCAAGGCAGATGTTTTGCTTGTCACAGGTTTGGTCACATGGCTTCACATTGCATGGCTCAAGTGAAGGAGGTAAATGACAGCTTTAGAAGTGCTAGTTACTTTCAAGGGTATTGCTACTCTTGTCAACAGCTTGGGCACAAGGCAGTTTATTGCAAGGCAAATAACAGGAACAGGTTTGGTCAGAATAGGTTTGGCCAGAACAGGTTTGGTCAGAACAGGTTTGGTCGAATAGGTTTGGTCAAAATCGGTGGATTCAAAGATCAGGTTTACCTCAGAGAAACAACATCGTCAAGTGTTTCAAGTGCAACAATGAAGGTCACATAATCAGACAGTGTAGAGCTGAAATTCCAGAATACAAGAACAGGAACAGTGGCATGATCAGGTCCAAGGATCAAGGCATGGACAAGAATAGGGATGAGAACAAGAACAAGAATAGTGACAGGAATAGGAATATGGACAAAGAGTTCAAGAGAAGGCCCGGCAAGGAAGTTATAGACGCCGATGATGATCAGTGCCTAATGGGAGTTTTACTCCCACCCAAGAATTAATCACCTCATCAGGAGGTGGGGGAGGGACTAAGCTAAGAGGCTCATTCTTAGTCCCGAGCCCCAAAGGTGACCCTTTGCCATTGATGACAAAGGGGGAGAGATTTGAGTAAGGGGGAGAGCCTCAAGACAGGGGGAGTCGTTTATGTTGAGTTTCTGTGTTGTTGAGAAGCATGGTTTGCCATCAATGACAAAGGGGGAGATTGTTGGCAATTTTGGGTTTGAGATCCTAGCTTCTTGTCTATGAGTTGTCATTGATGTCAAAAGGAAATGGCATTAATGTTAAGAGGATGTGTTGGCTTCAAAGGTGGAAGATTCCAAGAGAATATTTTTAAGAGAATCCGAAGAGATTCCATTGGATAGGGTTTTTATTAAAACCAAGTTAAATGGTTTTTATTAAAACCAATGGAGGTTCTCTTTATTATTTATTTAATTATTATTTAAAACCCTTCAAGGTTTTAATTAATTAATTATTTAATTAATTAAGGGAGAAATTATTTTTAATTTATTAAAAATACTTAAAGGTTTTTAAACCTTTTTTATTCTTAATTTATTAAAATTATTTAAGGGTTTTTAAACCCTTTTTGAAAAGACTTTTGATTAATTTCGAAATGGTCTTTATTTCCGCCGACGTCAAGGTGTCTTCGAAGAGACTATTTATTCTCCAACTCCTAAGGTTGGAAGGCTAATTAATTCAAAATTCCTCGAATGCAATTTGCGGTGTTTGTGCTCTGTATTCGTTGCGATCGAAGGAAGACTTAGAAGCACGTGCGGTTGAAAAGTCTTCGGGAGTTTTTTTCGAGGGTGAAGTGGAGGGAAGTTCACTTGTGAACTTCGTAGCCCGCATGGGCTAGTGGCAATGAAGGCTGCTCGTTGGGCGCTGCATTGGCGGAGGTCACCGTTTCGAGTCTCGTGGGGGTGCTTTGCTAGAGTAACACACGTTTTTATTAAAACGTCTTTATGCCACGAAATTCGGAGTTTCTTGGACAGCGATTTATAAGGTGTGATTAAATTTTATGAGTTTTGGCTTTTGTGATTAGCATTGAATAAAATCTTAGGAGAAATAAGGGCATATTTCTTTGGATGTATTTTTAAGATTATTCTTTGCTATGCTAAAATTAAAAATGGAGGTATAAGGTGTGAGTCCGTGATTGTTGATTTATTGGCATGTTATGGTGGTTGTGTTTAAAGAAGTGGAGCTAAAAGGTGTAATAAAGGAAGTTTATATTATTGCTCATTTCTTTTTATTCTAACCCTAACTTGGTTGGAAGTTTGAGAGTTGTGTGTGGTGACAGCTTGAAGGTTCAATTATCTTCTACTCCAATAAGGTATGGGCACATTCTTCTTATGAGTATGATTGGTGTATGTTTTCTGAAATAAGGTTGGAGTGAAAAGGTATTCTACTAGGTATCCTTTGGCTAGGTGTAAATCCTATTTTCTGGTTTGTTGAAGACTACTTATGCATTGTTATCCTTAAGGAGAGTTTTTGGTGAATGCATAATTTTTGGTTTGAGATAGTGGAAGCTTTGTGCACTAGGGTTTATATTTGTGAGTCTAGCTACTTGCATTGAGTTGGTGGAACCCTTGGTTGGCTGTTTTGAGTTTGATGGTTGAGTTGCTTCCATAGAGGTTGTTTGATCAAGTTATTGCTTTACTTGATTCATGATATTGGGCTTACTCCATTGAGTTGATTTGAGCAAGTTATTCTTTGCATTTGGTGATATTGTGTTGGTGGCTGTTTTGTTCAAATATCTTTGGAGGGAAAAGGATTTCTACTTGTTTCCTTTTCTTGTGATGATTGGTTGAATGCTTCAAGGTTGATGTTGAGTTGAATGGTGTTGGTTGACTAAACCTTGTTTGATGAGCATTGTTGTTGAAACCCTAATTGATGGTGAAAAGAACATGAGTATCATTGTTATGTGATTCTTTGCATAGTTGGCAATTGTTGGGGTTTCATGTTCTTGAAAGAAAACATTCTATCCTATCCATTTTAGATATTGAGTTGAGTTTTCAGATTTGAGATTGAGATTGAGCCGAGTTGATTTGAGTTGAGTTTTGAGATTGGGATTTGAGTATAGAACATATTGAGTCTCTAACAATTCTCTTTATGCTTCTATGAGTTTGACAAATCACATTGGGTCTCTAACAATTCACTTTGTGATTTCCTACTAAGAAAGTTTTTCTTGGTGAGCTTGCTGAGTTTTTGGACAGGTTTCGGTGGGGACTTGTGAGCAGATTTGGACAGGTCCTAGCAGAGGACTTGTGAGCTGAGTTTGATAGTTCTATCAGAGAACTTGAGGATAGAGGTGCATTGGTTCTATGAGAAGAACCTGAGGACATATTTGGCAAGTCTTTGAGAAGGCTTGTATGCAGAGGATTGATTTGTTCAAGAGTTGGACAGATCTGACAGACAGAGGAAGACTTGTACTAGACCGACTGACTGTGTTTGGTACAGGTTGCTGAGCTGCTGTGGACGTGATCATAGAAGGCAGAGGTCTCTTAGGCTAAGCATTGAGGATAGGAGGTCTTCGGTGGAAAGGAGTTCCACGTGGCTGGCAAGAGGTAGAGGCAGTTGATCTTCTGAGGGATCATTTCCAGAGCAGAGGGGAAGGTATCTCCTTTGAGCAGAGGCTCATAAATTTTGATTGGGGGAAGGTATCTCCTTTGGGCCGAGGCTCATAAACATTGTAATTGGGAAGGATTCCCAAAGAACTTTGAGATAACTTTTAGAGAAAAGTTTTGTGGACGTAGCCCACCCATTCTGGGTGAACCACGTTAAAATTGGTGTCACTTTGTGGATGATATTGTGCATTGCTTTGATATTGCTTTGGGTATATTGCTTTACTATTTTGAAGTATAAAGGAAAAAGTAAAAAGAGGTCTTATACTGTTCACCCCCCCTCCCTCACAGTATAAGCTTGTGTTCTTCATTTTCTTCAATTTTTTTGGATACTTGCTCATATATAGTGACAAAAATCACTTTTTATTTTGTATATACTCTCCTTTTTTTCTTTATTTTTTTTCTATTCTCTTTTTTTTCTATTATTGTTTTTTCTATTCTCTTTAAGCAAGGGATTTGATACTAATTAGATTTCTGGTAATATTTGATGTTGATTTGACTTGACTTTGGGATTTACATTCTAGAATTTGATTTAGGAATTTCTTTTTGGGATTTTACTTTAGGGATTTCTTTTTGGAATTTTGCTTTAGGGATTTCTTTCTGGGATTTTTCTTCTTTTGACGTAAGAAAGGGATTCATATGGGTAGGGGAAACTTGTCCTTTTGCCAATTGTCAACATTTCTTGGACTGTCTGCACATGGGGATAAGCAAGAATAAATTTTTCACCTCAGGATACCTGGTCCTACTTCATAGCTTTCATCTTCCCCTAGTCCTTATTAGGATTGTTTAGTTTGTTGATTAGTGATAGGATTATGATATGCTAAGGGCTATCAAAACTAGACCTCATCTACAAAAGCAAAGCAAGATTTATATCAAATATTGAGAATACCTTTTGGTATGGTTGAATGACCGAAAAACCCTGGTATATTCTTCATAGCAATAGGAAGGGTTGTGTTGAAAAACACAATCACTCACAAGGGTGATAAATGGATGAAAAATATAGTGCATAGATGCATGATTGAAAAACAAACATGGTGTCATTTGTAATATTGTAAACATAATTTATTCTAATGCAAGTGCGGCAGATGGAAATACCTAATGCAATGCAAAAATTAAATGCACGTGGATAATGAAATGCATGGTGCAAATGAAATGCAATAATGCAAATATTTTTGGATTTTGATATTCTTCAATTTTTTTAGATTTTATTGCTTTTTAATTTTTATGTATTTTAATTTTAGTTTGACCAAAGGGCTTACAGACGCCTTTGGAGCCTTTTGCTGGGATGACCAAAGGGCTTACATATGCCTTTGGATCCTTTTAATGGGATGACAAAAGGGCTTACATATGCCTTTGGAGCCTTTTAATGGGATGACCGAAGGGCTTACAGATACCTTTGGAGCCTTTTACTAGGATGACCAAAGGGCTTACAGATGCCTTTGGATCCTTTTAATGGTTTTAGGCATAGAACAATTTAAGATGAAGTATTTTGAGAGGTTTAGGCTCTTCAATACCTTCCAGCGATATCAAGTGATATGTCCTAGGTCTAATCTTCTCATAGATGATATAAGGACCTAACCAATTAGCCGCAAATTTGTCTCACATTTTTGGCGGTAAATTTGAGTTATATTGGTTCTCTTTCAGCACAAGATCACCAACCTCAAAGTCTCTTAGATGGACTTTGTCATTGTAAGCTCATTTTAAGTGCTCCTGATAAATGTGGAGATGCTCAAGGGCATTCATGCAACGTTCATCAAGTAGCATCAATTGATCTAGGTGAGCTTGTTGCACATTGTCATCATCGATGAACTCTTTCAATGTGATGTACAGCATTGGAATCTCCAACTCTAAGGGCATAATGGCCTCAGTGCCATATACTAGTGAAAATGAAGTTGCTCCAGTGGGTGTCTAAATGCTAGTCCTATAAGCCCATAATGCAAGGGGTAACTGGATGTGCCAATATTTGTGGTGCTCTTGTATCATCTTTTTCAAGATGGATACCACTATATTATTTGAAGCCTCAGCTTACTCGTTTGCTTGCAGATAATATGGAGTCACAAAATTGTGTTTGATTCTATACTTAGACATCAAAGATCTCATATTTTTATTTTTGAATGACGTTCCATTATCCAAAATTATCTTGGATGGTATCCCAAAATGACATGATATTAGTGAGTATGAACTCAGCAATACGTGCTCCAATTATTGTTTCTAAAGGAATGGCTTCCATCCACTTAGTAAAATACTTAGTAGTCGTAATAATAAATGTATGTCATCCTGATGACGAAGGAGAGATCTTACCGATTAGATCCAAAAACCACTGAGTAAATGACCAAGCCGCTTGAATGGGCTGTAAGGCCTATGATGGTAGGTGCGCAAGATTAGCATGATGCTGGTATTTAATGCATTTCTTTACATACACACTGCAATCCTTCTCCATAGCAAGCTAATAATAACCCATGCGAAGGATGTGTTTGATGATAACCATGTCGTTGAAATGGCCACCGTACGTACCATCGTGAGCTTACATAATTGCCCAAGATGATTCTTGGGGCTCAATACAATGAAGGATAACTCCATCATAGTTTTGATGATACAAAATATCTCCTAGAAAGACATACTTTGTTGCTTTATATTTAAATGTGTGTTTTATGGCATGCAACAATCCTTGAGGTATTATACCAAGCTTTAGGAAGTCATGTATCTATGAAATCTAGTTCTCATAACTCTCAACCTCAATTGACAAGACAACATGTTCCCCATGTGGTTTAACATTTGCAAATGTAGACTGGGAAACAACCTTATGGTGAATGGTAGTACCATTCCTCGTAGGACCCTATGAGATCAATGATCCCCAAGGCGCTCTATGGAGAAATTCTTTGGCTCTGTAGAACCATTCATTATTTCGTTATATATGAATCATGTTGATTGAATATTTGTTATCCAAAGCTTCGTGTTGCACATCAGAGTGTGATAATGTTTTGATGTGGATGGTAGTAAAATCGACAGAAGGATTCTAAGGGATTAAGTATCCCAAATATGCCATGGTATCTACAAATATGTTCGACAAACAAGGGATTGCCTCAATGTCATACCACTCCAAATGAGCTAGATAAGTATCAACAATATCTTTGTAGGCCTTCAGGATTGGACACCTACATTGAAAAAGTCCCTTCACTTGGTTGACAATGATAAGGGAATCACCAAATATATTTAACCTTTTAATCTTCATGGTGACGGCTGTTTGGAGGCCCAAGATTAGGGCTTCGTATTCAAAATTATGGTTAGTGCAAGGAAATTCTAACTTGAATGACAAGGGCATGGGAGCATCTTGCGGCATGAACAACACTATTCCTGCACCACCCCCTTGCTCACACTTCAAACCATCGAAGAACAAGATCATGTCAGCTTTGTTATCTAGTTCTTCGAGTTCGAGTGCTTCTGATAAGACAAAGACTACATCATCAGGAAGCTCTATGGTGAGGGGTCTACTATTATTGAGAGGTGCCTCAGCCAGTTGATCAGCTATGACTTGTCCCTTGATGGAATTTTTTCTAATGAATTCCAAATCAAATTTTGTCAATAGCATGATCCACTTTGCAGTACGTGTATTATGATATGTCTTGCTCATCATATACTACAAAGGATTTTGTTTTGATATGACATACGTTGTATGACTTAACATATAATACCATAATTTCTTTGTAGCAAATACCATTGCTAATACAACTTCTCCATGTAGGCATATCCTAGCTCATAACTCATCAAGGTTCAGCTAATGTAATATATGGCTTGCTCTTTGTCTTGCACATTTGTTTGGGCTAACATGGTTCCTAATGCAAAGTTAGTTATCGATATATAGCAAGACTAGTACATCTGGTCTTAGTGGAGCTAGCACTGGCAACATCGCTAGATAGTGCTTAATCTTAGCAAAGAATTCTTGACACTCTTCATCCTAATTGAATGGGATCCTCTTGCATAGTAGTCAATTCATGGGTTGACACTTGTCCAATAATTGTGCGATAAATCTCTTTATGGATGCTACTTTGCCCTGAAGGCTCCTTAATTTCTTGATATTCATGGAGGGACACATTTCTAAAATAGCCTTGACCTTTGTTGGATCGACTTCGATCCCTCACTTTGAAAATATGAATCCTAAGAGCTTTCATAAAGTCATGCCAAATACGCAATTCTTAGGATTCAACCTGACATTATGCTCTATTAGGCGATCGAAGACCTTCCTCAAGACCTCTGCATGCTCTGAATGCAGCAATGACTTTGCCAATAAGTCATCGATATAATATTCTAATATATTATGCATGTAATCATGAAATATATATGTCATAGCCCGTTGATATGTAGCACCAGCATTTTTAAGACTGAATGACATAACCTTATAGCAAAATTTTCCCCATGGTATTATGAACACGATTTTGTGCTGGTATTCGGGCTTAGTTCAAATTTGGTTGTAACCAAAAAAATTGTCCATTAGGGAGAGCATTTCATGATTCGTAGTTGCATCTACGAGAGCATCTATGTTTGGCAACATAAATGAGTCTTTCGGTGTTACTTTATTAAGGTCTCTAAAATCCATACAAATACGGATCCTTCCATTAGGTTTTCCTATAGGTACCATGTTTGATACCCATTCCAGATATTTGATGGAAATGATAAAATCTACATCCAGCAACTTTTGCAACTCATATTTAACCATTAAGGCTATTTTTGGATGCATCTTCCTGAGTTTTTACTTGACTGATTTTTTTGACAAATCTAGCGAAATGTTATGAGTAACCAACTTCGGATCTAGACCCGACATGTCCTTATAAGTCTAAGAAAAGAGTGCAGGTATCTCTCTTAGAAGAGGTATGAGGTTGGCATGCTCATCAAGAGATAAAGTCTCTCCAAATTTAACCTTCCTTGGATTGATGGGATCATCATTGATATCCACTTCAAAGGTTTCCTCTATTGATATATGGGATCCCTCCTCAATTTGGTGAGGCGTAGATATCAAATGGATGTCATCTACTAGGTTTATGGGTTTTGCATCGAAAGTGTCCTCAGCATGATAAACATCATATGCACAACCTAGTGCAAAATGAAAAGGTTGCAATATTTCTTCATTAAGGAAGAAATATTCAGGCTCTAGTGGTGAATCAACGTAATTCCAATCAATAGCATCTATATTAAGATACAATGGTTTGGACGGATCAGCTGGATTGTGAAGTGGAGTGGTCAAATAAATGGATATCATATTAATGGAATGGATTATATCTCTAGGACCATGTGTATGTGACTCTACATTTTTATAACTTCCATCCCTGAGATGTGGTTCTGAGGGTATGGGGATCTCTAGATCCGATCTATGAATAGACTTGAAAATAGGATAATTAGGCTCAAGGAGCTCTCTAAATTTTTGTGTATCAAGAAATACCATATGATAAATCTAGTCTAGATTAGGTGATCTTTCTCTGACTTGAGGATTAAGATTGATATCTCTACGCAAATCCTCTATAGTGTAAGGTGCATTACAATGACGCAAGCAGGGTGGTCCCAAATAGGATCTCTTTGTTTCATATTCATTGTCACTATCATAATAGAAACCCTCACTGCTACCTAATGGAATTGGGAGATTAGGAAGATGGGTTCCCATGTAAGCCAACTCCTGATAACTGCTATCACTCATGGAGGATTGATCATCCTCGATGATTGTCTCTGAAGGTAATAGATGATGTAAATTAAGGAGACCCAGATAGGCCAACTCAGTCTCATCCCCATATTGCTCACTGTTTTGAAACTCGTCATCATCATCACTCTCATATATGCAACTTGGTCTACCTATCTCAAATATGGACTCTGCTATCTCCTCATTAGAGTGATCCTATGACTCAAAATCTATCACTATGCTAGAGATATAAACTTGCATGCCTATGTCATTGATTACCTCATGTATTTGTTCACCTAAGTTATCTCTTGGTATATGCTCTAGATAGGTATTCACAAAGAAGTATTCATGATATGTCTTAGGTGGTTCTATAGTGACATAATATACTAACCGGTTATCCCTTTGAAAGGTAGAGGGATTAGGGTGATAAGAATTGAAGTTGACTTCACCCCCCATACTAAGGTACAAGTGGTCTAAATATGCCATGATGAGTTCATCCTATCCTCTGATATAGTATCGTAACCTGAACCTATCAGTAGGCAACTGATATTGTATTTCATACAACCTCTTACGTCCTTGCTCGAATAATCTGAGTCTGTAACCATGCCAATGGTAACGCTCAAAATATCATAAGGCATACTTCAGGTTAGAAAGATAATGAATGTTCATAGTGAATGGTTCATCATCGCCCTCATCCATGGGGCTATGATATGCGAGTTGGTCGAGCCCTCCATAGATAAAATTAGTTTTGTTAGAAAGTACCCCAAGTGGTACCATCGTCCCTATAGGAAGGTTATGGGCATGTGGTCGGTCCATGTCCTATGTAGTCTCGATGATCAGTGTAAACATCATATTCTACACAATATATTTCCCCAATCTAGGATTAACCAAATGAATGGTCACCTACGGTGTAGATGACCCTACTGAAGATGCAGGTGAAGCAAGCTGAGGTACCTCTTTGACTTCTACTTGAGAATTATCTAATTCCATGGGATTAGGAACCTCAATCACAACTTTTTTGGGCACTTGCTTCATCTATTTTTTGCCCATATTTGCTTTTAGCTTCTCATCATCCCGATGCATCATGGATGAAGATGGTCTAGTAGAAGCAGTTGTCATGTGCTCTGATCGTTGAGATGTGGGTGTTGTAGGTTTTGCACACACTTCTTTCTTTTTACCTCCTGGCTCCTTCATCGATGATGTAGGCTATATTTCCAGGTGCATTGAGGCGAGCACAAAATCCTAGATAAATCTACTAGATTCAGATATTTGAATGGTTCTTCATCTAAATTTACCATGTGAACTTGTCCCTCATGCACGTATTTAATACATTGATGAATAATTAAATGGACACAATGCATTTCTCATATCCAAGGCCTCCCTAAAAGGATGTTATATTGCATAGCGCTTTCAATCACATGATACATCATAGGGATGGTCTTTAGTCCAACCAAAATCGATAGAACTATGGTACCTACCATCGAGCATAACGCATCATTGAATGCTCTCAAGGTAAAAATGGAAGGTACAATATGTGACTTCGGCAACTTCAAATATTTCAATGCCTTGGTCGTAATAATATTGATTGATGATACTGTATCAAAAAAAACCTACTTGAGAGGTATGTGATTCACACATGCAATGATATGGAGTGGTGGATCTGCTATGACAATAGAAACTGTCTTGACTTCATGATCATGAAATTGTATGATCAGTTCTTGGCACTGTTTTACATGTCCCATGAAGTGTGTGAACACTTCAGGATATTGGTATTGTACTTATATGGACCTTAGAATATCCATAATAATCTCCATGTGCTTGGGATGAATCAGCTCATAAATTGACAACTTCACTGGAGTTGTCTGTATATTTAAAACTAACCTACTCCTGATTGTCACCACCAGTCTAGTTGGTGGGCTTGGCATATTTTGGGTTGGCCTTGGAAGAGGCATGGCTTGGACTCTAATGGGAGTTGGAGGTTGATTTGGTCTTTCATACCTCACATTCCTTGTGATAACATTGACCATTCCAATGAACCCATGGGTTGGTGGTTCGATGCGTACTTGATTGACTTGGCCAACATTGTTCCTTGGTACCTCATGGTTAGGAAGAGGATTTTTGTAAATCCTCATATTCTGATTATCTGGTGCCTGAGGGTTGTCCATAATTAGCTCACATTTTTATATCATGTTCTATACTAAATGTTTAAAACTCCAATATACTTCGATGTCATATCCCTTTGCTCCGTGAAAAATACAGTATAGCTCATCCCTATACCCCTTTGATTTTGGTTGATTAGGGTCCAGTAATTTAATCTTGGGTAAGCATATGGCCTTGTCCTCACACATTTGATGGAATATCGATGTCATTGATTCTAACAAAGGCATGAACTAGCGAGGTGGGTGTTGCTCCTTATTCTTACCCTTTTGATTGTTGTTGCAATGCTCATATTGCGGAGGAGGAGGTTGGGCTTGATAATTTCATTGTTGCTACCCCTTATCCTCTTTCTGAAGGTTTAAAACCACCTAATTAACATGGTCCATCTTGACTTATTTTTTCTTAGTACTTTTATTGTTCCATTCCTTCTTGTTTTTGAGCTTCAATTTACCCTCCTATAATTGATATCCTCAATCACTTTGGCTTACGCCAAAGCCTCCTCAAAAGTCTGATACTGCTGCAACTATAATAATAATAAAATGTGCTTGGCATAAATGTTTGTAAACATTTAAGTTAATTTAGAAGCAGGGATGTAGAATGGCAACTTGGCCATTGATATTCCTCCATCATTTCTCGTAATCCATAACTAGCTTATCATCATGTTACATTAAAGAAGACAGATCAGATAGGTTTACCTTTTTATTGATGGTGAAGGAGAAGCATTCAAGAAATACGTCATCCAAGTGCTCAAAATTGGTGATATTGTGCCTTTTGCGTTGATTGAACCACTCCCAAGTTGGGCCTAAGAGGATTGTAATGAAGTTCTGTAGAAGAAAGGCATCGTTGCTTTCGATCTGAAAGCACATGTCTAAAAAACTCGTCACATGCTCTTGATAATCCTCTCCTTTAAACTTTTACAGCCTAGGCATCTCAAAATTCTTAGGATAGGCCAAAATAGGCATTGATGGGCATAAAGTTTCATTATGAATCTTATTCAATATAGGCTTTTGATAAGTCATTGCTTTATTTTCAATAGCTTTGACCTTTTCTGCCAAGGCCTTATAAGCCTGTGAAGATAGGAACTCCTCTTATCTGGATAGCCTTGGAGGCACATTTGGAGGTAGATTCCTCTTTGGTCGAGGTGAAGAATTAGGCTCATCCTCCTCTTCGACTTGGGATATTTCAAGATATTCTTGATCTAATTCCTCTCCCACTTCTCCTTCATACTATCTATGCCCACAGTGTTTGGATACAGGGCGTCGATATCTGTGTTGGGTTGCATGGCGAGTATGAGTGTCTATGTGCTCAAGGTGCAAATCAACGTCTATCAATATGCTCCCTATGCTCACTAGGTATATGTAAACTAACACTAGCCAATAGGTCCCCCCTCTCAACACGCTAATTTTGATCAAGGATGCATTGTTCGTGCATGTGTTGTTTGTATAAATGCTATCTTATGAACCTTTGCCTCTGAGTATTCTCATTTTCAAGATGTTCCTTCTATGTGCGAACATCCTCCAATTGGTCTTGGAGCATCTGCCATCTCTGCTTCGACACCATCCTATGAGATCTATCTATATGATCAATTGTGTGAGGCCTCTAGTGTGTGCGATATGTTTGAGTTAATTTATGTGTGTCCTCCAATGGACTAATTTGCCATGCTCTTGCCCTTGTCTATGAAGATGGCATTTGCATTTAGCTATTGGTCATACTCTGTGCCTACATGATATGCAGGAGCACACATATCTTGAGAATGCTTGGATCACTCTCTAGGTTCTCTAACAGTCCTAATGGTACTACCACTATGCATGCTCACATGATGAGAAGGTGTAGGGGTAGGCTTGTGGCCTAACTATCCTAAAACTCTGTCTAGACCATATAACTATCTACTACACCATGGCTCATGAGGTGGCATACCATTAGCTCCCACTTTAGATATGTCTATGGTGATCCTACAAGGCTCACTTCTATTGGGAGTCTGCATGGGCCTACGCTCGGAAGCAGCCCTGTCTACTTACCCCTAAATTTGTGGATCCTAAACTCATCTATACTTAGATTTTTGGGGCCTCAAGCCTCCCTTATACACAGGATTAAGGGGTACCAATCTGGATCCCTCAATGACAAACTCTTCAGTAGATCCTATGGATGTACGTGGAGTGCGGTCATGATAAATGCTAACATGTTTGGAAACCCCATGCTGGGAAGCTCCATGCTCTGATATATATCTCGAGGAGTGTCTAGTATCTCCTCTAACTAGGGTATTCTAAATAGGATCCCCATGCATAGAATTGTCTCCTCTAATTCTCACCAAACGACGTTCGATAGGATTCTATGGTTGAGGGATCTGCGTGGCTTGTTGTGTGTTGGATGGAGCCTCAGCCTCAATCTTGGGTCTATGCCCAGATCGACCTCTCTATGTAACCACCATAATATTATATTATCTTGTATGTAAGTTTTAAAGAAAACAAAGTAAGCAATGGTGATTATCTCTTTTAAAGTTTAAATTTAGCTCTAAAGTTTTTGATGTGTTTTACAATTTGTTGTATCAGTAAGTAACTCTCATTGTGTTTTCAATATGTTTGTAGACACCCAAAAGTCACACACTGCTATACCTACGTACTTGTAGATCCTTCTGGACACTTGTAGGTTTACATAGGCCATCCTAGGTACCCCTAGGCTATCGTAGACCAGCGTAGACTATTGTAGATCATCCTAGACATGCGTAGATTGTTGTAGTCATGCGTAGTCATGCGTAGATCGCCATAGATTGTCATAGCATCGTGTAGACTCCCATATACTACCTCACTAGATTTCAGGTCCTAAACCCTCATAAGCCTTCCAAATTACATCCGGCACATCAAAATATCATTCGACGGTCTATTCACATGCAATTAAGGCCCCCACGGGGTATTAGTTGGCCAAATTAATTAATAAGTCAATTACCAAATTCTAATTTAATGTTGACTTCACTTAAGTCACTTTTTAGGGTAAATTTGATTAAAAGAACCTTTAATATTGATTAGCCTTAATCAAATCCTCCCACATGTGTGAGATTAGGGTTTGTTGAGATATTTCTTTAATCATGTTTAAATTGGCTTAAGCACCTCCTAATCAGGATTAGCCCTAATCCATCCTCACACATGTGTGAGGATGAGATATTTCTCATAAGGAATGTGATGTTGCCACATAGCATTTCTTAACCTAACCCTAGTCAGAATCAAACCTAGGTTTAGTCTATCTAACCCCCCCTGCACCTTGCATTTGCCTATAAATAATGGGTCCCAAACCCCTAATTAAGTCTGATTCCCAAATTCAACAAAGTACAGTTACTCTACAGAAATGGAAAGCCAATAGTAAATAGTCCATTCTCGAAGAGCACATATGGATTCTGACAGCATACAGAGGCACCCCAACTGCCTTAGGACCGATCTACCAAAGAGATCTTACCAGAGGAGCATCACAACTCAATTCGCAACCTGCCCTACGAATCCGGCCTCAATTAGCGACCCGGGTCGTGAAGTGTGTCTACAGGCCCCAAATCACCCCAAATTTGGGAGGTAAGCTCTATTTTAGCATATTATTACCTTCTGCACATTTTATTTCAGTTTATGTTATGGTTTTATAGTCATTTCATCTTTATAAATATGGGGCCTGACTAAGGCAAGCCCCCCAACGTATTGACCCTTTCTTGCAAGTTTCTTTCAGGTTATTCAGCAGATTTGAAGGAGAAGAACACCAAAAAATAGCAACCCAACGGTGGCCCGCATACAAAGAAGCCCACCTACACTGAGGGACATCAGAAGGAGGCATCAGGCCTATATTGCTTATTCATGAAAGGAAAAAGGGGAATTCTCCCTATTTGTAACCTATACAAAATTGATAATGAATAAAGCATTATATTTCTGAATGACTTGTGTTATTACTTGTTGTTAGATCAAATGTCAACTTCTGGTCGTTTCATTCTGGCACGCCCGGTGGGACCCCCACAACGGATAGTGCTAGATTCATTTTTCTTATAAATCTGACATTATCCTCTATTTTTGTGTCTTGCAGGTACCAAAATTATGTTTCACTGAAGCCTCCAAAGCCCTAGGAATCATCCTAGGCCATCATATCTCTGATTTGAAGCCTCTAAACCTGATTCATGACCCACCCTATGATTTAGGTCAAATTCATGACCCGGGTCACGATTTGAGCACAGACACCTCAAAAACCCCCAAATCAGCTGGGGTGATCTTTTCAAGGGCCAAGAAAACCCCCCTTAGCATCATAATGTAGGTATTTTCATTTTTTCTACCTCTATTGCAAGTTTTGGAAGTAGAAATACATTGACTAGTTGAATGACCATTACTAGGCCTAGTTTTGGGTTCATTGCAAAGTGGTTAAAGAATTAGGGTTTCTAAAATTTTTAGGACCTGCAACTTTCCAACAAGTGTATAAAATTTATTTCTCAAATAAATTTGCATTTGTCTTTTATTTTTGCATATGGCATAAGCCTAAGTTGTTCTTCCTTCATTCATAGCTTCCATTGCTAAAAGGAACTTTACATTCTAAAGTGAAATCAGGGTTTCTAATCCCCTCTTACATTTATGAAAGAATTTTACATTCTAAAAGTTCAAGTTAGGGTTTCATAATCCCCTTTACTCCACACACATTTGGATTGCATGTTTCTATGTTTTGCAAAGTAGATTAGTTTGCTTCACAAAGGCATTTAGGCTAGACCATTTCTTTACAAATATTGTAAGCTATCTAATCATTTGCTTTCGAAAAGGCATTAGGATTAGTTTTCTTTTGAAAATGCAAGTAGTTAGTTTCTTATCTTGCATACACCATTAGCAAAATGCAAACCCACACACACTCACATGGTATTTAAACAAGTGGTGAGATTGGACTTCATCCCCAATCCATCACTCGAGACTGGTGTGGATCGAGTTTCACTCTCCATCAGCTCACCCCCCTAGACACCTAGCAGCCCCACAGGAGCGGTTTTCTAGATTTCATCACCGAAAAATCCCCCACTTTTGTGATTGGGCCCTGGATTTCATCACCAGTGGTTACCTATGGAGTGGGACAGGATTAGCGCCTTCATCCACAAGGCTTGTATAATTTGTGGAATTGGTAACTATCGTTCTTGACTAAGCCCACCCGAGGGTGAAGCGAAAGCATGGGTATGCTGGTAGCAGGTCTCAGATAGTGCCACCTCTTCTCGTGAGAGGATATTGTGAACTCGCTTCAGCATAGTGAGTTCCACCCCTTTAGGATATCATTTTATTGCACCTTCCATACAGGTCACCATTCGCACGTTGTGGTACCATTCTATCCTATGCATCTTTGGGTGTTGCAGGAGGTTTGTTATTGATGACATTCCTAATTTTCTAGAGTATTCACTCCATTACCCATGATTCTACATAGGGAGTATCAACATTACAACACACAAAATGAACATAACACTTTTATTTTCTCAGCATTTAGAATTGATTCCGGTCTACCATTGTTTGCATGATCACAGACCGGTCTCAACACACCACACTATATATTGTTTTGCTACACACAACATGTCACTTACTTCACACTCATAGTAGACACAGTTGAGTCTACATCACACAGGGTTTATTCTTAAAAACCCCTTTGACACATGCCACTATGCCTGTGGTCACCCGTAGTAGAGCGCATGAGCAATCACGCTCTATGGAGGAATGGCCTCCCCCTTCCTCTAGTCAGTCCACTCTTACTCCTTCGATCATGAAGGAGAGGATTATAGACACATCTGATTCACACATAGAATCCGATGCACAATTCACACACATGATGCCTCATGAGAAGACATCAACTTTGAGTGAAATTCTCGCTACTTCACTCATAGAGGATTACCCACTCTTTTCAGCCCCATCCTCACCTAATCCCTCGACCATATTCTATGACCATGTGATCTACATAACACTAAGACAATCTCCTCCATCCTTCACCATAGATGAGGAGGTCATGCCTACTTCACCCACCTTTGCACATCCCTTCTTCCAGAATCTATCTCAATCCCTATTTGAGAATGATTCCTCCCTTCTAAACCATACCCATCCTGAGGTCGCATCATTCACCCCTACCATAGGAATGGTGTCTGACCCATCCTCATCCACTATAGGAAGCCATAATCCATCCTTCCAAACTACACAATAGATCCCTACCCAACAAGAACCATAAGCATTTCCTCAAACCTCACACCCATACTCTTCACAAGAGTACCAACCATCCTCTTCCCAAGAGCCATTCTTCACCATATCTGAGGGTACCTCCCAATAACCTCTTTAGGAGCAAGAGGTGCAAACCCAAGTAGGAGTGTACACTTACACTTTCCCCTCAACCCAAGCTCCTACCTCGATAGCTTATCCCACCTTTTTAGTAGCTTTCCCACCTATCTCCTAGGTATCTATAGTGCATGACACCCAACCCTTGGAGCCACCTTTGCCTATGATGACCTTTAGGATACCACCACCTATTCCTTTTTAGGTTCCCACTACCCATATCCATCCTACCTATGGATTGACACTAGTAGCTTATGCACCTACTCAACCAAATTATTCCACATAGTTTAGCTTCCCTACTTCCTACCCTCTAGGGTAGAGACAGATCTCATATTTTGATACCTCATCTCGACCACCCCTAGCACTAGTAGCACCGACACCTACACTACCACCAGCTACACCTAGCTTCTTTATGCCTCCTCTAGTTTGGTCATCACCACCCATGGTCCAACCAGTATAGCAAGCTCCAAACCAACAAGTACCCATGCCACAATCGCATGTTGCCCAATCATAGTATTATTATCCTCAATAGACACCTACCCCACAACCTAGTGTGCTTGTAGACATGATAACACATGTCACCCAATACCCACCTTATCATGATCAGGCACAATAGTATTCCCCATAGTATTGTGAAGAACAACAATACCAATATCCACCACATCCATAAGGTCAGCCTATCATAGCCCAACCTTCGACTCCTATGACACCTAAACTTCAACTCTTGTGAGATGAAGTCAAAATGTTGAACCTACGCACCTCTAGCTACGGGCCACAAAAGCCTTGCTATGATGAACTATGCAATGAGCCAATACATCCATCAGTCCCTATCCCTCCTTATCCCTATCACTTCGAAATACCAAAATTTGACAAGTATAGAGGTAAGGAAGATCCTAGAGAACATGTGAGCAACTACCACTCATCCTGTTACCAGCTTCATAGTAGTAACCCTCTTATGTTGCGTACCTTCTCCCTATCCCTCATTGGGCTAGCATTGGATTGGTACAACATGCTACCATGCCATAGCCTGTACACCTTTGAACAACTGGCCAATTCCTTCTTAGAGCACTTTTCCATCAACATCAAGAAAAAGACCACATTTTTTGATGTCTACACCTTACGATAGGCGGATGATGAACCCATTACTAAGTTTGTTGCTATATGGAGAGTGATTATCCATGATCTCACCCATAGCCTCCCCACCTCGGAGCTTGTGACACTCTTTTCCAAGAGCTACCACAAACACATTTCCACATCCCTCCAACTTCACCAAAGTCATACTTTTGAAGATGCTATATCACAAGCAAAAGTGATCGAAGATATTAAGGTGCAATCTAGGAAGATTAAGTTGAGAGCTAAAACCAACTATAACTCCAACTTTCACTTCAATAGACCCACACCGAATCAACCTTACCCATGACCACAACAAACCAACCAAGTCGTAGTAGCTACCCTAGCACTAGTACCGACTCCTCCACCCTATACACCACAACCACAAGCACTCCAAGCTAATGCACCTACCCCACCTTGACCATAGAAATACCATGGCATGCACCCATAGGGTCCACCATGCAACTTTACACCCTTATATGAACCATTACCAGCCCTGTTCCATAGATTGTATGAGGGCAACCATCTCGTTCTACCCGATATCCACCCATTGGATCCAAATTCACCTAAATATCATGACTATAATGAGCAGCTCTTTTGTCCCTTTCATAGGTAGTATGGCCATAATATCGATTCATGTCACTCCTTTCGGGGGCAAGTTCAAGACCTAATCGATAGGGGCACTATTCAGGTAGCAAACCCTTTAGCCCCATAGAACCAAAACCTAGGAATTTTCCAAAACCCTCTATCGGATCATAGAGGACCCAATCCCCCTAGACCTCCAAACAATCCTCCAGCGCCCCCTCACCAAGTCAACAATGTCCAACATGATCCTCCATCATGTGGAGTAGTAGGCATGATCAACCTTACTATGAGAAACCAATGGTACCCATCGCACCAGACAACACCTATTGTTTCTCCCCCTATCCAGTTTACATCCTCACAAACACCCCAAATGCCTAATACCATACCACCACCACCTCAAAATGTGATTACCATCCATGGTAGTCTAACCCATCAACTATGCAATGCCCCCACTTGGCTATCCATATTCGACCTCCTACAATAGTCTCAACCCCATCGTGAGGCATTGAATGACATCCTACGTTCCATTGACTTAGAGACACATGACACAAATGCTTTTGTCAATTTTATAGGGAACATCCCATGATGCCTTCAACCTTCAATTAGCTTTCATGACCATGAGATAATGAAACTCGTTGGTGAAGGAGCCGACCCTCCCCTCCACATACAAGCTAATATCAATGATATTACCTACAAGTGGGTACTCATTGACATGGGCTCATCCATCAGTATCATATCCATAGTAGCCCTACATCACCTACACCTCCCTCCAGCACATTTCACCACACCTTCCCTAGACCTACATGCTTTTGATGGTTCCATGAGACCTACCATAGGATCCATAGTTCTGCCCATTCACGTAGGCATCCGTACGATCCCCATCCTCTTTCACATCATTCAAGGAGAAATGCAATACAATATTCTCCTTGGTCACCCTTGGATCAGAGACATGCAGTGTGTCCCATCCACATTGCATCATTGCCTCAAGTATGTCCACAATGGACTTGTTCACTATGTCCCAGCCGATGGAGACCCCTTTAAGTTTTGTAATGTCGTAGACCTTCCCCCTGCGCCTTCATTCTCATCTTCCCAACTATTCCCTGTATCTTCTCACCAGTCAGTAGGAGCATCGGTATCCTCTCCAATTTCCACCCCAACATCCCAATGTTCATCAACAACACAAGCCTCGATATCTGCACCATTAGCATCATCTATCGGGGACCTAAAACTGATACCATGCCTTCCTCACCACCATTCTCATGGCCTCCACAATCCTCCCAACCTCTACCATTCCAATTTCCACCCATGGTGTCACAACCACCATTGCCACCCATCACACAACCGACTACATTACCTCCTCCACCCTCGCATATGGAAGCCCCTATCCTTCCTACACCGTAGACACCACCTCTTCCCTTCCGACCAAAACCTAAGACATTCACGTCTCCATGCATCCCTGCACCTGCATCGATGCCATCCCCTATGTAGAACAAATAACCTATTCAAGCCACAACAACCAAACATCATGAACCCAAACAACCAACACCCAACTCGGATGAACCTTCACACCCTTCAGCTACCACCATTAGGGAATCCCAACTTTCTCCTTCCTCATCTGACTCGGATATGCCACCCCAGTCTCCAGAGCATGCCACACCATGCATATCCATATTCATGACAAATAATGGCCTAGGAGACTATAACATACGTGACGCCCATGTATGTGACACCCCTATCCAATCTACCTAAGATTTTGGCCATCCCTCAGCCTCGGTGTTGACTATTGGAACCGTCATACAGTTAGGAAGTCCCAAAAACCACACCAACTTTGTGTATGCAGGAGTAGACTCTTCGATCCCCTCACCAACTTCTTCACCACCACAATCTAGCTCTGGTGATGCAATTACACACCTAGCCAACCCTCAATTTGCCTTGCACTACCTACAATACTTTCATTGGCATGGGTTTGGGTTAGGTCATTATGAGCAAGGCCTATGTACACCCATTAACCCTCATGTTCGATCACCTACCAACAAAACTGGTCTAGGTTATCACCCAACCACCATCTATACATTAGAAGATGAGATCCAAGATCTATCCTTACATCCTCCTCCATGCCCAACACACACCTTGGAAGAGTACATTGACATGGACATGCTAGAAGACACGCCTTCACCCACATCAACCATCACCATCCCCTATGATTTCTTCCAAGAATATCCTATGCCCGATACCTCCTTGTTCTATGATGTTCAGATATTGGTAGAACACTTTGCTACCTTATCTCTAGCTACACCACCAATAGAGTCAGATGCACTCCCATATGATCCACCACCTATAGAGCTAGACCTGGTTCCACCTGACCCACCATCGATACGCCTACCTGTATTCCCACCTATACATAGATAGTTATAGAGAGCAACCTCTCATCCTCATTCACCACCAGTCATCCTATGGCCTCCCTTGAGCCTCTTAGGATGCGCACAACCTATCCAACCTCCATCACTAGATTCTACCCCACCTACTTCACCTACAACATCGATTAACATGGTTGAGGTAGATTTACATTCTCCCCTCCGTTACAACCACCAACGGATTCGAGATGATACCCCAAACCCAAACTTTATCGATCTCGCACACATCTCACATATACCAGCACCTGGAGACTTTCTTCTCTCTCCTCATGTCTTGTAGGCAACAAATGCCCCTTCCTCATCCATGTCTTCCCAAACCCCTCAAGTCTATCACACAGGCATTTACATAGATGATGAATACGAGTTCAGTGAGGCCATCGATGACTTCAATCTCATTCCTATCCCTGAATAGTTGCATGATGGATCTCGCATGCTCATCGAGGACACGATCGATGTAGACATCGGTGATGATCCAAAAAATCCACACATCCTCAAATTAGCCACTAGCCTCTCACCCGAGGAGTGCATCACCTTCATGAACTTCCTATGCAAGTATATAAAAGTGTTCGCATGGTCTTACAAAGACATGTCGAGACTTGACCCTATCGTAGTAGTGCATAATCTTATACTAGATCCCAATGCCAAACTAGTAAGACAAAAGTTGTGATGCATGCATCCAACTATCGCATTGATAGTAAAATCTGAGCTCCAAAAGCTCCTAGACATTGATTTCATAATACCCATCGACTATCCCGAGTGGGTATCCAACATGGTCCCTATCCCCAAACCATCCGGTGATGTTCATGTTTGCACAGACTTTCATGACCTAAACAAAGCTTGTCCCAAAGACAACTTCCCTTTACCCAACATTGATTCCCTTGTTGACTCCATCGTAGGTCATGAAATGATTTCCCTCATGGATGGATTTTTTGGATATAATCAAATTAGGATCAACCCAGCTGATCAACACAAAACTTCCTTCACAACACCCTGGGGGACCTTTTGCTACAAGGTCATGCCCTTTGGCCTTAAAAATGTTGGGGCAACCTATCAATGAGCCATGACCTACATATTTCATGATCTAATGCACAAAAATGTGGAAGACTATGTAGATGACCTTATAGCCAAATCAAAGAAATGTGTTGACCATCTCGAAGATCTCCATCAGATTTTTGATCGACTACTAGAACACAATGTGCGCCTCAATCCAAAAAAGTGTGTGTTCGATGTTACATCAAGAAAAATACTAGGATTCATTGTCTCCCAATGAGGCATTGAAGTAGATCCTAGTAAAGTGAAATCCATCATCGAGATGCCTCCTCCTACCACCTTAAAGCAATTGCGTAGCCTCCAGGGCAAGATTACCTCTATTCATAGATTTATAGCGCAATTATCGGATAAATGCCAACCATTCAATCATCTCCTACAAAAAGGAGTACACTTTAAATGGGATGAAAACTATCAAGCCACATTCGATGCTATCAAAACTTACCTTACATCACCATCATTCATGTCACCACCGCACCCACAATTACCACTGACTCTATACATCTCAGCCATAGAGCTTGCGCTAGGTACACTCCTAGCTCAAAAGAATGCTCTCGACAAAGAGCAGGCTATCTACTACATCAGCCGCACACTAGTTAGTTATAAAATGAGATACGGATACATGGAGAAGCTATGCCTAGCAGTAGTATTCACCACCCAGAAGCTAAGACACTATATGTTAAACCACACAACTTTTGTCATCGCCCGAGACAATCCCCTTCGGTATATGATGAACAAGAGTTATCACAACTCACGCACAGCCAAATGGATCATGCTCCTAACCGAGTTCGACCTAGAATTCGTATCTCAAAATTCTATCAAAGGGCAAGTCATTGCTGACCAACTGGTTGAAGCCCCTATAACTGACAATCAACCCCTACTCATTCAACTTCCCGATGATTCCATATTTCACATAACCGAAGATGAGGAATACGTCGAACCAGAATTCATGGCTGACCTCACCATGTTCTTTGATGGGTCTAGGTGTCTCCATGCTGGGGGTGCAGGCATTGTTTTCTTTACACCTGAAGGAGAACCACTCCCATTTTCATTCAAACTTGATTTTCCTTGTACCAATAACAACGCAGAGTACGAAGCCCTAATCCTAGGACTAAAACAAGCACACTCTATGCACATCAAATGCCTCCACATCATAGGTGATTCACTTTTGATAGTCAATCAAGTGCAGGAACTTTGGCTATGCAATTACCCAGTTCTCCAACAATACAAGAAGATCACCCAACAACTCCTATCCCAATTTGAATGGTATTACCTCGAAGCCGCACCATGCTCATCAAATCATTTTGTAGACACCATGGCCTCCTTAGGGTCCCTTATCCCACAAAATCCAATATCCAACACAACATCTGTATCCATTCATACACTTACACAATCTGCTATATCACCCACACCTCCCATAGATGATGGTGGTGTATATGTGGTAAACACCGAACCTCACGACCCATGGTTCTCACAGATCAAGGAATACATCAAACTAGGTTTCCTACCATGTGATTTTCCCCATGCCCAATGTCGAACCTTTAAACAAAGAGCGATCCACTACACCTTGCTAGGGGACATCCTTTACCACCGTAGCTATGATGGTATACTCTTGCATTGCCTAGAACCACAAGAATCACAACGGGTTGTACAAGAAACCCATGATGGTACTTGTGGTGGCCATTTCAGTGGCATGGCGATTACCAAACACATTCTCCGTATGGGCTACTACTGGCCTAAAATGGAGCAAGACTATTGTGAGTATGTCAAACATTGCATCAAATGCCAACAACATGCCAACTTAACACATTTACCATCCCAAGCACTTCAACCAATCCAGTCCATGTGGCCCTTCTCCCAATGGGGCCTGGATCTAATTGGAAAAATTACACCTGCTTCCTCTAGCAATCATAAATTTATCATTACAACAATAGAATATTTTACAAAGTGGGTCGAAGCCATCCCACTGGTCCAAACTACAGGAGCCAAAATTGCAACATTCATCATGGAGCATATCATATGCCGCTTTGGAATTCCCTCCCAAATTATTTTAGATAATGGGAAATATTTCAAAAACAAGACTATCCGAGCCCTGTGCGATAGATTTCACATACACCATAGCTTTTCAACCCCATATTACCCTCAAGGAAATGGCCAGAGAAGGCCACTAACAAAACCATCTGTTCTATTCTCCGTAAAACTATAGCGAAATCTCATCGAGACTGGCATAATCAAATACCCCTAGCCTTGTGGGCATATCGTATGAGCATTCATACTCCTACTAGGGCAACACCTTTTTCACTTGTCTATGGGGCAGAAGCTATCATGCCCCTTGAGCTGGAGATACCCTCTTTATGGATATCCATGAAATATTTCATTGACGATGACACTGCTCGCCAAGCTCATCTAGATCAACTAACACTCCTCGATGAACGTCGCATCCATGCCATCGAGCACACATGAGTATATCAAGATCACCTTCGTCGTGCCTACAATAGTAAGGTACATCAATGCGAATACCAGATTGGCAACTTGGTTCTCAAGGAGAACCAACAAATCACAAGTCAACCTCACCAACAATGCGATAAATTCACCCCAAACTGGTTGGGTCCATTTATTATCACACACAAATATGGTTCAGGAGCATATCGTCTGGAAAATATTGAAGGCCTTAATGATCCTGAACCCATCAACATCTTGCACCTTCGTGCTTTCAATGCATGATTCATAAACACAGTCACCATCATGAGTGTCACATAGTGTTAGAAGTAAATCACCAAGCACATCACCGTATGAATCTATTATTTCTGCTTTATTATTTCTCTATACATGTACATTTCACCTTTCTACCATTTTTATGCTCGGGGTATTTATTTTTCCTTTTGTAGGACTCACATCATCAGTAGGAGAGCTCTACAGTGGCCTCACCTACCACCATGCAGGACCATCTACAACCACAACAAAAACCCATTACATCGATCGATCTCACCCGACCACCACCGCCCTTCATACCAGGCGCTCCTCACATTCATCCCATTTAGGTCACCACACTTCACCTCGACACCATTCCCCTCACCAGTGAGGCTCATCCTATTCACCACACTGATAGACACAGATCTCCATGTCCTCTTTCGATGATAAAGAGGAATCCACCCAACCACAAGCACAAGGATCATCCTCCCATCCGTCTGATGATCTCAGATATCACTATTCACCTCCAAGTCATCCACAACATCCCATAGGATCCTACCACCCACCTAATAGGGAATAC
Source organism: Wollemia nobilis (assembly GCA_028583015.1). Taxonomy (NCBI): domain Eukaryota; kingdom Viridiplantae; phylum Streptophyta; class Pinopsida; order Araucariales; family Araucariaceae; genus Wollemia; species Wollemia nobilis. The sequence goes on along the minus strand of JAQPPZ010000541.1, from coordinate 24,171,383 downwards.
ACACCTCATCAACCTCACCCTACATTTCTACCCGCTCCCCTTCCCAATGGTGAGTCTACCTACACCCAAGATTTGCAAGCCCATGCAGCCCAAGCTACTCAAGCTGGTCATACAAACATCCCTCCTTCTCATTCACATCACCACCCAGGGCCATCACCTATGCCACCGGTCCTCAAGACACCACCTTCACCACTATGAGGCTTACCACCCCAACCAATTTTACAATCACCATAGTCATTTCACTCTGCTGCTTCCTCATCATAGCCTTATCCTTTTTCTACCATGCATCGAGCCATTCCATTCACCTTGGAATCTCGATCACCCCCTTCCCCAATACCATCACCACCACACCATGAGATACAACATCTCATCTCTCGTATCAAAGCTCTAGAGTTGCATATGAGCCACTATCATTGCCACGTTCACCCATGATAGTCTCCCATGACCCATCCATCCTCACCACCATGTAGATCCCTTCCCTGACCTCAACTCGACCCATGCCGAAACCTAGACCCATGCCTCCATTACCAGATCATCTTTCACCTAGACCTCGCTCACCTCCAGCAGAGCCATACGTCTATCCTATGCCTATTCCACATACACCCCTTTCCAAAATGTTCCATCATCTCATGCACCAGGGTCTTATTGACCTACCTGAGATTCGACCTATTGATCCCTCACATCCTAAACCATGCAATTACAATGAGAATCAATTTTACATCTACCATCGCCATCTAGGTCATGATATCGAAGAGTGCAGATCATTCGAAACCTTGGTGCACAACATGTTGCATGGTGAGCGTACCCCATCACCAGAGCATTCTTTTCCATTTAGCCAACTTGTCAGTCCTCCACGTCGCACCACTCCCAGGACTTTACCACCTCGTAGTACCCTAACAATGCCCACCCACTATATTCATAACATTTCCAACTATGGCTCCAACCATAATTCTAGCCATGTCATCACTTCACCATCCCACTCCCACCCGGATCTATGCCATTTCGCCCGATAGTAGTGTTAGTTACTCATCTTCTTCTATCTCATTCTTCTACTTCTTACATACATTGATTCATTTCTTCTCTTCTATCTTTGTCTACCGTTGGTGATCCCCTTTCCTTGATTGGTTACCAATGCCTATTTCTTCTCACTTCTTCCACTTGTACATTCCACTCTCACATCTTCCTTCTTCTTGGTGACTATTACATACACTTATACAACTCACAACTTATACATCTACTACACACACACCCCACACACTGGGGCAACCATGATCATAGCATCACACTTTTTGTCATCATTACACACTTTACTCATCTGTAAATAGGTTCTTCTAAAATTCTCCTTCTACACAACATAACTTTCTTCTTGTAAATATCGCATTCATCCACTTGCATCACTTACAGTTACATTCATTGCACATATTCATATGCTTTATAGTTAAAATTTTAATTCATGTTTGTACATTCTTCCCCAAAATGCACCTCAACAGGAATAATACATGCACTTGTTAGCATCACCACCTGGATGTCCATTCCCCCTTTTCAGGATCAGGGTATACATAGGTGTCATGTTTAATTTTGACTACTCTATAGTTTAGGCAATCAAGTGTCACCCATAGCTACTGAGTCTTGTACATTCTTCTTATGGTATTTTAGGTTGGTTCAACTTCTCTCATGAATCACTCACAACAGGTTACACATTAACAATTTTGAGCCTAGGAAAGAGGACATCTTGAGTAGATATCACCATCTAGCGAACGGTATCCCCTGCTCATCCTATCACCTGCATGGTCAACATATGACCTGGGGATAAACAAAGGGATCAAGCATAAGAAAAATTAAATAACTAGGTAGAAAACAAACTTCATCACCCATACAAAAAAAAGAGAAAATAAACGAAAAGAGCACTACCACAATCAGATAGGTTAACACTAGAACAAGGGCAGAAAACAAAAGGAAATACCTCTTGATATCACACATGTTATGCTTATCACCTTTGGTCCTTAGGTTCAACATAACACTATGGGATAATTCCAAAAACTTGCCTACTAGTGGAATAATCTTACAGGTGACAACACATCTCTTACATTAGCATATCACTTTTGTAGAAATCACTGTTGTGGATGGATGAGCTAGCTAGTCCGGTAGCATCTACAATGGGTTAATCCTACCTCCCTCAAAATGGATAAATGAACCTTACACATTCACACACATAGGTCCAAGATAGATTTTGAACCAGCCCGATCATGTTATAAGTTGCCACAAAACTTGTATAGCTAAGGGTTTGAGATTTGATTGTCATAACTATGTTAGTCAAAACCATTACACATGCCTTACATTATCCATCGACCCTAAAATCATGGAATGGATAGCATCCATACAGGTCAATGCCACCATACAAGTGCTTCCTTGGCACATTTCAGTAAGTCCATACATGCATACATGCATCTATGTCAGATACATTTGATACACATTATAGTTATGCATTCATCCTACATGCATTTCATATCAAATTACATTTATTGCATTCATCCCATATGCATTTCAAAATTGAGTCACAATATCACACTTACTCTACATACATTCATTACAAAATCACATTTGATATCACATCATGTCGCATTGGAAATACAATCATAACACTATTCTACAATCCATTTATACCACAACACGATAATAGATCTAAACCATGTCATACATGTATATCTATTCATCATACATATCTACAAATTATGTTATGCTAATCCATGCAAACATAAACAAGAACACATTTCAAACCATCAAAATAACACATGTATATATAATAGCCAAAATCAACAAGGTATATGATATATATCATCCATACAAAATGCGGCAACCCGGGGGATGCCCACCATCATGTATAACATAAAAAAAAAATACCCATAGAGCTAAAATAGGTAGCAAGAATATCCTAACTCCCACTAGGAGTCTCCCCTAGGCCCTCATGGCTCACTCGCATCCCTGTAGCCTAGCTCGACTCTACCCTGAACCCCAGAATCGGATCCATAGTAGGCTGATCCTGCACCTCAGCCCTAGCACCTCTCTATCCCACCGTAGTAGCACTACATTGACTCTGATATGATGGTGCCCGTACCTATGACTGTGATCTATACTACACCACAATTCGACCATAATCGGGTAGAGGAATCTCATGCACCAACAAAGTAGTCTCACACATCATCTTCTTGGTGGTCTCAACCACCAACTGACTAGTCAAAGTATCGATCATCTGCTCCTACCTAGACATAGCAGCCCTCATCTCCACCATGTCTACCTCCAACTATTGAATCCGATCATGCAATCCCTATACATCCTCTATAGCTGGCCTCTCCAAAATATCATTAGGAATCTACTATGCTATATCAACAAATACCCCAATATCAATGGTATCATCGATACCACCCATACCGGCCACCTCGCCTCCCTCAGCCTAGGCTCCAATGGTCTGCTCTATCCCAACATCTACACCCACATCCACCTCCTCTACCCTCACATCTTGGGTACTCATCAAAGCACCTACATGATATCATGACCATCATGGAGGAACCTCCTCCTCAATAGTCATACTCACTGCCCTAGCCTGAGTCCTCCTGCTCACTCTCCTCTCTAGCGGAGGTGCCCCAGCAGCAGGTGCCACCCACCGATCCACCACACCTCTCCCAGGCTCCCAAGACTATAGCACCCACCATGCATCAAACTCTAGTGTCATCCCTGCATCCCCTACATCTAGGATATCCATAGGAGGGTCCCTCTCCCCAACCCAAGGTGGTACAATAGGGTGCTCTCCTCTGTCTCCCTATCACCTAAAATAAATAATAGGAGTCCCTAGAACATCCTACCATAAACCAAACTGGCGCTTTACTCGATCAAACTAAAAGTACTCAGTCTATCGAGTATATCTCCCCACCAACCATCTACCCCATCGTATGGCCCATAGCTGCTCATCGTCCTCCTTCCAACTCACCCCACCCAACCATGGTCTCCACTTTATATCATCCGATATCAGCTCCCCAAACTTAATCCTCCATAAAATTGGGTCACCCTCATGAGGCCTCTTCATACCCTGCTCAGCCTCCGTACTCCACCTCAAGGTGTAAGGATACTCCTTACCCTCCACATGTATAGGGTGAGGTAACAAAGAGGGCCTCTCAATGGCTATGTGCTCCCATGCCCATACCTATAGCAAGGGAATCACACTCAATCCAGTCCACATACCGCGAACCACATCATGCAACTCATGGTATACTTGGGCCAATAGTGCAGGCGCCCATGCAAACACAACCTTGTGCTCCACCAGATCACTAACTATATCCAGCATGTTCCAGGTAAACAACACCCCGAAACTATCAGGAAGGGCATATGTAGAGATCATCATCATCGCCACACACTGCCTATCCGAGATCTTCTTCTGTAGCCACAACCACTCATAATCCATCTTAGAGATATCGATCTCTCTCCACCCAACCCCAAAGAATCTCTCCAAAACCATGTCCTTCCTCCCATATTCGGCTGCCCTCATAGGAACACCCTCAATCGACAGTCGGTAGATACGATAAATGTCTTCCAACATCATGATCATTTCCCCGTAGGAAAATGAAATGTGTTCCTGTCTGCATCCCACCGCTCACATAAGGTAGACACATATGCCCTATTAGTGAAGATGCTCTTACACTCCCACACACCTTGAAAGTGTATGTCATCCAACCACTGTAGCTCCTCCTCAGTCTTCATCAGCTTCTCAAAACCCTTCTTAAACTTCCTCACCCGATGACGGGGCTCAAGCGCCTTCACCTGTTCAACACATAACACAACATGCATCAGTAACCCACATAACAAATCAATCAAATTCAACTTCATCATGCAGAATTTACAAATTGAAAATATTTAATTTGGCACACATCCCGAGATAAAATAATGTACAAACAAAATGACAAAACACATCAACAACACAGTCACATATTTGGATACCCATTTTGTCATTTCATGGCAAAATTCCAAGCACATACGACAAACAGTACACATTGGTCACCCAACAACCAATAACAAACTCAACTGTACAACTACTATGGCACGCAATCCAAAACTTGATCAATTAATATGACATACAAAAACAAATCACATTTTTGGATACCCATTTGCCCACTTAATGGTAAATGTGTCGACAAAATTCAGAAACAAAGCACCAATCAACACAGATCTAACAATCAAATCTGTCCTAAAAACACCAAAATCGAACACACATCCAGGCACACAATCTAAAAATAATAGTCATATTTTTAGATACCCATTTGCCCATTTAGTGGTGGAAGTTCAAACTGACATCGAGTACAGTCTACATCGGGCTCCCTATAGCTCATTTTCAGTTTAATACTATCTACACCATGGCATGCAAATCAAAGGCATGTCAAATGAAGTCAGCTACCAAAACAACCAACATTTTTGGACACCCATTTTGCCCTTCTGTGGTGAAAGTTTCATTAGTTTTTAGAGATTCTACCTCTAACATGGCAGATCTAACGCCCTAGGGTTCACACATTACACCTCAAAGCATCAAATTCCGAAATCACATCAAACAAAATCAAAAAAATAAAATAGTCACATAACGGAATACCCATTTCCTACTTTAGCAGACAAAGTGCAAAAACATATCAATGTCAGTACATCGTTACCTCAAAAACTGATAGTCAAACTTCACACCTACTCTACCCATTACCCGATCAAATTGGCGATAAAACAAACCCAATTGAAAAATCGACCGCACTTTTGGGTACCCATTTGGCCCGTTTATCACTACGTATTCAAATTTTACTTAAAAGTTACAATTTTTTTTAAATCGGGATGAAAACCTCCCCCCTCATTCACATTTTCCCAAAAAATAAAAAAACAAATAAAACAAGGCAGATGATCACTTACCGATGGGTTCCCATGCCTGATGCCAGTTGATCTACGTCCTTTCATCATTGTCACTCTCACAATCATCACCCGCGCTCCTTTCATGCTATCAAATGCTCTCCCAAACCGCTTTCCAAAGTCACGCATCATTCAAATGAGCTCCCCCATGCAAATTTGGGCTTAAATATGCTTTAAACCCCGATTCACGACCCGGGTCACGAGTTAGGTCAAAATCACTACCCAGGTCACGAATTGAGCCAGAACACCCCAAAACATCCCCAAAACCCTAGGAAAGTAGGGAAATGCCCTCTAAAACCCTAGGAGCCTCCAAAACTTACCTTTTAACACCATTTGCAAACACACATTTCATTTTACCGATAAACTTGTCCTATTCATACTTTTGGACCATGTTGATCTGGTCGTAAAAGCAAAGCAGTCAAAAGTTGTCATTCTCAAGCAACTAGTATGGCATCGTAAATGTCATACGGACTCAAAAAAATCATAACATTGCATCCACAATCATCCATTTCATTTTACCAACATTGCTTTTTATTTCTTTCCTCTTCTTCTTCTTCTCTTCTCCCCTAGGCTATCCAGTTAATGTTGTATGGTCATGCTTTGAGTGGCTACATACCTTTGATTAGATCCCATTCTTTTCCCTTCTCCTTCTTGGCTATCCAAGTCAATGTTGTATGGTCACGCTTCGAGTGGCTACATACCTTTGATTAGATCCCATTATTTTCTCTTCTTACTAGCAATCATATTCATCATGCATTGGTATCTTTATCAATCATTGCATCATCAATTCACCACATTCCATTCACCTCATTGTTGATTCCTCGTTTGAGGGGGTATTCATATCCAAAGTCAGCTTTGCATGCAACCACAACATCGAAAATCCAAAAGCGCGGTTAGCACATTTGTCTACAAAATTTTTGCTGAATATTATCATACGATTATAATCTCAATCCCAAATAGACATGGGTTACATCAGGAGAGTTACACGTCACCATGGAGAAGTCAATCTAGCATTCATGTACGTCGAGTACACAATGGATGATACATTTGATCAATCTAGCCCCCACATTTGGAAATGGACTTCGTGACCACGTGATATGGTCACGAGTTGATGATCCAAATGTTAAACTAACTCAAATGGTTTGACACTTGTCGCCATGTTCTCATCAATCAATCAACAACAAATATTTAGTTAGGCTTTTGTCCTAATCATACTTTTGGACCATGCTGATCTGGTCACAAAAGCAAAGCAGTCAAAAGTTGTCATTCTCAAGCAACTGGTATGGCATCGTAAATGTCATACGGACTCAACAAAATCACATCATTGCATTCATAATCATTCATTTTCCCTTACTAGCATTGTTTTTATCTCTTTCCTCTTTTCCTTCTTTCCTTCCTCTCTTCTTCCCCTGTGGACATCAAGTTGATGTTGTATGGTCACGCTTCGAGCGGCTACATACCTTCGATTAGATTCCATTCTTTCTCTTCTTTTCCCTGGATACCCGATTGATTTGTATGGTCACGCTTCGAGCGGCTACATACCCTTTGATTGGATTCCATTCCCCTTCTATCCCTTTTCCTTCTACACAAACCCTTCATATTTTTGTATTAAACTGTGTTCTACATAGTATAGTACAAAAAGGGGCAAATGTAGACACCCAAAAGTCGCACACCGCTATACCTACGTACTTGTAGATCCTTCTGGACACTTGTAGGTTTACATAGGCCATCCTAGGTACCCCTAGGCTATCGTAGACCAGCGTAGACTATTGTAGATCATCCTAGACATGCGTAGATTGTTGTAGTCATGCATAGTCATGCGTAGATCGCCATAGATTGTCATAGCATCGTGTAGACTCCCATATACTACTTCACCGGATTTCAGGTCCTAAACCCTCATAAGCCTTCCAAATTACATCCGACACATCAAAATATCATTCGACGGTCTATTCACATGCAATTGAGGCCCCCACGGGGTATTAGTTGGCCAAAATAATTAATAAGTCAATACCCAAATTCTAATTTAATGTTGACTTCACTTAAGTCACTTTTTAGGGTAAATTTGATTAAAAGAACCTTTAATCTTGATTAGCCTTAATCAAATCCTCCCACATGTGTGAGATTAGGGTTTGTTGAGATATTTCTTTAATCATGTTTAAATTGGCTTAAGCACCTCCTAATCAGGATTAGCCCTAATCCATCCTCACACATGTGTGAGGATGAGATATTTCTCATAAGGAATGTGATGTTGCCACATAGCATTTCTTAACCTAACCCTAGTCAGAATCAAACCTAGGTTTAGTCTATCTAACCCCCCTGCACCTTGCATTTGCCTATAAATAATGGGTCCCAAACCCCTAATTAAGTCTGATTCCCAAATTCAACAAAGTATAGTTACTCTGCAAAAATGGAAAGTGAACATTAGACAATCAGTTTATGGAGAGCACAGATGGATTCTGATAGCATACAGAGGCACCCCAGCTGCCTTAGGACCGATCTACCAAAGAGATCTTACCAGAGGAGCATCACAGCTCAATTCACAACCTGCCTTGTGAATCCGGCCTCAATTAGCGACCCGGGTCGTGAAGTGTGTCTACAGGCCCCAAATCACCCCAGATTTGGGAGGTAAGCTCTATTTTAGCATATTATTACCTTCTGCACATTTTATTTCAGTTTATGTTATGGTTTTATAGTCATTTCATCTTTATAAATATGGGGCCTGACTAAGGCAAGCCCCCCAACGTATTGACCCTTTCTTGCAAGTTTCTTTCAGGTTATTCAACAGATTTGAAGGAGAAGAACACCAACAAACAGCAACCCAATGGTGGCCCGCATACAAAGAAGCCCACCTACACTGAGGGACATCAGAAGAAGGCATCAGGCCTATAGTGTATTCATGAAAGGAAAAAGGGGAATTCGCCCTATTTGTAACCGATATCAAATTTATCATGAATAAAGCATTATATTTCTGAATGACTTGTGTTATTACTTGTTGTTAGATCAAATGTCAACTTCTGGTCATTTTAATGTTGATGATATACTCAATTGTTAAAGGGCTTTCACTTGTATACTCGTAGCTCGACAACTTGGCAATGAACTCAAGGTTGCGAGATCCCCCCGAAATTTGGAGATGAAACCCACACCCGATCAGGGGGCATAGGTCCTACCAGACCCTCACCCAATCTCATATAGTCAGTGTTATACCCTCCAAAGAGAAGTACATGTAAATTTCCCAACTACGGATGGTTCTTGGGTCCGATATTGATCTAGTAACACAAGTTTTGAGGGAGTTGGGCCAATGGATGGAAATCACTACCACCGTCATTGAACCCTACTAGTGGTTAGATGTGACTTCCAACTCACTAGCATTTAAATGTGTCATAGTGTGTGTGGTTCCTTTTATTTTGCATGAAAATTAAATGCATAAAACAACACTCAAATGATTTTTTCTATATGCCATACAAAAAAATGAACATTTGATTTCAAAAAGTATGCATGATTAAACTATATGACTTTCAAATAAAATGCACACTAATGATGATTACGATATGGCCACTAGATTGGGCCTCACACAAGCAAACCAACATACAAGAAGGGCCTAGACCATTGGATACTAGTGCAGACTGCATTCAGAGGTCCGATGTTCCTAGAAGAGACTAGTGAAACCTAAGAAAAATACTTAGGGACTCAATGAATTTTATCTATTTTTGTTACATTCCCTAATTATGCTAGCATTGTACACTTTCTAGAAAAACGCAAACAGATAACATAGGAAAACTAGGGAGATATGGATCCTACCTCAGGTCCATTTTTATTTAAGCCTTTATTTCCCTATTGTACGACCTGTCTGATGCTGACCACGGCTCTATAACACCACTGTAACTATTTCCCATAGGTCTATGTCGTGGCGACAATTTTTTACCATGGTTGTCAACAATGGCTAGCACCTGTCATCACAAAATACAAAAATTGGTGATTTGTGGAATTTAATGCAGAGTTCCCACCATGATATCCTTCTATAGCATTGTAAAAGGCTAACACCTAATGTCGTAATGGTTGTAAAGCATATAAAAATGAGCATTCATACACAAATTGACAAATAATAACACATAACAAGAAATGTATCTTCCATTAATTTGAATCAATTCATGTTACAAATCCATCCCTCTTAGGGATACCCATTCGATACAACAATTACAGTAGGAAACAATCCCTCGCAAGGGTAGGTGTCTTTCAATGCCTTCTACGATGACATGAACTGCTCCAAGGTGTCGATGACCTTCTTCTTCACGATTAGAGGCATTTGTTGTCTTTCATGTCAAAACCCTGTTGATCCCGCATGCAATAAACAACAAGAAGCATATTAGTAACAAAGGAGGCCTCTCTTGATGAGGCTTTGAAAAGAAGATTGCACAAAAGATGCCATAGCAATATGAAATCAAGAAACTACAAGAAATATGTTAAACTACATTAAACATGATAATTTTACCATTAAGAATGTAAACAAAATATCAATTAATCTAACTAATAGCCTAATTATGAATTTGAAAGCATGAAATGAGAAAGATCATCAACAACCTAATTGCAATAATGAAGGAAAAGTGACTGAAAACCCTAAACCTATTTGTCAGAGTCTCTACCAAAGCAAATAAACATCTAATTAGTCTAATTTAATATAAAATAAATAAAACCTATGGCCTAAAATCAAGGAAACATAGAGATTGAACCTGATCGTGGGTATGTCACGCAGTGGACACTGTTAGCCGCAACTTACAGCCGTGATTGAGGTAAAAATACACTTGCCCTCCAAATAGGGCCTAGATATCTTATTTCCCTAATGAATTGATGGTTCAAGGGTTACCTCTGTGTCCTCTGACTGGTTTGGCAGTTGAATTTCTCAGATTGCATGTGAAGTTGGCATAATTGTGCTTCTTGGCTCTCCTAGACTCCTAAGACCTCCATGGCTTCAATTGCCATTTTGATCTCTCAATTTGGGGTAAGAAAGCAATATCACAATGCAATTAGGTGAGTGTTGAATTCGACAGGGCTTCACTGCTCAAATTCACCTATGCATCTCTCCCATTTCCCATTTTGGATGGGGGTCTTATACCACCATAGAGGGTTATACCCTAGCTTCATGGAGAAGCCAATATCAAGAATGGACAGCTGGAGCAGTTGGAGGAAAGCTTCTGGATATTTTTACCCTGAAATCGCTCAGATCTGCAACCAATTGGCCGTTGTAACTGATTTTGGATCAGCCAAGGTCCAACTAATTTTTGAGGCTAGCTGTGGCTCTAATGCATGGTCAACTCTGCTAACCATAGGTGTCAACCGTGATTAATATTGATTAGGCCAAACTGCCTAATTGAGTGGTTAGAACCATTACTATATCTTGGAATCTGTCCAAGGTCTTCCATATGATCTTCTAGCATGTCCCATATGAGTAGTCACCTCGACATGACGTGTTTTAGGTGTCTACACAAATATATATAGTATGATGCGCTAAAATGTAGCTAGGGTATTACAAATCCTGAATGCCTTTCAATTGTACGCATAGATGCCATTATCCATAATAAATGTGGTCTTCAACTTATTCTCCTCGGCTATACTTATCTGATTGTAACCCAAAAATCCATCCAAAAATGAGTAGATCTCGTGTCCTGCAACTTCTTCCAAGATAGAATTTGTGAAGGGAATAGGGAAGGGGTCCTTAATAGTTACTACATTTAGACTCCTAAAGTCCACACATATTCTGATCTTGTCCACTTCCTTCTTCAAAGTGATCACTATAGGTGATACCCATTCACTGGTCGTCACCCTAAAGATGATTCCTGCCTCCAGCATCTTTTCTATTTCTGCATTCACTAATGCAACATACTTTAGGTTCATTCTATATGGCCTCCTCCTTATGGGTTGTGCTCTAGGCATTAGTGTAATCTTATGGACACATAAATCCGATGGCACTTCCTTCAGGTCCTTATATATCCATGCAAAGACATCCTTATATTCCAAGAATATCTTAAAAGTCGTCGCTTTCAATACAGGGTTCCAACATCACCACAATGAATCATCCTAGGTTCCTCCTCCATTCCTAGATTGATGTCTACTATCCAAGGTCCTTCATATTTGATATTCTCTGACTCACTTGCTACTTTATCTATGTTTTTTGGGTGTGTTGGTCTTATATAAATTTTTGCATCTCCTACTGTATACTCTGCAAAACTTTTTGGGAATGTCCATTTCTCGTCCACCTCCTTCTTGGGTTCATGGCTGAATTTTGGTTATCTTGTTTTTCCTTCATATCCTATGAATCAATACAGAGGAAGTTGGGCTGAAAACTCTCGTACTCCTCCATTTACCAATGGAGAAGTTTGCTATCATATCTAGCTTCATCTTCACTACATTCATCTAGGTACAACATTCCTTCTCCATCAGGTTCATACCCTTCATCCCCTGAGGAATTTTTTTATTCATCCATCGTAGCTACATCCTCACTAACTTTATGATTATCTAGATTAATCATATATTTATGTTTTCCTTTTTTAAAGTGATCTGATTCTTTCCCTAGTTGTTATTAACTTTGGCTACTCGTAGCCATCCTCTCCCCAAGAGAGCATCATATGCAGGCTTCTGCATAGTAATCACAATGAAATCTAAGGTAAACTCCTGGTCACATATCACCACTTATTGTGTTTTCAAGACTCCCTTTGTCTTGATACCATACTGGTTAGCACCATATAATCAAAATCTCAGAGCCCATGGAGATGGAGCGCCTAATTCTAGCCAAGTTATTTCAGGTAGCACATTGACACTGGATCCTCCATCCATAATGACTTGTGTCAATTTGTGTCCTAGGATCTCCATATGAACTAATACAGGTTTATTTTCCACATAATTCATTAATATAGTCAGATACATGAATGAATATTATCTTTCTTTCTCCTGAATCGGTTGGCTCTGCACTTCCATCACCTTATGCGGTTGTATCTCTTCCACCATCACTTTTTGTAATGATGGAATAGCTTCCAATAGGTTTACCACTTTTATCTCTATTGTGGTGTCCAAAACCTATGTTTCCAGACTCTGCACAATTGCCCTCTCCTCTGATGGCTTTTTCAGTTCCTTTCCTTTAGCTAATTTCACTTGTTTAGCTTTTTGTGTTTCATCCTGTAGTATTTTCTTTGCTACTTGCTAGCATTGTTTTTCCTTTGTTGGATCTAGATACTTATCCTTTTTAGCCTAATTTTTTGTCATGGCTAAAACTTCTTGGGTTTCCTCCTTAACTTGAGGAACCTCAATGTCTAAATAATTTACATTCTATGGGTTACTCGAACTCATCTTCTTTGGGCAATTTGCTTCCTTGTGGTTCCTCGGACCACACCACCTACACATGTGTAGTGCTTGCTTGTGGTATTTTCTACCTCTGAGGTGAAGGATAATTTTTCATAAAATATCCCTATTCTTGGAAATTATGACACTGTATGACCGGCCTCCCTTTTGAGTCATACTACAAATGGCTCTGTCCTCCTTATATATTACCCTAGTTCGACCTTCCATCTCGTCGGCTATTTCTATAACCGTCACTTGTTACCTATTGCCCGCCTCCTAGGATCCTTTGTTTTTATTCCTTCTAGATTTTTAGGACCTGTGGACATACTCTTGCATCATATGGACATATCATTACCTCATGTCCCATCACATTACAGATGTGAAAATAGTCATTTCGTAGACACTTTACATTTATATACCCTTCAGTCTTACATTTTGTGCACCAAATGTCATTCCTGTCAGGTTTGTTTCTTTGTTCTTTCATGATCTTGTCAAACTCCTGATAAAATTATGCCACTATCCTTTGTATAGTGGCATCTTATCCACTATTTGAATCATTTGGCTTGGGGTGAGATAAAATTCTTGTATATGTTTGTTTCGATTCACTTTCAAAATTCTTTGCATGCTTAATGGGTTCTTCTTACATTTTTTATGGTACTACCTTCATACTTTTCTTATATGTTGGTAGTAATCCAACTACAAACCATCGCTTTACCAAGACATCTCCTAGAGGAATCTGCATCTTATCTACTAACTGTTTTAATTTGTGGTTGTATAATTTTACATCTTCATTAGGCTTTTGCTTCGTCATGCAAATATCAGTAACAATGTCTCCATAATCCTTCAAAGGATGGAATTCTTCAATGAATTTATCCTTCACTTGAGTCCAAGTCTAAAAATCTATAATATTTTTCCTTTTTAGATACCAATCAATTTCCAATCCTCTCAAGGTAGCAAGAAATAAGGTTACCCAGTTATCTGGTTGATCGACACCATTTTCCCTTAAAATGGTTATACAAGTTTTGATATATCTTGTGGGGTCTTCCTTACCCTCACCTATAAAAGGTGGAAATCTCTGCTTGGCTTCCTTATTAGCCATCTTCGGATAATTGTCCTTGTCACTTGAGGTCTCCTATGGAATCTCTGTTTGATTACTCCTTGGGGGTGTCTTACTACAGTCATTTTTAGAAGTCTCTATTTGAGTTATCTTATTTTTTCCCACAAATAATTGACCAAACTCATGTGCATCTTCACTCTATGACCTCCTTCGCTGATATGAGGAAGATGGTCTTGGTCCTTCCTCCTGATACCTCGCGCCCTATTGCTCTAGTGCCTGACTCCCATCCTGTACACTCCCTTGCAACCCTTTTGTTAGTTTCTTAGGTGTCACTATCCACTCTCATTCCTCCTGCACTACCTATTTTTCAACTCGTGCCTCTATGCTAGGTGGTTCTATTTCCTTGTATTCTGTCTCTATCGATAGTATTTCAAAATATCCTTCTTCAGATGCCCAAACTTGCTCTATTTTTTGCTCATGTGTACTATGGTCTATGTCACTTATGTTATCTATTCAATAAATTCTTGTACTCCTTCTTACTATATTTTTTTCTCATACTTCCTATCTCCTACATCTTTGTACATTGGTGTCTGTCATTCACCTCCAAATTTATAGTATTCTTACTTTGTCAATTTGACTTGTTTTAACAAAAATACCATATTCGATAAGGCAAAAACACAAAATGTAGCATAGGGTGCATTATTCCCAATTTTGAGGTAATTTATAATGCTTAATATGTTCAATTTACTAATTCCAACTTGTTTACCAAATCATACGATCGTACGATCTCTAAAACTACTAGATTACACCCAATGAACAACTTGTACAAAAGCCAAAGTGACACACTATACGATCCAAAATCACTTCATGACAGATCTTGTATGATTCCACACTCAACCAATCCTTCAGATTTAATTTTTCAAGGTTCCATACACAATTTCATAACCCAACAAGTCAATTTTCCAAAACTTCCAAATCGGGTAAGTTTCTTCCAATCGCATAAACTGCCAAATCGGGTAACTATCTTCTATACGATTTGTACGGACTTTGATGTACAATTTATATGGAAAAAAGGTACAAAAAAGTTCCAAATTGGATATTATACTAGACTAATCTCTCTTATATAGGTTTTGTAAGGTTTTAATATGGTAATTAATCCTTTTCCAATAACATGCAAAACATATCAACAGGTTTGAGAGAGTTGCAAATCCAATGGCAACACCCAAAAATTGTACAACAGGGTTCAATATATCTTTTTTAATATTACCATAATTCCAGATCATTCCAAAAAACTACAGCAATACCAGTTTAATCCATTATTCCACCACATTGTATAAATTAGCCATAACACTCAAACAAAAGTACATGCAATAGAACTAAACCATCAATTGCTATTCAACCATTCCATAATTGTACAACATGTGAGAGAAACTATAATTTCTGATTATTATTCATTCCTATTCAGTAATGACATACAATCATTCTCTCAGAGCATAGTCTAACTCCTAACACTTGCTAGATTAACAAGAAGAATCCAACTCTCTCAGATTATAACCAGTATATGTCCAGATCATCAAAATTGAAAATGGGGCCTTTTATAACATTTCCCATGTTGTTTCAAAGTGGTTATTGAGGCAATTAGTTATTTACAACTGCCCATGCATAATGAAATGCATTAATTAAGACTTTTACTAAGTCTAATACCTTAATAATCAAAATCATGCACAATTACAACTTCAAATTATATTTCCCATGTATTTCATGTCATTTCATTACACCTTGTACGATTTACCTTCGTCTTATACATTTTGCCCTCCTAGTTGTACATTTTACTCCTACATGTATTATTTACAAGACTTGTCAAAACTGTCAAAATTGAACAAATCCATTTATCACTTCTTCTGGGAGGAGGATTTACTACCTACATAGGGTAATTTCTGCAATAGGGTGGCACTGATTTACAAAGTAGGTTTATCCTAAACCATACTTGACCTTCCACCCATGTGCCAATATTCCTGGCCTTTCTGGTATATATTTAATTAAACTAGTGAAAACAAAGATATCTTTAGCACCACTATTAATCATAATTTTAACATTTCTATGAAATATCTTACCCTTTATTAGTAGAGGAGTGGCTTGTCCTTCCAGATTCTAACTCCATATCACTGCATAAATCTTGTGTGTAGGTTCTTTTTAAGCTGGTTCTTTTCCTTTCAAACTCGGTCCTACTCTGAGTGGAAAATTACTAGCATAATGTGATCCACAATAATCAAAACATCCTGGATTGGGCCCTAGATGAAGTTTTTTTTTTATCCATCTTCTATTTTTACTGCTATTGGAATATTAGCTTGTCCTTGCAATGGTGGTCTACTATTCCCATCATTGTGATTGTTAGGATTACAGTTATTTCCTTGGAAATTTCTCCTAAACTTTCCCTACTTCCTATCATTTCTTCTATCATGCTTAGAGAAATTTTATTTGCCTACTCACCTTCCCACTTCATGAAACCTACACTATTTCTTTTTGTCAGTGCCTCTTTGTCTTGCTTAGATGCCTCTTCATAGTCAAAATAGGTCTTAAGATAATTTTTATCTTTCCTGGCTAAAACATAGGCCTTCTAAAGAGTACTATGCTCTTGCATGTTCACTTCATACCCTACCTTGGGATTTGCTCCTAGTATAAACTTATGGACCTTCATTTTCTCATTATATGTGGGAACATACTTCAACATCTTGACAAATATTTGGTAATAATTTTCCACCATTTTTTTTCTCTAAGGTTGGTGAATTCTTCAAATTTCTTAGTGTAGAAATGTTTAGTGAGGAACCTTTCTTTAAAAGTCAGTACAAAGTTGTTGTAGCAGTGAAGTCCTCCCTTTTGTTACTAGGATATTTTGATCCTACATTCAGGGTCCTGATCTCTACATTAGTTTGTCATGTCTACCTCATAAATGGAGCAGCATTCCCTCTCCTCCTATTGGGTGGTACTATTCCTAACCATGCATAGGAGATATAGTAGGAATTAGTTCACAATTTCATCTTCGAATTGTTTCTCCTACTATAAAATATTCATCTAGTTATCTTATCTAGTCATATGGGTTTACCTTAAATAGTTACTCTATCGATGCAAGGTATAACCCTTACATGGGTATTTTTCTATCACACACCATCATCTAGTTATGCATAGTGAGTCTATTCCCCTACAAACCATGCTCTGATACCAAATGTTACAACCCATTTTTCTAATCCATTAGGGATAATGTTTTTATATATCCTAAGAATTAGTGAACTTAGGTAAAAATAAGAGACCTTCAAACTCTTAATTACAATGCATTTCCCTTTGGTAACTAGTTTCCTCTTAGTCCTTGTCCAAGGCATATCCATCTCTACATATTACATAATTCTATTTACATAAGTGTTCTAGGTGCAAAAACTTGACTTACAAGCTATCCCTCCTATTATTTCCAATACGTTAGCTTGCCTCCTTTCATTCTATCAAAATAAGCACACTAAATACAACAATCTACTTAAGCCTATCTAAGTAGGTATTTAAGCATATAAGAATCAACTATCTTTCTCATCTCTATGATGAGCTAGTCATTCTATCAATCGCCTCTTCTTTTCCTTACTTCATGGGAACAACATTGTAGAGTCCAAATGAGTCATTTTTATCAAAGGATTTACTAAATCACAAAGGTTTATATCTCCTCATTTACTAGTGTCTTTTCTTATCTATTTCCATCAACTCCCTTTATGATTTTTTCGAGTAGTGATTTAGCATAATTTGTTTTATTATCAAATTACAAAATAACATGCATGGCACAAGCTAATCCATAGGACCAATAACCAGCAACTATTCATTAACCCAAATAAAGTATGAATCCATAATAAGGAACATAATATTACCCACAACATAGGAAAGTAAAAGAATACTTTATCCTTTAAATTTCTCTCTAAACCAATGTATAATCATATGCATGCATTATTAAGTTTAAACATTTAGGAAATATAACCATCACATAAATTATCCATAACAAATATCACTTATGTAAAGTACATACATTTAAAAGTAGACCATCCATAAACACACAATAGAATATTTACCCTAGGAGAAACCTCGATGGGAAAACCCAAACTTATAATTTGCTTCTTTATTAATCTCATAAATAATTCATTCAAAATATGGATTAAAAGGTATATCATCATGCATCTACTCTCATCGCAAAATTTCTAGGCTCTTATAAATTTTACATGATGAATTTGACCATTTAAATTCATAAAGACACCCGATATCCAAACGTAAAGCAAGACCCCTTCTATATTTTTTCTAATTCAAGAGTTTTGTTTCTTTCTAGGTCTTCCTAGATTCATGTTGCAATCGTACCTTGATTAGGCTTATATAACCAAATAGGAATACATAATACATGAATTACTATACCATTATTAAACTAATATGTTCTCGATCAAGCCATCCCTAGAAGTGATAAAAATATATATATTGTTTTGTTTCAAACAACTATTTTGATAAAACGCATCAATTATTTATGCACTTACTTTCCTTTTACCGTTTGTTAATGTTCAACTAAAACCATTATATATTTTGCTTTGACATTAGTAAATGATTCCACGTCTCATATATATGAGTAGGTCGTCATTCATTGCTTCCCAGAATACCCAAGAATTTTTTTTTTCAACATTATAACAAAACCAGGTTCTCACCCAACTAGCCTATAAACAATTCAGTATTTAGCAAGATAAATTTAACCTTTCACTGACTTACAAATGATGGTATCAAAAAATTATTCAATCTTGCATGGATTTGAGTAACATTTCCACTTTACCTTTTGTAGTATAAACTGTGGGCTTAACTGAGATTTGGAAAACATTGCAAACATTTTATAAAACTTACCTATATTCCCACTCAGGTGTTCCTACAAGTCCTTTATGCATGCACTAAGGATATGACCACATAACCCCTTGTAAACCTATCATACTCTTGGTAATATTTTTTGTTGAAAGCTACCAACCTAGTTTTCTAGAGACGTCAAACCTCGCTCTGCTACAATCACACAGTCTAAAGGTATGAACGTTGTTCATTTAGATATTAGTTATCATGAGAACAAAACTACAAAAATTTCCTTTTACTATACTTCCTAACAACACCCCAATTGCCTATAGATTAATCTTCGACTCAACATACATTACCATTCCTAGGTTGTGAGGCTAACATGGGTAGCATGGTTCTTACTCAAGCGTTCATTCTTGGTTTTTTAATCATTTCTATAAGTAAACCATCACATATAAAAGAATGGAAATAACTACATCATACCTTATATCCTTCCCTCATCCACTTTCGAGACTATTAGCATAACAATATTGCCTAAAAGAACTCAATAGTGTACAACTGAAATTTCAAGGATGACAAAAAAGAAATTTCTACTTCAATCAATTTTTCGAAAGGTATATTAAATCAATTCAAGAAAACTTCCTCACACAACCAAAAATAATTTAACAATGAAAGTATTATTTTTTATCTGTTAATAAAGGAAGGAAACAAGTTTTTCTTTTGATCAAACTAAAACATATATTTTTCATCAATAGCCTTTCTGCATAGAAATAAAATAATTTTGTAATTACCTACTCGAATTCATAAACCATATCTACTGAATCTACCTTACAACACAGTGACTCCACAACCAACATTTTTTTATCATCCTTTTTTCAACATGCTCTCCTCTTTTTTTTTAGAACTCCTTCTCGAGAGAGTACCAACTCCCTCCACTTCTTCCTTCCAAAATGTTAGGGTATTGCTGGGGATTATTCTTGCATCTGTAGGATGATCTTTCACGCTACAAGAAAACCTACTACCAATGAGCTATTACAGGCTCTGGTCGACCTACCTCTTTAACTTGGGAATAAATTTCTTTAATATTTTTTAGACAGACCAAGTATGGTAAGGATACCCTTGAGGTGAGCTTGAATTCTTTAATTTCATGCTCTTCCAAATTTATGGTGATGATTTACCAATTAGAAAATTTTATCGAGGTATAACGATAACAGTTCTATTATACCTTATGTATGACCAATGCTTTAATCCTTTGGGCTATTGTAGCAAGATTTAATAACATTTCAATAAAAATAGAAAGGAGAGACAAAATAATTGATGCAATTACGTTCATTCAAATATTGTAATAAATATAATAGTTGACCAACAAAAAGAAATGTTTATTATGCATTCAAATAATGTAACCCATAACAAAGACACACAAAGCTAAACAAAGAATTATAACAAGAAAGAATCCCATAAATGTATTAATATTTGAATGAGATTATATGAAGAGTTGGCTTGGAATCGCCATTTAACTCTTAGAAATATTAATACAATAAATATCCTCATTCAAATATCGTAACAAGGACCTTTCACTCTTTCGTTTGAATATCGCAATAGTCAAGTCTCTAGACCTCTGGCTCAATAGTCTAGAAATATTATCAGCTTCTTGGGCACTTTCCTATCAAAAACTTGCACAAAAATGGGAGGAATGAGGATATGAAAAAGGAGAAAGAAAATAAAGGAGATACAACAACAAAGAACAAGCACTCGAGTATACCTCTTAGCAAAAATATGTCATATCAAAACTCGATCCTTATTCTAGTTGTAGAAATTCTTCTTATAGTCACAATAGCTTTGTAACTATCTGAACCACTCGTATCTGAACCGTCCACCTAGTGCCATCTCCCGCCTTGTCATCGGTCATGTCTTGTACAGTCTGTTATCTAACTACCTCAAAATATATATTAGTAAAATTTGGTTGAAACCTGGCCTAAGTCTTGCCACCTTATATTTGTCGCTCATGGATTTATTTACTTATCTTTAAGTGAGCTCCTGAATATCTTCTTGTATTTTTATCACTATATCTTGATGCTTATTGACTAAGAATATACTAGAATTTAAGTATATTTTCCTAAGTATACTGATGTTTTTTCATCGTATGAAGATCCATATCCTTCTATTATCCGTGTTATGTAACACAAAGAGATCAGAGATTTTGACCTGGCCAGACCCGTCTATTAATTGGTTTACCTATTTTACCCTATCACCCCACTCTTTGTTAGTGAATCATCCTGTCATGGTTTGTTTCCCTCTTTGGTGGTTTTGAAAAATTGGGTCACAGGAGTAGATTTTGCACTCGTGTTAATTTTCAATTGGCATGTGCCTCTGACGTAACGCTAATCCTCTTCAGGTTATGGTTCTTTTACGTGTGCATGCTATCATTTGGTTGACACATATTATTTAGTACCATCTTGTGCAGGCACTAGTGATAACTGATATTTGTGTTCAAACAATGGATAACTTGCTTATTTAGGTTTGGATTATATTCAATTTATTTTAATGGTGGTTAGAGTGGTGTTGTACTTGGTCGAGGACTAGTCGACAGGCTTGAAGTGTTCTCTCCTCAACTGGTTAGTTCATTTTGACTATGTTTTTTTGACCCCCTATCATTATTCATTAGTGGCAAGATTAAAGTTGTGTTTTTTCTACATGACAAGCTAGTTAAAACTCTCTTATGATTATTAGTTCAATAATATCCAGCTATCTATAGTGCATTAGAATTATAAGACTACATACCTTAATCTGCGTTAATTTAACCTATGATTGGTTGGGTTGATCTCCTCCATTGATTGTGTTTGATCGACGATAATTTTGGACAGCGAAGATGCGTTCGATAACATATGCTTAATGCTCTACTTTCCTTGACCGAATATTTTAATGGTAGCACTTTGATCAAAATTTTAGTTGATTATTATTGCTTTTTGACCAATAAATGTTTTTATTCGGTTGAATATAATTTTGCTCATGTTGAGCAATCAATCTTTGTTTTTTCACTTACTGAAAGAATATTTTGTTGACTCTTTGACTTTTTGGCTATACCTTTATTTGCTTTGGTCGACAATACTTTTTCATTGAATTATTTGTTTCAATGTTTAATCGATAAATATTTTTAGTCGATTACTTACTGTGCTTTGGCAAGAAAATTTATCGTTGTCAACAATTGGCTGATCGGTTGGTCGGTCACTATTTTCTTTGTATCGACCGAAAACTTCTTCTACCTTTTTGCTTTCTTTTTATTGGCTGAAAAGGAATGTTTTATAAGAGTAAACTTCCTTCGACCAAAATTTTTGGTAGTAACTTTCTTTTCGTCGACTGATTTAAAAATAGGTATTTGTTACCTTGTGTCGGCTCTTCGGTTCAAGTGGTCGGTCGAAATCTTCTTCAGTTAGCCAAAAATATTTTTCCTTGTAAAACTTATCACCATTTTTCCTTTATGGGTATATGTTGATGAGTATTTGTCAACGTGGCTTTTGTTCAGTCGATGTTCTTTTCTATTGGGTGAGCACTCCTTTTTATCAATCGAAATGATCTTGTGCTCGGCTTTTGAAAATCTCTGTTTGTGATGGATATTATCTATCAGTTGACTGAAAATAGATATTCATCTTATTGATCGACCGATTAGGTCAGAAAGAAGGGTGCTGATCTTTTAAGGAATTATATGGGAACCCCATAACTTTTAATAAAATGAAAAATTGAATTGCTTAGGGGTCAAAGACATTCATGAAGATAGATACTGATCAATTTAATACTTGAATTCTTTATTACCCTATCACAAAATGAGTACCCCCTTTTGGTACTTCAAAATTTTAAAATTATGGATGCATTCATGTTGTATCAATTTTGGCTACAACATAGGCTCTGACTGGGATAGATGGTGAAAACATGAGGTATTTGAGAACTCTAGAATCTCTGGTTAATGACAAGACTTCTATGATAAATATATGGCCTTCTTTTAATAGATTATTGTAAAAATATAAAAACAATAAAGAGATCAAAATAGTCTAATAAGAGAGCAATTTTCAATCAGATGAAATTAGAGATTGTGCTTTCAAACAATAAATGAACCTTTTACTCCCAAATTATAGATGTTCTAGCAATATATTGAAGAGAGAATCAAACAAAATTAATCAAAAAAAACTACTACATAAATACTATACCCAGTGTATGTGCTAAGGTGTTATTTTATTACTTTCTCATATCAAGCAAAATTTTTATCAATTTGAAAGGAGTTAGGACTATTAATGATTTCACTCTCTTAAAAATGTTCATCTTGTCATTGCTCCACTACCAATCAAGCATTTATAGCTTCTATGGAGATGACCTTGATCCCTTGGACCTGCTCTACTACCATACATGCATCTATAGCCTTGGTAGAGGTTATCCAGATAGCCCTAAGCACTTTCTTATTTTGCATTATAGATACTTTTCTTCTTTTAAGAAGAATTTTTATAAATTGCAAATTTGTTCAGAGCGTGCTTTCTGGGTTAAAGATCTACAAGGCTATAATATTAAGTGTAATTGTATTTAGCTAAAATACCTTATCAAATTTGATTATATTCCTTGAAATCTAGAATTTCTTAGTAGATCATGACATTATATGAGCTTTGGCTTGATTTGTCAGCATTCCTAGATTTCTTGTTGTATTTCAATCCTTACAAGATGATCACTAAAACTCTACTTTCTAATTTTTATCAGTTCATCTATATTCAATCTCAAATTCTCTTCATTCATTGGACTATATATAACCCCCTTACAAACAATAAAAGCATAACCAAAGAACTTAATAATTTTTTAACAGACTAGATATAACAAACAGATAAATAAACGAACTTGGCTTAAAGAGAAACAATAGAAAACCAAAAAATATATTTTTTATTATTTTTGGGTTCCCCAGCAGCGGTGGTATAACTTCAAGTGTAGGCCATTGATTGGTATTTCCATGAGATCTCCCTGCAAGGTTTGCAACCTATAAATATTAGGGCCAAAAATCTAAATTATTTGGTAAGGACCTACCCACCTAGGCTCAAGCTTAACCTTTTCTCCATGTTTATCATTTTTAGGATCCCAATATAAAACTATCTCCTTCAAATAATGGGGTTACCTTGGCTTTCTTGTTAAAGAGTTTCATAGTTTTATGAGTCTGTTCAAACTTCTTATATAGTGCATTCCTTCTTTCTTCTTGTAGTTGTGCAATTTTATCTAATCTCCTCTGCAAGACATAGAGACCTTTATGATATTGTATTAATAAAAATAATGTTATTCTTTCTGTACAAGGAGGTAACCGGGATTTTTCTCCAAATACCATTTCATAAGGGGTCTTACCTATGTTCCTCTTAGTAAAAAATCTATCTACCCATAAGGTAAACTTTAACTCACTGTCCCATCCTTTTTTTTCTTGCCTAGTGATCTTTTAATCCTAGTAATCAGATTTTTGTTTGAGGATTTAGCAAGACCATTTTCTCGAGGATAGTAGTTTGCTAAATGAGAAATTTCGATTCCATACTTTGCACAAAACTCAACCATTTCAAATGAAACAAAGTATTTCCCATTATCTATTACTAACTTCTTTGGGACTCCAAATCTGGTCAATATGTTTTCCTCCAAGAAATTGATGACTACTTCAGTTGTTGAGTTTCTAAGAGGAGTTGCTTCCACCCATTTGGTGAAATAATTTTTACCGTGATAATCCATTTGTGTCGGCTTGAGGAGTTCAAATTTATTTCCTCAATGAGGTCAATTCCCAACTACATGAGGGGTGCTTCTATGATTACTAATTGGAGAGGTATTTTTGCTAATTTTTTCTTCCCTACAAACACTTTACAATTATGGAAGCCCCTTACATACTTATGTACATATTTTAATAAGGAATGCCAATAATATCTTGCTATCATAATTTTATTTATAGTTTTTGTTGAGCAAGGTGCAACAACAATATTGTCATTGTTGTCAACACAGTCAGATAAATCTGTTGATGCAATGGACAGGAAGTTCAAAAGCTAGTCAGATGCAGAAGATAGGAGTTCAAAGGTTACTCGGAGTATGTACGGTGATTTTCCAAGAAGACCGAAGTGGCCCATATGCAAAAGATCAAAGAAAAAGACAAGTAAGAAAAGTGTCGCGATATCGCGACATATACAACGAGCAAGAAAAAGCTGTCACGATTTCGCGACATGTTGGAAGAGAGAGAAAAAGTAGGAAAAATCGTCACGATTTCGTGACATGTTGGAAGAGAGAGAAAAAGTGGAAAAACTGTCATGATTTCATGACATGTTGGAAGAGAAAAAGGCAAGTGGAAAAACTATCACGATTTCGTGACATGTTGGAAGAGAAAAAGGCAAGTGGAAAAACTATCGTGATTTCGCGACATGTTGGAAGAGAAAAAGGCAAGTGGAAAAACTGTCATGATTTCATGACATGTTGGAAGAGAAAAAGTAGTGGAAAAACTATCGCGATTTCGCGACATGTTGGAAGAGAAAAAGGCAAGTGGAAAAATGGTCACGATTTTGTGACATGTTGGAAGAGAAAAAGGCAAGTGGAAAAACTGTCACGATTTCATGACATGTTGGAAGAAAAAGAGAAAGCAGGAAGAAGTGTCACGATTTCGTGACAAGTTCGAAGAAAGAGAACAAGTTAGAAAAGTGTCACGATTTCATGACATGTCGCATTTTCATGACTAAAATAGGAGAGAGAAAGTAAGTTGGAAAAGTGTCACGATTTCGTGACATGTCGCATTTTCACGACTAAAATAGAAGAGAGAAAGTAAGTTGGAAAAGTGTCATGATTTCGTGACATGTCGCAATTTTGTGACAAAAGAAAGAGAGGAAGCGTACAAGAACTGTCATGATTTTATGACAAAAGAAGAATGCAAGACTTCGAAGGCAGAAGTGTCATGATTTTGTGACAAAAGCAAAGAAGTGAAGTACGAAAGTAGAAGTGTCATGATTTCATGACAAAAGCAGAGAAGAAGACTTCAGAAGCAGAAGTGTCATGATTTCATGACAAAAGCAAAGTCGAAGTCTTTGGAAGTAGAAGTGTCGTGATATCATGACAAAAGAATAGAGAAAGCGTACGGAGGTGAAAGTGTCATGATATCGTGACATGTTGTATTTTCATGGGCCAAAGCTAAGAGAAAGAGCAAGGAGAAAAAGTGTCACGATATCGTGACATGTAGCTTTGTGGTCCGATGCAAAGAGAAAGAGAGAGAGAAAAAGTGTCACGATATCATGACATGTATTTTTGGGGGCCAAAGCAAGGAGAAAGAGAGAAAGTGAAAGTGTCATGATATCGTGACATGTATTTTCATGGTTGAGTTGAAGCCGACGAAGACCGATGATAGCCGACTAAAATTAGGGTTTACAGTTGTCATGAAAGCTGACTAAGATTAGGGTTTATAATCGACTAAGATTAGGGTTTTCATCACAAAAATTTGTTATAAAAGGAGGGTTGTTTGGAGATTTGAAAGTATGTTGAAGTGTGCGAAGTTCGGTCGTAGTGCGTAGAGAGCAAGTCGTATCGAATCATGCTAAGTGCAAAATTCGCTAAGAAAGTAGAGTGCACAAAAGGGAGAAGACGATCGTGAAGTTCGAGTGTAGCGAAGCAGAGTGTGCGAAGTGATTGCACAGAGAAAGTAGAGTGCATAGAGAAAGCAAAGGTGAAGAAGACCAGTCAGGGTCTAGCAAAAGCAAAGGTATCTTACTATCAATCTTCTAGTTTCAGAATTGAAGTCCAAGTTGGTACTTGGCATCAGGGGTTGGTGCTCCTTCCAGTTGGTGTTGGTAAATCAGGGGTTGGTGCTCCTTTCTGTTGGTGCAGATAAATCAGGGGTTGGTGCTCCTTCCAGTGGGTGCTGGTAAATTGTTTGTAAAGTTGTTGCTTTGCAAAGGCTGGATTTGGATGGTAGTCCAAGCAGTCATTTTTGAGGAGTAGCCACATTGGTGAACCTCGTTAAATCTTGTGTTGTGTGATGTTCTCTTGTGATACTTGCTTTATCTGGTTTTAAGGTTTCATTTTTCTAGTTTTAAGAGCTATGAATTTAAGTTTAAAGAGCTACATTGATTCACCCCCCCTCTCAGTGTCATTGTAAGACTAACAATTGGTATCAGAGCTAAGTTCCTGTACAAGCTTAACCGGCTAGGGTGATCTTGGAAGTAACACAATGGCAGGTGGTGAAGGCTTCTCATCAAACAAAGCACCATTGTTTGATGGATCTAATTACGCATTCTGGAGAATCAGGATGCAGACATATCTCTGTGCTTTGGGTTACGACATCTGGGATTCAGTAGTTAGTGGATACACAATACCCATCACTCCTCCAAAAGAGGCTGACGAAAAGAAACTATTTGAAAATAACTCAAAAGCAAAAAATGCTCTCATGTGCGGATTAGCAGACAGTGAACTAGTAAAGATCATGAGCTGTAATACGACAAAAGAGATATGGGACAAACTGAGGAGTATTCATGAAGGAGATGATAAGATCAAGGAGGCCAAGTTACAGACACATCGAGCTCAGTTCGAAGCATTGAAAATGAATGACGATGAAAACATTGAGGCATATATGTTGAGAGTTAATGGAATCATTAATGCGATCAGAGGACTCGACGAGGATATTGAAGACTCTACCATCGTGAAAAAGGTACTAAGATCTCTTCCTCAAAGGTTTGATTCTAAAGTCTCAGTGATAGAAGAAGCTAAAAATCTAAATTATTTTAGTATAGATGAGATGTATGGTTCTTTGACTGCATATGAGATGAGGATAGGAAGATCTAAACCCAGAGACAGAGAAGCGGATTTTAAAGCCCTTAAAAATAAAAAAACAAAACAAGAGTCCGAGGAAGAAGAGACATCGGATGAAATGGAAGCAAACTTTGTTAGAAAACTAAAAAAGGGAAAAGGAAAATACGAGAGGGAAGCTACCGTTTAAATGTTTTAGCTGTGGAGGCATTGGGCATTTTGCGACTAAATGTCCACTTAAAGAGAAGAACAAAAATGATGAAGGATCGCACCAAGAAAGAAGTGACTGGAAGAAGAAAATGAATTTCAGAAAAGGCAACTTCAAGAAGAAAAGTTTCATCTCCAAGAATGCCAGTTCATCAGAAGACAACTCCGGTGAGGATTCTGAAGAGGAAACAGGTGAAGCTCTTTTCATGGCATTTGAAGAAGTAAAATCAGAAAAGGAAGAAGGAGTGAACTCTGAAGTATGTGGTGAAAACCCTGAGGCTGAAGTAGATCTAGAAGGTGAGTTGATCTCTGCACTTGAAGAGTGGAAGATAGAAAGGAAAAAGAATAAGAAAATTTCAAGAAAGCTTGAGGATGCAAATGAAATCATAACCAGTTTGAAAGTTCAGATAGAAGAATCCAAGAAAATCTTCGAAGATCTCGAAGTACAAATAACCATGAAAATAGATTATTGCAGCAAGCTAGAAGAAGAGATTGTTGGTTTAAGAATGCAGCTAGAAGAGATGAATAAGAAAATTAGTTGTTATCACAAACGTGAAGAAAGTTCTATGAAGTTGGATAAGATCATAAATGACCAAAGGCCTACGAGGCATCAAATTTGGTCTAGGTTTCATCGAAGGAGAATCATCAAATGGATCAAAGGCCAAAAATGTAGAATCCATAAATAATGAAGATAAGAAACAGGTTGATCAAGGAAAAATGTCTCATGCAAAAGAAAGCAATAATGCCAGGCACGAAAGGAGAATTGACAATGATGGATTCACCAATGTCACACATCAAAGAAGAAGAAGACCTATGGCTCCTACGACAACATGGCAAAGACCATCACCCGGGTTCAATTATCCCTTTTCTGGTTTCTGTTTTAAATGCAATGGCTATGGACATAAAATCTTAGACTGCAAATATAATGTAAGACCAAGGAATTTCACCAGTAGAAATGCTTTTTCTCCTCTGATAAATTATACAGTAGAATGTTATACCTGTCATAATTTTGGGCACATTGCAAGAAACTGTAGAAGTACATTTGCATCAAATCAGTTTCAGGGAAGAAAATTTCAACCAAGTAGGATGAGACAAAATAGAAAACTTCTCGAAAAACATGCACAAGCTACTGATAAGGGAAAGGCAAAACAAGAGCCCAAAACTACTATCAAAATGGAGTGGAAAGGAAAAGAGCGACTTAAGGAAGAAAAGGAATCCTTAATCGTACAAACAACATTTAAAGCACAGAATAAATATGTACCATGGATACTTGATAGTGGATGCTCCAGTCATATGACAGGTGACAAACAAAAATTTGAGAAGTTACAGAAATATGAAGGTGGTTCAGTAAAGTTTGGAAATAATGATGGAGCTAAGATAGTTGGCAAAGGTTCAGTTAAAATTAGTGATGGAAAAATTAAGTCAGAAGAAGTCTTGTTTGTGGATGGTTTGAAACATAACTTGTTGAGCGTAAGTCAGATTTGTGATAAAGGTCATGAAGTAGTTTTTATGAAGCAGGGTTGTGAAGTCAGAAAAACAAACAGTGGAAAATTGATAGCAACTGGATCAAGGACATCTGGAAACCTATACACGCTCTCAGAGACTTCAAAAGGAGCTTGTTTTATTGGACAGGAAGAAGAAAATTGGTTGTGGCACAAGAGACTCGGTCATATCAGTTTTGATAATCTAGTAAAAATCAGCTCAAAAAGGGCGGTGAGAGATATTCCCACCATCGACAAACCTGCAAACAACATTTGTGCTTCATGCCAAAAGGGGAAGCAAACTAGAGTCACATTCAAAACAAAAGAATACTACACAAGCAAACCTTTGGAACTAATACACACTGATTTATGTGGACCCATGAGAACACAAAGCATAAATGGTGACAAATATTTTATGTTGTGCATTGATGACTATTCCAGAATGACATGGATATTTTTCTTGAAGCATAAATCGAAGCTTTTGATATGTTCAAGATTTTCAAAAACCAGGTTGAGAATGAAACAGGAAAGAGGATCAAATGTTTAAGATCAGATAGAGGAGGAGAATTCATTTCAGAGGAGTTTACAGAGTACTATGAAAAATACGGTATTAGGAGACAGTTTTTAGCAACCAGGACACCTCAACAGAATGGAGTGGTAGAAAGAAAGAACAGGACAGTGCAGGAAATGGCATGGACTATGTTGGCTGAAAGCAGAGTAGCAGACATATTTTGGAAAGAAGCAGTCCATACTATGGTGTATATCCAAAATAGGTACATGCTGAGAACACATGAAAGCAAAACTCCTTATGAGTTGTGGTTCGGTAAAAGGGCAACAACAAAATACCTCAAAATCTTTGGCAGCAAGTGCTACATCAAAAGAACTGAAGATAATCTTGGTAAGTTTGAAGATAGAGCGGATGAAGGTATTTTTGTTGGTTATTCATCAAAGAGCAAAGCCTACAAATGCTACAACAAGAGGCTAAAGAAAATTGTGGACAGTGTCGATGTTAAATTTGATGAAGGTAGAGAACGAGTAATTAGCTATGAAACGAACTACCCAATTTATGAAGAGGTTATTGAAGGAGATGAGGAAAACGAAACCGAAAAGATACAAAAAATTGACTCAGATGATTTAAGTTGTGATTCAGAAGTGGAAGAAAATAAGAAATTCAAAACAGGCAGTTGGCAGAAAAATCATCCTAGAGAGCAAATAATTGGAGACCCCAAAGTTGGTGTTCAGACAAGAAGAAGAGTAGTAAGTAACTACTCTCTATTATCCAACATTGAGCCCAAAAATGTTGCTGACGCAAGCAAAGATGAAAGTTGGATGAAGGCAATAAATGAAGAATTAGATCAGATCGAGAAAAACGAAACTTGGGAGTTAGTACCTAGACCTGCAAATAAAAATATAATCGGGACTAAATGGATTTTTCGAAACAAATTGAATGAAGACGGACAGGTAGTCAGAAATAAAGCAAGATTGGTATGTAAGGGTTATGCACAAGTTGAAGGCATTGACTTTGAGGAAACTTTTGCACCAGTAGCTAGACTAGAGGCAATCAGAATGTTTACGGCTTTAGCGAGTCTACAAGAATTTCAAAGTTTATCAAATGGATGTGAAATCAGCATTTTTGAATGGGAAACTTGAAGAAGAGGTTTATATTGAGCAACCGAGATGGTTTCCAACTTGGTGATAATCCCAACTTTGTTTGCAAGTTGAAGAAAGCATTATATGGCTTAAAACAGGCACCCCGAGCATGGTATGCAAGGCTAGACAACTATCTCACCCAACAAAGGTTTAAGAAAGGTATGGTGGATAGTAATTTGTATGTCAAAATAGAAAATGGGCATCTTATTGTTCTTGTTGTATACGTAGATGATATCATATTTGGCAGCAGCAAAGATGAGTCATGTAAAGATTTAGCAAATAAGATGCAGAAAGAATTTGAAATGTCAATGATTGGTGAACTTTCGTATTTCCTCGGGTTGCAAGTTAATCAAAATAAGAAGGGCATATTTATTTCTCAAGTTAAATATGTGAAAGAGATGTTAAAAAAGTTCACAATGGAGGATTGTAAGCCAGTTAGCACTCCCATGACGACAGGTTGCAAGTTGAGCAAGGATGACAAATCTCCACCTATTGATCAAACCATGTACGAGATCTATGATTGGAAGCTTATCGTATCCGATAGCTACCGGACCGGATATTTTGCGGGCGGTATGCATGGTAGCATGATTTCAGGCTAATCCCAAGGAGACTCATGTGACAGCAGTGAAAAGGATTCTTCGATACCTCAAGGGTACTATGGAGTATGGGTTATGGTATCCAAAAGGTAAAGACTTCACCCTTATTTCGTATTCAGATGCAGATTGGGCAGGATGTGTAGATGACAGAAAGAGTACCAGTGGAGGTGCATTCTATCTTGGAGACAGATTGGTCGCGTGGCACAGTAAGAAACAAGAGTCGGTTTCTTTATCGACAATAGAGGCAGAATATATTGCAGCGACAACATGTTGTACGCAGGTATTGTGGATGAAACAAACCCTGAAAGATCTTGGTATTAGCTTCGGTGAGCCAATATCAGTTAAGTGTGATAACACCGATGCCATTAACATCTCCAAGAATCCGGTTATGCATTCACGCACAAAACACATTGCTATCAAGTATCACTTTTTGAAGGAGAAAGTTGCGGAAGGTGAGGTTAAGTTGGATTTTGTTCCAACTATGGAGCAAGTAGCAGATATCTTCACAAAACCATTGCCCAAGGAAGTTTTTGAGTACCTTCGCAATAAATTGGGAGTGGTCACACTTCCCAAGAATTGACTAGCTACGGGGATCACATTCTCAGGGGGAGCATTTAAGTATTTGATTATCTTTTTGCTCATGTTCATGATTTTTGCTAAGTGTAATAAATTGTGCCTGAGAATGTTGTGCATGGACTCGAGGAGTCTGCAGTAGCCCTTTAGTATTATTGTCAAAGGGGGAGAAGAGTTACAAGAAATTGCACATGTGCTGCCAACAATTCCAAAGGGGAGATTGTTGAGCAAGGTGCAGCAACGATATTGTCATTGTTGTCAACACGGTCGGATAGATCTGTTGATGCAGTGGACGGGAAGTTCAAAAGCTATTCAGATGCGAGAAGACAGGAGTTCAAAGGTTACTCGGAGTATGTACAATGATTTTCCAAGAAGACCGAAGTGGCCCATATGCAAAAGATCAAAGAAAAAGACAAGTAAGAAAAGTGTCACGATATCGCGACATATACGAAGAGCAAGAAAAACTGTCATGATTTCATGACATGTTGGAAGAGAGAGAAAAGCTAGGAAAAACTATCACGATTTCATGACATGTTGGAAGAGAGAGAAGGCAAGTGGAAAAACTGTCACGATTTCATGACATGTTGGAAGAGAAAAAGGCAAGTGGAAAAACTGTCGCGATTTCGTGACATGTTGGAAGAGAAAAAGGCAAGTGGAAAAACTGTCACGATTTCGCGACATGTTGGAAGAGAAAAAGGCAAGTGGAAAAATTGTCACGATTTCACGACATGTTGGAAGAGAAAAAGAAAGTGGAAAAACTATCACGATTTCGTGACATGTTGGAAGAGAAAAAGGCAAGTGGAAAAACTGTCACGATTTCGCGACATGTTGGAAGAGAAAAAGGCAAGTGGAAAAACTGTCATGATTTCGTGACATGTTGGAAGAAAAAGAGAAAGTAGGAAGAAGTGTCATGATTTCACGACAAGTTCGAAGAAAGAGAACAAGTTTGAAAAGTGTCACGATTTCGTGACATGTCGTATTTTTGCGACTAAAATAGGAGAGAGAAAGTAAGTTGGAAAAGTGTCAAGATTTCGTGACATGTCGCATTTTCGACTAAAATAGAAGAGAGAAAGTAAGTTGGAAAAGTGTCACGATTTCGTGACATGTCGCATTTTCGATAAAAGAAAGAGAGGAAGTGTAGGAAGAAAAGTGT
This sequence comes from Wollemia nobilis, assembly GCA_028583015.1. Lineage (NCBI taxonomy): Eukaryota > Viridiplantae > Streptophyta > Pinopsida > Araucariales > Araucariaceae > Wollemia > Wollemia nobilis. The sequence continues at coordinate 24,137,786 of JAQPPZ010000541.1, read as the reverse complement.
CATGATTTCATGACAAAAGTAGAAAGCAAGACTTCGAAGGAAAAGTGTCATGATTTCATGACAAAAGCAAAGAAGTTAAGTACGAAAGTCGAAGTGTCACGATTTCATGACAAAAGAAGAAGAAGACTGAGGGAGAAGTGTCATGATTTCGTGATAAAAGCAAAGTCGAAGTCTATGGAAGAGAAGTGTCATGATATCATGACAAAAGAATAGAGAAAGCATACGGAGGCGAAAGTGTCACGATATCGCGACATGTTGTATTTTCATGGGCCAAAGCTAAGAGAAAGAGCAAGGAGAAAAAGTGTCACGATATCGCGACATGTAGATTTTTCGTGGTCCGATGCAAAGAGAAAGAGAGAGAGAAAAAGTGTCGCGATATCGCGACATGTTGTATTTTCGGGGCCAAAGCAAGGAGAAAGAGAGAAAGCGAAAGTGTCGCGATATCGCGACATGTTGTATTTTTGCGGTTGAGTTGAAGCCGACGAAGTTTGATGACAACCGACTAAAATTAGGGTTTACAGTTGTCATGAAAGCCGACTAAGATTAGGGTTTACAGCCGACTAAGATTAGGGTTTTCATCACAAAAATTCTTGTTATAAAAGGAGGGTTGTTTGGAGATTTGAAAGATGTATGAAGTGTGCGAAGTTCGGTCGGTCAGTGCGCAGAGAGGCAAGTCGTATCGAATCAAGCTAAGTGCAAAATTTGCTAAGAAAGTAGAGTGCACAAAAGGGAGAAGACGATCGTGAAGTTCGACTGTAGCGAAGCAGAGTGTGCGAAGTGATTGCGTAGAGAAAGCAGAGTGCACAGAGAAAGCAAAGGTGAAGAACACCAGTCAGGGTCTAGCAAAAGCAAAGGTATCTTACTATCAATCTTCTAGTTTCAGAATTGAAGTCCAAGTTGGTACTTGGCATCAGGGGTTGGTGCTCCTTCCAGTTGGTGTTGGTAAATCAGGGGTTGGTGCTCCTTTCTGTTGGTGCAGATAAATCAGGGGTTGGTGCTCCTTCCAGTGGGTGTTGGTAAATTGTTTGTAAAGTTGTTGCTTTGCAAAGGCTGGATTTGGATGGTAGTCCAAGCAGTCATTTTTGAGGAGTAGCCACATTGGTGAACCTCGTTAAATCTTGTGTTGTGTGATGTTCTCTTGTGATACTTGCTTTATCTGGTTCTAAGGTTTCATTATTTCTAGTTTTAAGAGCTATGAATTTAAGTTTAAAGAGCTACACTGATTCACCCCCCCTCTCAGTGTCATTGTAAGACTAACAGTTTCTTTTAGGGCAAAGTGTCCATAGAATCCATTATGACTCTTTAATGATCTCTAAAGTCTCTTTTTCAAATAAGCACAACAATAAGACACCATATAGATGTTTCCAATATAGTTTACCTTTTTGAACGTAGTATTTCTGATACTGTTGTTTTACTGACCTCATTTTATTTTCAAAAATACCCTTAGGAAATGACAAGGTTTGGAGGTATAACAGAATATCATCATACCATTTGTATTCAACATTGTCTATTCTTCTGATATCATGCATGCCATCAACTATGGTAATATTTTGCATATCCTCCCTTTCTTTGTTAGCAAGATATTTAGCTAAACCTTACCCTCTGATTATTTTCACAACTTTGAACTCTACATCGTACTCTAGTAACTTAAGCATCCATCTGGTAGGGTTGCCTATTGGTTCAGGTTGTGTGAAAATATCTTTAATAACAATGAAAGGGATGCAACATATAAACTTATTTTATTTAAAGATACATTTGAAATGTTCTAGTGCTTGAATTACGACACAAGCTTATTTCTCAATAATTTTGAACCTCAGTTGATATCCCTTGAGTCGTGCACTCAAGAAGGCTATAGGTATTTCATTTTCTTTATCATCCTTCTGAGAAATTACTGTAGCAATGGTATGTTCAGAAGTGAATGAATATATATTGAAATTCTTCGAGTAACTAGGGAAATTCAATACTAGGGAAGTGGTGATAGCATATTTGATTTTTTGAAAAGCTTCTAAATATTCTTCCATCCATTTGATGTCAACATCCTTTTTAATCATGTTATTTATAGGTTGAGCTATTTTCCTCAAAATTTTGCACAACATTTCTTACAAAATTAATCTTACCAAAGAATGATCTGACTCTTTTCAAATTCTTAGGAGGAGATATCTTGGCAATAGCTTCAATTCTTTATGGTTCAATGCTAATACATTTTCCATAAACTATGTGGCCAAGGAGCTTTCCTTGTGTTGCTCCAAATATACACTTCTTCATAAGGATATCCCAAATTTCTGAACCTGGAAAAAACTGTAGCTAAATGTTCAAAATGATCTATAGGGTTTTTTGAGAACATTGTTATGTCATCCAAATAGAAAACCACTATTTTAAACATAATCATCTTAATTCAAAGTCCATAGATCTTTGGAATGTGCATTCATTAATCCAAAAGGCATTCTCATATATTCAAATGTACCTAGGGGGTAGTGAAAACAGTTTTATATTTCTTTCAGGATTTACCTGAATTTGATTATATCCTGAGAATCCATCCAGTATTGACATTTTGGATGATCCTACTATAGCTTGTAGCAATTGTTCCATGTTGGGAAAGGTATAATTATCCTTGAGGAAACTTTTATTTAGATTCTAAAAATCAACACAAAATTTTATCTCTCCATTTTTCTTCCTTACTGGTACCAAGTTTGCTATCCAGGAAGAAAATCTTACTTTTCTGACTATCTTGGCATCCAGTAACTTTTGAAGTTCTTTCTGCATGACTGGATGCAATTTGGGGTTGAATTTTATTTGTTTCTTCCTAAAATACTTAGCATCTTCCTTTAGGGGAATGATGTGAGTCATGACCTCTGTTTTAAATATCTTTAGGTCTTCATAACTCCAGGAACAATATTCCTTATTTTTCTTCAAAAATCTCATATATTGTTCTTTTTCCTCTTTTGGCAAAGCCTTATCAATTTTAACAAACCTTGGCTCCTCTTTTGTTCCAATATATATATATATATATATATATCATCAATTTTTATTTATTTTAGGAGTGTTTTGTAAGCTTTATTAAAATCATCAAATAAGATTTCTAAATAGACTAATCCTTTAGGGATCCTATTGGTTTTGAGTTGAATTACTTCAACTGGATCTCCAATAATGTTTTTTAATTTTTCTTCATCCTCCTCTTCACATATAACATCAAAATACATATTCTTGAGGGTTATGAAGTCTTTAATATCCAGATCATCTTGGAAAATTTGTAAATACACAACGTTATCAAGCATAGAAGGTTTGTATACGAAAATATTCATGAACCTATCCATGTACTCAGTTACTATTTCTAGACAATATGAACCTGAACCATGATATCTAACATATCTCCAATGTGATTGTGTTCCCTAGGAATGTATAAGATGTTAAAGGCTAGGAACTTGTCAGTTTTGGTTAGAAATGCAGATTTATATTATTTTAGTCTAAAATATTTTATCTGATACTTATGTTTGATCTGTTGTATAACAAGTTCAACATCTCCAATAACAATCACAAAATTTATTCCCATTTCTTTAGTTTTTCTCAGGTCTAATAGTAAGGCTTCATACTCAGCTACATTGTTGGTGCATGAAAATTCTAATCTATAAGGGATTCCAAGATAGTTTCCCTTAATGCCTATTAAATTGAAACCACCACCTTCCCCTGTTTGAGATTTAGCCCCATCAAAGGACATATTCCACATTTCCCTGGGTAAGGATCCTTTTGGATTCTGCATCTACTAGTTCTCTGGTTTCAGGGTCCATATCTTTGGCTTAAAGGACTTCAACTAGGAAAGGGTTATGCCAGACAGAGTACACTCCTATTTATTTCTCTTCTATAGAGCTAACCAAATTAACCATGGTTTCGTATTATCTAATAAATTTGATTGAGTATTTTTTAAAAGGTTCTCTCCTTAAAATTACATTCTCTTTTCCTAAAATAGGGATTGTGGCATAAGACCAATTTAATTGTATGGAACCACCCAACTATTCTGCCCAATGTCTACTCAAAAGTAATGAGAAGAAATGATCTACATCAACTACTATGATGTCCATAACTATACACTTCTTAGGATGTTGGTCTAGGTAGACTAGCAAACTAGTGATAATTCCTACACAGGGTATCTGCCTATTGTCCATTACTGATATAGGGGGGACTCCCTAGTCTAAATCAATCCTAGTTAGTCTACTATTTGCATGGGCATGATGTTATGCGATGCACCACTATCTAGCATGCAATTATGAATGATATACCTTTCTCCTTAATCTGAGTTATACTTGAGTGACACATAAAATGGTATGAAATATGAAGGGGTTTTAGTTTCATGATTCAAAGATTTTATGGTATTACAAGATTGATTTCATTTTTGTTCAATTAAGCCAAAAGTCTTAAAGAATTGTTCTCTATAATTTTGAATATTCTTTAACTCACCAAAGGCAATTTTGACCTTCTATTTATTCAATTCTGAATTGGTAGTGAATTCCATTTTATTTATATCTTAAGTTTTAGAGCATTCTTCATGAGAGGGTAGTTCATTTTTTCCTATGTTTTTAGGAACCTTTTTGTTCTGATCTTTCTCAATGGAATGTTATCTAACCTATTTGCTTAAATTAATATAATTTTTTTTAGGAATAGTCTTATTCCTTAAATTCAGGGTATTTTCTTCTAGCCCCTCCATCTCTTGAGTTTTTGGAACTAGTTTACCCTATTTCATTTTGATATACCTAGTTTCTTGTCCTCCTTGTAGTATTTTTGTGTTTTCTACAAATAGGATTTTTTGATGATTATTTGAAGCATATAAATCTATGTCTTCTTCGAATAACCTTTCTCTAGATTTATCCTCAAGGGTCCAACAAGCGTTGATTCTGATATCCTCTTCAGATTTTGCTTCTAATTCTATAGGATGATGAATACCCAGGTAAATACCACAACAATCTAGATTATGAAAAGCATCACAGGATGAATAGTAATAAGGGAAATTCTCAATAAAATTTAAATTAGGAATAGGATTTAGAACCAAATCCATGTCCTTCTCTGTTTCTCTCTTTTTCCAATTATTTCCATTATTCCTATCAATATTATTGTTATTCCAATTTCTATTAAAGTTTCTCCTGAAAGGTGGTCTGTTGTCACCTTGTTGCCCATCAACATGAGGGTGAGAAGTTTCATCATTCCTCTCTTTATTTCTTTCCATCCTAGCCAACCTATTGTTCATTATGTTAAACATTTTTGTTACTTGATTGGTCAGATTTTCCATGGGATCATGTTCAGTTATTTTCTATAGGTTAAACAACACTTTCTTAGGCTTCCTATCAGGATGATTATCTTCCAGAGAGTATGGTTTCATTTTCCCACTATCTAACATATTTCTTTCAATGTATATGGCTTCATTCGTGCATTCATCTATTGTGTTAACCTGTTCTTGTCTTAATTCGTAGTTGAATTCTCCAGGGAAGGCATTTTTATAAAAACATATGGACTGGATATCATTTGGAATTAGAGTAGTGGGAATATTATTTTTGGCTTTAGAAAACCTTCTATTGAAATCACTTATTCATTTTCCTTATTTTTTATCATTATCAGAAATGTTAGCAATGACTGTTCATTTTTTCTTTCACAAAATTTCTTTAAAAAGATAGTCTCCATTTTGGTAAAATTAGCAATGTCATTATTAGGAAGAGTATTAAACCATTCTCTAGCATATTTTTCTAGAGTTCGTAAAAAAAATCTCAAAACCACATATTCATGTTCTACCTCTAGATTGTTTAAGGCATACAAGAATATTTTGATGTGATCTTCTCTAGTAACTGCATTGTTTCCTTGAAATTTAGGTAAATATGTGTGTGCTTTACTAGGGACATCATGTAAAGGAGTTGGTAATTGAAAATGTCTATATCTATTGGTCCTCCATAACTGAACCAATGGTGGGTTGGCCATGTTAACTACAGGAGGGACTTTAATTAAAGTAGGAGGTGTGTTAGTAATTCCACTAGGAGCAATGGGAGGTGTTTCAAAAAAAATCCTAATGTAACAATATCGATGCCAAAACTTTTTGGAGATGAATAAGAAGAGTTAGTTCTAAAAAATACCTTTGGATCTAAGAGTTTGGGGTATAGCTCTTGATCGATTCTTCTCGTTTGTGCCAGCACATTCTTCTTCTTCTTTTAATATTTATGATATTTTGGGATTTGTCTAATTAGAGTCACCAGCACAAAGTGTGCAGAAGGAATAAACATCTGGTTAAGATTGCTCAACCTAAAACACTCTCGTTCACTCAGGGTATAAACTTTTTTAAGAATTATAAAATCAACAAAATCAAGATAATAAATAAAACAATATAATTTAACGTTCTTGAAAAATGAAAATTGGAAACTACGAGCATAGAAGGGAAACAAAAATTGATATTCTGATTCCTTATTTAAGCTAACTATTTCCAATAAAGTTTTGTCATTAGGTTCCAAACTGTAATGAAAATTACACATTTGATCCCCAACAACAACGTAAAACAATTGTTGGGGATTTTTCCTGCATCCATAGGATGAGCTGTCACGTTATAGGAAAGCCTACTACCAAAAGTTATTACAGGCTCTGGTCGACGTACCTCTTTAACTTGGGAATACAGTTCTTTAATATTTTTTAGACATACCAAGTATGGTAAGGATACCCTTAAGGTGAGCTTAATTTCTTTAAGTTCATGCTCTTCCAAATTTATGGTGATGATTTAACAATTATAAAATTTGACCGAGCTAAAATGATAACAGTTCTATTATACCTTATGTATGATTGGTGCTTTAATCCTTTGGGCTATTTTAGCAAGATTTAATAACATTTCAATGAAAATAGAAATAAGGAGAGACAAAATAATCGGTGCAATTATGTTCATTTGAATATCGTAATAAGCATAACAGTTGACCCAAAAAAAGAAGTGTTCATTATGCATTCAAATAATATAACCCATAAAAAAGACATACATAGAGCTCAAAAAGAAATATAATAAGAAAGAAGTGCAAAATTGTATTAATATTTGAATGAGATTATATGAAGAGTTGGCTTAGATTCACCATTTAACTCTTAGAAATATTAATACAATAAATATCCTCATTCAAATATCATAACAAGGACCTTTCACTCTTCCATTCAAATATCACAACAGTCGAGTCTCTAGACCTCTGGCTCAATAGTCTAGAAATATTTTGAGCTTCTTGGGCACTTTCCTATCAAAACTTGCACAAAAATGGGAGGAATGAGGAGATGAAAAAGGAGAAAGAAAACAAAGGAGATACAACAACAAAGAACGGACACTCGAGTATACCTCTTAGCAAAAATATGCTATGTCAAAGCTCGATCCTTATTCTGGTTGTAGACATCCTTCTTATAGTCACAACAACTTTGTAACTGCCTGAACCACTCGTATCTGAACCATCCACCTGGTGCCATCTCCTGCCTTGTCATCAACCGAGTGTTGTACAATATATTATCTAACTGCCTCAAAATATATATTAGCAATATTTGGTTGAAACTTGGCCTAAGTCTCACCACCTTCTATTCAATGCTCTTGGATTTATTTTATTATCCTAAAGTGAGATCCCAAATATCTTCTCGTATTTTTATCATTGTATCCTAATTCTTATTTACTAAGAATATGTTGGAATTTTGGTGTATTTTAGTAAATTAGGGGCTTCCTTCAACCGCATGGTGCTTATATTAGGATTTAGGGAAGCAAGGGTTCATTACAATAACTTGATGCATCAGGATCTTTAGAATAGCAATGAAGGATAGGGAATTGGAAGTACAAAAGATAAGGAAACCACCAACAACACGGTACTTCCATAACTATACTCCATCGAAGTGGTAATACACTAACTATATCCCATATGGGTGCGACAATCTTCTATAGATGATCTTCTACTTTGCACTTCTTGTTTCCCCCACATCTAGTGATATGAGTTCTCTACATGCGTAGAACTCACTTTCTGTAGCTCGCTATCAGCACACTTCGGTCCATATCAGAACTATAGTTTAGATTTTAGAATGGGTGGTGTTCCATATAAATGAGGAACTTATTGTGAATTATTCCATCAATTGATGACATGTGAATAGGTCCTATTGATCCGAGAATGATTTATTTTTCTTTGACCTGATGATTTTGTCTTAATCCAATCGTCCATTATCATCATGTGATTTATGGGCTTGATATTTGTTTTTTCATCATATGAAGACCCATATCCTTCTATTTTATAGTGTTATGTAACACAAAGAGATCAAATATTTTGACCTAGCTAGACCCATCTATTAATTGGTTTACTTATTTTACCCTATCGCCCCACTCTTTGTTAGCAAATCACCATGTCATGGTTTTTTTCCATATTTTGTGGTTTCACAAAATTGGGTCACAAGAGTTGAGTTTGTACTCCCATGAATTTTCAATTAGCCTGTACCTCTGATGTAACACTGATCCTCTTCAAGTTACGATTATTTTAAGTGCACGTGCTATCTATTGGTTGATACTTGTTATTTGGTACCATCTTGCGTAGGAACTAGTGATCAATGATATTTGTTTTCAAACAATGGATGACTTTCTTCATTAAGTTTAAACTGTCTTCAATTGATTGTAATGGTGGTCAAAGTGATGTTGTACTTGGTCGAGGATTGGTCGATAGGCTTGAAGTGTTCTCTCCTCAACTGGTTAGTTCATGTCGACTATGTTTTTTTGACCTCCTATCATTTTTCAGTGGTAGAGTGATTAAAGTTGTGTTTGTTTTGTATGACAAGCTAGTTCAAACTCTCTTGTGATTATTAGTTCAATAATATCCAACTATCTATAGTGCATTAGAATTATAATATGACATCTTAATTCGCAATGATTTTATCTTTGATTGACTGGGTTGATCTCCTCCATTGATTATGTTTGATCAATGATAATTTTGGACGATGAAAATGTATTTGGTCACATATACTTAATTCTCTAATTTCCTCATCCAAATATTTTAATGGTAGCACTTTGATCAAAATATGGATCGATTATTACTATTTTTCGACTGATAAATGTTTTTATTTGGTCAAAGATAATTTTACTCGTGCTGAGCGACCGATATTTATTTTTTTGTTTGCCAAAAGAATATTTTTTTGACTCTTTGATTTTTTGGCTATAGCTTTATTCGCTTCGACCGATGATGCTTTTTTTTTAACGACTTATTTCAATGTTCGACCAATAAATATTTTCAGGCAATTACTTACTACGCTTGGCCGAGAAAATTTATCGTTGTCAGTGATTGGTCGGTCATTTGGTCGGCCACCATTTTATTTGTATCGACCAAAAACTTATTTTGCATTTTGCTTTCTTTTTATCGACTAAAAAAATATGCTTTATAAGAGTGAACTTGATTCGACTAAAACTATTTGGCAGTAACTTTCTTTTCATTGGCCAATTTAAAACTTGCTTTGTTAGCCTATATTGGCTCTTCGATTCGAGTGGTCGGTCGAAATATTCGTCAGTTGATCGAAAATATTCTTCCTTGTAAAACTTAACACCATTTTTCATTTATGGATATTGGTTGATGAGTGTTTTTCAATGTGACTTTTGTTCAGCTGATGTTCTTTTCTATCAATCGAATACTCTTGTTTATCGATTGAAATGATCTTATGCTTAGCTTTTGAAAATCTCTATTTACGATGGATATTATCTGTCAGTCGAATAAAAATGAATATTCATAATATTATTGATCGGTAAATTAGGTCAGAAAGAAGGGTGCTGATATTTTAAGAAAATAGATGGAAATCCCGTAACTTTTAATGAAAGAAAAAATTGAACTGCTTAGGGATTGAATATATTCATGAAGATAGAGACTGATCAATTTAAGACTTGAATTTTTTACTACCCTATCACAAACTGAGTACCCCCTTTTGGACCTTCAAATTTTTGAAATTATGTGTACATTCATGTTGTATCAATTTTGGTTACAACATGTATAATTGTGGGTTAAGCTCTATCTTGAACGCCCATGACGCACGTTCTTCAAATTCCATGTTCAGAGAGTGATGTCCAATAAGAATAACGACATTAATAATAATACCTTTCACAAAACCCCCTATCATGGTTTAAGCTAAAATTCCTAGAACTATTATATACTCATTTCACTTACAATGTTAGCTTAGCATTGAATTTTAAAAATATAACATAGTAATTCCATTTTCCAAATAAAGTCTATAAATTTATGCTTAAACATTTCTCCTTGAAACATATTTTTTTTAACTCAACAATCCTCAACAACTTTATATAATTCCTTCTTATGGCTGACATAGAAAACATTATCCATTAATATAATACAAAATAAAATATTGAATCTTTTATTGTTTTACAACTACAATAACATACTTGATATTTTCCTACTTAATTGAAGCAATAATTTCAACCAATGATAGACCCACTTTTCGTTTGAACATGAAAAGGGGTATTTATGTTAAATATTTAACTTTCTTTTCCACAAGCCATCATATATATTTTTAAACTGTATTTAAAAAAACTTGTGAAATGACAACACATATTAACCAAGGATTTATCATATTCTTCTCATGCAAACTATGTCATGCAACTATATAAAATAAGTATTCATATATAATGCATGAACACACAAAGGAGGCTTGTTCTTGTAAGCATGTAAACCCATTAGTGACATTTTATTCTTTTCACAAATTGTGTACTCCTGCAAGGATCAAATAGGAAGTCATTAGTCCTTCCAATGATACAAAACATCATATTCTTCCCTTCAGTATAGACATATATATATATATATATATATATATCAAAAGCTAAATATGAGATCGCCAATCATTCTAATGACATGATGCTAATACATATATTTCATAAAACTGTGTATCCTGCATAAAAAAGTCATGAAATAGTCATTCATTCCATACACAAAATAGCATAGTGAAGTATTCCAAGGGAGGGTCATGACACATCTAATATGAGTGTGCTGAATCAGCAGGTGGTTGAAAAGTTATTGACATCATTACCAAAAGGCTACTAAAATGATATCATACATGGATGTTACAATGGGGATACATTCTACAACTATATGACACCAACAATTCTCTATCACATCCACAATTACCATCTGCTGATATGTCCAAGGCCAAACAAACACCCTGGCATCTGGTACCAGTAAAACATTGTTACATATTATGCTAGTCAATTGTTGTCATGTTTGACATTGATTATCTAATGTGACATTTAATGTCTACTAAAGCTCTCATTTTTGGTGCCAAGGGTAAGCTTATTTATAGTTACAGCTCCCACATTGTTTCTAGTGTTTCTGTTGTTATGTACTAAACCCATGGAACATAGATGACATTTTATAACCTATAAAACTTGGTATTACTCAACAAAATGTTGTATTTTTATTCCTATTAACACATCATATCATGCTTCCTAACTTAGCATTATATAAATCATAATTACTATATTTAATCAAAGTACTAGTGCAAATGATAGAGTAAATCATGGTCAAGCGGTGTAATAAGAAAGAAAAATTGTTGTATTGAATGAGACATTTTTTAGCCTCATCACTCTCTCTACCTATTGTGAGGCATGTCCTATTGAAATACCTTCCACTTGTGCTAGGGTATGTAGTGGAGTCTCCTCAAATAATTCCCTCATTAATCCAAGCACACTTTCAAGCTCAATATACAGGATTATCTTTCTTTGAATCCTTACTTTAACTAATTGGTCCTAGAGCTAGGTGATCAATTTATTCTTCTATTGTAGCAAATTTTTAGTTGACGTAAGTCTTGTTAACAAATCCTAGATAACCAATTTGGCCCCTTCCAAGTCTAAGCCACTAATATATGCATCATATTATTTTAACTATTCTTGTTAATTTATTTTTGGTCTAGCTATTGGGAATTTTTTAATAGTGGCTTCAAATGTTTTTTCCCTTAGGCCTAGATACAATATTAGTTTAAGGGATGCAAGCTATAGTGGTTCTTCAACATGTATTACCTCCTGATGCCTTCCCAACTCCTCTTGTTGGTTCTCTTTCTGTATTAAGACAACTAGTGATGGTTGTCTACTATTGCTACTAATAATTTAAATTTCTAGCAAAGACTCTCCATAATAATGTTGTGTCTTTAAGAGAGTTTATTGTTGTTCCTGCTACCTATATGCCTATATCTATGTCCTAAATATTTTTTTAGCATCATAGGACTATAGTTTCTTGATAACCTCCAATGAGTTGTAGAAAGGCTAAGCCTGTGTACAATACCTAGTTTGATAATGGTGGTTCCAAAGTTTTATGGGTAGAAGAAGGTTTTCTAGGATCATCCTTGTTCATGCATGCATTGAATAAAGTTGGGTGTGATTACTATAATTATCCTAGCATATTTTACTTTGGAATGTAAAGGATTTCTCATTAAGGCTATTCTCGAATTGATATATACCACCTATGCGGTGGTTAACTACTGGTTATACTAGGCATCGAAAAACCTTGTTTGGAATTAGTTAGTATATCATCTAATATGAAGAGTCTCTTTTTGATACTACCTAGATATATTTTATGCTCATCCATACAACAAAGAGAAGGTACCAAAAATGTTAGGATCTCATCCTAATGTTATTTTTCAATTCTCATTATTTTGTGATGATCCACTTCCAACGTAAGAGATCTCATCTATAATGTTATTTTACAATATTTTGTAATGTATATGGCATGTTAGGATCTTAGCCAAGTGGGGCCATTTGATGTAACCGTTATCAAGATTGTAACCAACATTTGGTAGAATATTCTAGCTCAAGTGGCATTTTGCATGTAAGCCAACTCTTGAGCTTAGGGTTAGGGTTGCATGAAGTCTTTCTTTAAAAAGCTATGAAGCCATGTATGAAGACATCTTTTTTACAAGTTAATAAAATATTGAAGGAGGTTGCCCCTTCAAAGAGACCTTCGATTCTGAGTTGTTTGTGAGATTGTTTCAATTCTGAAATTACTTTCTACATAGTATTATTTTTTCATTGCATGTATTTCAGTTATTTTTTAGTATTTTGTGTTTGAGCTTTATTTCAATAGTAGGTTCCTTACAAGTTTTATCAGAGCACTTTCCAGGGTCGAGTTCAACTATGACTATGACAATTCTTGCTCAGCCATTTTTGCTTGTTAGGTATAATATTCCTATGTTTTTTCATTTTATTTTTCTTTATTCAAAATGCCAAAAAATTATAGTCTATTTTTTTTCGTAGTTGAGTAGGCTAGAAACCCTAAGCTAGGGGTTTTAAAATATTGTGAAGGAGTTGTCATTATTGGCTAAGCTATATAGCCCATAAAGCATCTAGTGAAGTGAGGGGTGATCATTCTTTAATACCCAGGCCTCAGACAAAACTGGTGCACAAAATCGATATCCCATTCATATTTGGGTGTATCGAGAGACCATTCTAGGTTTAACAAAATTTTATCCAGTAGGAAGATTTTTGGCCTTGTATCATCCATAGTCCATAGGACATAGCATCTTGGATTATTACCCTACTGTATTTTCAGAGAGGTAGATAGTGTGCTCAAGGGTATGTGTGAAATCCTCCTTAGGTAGTGGCTTGAAATATTGGCCTGAGCACTATTTTCCATTACTACAGTATAACAGAGGGCCTGTAGGTGTTACATGCTCCTTCACCTAGCATACCTTGGTTCTGTTAAACACTTCAACCTGCAAAAATACACATCTTCCTGTTCTTTTGAAATTGCATTCATAATTCTAAAAAGTGAGCATACGGAGGACTTACCTATCATAGAAGAATGCGCTTTGCATGCACCAACAGTTAGGACAGAGTCCACAAGTGTCTCTAGCAGTCTGTAATATTCTAGTACCATTTAGATCAGTAACAGTAACAGTTAGGTCAGTGATAGTAACCGTCAGGTTGATGATAGTAATAGTCGGGTCAGCAATAGTAACAGTGATAGTCAACTATAATAGTACAAAAATATAGGTGGTTAGGGTCAAAAACAAAACCATCAGTGTCAATAAATACAGCATGGGTGATAGGATATTGACAAGGTGATCAGTTGATAGATCAAATATAGTTGATCTAGTACCCAACTTGTGACCTATAGCTCCAAATAAATAAATAAAAAAACAACTGCACCAGTAGATTATTTTGCTACTTTTTAATTTTGCACCCAAAAAATAAAAATTTGTGTAAACCGAAGCTATAACGAAGAATTATATTGGTTTTATCATTACTCTATTTTGAGTAATTCTTAAACCAAAAATAAGGAAAAATAGCCCTAAAAAAGTCATAACAGGCCTTAGACAGCTCCAAAATTCCTCAAATTTTTTTTGTTGTCTTAGTTAGCCCCTTTTGCACCTCACAAAATTTTTGAGTCCTAAATTCTTTTCCTCAAAATTCCTCAAATTTATCAATTTTCCACTAGCCCTTTTTGGCCAAATATTCTCCAAATATAAAATGAGTCTGGGGTGCCCAAAAATCAATGTTGTGGCATATAGCTCATTTTTATTATCTTTTCAAGTTGATCATCTTGATATATAACATCCAAGCACTATTTGGACTCCTTACTAAAAATAGTAACTCCAGAAATCACACTTCTATTTTTAGTAATTTAGTAAAAAAGTTCAAGGCTATATCAAATGGCAAGTGGTACTCGTGGACATCAAAAAGAGGTAGAGAAAAACATTGCTTTAGTGTTTGATACCCTACTAAGTGTTGTTAATGTCTTGCAAAAAACAACTAAACACTTGATGACAAAATTTTAAACTTTTAGAATTGAACAAGATACCTCCATAATTTGCCTAGAAGAACAGCTAGCAGATGTTGAGTCTAAAATACAAGGTGTTCCAAGCAAATCTGAGTACCGTACTTAACACTCACATTTCTATCGAGGTCAAGTAAAGGGAATAGATGACTCTCACCTTCGCTTTGATTGTGATACTACCTTCAAGATACAAAAACTAGACTTTCCTAAGTTCAATGGGAAGGATGCGGATAGATGGTTATATCATGTTGCTCAATTCTTTAGACTCCACGATGTCCCCATTTATCATCGAGTTCAAATGGCTTCTTTAAATTTGGAATATGAAGCCTTACAGTGGTACCAATGGTTGCAGACTCTCCCTAATCCTTCTTGGATAGACTTTAAGTCTGAATTACTCACTCACTTGAGCTCTAATGAGTATGATGATTTTATAGGACAGTTGACAAAGCTGAAACAAACTTCGACAGTTCAATATTACCAAATATAATTTGAGAGATTGGCTAAAAAACCACAGGATCGATTGAAGGGTTCTTTATGATTTATTTTATTAGTGGATTGTAGGAATATCTCCAAGATGAGGTCACAATGTTTAAACCACAATCCATGATGCAGGCTATCCAATTGGCTTGTTTGATCAAGTCCAAATTTTTAGCTCAGAGGCGGATATCTAAATTTCCATAGGCTAAACCCTCTTTTCCTCCTAGATTCCAAAATCAACATGAATAAAAACCTGTTGCATCCACTACTGCACCTAAATGTTTAACCACTGCTAAAATATATGCATGATGCACCCAAGGGTTGTGCTACAATTGTGATGAAAAGTTTTCTCACGGGTATAGGTGCACCCAAAAGAAGTTGTTCCTCATCAATGTTGATGATCCTGACACCAACGACCATAGTGATGATGACACTGAATTAGTAGAGGAACCACCTAAACTATAGGAATAAAAACAAGATGAACCACAGGCTAAAATTTTTGTTCATGCTCTTACTGGCATTACTACTCCCCAAACCATGAAAGTTATGGGTTATTTCAAGGACCTGCATCTTATCATCTTGATTGATTCTGGAAATACACATAATTTTATTTATCCCCGCATTGCCAAGCAGGAAAATTGTTATGTACACACATGTAATTCCTTTGAAATTATGGTATAAAATGGTGGTAATTATCTTACAAAGGTAAATGTCATAATATTAAGGTTAATATTGGGGACTATGATCTCAAACAAAATATGTTTACACTTTAATTAGGGGGATGTGATATTGTGTTGGGAGCTCAATGGTTGGGCACATTGGGAGTCATATCTTGGAACTTTGCTGAGTTTTGGATGTAATTTTCATAGAATGGATAGTCCTACACTCTCCATGGCTTAAATTAAGGGCCTTCATAGATTATCAATTCCAACTGGATGGAGAAATTGTTAAAAAAATCATCTCGGGGTGTCATAGCTCAGATTTTTGTGATCCAACCTCATACTTTAGAGGAGGATTCTATTCCTGAATATTTGCAACTTATTTTGACCAAGCACAACTTTGTTTTCATTGGGCCAACAAAATTACCACCTCATAACTCTCATGACCATGATATCCCCTTGTTACCTGGTAATACACTGCCTAACATTAGACCATATAGGTATCCTCATGCTCTTAAATCATAAATTGAGAAGTTAGTACAGGAATCATTAAATTTTGAAGTCATTTGGCCAAGAAACATTCCTTACTCTTCTTCAATTTTACTAGTATGCAATAAATATGGGTCCTAGTGGTTGTGTATCGATTATTGAGAGCTCAATAAACTCACCATCAAGGATAAGTATCCTATTTCTATGTTGGATGAATTACTGTATGAACTTCAAGAGACTATGTATTTTTCCAAACTTGAACTTCGCTCAGGGTACCATAAAATATGGCTCAAGGATGAGGATATTCCCAAGACTACTTTGCATACTCACGAAGGTCACTATGAGTTTCTGGTAATGCAATTCAAATTGACTAATGCCCCTTCCACTTTCCAGAGCCTCATGAGCAACATTTTTCATCCATTCCTTCGAAAGTTCATTCTAGTCTTCTTTGATGACATTCTAGTGTATAGTGACTCATGGGAAGAGCATATTATTCATGTGAATCAAACTCTAGATGTTGGCACAACATCAACTCTATGCTAAGCATTCCAAGTGTTCTTTTGGGTTGACAGAAGTGGAATATTTGGGACACATTGTCACTAAGGAGGGCATCAAAGTTAACCCCAAGAAGATCCAAGTTGTTCAGGAATGGTCGAAACCTCACACTCTCAAAGGTCTTAGGGGATTTTTAGGGCTTACAGGTTATTACCATAAATTTATTCATAACTATGGTAAAATTTTAGCTCCCCTCACTTCCATGTTAAAGAATGACTCTTTTACTTGGACAGGACCCGTTGAACAGGCTTTCCTAGAATTGAAGCATGTTATGACCACTACGCCTGTCTTGGCCATGCCAAATTTCTCCAAACCATTTATCATTGAAAGTGATGCTTCAAGTAGTGGTATTGGTGCAATATTGATGCAAGAAGGGAGACCCTTGGTCTTCACTAGTAAAGCTCTCTCTAGCCATAATTTGGAAAAATCCACTTATGCCAAGGAAATGATGGCAATTTTGCATGCAGTAACCCATGGGAAACCGTATATCATCGAGCATTATTTCTCCATTAAAATAGATCATCAGAGTCTTAAATAATTTTTGGAGCAATGATTTGCCACCCTTGAACAACAAAAATGGGTCTCTAAACTCATGGGCTATGATTATAATATCACCTATAAGAAGTACAAGGAGAATCTTGTGGTCGATGCTCTCTCCTGCCAATTTGAAGCTTTCAATATGTTGTGTGCCATTTCATTGTCGGTCCCCCAATGGATTGATTTCTTACACCAGGAGGTACTTCAGGATTTTGAATTATAGACTTTGGTTGCTTTCCTATACACTGAGCCTACTTCATGACTAGGCTACACTTAGAATGGCCAAGATATGTGTTACCACCAATGCCTTATTGTTCCCCATAATTTTCACTATGGGAACTTCTCATGATAGAACTACATGTTGCCCCATCTACCGGTCATTCAGGATTTCTCAAAACATATGAACGGCTTAAGCGCACTTTTTTTGGAAGGGTATGAAAAAGGACATTCAAGATTTTATGGTAGCTTGTGATACCTATCAGCAGATGAAAGGTGAAATGGTGCATTATTCGGGTACTCTTCAACCCTTGCCCATTCTTGACTAGGTTTGGATGGATATTTCTATGGATTTTATAGAAGGCTTACCTAAGTTTGGAGGCAAATATGTTATCTTCATGGTAGTGTATTGTCTTTCAAAGTATTCTCACCTATGTTCCCTATCCCATCCTTACACAACATCCACCTTTGCCCAATTTTTTCTTGATTCTATCTTTCACCTTCATGCTCTATCATCCTCCATCATGTCCAATTATGACCCAACCTTTACTAGTCACTTCTGGCAAGAATTGTTTAAGTTGTAGGGGATTCGACTCAATATGAGTTCAACTTATCATCCATAAATGGATGGCTAGACGAAGATTATCAACAAATTTTTGGAAACCTACCTTCGTTGCGTTACCTGAAATTATCCTACGCATTGGGCGATATGGCTTCCTTTGGTCGAGTGGTGGTACAACACTTCCTATCACACAATAAACAAGGTTACCCCTTTTGAGGCAATAATGGGCACCCTCCACCGACGTCTTCCTCCTACATTCTAGGTAGCTCCAAGGTCCATGCAGTCGACACTGCTCTCAGTAAACATGTTGATGTCCTCCATCAACTGAAGATGATTTTGGATGCAGCTCAGAATTGGAAGTGTAAATAGCCTGACCAACATCATTCTGAGTGTAATTTTAATGTGGGTGATATGGTTTTCCTTTGCTTGCAATCATACAAACAATTGTCCCACCAGCTTCATAGATTCTAGAAACTTACTGCAATGTACTATGGGCCCTATCAGGTGTTACAGTGGATTGCTGCCATAGCCTAAAAATTGGCCCTTCCACCTACATCCAAGCTACATCCTATTTTTCATTTTTCCTCTCTCAAAAATTTGGTGAAAAATCAGGTATAGCTTCAATCTGCACTTCCAGATTTAGATGAAGAAGGTTTTATCTTGCTTGAACCCAAATAGTTTTTGGATTTTTGAACTCACACTCTTCACAACTGCACCATTACTAAAGTCCTTTTTCAGTGGCGTGGACTCTATCCTGAAGATGCTACATGGGAATATCTCCATCAGCTCCAACACCATTTTCCTCACCTTTAGCTTTGAGGACAAATACTGGTTACTTTCAAAGTCACAGAGGAATTTGGTAGGGGGACCCTATCAGCCCCATGTTATTCATCATTGTGGCAGAAGCTTTAGGCAGAACCATAAAAAATGCTTGTAGCTCAAGGCTAATATCAGGAATCAAGACACCTCACACTAGGGATGTTTCTCACCAACAATTCATCGATGATACCCTTATATTGACTAAGGCATTAGTGGTTGAGGCCAAAATAATTAAATACATCCTACAACTCTACAAGGACGTTGCTGGTCAGAAAGTTAATTTTAGTAAAAGCAAGTTATATTTCTTGAACACCCCCATTTAGAGGCAAGGAAATATTGCAAAAATTTTAGGGTGTGATATAGCAAACCTCCCCACTTCGTATCTTGGTCTCCCTCTTTTCATTGGTTCTCCGAGAGAGTCAATGTGGGATAGGGTTATTGAAAGAATTCAAAATAAACTTGTTGTGTGGAAATGTCATCTTCTATCTCAAGAAATAAAGTAGACCCTCACTAAGGCCTCTCTTCAGAGCATTCCAGTCTATTTCCTCTCCATTTTCAAAGCCCCTGTGAAGGTTTTCCAAAAAATTGAGAAACTTCAAAAATAATTTTTATGGACTAGATCAGAGGAGAAAAAAAGTATACACCTTGTAGGATGGACCAAAGTGTGCATACCCAGGGAAATGGGGACATAGGTCTAAGGAGAATTTCTCATATAAATTTAGCTTTACTAGCTAAGCAGGTGTGGCATCTCATTTCTGGTGAAGAAAATGAATGGACAACTATCATCAAACGAAAGTATCTTCAAAATATGGAATTTCTAAGTGACTCAGTTCCAATCAGAGGTTCTACTTTTTGGAAAGCAATTCTTAATTGTAAAGAAATCATCAAAAAAGGTTTAAGATGGGTTTTAGGCAATGGTGAGAGGATAAATTGCTGGAATGACAAGTGGGTTAAGGACGAACCACTGATGCAATATCCTAACTTAGCCCGAATCATTGGTAGAAAAGTCTCTAATTATATGGTTGAGGATAGAGATAGAATTAAGTGGAAACAAATAAGAATTCAGGGATTTCAAGCAGAATCAAATGATCTTTGTAACATTCTCGGGCAACAGTTTATCCCCATGAGATCCAAGGAAGATCAAGTGACCTGGGCTCCTACGAAAAATGAGTAGTTCACTGTTAAATCAGCTTACAAGCTTCTGCTTGATGACGAGGATTTTGTCCTCCAAAAGGAATTAGTTTGGATAAAAAATTTAATCCAAAAATTGCAATCTTTTCATGGTTGGTTATCCAAAGAAGAATTCTAACCATTGATAATATGATGCGTAAAGGTATTTTTATCACTAATCGTTGTTATTTGTGTAGGGCTAATTGGGAGACCATTTATCACATTTTCCTTGAGTGCCCTTTTTCCTTGACTGTCCTAAGTGGGGTTTTTTAGGCCTTCAATATTTCATGGGTTAAACCAACCACCGTACTTGATTTGTTCGTCTAGTGGCCTTGCCCCTTTTCAAGCAAAATACTTAGATACATGTGGAAAATTTGTCTCAATCACTATCTTTGGCAGGTGTGGTTAGAAAGGAACCATAGAGTCTTTAATGAGTCTATCCATGATCATCAAACTATCATTGCTAGGATCCTATCCTTTGCCAACGAGAATGTGAACCTTATCCCTTTTGATAGTTGTAAACCTCATCTGCAGGAGACCACGATTGCTCAATATTTAAGCTTAACCTTGTTAGATGAGTTTGTGCCTAGGGTAGTCAACCCTAGAGCCAATGTTAAGTGGTCTCCACCTCCTACGGGTTGGTTTAAGCTTAATTTTGATGGAGCAACTAAGGACAATCCTAGAAGAGTAGGCGCTAGTGGCATTGTGTGAGATCATAATGGGAATATGATGCTTGCATTTTCTAAATATTTGGGAACAAGGATGAACAATGAAGCTGAAGCTAGAGCTATGTGGAGAGGTCTTCAAATGACTCAAGATTTAGAAGGCAATTTGATCATAGAAGGATACTCTATGCATGTTATAAATCTCCTCAATAATTGGAAAACACCTCCTTGGAGGATTAAAACAATTGTTGAAGAGGCTAGGATCCTTTTCCAGGGAAGACAGGACAAAAAATCCCAACATGTCTTTCGAGAAGCTAACAAAATTGTTGATAAGTTGGCCAATTTGGGTGTCAATGGTGACGGACTTTTCAAATGGGAACACGATGTCCCAAGTGAAGTAGAGGAGCTTATTCAACAAGAATACTAAGAATGGTAGTCAAATTTACCAACAGGGAAGGCACTGTAAGTTCAAAGGCTAGGAGTATTCCCATCTCTTTTTTGAATTGGACACAATAAAAATTATCTGAGCTATCAGTCTTTGTGGATGCTGCTTGGAAATACCACAAAGACTAATGGGGACAGTCACATGTCAGATAACATGGCTCCTAGTCATCTTAGTAATTTGAGTTTGGTTGATAATCATAGGGAAGGAAAGAAATGACAATATAAGACTTCGAACCAAAGCCACGTGGACCACCAGATAGCCACCGCCATAAATCTAGCCAGCATGTTCACTTCTCCAAGTTTGATTGGCCAAGATAGTATGTGGTACCAAAGCATGTCATATACGAAAGAAAGCAATTACCAAAGAATTATTAAGAGTAATCATCAATACAGAGCTTGTGGGAGTTTTTTTTAGTACTCTGCTATGTGTGTCAGCAGCTTTTTGTTTCTTCATTGTCTCAAGGAAGGGATCCGTGTCTCTTTCTTTTTTGTAATTATGATGCATGTGTGTTTTCTTGAGGTATACCCAAAATGTTGTATGGGAAGTTTCTTTTTGATAACAGGCTATGTGCCTTACCGGATGTAATGGCTTTGGTGGCATGTAGATTTTACATATATAGGATCCTTAGTAAGGATATGTTCATCAACAGCCCTGGGCTGATTTTTGTAAAAGGTTTTGGGTCAACTTGCAAAACCCGGTATTAATGCTATAGTGTCTTATCTACCAAAAAAAATACTTTTTGAAGGGGAAGGACATGTTAGGATCCCATCCTAACATTATTTTGTAATTCTCATTATTATGTAATGACCCACTTCCAACGTAAGGGATCCCATCTATAATGTTAATTTGTAATATTTTGTAATGTATGTGGCATTTTAGGCTCCTAGCTAAGTGGGGCCATTTGATGTAACCGTTATCAATATTGTAAATGATATTTGGTAGAAGATTCTAGCTCAAGTGGCATTTTGCATGTAAGCCAATTATTGAGCTTAGGGTTAGGGTTGCATGAAGTCTTTATTTAAAAATCTATGAAGCCATGTACGAAGACTTTTTTTTTACAAGTTAATGAAATATTGTAGGTTGCCTCCTCAAAGAGGCCTACGATTTTGAGTTATTTGTGAGATTGTTTTAATTCTACAATTACTTTCTGCATAGTATTATTCTATTATTTCATGTATTTTAGTTATCTTTCAGTATTTTGTGTGAGCTTTATTTCAATAGTAGGTTCCTTACAAAAAACGTCCAGTGCTATATATAATACCTAATCACTAGGATCCTTCTAAAATAATTTTTCCATACATGATAAGTTATGAATATACTACAACCATGTAAGAGTTTCTAGATTAAACAATAGTAAGGAAAAATGTGTACCTTGCTAGGAGATATTTGTTATGATGCTTTGAAAAATATAGGAATCTATGATCATACCAGAGTAAGCCTTTTGGGTTAAAAATTAAACTAAAATAATCATACTAGGATGCAAACACACACACACATATATATTTCTTCTTTTCTTTTCTTTCTCATAGAAGAGATTTTCATTTCTAGTTTTCAATCTATTTCTACCCTGGCTATATCCATGAGGGATTTTCATATTCAAGTCTCCTTTTTATATTTACAAGGTGAGCATGCCATAAATCAATTTTTGTACTAGCCATGTCCTAATGGCATCCCCAAATGGGGTTTTCACCATTGGATCAACTCTGTTTCTTTTTTCTTCTCATTTTTGCTTTTTTTTCAATGACAAAAATATATTTTTATTCTTAATTTATTATGGGAGAGGAGGTCTCTCCCATAATGTACATATCATACTATGAAATTAAATGAGTAGAAAATTCTTCCTTGGATATTGGTTCGTGGTACAACTTCAAACAATTCCTATCTACCACCATTCTTTATCTTGAGCCATCAATGGGTAGTAGTTGGACACCACCATTATCAAAGACTTGGTCAATATCATATGGACCTAGCCACCATATTTTGAGATTACCCTTGAATCCAAGATATCATGAATCAAATAGTAATATCCAATCACCTAGTTTGTACTTGTTACTCTTGATATGCTTGTCATGAAATATTTTTTATTGTTGAATGATTTATGTTTTATGAAGAGCATCCATTTGTAACTCATCAATCTTATTCAACTATAAAATGTTTTCCTATTGTACCTACGACAACTCAATACCAATATCAAGTGCAATGGAAAGTTTTTGTAATTCAAACTCAATTCGTAAAATGGGTTTCTTATGGTAAACTAACTCATATGGGTTGAATCCAATGCTATATTTCTAGGTGGCATTATAGGTCCAAATAACTTTTGATAGTTTTTGGTCCAATATTTCCTACGTGAAGCCATTATTTTTGTTAATATATCTTTTAATTCTATATAGGTGACTTCTACTTGACCATTGTCTTGAGGGTGATATGGTGAAGAATTCTTATGTTTCACTTGGTAAAATTTCATAAAGTTTTGAATGAATTTTGATGAAAATTGAAGTCATTGATTAAACACAATGGCATGAGAAAGCACCAAAGCACTTAAAGATTTGATTGTATAATAAATCAACCATTTTATCCTCATGAGCATATTGGATAGCACTAATTTAACCCATTTTGTTACATAATCTATGCACACTAATATGTGTTGCTCCCCTTGGTATGGTGGATCAATGGGTCTAATAAAATATATCCCCCATTTTTCAAATGGTTCAAAAACTACCTAAGTTTGGAGGGTAATCATTTTCTATATAGTGGGTTTTCCCATTCATTGGTATTGGTCACAATGGGATACATACTTCTTTACATCCTTATGACCTGACAACCAATAATATCTAACTCTAAGAATATTTTGTGTGGTCCTCTTCACTGAGTAGTGTCCTCTAGAATATTCATCATGAAATGCTCATAGGATCTCATAGATTTTATCTTCCATTATACACCTATACAAAACATGATCAAGCTCACATTTGAAAAATAAATTTTTAATCCATTGGAATGATGAACTTTTTCAAATTAAATGGTACCTTTAGTTAGGGGTAATATGAGGAGGAACCTTCCTAGTTACCAAATAATTGGTAATGTCCAGAAACCATGGCAAATATGTTGATAGTGCAAATAAATATTTGTTAGTAAAAGTGTCATCTATTGGTTCTTTTTCACCAATATTATTCAATGTTGATAGAAATTTGATGGTAACATTAGGCTTACCAAGTTTATCTATAATAATAATATCATATTCATGCAGTAGGAGTAGCCATCATATGTTAGGAACCTACTATTGAAAATAAACTCACTCACACAAAATACTATAAAATAACTAAAATGCATCAAATAACATAATAACACTATGCAAAAATTAATTGCATAATTGAAACAAACTCACAAAATAACTCAAAATCGTGGGCCTCTTCGAGGGGGCAACCTCTTTCAATATTTCATTAACTTGCAAAAAGATAAATTCATACATGATTCCATATATTTTAAAGAAAATATTTTATGAAACCCTAACCCTAAGCTCAATATTTGTCTTACATGTAAAATTCCACTCGAGCTAGAATCTTCTACCAAACATAGGTTACATTCTTGATAATGGTTACATGAAATAGCCCCACTTTTCTAGGTGCCTTACTTGCCACATACCATTACAAAAGTATTACAAAATAATATTATAAGAGGGTCCCCACATTGGACATGGGTCATTACATAATCAATTGAGAATTACAAAAATAATGTTAGGATGGGGTCCTAACATGTTCTTCCCCTTCAAAAATATTTGTCCTCAAAGTTGTAGATGAGGAAACTAGTGTTAGATCTGGTGGAGAGACTCCCATATAGCATATTCTAGTTGTAGACCATGCCAATACACAAGGACCTTAGTAATGGTGTATTTATGAAGCGTGCGAGTCTTACGATCCAATAATTGGTCTGGCTCAAGCAAGATAGAACCTTCTTCATCCAACTCTGGAAGTGCAAATTGAACTTGTACTTGATTTCCCACAACCTTCCTGATAGAGGAGACATGAAAATAAGGTGGAGCTTGGGTGTCTATGGGAGGGCCAATTTGTAGGCTATGGCACCAATCCACTGCAAAATATTATAGGACCCATACTTCTTGGCTATAAGTTTCTGGCACTTGTGAATATAGAGGTATGATTGTTTATACAACAACAAGCAAAGGAAGACTAGATCACCAATAGCAAAACTATGCTCAGAATGTTATTTATCATCTTGTTGGTGCATCTAGTTTTAGGATGCTTCCAAATTTATCTTCATTTTACGGATGACTTCAACATGTTGGTTGAGTGTAGTGTTGACTACATGGACCTTAGAGCTGCTTGGAATGTAGGAGGAGGGTGTGCATGGAGATCGTCCATAAAATGCTTCAAAATATGTGACCTTGGTCACCATGTGATAAGAAGTATTATACCATCACTCAGCCAAGGGAAGCCACTTTACCCATTGGTTAGGATGATCAGAGGCAAAGCAATGAAGGTAGATCTCCAAACATTTGTTGACAATATTAGTCTAGCCATCCATTTGAGAATGGTAAGCTAAACTCATCTTGATTTGAGTTCCCTACAACATAAATAATTCTTGCCAAAAATTACTAGTGAAGGTAGGGTCACGATCAAACACAATGGAGGTAAGCATGCCATAAAGGCAAAAAATAGAATTAAGGAAATTTTGGACAACTATGGAGGTCGTGTAAGGATGGGATAGGGAACAAAAATTAACATACTTCGAAAGATGATCCACCACCACAAACATAATTGATTTACCTTTGAACTTAGGTAACCCTTTTAATAAAGTCCATAACTATCAAAACCTAATCGAGAATCGACAATGGTTGTAGAGTTCCTAGAGAATGCATTGTTTCACCTTTCATTTATTGACATGTGTCACATACTACCACAAAATTTTGGATTTCCTTATTCATACCCTTCCAAGAGAAGGTACACTTAATCCATTCATATGTTTTAAGGAATCTTAAATGGCCTACATTGAAGGAAGTATGCATTTCCTTCATGAGAAGTTCCCAGAGTGGTGATGTGTGAGGAACAACAATGTGTTGATGGTATCGTAAATATTGTCCATCCCATGTGTATCTAGGATATGAGGTAGGCTCTATTTAAATGGAAGAAACCAAATTTTGTAAGCCAAAATCCTCAAGTACCTCCTCAAAAAGAGAATTGATCCATTGGTGAATGGGGGAAGAAATAGCACATAGCATACTGGGAGCCTCAAATTATCGAGAAAGGGAATTCATCACAATGTTATCCTTACCATTTTATAATTAATATCATAGTCATAGCCCATGAGGTTAGATATCCACTTCTATTGTTTGGGGGTGGCAACCTATTGCTCCAATAAATATTTTAAACTTGTATGATCTGTTTTAATGGAAAAATGATGTCCAATGAGATAAGGTTGCCAATGAGTGATCGCATGCAAAAGGACAAGTAAATTTACCTAAATTACAACTAGAAAGTGCTTGACTAGTGAAAGCCAAGGTTCATCCTTCTTGGATCAACATCGCGCTAATACCATTGTCTGAAGTATCACTTTTAATTACAAAAGACTTAGAAAAATTAGGCATTGCTAATACCAAAGTGGTTTTCATAGTGTACTTCAAATTGAGGAAAGCTTGTTCAACTCAACCAATCCATGTAAAAGAATTATTTTTTAACTTGGATGTTAAGGGAGTGGTAATTTTCCTATAATTATGGATAAATTTGTGGTAATAGCTAGTAATCCCTAAAAATCCATGAAGACCTTTTAGAGTGCAAGGTTTTGGCCAGTCCTAAACCACCTAAATATTTCTAGGGATAAATTTAATGCCATATTTTGTGACAATGTGTCCCAAATATTCCACTTCTATCAACCCCAAAGAAAACTTGTACCACTTAGCATAAATTTGATGTTTTACCAATAGTTGTAGGGTCTAATCCACATGGACGATGTGCTCTTCCCAAGAGAAACTATAAACCAAAATATCATAAAAGAAAACTTGAATGAATTTTTAAATAAATGGATAAAAATGGTATTCATTAGACTTTGAAAGGTGTAAGGAGAATTGGTCAAGCCAAATAGCATCACCAAGAATTCATAATGACCCTCATGAGTACATAATACAATTTTGGAAATATCTTCTTCCTTGAGCCTGATTTGGTGGTACCCTGAGCATAGATCTATTTTAGAGAAAAATATAGTCCCATGTAGCTCATCCAATAACTCATCCACCACTAGAATAGGAAACTTATCCTTAATGGTGAGCCTATTTAGCTCACAAAAATAAATATATAATCATCATGACCCATCTTTCTTTTGCACTAACATGTGTAGACACAGAATTTTGACTCACATTAAAATTCCCTATCTTACCAAAATTAGGTTTTCATTGTCTTCATATTTCCTTTTTCACACGTATTTATTTTAATCACACATCCCTTTTATTTTTGTAGTTTCACTCTCTTTCAATAAATTTCACTCTCTTTCGAGCAATTTTGCTCTCTTTCGAGCAGTTTCTCTCTATTTTGAGCAATTACGCTCTGTTTTGAGAAGTTTTGTTCCCACAATGAATTTGCTCACTTGGGAGTGAATTTGCGCAATCTAGAGAAAATTTTCCAAATACGGTAGTTTACCTAAATTTTTAAACCTGCTAGGATTCCATTCTAATGAAATATGTTTCCCGATACTCATGTTGCATCGGCTCCCAGAACTAGCCTGCAAATTTGCTTGGATTGTAATTTGCCTAGTTTGGCCTAACAACTGAAACGGTAGCCCAAATTAACACAACTATTTTTTCCATCCTGCACTAGTAAAAACATCATAAAAGGAGCTCTCTGGTTCTCTAGAAAACCTTGATGATGGAAATTTGATTAAGAGTTAGTCTATTATTTTTCCTGGTTTTCAAATAGGTTTTTTGTTGTAGGTCAAGTTACAAAATGAATTCTTAAATGGTGCATCCTTGGAGCTCACTTCATCAGTGAATTATCTCACCTCACCACCATAACTCTACAACATTGAACAAATCTAGCATTGTAAGCAAAGTTACATTCTAAAAATTTTCACAATCAGATTTTACGTAAAACCTTAGGCATTGATAAAAATCAAGTGAATTCGTGGAATAACTCCCGTAGGTAGTGAATTAACTTGCGATAGAGCAAATTTTCTCACTTGCAAGTGAATCCGCTTCATACCCAGTGAAATTATGTAAACATCAGTTTGGGGGTAATTTGTGTTTGCAAATCCATTGTTTTATCTTGCACCTTAATCTATATTGTCTTGTATTGTATATTACATAATATATTGCATTGTTCAATCATTGTATCACTACTTTATTATTCAAAATAGATCTTATGATTTCCTTATTTTATGTATAATTCGTTAAAGATACCAAAGGGATATGACTGCTACACCATCGATATCATATCTACAATGGCCTAAGTAGATCCTTGAACCCTAACTTCAAATTTTAGTGTTTTATTTGACAAGTTGCAAGTTCCTCACAAGTTCACTCTCAAAGTAGCAATTTCGCTCGTAGAACTAGCAATTCACAAATTTGCTTCATAGGTAGTGAATCTATATTTTTCAACCATCGTGATTAGGTAAATATCTGATATCTTTAGTTTTGATCTATTTTTTTAATTCTTTGCACATTTCATATATTTCATTTGCATATCATCTTCATAACATAACAAAAACACAAAAAAATTAATTAAATGGTAGATAATAACATTAGGGAATCAACATTAATAGACCTCAAAAGAATATGTTCGAACAAGAGATTACTCAAATTGTTGAATAAAGACACATTCCATCTAGGGAAGAGTGAGAAATTATTTGGAGACATCTTGATATCATTAAGAAAATGTCATAAGAGTTAGCCAAAATTAGAAGAATCAACATAGCTAAAGTTTTAGGTGTTGATCATCTCTCACCTTACTTTGAAATCCAAAGGAGCTGTGAACATTGGTTAGCGAAAAAAATAACAGGTAATCATTCAACAATATATCCCTTTGAGAGTTATTTTGAGGATGCCATAATCCTTCACAAGTTCTTGGTCTATATAGAAGACAAAGAGGTGAATTTAGAACAAAAAATAAGATACAACAAAGCACCTAGGATTGTACTTTTTAGGGATTTGTGTTACTATTTGTAATTTGAAATCCCTACTAGTGTTCAAGGATAATTCACCATTGTTCATTTGATTCATCTCTTGAGAATATATTTTACATTCAAATAAGAACATTATATGAGCCCTAAACAATTGGAACCAATCAACAATATTCATAAGCTCCTTAAAGAGGATTGAGTATGGTTATTAAGATTAGTGAAGAAGAAAAACTTTGTGATTAATATTAGTGAGAGTTCTTAATTAGTAAAAGAGCAAAAATAAAAATAAAAAAAGAAGAAATCTTGAAAGAGGATTTACTAAGAGTCTTGACTATCTTAAAATAACAAAGGGATCATCAAGAAATAACAATGCATTTAAGAAATGGAAAATATATTGCATATCCTCCAAAGGAAAAATTGGACACTAAAAATCCTAATTATGATAACAATGAAGTAGAAGAAGAAGATAGAGAAAAACAAGATGAACAAATAGAACAAGTTGTAACCAATAAAAAACCTCACCTTGATCCAAATATAGGACCTGAAGGTGAGGTTCAATTTAAAACTACGGATCAATTTTGGGATTTTGTACATATAATTTCCCTATTATTCTTAAAGCCTTCGAGGCAAAAGACTATATTAGGGATCAACTTTCAGTTGAGGCCTCTTTAGAGCAAGATTTTGGACTTCAACCCTCTTCTTCTCAACTTCCTTCTAAGAGCCATGTAGGAGTGACTTCAACTAACCTCACTCCATATCATTACATCCCCTTTGGTAATACCACTCTTGGCACCACTCAATTTATCCAACCTCAAATGTTCACTCATAAGTCAAGGCCCACAAAGTAACACAAAAATAACCTATTTATGTTGCCACTACAATTGTTAGTGTAGGGTAAAACTCATGGGTTTCTTCAGCTAGTGAAAACTTATTTGCCCATATCTATCACAACATACCTCTCCATAAATTATATAATCCATAACACAAGCTTCTACATCACAAAATAATCCTCCACCACAATTGATTCATTCACAACCACTCCATTTCTTTCATCCATAAATTTGTAATCCTTATTTTTCATACATCCCACACTCTTATTATAATGTAACAAGTTCTTATGAACAAGTTACCATGCCCATTTTGAATCCTCTTCATAATAGCATCTCTATCCCATATATGAATCAACATCAAGCCAAATATTCCTTTGTTAATCCTATGCACTATAATGTTAAAGCTTCGGTTTTAACTCCATATCAGGCCATGCAAGCTAACTATTACCCTCCTCATGCAAACATAGTGGTATCAAATATACATAATGGGCAAATGCATCATCTTGAAACCATAGTGAAATAGTTAGCTTCACGATTAGATCACATGGATCCTTATCATCCCACATACATTTATAAGGAGATGTGCAATCAACCATTAGATCCTATTATCATAGCAAGACCATATCCTAAACATTTCCCATGCTAGTCCTTCCAATCTACAAGGGAATTGAAGATCCAATTGAACATATTTTTATGTTTAGAACGACGTGTCATGATATTTCTTATGATTATATACTATCTCTAAAGATATTTCCTAAAAGTCTGGGGGGTATGGCTCTATAATGGTATTATCAATTGCCAACACAATCCTTAAGAAATTTTGAAGAATTGCAAAACTATTTGTGCATCAATTTGATGCCTACATAGAGATACATGTAATGATCAAAGACTTGTATAATTTGAAACAAGGAAAATAAGAAAGCTTTGTTGAATTTCTAGCCCAATGGAGGAATAGTTTGGGCAAATTACACTTTACCTACAAAAGAGATGTTAGAAATATTTATTAGAAACTTACAAGAGTAGTTGTCTTATGAATTGGTAACTGCTACTTTAACCTCTTTTGATCAAGCCATTGATTTGGAAAGGAGGGTAGAAGAAGCTCTTATCAGAATAGGACAACTTGAAAGAAAATATGAAGATAAAACATCCAAAAACTAATACTAAAATAAACATGTGGTGGGAGATGAGGTCACATATAATAGACCCCCTACAAACATAAATACTGCTAATGTTGCAAAAAAATGTAATGAAAGCACCACAAAAACCCCCACCATGTAATTTCACAAAGTTGAATAAAACCCTATCAATGGTCTTGCCACAATTGTTGGAAATAAGCTTGATAGAATTACTAAAAATACGATAACCAAACATCTCCTAGCCTTGGTATAGACTGGATATACATTGTGATTTCCATCAAGTTGATGGTCATCCAACAAATACTTGTAGGAGATTAAAACACTTAGTGAAAGCTCTAATCGATTATGGTAAGTTGGAGGTGGAAATTTCTTCTCAAAACCCCAATTCTCCTGCAAATACACAAGATCCTATGCAACAGGCACAAAATGCAAATCAAAATTTGGACATTTTCCAAAATCCATTACCCAACCATGGTAAAGAAGTAGTAAATCAAGTGGATTATAGAAATGTACACCATATAACATGCTGCGTAGGTATGGTTGGTAACCTTTTACCATAACTACCTTCATAGAGTGCATTCGTACCTATAGAATCTATTGTTACAATTGAGAGATATCGAGAACCTCAAACCTAGTTTCTCAATTATTCAAAAAGTGAATCAAACTCTAAACTTGGCATTAGTTTCCTTCAGTCTAATAGTTCAAATGATGAATCAGGGCCTATGATGCCCATCATAGATTTTCTTATTCCTGAGGAACCCTTTTCAAGAGTGTTGATGACTCACCCTTCTTCACATCAATTGCTTCCTCTAGACCAAACCAAAATTCATAGACATCATCCCATCCGATGTGTCTCAATTTATTCATCTTCTTCCTCAAAAAAACAACATTGGGCACAATTGGGGCCATAACTAGACAATGGGCTCAAGCCCAAACATCTCAACCTTCACCACATGTGACTCAATTGAGTGATACCACTTAACCACTTTTAATCTTGAAGGTACCTCATAAAATTAATAATCTAGTTAAACCTCAACAAAGAACACCTTTCGACATTAATGAACACCTAGCTAGTACAAAACCTAGGATCTCTCTTTTGGAACTTCCTCGATCCTCCCCCATTCATAGGAAATAATTGATGAATACATTAAGTCAGATGATGGTGCCTCAATATATAGAACCAAATGATGTAGTTAACTTTGTAGCCTCTCATGGAGTTGATTACATTGATTTCCAATATAAGGATATTCCTCCTCAAATTCTAGATAGAGATAATCCTCTTTACATAATAGTATTAATTGGAGATGTTTGTGTTAAGAGGGTATTGATAGATAATGGGTCATCCTTGAATATTTGCACCTACAACTTTTTTTAAATATTTGGATTCAAAAATGAGAACTTAAGAACAATTGAAATGATCATTAAAGCCTTTAATGATGAAACTTAGGATGCATATGGTGTGATGTCCATCCAAATACAAATTGGTCCTAGAAATTTAAATACATCTATTTATGTTGTACCTTGCCCAAAATCATACGATATTCTTCTAGGGCATCCTTGGATTAACATAATAAGGGAGGTTCCTTATACCTTACAGTAGTGTGTGAAATTTAAATTCAAAAATCAATTAGTTACCATTCATGGTGATATCATACCTTTTTAGATGTGTGTTATGATCAAGCCTATTAATATCCTCTTTTTACCTATTTTATCATCATTAGCACCTAATTTTGTTGACTCATCTTTAACAACGTCTGATAAACCATATTCTTCCAACACACCTCCTTATTCTCACACCAATGATCCTTCCACATCATATCCTATCATAGATGAGGTGCTAACTGATTTGTCCACCATACTAGCCCTAATTTAACATGCTAATTTCATTGTACAAGATCCTATCCTCTTGTATCAGTTATCGCCATCCTCGCGTATGACAGGCCTACCCCACAAGAAAAGAGATATATACCATATTGATAATTACACCTTTATTTTTGTGGGATATTCCATGGATGAGATTATCATTAGTCGAACGAGCTTGATATTTGACAAAAATAGTTTTGCCCATTGTTATTTTTTAGATAGGTATACAATTTATAAGTAAATCATGTGTGACATGGGTTACAAGGGTAAAGGGGTAGGTCACCTAGAAAATTGTATACATGAACCTATCAACACTGAAGAATGGCTTGAATGATGTGGTATTGGCTACATCCCCACAAAATGCCAACATTTCCCCTTCAATGGTGATGACCATCTGATCATGTATGGTGAATATTTAGAAAATCAACAACATCTGAAAGGTATAAAAAGGATAAGGAACCTCCTCTTTCCTCATATTTTTACTGTAATATACTTTCAACGATTCATCTTGATATAATTTCCACTCCAAATGAATGTGTTGAAGGAGATGTCTTTTATGACATCCCACATGATGAAATTATATGAAATGGTTTCTTCTTCGATGGGTCCATCCCATGTATAGCCCACATCCAGATGTTGACTACGTAGGATGAATTAGCAAATCTATCCTTTGAATAACTTTAAGAAATGGTGTATCACACATCCCCCTAATTTTTAAAGAGTTTTAAGAATTGTAATAGAGGATATTTTGAAGACCAATACTGGCAATGAAGCCAATCCTCGTATACTTAAAATATGAGCTAATTTGAGTAAATAAGAACAAGGCAAATATATAAAAATCCTTTCGTAATATCCAAATATTTTTGCAAGGACATATGCAAATATGCCTGGCCTAAACCCATCCATAGTCATGCATTATTTAATGGTTCGTCCTGATGTTAAACCTATGAAATGGAAGCTTAGAAAACCACATCCTAGAATAGCCTTACTAGTCAAAGAACTACAAAAGGCCTTAGATGTCAATTTCATCCAAGCCATTTATTATTCTAGTTAGATATTCAACATCATTCCAGTATCTAAAAATGAGGATAAGAAAATCAGGGTATGTACTGATTTTAGGGATATCAATGTTGCATGTCCCAAATATGAATTCCCCCTCCTCAATATAGATCAAATTATTTATTTTACGGTAGGGAGTGGGATGCTATCCCTTATGGATGGTTTTTCAGGATATAACCAAATCCGTATAGCATCAAAAAACCAATCTAAAACTGCTTTTATTACACCCTAGGAAACTTTCTATTGGAAAGTAATGTCCTTTGGTCTAAAGAATGCAGGTGCAACTTATCAAAGAGTAATGCCCTATGTGTTTCATGATATGATGTATGATATCTTGCATGATTATGTGAATGTCAATGATATTATCACACATTCCATTAATGAGTAAGATCACATTTTTGACCTTCGATGGGTATTTTATAGGCTTCATGAGTACAAAGTCCGTCTAAATTCGGACAAGTGTGTTTGTGGGGTTAAATATGGAAAGTTATTAGGGTTTATTATTTCCATGCGATGAATAAATATAGATCTACTTAAGATAGATGCCATTATAAATATACCACCACCCAAGAATTTGACTGAGATTCAGAGTTTACAAGATAAACTTTAGTCTATTCATCGCTTCATTGACAAACTAGTAGATAAATGTCAACCTTTTCTTAAGCTACTTAAGAAAGATACCCCTTTCAATTGGTATGTTGAATATCAAGAAGCTTATAAAACTCTTAAAATTATTTACTTACACCACCAGTGCTTGTCCTCCCTAAACCAAAACAACCCTTTATCCTATACATATATACTTTAGAGCTATCATTAGGAGCAATGCTTGCCCAACATGATGAAGAAAAGAAAGAGCGAACAATCTACTATATTAGTAGGAATTTAGTGAGTTGTGAAACTTGCTATACACACCTATAGAAACTTTACTTCACTGTTGTGGTCTCTACACAAAAACTACGTCACTATATGCTTAGTCAAAGAACATTCATCATAGCAAAATCTGATCCATTACGATATTTGATGAGTAGACCTTATTTTTCGAGATGGGAAACAAAATGGATTCTCGCCTTAAGAGAATTCTACTTAACCTTTATTAGTCAAATTTCCACCAAAGGATAGGTTATATCTAACCAACTCACTATTTCTCCCATTGAATCCACTCATCCCTTAACCATAGAATTTCTAAACAAATGTATTAATATAGAGGATGATCATTCAAAATCTTGGTCTCTATTCTTTGATGAAGATCATTGTATGAGTGACACAGGTGCAAGTATTATATTGGTGTCTCCATAGAAACAACTAATTTTCTTATCATTTAAGCTCCAATTTACTTGTACAAATAATACAGTAGAGTATGAAGCTTTAATCCTTGGTTTACGCACTACTATAGCCCTAAATATAAAATTTATATCTATTTTCGGAGACTCACAACTCATGTTAAACCAAATTAATAACATCTACCAAGCTTGAGATGAGAAACTCCATCCTTATAAAGAATTTGTCCAAAAGTCTCTCTCTATTTGAGAAAGTCACTATTGAAGCTATCCCTCACACTAGTAATCGCTCTACGGATGCTATGGTAGTAGTCACTTCCCTCATCCCTTTGGAGTTGTATGATGATAATGCCACTATTATCATTTATCAACTTCAAGAACCTACATCATTAGATTCATACCTAACACCTTTGGATGTCTTTGTAATTAGAGAAATATCATCAAAACCATGGTATGTGGATATCATTAATTTTCTCCATAATGGCTCATTTTCAAATGGTTTAGATAGAAACCAATATAGACTCCTGCATAAATGAG
Source organism: Wollemia nobilis (assembly GCA_028583015.1). Lineage (NCBI taxonomy): Eukaryota > Viridiplantae > Streptophyta > Pinopsida > Araucariales > Araucariaceae > Wollemia > Wollemia nobilis. The sequence goes on along the minus strand of JAQPPZ010000541.1, from coordinate 24,101,601 downwards.
TTTTTCGCTTCATAATTATAGAAAACACCCTTTATAAGAGGTCTTTTGAAGGTATCCTCCTAAGATACCTCAACTTGGAAGAATCTTAAAATGCATGAAGTGAAGTACATGATTGATCTTGCGGAGGCCATTTTAGTGGCAGTGCCATAGCCAAAAAGCTCCTACGGATGGGTTATTTTTGGCCTTCCATGGAAAAGAATTCAAATGATTATGTGCATCGATGTGACAAGTATCAATGACATGCAAATCTAGTTCATGCTCATCCTTAGGGTTTTCAAACCATTTCTTCCCCCTACCCCTTTTCCAAATGGGGCCTCGATATCATTGGAAAGGTCAATCTGATTTCGTCGGATGGTCACAAGTTTATAATAATAGTAATTAAATATTTTACAAAATGGGTAGAAGCCATGCCATTAGCCTCTTGTATAGGAACCCAAGTCTCTAAGTTCATTTTTAATCAAATTATATGTAGATTTGGGATCCCATCTACACTTGTTTTTGATAATGGAACCTATTTTAAAAATAAAGATATGAAAAAACTTTGTGCAAAATATAAAATCCAGCATAGATGGTCTACTCCCTATTATCCTCAGGGCAATTTCCAAGTAGAAGCATCTAATAAAACCTTAATCAATATTTTAAAAAGGTTGGTTAATAAGTCGGACTGAGATTGGCACATTCAATTGTACCCAGTATTATGGGCTTATAGGACTAGTGTCCAAACTCCTACAGGTGCTTCCTCTTTTATCTTGGTGTATGGTGCTGAAGTCATCTTCCCTTTTGAGCTTGAAGTACATTATTTAGGGCTTCTACTCCAAGATGCAAAATAAGGAGATGAGTACCGTGTTGGATGATTAAGTCAAGTAGAATTACTATATGAAAAGTGCATAAATGCCTTAGAGCATATTTGTGCATACCAAGAAAAACTTAAAAGATCATATTCAAAGAAAGTCCATAATAGGTCTTTCGAGGTTGGTGATTTGGTTCTTAAGGAAAATCAAAAAAACACTAATGCTTGAATAGATCTTAAAGGTAAGTTTCAACCAAATTGGTTAGGATCATTCATCATAAATGCTAAATTTGGATCAGGTGCATATCGTTTGGCCACACTAGATGGAAAATATCTTAAAGATCCAATGAACATAATGCATCTCAAAAAGTACTATGCATGAAATTTGTCTCACCATTGTACATAACCATATTCCATTTTGTACATAAAACATGTGTTGCATTTAGTTCATTCTATAATTTAAATCATATTACATAAATCATCTATCATGTAACCACATTTTTTGCACATCCCACAATTGGTTTTGGTCCAATTGCATATGTCAAATAGTCACATCCAATTATTATGTTATTTAAATATCAGACAGATGCTATCAAGTTCATAGTCAATCTTGGTCTTTTTTGACGTGATTTAGAGTCTATCTCGAACCACTCACACAATTCATACTTTAATAAAATATTGATTCTTGATATTGATTAAAAATCTCTCTCAAATCAAACACATTTCTCATTAAGAAAAAATTTGAGTTTTGGGAACTGATTTCATCATTTTTGAAGTAACCACATACCAAACCTATTAATAAAATATTGTGTCGATATAAGGATGATGCCTCGATTGGTTTGAACCTTGAAGAAAAAATTCTTCTTGCTTGTCCCATTATGCACATAGTCCAAATTAATTATGCAAATAAATACACAAAAAAATAATAATAAACCATCAAGTAGTAAGGATAGGGTAAAATTTCTCATCAAACTTTTTGAGAATCTGACTCCCTAAAGCTTGGCAGCTCCAGGTAGTAAGGATAGGGTAAAAATTCTCATCGAACTTGTCAAGAATATGACTTCCCAAAGCTTGGAGAATCAAATAAATATACAACAAATAATCTATGTTGTTAGGATAGCACTACATTTCCATCCAAATGGTTAGGTAGTCTGAATCCCCAAAACTTAAAAATCATATCATTGGAATATGGATATAATCTCTATTAGGGCTATAGATGTTTGACTAACAATGGAATATGCTCATGTGTGGTGATATGTCTCTCTTGAAGATACCTCTAACCACACATAAGGACAAGCTAGCCTCTTGGTTCCCTCCATGACTAGTCTAGTATCTGTTGTAGTCCAATTTGTCATCTAGCCAACACTAGAACTACGATTATCATAATTGAGAATTTGAAGGTGAGAACCTGCTAATCGCATCCCATACTCAACATTGGAAGCATCAAATTACTTTGATTCAACCTCCTGAGAAGGTTGGTATACCTTATCAACTTTAATGAATGCTGACCCTATTTAGCTCAAATAGTAAAATTTTAGGGATAGAAATGGTAGGGTTAGAAATGAATAAATATGTAATGGACGGGTGAAGCTCACAACATACACATCCACACAGTATCCCTGATAAATTAGATTTCAAAAGCAATGTTAGGGACTAACAATATTCAAAACTCTGCAGTTATAGTATTAATGGTATTTTGCATACTCACAGAATTATTCCAAAAATCTAAAGCATTAATTATCTAAATTAATAGAATAATATCAATGTCTTGATTACAAAAATAATATTCTCGAAAAACATGAATGCATAACTGATTATCTCAATTTATGCTAAGTAGAATTTTCAAATTAATAGAATAGACTAACCATAGCAGTAAAGCAAAGATAATTCAAATAATTATATCAACCATTCAAAACATGCACAAGTTCGAGGTAAACATCCCGTGTAATGCTTCATTCATTGATTTTGTAGAGAATAAAAATAGTAGTGCAAGCAAACACTTCAAAGCCGATAGTTTAAAAGGAGATCACTTCCTTTATTTATATATTTTACAATAATATTTCTCTCTAAGCATTACAGGAAATTTGATTTTCTAGATCTTCTTAGCCACTTTGTCATTCATGGTGCCCACTAGTTGTGTCTTCTTGATTATATTGCAATTGTCTTCAGGTCAAGCTCATCATCGTTGTTATTAGCTCTTTCAATCCATCCTCATCCACTGATCTACAACCGAATCTAGTTTATTAGGATATTTTGGAATTTTCTATAATGTAACCACTTGATTCGGCTTCTATGGTGTCAATTTTAACTTTCCCCTGTTCTCTGAATTGCATGCGCAAAAATTTGTTGAAAATCTGCATGGAATACAAGAGCTTAATATCTGTCGTAGATATAATTAAAGGATGGTTGTAGTTGACCATATGTAGCATTGCTTCATATTTACGTGGTGGTAATGAAGGAAACATAGAATCATAGCTTTTTGCTCCTTAACCACTTCTCTCTTTTGCTCTTTTTCTAGCGATCTACTATTCTTTGGTGCTTTTATGTTTTGTGTGCTCTCAACAAGGAAGTGAGAAACATAACGTTGTATGTTTTTTATATTTATGCATTGGATACAAAGAAGACAATAAAGTATTGCTTGCTAGAATTTCTTGATTTAGGTGATTTTCAGAGCTTCTCTACCTTGGTCACTTCTCAGTGCTTCTTTGCTTTGACCAACTTCTGGCACTTTCAATTTTGCACAGCAATTATGAAGAAACAAGAAAGTGCAAGTATTCTCTCTTATTAAATTTGTTTCCTTTCTGGTGCTTCTCTCTTTTGGTCCTTTTTTAGCACTTTCTCATTTGCATGATAAATGCAAAGGTAGTAGAGAAACACAGCTTGCCTAAATTTTTCATTTTTCCCTCTTTCCAGTGCTTTCTCATTTGTGCACTTAATGAAAAGGTGACTGAGAAATGCGGCTCACCTTCCTTCTTCAACTTGGCCCCTTTTTAGCGCTTCTTTGTTTTTCTCTCTTGTGGTGCTTTTTTATTTTTAGATGTCTTTCAAACTTGCATGGTGAATACAAATGTTACAAAGAAACATGGCTTCATATGACTTCTCATTTTTAATTTGAATTCACCGCTTCTCTATTTTAGATGATTTCCAATGCATTTGTATTTTTCTCCATATTTAGTCAAATTTTATTATTTTTTTGGTTAAGTAGAGATGTAGCCATTTTGGCCTACAATCTCTATTTTACTCAATATTGGCAAATAAATCCATGTTTACACACAGAATGGTCCTTAAGTTGACTTGCATCATTATCGTACTCAAAAGTGATAATGAACTTCATAAGCAAACACATTTGATTTTTGATATATTTGCATCATAATCAAGATCAATATGGAAAAAGAATGCACGAATCACACACATTAGTTCTTGATAAACTTGACTTCATCTCAAAAATAACCAATATTTTACTTGGATTTTGACTGGTTAATGTCACTATATCTTCATGGATCTATATGACTGTTAGTATATGCAATTGAGGCTAAAAACCCAATTAAGTCTTGTATTACACATCTACCACCTATGTATTCTCAATCATTTGTCTCACCATATTGCATGATTGTTGTCATACACTTAATTTGCATTGATCATACATAATTGCTTATTCATGTAGTTGCATGAGGACTTTGTGATGATGGCATGAGATAACATTAGTAAGCTTCTCTTATATTCACTTCACACTAGGAATATTATGCCTAGCACAAGCTCTCTATCATATTATTCATGCCCAGTCACACAATACTACCTCTTTACTTACCTTAATTTTAATCAAAACTAATATTAAGGTCACACATTACTTATCACCAACCATGTCATCTTCAATCAATCACTTTCAAACTACTTTTGGATCATACCTCTTCGATTTAAGCATAACACCAAAACCTCATGCAAGATCCACTTCATGACCACACATGAGGGACAACCTCCATTTAAGATCATACACAAGCACACATCCTCGAGGCCTATTATTGGTTGATCAAAATCATAAGGGTATATTTCCTAACACACTATTTCTACAAAAATCAAATCACATCTCATTCTCCTACAAATATATCTTGACTAGCATGATAAAAAGTGCATTAGAAATCGAACATGACTACAAGAATCATTATGTAAGATCATCAAAAACAAAAAATATCATTAGCAATTGCATAAAACATACAAAAATAGTAGTATGGTATTAATCTCAAGAAAATATACATAGAAGTCAACAGGTATGTCACAATAATAAAATTGGTATACTCAGTAACTAGGAAAGTATACCATAAAATAGATCAAAACCTAGATCCCTAGTTGCCCCCTCCATCTCCTGGTGGTGGCTTGGCTGAAGACATGTTCACAAATTGAGTAAATGTTCATGAATTAGACTGCGTACCACTTTGATTCCCACTAGAAGTCTCTTGCTAGCTCATTATATTGATGATATGCAAGCTACTGCTACTTAAAATTGTGGGCTTGCTAAAAGAAGGTATACTCCTTAGATGCTACACCTCATATCATACCTATAATAGTTGTATCTCCAAGTTCTAGATATGAGCACTATCAATTACTGATCGAGCCCTCAAGGTAGCCATATTTACCTCTAATATAGCAATCCACTATTGGTCTCCCTCTCTCGATACTGGCTCATCGTCCATTTACTAAGGAACATCCCCTATCTATTGAGGTACCTCCTCTCTCTGCTACGAAGCCACCTTCTATATAGGACTAGCTCCTACCTCTAGCCTCACCCCAGACTCGTCGCTCTCTCACTACCCAAGCCTCTCCATCCACCTCTATTAAGGAATCTCCCCCACCATAAACCTCGGTGGTAGCCTACATCTTGACCCTCTAGCGAGCAACCAATCAAGCTACTTGTACTATCTAAGGATCACCTGGTAGCTCTGCAGTAATCCTTTGGGGTTTGATCCCATTATACCAATCCTCGTACTCATCCTCAATCCCTACATTGTCCACCCTAGGACTCACATAAAGAGGATCATCTAATTTTAGCTCTTGAAAATGGGTGATATCAATCTCTCCTCTCGCAGTAGTAGCATCCTTAGTCACCCATCGAAACTAGACATCTCTCACTACTAGTACACCCTATACCAGCCCAAACTATCATTGTACCTGATCAAAGGAATATAGCTCCATATCTCCCTTATCAAATTATAGACACCATATCCACCACACCTGATCAAGGTCAAACCCATCTATCTCCCACCTTGGATGTACCCTCTAAGGTATCCATATGATTTGATAAGATAACAACTCATCGATCGCTTGCCTCACTGAATCTAATTCCCCTCGCCCTCTTTGACCTCCCCTCGATAACACCCATTTGTATACAACTAGATGCCCATAATATAACTCCTCTCACATCAATCCATTGGGCCTCCTCACTACAATGTGCTCCCAACACCATACTTGGAGCAAAGTGGTGACTACAATACAACTATGGTTCCTATACACGATATTCCATAATGTTTTGTATATACAGCATAAAGCAAATGCATCCCACATGAAACACCTCCCAGTATCTTGCATATTTGCAATAACCTACACCAAAGCCCATGGTAGATATTACCTACTCATGGATGTATATCAGTGTAGCAACAATTCCACTCAGCACCATTGTTAGTGCAGAAACACCTTGTGTCTTTGCCAAGCAGTTCACACTAATATTACTTTGATTGATCAAAAACTAAGGATCTCTGATCATCTAATCTAAGGCTCTCACCTATACCATAGACTAATAAACCCCATTTTTATGATAGAAATATTAAGGATGTGCCACACATCCTCTAAAGTGTCCTTCACCTCTCTTGTTGGTAATCAAAATGTAAAATATTTTAGGTACCATTGCTCGGCTAAAGTTGTCAGCAGAGTTATATCCACATAAACCCGAGGTATCTCTGCTATATCTATCAGCCCCACCTATTGCAATTGATTGCTCTCTAGCTGGTATAAGGCTCCCAATTGAGCCTCATAGTCCTTAACCTACAATTCTCGATTCTCAAGCATACCATACTACAATAAAAACACATAAATATCATAAATAATTAGATTAAAACATTCATAAAAAAAACTTTAAAACATTACAAAAATTAGATGCATGAGTAAAATAGTGCAGATTCATGTTCTTTTCATGAATTCACTAGGAATCATGTATTTTTTCTTCCAAAAGTTCCCATCCAACAAATTTGACATATTCGTAGGGTTTGCGGTGAATTCACATGATTTATGATGAATTCGTAGGGTTTATCATGAATTCATGGATCCCTAACCAAATAAAGCTGCTATGGCACAAATTCATAAAAAAGGGCACGAATTCGTCGCGACGGCCGCTCGACCCTAAATACGGTAAAAAATCCATTTTTTTGGTGAAAATTCAAAAATGAAATATGAAATTTAAAAAAAAAAACATAAAATCTAGCTTACTTGTATGCTCAGATCAGCTTTGTCACCCCCCATTCAAATGATATCTACTCTATGAATTGGTCATGTCATTTTCTCTAGAGCTCAAATTGGTAAATCGTGCAATAAAAATTAATTAGGGTTTTTTACCTTATTCCCCTTTTATAACCTTTGTTTGCCATTTTTATTTTTTGCTATGTCATTTTGAGTTCCACAAGGGATAATATTTTAATCCCAAAACTCAAGGAGGTACACTAACACATAAATTTTATGCATTAATTTACGTGAAAAATATCATGTAACTTTCAAAACAACCTTTTTAGGTCAACATTTTGTCTTAAACAATCTACTCGTTTTCCGTCGATATTTGTCATCGATATTTTTTTCTTAAAATTTCTACATATTTCTTTGTTGCATTTAGTAATTATAAATGCATCAAAAGAGGGGGTAAAATATAGACATTAAATTTTGACCCACATAAAAATTTCTTAACTTACCAAAATTAGGTTTTCATTGTCTTCACCTTTCCTTTTTCACACATGTTGATTTTAATCACACATCTCTTTTATTTTTGTAGTTTCACTCTCTTTCGAGTAGTTTCGCTCTATTTTGAGCAGTTTCACTATGTTTCGAGTAGTTTCACTCCCAAAACAAATTTGCTCACTTAGGAGCGAATTTGCGTGATCAGGAGCAAATTTGCCAAATCTAGAAATTTGCCTAAATTTGGCAACCCACTAGGATTTTATTCTAATGAAATCCATTTCCTAATATTTGTGCTACAGCAGCTCCTAAAATTGGCCTACAAATCTTCCCGGATTGGCAATTTGCCCAATCTGGCCTAACAGCCCAAATTAACCTAGCTAATTTTTCCCTCCTATGCTGGTAAAAATTTAATAAAAGGAGCTCTCTAGCTCTCTAGTAGACCCTGATGGTGGAAATATGATTAAGATTTAGTCTCTTATTTATCCTAGTTTTTGAATAGGTTTTATGTTGTAGGTCAAGTTATGAAATGAATTCCTGAATGGTGCATCCCTGGAGCTCGCTTCATTAGTGACTTATCTCACCTTTCCACCATCACTCTACAAAATTGAACAAATAAAAAATTGTAATCGAAGTTACATTATAAAAAAATTTGTAGTCAAATTTTACATAAAACATTAGGCATTGATAAAAATCAAACGAATTTACAGGATAACTCTCATAGGCAACAAGTTCATTTGCGATAGAAAAAATTCCCTCGCCTTGAAGTGAAATCGCTTCATACCCAATGAAATTATGTAAACATTAGTTTTGGAGTAATTTGTGTCTACAGATCCACTGTTTTATCTTACACCTTAATCTATATTGTCTTGTATTACATATTACATCATATATTTCATTGTTCAATCATTGTATCATTGCTTTATTGTTCAAAATAGATCTTAATATTTCCTTCTTTTATGTATGATTGGTTAAAGAGATCAAAGGGATTTGACTTCTATGCCATTGATATCAGATCTACAGTTGTCTAAGTAGATCCCTGAACCCTAACTTCAAATTTTAGTGTTTTATTTGACAAGTTGCAGGTCCCTCACAAGTTCGCTCTCAAAACAACAATTTCACTTACAAAACCAACAATCCATGAATTCATTCAGCAGGGAGCGAATTCGCTTCACATGAAGTGAATCTATATTTTTCAACCATTTGGATTAGGTAAATATTTGATCTCTTTAGTTTTGATCTAGTTTTTTCAATTCTATGCATATTTTATATATTTGCAGATCATATTCATAACATAACAAAAATACAATATATATATATATGTGTGTGTGTGTGTGTGTGTGTGTGTGTGTGTATGTATGTATGTATGTATGTATGTATATGTATATGGTAGCATAGAATTATCATCTTTCATTCGTAGATTTGTTGCATTATAGTTGATTCTAAAAATATTCTAGTTCATTGTGTGTTGCCTTCATAAAAATTGAAATACATGTAGTCTAGGTATAGTTGCACTTTACCCAAACTTTAGGTGAATGCCAATTAAATAACACATTAAACATTTCATATTGCATAGACTCAAGAACAATCTTTAAACGTTCCTTGGTGAACCCATTATAATTTGTTGATGGTCACCAAAGAGGGTATGACACAAGTACCTCTTGTCTAAGGTGTAGATACCCTATTTTCCATCCTTCTTCTAGGGGTGGATCCATTAGCTTGAAGTAAAGGGGTATGAAAATTTTGAGTCTACAATAAGATAAGAGAAGAGTAAGGACTATTACTTGGGTGAATGACTCCCACTTTCAACAATTCTTGCACTAGATTCTCTATCTCTGACTTAAGGGAATGAGGGTATCAATATGGCCTAATGTTAGGTGGTACACTACGAGGTACCAATGGAATGGCATGGTCATATGAATGACGTGATGGTAATTCTATTGGTTTGACAAAAACTGCATTGTGCTTTATCAAAAAAAATTGTAAATATTCAAGAATTTGATCCCCTATTGTTAGTAGGTGGCTGTATTGCAAACATTTATGTGATGACCCCATGAGAAGATCCTTTTAACAAATTTTCCATATATTTTTAACTAATAATCTAAGGAGGCCCTACTATTGAACCCTGAAGAGTGTAAGTGTAGGTCAAAATCACTACACCAAGGGGAGAGAGGAGATTTGTTCTCTAATTTTTTTAAGTATGGAATATAGTCACGATCTCACGATCGGTCTTGTTTTCATGGACCGAAATCCAAGAGAATAGAATAGTCATGATCTCGTGGTTGGTCTTATTTTTGTGGATTGAAAACCAAAAAAAGGCTAAGAGTGGAGAATAGTAGTTATCTCGCGATCAGTCTTGTTTTCATAAATCGAAATCCAGGATGAAGCCAAGAGCAGAGAATAGTCATGATCTTGCGATCGGTCTTCTTTTTATGGATAGAAAGCCAATAAGAGGCTAATATCAGATAATAGTCATGATCTCATGACCAATATTTTTTTGGATATCGAAAGCCAAGATGAAGCCAGGAGCGAAGAATAGTTGCAATATTGCAATCGGTCTTGTTTTCACAGACCAATAGGTAAGAAGAGGATAAGAGTAGAGAATAGTTGTGATCTCATGATTGATATTGTTTTCATGGATTGAAAGCCAAGAAGAAGCTAAGAGTGGAGAATAGTTGCAATCTCATGACCGGTCTTGTTTTTGTGGACCAAAAGCCAAAAAGATGCTAAGAGCGAAGAATAGTCACGATCTCGCGATTGGTCTTGTTTTTGCAGATCAAAAGCCAAGGAATGAAGTGGAAAATAGTTGAGCCATGACATCTCCAATAATATTGATGTGCAGGTGAGGTAACATAAATATCTCAACCGTTTGTTGTTGAATATCCCACTACTCCATTCCTCTCTAATTTCCAACTTACCAGAATGAGCCAAGTGGCATATTGTTGTAACAAGTTTTAGTTTTTCTATTATTAGAAGATGTATATATATAGAATGAGTGACTCTTACTAGAGGTCAGCTCCTGGATGTTTATAAGGCTATGTATACATATTCTTGAAAGCAATAATATACTCTTCATTCTAGCTTCTGGCTCACTGGTGTTTTGTCATGTATGTATGAATGTTCAAATTCTATATAAATTGTGTTGAATGTTAATCACTCTAATTCTATTTTTGGATTTTTGCATTACAAGTTCTATAGATTCTGAATTTGATAATTCTAGTTGATTAATGGTTGTTTTAAGTCTGCACCAGAGAATTAGTTGTTATTTGAGGGTTTTAAGAATGCTTATCTACAAAAATTGTGTATTTCCTTGTTGTTGTCTAACCTGTACCCTTTGACGTTTCTAGAAATAGCTATATTTCCCTTCCTTTATGCATTTTACTCTTTCCCCTTTACCTATAACAAAGCAAGGAACCAACCTTCTCTAGAGATTGAACCAGGGTAGTCTCTGTTTTAAACCTGATCATTCAATGTTGGCAAAGTCTTGGTAACAAATACAACCAAAGGCAGATTTTGCACCAATAGTTTTTGGCACGCCCGGTGGAACACAATCCCACTATCTATACAGACCAAATTTTTGATGGTTATCTTTTTTCTGTTCATTTTTTATAAATCACCTTGTGACTCCGTTCAAGAATTAAAACCCAAGAAAAACCTTATCTTTTTTTTGGTTGAATGCCAAGATATATGAAAACCAGATCTAGAGCAAAAAAATTTGAAGAACCCATCGAGTTATTTGAATTACACCTTGGTAGCCTAAGATCCAATCATGTACTCATTTCTCGATCAAATTCTTCTTCTACCATCACTATAGGATATGTAAATCCTTCCCCTACAGTTCTCCCTATTACTCCTACTAGTGGATTGTTAAACACAAATACTCACATTGTTGTGATATCAACAATCACTATAATGGTTGTAAATCAACCAAATATGCCCTATCCTACATGGAATCATTCAGGTCCCTTGAATCTGTAAAATCAACATTAGATCCCTAAAACGACTTTAAAAGCACTACCCCAGTATGATGGCATAGGAAAAATGGCTTATGAACACTACCAATATGTAGCCACATTAGCACCGATACACAACATCAAAGAGGAAGATGTGATGATAAGGATGTTAGTCATCTTATTAAAATGGAAAATGCTCTATTGGTATAGATCTCTTCCTAATTAGATTATAGCCACCTGGGATCAACTCGTTGGTAAACTAGTAAAAGAGTTCAATGAGCATGCTAATCCATTTTCTTTGTTAATTAGTTCACCATCATTCAGAAGCATCCTCAAGAAGAAATACTTAATTTCAACATTCTATTCAATATACTTGGAAGAGAGTGTCTGATGGATTGATACCAATAGACGAGCAATCAATGTATTATTATCTAAGAGCTTTTAAATCAGATATAAGCATGGCTATCAGATAGTCTCAAGTGTTTAATTTCTAAGAGATTTTCCAAGAATCTCAAAAAGTAGAGAAACATCTCATTTCTATTGGAAGGTTCCCTCCAAACATGGTTATGCCTATCTTTCCAAACCTTCCACAAGTATCTAATACTATTTTTCCAAGTCTTACTTCTACATCCAACACAGATCTCCCTAAATGGATCATACAACCCTCTATTCTAGTAATACAAGCACCCCTCGCTCCTCTAATATTACCCATCATTCCTATAATTCCAATATTAGCAGTTTCACCAGCTCCTCATCCTCAACTTGCAGCTTTACTAGACTTGCAATCAACCATGAAAACTCTAACCAATAATATGACCTTGATGGAAAGAAGATAAGCAGAGAGAATTTTTTGACCAAGGATATTTCCACAAGTAATGAGATACCAAGATTCCATAAGCGATAGAAATCAAGATATATCAATTGTGGTTTACGCTAATGAATATGGTGAACCTGCCAAATCATCAATAAAATTAGACTTCTGGTGTTCTACATGTAATTATCCACGTGGTAAAAACTCGTGTATGATCCATCAACACTATGTCCATAAGATAGTCGTTGAAAGAGTATAAAAGACTCTTAAATGGTAGGTAAACATGATTAGGGAGAAAAATCACAATCTCATGATGCCTTCGGTAGAGCAAGTGGTCGTTCCAACTATATTAGGAAAAAAGCCCCTGCAGGTAGACCCCTAGGAGCTTAATCCCTTAAAAGTGCCTTCACCTATGAGAAACCAAGTTGAGAGAAGAGTCCCCTATGATAAGGTTCCCCAAAGCTCAGGTTTTAAAGAAGTGGAGATACACAAAGAAGTCCCCCTGCAGAAAGAATTTGAGACACAAGAACATGAAATATATAAGTTGAGATATCCCTCATTGATCAAGCATCAAAGGATAGATGCCACTCAGGGATATAGAAACAAGTATGACACTTTTGCAAAAGAGAAGAAACAATAGTAGAAGAGATGAAAAATACTCCTAAAGAAACAATGTATGATGCCTTACAATTTCTAAGACAAATTGACTTATTACAGGTATCCCTAAGGTCCATAAAAAACAAGAGTAAGACTCCCACTCACTTGAGTTCTGCACAAGCCAATTTGACGTCTACTACCAAAAAACATACTTCCTCCCTTCTATTTGTCTCTTTAGATGAGAGGATGGGTGGTACATAACTGTATGATAGACTCGGGGGATGCAACTACTATAATACCCAAAGTTGTGTGTGACATCATTGGGATGGAATACACCAGAATCAGCCTGGGTGTTTTGCAGTTAGATGGAACTTCAATCAAAACTGTGGGGGTGATAAAATATATTCCTATAGTTTTACATAGAATGCCTCAAATTATGGTTATACAAGAGGTCGTTGTAGTGGATTTGGAACCTTAATTTGGTATGTGTCTATCCAAAGAATTAACATCCAATATAGGAGGATACCTATCTATGGATTAGTCACACTTAGAAATCCCATTCAGAGAGAAAAGAGTGAATATATTCAATGAAAAACCATATACCTTCCACATCCAAAAAATTGAAGAAAAGGAAAGCATACAAATCTTCCTCCAAGACTTCAACGCAATGATTGAAATAGACCTTGAAATTTATTCAATCATGAAACCTAAGAAAAGTAATCCCACCCCTTATCATGAAGCAGATCTATCTGCCAATCAAATGTGGAAACGTTTCTTTGATGGTGCCAGATGCAAGAATGGAGCTAGAGTGAGCATAGTCTTAATCTCCTCAAGGGGTGAGGAAAAGGTTTTCTCCTACTGACTAACTTGGATCTACACTAATAATGCAGCTGAATATGAGCCTCTTTGCCTAGGCCTTAAGAAAGCTAAGAGACTTGGAATCAAGCAACTCCAAATTTATGGATATTTAGAATTGATTGTCAACCAAGTCATAGAAAAATGTGTTAGTAAGCAATACTATATCAAAGATTACAAAAATAAATTATGGGAGTGGTAAAGCTAAAATAACTTTAATTTTATTTGAATCAATGTGTAACCCTTGCTTAGATATGATATGTCCTAGTACCTTTCCTTCATCTATAGCAAATATTTATTTCGTGGTATTTAGTGACACTCTAAATTCATGATATTTTTTAAAGATAATTTCTAGATGATCCAAATATTTTTACTTATCATGGGAGAAGATTTTCATGTCATCCAAGTAAATTAGGATTATTTTGTTGACCAACTCACCAAAAGCAAAGTCCATTGCTCTCTAGAAATTCACTCTGATTTAGACAAGCTGAATGGCATTCTTTGATATGCAAAAATTTCCCACTTTATGGTGAAGGCTATCTTGTGCAAATCTTCATATTTTATCCATATTTGATTATATCCCAAAAAAACCATTGAGAAGTGAAAATCTCTCTGCCTCGGTTACTACTTGCAAGATTGATCAATCTATGGTAAAGGATAATGATCCTTCAATGAAGACTTGTTTAGGTTCAATTAAATGATGTAGATATGGATGCCTTCATTTTTCTTCCTCACTAGAACTGAATTTGCTACTCATGTATTATGCTTGATCAAATATAAAATATTGGCATTTAGCAGCTTGAGAAATTTTTTTTTCATTACTAATTCAATTTTGGTTTTACTGGCCTTTATTTTTATCTCAATGGTTGGACATAGAGCATAAACTCTATGGTCTGTTGAATAACATCTTTGTTATAAACCTAGAGGTCACCAGAGTTCCATGCTATTTTGTCTTGATATTCTTTACACATTGACATGAACTCATTCACTTCTTCTTTAGAGCAACACACCCCATCTTTAAGGCTTTTATTGGGTTTAAATTGAACTTCATTGAATGTTTATTCATCTATTTTTATTTTTCACTTAATCACCCAATCATTGTTATCAAACAAGATTTCTAAGGTAATTAGCCCCTTAGGGATATGGTTTTTCTTAAGCTAAATAATATGTTCTTGGTCAAGATGTTATAGCATATATTTTAGTTGTGTTGCATAAATAGCATCTCTAGTCAAGAAATCAACAATCTATTGATCATCCTCAAACACTTGTCAAAATATTTCTTTGTATGGGATTGATGGTCTAAAAACCATCCTAACCATATTTAATGTATTACCATAATCAATGGTAGGAAAAAAATTTGCTCCTTGAGAGGCTAATATGTTAGCTATTTTGTTCTAACCTTTCAAAATGATTTTCATATTTAGAGATTCAAAACTTTCCATTATGTCCCATATCCTAATACGGTATGCCTTCAAGTAATGATGTTTACTATTGTAGATTTTTCTTACTTAATTGATTATTAGCTTGGATTTGCCAAAAATGGATAGTAGTTTAATTCTCATTTTTTTTCCTACACCAGGCTAAGACATAGGTATTCATATTCGGTTGCATTATTCATGCATCTCCATGTTAATCTAAAAGAGAAATCCTTAATCCCTACTTATGGAGATGTTAGTACTATTCTAGCTCCAATATCATTCCTACATCTAGCTCCATAGAAATAAAGTTTCCAAACTTCTATTTATTGGGGATCTTGATTTGACATAGCTTGCACTTTCTATGGTCTTGGTTTGTTATGCAGTATGTGCCTAATCTAGTTTCAATCATGGTATTGAAATATTTGAGGAAGAATTTATCTTCGGTTTGTAGTTCTTCAATGATTTTTTTCAAAGGATCCACCTCTTCATTGATCAAATTGATGTAGTATTCCTCTATCCTCTATATGTAATAGGGTATCGACCTTTATACATAGATTTTTATTCTCCTTCCTTTATGTGGAACTACCATATGCGAATAATTTAAATACATATATCCTTCCAATTAAACTGTGAATTCTCAAAAATATAGAGTTTGAAGTAGGGATTGAGGTCTACTATCACCATTTCTTGTATCACAGTGATCTCTCATGCCTTATGTAGCACCATGGGAATATCTTTTATTACTCTAACTATTTTAATAGGGGTACCATCCAATTACAAAACTCTAGGACATGATCATGTATACTCCATACTCATGGCTTCACACACTACTTTAGGCATAGTGGTTGCAAATCTAAAATTAACCATGTAGTTATACCTGATCCATCCTTCCATGTGTAAGAACATGTAAAAAGGAGGTAGTATGTTCTTTGCTACTCCAGGATTCAACAAATCCTCAGCTATGTAAAATTCTAGGCATGATATACCTCTAGGGTTGGATTTCTTCAATGAGGTTTTGAGAAGGTCAATGTTTTTAGGAATAATTGAAGTGTCATACATGCTCACTTTTGAGGGAGTATTCTTCAATTCCTCAATGATGTTAAATCCTAATGATTCCAATTATCTCTTCTCCAGTTCACCAAACCTTTATCGATATTCCTGAGTAGCTTCCATCCTTTGTTTCTTGCTTACATAATTATATCTTATTCTATCTCGAGATTGTTCTTTGGATTTTATTGGAATATCCTTTGCCTCTTACCTTGCTTTGGATTCGATCATTTCTTCTCTAGATCTAGAGAAGGCTAGATCTTACTAGGTTCTGATTGACCTAGATATTTTTGGAATTTTATTTGTATTTGTTCTTTCTCTTTTATCTTTTGAGGTTGAGTTAAAACTCTGAATGGCTCAAATTTCTATAGATCCACTTGTAATGGTTTCTTCTTGTACCTTGTCAAAACTAATATGCACTCTTCTTCCAAAGTATCTTGCATGATAATGATATTTTTTGGATTCTATAACATATTTATTTGACCTTTTTGTACCTTTTTAGCCTTTTCTATAGACTCTAACTAGGCTTTATGTTTATTCATAACATAGGTGTTAGTATTATGAGGATCATTGCATACAAGGCACAAATAATTTCCTTCAAGTGTTGAGGTAGATGGTTTTACCCATTGATCATTGCATACATTGTAAGTTTTCCTAGTAGTATTGCTAGTAGAAGCCCCCTAATATTTAGAAATGTAGGGGAACCTTCTAGGTTGATATATTTTACCCTATCTTCTTTTAATAGTTGTCATATTATTGTTCAAATTCTTTAGTGTAGTCAACACTTCTTGCATAATTGGATATTCTTTCAACTTTGGGTAGGCAATGTTGGCAAGGTTGGCATAGGAGGTAATGCCTTAGGAGTGGGAATTGGATCATGGTTTCTTTCTATTAAGTGGGTTAGAAAATTTCTAAGAAATATGGTAGAAGAACCCTAAGGGGAGTTTTCCCACATAAACCAAAGCATTCTTTGCATTCATAGCAGCTTGATAGACTTGAGAGAAGGTCATCACATTATATTGTCTTATTTAGAGGTCTAGATCAGGATCAAAAGCATGGATATAGTAGATATATGCCTAAGGGCTGGGTGGTCTAATTTTTAGAGGAATTCTCCTCTAAGTTTGACTAAATGTGATATTGAATTCAATATGGCTTCTTGAGAATGTCTTTTAAAAGTTATGAATTCAGTGAGTAATAAGAAAGGATCAACTAAGTAAATTCTTTGACAAATGGTCTAGCTAATTCTACCCATGAATGGATACTTTCATCTTCAAGAGTACAATATAAGTGCAATATATTTCCTCTAAAATATAGGGTGAGGAATCGTACCATGATGTCCTCTTCTTGAATATTATGAATTATGACCAATGAAACTACATCTTGATAGTGCTCATATGTTGTTTTGTCCATTCCATGATAAGTGGGTAGGGCTTTAAATGTTTCTTAAAGAATGTCATCGAGATGTACCCAGCCAAGCGGTCAAATAATGTTCCAACCAAGAATTGTTTGAGGAGGTTGTTGGGCTTGTTGAGGCATAGCTTCTAAATGAGGAGTGTTAGGAAACTCTTGAGAACCAGAGTATGTAGAATTTATGCTCTCTATAGGAAATGATAATTCAAGGGATAAGGACTTGTCTCTTTTGAACCAATAGGGTAGCAACTCAAGAAATGATAAGGGATTTTCAAGGTTCTTGGATACTGCCCTTGTAAACATAAAAATTTGGATTAAACAAAAACTAGGTCATGGTTGAATGGAGCCTTTCTTAATGGAGTCACCAAGTGAATGATCATAATATCTTAGAGAGCAATATTTCACCAAAGTTCTTCTCAATCATATAGGTAGGGCATATTGAAGAAATTTATCCCGTAGGGCATGCCAAAACTCTTATCTAAAATCCACCTAGCTAGTAAACTGTGCCTTAGACTTTAGCCAAGATTGAATGACTAGGATTTCTCCTAAGTTCAACCTCCAAAGTAGGTTAACTCTTTATAATTCTTGTAAAATTAAAATAGGGGTTTAATACTAAAGAGGTAAATGAAAGGGTTAAGAAGGGATAAGGGTTTAGAAATTGCTTAAATATGGATGGAATATAGCATAACAACAATGAATACAAATTGAACAAGTCTTACACAATTAACTCCTAATGAAACCTAACATATCAACCATCCATGAAAGCATTACAAAGTTTATTGAATTTTGATTATATGTTTCAAACATTCCAAATACCTATGAAGAGCGATCAACGATCAATATAGTGATCCAATTTAGTAGAATTTGATGTAGCAAAATTAATTGATAGGATATTTTATTACATTATTATTAAATCATGCATTATTAATTAAAAGATTATTATTAGTTGAAAATTGTTTGAATATGTTTTGCATGTAATGATCTCCAAAATCTAAAGTATTGATCTTCCAATTTGTAACCCTAAAGCATGTATTAAATAGAATCTTGCTTCAATGAATGAATTAAACGTATTTCTATCATTGGTATTACAGCAGGTTTGAGGGGAGACTCTCTTATTATCGGAGTAGTCACTTGGATAAGTGTAACCAAAGATACCATGGATCATGCGTATGAGGGACAGTGGATCAAAGAGGTTCCACTAGATCATTCATCTGAGAAGGACTAGAATGGTTTTTTTTTATATCATGGGAATCAATAACATCCTTTCATCTTTAACAACTGGACAAGGGGTCAGACATTCTCCTCGAGGTTTCTACCTCCAAACATAGGTCAAATAATTGAAGTTGCCTCTATAACCCCTGTCGCTCCTTGGTAAACATAGCCCAGAGTGAGGGAGACCCTTGGTGGCTCAGGGTTGATACCGCCATCGTCAAGCTGGCGTGCACTCAACGGACTCAAGTTAGACTCTACCTTTGACATTATTGGGCATGCCCCAAGGTTTGAACCTAAGTCTCCTCTTGATGAATCCCCAAAATATTACCAATCCACTAGCCCCCCTTGGGTTTTGTACTTCTTTTGTACTGTAACATGACACGAAAAACTTAGGTGAAAAGCTAACGGATGAATAATTTTATGAGATGATTCATAAGGTAGATATCGATGGTGATGGCTAGGTCAACTAATGCATTGGAATACAGCAATCGCCCAATCAAAATAGAGTTGAAAGTTTTTTTCCAAGCGTGTCATCGAATTTGTCAAAAATTCTAACATCCTCATTGGTCGTTTCAAAGAGGTCATTAAGGCCGACATCCCCTTGATGGTCCTATGCAAGGAGGTATACATAGTGCCCTTACGGAATAGACTACTAAGGCCCATCATGTTCCATGATAAGCATCTACTAAAGTGGTTGATGCCATTGGTGGTGCTACTTACCCTATTGGCAGACCAATTGGATGATGTTGCCAAGAAGGCTGGGGCACATCAAAGTGCTAAACTTTGCATGGCAGACCAGTTGGACGATGTTTCTAAGAAGGTTGGGGCACTCAATATAGAATTTCATGGAGTGCAAGCGGCTAGACAACCACAACGCAACAAGTGTGTACCACTGGTAAGGTTCATCAGGAAACAAGTATTCGACCTACGACGGATAACTGATGGCCCCGAAGAACATCGGCTCCACAACGGTGGTGGCTAAGGTGAGCCCTTCCCCAATCATGGTGGCCAACTTTAGCCAAGGAGGAAAATGCACAATGAGGTGCTCAAGACCAGCATACACCAACTTGGGCCTCTACTTCGTAAGTCACTTCATAGACAAGATGTGCGACTCTCCTATCTATCCACAATACTCGACATGGTAATTTGGGTCAAAGCAGTCTGTATTCATCTGCCAGAATAATAAGCCTGGTCGATGGGCCCATTGACATGTGGTCAGTCAATGGTGGAAACTCCAAGGATAAATAGTCCTTCTAGCCATGCCACGTGGTGGCAAACGATGCAGGAATTATAACAGGTCAACATCCAAGCCCAACATTGTAACAATGCCCATTTTTTTAATTGAAGACTAGAAAGTTTTTTTATGGGTGCTATATATATATATATATATATATATATATATATATATATATATATATATATATATATATATATATATATATATATATATTAGGTTAGTGTAAGAAACCCTATTACCAATTTTTAAGTTTGGACATACCCATCCCAACCATGACCTCTGACCTCTCATAATGGTGAGAACTTGATCTTATCAATAGGGGCCAAACACACACCCACACACACCCCCTCACACACCTTCCAAAGAAGAGCCAAAGCCTGAATTGTTGTGTTCGATATATATAAATAAAAGGTTAGTATGAGAAACCCCTATTATCGATGTTCAAGGCTGGACATATCCATCCCAACCATGACCTCTAACCTCTCATAAGGGTGAGAGATTGAGCTTATCAATAAGGGCTAAACACACACCCATACACACACTCACCCCTCACACACTCGTCCACATCACGGTTTTAACCTTGGACCTTCCAAAGAATACCCAAAGCTTGACAAATCCTTTATTATATTTAGCTTAAGGCTTTATTTTTAAGAGAGCTTAATTTTTAAATTAGACATTTTATTATTATAATGCATGCTTAATTTTTTAAATTAGTCCCTTTATTTTTAAGGTGGGTCTCAAGTTATAAATAAATAAAATAAGAGCGCTTAAAATTTCATATATAATTAATTAATTGTGCAATTTTAATTAACCAGTTGTGCAATTGTGATTGTAAAGAAGGTGTAATATCGACGATGTTCGACACCTTTCCTCTTCTTGTAAAAAAAATCAAATATTGCAAAAGGTGTATTTTAGAAAGAGTTTGACACCATATTTCTTACAAATTTCAATGATTGTAAAGAAGATTTGTAATATTTTAGCTAATATTTCTTGCATTTAATGATCTCCTACATCGGAAGTATCGATCTGTTAGTTTATGACCCTAAAGAATGCATTAAAGATGTTTTTGGCTCAATGAATGAATTAAATCTTTTGCCATAATTAACTAATCATAGAATGTACCAAAAATGCATTAAAACATAAAATCATGCATAAAAAATAATGGAGCCCAAACAACTTTAGTTTTCATTAATTATTCATCATATATGTATTCAAGCAAATGCTACAGAGTCAACCCTCACTATGAGGTGCATTAAGCTATTTATAAGTGCTACATGAATCTTACTGTAAGATTTACAAAGTTTGTTATAGGTTTGTTATATCATTATCATGTTGTGTCAATTAATTGTTTGCATCATTGATGTGGTCGGTTTAGATTTCATCTTGCATGGTCCATAGATTTTTGCCTTCCTCTACAAATTGCTTGGTCATTACAATTTTCTGCCAGAGATGTCATTTTTAAACTCAATGTCTTAGCTTGCATAGTTGATGAGCACTAGGGAAGTTACAACTTTAAACAAAAGCAATCCAAATGAAATAGACGTCCTCGGATGACTATGCATCAAAGTCAGACTTTGTAGCAATTTCGAGCCCTTTTCTTGCTTGGAAAGCTTTTTGGATCAAATTTGGACTTTCAAAAGGTTTGATTGATGTCATAACTTGGCAAAGTCTAAATTATTATCTTTTTAGATAGCGCTTTGCTCTTTCAGTTTTATACGCTTTTGGACTTTTGTGGTGCTTTATTTTGAAAGCCTAACTTTGCTTCACCTTGGCATCTCTTATGCATAGCATAAGTGCTAACTTCACTACTTGGAAAAGTTTGAATTCTTGTTTTGCTCTAGCTTAGGCTAAAATAAAACCTCACTTGATTGATGTTGAAGTCATGTCATTCCATTCTTGTGCTTTAAAAATCGATCTTTATTCCACTTTAGCATCTTAGCATGTTTTTAGACTTTCATAGCATTTTTGTTGACATTATTACTTGGGAAATTTTGAGATTATTCAGTTTTGGCTTTGCACATTATTATAATTGTTTTGAGACTTAGCCAATTTTTTATAAAATGCATAATTGCCATGGAATTTAGCTTTGGACTAATGCTTTGGGGCTTCTATTAACTTGAATGTGCTACTAGGTACTTAGGACAACCTCAGGGTATTTTTTCTTAGCAAAGTTTGGGCAATATTTCAGCATAATGGTGAACTGGTGTTTGTAAATGAGGGCATAACTTACCTACAATATTAAATGTCTTATTACTAAAAATCAATTTTAACTTACCCTAACCAGCAATCTTGTGTGAAGTGTTTTCATTGAGGTAGACTTTCCCACCATCATATTTACTATATTTTGAGTACCAATCATTATGTGGAGTCATGTGGAAGGAAGCACCTGAATCAATCAACCATGTATCATCACTAGCACTGTTAGCAAAAGTAAAAATTCCATCACTGCTAACATTATCATTATTGGAGGATTTTTCATAAAAGAAATCAACATTTTTTACTTTTTCTTTTGTTTATATTCCTTATCAACGTAGCCATTTTTACCATAGTTCTAGCATTTCACTTTACCTTTTTCTAGAAATTAAGATCTACCCTTAGACTTGGATTTCTTTTTGTCTCCCTATTTCTTACCCCTTCTCTCCTTATACCGAACCCTTACAAAAATACCATCATTAGAGGTAGCTAGGGGATCCCTACTTTCTTTTAAGATGGTTTTTATGGCCTCCTTATTTTTATGTAGGAAATACATCATATGATCAAAAGACTTAAATATTACCCTCCTTTGTTCATTCTAAATGGGAAAAAAAAGAATCTTCCTCATATTCCTCTTCATAGATAGGTTTTTCAAATATCTCTTGGTTCTCCTAAATGTTAGCAAAAGGATTTGTGTTGTGGATTAATTGGTAGGAAACACGTCAGGTGACATAGTGTGGCTTGGACATGGCTTAGGAAGGAAGGGGAATTAAATTTATAAGTTGTGTTTTCATAGTTTCTTAAGCAAAGAAAGAGAAGGTGTTTTATTTCCATATAACATCTTCTCTCCATATACCTATCTAACCTATCTACCTCAGGGTCTCTCTATATACCTGAAGATCCCTATATATTTAATCGCTCTCTATATACATATCAGTACATGAGAGACAATTGATACATGGGACTATAAAGGTACATGGAAGTGACCATTGGGTATGTGGCCCAAGATGGTATGCGACAGGTAATGAAATCCCTCCTTATGACTCCCACTAGTTCACCACATTATACTCCTCTATAGGATTAAAGTACATGCAAGACCCTATGTGGATAGCTAGTGGTCCAAACTCATAATATACCCAATGTAGCCTATAGGATCATATCACAGTTGCTCAAGGGAGCATATACAATCCCTAGTAGGAGAATGTGCAAACAAGTAAGATTATCCTAAGATGCAACTACATGCCCTTCACTTTTCATGCCTAGTGTAAGACATATCCATCTATTTGATGGTTTTATAACTAAAGATAGATTTTATTCCCTTTTATAAAACTTTATTATGAAACATAAATAGAGATGACAAATCAGCCAAATCATACAATTTTAAGACCCTAAAATATAAATAAACTGAATTTAAGAAAGGAAGGACCTGATTTTTAGTTCAATAAATAAGTGCTACACTAAATTATAGGGAAGAAGTGCCACGTAGAAGCATCAAGAAGAAGCAATAGATATAAGCACCAGGAAGAAGCACCACATTCAAAAATTGTACACTACTTTTGATCCTTTATGGTGCTTTTAACTATACCTGCAAAACTTGAGAATTTATAAAGAAAAAATAGGCATGATCGGTGATTAGTGTAGAGGGGTTTATCCAATTTTAGTAGGGGATGATGAAATTCCTTGCTTGAAAGGATAGAAACCCTATTCTTTTGATGAAAATATTAAAATACTAATTATAAAAACATATATTTTATGCCTAAAAATAAAAGCATACCATATTGAAAATACAAAGTAGAATAAGGAGACAAAATGATAAATGTTGAATGATCAAATAAATGAGATAGAAAGCACAACCTAGATCAAGAAGTTTCCTCTTTTCCAATGAAGATATTGTTGGAGGATATCAATTAGTTTGCTTTAATGTTGGTTGCCTACATAATGAATTCTTCAATGTTGGTTGGATTCTTGATGGATGCTTTTCAAATGCTTGATTTTCTAGAAATACCACCTATAAGAGAACAAGATCATGGATATCTTCAAGCACAAAATCATTTCAACAACCTCTTAGGAAGGTATGTGCTAAGGATATTATGACAACATGTTTTGTGCCTTAAAGGATTCTCAAAAGTGATTAGATCATAATAACTATGTGATAAATATCTCTAAAGGCCTCCCTAATGGATGGTTTTATATAAAATCTAGAACTCCTTAGGGAATCCATGGAGTATTTCTTCATAGAGAGCAATGTAGGTAAAGTATAGTTGCATGGAGTTGACAAGGCTTGATTAGGGGTTGCATGGGGGTTGATTTGGTGTTGCTTGGAGTGAAGTTTCTTGCCAATATCAATCAAGGATATTTGGTTACTAGTTGGACACCTTGATATGCATGAATTCAATCAACAAGATAAGATTCATGGTGGAATAAGTAGTGATAGGCAATCCAACTATCAAAATATTAGCTTTTGTGACAATGAAATAGAATTATCATGGAAAAATTGACACACCATAATGCTTTTGCTCATGGTGCTACTTATTTTTAATAGTTGGTAGGCAGGAAAAAATTCAAAAGGTTTGACTAGAAAAAGTGCCACAGGGAAGTAGAAGCACCATAGCGCTTTCACGAGGTTACAACACTTCTACTTTTAGGTCATTTTGAAGTATCATTTTTTATCTAAGTATAGCTATGTTTATACTCGTTGAAAAGCTCTTTCAATCCCATTATAATGATGGAATTTTATAAAAGTTTATGAAGGTCTACAAATATTTTATAATCTTCAAATATGATGTCATGTTTTTACCCCAAATTTGTGCATGTCACAATCAAACTAGCTTGATTTTATTATAAAATTGGTTGATTAGTGAAATAACCATGTTAATGATTACTTAGTGTACAAAATTAGGTGTTTATAGGTAGGAAATCCTCTAGTGGGTTGATTACTTGACCTCCATAATAAACATTGCTTAAAATTAGGCTAGCTCCATTGCATGTTGTCATGTGGCAATCATCTAGTCTAGGCGGACTAAACTAGCTAATTATTGCCAACTACGCTTATTATTATAGCCTTCATTACAACTGCATCTCTCTCCATAGTCAAACTTTAAATCATCTACTACATCAACAAGGTCTAGTGAATCATTTTGTCTCTCTCCACCATATAAGTTGTTGCCTTTGCTTGAATTGAATACCTCTCTACCTAGGCATACAAGATAGACACCTACCTTCCCTATAGGCTATCGAATGCAATGAGTGGTATAACCAAGCCAAGATGATAGGGTCTTAGGAAGAATTGTTTGCTCCTCTATCATGTTGGTGACCACCTTGTCCCATCCCCAATATACTACTTTCTAGCTGATATTGTTGATCAAAATTGTGAATATTAGTGAACATAGCAAATTTGTCTACTTGTGTAGATGATTTCAACACAGGTAGCATTGATATCAATGTCAAACCTCATAATTGGAAAATCTACATCTCTATTTAATCTTTCCAAGCTCCACCTCTAGCCTTGGCTCGTATGCATGGGTATCCCTTTGATTAGCACTCACAAGATCTACCACATGTCCTTCAATGTGATGATCATCTTGTTGTAGGGAAACTTGAAGGTATTTATCTCTAAATATAATCACTCTACTAGTATCATCAATAAGGCTCTATCAAACTTCACCTTGATCATAAGAGCTACATGGTTTAGCCCTACTACCACCAATAAAGTATGATCTCAAAAAACTACTAACCCCTAGATCATCTCTAGAGCATGATGTTGTCTCTCTCTACAATCTAGCATCTATAGTCTCTCCTATAACCAACCAAACCTATCAACTACTAGTCCCCTCAAAACTTGTAAAATAAAAAATATATTTAAAGTAAGCAAAAGGACCAAACTTTGGCAAACGTATCATCGAGTGACAAAAGTTCCACTAGATGGTGAAAGCATTGCTAGGTTGGTCAAAGTACTATCAGATGGTGAAAGTGCCATCAATGTATAAAAGAATCATCAAATAGCACTAGCATTGGTGAAAAAGCATTGTTAGTATGCAACAGTGTTGTCCTCTCCTTTGGATATACTTTGAGACTAAATTTGATAAAAATACATGTTTTCAAAATTCTACCTAAATGTGCCCTCCTCCTACTAGTGATGGTCTCACCCTGTCTACATGATTTTGTGGTCTTATCTACTGAGACATTAGATATATATTATGATTGCACATTCAAATCTCTCTAATTAGGAGTGTAAGTGGTACAATTGATTTTTTTTTTATGCCCAATATTTTTACCTCCATCCCATCCTATTCGGATTATTTTATTTGTCCTCAAAAAATAAACTAGTGTGAATCATGGTCAAGTCAAGTATCCTCGGTCCAACTCAATTATATTTCTAAAATGCAAGGTGGCACATTGGCAGATCATTGTGTACATGATGTGGTGGCCTCCCCTACTAATATAAAAAAAATATGCTATGATTACTGATGCAGGAGCATCCACTGACATCTGATGCAGAAGCATCCAGTGGCAGCAGAGCCATTTTCAAGAAATTGGCTAAGGAAGGAAGATGTCGCAATTTCGCGACATGTCACGAAATCACGACCAAAAGAGGAGAGAGAAAGAGGAGGAAAACTGTCACGATATCGCGACAGAAAAAGTGTCGCGATATTGTGACACAAAGTGGGAGCAGAGGCTACGGCAGACGGAGGGTCGCGAAATTGTGACATGTCGCGATTTCGCGACATGTCGTGAAATCGTGACACGAAGTGGAAGCAGAGGCTATGATGGACGGAGGGTCACAAAATCATGACACAAAGTGGAAGCAGAGGCTACGACGGACGTAGGGTCATGAAATCATGACCAAAGCAAAAGCAGAGGCTACGACAGTACTGAGGGTTGCAAAATCACGATCGAAACGAAAGAGCGGAAGGGCGACGAAGGAACGTTGCAATTTTGTGACGTGTCGTGAAATTGTGATCGAAGCAGAAAAGCAGAGGCGTCCGAAGGAAGAGGTCGCGATATCACGACATGTCACAATATCACGACATGTCACAATATCGCGACCCGAAGGCAAGGAAGGAGGCAGAAAGGAAATATGTCGCGATATCGCGACCCAAAGGCGATGAAGAGAAATGTCGCGATATCGCGACATGTCGCGATATCGCGACTTAAAAGGAGAAGGAGCGCAGGGAAGTAGAAATGTCGTGATATCGCAACATGTCACGATATCGCGACAGGAAGAGAAGAAGATGAGGAAGGGAGATGAGATGTCCCGAAATCGTGACATGCTGCTTCACGACTCGAAAGGGGCAGACGATTACAAGGACCGTTACAAAAGGAGTCCATTGAGCGACACGTGGCAGCAAGGTGCAGTAAAAGTAGGCGAAGACGAAGAGTCGTGCGAAGAAATGCGACAGTGAACGGGAGTTGGACGCTAGTTACAGAGGACGTTATGGATTGCAATTATGGAGCTGAACAGTTGTGGCGCAAGGTGCAGATGAAAAACGAACAGACGTGGCAAAAATGAATTGAAGGGCCACCAGTTGGAAGATGAAGAGGCACACCATAGATTATAAAAGGGCAGGCAGAAGGCATGTAGAGGGGTCAGAAAAATAGTTGTAGGCAGAGGGTTGCAGTTGCGAGGCCAGAGGGCCATCCTGGCCCTATTGTGCTGCTGTTTTTTCTTCCAGAAGAGCTGTGGAGACAGAAGACCATGAGACAGATGCACCGAGCGTTGAGGCAGTTTCGGACTGTGTTTCCTTCCAGAGAAATTTTAGCAATCCTGGGTAGTGTAGACAGATTTGCCGAGCGTGAGGCAATCTACACCAGGATCGTGCATGTCGAAGGACGACAAAGAAAGCGACAATGTGTTTCTTCCAGGTGGGAAGTTAATGGCTACGGCCATAGTTCTGTAATTGTTATTCCAGAACTACAGAGGGTCGGGGCCTCTATAAAAACCCAGTGAATGTAATGAGAGGGCATGGAGGCCAGAGATTGCATAGTGAAGCTAAAGCCTATGGGCTGTTGCTGTAAATTGTAAAATGAACTTGAAAAATATTGAATGAAATTTTTGAGTTTATTGAATGCAATTTTTGGTCCCCCATCAAGTGGTATCAGAGCTAGAAGTTCTTGAGCGTGCAAACAGATGCGTCGAACGTGAGGCAGTTTGCACCAAGATCTGTGGAAGAATGGTGAGAAGGCAGAGAGAGTGGGTTGATCAGAAAGAGTTGAGTCCCTGTGCGACAGAACAGTGCAGAAGTGAAGGTCACTTCTCCATCAACCCCGGGTGTCTGATGCAGGAGCATCCAGTGACATCTGATGCAGGAGCATCCAGTGGCAGTAGAGCCATTTTTGAGAAATTGGCTAAGGAAGGAAGATGTCGCGATTTTGCAACATGTCATGAAATCGCGACCAAAAGAGGAGAGAGAAAGAGGAGGAAAATTGTCGCGATATCGCGACAGAAAAAGTGTCGCGATATCGCGACACAAAGTGGGAGCAGAGAATACGACGGACGGAGGGTCGCGAAATCGCGACACAAAGTGGGAGCAGAGGCTACGGTAGACGGAGGGTCACGAAATTGCGACACAAAGTGGAAGCAGAGGCTACGACGGACGGAGGGTCGTGATTTCGTGACATGTAACGAAATCATGACTAAAGCAAAAGCAGAGGCTACGGCAGTATGGAGGGTCGCGAAATCACGATAGGAATGAAAGAGTGGAAGGGCGACGGAGGAACGTCGCGATTTCGCGACGTGTAGCGAAATCGTGACCGGAGCAGAAAAGCGAAGGCGTCCGAAGGAAGAGGTCGCGATATTGCGACATGTCGCGATATCGCGACCCAAAGGCAAGGAAGGAGGCAGAAAGGAAAGATGTCGCGATATCGCGACATGTCGCGATATCGTGACCCGAAGGCGAGGAAGGCAGCGATGAAGGGAAACGTCACGATATCGTGACATGTCGTGATATTGCGACCAAAAAGGAGGAGCGCAGGGAAGCAAAAATGTTGCGATATCACGACATGTCGCGATATCACGACAGGAAGAGAAGAAGATGAGGAAGAGAGATGAGATGTTGCAAAATCGTGACATGCTGCTTCACGACTCGAAAGGGGCAGACGATTACAGGGACCGTTACAGAAGGAGTCCATTGAGTGACACGTGGCAGCAAGGTGCAGTAAAAGTAGGCGAAGACAAAGAGTCATGCGAAGAAATGCGACAGTGAATGGGATTTGGATGCCAGTTACAGAGGACGTTACGGATTGCAGTTATGGAGCTAAACAGTCGTGGCGCAAGGTGCAGACGAAAAATGAATAGACGTGGCGGAAATGAATCGAAGGGCCACCAGTTGGAAGATGAATAGGCACACCAGAGATTATAAAATGGCAGGCAAAAGGTGTGCAGAGGGGTCAAAAAAATAGTTGCAGGCAGAGGGTTACAGTTGCGAGGCCAGAGGGCCATCCTAGCCCTGCTGTGCTGCTATTTTTTCTTCCATAAGAGTTGTGGAGACGGAAGACCACGAGACAGATGCGCCGAGCGTTGAGGCAGTTTCAAACTGTGTTTCCTTCCAGAGAAAGCTCAGCAATCCTGGGTAGTGTAGACAGATTCGTCGAGCGTGAGGCAGTCTACACCAGGATCGTGCATGTCGAAGGACGACAGAGAAAGCGGCAATGTGTTTCTTCCAGGTGGGAAGTTAATGGCTGCGGCCATAGTTCTGTAATTGTTATTCCATAACTGTAGAGGGTCGGGGCCTCTATAAAAACCCAGTGAATGTAATGAGAGGGCATGGAGGCCAGAGATTGCATAGTGAAGCTAAAGCCTGTGGGATGTTGTTGTAAATTGTAAAATGAACTTGAAAAATATTGAATGAAATTTCTGAGTTTATTGAATGCAATTTTTGGTCCCCCATCAATTACACATTCAAATCTCTCTATTTAGGATTATCAATGGTAAAATTGATTTTGTTTTTACCCCTAACCATTTCACCCCATCCCATCCTAATTAGTTTATTTTGTTTGTCCTCATATTTCATCACTATACCAATGCGAATCATGGTCAAGTCGAGTTTCCTTGGTCCAACTCGATTTTTTCTCTAAAATGCTAAGGGGTACATTGGCATTTGTCCTCATATTTCATCACTATACCAGTGCGAATCATGGTCAAGTCGAGTTTCCTCGGTCCAACTCGATTTTTTCTCTAAAATGCTAAGGGGTACATTGGCACATCATTACATTTAATATTTTCAAAAAGGTAAAATTTAACATAAACATTCAATAAATCAAAAGTATCGATTATCTTAAATCACAAATCCTAAGTATCATCAATAATTGGGGTATAAATATCAGTTTTTGACACATTCATCATCCAATAAATACATCAAAAAGGGGTAAATATAGACACCCAATTTTCATCACAAGGTCAAGATCTCCAAACTTATCGACATATTCATTACCTAGCCAACCAAGCATCTAAATCAAGTCAATTGTCTCAAAGCTTTATTTAGGAGCATTTATTTCTCTAAAAGCAAAAGCGTAAAGACCTAAGTGATAGCATCAACAATGCTTTTGTACCCTATTAGTGCTGTTGTAAAACTTTAAAATTTTAATCTTTTTCATCCAAACTATTAAGCAACAATCATCTTGACATTAGTTATGGGATCATTAGCATCATTAATAATATCACATCCAATACTACTAACTTGTAGATACTAAAAATAAAAAAAAAAGGTAGATACTATTTATCAATCCATCCATCAAAATGGATTTGATCACACTAGTTTGATTCACAACCTCAATAGCAATTCAAAGCCCCAAAACCTCCCTTTTCTATCTTACATTAATTAAGTGTATGTTAAACCCATTTTGAAAACTTACCTTTAAACAATCCCATAAACTTCATCCACCATCCTCCAAGAAACCATGACTTCCATAAAGCAAACCCTTGGGGTAGCCCAATTTAAAAACTTTTGAATAATCAAATTCCTATCAAATTGAATATCATCTTGTGTAAAAATGAAGCTCTACCAATTTGAACATGGATCTCTTGCAATAGTTAAGCTCTCAATAATCTCAAGAAATAGCAAGTTCATCTACTTCATCACAAGATGATATCAACCAAGGAATCTTAAGGCTACAAGATTGCTTGGTTGTTCTTTCTCCTCCCTTGTATTTATTATATCTTTATTTTTGTTGCTTTGTAATTATTTAATCATTGTAACCTAACCAGTCTTGCTTATTCAAATAGTGTATCTACTTATTATCTATTTGATTACAACATTAACTTATATCCTTTTATTATTAATCTGGCTATCAAACATTCTCCATAAAGACCCTTGTATCTTTTGGTCATATATCCTCATTTAGTCATTTGGAAAATAACAATTATATAGTCCAAAACATATACTACTATATCTACAAACAAAAGCATTATCAAATTGTAGGTTCAATGGGGGCTATTACACTCTATCTCTCATATAGCAAAAACTAGGGATCCATAGTCACAATCTACCATAGAAAGCAAAAGTGCCATATGTTGGAAAAAATATTGACAATGCTATCAATTTCTCAATGGCACTTTTACCACTGAGAACACAATCATTATTTTATTCTTTTTCATATGCTTATCTTCATATTTTAAGCAAGG
Organism: Wollemia nobilis; assembly: GCA_028583015.1. Taxonomy (NCBI): domain Eukaryota; kingdom Viridiplantae; phylum Streptophyta; class Pinopsida; order Araucariales; family Araucariaceae; genus Wollemia; species Wollemia nobilis. Next base: position 24,069,529 of record JAQPPZ010000541.1, on the reverse strand, counting down.
GTATGATGCTAGTCAAGGGGGCTATACAATCTCCATTGGTCTAGGCAAATATTTTTACTGCTAACTATAGTTGTTTTCTATTTGGTTTAAATTGTTTTGAAGAGTAAAAGTCATGAGCGAAAGCACCACCAAAAAATAGTAGTGTCGACAATGCTTCTGTGTCCTGCCAACACTTTTGCCATTGTGGCAAAAATTAGGTCTAAAATCTTAAATTTTCAATATGATATTCTAAAAAACATTGGTTTTGATCAAGTTCGTGCGAATGGATTAGATGTTATTATAGAACTCCAAAATATTCTATTTAGATGAATGGATCCCCTATTAGATACTTTGGATCATTCCTTTGACTTCATTAGTATGACCCACTATCTCCTTGTCTATTTAGTATTCCTTCTCATGAAGTAAGGAGATATTTCTCAAAGTCAAAAGGGGAAGGAAAAAATAAAGGTCTTTAGGTTCCAACAAATGGTCCCTTCAAATCTCACCACCCATTTTTATGATAATTTCTTTTGATCCATTCATTAGTCAAAGAGTTAATCTAGTTTAAATAATTATTTTCAAGTTATGATAAAGTTGTTAGATTGGTTAACACTACAAAATACAAGATCTTTTTCATTAAAACTACTATATAATTATAATAAAAAAATCATGTATTTTAGGGTTTAAAGTTGAAAAGTCACCTTCAACATATGTGGGTATTCCTTTACTTGACAAATAAAGAAGTTATGGGACTCAATCTTGGATAGAACAAAATTTTATTTTCTTATGTTGGATAGGTAAGTTTTTAACCATGGTTGGAATACTGCAAGTCATAAAAATTACATTGGAACACGTCCCTATAAAAATGATGTCACTTTCAAGATTGCGAGTAGGTATAGCATATGAATTTGATAGAAATCAATGATATTTTCTTTGGAAAAGATATGAAAATAAATTATTTAGGTTCTCTCTTTGTAAGTGGGATAGGGCTTTCAAAGGAAAGAATACTAGAAGATAGTCTTGTCAAACTATAGGTTTATGCATTTGGCATCAAGGACAACTTTAAAAGGTGGGCACAAATGTTACTTTAAAATATATAGATTTTATTGATGTAGTAAAATTGTTTAGGGAACAAACCCTACCTAAAGGCTCAACAATATTGAATTTTTTATCAAATAGTTTGAAATTGACCAAGAAACATATTAGATGGTCAATTTAGATATATTTTCACTTTCAAAAATCAATTATCCAAGGCTAACTTTTGGAAATGTTCTTATCACAAACATTAGATAAGGAAAAGCACCATCATAAAGGGGGATTATGCAATTTTTTTATTCAATACTTGGTTGAAACCTTATCATCTTATTTCTAATCCAAAATTGTAACTACTAGCGTGGATATGTTTAGTTTTTAAGTTTTGAAGGATTTTTAATAAGAGCAAGAACTCAAAATTATGGATTTTCAATTAGTAGTTTTGCTAAAGGAGATGACATCAAACAAATGAGGGTGAGTTCCAAGGGTTAATTTAAGAGATCTCTTTGCCTATTTTTACATATAAGGATGAGTTAGTTTGGAATCTATCTAAAGATGGTGAATATTTTGTCAAGTTGGCATATAAGAATTAGAGCAATCAATTTTTCGTACTCAAAATATTTTTGAAGGAAAAATGTTTGATCACATAAGACCCTCCTTAAAGGCCTCAACATTCCTTTGGTTATCAATCCAAAACAATATTTTCATCTAGGAGAGTTTAAAAATAAAAGAATATTATGAATCTTATAGGTGTACCTATCCTTTTTCAACTTCTCTCTTGTGTATATTTTAATAATTATTTGTTATTCCTTTTAGGCCTAGCTTCACAACTATTTTATATTTCTTAACATTTTGTTAAACTTATAATACTCTTAGATAAAGTAACAAAATATCTTAGATTTTATTACATTTATTCAAAATATGCCACATGAAACTTAATATTTAAAGTTTGCTATTAGCTATTGTCAAGTTTTAATATAATAAAATTCATATTTGTAATGAAATTTTGTTGTTTGTAATACAAACATTATATTTTCTTTTAAATATAAAAACTTATAAAATGAAATTTAATTTATAAATATGTTGACCAGATTATAAGACAAAGTATGAATTGGAACTTTCAACTTTTTGAAGCAACTACACAATTTATTAAAATAATACCATTATGATTTATTAAAATGTTATTATGACGTGAATGATATTCATGTTATATCTTGTTAAAAACAAAAAAAAATATTTTTTATAAAATGGTTTTTTAGAATTAAAATGGATTTCATTTGTTTTATACGAGAATCAGTACTTTAGTTTTTATGCCTATGTTCTTTGATAAGATTTAATCGTGAACTTCCAATTTTTTAAAAGTGATAAACTCTTTATTATAATTCTTGTGATCTTACTTAAACTAAGGGTCCAATGCTTGTAAAGTTGGACCATGATAATGCAAAGTTTTGAAACTATTATACTACTAAGATGTTGTGCATAAAAAGTAGAGGTGGAGTTTTGGTAGTGTAAAGGAGAAAACTAAGGGTGGTCCAATGCTTGTAAAGTTGGACCATGATAATGCAAAGTTTTGAAACTATTATACTACTAAGATGTTGTGCATAAAAAGTAGAGGTGGAGTTTTGGTAGTGTAAAGGAGAAAACTAAGGGTGGCTTGTAAAGTTGGACCATGATAATGCAAAGTTTTGAAACTATTATACTACTAAGATGTTGTGCATAAAAAGTAGAGGTGGAGTTTTGGTAGTGTAAAGGAGAAAACTAAGGGTGGTCCAATGCTTGTAAAGTTGGACCATGATAATGCAAAGTTTTGAAACTATTATACTACTAAGATGTTGTGCATAAAAAGTAGAGGTGGAGTTTTGGTAGTGTAAAGGAGAAAACTAAGGGTGGTCCAATGCTTGTAAAGTTGGACCATGATAATGCAAAGTTTTGAAACTATTATACTACTAAGATGTTGTGCATAAAAAGTAGAGGTGGAGTTTTGGTAGTGTAAAGGTTGCTCCAAAAAATTGTTAAAAAGAATATTTGTATCTACACAAAAAAAATCTAACAAGATTTACAAGATAAAAATCAAGAATTCAAACTTTTTATGAAAAAATATGTAATATCTAACTATAACAACTTAATTGAGATAAAAATTAAATTTGAAAAAAAAAATTCCTGATTTTTCATAAAACAAAAATAAATAAAATTATATTATAAATATATGAACAAAATACATAATCAAAATAAGGAGTCCGTTGGTGAATCCAGATTCCAGATAAATTTTACTAAGATTTAGCAAACATAACAAGAATAGATCCGTCTATTATAGCTTCTACCTATAAATTTTTTATTCAATCACTATTTATAAAAAATTTCTTGTTTATATACGGTTAACAGCAAATATGTGAATATTTAGTTGTCATTAATATAAAAATTAAATAGTATATTGATCTTAAACTAAGAACCAGGTGTGTACAAACGCAAACATATCGTATACACACTTACGAAAACATACATTATATTGTAATGGCAGGTAGAAACAGTTGCTCCCATCCACCATAAAACACAAAAACACACAGGGCAGGTCCCGCCGGTATCTCTATAAACATGTTTACAGACTAAAAAAATTATAAAATTTGAACTACTGAAATTTTGAATTCAACTGCATCTAATTCTCATCTGTTTTGCTAGCATCTTTGCTTCTAGCAGCAGCTGTCATCTGGTCAAGAGCTTCAACAAAATCTAAACAAAGTTGCTTCGGATCAGGCATCACCTCCTCTGCTGACAGCACCGCCAATGTCACTTTCTCCATATAGCTCATTAAATATATTATTAATGCCTGACAAATTTCCAGTAAAACCAGTGTTTTCATTAGTTAGGTGCCAAGGAACTGAATGGATTTGGGCTTTAAAAACTCAACAAACTTAAACGTAATGTAAAATACGAAATGTCCAAGAGAAATGTTTAGGAAAACGATTTACCTGAGGCTGCCCGCTGGTCATAGGAGCAATATGGGTGATAGGTACACCACAAAACTCAACCTCCTCCTCCGGTGCTATAGAGTTGGAGAATGTTAAAGTCGTGTTTGCCATCTCCCTGTATAACAAGTGTTGTATCACCTGCCACCATTGCCATCACTTCTCAGAGTTGCATTTGATACCAGATTAAGATATATTAAAAAAAGAAAGATTTCCAGGCCCAAGAAAAAGAATAAAAATACTAACGCTGAGTACTGAAAGTTAAAAGAGTTATTTAATTGCCAGAAATATAGTTTGTATTATAATTTGCAGTATAGTCTCTAATACAATAATGAAGTATTTCAATCGATAATTGTTGTGCTTACCTGCGTAGGAAGCAATCTGCAGATAAAATGAGCTATGTGAGCTTCCAGAGATAATTTCTTTCTATTACAAATGGCCATGGCAGCTTTAACGTAGTCAAGAGGGTCTTCGTATTTGACCATAGGAACAGGAATCAAAAAGTTACCCAATTCATTGCCCCACCTACAGGGCCCCTTTTCATTCTTCATGTCCTCCAATTTCTTGGAAGGGGGCAAATGTTAAAAAGAAAACCTGAGTTACCTAAACGCCAAAACATCCTTGTTTACTTGAACAAAATATATATGTATACACAGCGGGAGATATCCAACTTACTTGGATGCCTTTTGCTGGCCTCAAATTCACAGGAGTCAAGAAGCGAACAAGTAGATCCGATGGCATCGCTTCTCCGCGGCGTTCTGCCCAAAACATAAAGCATGCATGTACAAGTTCTATATGGAATTTAACAAATTAAAAAAAAACAAAAATGAAACAAGTCCAAAATGGTATAAATGCTCTGCGCAAATGAGGACAGAATACCATAAATTCGGTGGATATATCGAACCAAGCCCGCAGATATGGTGGCTAAAATAACATCATTGACAGTCTGCATCATTCCATGATATGATATGCGACTTGTTAGAAACTCCAGATCGTCGATACTATTAATTGCAAATATATTTCATTTTACCGGTCAGAGGCAAGACTGATATGACAAGCCATCAGTCAGAGGTGAGACTGATCGAATGATCAGTGATGGGTAAAGGTAAATGTTAATGTGACATCCAAGAAAACAGCCAACTGGTATGAGTGATGTTTACAAAGATTATTAATGATTTTTGTTTTTTTCTTTGAACATCTTGTGGCCACCAAATTCAGCTTATACTTAGTTAAATAAATAAATATAAATTATATTATGGTTTTATAAATAAATATAAATTATATCTTGGTAAGATATATTATCTGACGCTACTGCTTGTAATAAATGGAGTTCATAGTTAAAAAATAAGTAATTTTTAAATACTATTTTTCCATGAACAAGATACTTGACTATTTATCCTATAAACAATATATGTTTATCTGAGAGTTCATAGTTAAACAAATAAGTAATTTTAACATACTATTTTTCTATGAATAAGATACTTGACTATTGATCCTATAAACAAGATATATTTTATGTGAGTGGTTAGTCAAAGACCTTGCACATCAAAATAAATAGGAGAGTCCTTAATCTTAAAAAGATGAAAGAATTGTTATTTACTTTAAAAAAACAAAATAATATTTTTCCTAAAAACAGTATTTTAGGGAAAAAAATACGAAGGAAATACAAGAACATAAATTGGTTAACCTAAAAACAAGAACAAAATAAATGATTAACACCATAAATAATAATAGATGTGTAACAAAGAACATGCAAGAAAGAATTGTCATTTCCTTAAAGTTTAAAATTTTATAATACTTTTTATGGCAAATACTATATAATGGTAATTTTTCTTTTCCAGCTAAAAGAAAATTGATTAAATGACCCAAAAATAATAACAAACAATCCACTAACTAAAGTGCGATGTTTAAAACCTAGAAACACACTACATATTTTTTATATCAAGTAGCTTAGTTTATTTCACGAAAAAGCAGTGGGTCTTATAATATACCCCGTTCACGACATTCTTCACGGTTTTGACGTCGTTCAGACTGAGATTGACGTGTGCGAGACGCTTCGGCTTCAACTCTACTCCAGGGGACCCCTTTATGGGCGTTTTACTGTCCTTGCGAAAGTTTGCTAATGTGGCCATACGATCCATGAAGTATACAAACGTGTAGAAGATGACGAGTATAAATGTGCGGAACGCATAAAATATGGACGCAATGCCCATACTTGGTTCAGATGTTCTCGCCGCTGAGCGGGGGAACGAGGGCAACGTGTCGTGATCGCTGGTCTTGCGCGAACAGGCGAAGACGAGGGACATGATCGAGACCCCATCTGCCACAGAGTGGTGGACCCTGAATATTATTGTGGCTGCCGCATCTGTGGAGTCCACATTTAGAACATGAAGTTGCCACAGTGGAAGCGATGGATCCAGCGGAGCAGCGGTAGCCAATTTGGCGGCGTAATCGTCCACGAAATTCAGAGAATAATTACCAGCGGGATCGAGCGCTGGCACGATGACATGATCGTCTGCGTTAGCTTTTATTGGCACCCATCTCAGCTTTCCGTGACGGTCTTCCCTCTGTTCGTTGCACAACGGGTATTAAAGTGAAATGAAATTCATATTCGAAAAATAAAGACATCAGCAAACCCAAGAAAATTTACCATAGAGTGAAGAATAAAGATATAAACTTACCAGAACACTCCGAAATCGCTTGTGGGAGAACATAAGATAATTTTTGACATTTTTTTTGAGCCGTAGAATGTCTATTTTTTCCTTGCAGCCAAACATGGAGATGATGTAAAGACTGCACAAGGGTTGAATGAAGATACGCCCGATTGGAGATACAGGCTCGCATTCGTCCTCACGATCATTATCCGCCATCTTCGTGATCTTTACCTTCTTCAACGCCCGAGTTTTAGCAGCTAAAGCTAAATCTTCCATTTTCTTCGTAATTTTGCAGCTCGAGTGCCTTGAACACTTCGCATAAATGCCTAATCGAATCCTACGAGGAATTGAAGTTGTGGCAGATGAGTCGTTGAGTTTTTTAATTATGAACGTGCGAACACGTTAGGAGCATTAGTGCAAAGCATGTCTAGAATCTCGGAGAATCCGGACATGAATTTATGTCAGGGGAACGTTCTGTCGTTTGTTAGGGCAAATATGAGCTAGTAAATTAGTTAGGTAGACTGACGTCGAAACTGCTGACAGCCCTGGAATTCCAAGCCCTGTAAACTAATTAATGAGGCTAGTGAAACTGTTCCGAGAATTCAATATGCTTGATTTCAAGACGAGGTTTAATGTTTCCATATGCAGGAACTTCCATGTGTGTAATAATTCCTATCTTTCCGTATCTAATTTCCTTCTTGCGTGTAAGAACTCCTTGGTAAATAGCATCTCCCAACCAAGTGGTACACTATAAAAATTAATATAAACATTTTGTTTAATTAAATAACAAAAATTAGCGTTGGCCATGCTAATAATTATTAAATAGTTTTTTTTATTAAGGTTAGTGTGAGAAACTTGTATTATCTTTAATAGTTGAACTTATTAGTAGGGTATATAAATGTAATAGTTGAACTTATCGATAGGGTCAAACATACAGCCATACACACTTACCTCCTTGCACACTCTTTCATGGTAGTTTAACTTTGAACCTTTAAAAAGAGCTGTGGGGGATTGAACCCGGCTTGAAGATATCTTTTATTGAGGTTAGGGTGAGAAACTTGTACATCCCTGGGCATATAAAAATAATAGTTGAACTTATAAATAGGGTATATAAATGAAATAGTTGATCTTATTAATAGGGGTCAAACATACAGTCATACACACCTACCCAACATACAACCATACACACTTACCCCTTTGCACACTACCCATGCCACAGTTTAACTTTGGACCTCCCAAAAAAACCAAACCCCAAACTATTACGTTATCCTTTGAAACATTATTATATAATTTTAATTCATATTTTTTTTAAATAAATTAATTTTTATAATGTTATTAAAAAATAAATAAATAAGTATTTTTTTATTATAATTTTATATTTTTTCTTTTAAAAATTAGAGCGCTTGAAGATATATTTTTTGGACATTACATCCTTTCTCATGTCTATTCTATTTAGCTTTCTTTTAAAATACGATTTTATTGGGGTTTTATTCATTAAAATGAATGTTAAGTTCTTTTAAGATAAAAGTAGTTGAAAATATTTTATTTATCTTTTTTTTTAAATATAATTTGATTTTAGATATTCATTAAGATGAATGTTTAGTTCTTTTCATTTTTTTTTTAAATAAAAGTAGTTGAAAATATTTATCTTTTTTAAATACAATTTTATTGAAGATATTTATTAAGATGAATGTTAAGCTTTTTTTTATTTTTAAAATAAAAGTAGTTGAAAATATTTATTTTGTAGTAAGTTATGTGATTTTTTTTTAATTTAGTTATTGTGAGAAACCTCCTATGACCTACGTGCAGGGCTGAGCAATCTCCTCCCTGCCATGACCCCCATGACCCCTTCTAAATTTGAGTGTTATACTTATCAACAGGGAATTTAACACAAAGCCACCACAGACCCACCTCCTCACACACTCGTCCATGTGGTTTGAACCTTGGACGTCTCGAAGAGGAGCCAAATCTTGGACCGTTGCGCTGCACCATCATTTTATAAAAATAATAAAACATTACCTTTCTCATTAATTAGATTATATCTAGCTTTCTTTCTTATCAAAAATATTTGTCCTCTTCCTCAAATTGTCATATTTTTACAATTAACTTATTGATGTCATTTTTATAAATAGATAGCATCTCCTTTGGCTAGTTTTTTTTGTTAAATTAATATTTTTGTTAAAACGAAGATCAACATTTTTTCTTATATGTGTAAGCTTACATGTTAATACTTCCAAGATATCGCCTTCAATAATAGGTGATGGACATAAAAAAAAAAAAAGATTAGTCTAATAGTACATCTATTTTTTGATAATATTAGTTAAAAAATTAAATCTTGTTCAATTGAAATAAGTTTTGATCCTTTTTCAATTATAAAATTTATCCCTATAAGAAGTATCCTAGCTTCTACATTACTGTTAGTTAAAATTCCATGTGATTTTAATTGAGGATAACTTTACCTTGTTCTAAAACCACTAACTTTCCTTAGATTTCCTTTGAAAGCACCATCAAAGTTAATATTGATGAACCCAAATTTTAGATATCTTCATCTACCATAAATCTACATATGGATCTTTTGTGTTAACTTTGTTCTTGTAGATGATCTTTGCATATATACTCAATTATTGTAGCACCACTTTTTTCACCATTATAATTTTCTATGATAAGCATCATGCCTATAAATATTTGGTGACATAAGTAATAATATGATTATAAAGTTTTACATGACTCTCAGATTTTTTTTGTAAAAATTTGATTATTCCTTGTAAGCCTAAATTCCAATAAATAATGGCAAGACTAATCCTATGCATACATAATGCTTGAACTTTGAAACAATTAACCCAAAAAATCATCAAATATGTTGGTGGAGCTACCTAATATGTTCTCATATTTTTGAAAAAAAAGAGTCTCTAATGGTGTAATCAAGGTGATAATAAAGAAGTAAATAATTTTATGTTTCTATATCCTTTGTACATAAGGCACATCTAGAAGGTCCATGTTATCCTCATTGTTTTAGACTCTTTCCTATAACAATTTTGCTTTGGACTATTAACCAAAGGAATGTTGAGGCTTTAGGAAGGGACTCAAGTGATGAAATATTCTTCTAAGGAAAATCATTAGGAGATAAAATTATATTTATTCGAAAGCCTTATATCCTAATTTGACCAAGTATCCACCATATTTTCATAAATTCTAAACCAACTCATCATTCCATGTAAAAATGAGAAATTAGAACTCTTCAAGCATATTTTGGAGTTCATTTGCTATTTTTTTAAGGTCCTCTCCTTAATCATGTTGCTAATAAAAACTCAAGACTTGGAATTGTTGCTTACATCAATATATTTATTCCCTTTGAATAACTACAAGCTAAATAGGCTTGAGCAAGTGGTTGTCATATTGGATCAAAAATTAGACAATAAGGCTTCAACCAAGCATTTGACCAAAAATTTACAAAATTTCCCTTAATGATTAACCAACTAATATGTTTTTGGATCAATGATAATCTCTCTATTGTGAAGTTCCATGTTGTTGAACTCCTCAATTCTTAAATGATTTTACTATATTCATGGAACCTTATGTATTTGTGAAGTAACATTTTTACCCAAAAATTCTTGATCTTTGAAAAATTTCCAACCATATTTTACCCCTAATGCCAAACTCATAAGTCTACAATTTTACAAGCTACCCCTCCAATGTTTTTTCCATTGCAATCTTTATCCCAATTAAAAAGGAACCTAAATATTTCCTTACATCATTTTCAAAAAATCTTTTTGATTTATGTTAAAATTTGATGTTATATTTGCTAGTAATATTAAAAGTGAAAGCATATTTATAGATTTAGATTGTAATATAGTAGGTTAAAAACTTACCTTGTCGACCCACCAAAAAAATTTCATATTTTTTTGATTGGTTGATAAAAAGGGTTTTGAAAGGTCCAAAAACTTTTTACACAAATGCAGCAAAGACAACTAGCTAGAAGCAAACTATCTGAACTGAAAACAAACAACCCTAGAGGGGAATGAAACAACCAACTTTAAACCAAAAAGAAGGTACAAAAAGAAACAAAAAGGAATAATGGTCCAAACTACAACAATGGTACCCAAAAGGAAACAAAAAATAACTGCCAAAAGACCAACCAAGATTACAACATTTGGCTTGGTGAGGTTCAATCTATGAGCTTATTGGAGCAACCACTTCCACTATGCTGGAAATTAGTAGTTTTATTTGCCATTCCTTGCCACCTGGGTTCACGGGTGATAGTTGCCTTGTGAAATTTCCACATTCCTTGCCACTTGGGTTCACGGATGATAGTTGCCTTGTGAACTCTCCACATCTCCTCAAAATTACCCCAAGATGAATTGCACAAAAGCGCATAAGGGAAAGAAGATATATGTTGACATCCATGTCATACAAACCATGTCCAACCACTAGGCCCCAAATAAGCCACATCAACACCAACAACCAATTAAAGATTAAGATTTCCATTTGCATCAATGTGGTCCACAATACATTGAGGGAAATTATCATACCAAACTTGGAGGTTATCCTGTTCAACTCCTTGATTGGCAAGGAGGTCAACAACTTTGTTTCCTTCTCGGTAAACATGCTAAATTGTAACATGTTTGATGCCTTCAATTATCTTCAAGCTTTCTTGGATAGCGTTGAACATGCTCCAGGAAGGAAGCTGACATTTTTGGATGCATCGAATGACATTCATAGAATCACTCTCTATGATAAGTCTTTCAAACCGAAGTCACTTGCAAATGAGGAGGCCAAGGTATAACGCTTTCATGTTATCTTGAGCCCCAAAGTTTCTTTTTATTTCCTTTATAAGACAAAGGAATGCATAGATATATTGATGATAATTTTTCCTCTTTAAACCCTAAAAATATCTATAATATTCTACTTTAAACCTAGGTCAATGTTAATGAAAAATATCTTAAATCTATAGTATCAACCAAATGTTTATCAATATTTTATAAAATGATAGTATTTATTTTAAATTTTTGTGCCTCGTTGACAAGGATAAACCCAAAAACGTGTCATCAACAAATAAGATATAATATTTAAAGGGATTTGTTTTTACAACTTGAATGTCTTTGCTTTTACTCTATATTTTTACCTTTGAGAAAGCCCTTTCTAACATCTTATCAAGAATAGTGAAGAAAGAAGGCGACAGTGGATCATCTTGGCTTAGTCCACAAGATTATTCAAAGTATCTAGCGGGGGATCCATTAATAAAAGTAGAATATTTTAGAGTGTTATATAATAACATCTAACCTATTCAAACTAGCTCTTGGTGAAATTAATATTTTTGATAGAAACATGTATATAACTCTAGATAACTTTATTATATGCTTCGTTCATGTCAAATTTTACAAGTATACATAGGTTTTCTCATGGAATGTAGAGAATGGGCAGCATCTTCTATAATGATTATACAATCAATGATTTATTTACCATGGACAAAACCACATTCTTCCTCTAAGATAACACAATGTAGAATAGTTTTTATCTATTTGCTAAAACTTTTGAAATTGTATTATAAAGGATTATTGGATGGAAATTATTAAAATATTGTGTCTTCTCTTTCTTAGAATCCAGTGCAGTACATGTGGCACTAATTTCACTTATTATAGAGTTATTTTTCTAACATCTTTTACCATAGCCAATATAATTCTCTTTAAAAAGTCCAAAAAAGTATGAAAATTACAAGAAATTCATCAAGGATAGGTGCCTTATTAGAATGGAAATAGAAAAATACCTCTTGTACCTCCTCCACCAAAATATTTCTCATTAAGATTTTATTTTATCTTTGTGTGATAATTGAAAAATATCTATTGACCTCTTACACTAATCCTTCTTATCATGCCCATATTCTAATACAATATTTTTAAAATTATTAACTATTTCCTTCCTAATATCTTCTTATCAATAACTCTTTTATCTAGAGTTGAAATATTTTTAATTTGATGAAAAGAAAAATATATTTTGGTAGTAGCATAAAAAAAAGGTATTTTGTCTTATTTCTTGATCCATATATCCTTATATGTTTTGGCCCAGTATGACTCTTCCATTTGTAATACTTTATGCTAATAAAATATTAATTAGTCTTAGACATGAGTATATTGATCTATTTCATTGATTTTTAAATCCCTTGTAAATTATTGCGATTCAATTTAATTTCCTTCTTTATTTTAAATATGTTACCCAAATATCTAATACTTCAAATCTTATTTTTTCATTTTAGATTTTTCATATTTTATAGAAATGTGTGTATACATGATCCTTTGAATCTTCTTCATTTTGTTATAACATAACCATTTGGACAAAAATTAGGTTCTTGTAGACACATGGACTAATATAAAAACAACATTGGATGGCTATTATTGAGTTGATCACATCTCAAGAAAATATATTTGTGATTTGATCCTACTTGAAATAAAATGTTTAAATAGATTGTATGTTCTATTTACAAACCATGTATTACATATTAAAAATAGGTTCAATATTTTTATTATATGTGTTTGCAAAATACATTTTCTATCCCATGTATATTAAAAGCTTGAAGGAATAGCATCCTAAATATCATTTAAATTAATAAAATAAGCAAAATCCTTCATTGACATAAACTATCCAAGAGTGCCACTCTTCTTTTTCAAAGTTGATATATTACTATGTTGAAGTCCTCGTAAAAATACATAGAACACAATTATGAATCATCGTTTAATTTAACATAAACAACATAGGGTCCTTACAAAATCTATCATGAAGAATAAATATAGCTGGAGCATATGCTTTATAAATCTAAATTTGATATTTTATCTTTCCTATAAAATAAAGGACTAGCAATCTAATTACTTCCTTATTATAACAATTATCTATTTCATTTATAATTGTCCCATATTATTGTAATATGTCCCAAAGATCCCATAATAGAAATTGCTAGATAATACCATATATTTGTTAGGGTAAAATAGGTAGTATATTGCATTATACTACATAGGTTATTACATTTACTTTTTACTGCATAACCATGGAGATATTTACTGTTCCATAATATCTACTGGTTAACCTAGGTTAATACCTAAAATATCCTAGGTTAGATATTTTAGGTTAGTGGTTTAATCATATTTCTCTATCCTAGGTTAGTTGTTAGAATCACGTATCTCTCTCTCTATTGTTAGCATGATTAGTTAGCGTGATTAGCGTTAAATAAGTTGCTTAACCTATTTTGTATATTATTTAAGCTATGACTATCCTAAGGTCTAGTTAATGCTTAATTGAATAATTTGTCAATCATATTTTGTGCAACTCTATTTTGCATCATTGGCATCAGAGCCATACATCGGAGGTCAGATTTTTTTTGCCACCACACTCTACTCGAGCATGGCGGCAGGCGCATCCGTAGGTCAACCCCTGGCCAGGTCAATCCGACCTACCAGGGCCTAGGCGAAGCGCTCACTGGCTAGGTCAGATCGACCTGCCAGTCACAGGTGGGCCTACGGGCCACCTTGGCCAACGCCGACGTGGACAGGCCGATCGCACGAGCTAGGCGATCGACCATCCTAGCGGTCGACCGATCGAGCCCATAGTCGACAGCGATTGGCTATCGATCGGCCCCATGGTAGCAGCCTTGAGGCGCAGTCGCCTCGGCTCCCACGTAGGAAGCCACGGCCCGTAGAGCCACGTGGGCCCAGGAGCCACGTGGCGGAAGCTCGAGAGAGCCGAGAGGGCAGGAGCGCCCTCCCCCTCCTAGCTGGACACGCGGGACCCAGATGACCTCGGGATCCATGAGGGTAGGAGGCCCTCCGATCCCTGACAAATGGACCCATTACCTGGCACCACCTGGCGAGATCTAGACTCTACATGCACCCCGAGGTGCTACCTAGACTGACTCTAACGCAGACTCTGCTTGGACTACGGGCCCACCCCTGGTGCCACGTGGCGGCATCCAAAAGGGTGGGTGACTCTCATCGATTGCCCATAGGCAATCGACGTTCAAAGGGTGAGCCATGGCCTATATGCCCTTTGCATCCCATTCTGGGATGCATGTGGGATAAATCCCACAAAGGCACTTGAGCACCGCGGCCACCTTAAGTAGCCGTCGTGCCGAGGTGATCCCAAACCGACCGGTGGCTCGGTTGGTTAGCGTGGCCGCCTAGCACCGCGGAGGCACCAGTTCGATTCCCCCGTGCTCCAAATTAACAGGTTTTTAATCGCCTAATTTTTTTTTTCAATTTTCTAAAGTTTTTTGCGCCTTAAAATATTATTTTTTGATTTTTTTTTATAATTTATTTTTAAATTGGCATAAAATATTCAATTTTTAGTCAAATTGGACCATTTTTTTCCAATTTTTTCCTAAATTATAGAAATTTCATCTTAAATACATATTTTTCTGCTTTATCAAACTTAGAGAACTTGAAATCCAAAAAAAAAAAAAACCTGCTTCAACATTTTTTTTGCAATAAATTCCTCAGAAGTTCTATAGTTTTCTTCATTCATTTTTGGAGATATAAGACATAGAAACTCAAAATTTCTATTGCAAAACACATAGCATGCCATGATCGAGGAAGCATAAAGGTCATCTCATTTTTCACAAAACTTCAAACTTTGCTTTTGTTCTCTCCTTCAAGAAAGGAGACATAAAACATAAAATAGCAATTTTTTTGTTGTAAACTTGAGATCCATACAAACCTATTTTTTTTGCTCCTCATGCTAAATTGTTGAAGACAAAAACCAAAGTCGTGTGTCGACTGGTCTGGAAGCCTTTCAAACGCGGGTCGTGTGTCGACTTGTCTTGAAAGGAGTGCTCAAATTTTTCAATTTTGTAAAAATTAAGGGGGGATAGAAGTCATATTTTGTGATTCTATTTTTTGCAAAGTTGTAAAGAGAAAGGGGGGATATTTCAAAGTAAGAAAGGTGCATTCTCGATTGTACTCGACACCTTTTCTTAAAAATTGACTATACTAGGTGCATTTTCGGTTGCATCCGACACCTATAGTGATAATAATTTGGGTTGCTCTCTTGTTTTGATTATTGCACTAACCATCATTTTTTTTGTGTGCAATTAAACAATCATATAAAACATTGAAGTAGCATTTCAGAAACCCAAATTTCACTAAAATCGTGCTACACCTTGCACAGGTTTCACAAGTCAATTTTTTACTCCCCATTAAAGGTCAAAATTCAAACACCTTGATTCACTCTCTTTGTTTGGCTTAATTTCCTCAAAATTTCCATCCTTCTTGAAGGGTGTTAAGGCAGGTGCCATTAAATATCCTAGAGAGCAAAATCAGAAGTCTTTCAAAACCTACCCCTTTAATTTGCTCTATTTTGTTTGGCTTAAAATCCTCAAAATTTTCATCCCTTGTTAAGGGTGTTAAGGCAGGTGCCATTAAATATCTTAAAAGAGCAAATTAAAGATCTTCCATATACTCTTTTGAGGGTATACTACAAGATAAAGTCATCTTAGTCCTATCAATTTGAAACCTTCACCATGGCCATGATCAACAAGTATCTCACTGAGAGCCAACTGCTCAAAGGTTCAAATTATTCTGCCTGGAAAACTAAGATGAAAGCCATTTTAACTGTAGAGGAGATGTGGGGAATAGTGGATGGCACTGATTCTAGACCCACATCAGCAGGAGCAGATCAGACAACATATGATAAAAAGGATAAAAGACTTTCCTTATTAATCTTGCTAGCTATTACTGATGACATACAACCTCATATAAGTGAAGCTAAAAATGGTAAGGAGGCATGGAATGCCTTAGCAACCATTTTTGAAGGAAAGAATCAATCAACAATTCTTAACCTTCAAACACAACTTCATACTCTTCATATGAAATCTGGAGAGACAGTAGAGCTATTCCTCTGCAGAGTCGTAGATATAAAAACAAAACTGCAAGCCTTAGGAGAAAAAGTGGAAGACAATGTCCTGACCTCAATCATTTTAAGGGCTCTTCCAGACTCATATAGAATGTTGATCACTTCACTACAAGTCTCTAGGAGGACAGTGACTTTTGTAGAGTTGGTAAATTTGCTTCAAACCGAAGAAGCTAATCAACTCCAAAGAGATGAGGCATCCAACAATGCACTTTTCTCAAACAAGCAAAGTGGAAAGAAAAAGTGGAATCAACAGAAAGGATCTTCTTCTAACAAAGACAAGGGTAAAGGCAAAGAGATTAAGAAGAAGAAGCAATATTGTAAAATTTGTGATAAAGACACTCATGAAACCAAAAGATGTTGGTTTAAGAACAAACCGCCCAATGAACAAGGACAAAATAAGGGCAAAGGTAAACCAAAGAACAAGAATAAGCAGCAACAAGGACATATTGCCATTGAAGATTCTAGTTCGGACTCTGAACGAGCACACAAAGTGCTCATGACACATACAAACTCCCCTCACAAGGATACTGTTTGGTACATAGATTCAGGCGCTAGTAAACATATGACTGGCGATAAGTCCTGGTTTGAGACATTTGAGGCTCGAGAAGGTAGACCGGTAACCATTGTCGATGATCAGACCTATCGAGTTCAGGGAGAAGGAAGTGTTTCTGTCTCCCTTCCAGATGGAGAATGTAAGATTCAAAAAGTTCTTTATGTACCAGGATTGAAAAATAATCTCTTGTCAGTTCCACAAATCTTGGACAATAACATGAATGTCAATTTCAAAGTGGACAAAGAAAAGAAACGTTGCTTTATCACTCAAAAAGGAAAACAGATAGCAACAGGTTCATACAAACATGGTTTGTTTATCTTAGATGCAATTACCTCTACACATACTGCAATGGCAAGTAACCACAAAAGAGGCCACTTCTCTATGGCATAAGATATTTGGGCATCTAAGTTCAGGGTATTTACTAGAACTCAGTAAATATCAAATGGTGAAAGGACTGCCTACTCTTTCATCTACTTTGCCAGTGTGCTCAGATTGCTTGTCGGAAAGCAACATAGAGTACCTTTTGAACCTAGCTCCTTTCGAGCTAAGGTACCTTTGGAGTTAGTTCACACAGATTTGTGTGGTCCTATGTCTACTAGTTGTGGAGGAAAAAGGTATTTTCAATTGTTTGTAGATGATCACTCACGGAAAATGTGGGTCTTCTTCTTGCAGTTGAAGTCTGAAGCATTTGACTATTTTCAGCAGTTCAAGAAGCTTGTTGAGAAAGAATCAGGATGTTTCATAAAGACCCTCCATTCAGATCGAGGGGGAATACACATCAAAATAATTTTCCTCATTTTTGCTGAAACATGGGATAAAAAGATAGTTAACAACAACCTATTCTCCTCAGTCAAATGGAGTTGCTGAGAGAAGAAATCGTTCCATTATGGAAATGGTTCGATGTATGCTTAAGGGAGCCAATCTTGAGCACATTTACTAGGCTGAAGCTGTAACAACTATAGTATATCTTCTAAATAGGGCACCCACATGGGCTCTTGAAGGTATGACTCCTCAGGAAGCATGGAGTGGAAGGAAACCCTCCATATCTCATCTACGAGTATTTGGGTGTAAGGCTTTTATGCATATACCTAAGGAGAAAAGAAAGAAGTTAGATGAGAAGACCCTACAATGTGTTTTTCTTGGATATGATGAATTCTCAAAAGGCTATCGGTTGATAGATCCATTCACCAAGAAAATACATGTTAGTAGAGATGTAGTGTTTGATGAAGCTTTCACATCTAACACTACATCAATATACCTGGAAGATGAGGAGCAACAACCACTTCCTCCTCCACAATAGAAAAAGCCTCCAAAATGGTATACAAGTACTATGAAAGATTCCAAACTCACTTCACCACCAGATCTCACTCTCAATCGTCCAAAGACACGAAGTATGTCTCGACAGAGAACGACAAAAGCATCTACTTCAGTTGATGATCTTTGTGTAGATTTTCAAGAGCTTTCTGTTGATAGAGATTTAGAAAGTGGAAATGATATGGAAATTGATGAGGAGAGGGTTTACATGTCTTCATATGATGAAAATGAACCTTCTACAGTTGATGAAGCACTTAGTCAGCCTCAGTGGAAGGCAGCTATGGATGCTGAACATAAATCCCTCATTAAAAACAAAACATGGAAGCTGGTCGATTTGCCTAAAGGAAAGAAGCCCATAGGCTGCAAATGGGTTTACAAAGTCAAATATAAGGCAGATGGTACCATAGACAAGCATAAGGCCCATCTTGTGGCAAAGGGCTATGCTCAAAAGGAAGGCCTTGATTATGAGGAAACCTTTGCACCCACTACAAGGATGACCACCATTCGAGTTCTTTGTGCTATGGAAGCACAGTTCGGATGGAAATTACATCAAATGGATGTAAAAAGTGCCTTTCTAAATGGTGACTTAAAAGAAGAGGTATACATGACTCAACCTCCAGGATTTGCTGAGGAAGGCCATGAGCAACAAGTTTGCAAGTTGGTCAAATCATTATATGGGCTCAAACAAGCCCCAAGAGCATGGTACATTAAAATGGATAGTCACCTACTGCAGCACGGATTCAAGAGAAGTCCATCTGATGCAAATATCTATATCAAGAACACAGGTTCTGAAATAGTGATTCTTGTATTATATGTAGATGATCTGATCATCACAGGAAATTTAGAGACATTGATCAACGCCATGAAAGATGACTTGAAAGAGTCATTTGATATGACAGATCTCGGACTTCTCCACTACTGTCTTGGTCTTGAGATAGAACAAAAAAAGAATCATCTTAGGGTGACTCAAAAAAATATGCCAAGACTTTAGTAGAAAAATATCGTATGACTGAATGCAAGCCCAAGGCAACACCGATGGAATCAGGGCTTCAGTTATCATGGTATGATGACTCACCATAGGTAGATGGCACGCTATACAGACAGATGATTGGAAGCCTTATCTATCTGACCAATACTAGACCAGACATTACTTATGTTGTAAACTATCTTTCTCGGTTCATGCAGGAACCAAAGGCCTCTCACTGGAAAGCAGCTAAGCGTGTTCTTCACTACATTCGAGGTAGTGTAGATTATGGTCTAGAGTATAAGAAGAATAACTCATTCTTCTTACAGAGTTACACTGACTCTGATTACGTTGGATCCATAGATGACAGAAAATCAACATCAGGGTATGTATTTCATCTTGGATCTGGTCCTGTCTCATGGCATAGTAAAAAGCAACAGGTGGTTGCTTTATCTTCAACTGAGGTAGAATATCACGCTGCACGTGGAGCTGTGTGTGAAGCGATATGGCTAAGTCGCATCTTGGCTACCATGGGCCTACCAAAGAAACTTCCTATTCACATGTTTTGCGACAACTCAGGTGTTTTGAACTTGGTCAAGAATCCAGTACATCATGAACGAACAAAGCATATTGACACAGATTGTCATTTTATTCGTGATGAAGTTCCTAAGCACAAAATCAAGCTCCAACACATTCCCACCGATGAACAGGTTGCTGACATTTTTACAAAGGCACTTGGACGTGTCAAATTTCAACTGTTCCAAAATAAACTTTGTATATCAAAGTAATGTAATAAAGGGGGGATGTTAGGGTAAAATAGGTAGTATATTGCATTATACTACATAGGTTATTACATTTACTTTTTACTGCATAACCATGGAGATATTTACTGTTCCATAATATCTACTGGTTAACCTAGGTTAATACCTAAAATATCCTAGGTTAGATATTTTAGGTTAGTGGTTTAATCATATTTCTCTATCCTAGGTTAGTTGTTAGAATCACGTATCTCTCTCTCTATTGTTAGCATGATTAGTTAGCGTGATTAGCGTTAAATAAGTTGCTTAACCTATTTTGTATATTATTTAAGCTATGACTATCCTAAGGTCTAGCTAATGCTTAATTGAATAATTTGTCAATCATATTTTGTGCAACTCTATTTTGCATCATGCATGATTTTGAATACTTTTAAATGTATTCATACATTCCATGTCACTTGTTTTTGTTTCATGTATTAAAATAAATTCTCAATTATAATTATCAATTAATTCCTTGATAAATCTTTCTAGGGGCCTTATTCATACCTCTAGTATTCTAAGATACCATATTCATCATAACTTTTATTCTTATTTATGGAATTAGCCCCACTTATTTTTTAAACTTGTAATATTTTTTTAGTTTTCCAACTCAATATTCCCTTAAGTTTCCTTTTCTCTTTATTCTTGCATTAATGGTCTTTTCCCATTCCACTAATCCTTTAATCCTCATAAATCTCTTCCACTTTTATAGACTATTTATAATATGACTTATTGATGTGAGAGCATCCAATATAAATATGGTTATCGATGATCCATTTTGCCAATCTATTTGTAACTGCCAATATTGTGTATATAAAGGAATAATAATAGGAAGAGGAAACAATAGTATGCATAGAGAGAATAAAAAAGGTGAAAAGAGGAAAGAAAGAAAGCCTTGTAGAGATGATCATAAGAGTTTAGGATGGATGCAAGATATTTAATGTACAACCATTTGATAAATTGGCAATACCATTACTATTCACTTCGAATTTATTTTTTGTATGTATTTGAATATTAAATGTATTATGTTATTTAAATTGTATGTTATATATTGCATAGACTAGTGTATGTGCAGAATTGTAGGTGAGGACAAGATTTTATAGTAGTCCAAGTGAAGACATCATTCTAGTGGAAGTAGCAAGAGAGGAAGGGAATTTGTTGTCTAAATATTTTCGTCACATGACTCAATTGGTGTCAGGGTTATATATAGTGGTGAATTATTGTTAATTCACAAATATTAGGATTTTTAAAATTTGAAATTGACAAATATGAGGACCCTTGATCGAAATCCATTTGCCCCAAATTTTCAAATGCAAAAAAAAATTGGTTTGGCTTGCCTTGCTTTGATAATAATTTTACCATTTTTAGTTTAAATCACCAACATTCCTACCTAAATTGTGGACCTTTTTGCCTTGAAATTATAAATAATTTTATTTACACCATCAAATTTACCTATTATACCACCAGTATATATACCTAACATGACAATGATACTCCTACATCTAAAACATTGATTCTCATAAAAAAAAAAAAATTGTAACAAAAGACAACCTATAGCAACAAAAAACCTATAACAACGAAAAATGACCTATAGCAGTAAAAAACCTACGACAATGAAAAATGACCTATAGCAGCAAAAAATAAAAGGCAAAAAGCAGATATGAATAGTAATTGGAACAAACAATTGATAAAATAGAAAAGTAGAGACGATTGGAAGAAAGAAGAGATGAATAACAAAAGGCAAAGATGATTTACAAAAAGTAGAGATGAGGGATAATAGGAGTGAACGATCGATAGTAGAGACTATTGGTAGTAGAATAGATATCAAACGAGCAATAAAAAGTAAGGATAAGAAAAAATAAGAATAAAAAAGAGGACCAATAGCAGACGATCGACATAAAGCAAATATGAGCGATAATAGTCAAAAGACAATCACTAACAGAGAAAAGAAAAGACTATAAATAGTAGAATAGACATCAGAGGAGCGATAAATTATGGAGACAAGCAAAATAAAAAATAGTAAAGAGGACTTATAGTAGACAATTGGTAGAAAGCAAAGACGAATGGTGATACAAACAGACAATCGATAGCAAAGAAAAGTAGAGACTATTGATAGTAGAATAGACATCAAACAAGTTGGAGAAAGCAATAATAGTGATGATGAACAATACAAAAAAAAGATAACCTACGATAAAAAGTAGACCATAAATTCCCTTATACCAGTTGTAGAATTTTCATAATTTTGTTCAACATCATGTTCATTTTCTAACATGAAATAATTTTTGTATACATGTACAGTAGCACCTACTAGCAATGGAAAGAAGAGAGGCCAATATTCTACTAAAAAGAGTATCCTAAAATATTTTAGCTATATATCAAAATCATGTGAGCCATCAACATCTTCACAAATTAAGGTACATATCCATTTTACCTACTAAAGAGTTAATTTTGATAAGTTATTAGAAAATTGATATAGAACACCTTTGTATATAAAAATACTATTGACCGTGATATTCCTCCACTTGAAGATATTCCTAGGGTCAAATACCTCCATATGAAAATTTTCTTAACAATGACATGCAACAACCACTTGAAGAGATTCTTGAAATTGACATGCCAACCAAAAAAGAAAATGATCATTCTAATAAAATGCCAACTTCTGAGGAATATTCTACTTAGAAACCTAAATATAGAAAGTTAACTAGGTGGACTATTGGAAGGATATTTCAGCTCAAATGGTCATCAACATATCCATTTATTGAGCCAATGTAGCCAGAGAACAATAATGATGTACCAACATAATTTAGATGTATGATTTGTACTTAGAAATTAGGAAAGGATCATAAGATGCAACTTAAGTTAGATACAATAGAAAAACTTTATGGGAATGTTTATGTGATACTAAAAGAAAATGATGGAACAACTTAAAAAATACTAAATTGAATAATGCATTGAATGTGTACATGTCAGATATGCGTAATAATATGAAAAATAAATGAAACAACAACAAACTCTTTCTGAGAATGGTGGAATGATAAAAGAAAATGATCATTCTAATAAATGCCAACTTCTGAGGAATATTCTACTTAGAAACCTAAATATAAAAAGTTAACTAGGTGGACTATTGGAAGGACATTTCAGCTCAAATGGTCATCAACATATCCATTTATTGAGCCAATGTATCCAGAGAACAATAATGATGCACCAACATAATTTAGATGTATGATTTGTACTTAGAAATTAGGAAAGGATCATAAGATGCAACTTAAGTTGGATACAATAGAAAAACTTTATGGGAATTTTTATGTGATACTAAAAGAAAATGATGGAACAACTTAAAAAATACTAAATTGAATAATTCATTGAATGTGTACATGTCAGATATGCATAAGAATATGAAAAATGAATGAAACAACAACAAACTCTTTCTGAGAATGGTGGAATGATAAAAGAAAATGATCATTCTAATAAAATGCCAACTTCTGGGGAATCTTCTACTCAGAAACCTAAATGTAGAAAGTTAACCAGGTGGACTATTGGAAGGACATTTCAGCTTGAATGGTCATCAACATATCCATTTATTGAGCCAGTGTAGCCAGAGAACAATAATGATATGCCAACATAATGTAGATGCATGATTTGTAGTTGGAAACTAGGAAAGGATCATAAGATGCAACTTAAGTTGGATACAATAGAAAAACATTATGGAAAAGTTTATGTGATAGTAAAAGAAAGTGATGGAACAACTAAGAAAATAATTAGGTGGAAGGATGCATCGAAATGCGTACATGTCAGATATGCACAAGAATATGAAAAAGAAATGAAACAACAACAAACTCTTGTTGAGAATGGTGGAACGATTCAAGCTCAATTTCAAAAAATTCATAAGACCACTTTAGCTTCAAAAAGTTTGCAGTTTGTTGTTGTATATACTATTCTTAAAAAGGGTAGACCTATGTCTGATTTTATTGATTTTAAGCATCTATTTCAACTAGCTGATGTGCAGAACCTTCCCAGTGCCCATTGGTCAGATCGAAGTGGTTGGAAAATGGTAAAATATCTCTCATTGGTTGAGAAGGAGGACCTGAGAGAGAAAGTAAAACATGCCAAATTCATTTCACTTTCAATTGATGAGGTAACTATTGTTGACAACACATCTTGGATTTGCATGCATGTTTACACATTCCAAAATCATTTAAGGCAACCTCATTTACTAGCACTACATAAGATGGTGGAAAATTGTAATGCAGAAAACCTTTACAATGTTGTTGTAACCAGTTTAAAGGATATCACAGGAATGGATGATACAAAAATAGCCACTAAGTTAATATGTGTCGGATCTAACGGTGTTGCTACAATGCAAGGACACATGAATGGTCTTTGTGTTCGACTTCAGACATCAATTACCCCATATTTGATCCCCATTCATTGCATGGCTCATAGAATGAATCTTGCATACAAAATTGTGAGCACATTTGAAAATGTTGCGAGAGTGGAAGAACTTGTCCGTGAAATACATGCTTATTTTTTGTGCAGTCCAAAAAGATTTGCAGAGTTTCAACAGTTTGCACTAGGAGTTACTGAAGGTAGAAAATTGTTAAAAGATGTAGATACTAGGTGGATTTCATTGTTTCAACCTACATATAGAGTTTTTAAAGAATATCAATCCTTAGCAGGGTTTATGTATGCAAATCATAGGGCAGTTGATAAGGCAAAATATTTGCTATACCATATGACTGACTTGGAAACACTTCTCACATTATGTGGTATTCTTCCAATGTTGCAAGAAATGAATACTTTGATTAAACTTGCACAAGAAAGATCCATTTATATTGTCGATTTCATCAGGATGAGAAAACAAATATGTATGCATATTGATAGGTTATACTTGTCCGGAGAAAATTTTATGGATCCTTTGTTTGATAGTTGGAGAACTTTAACAAACATCAATGATCCAAAAATCTTTTTGAAGTTCAACATCAATGATCATCTTTGTATTAATGTTCATGGAAAGGAGATACCTTTATATTGTTTTGAAAAGTGATCACATATAGTTATAGATGATGTTGAACAAATGCCCATAACATACAATGGATTTGATGTAGTTTTACACAATACAAAGATTAAATTGAGAAAAATAGCAAAAACCTTGACAAGAGAAATAAGAGAGCATTTTCAAAGAGATGAGTTGCTTGAGGCCATGGGTGTGGTTAACCCCATGTTCTAGGATCCTTGTACTGACTACAATAATACAAGTGAGTTGTTTATAAAATATATGGGTACTCTTGTTAAAAATTTCACTAAACATGTGGAAGTCAATGGTATTGAAATCAATGGTATTCTCAATAAAGAACTTTTGACAAAACAATCAGGCCATTTTGGATTGACAATGGTTGATCAAATTTTATGTTTGACTAACCCTCATGAGCTAGGTTCTATTACACATTTGTGGAAAAAATTGTATCCTAGTAGTGTCTTACAAGATATGATCAATGAATATTTTCATTTATATGAATTATGTCAAACAATGATTTTGGGATCTATGGAAGATGAAAGGGTTTTTAGTGCATTATCTTTTGTGAAATCTAAAGTTCGTAATAGGTTGGATAAAAATTTAGAAAATTATTTGAGAATATATGTGTCATCTTATGAGTTGGAAAAGTATCCTTATGATAGAGCTTTGGCATATTGGAAATCTCTAGCAGATAGAAGAGGTATCACTAATACTCATGATAATGAGGATAATGATACTTGTAATGATCAGATTGTAGAGACATAGAGATCAACTATGCATACAAGTGATTTTGGACAAGTTGAGAAGTGTTTGTTTTAACTTCCTCCATTGTAATATTTGTAAGATTTAAAAATTTTGATATATTTGATAGTATTTGTTATCAGTTGTTGTCTACTAGATTATGAAAATTGGCTTTCTGGTTTACTAAAAGTATCAAAAAAATAGTATGTTCATAAAATTTTATGTTTTATATCATAGCCTTGTTTTGCTTGATTGAGCATTGTAAACAATGGTTGGCTTTTTAATAAAAATTTAAACCCACCCATGCATGTATCCTTTGTAAATATTTGTATTATAGAAAGTCTTGGGTAATTTATTTTGTAAATATATGTATTGTAGAAAGCCCTCTATGGCTCAACTAAGTTCTTAGATATTTGTATAATGTAAATTTAAAGTCCCCTTAGGTACATCTATTTTGCAAATAACTATACTATAGAAAGTCCTATATGGCACATTAGAGTGACAGAGTCCATAGACAATTACTTGGGGCCAATCTAAAGTTCCAATAGTAAACATAATTGCATCATTATCATCAATTTTAAACCAGTACACAAATATAAATCAAACAATAATTAAAAAATATAATACACAAATTTTGGAAATATCTTTTTTATTAATTTGAAAAGCATATCATTACATTTTACAAAATTGTTGACTACCATACAACAAAATTTATAGTCAACTAGTGAACTGTGTGTTCACTTTTTTAGTCTTTAGTTAGGGGGCCTGAAGTAGATGTTGGCTCTCCTTGAGGTTGAGGTTGTCTTTCCTCAATAGTTTTCCCTTGCAGTGCACTAGTTCTCATTAGGCCTTCCTCTATTGTCTCTAAACTCCCCAACAATGCCCTTTCTTCTTTCGTAGGATCTTATTTTACCATTGAATGCTTTAAGCAAAATATTAAGATCTAAATTGTGTTCCTTTATGATCCTCTTGAAGGTGTTGTTCTCTTTTATTGTGATATGTAATCATTCTTTCAATTTTATAGCACCTTGTAGATTTTTCTTTGCATTGTTTAGATAAACATATAGGCTATTCACCTATTTTTGTAGGTTATCAAAATTGGACTACACAAGAGATAAGAAAAAATATGTCAGTTGATAAATGTATGAAAAAAATAGAATAAACAAAATTACGATGACTTACCTCAGCTACATCTTTTGTAACCTCTACAACTTCAATTTTTTCTTGTCAATAGCCCATTGATTAAAATATGTTTGGGCTTCGACATTAAGGTTCTCTAACCTATTCAAAAGAATATCTAAAATCTCATCATTGTACATAGAGGTGGCCTTTACCTTGCCAAATTTAGCTTGATGTAACAAAGCATCAAGCTTTTCTAGTTCGTTCTCCACCAAAGAAAAATGTCCTCTCTTTTTAATTTTTTTATATTGAGCATTAATTTCCTTGATAAGAACTTTGGCCTGATACTCCCACTCTCTTATTTTAACAATATCTTGAAGCATCATTTCTTTAATGGTTGCTTCACAATTATCTAACAATAAAATATCTTCTAAAAAATTCAACCTCTCATCCTTAGTTAGAGGAAGAGGGTCATCGATTTGATGGGGAGGGGATGAGCTCTCAGTAGTGACAACTAACTCTTCAATTTGTTGTGCTTCATTATGTTATTGTGGACCTTGAAGCACATCAGTCACTTTGAAGAACTCAAGAATGTTGCCCTAAAACATATAATCCTCATCAAGTGGAGGATTATCTAATTCTAAAATTCCATGTAGACTTGAAATATTTCCAAGAGAAATATTTGGAAAATCTGACAAAGTCTGGCTTTGTGCTCCTCCTTGACCCCTTGTAGAAAATAATTATTTACCATGCATACATTGACCTCTCATCAATTGTGGTCATGGTGGAGGCAACGATGACATCATATGTTGTCTTCTATGAGATAATTGCCCTAACACCCTTATAAAATATTACAATAAAATTTTATTAAAAAATATTGTAAAAAAATGATGCAATAAAATTTAATTAACTAAATGGGTATTAATTTAGTTTAATTACACTTATCGGATGAAGATGTGACCTATTGGGCTGCTTCGATCTATAAAGCCGATTCCATCTGTATTGATGGATCAATGTGGCATTGCTTTGAAAACATATAAAAAATTTCAATAAAACTAACTATAATTTTAACTAAATGAATTACATGATATTGAACCAAAGTTTGAAATAGTAAGCTTACCTGTCGTATGCATGGGTTGGTTCACTTCTTCAATATCAATTTGCACATGACGTGCAACTATTGGAGGTGGACAAGAAATATGAGAAGTAGAAGACCTCAAACATTTTGCAGATCTTCTAAATAATGGTGTCGATTTCGATTATGTGTCAGAATATCTAGTGGCTTCTTGCATATGACCCCTTATTGCAACCTCCCTTCTATTAGAAGAAGAGGATGCTCTTCTCTGCATTTAAGTACAAATTAAAAAATAAAATAAAAAGTATTTTAATATAAAAATAATTACTTTATTGAAAATTTCAATTTTACCTGCACCTATTCGATTGTCAAGCCAATTGTCCTCAGGTTTGGGTGTAGTGAGGTTGGTACTGAGGTATTCTGCACATTATAATAAGCTTCATAAAAAAAAAAAGTATAAAATTGGTTGTGGAGACAAAGGCAACAATGTTTGTTTGGGTATTGTGGAGATCCCCTCTGATGTGGTTTGAAATATAGGTACTCCAATCAAATTTGGTGTGGGCAAGACATCGAACCAAATAGGCCAATGCCTAGAATGAAATGTCTATCATTCTTCCTTGCAAAACAAGTCATGCTTGGAAGAATTTGATGCAAGCTCTAAGGAACTTGTTTGTAACAGTTGCAAAATTCAAGCCCCTTCTGGACTTAGTAGAGTGAACTGCAAAAAAAAATTATAAGATAAAATTAATACTTGAGAAACTTATTCAATGCCAAGAATTTTAACTTTAGACAAGATTTGAAAGATGGAGAGTTATACCTATCAAAAAATCTGATGAGACATCGAAGGTGGTCTCTAGGTATACTTTGTCATCATCAGTTAAAATGTACTTTGGAGTGATGGGATCAACACCCTTGTGTGGCAGGCCTATCAATCTCTGGACGTTTAAGGGTTTTATAGTGAAAGAGAGAGTCTTGTTGTCGATTGTGATCTTGACAATCGACCCATCATCATCGTACGAGCTAACAATCCTTTGCAAAAAATTGTTATTTGTGTTGTACTAGGGTATTGAGACTAATCCCTGAAGACTAGAGTCCTCAACCCATGTAGTGTCATATCCTCGGTGTTGTTAAAATTTTAGAAATGAGGGGGCAAACAAGGTTTTTGAAAGAAAATTTTGAAGGAATAAGGGAGGAAGAGCTCACCATTGCTGTAAGTGTTAGAAAATTTTGTAAGGTTTAAGGGATCAAGGCTTAGGATACTATAAATATGTAAACTAGTTTTTGATTCACTAGATCATAAATGCACAAGTGAAGAGCATCCTCTTAGTGCTAAGGGTTTTCTTGTTCACTATATTGTATTATGTGCAAGTGAAGAGCATAATAACCACAAAAATAATATATTAGGGTAAGGTAATAGGTTGGAAGGCTTAGGGTGTTGTTTGCTTTGCTCTAATGTGCTTTATAGTCGTCTACATGCATGAATTAAATGTGGGTTTGACACATGGCTGCATTTAATTGGAATTGTTGTAGGTGATGCTATCGATCGTCAATTGTTGGTTATGTTGCTACCGATCATTAATTGTTGGTTATGTTGCTATCGATCATCCATCATTCGTTATGTTGCTATTGGTCGATAATCAAGAGTCTATCATCCATAGTGTTGTTATCGATAGTATTTCATCCATAGTCAAGAGTCTATCATCCATAGTATTATTGTTGATAGTCAAGAGTCTATCATCCATAGTATTGCATCGATAGTCAAGATTCTATCATCCATAGTGTTGTTATCGGTAGTCAAGAGTCTATCATCCATAGTGTTGTATTGAGTAGTCAAGAGTCTATCATCCATAGTGTTGTTGTCGATAGTCAAGAGTCTATCATCCATAGTGTTGTTATCGGTAGTCAAGAGTCTATCATCCATAGTGTTGCTATCGATAGTCAAGAGTCTATCGTCCATAGTGTTATTGTCAGTCAAGAGTCTATCATCCATAGTGTTGCATTCATAGTCAAGAGTCTATCATCCATAGTGTTGTTATCGATAGTCAAGAGTCTATCGTCCATAGTGTTGCATCGATAGTCAAGATTCTATCGTCCATAGTGTTGTTATCGGTAGTCAAGAGTCTATCATCCATAGTGTTGTTATCGGTAGTCAAGATTCTATCATCCATCATGTTGCGTTGATCATCTGTCTTAATTAAAGTACAATATTTCAATGCTACCATGGCCTTTAATTCTATTTAATTGAGTACATTTTAAATTTTTACAAGTTTTTTGAAATATTATGATAAATTTACCATATTTTTATAATTTTTGGTGGAAAAAAGGTAATTCTCCATGTCTCCTACATGAGTTTGGACATGATTCACCTCAATTTCAAAACTGATTCACCCCATTTTTATAAATACATTTTGGGTCTAAAGGTTGGTGTCATCAAGCTAAAAGTTGTCTAAAGGGAATCATTGAGCAAAGTATCAACTAGTGCATGTCATCTTGGGAGTGCATCATGCCAAGTGCCATCTTGGAAGTGTGTCATGGCAAGTGTCATCTTGGAAGTATGTCATGGAAAATTTCATCTTGCGAGTGCATCATGGTGAGTGTCATCATGAAGAAAAATATCTAGCCAATTATCGTCTTGTTATCTTATTGTCATGACAATGATCATCGTGCCAATTATCATGTAATGCATGCAAATAAAAATAAAACTAAAAATTATATTGATGTTATTTAATTCTTGCTACTAAGAGAGGTCATTGTTCAGTTGATTTCCTCTTTGCAGATCAGAGTAGGATATTGTTTTTTAAAAGTTTGCAATATATGTTGGCGAAGATATGACACATTGACGAAGAGAAAAATTATGAGGTCTTATGCCATGGCCAATGGGATTAGCTAAAATATTGAATGGAATAAAAATTCAACTAGAAGAAATTGAAAGTGCCTAGAGAAGAGGTGTTCTCCTTGAGGACGTTAGTGATAGTGAATAGGAGGAGACTATCCACCTAGAAGCTTCAGATGAGGATCAAGGAGAAGAATTAGAGAAACTATTAATTTGAGCAATCTCTAGTATGGGAAGTAATCCAAATATGGATACTTCTAATTTTAATGGAAGTTTAAACCCTGAGGAATTAATAGATTGGATAACGAACATGGAGATATTATTTGAATATGAATCTACAGAGGATCCAAAGTGATCAAATTTAAATGCACACACTTGGTAGGATCATGTCCAAATAGAGAGGCAACAAAAGTGCAAGAAGAAAATTTAAAGCAAAAGGAGTTGGGAGTGAAGGAGTATACGAAATAATTCTATAAATTGACCATAAGAGTAGGTCATACTAAATATGATGAGGATAAAGTAGTGAGATACATAAATTAGATAAAGCTATCCATACAAGATGAAGTTGGTATGATTTGAATTAGAATAATTGAAGAGGTATATCAATATACACTCAGGGAGGAAGAAACATTGGCCTATAAGCAATACAATAACTCTAGAGGAAGAGAACAATAGCATGGAGAAAGAGGGAAGCAAGCTCATGATGTAGGAAAACAGTTATCACAAACAAATAATTTCAATCAAATTACCCAAGAAAATTATGAATAATTAATAGGACAAGGTGGATTTGGTAGAGGAAGAGGATGTGGTTTTTTGATAAATGTTATAGATGCTTGGAAGAAGGAAATAGAGCATATGAATACCCTCGAGTGTAGTAGTCTATCGGGTATGGAAATGAAGCTTGTAGTCAAACTATACAAGTAGATGAAGAAAGTGTAGTCTCACTAAAGCACATAGAGGAACCAAAACAAGGAGAATCACTTATGATGAAAAGGATATTGTTAAAACCAGTCAAGGAGGTGCATGAACATGTGCAAAGAAGGATCTTGTTCAAGACAATTTGTAAATCAAGAGGTAAATGTTGCAAAGTGATTATGGATAGCTGAAGTACATATAACTATGTCAATAGAGATGGTGAAGAAACTTGGCTTGAAGAGAATTAAGCATTTGAATCCTTGCAAAGTGTCATGGTTATAAAATGGGCACCAAATTTTGGTAACCAAACAATATATAGTTAATTTTTAGATTAGAATGAACACTTATTCATTTACAAAGGATGGTAAAAATTATACACCAAGTCCATTGAATGAAAAAAGAGAAGAGGTGGACAATAGTCCTAAAGTTTTTATAACCTTAGGATAATATTTCTTGAAGGATTTTAAGAAGGACAAAGTATGCTTTGCCTTCATTACAAAATATATGGAAGTTGAGGTAACCTATTAAATGGACAAAATTCCTCATGAAATAGTTGATATGTTGGAGGAATTTATATATACTATTTCTAATGGCCTACTGAATAGATTAATGCCTATGCAAAGCATTGGTCATAACATAGACTTAATACCCATAGCGAGTTTACCAAATAATATGACCTATAGGATGACACCCATGGAAAATGAATATATGGAGAGACAAGTCCAAGAACTATTGGACAACAGACTGATTTGGGAGATCTTAATTCCATGTGCAGTACCAGTCATACTAACACCCAAGAAAGGTGGATAATGGTGTATGTGCATGGAATCTTGGGATATCAATAAGATCACCATAAAATATAGATTTCTATTATCGCATATGGATGAATTTATGGATTGTTTGAGTGGAGTGGACTATTTCACAAAGATTTATTTGAAGAGTGGTTAACATCAAATTTAAAATAAAGAAGGATTTGAGTGGAAGACTACATTTAAGACTAATAAGGGATTGTAAGAATGGCTACTCATGTCATTTGGGTTAACGAACACACCTGGCACTTTTATGTGATTAATGAATGAAATCTTGAAGTATTTTCTTGGCAAGTTTGTGGTAGTTTATTTGGATTATATTTTTGTGTTTAGCAAGACAAAGAAAGAATATTTAATGCACACAATGCTAGTTTTGCAAAGGTTGAAAAAGGAGCAATTGCTAATTAATTTGAAGAAATGTAGTTTAATGAAGAATGAATTGGTATATTTGGGATTTTGTCATTTCCAAGGATGGTTTGTGAATTCATCCAACAAAGGTAAAAGCTATTGTGAATTAGCCATCACCAAGAAGTATGTTCAAGGCAAGAAGTTTCTATGGTTTGACAGTATTTTACAATTTCATCAAAATATTTAGTGGAATTTGTGCTCTAATCATGGAAATAATGAAAGGTGGTAGGCATGAGTTCAAATGGATGGTTGCAAAAGAAATTTGACACAAAATTGAGTTTTAGTTCAACTTTTCATCATAAAAGGATGGATAAGTTGAATTTGTGAATAGAAGCCTTGGGAATCTATTACGGTGTTTAGTTGAAAAGAAGCCAAAGTTATGGGACATTATCATGGCATACAAAAAATTTACATATAATAATTTTGTCAACAGAAGTATAAGCAAGAAATAATTCCAAATTGTGTATGGAATCTATCCAAGAGGTGTGGACATGTTTTAGAGTATAATTTATTTATGGACACCGAGTGTAGGAAGATGACTTTGTTGATTACATACATGATTTATATTAGGAGGTGCAAAATGATTTATAGAAGTGTGCCGAGAAATACAAGTAATATATTGACCTCAAGCATAGGACACAAGAATTTTAGGTTGGATACTTGGTTTTGGCACATTTACAAAAGGAAATATTCCCAAAAGGCACTTACAACAAGCTAAATTGGAAAGAGATTGGACTGTGTAAGGTCTTCAATAAGTTCATAGATAATTCTTATAAAGTTGAACTTTTAGAAGGAACGGATATATCCCCAATATTTAATATGGTCAATTTGTACTCATATTATGATAAACCAATAGATAGTAATGAAGAAGCCACTTATGATTATATATGATGACATAATGGATACAACATATGCCAAAGAAGGAATGAGATAAAATTGAGATAATAGTAGACTCTAGAGTAGCCAAAAGGACAAGAGGCAAAGAATACTACGAGCACTTGGCTAAGTGGAAGAATAATACAGCTGGAGTGACGTGGATGAATGATTCCAAGATTTCTAAGCATGGCATCTCAATTACATATTTCCATAAATGTTCATGATCTTTGCTCATGAAACATTTCTACTTACCCAACAAATGTGATATAGGAATGTCCAACATAAATATGATTATGGATGAGTCATTTTTTCAATTCATTTATAATTGCCAACCTTTCGTATATAAAGTAACAAGAATAGGAATAGGACATAGTGACTTGCATAGAGAGACTAAAAAAGGGAAAAGAGAGAAGAAAGAGATTCATGTAGAGACAAGTGTAAGATTTCAATGTGGATGCAAGATATTGAATGTACAGTCATTTGGCAAATTGACAATAACATTACTATTCACCTCAAACTTCTTCTATGCATGCATTTGAAGGATAAATGCATTGTGATATTTAAATTGTATATTTTAGATCATATGGACTAGTTTGTGTAGGATTGTAGGTGAGGACAAAATTTTACAATGAGAGATTTGTTCTAGAGGAAGGATAATTATTTTTAAAGTCTTACTTTCACATGACTTAGTTCCATCAATCTAAGACTCATATAAAGGAAATTATCGAGCAAAGTATCACCTAGTGCATGCCATATTGGGAGTGCATCATGGCAAGTTTTATATTGGAAGTGCATCATGGCAAGTATCATCTTGGAATTGCATCATGGCAAGTGTTGTATTGGGAGCACATCGTAGTGAGTTTCATCTTGAAGTAAATTTTCTAGCCAGATGTCATCTTACCATCTTGGCAATTTCCAATTATCATCTTGTTGCCATGATAATATTCATCTTGCCAATTATCATATGATCCATGCAACTCAAAATGAAACTAAAAATTACTTTAGTACGATTTAATTCTTTATACTAAAGGAGGTGGTTTTTCAGTTAATTCCCTCTAACTAAACTACATCACTTATTATCTATTAGTTTATGCTTTACTAAAAAAATTGAAGAGCAAAGGATAACTTATAAAGACTTTTTTTTTTATGCTACCATGGCATGCCGATAGTGTAATGACCATCCTATATAGTAGTTGTTTTTTTATGCTTTCTCAAAGACCCTAAATTGTAATGGATATTCCTTATACCACTTTCTTTATTATGCTTCCCTCAAAACCCTAAAACATGAATAAACTTTGTTACTACATCCATTTGTATTTTAAGGAGTCAAATTTCTAGTACATGAGAAAGAGGGAAATGATTTACCTAGAAAAAAATTGACCTCTTCCACCTTTATTTTAACACTTTCATCTATATCTTCCTTCACACCTTTAGTTGCTCCTAAAGTTGAACTTGAATGTTACATTCCTCAATCCTGTTGAGTGGCAATTTTTCCCAATTGCAAAACCATAGTCATAGTTAGGATTTTGTTATCAAAACCCTCTCTTGCAAAGAAATAAACATTTCTCCAAGGTTTCTTTTACTTAATGTGTGCATGTATGCTTATTAAAAACTGTCAAATAAGTTCTAGAATACCTTGGTGATTTGCAAGCAACTGTTAACAAGGGGCCTGTGATGGTATTACTTTATTATGCTATGCTTCTATTGTTCATTAATTGAAAGGGCTTGATTTCCATTATATATAGAAATGAAATGATAAATGAGGAATTAATCCTAATATATTTTATTTCTGATTTTCCAAGGTGATTTAATTCATTTTATCTTGAAGGATTTTAGGTAGATTTTATCTTCCTTTGTTAAGTAGATTTTAACAAATTTTATCCTTTTGTTAAACCTTGCTTTAAGCATGAAAGAAAAGACTAAAATCTATCTTGAAATATGAACATGAAATGATGAGTGGATTCATTTTATCCTGCTTGGTGAATGGATTTTATGTTGCTTTGAGCATGAAATAAAATCATCTAAATGACTAGCTTTGAAAAATATAGCCTTTGAAATGTCATATAAATTACCCCCTCTTTAATGAAATTTTAATTTTCATAAAGAGAGGTTAATTTATTGCTTGAAAAAATGAAAAGTGCAAAACCTAATATTTGAATCTCCTTTAAAGTGTGAAATCATGTAAAATTGAAATTACAAAATTCCTACTAAAGTGTGAACTTTAAATAATTTTGGGAATTTCAAATTTCCTTCAAAGTAAAATTGAAACTACTCTAAATAAAACTTTAAAGCTTATTCTTTGAATTCGTGCATCTATTTTTGGAGCTTTATTTATGTATATTTTTTTGGAGCTGTAACTCTAAAATTCCCACAGACCTTACAAGCATTAGTATCATGCATAAAAACCAGCATTAAGGTGATTCATATCTATGCAATCAAACCTTCAATGAGGTGTAATATTCTAAGGAAAAAGGTGCAATATATGAAAAACCTAATAAATGAGTCAACCATTAACATGTATAAAACTCATTAGATCTTCAATTTATTGAAAAAAATATTTTCAAATAAAACCAATACAATGCAAAAATACCCTATTCAAAAGAGGCATCCAATGGTGTAAATAGTGCAAACCAACAACTTGGGAGGAGCAATTCCAAATAAATATAGTGCAACATCTCTCTCTTTCCCACCTGCAATTCTGCCCAAAAGGCTCCCGTCCTTGTTTTTGCATTTTCCTCGTTTTTTAATTTTCTTAAGAATACTCCTCCATATCCACTTTCTTATTTGGTTACTTGCAGTTTCAGAAATTCCACTTCCTTTTCTCTGTTATCCTTCATTTTCATAAGATATTCTTCAACACCTCTATTTGTGATATTCTTATAATCAATATTTCATATGAGATGATATTGCGTACTAATTTCACCTTCATTATACTAGAAAACCCTTAGATGATATTTAGTTTCATATTCTATTCCTTCACCCGCATTATGATAATGCATCCTAGATTTACACTTTTTAATAAAATAAAAATAAAATGTCCTTTTTTCATATCTCCTCACCGTTCACTATAGTCGTATCAGCATCCAATTGATCTAAGTATTGCTCTTGTAATCGATGGGTACCTACCGAATATGATGAAACTTTTCCTGCATGTTTCTACTTGACCTCTTGTGCGTGTCATAGATATTATGCCTCCTATACTTGCTATGCACCTTTCGGTAATCTCAGCTTGCCATGCAGGTCCATCCGAATCGATGTTGACAATGTGTCGTTATGCCTCCATTCACCAGTCATCCACAATGTTCGTTGTCTTCTATTGTGATGCAGGAGCATCCGAGGGCAGCAAAGCAATCGAGCATCAACCAAACTTTTTGTTGTTATTTTTTTCTAAGTGTTGCAATGTTATTTTTCTAAGTGTTGCAAGTAAAAATATGTGTCGCGATATCGCGACACAAAAGTGTCGCGATATCGCGACCAAAACTGAAGATAGGGGAGCAGCGGACAAAATGTCACGATTTCGCGACATGTCACGAAATCGTGACCCAAGGCAGGGAAACAGAGGCGCAGAGACCAAAGGTCACAAAATCGTGACCACCGCAGGAGAAACGAAGGCACGGAGACCAAAGGTCACGAAATCGTGACCACCACAGGAGAAACGAAGGCACGGAGACCAAAGGTCATGAAATCATGACCACCGTAGGGGAAACGAAGGCACGGAGACCAAAGGTCACGAAATCGTGACATGTCACGATTTCGTGACCGAAACGGGAGAACAGAGGCCGATAGAAAAAATGGCGCGATATCGCGACATGTCGCGATATCACGGCCAAAACGGAGAGAGAAGGTGCAGAAAGAAAATGGTCGCGATATCACGACATGTCACGATATCACGACCAAACAGAAAGACACGCACTTCCAGCTTTCATAAAGACGTCCCTACGTGCACGGCAAGTTAGAGGCAGTGAAGCAGTAGTTCCAAAGAAGGATTTCAATGGGCATGTTGGCCACTCGCATAGGATATCTGGAAGACGCGTTTAAAGCAACTAACAACAAGCAGTAGATCGTGAAGAAGATTTCGTTGGATATGGCAGCCAGTCGCGCACCTCACCAAGAGTCTCATCAATGCAACTTCCCAAAATTGTTCCAAGTGGCAATTGTAGATCGTGGGAAGTGTGAAAGCACAGAGGATCGGGACCTCAATAAAAACCCATGGATTGTAATGAGAGGGGGTTGGAAAATGGCAGTTTGGCTGTATATTCTTGTAAAATTCTTCCAAAGTATTGAATACAAAATCTTGGGCTCTTGTTTCTCTGGTTTTTTTGTATTATGTAAGATCTGTTCTCCACCAAGTGGTATCAGAGCCAGTAGTTCCTGAGCGTGTAGCAGATCACCGAAGGAGAGGCAGTTACACCAGGACCTATGGAAGGGCTTGAAATCGGGTGAGCAGAATGCCTCCAAGGAGAAATCCTGTTGGTGGGAGAGGCATGGCAGCGACAGAAGATGTTCGAGCTTTGCAACGGCAAATGCAAGCTCTGCAAGAAGAAATGCGTAGAAGATTGGAGCCAAGAAGAGACGAAGGTAGTGAAGAGGAAGATGATGAAGAAGAAGACCAACCTGAGGAAGAAGAAGAAGCAGTAGATCCTGCTCAGGCCAGACTATACAAAGCCATATCCTAGATTGGGAAGAGGCCGAAGATGGAGGTTTCCACATATTTCGGGAACCTTGAGCCAGAGGAATTGATCGACTGGATCAACGATCTGGAAGAGTACTTTGAGTACGAAGAGGTTGAGGACCCTGATAGGGTCAGATTCGCAAAGACCAAACTGAAAGGTCATGCTAGCATTTGGTGGAAGGGAGTGCAGCTGGAGCGAAATAAAAGAGGGAAAGAGAGAATAACTAAGTGGGAACGGATGGCAAAAAAGCTAAAGAGGCAGTTCATCCCTGGTGATTATGAGTTAGACCTGCTAAAGAAAATGCAAGGATTGAGGCAATCAAGCAAGTCTGTGAAAGAATACACAGAAGAATTTCATAAAATAATGATTAGAACAGGCCACTCAGAGGCCAACAAGGAGAAGGTAGCCCGTTACATTAATGGGTTACGAGCAAGCATTCAGGAAGAACTAAGTCTAGTCCGGATGACCACCATAGAGGACGCTTACCAATTTGCTTTAAAGGTTGAAGAGAAGCTCAATAGGAGGTTTGAAAACAAGCAAAGAGGAAGAGGTCATGGCGGAAGGACCGACGAAAGGAACAGTGGAAGAAGAAATGAAGAATCTCAAAAAAATGGAGAAGGTAGCAGCAATCAAGAACAAAGGAGAGAAAATACAGACCGCTCTCGTAATCAGAATAATGGTTACCGAGGGGGAAGAGGCCGAGCTGGACGTGGACAAGGAAGAGGAAGATTTCGAGGGACTTGCTTCCAGTGTGGTGAAGAGGGACATCACCAATATGAGTGCCCACAGCAGCGAGAAAGAAATAATCGAAGGCCGAAAGGAAATGCCAGAGTAGCAGTCATGGATGAAGATGCTGGGTCTGAGCATTCTAAAGAAGCTGAGAGAGGAGAAGTAATGATTGCAAGGAGAGTCCTGCTGAATGAAGAGGGAGCTACAGATCAGAGGAAAAGCTTATTCCGCACAAGGTGTAAATGCACGGGTAAGATTTGCAACATTATCATTGACAACGGTAGCACAGATAACCTAGTTTCAAAGGGAATGGTTACAAAGCTACAACTGGAGAGAAAGAAACACCCGCATCCATATCGGATCGCGTGGTTGCAGAAAGACCATAAGGTTTTGGTCAATGAACAATGCCTGGTAAAATTCAGTATTGGAAATTACCGTGATGAGGTTCTGTGCGACATTCTGCCCATGGATGCGTGCCATTTGCTGTTGGGAAGGCCATGGCAGTTTGACAGGTGTGCGGTTCATGATGGCCGAGCCAACACCTATTTCGTGACCAAGAATGGAATGCGTCATAAGTTGAAGCCCCTGAAGGAGGTGGAAGAAAAGGTATGTGGCAGTGCAAGAATTTGCTTGGTTGATGGAAGAAAATTTTTAGATGATTTAAAGCATGAGCATATGTGTTATGCATTAGTTCCTAGAGTCAGGGATACAGAATGCAAAGATGCCCCAATAGAAGTCCAAGATCTGTTGAAGGAATTTCCAGATATCATATCTGATAATGTGCCTGAGGGTTTACCCCCAATAAGAAAAATCAGTCACCATATTGATTTGGTGCCAGGGTCAAGCTTGCCCAATAAGGTTGCACATAGAATGACACCTGTAGAAACTGAAGAACTAAACAGGCAGGTCCAGGAGTTGCTGGAGAAGGGATTGATTAGGGAGAGTCTTAGCCCATGTGCAGTACCTATAGTACTAGCACCCAAGAAGGATGGAGAGTGGAGAATGTGCATAGACTCTCGAGCCATCAACAAGATCACAATAAAATATAGATTTCCACTGCCAAGGATGGATGACATAATGGACTGCTTGAGTGGAGCCAAGTACTTCACCAAAATTGACCTCAAGAGTGGTTACCACCAGATCCGTGTCAGGGAAGGAGATGAGTGGAAGACAACCTTCAAGACAAGAGAGGGCTTGTATGAGTGGTTGGTCATGCCATTTGGGCTGTCCAATGCACCAAGTACCTTCATGCGGCTGATGAATGAGGTACTCGAAGGAGTTTCTAGGAAAGTTTGTCATTGTTTATTTAG
Organism: Wollemia nobilis; assembly: GCA_028583015.1. Taxonomy (NCBI): domain Eukaryota; kingdom Viridiplantae; phylum Streptophyta; class Pinopsida; order Araucariales; family Araucariaceae; genus Wollemia; species Wollemia nobilis. The sequence goes on along the minus strand of JAQPPZ010000541.1, from coordinate 24,028,880 downwards.
ATGATATATTAATATTCAGCAGAACCCTGGAGGAACACCTGATGCACATCGGGAGGGTTTTTGAAAAGCTGCGGGAGGAGCAGTTATTAATAAATCTAAAAAAGTGTAATTTTGTCAAGAAAGAGTTAGTATACCTAGGATTTGTAATCTCAGCAGAAGGTCTAAAAATGGACCCAGAGAAGGTGAGGGCTATCATAGAATGGCCTACCCCAAGAAGCACAACAGAGGTAAGATCATTTCATGGTCTAGCCAGCTTTTACAAGAAGTTTATAAGAAACTTCAGCAGCATTTGTGCACCCCTCACAGAAACAATGAGAGGGGATAAGAAAGAGTTCAAGTGGACCTTAGGGGCTGAAAGGAGCTTTGATGCATTAAAGAAAAAGGTCACAGAACAGCCTATTTTGGCACTTCCAGACTTTAACAAAGTATTTCAGGTCGACTGTGATGCCAGTGGCAGTGCAATAGGGGTTGTACTGAGCCAAGAAGGCAAACCTGTTGCTTATTTTAGTGAAAAGCTCAATGATGCTCGAAAAAAGTATTCAGTTTATGACCAAGAATTTTATGCTATAGTTCAGGCTCTGAAGAAGTGGAGGCATTACTTGTTGCCAAAAGAGTTTGTTCTATTTACTGATCATCAGGCATTGCAGTACATCAACAACCAGACAAAACTGAATCAACGACACATGAAGTGGGTTGAGTTTCTCCAAAGCTATACCTTTGTGTTAAAGCACAGGAGCGGGAAATCAAACAGAGTTGCAGATGCTTTAAGTAGAAGGCAGAATCTGCTGATTGAAATGACAGTGGAAGTAGTAGGATTCGAAGAACTGAAGGGTCTTTATCCTGAAGATCCTGATTTTGCAGCAGCCTGGACGGCTTGCTTGGCACCTGTTACTGTGGACAGGACAAAATGGTTAGATTTCCTAATCCAAGATGGAATGCTGTTCAAGGGAAGTAAATTATGCATTCCAAGGAGTTCCATGCGGGAGAACTTAATCAAGGAAAAGCACAGTGGAGGACTGGTTGGGCATTTTGGTCGGGATAAGACCATTGCCCTGGTGAATGAAAATTACTACTGGCCGCAACTTCAACAAGATGTGAGAAAGTTTGTGCAAAGTTGCAGAATATGCCAGATGGCAAAAGGCGTAAGGCAAAACACAGGATTATACCAGCCATTACCTATACCTGAGAGGCCGTGGGAGGACATAAGCATGGATTTTATTCTTGGATTGCCGAGAACACAGAGGGGAAATGACTCTGTATTTGTGGTGGTTGACCGATTCTCCAAAATGGCACATTTTATTCCCTCGCAGAAGACAAGTGATGCAGTTCACATTGCAGGGTTATTTTTCAAGGAAGTGGTACGACTTCACGGTCTACCAAGAAGCATAGTTTCTGACAGAGATACAAAGTTTGTTGGGTATTTCTGGAGAACATTGTGGAAGAAGCTGAAGACAGATCTGAAGTTCAGTTTTGCATACCACCCACAAACTGATGGATAGACAGAGGTGGTAAATAGAAGTCTAGGTAATTTGCTAAGATGCTTGATAGCAGATAAACCCAAGGGATGGGATTTAGTTTTGCCGCAGGCGAAATTTGCATACAACAATTCTATCAATAAGAGTACAAACAAATCTCCATTCCAAATCATATATGGAAACAGTCCGAGAAACGTTTCTGAGCTGAGAAAATTAGATAAAGGAGAAAAGTGCAGTGCAGAGGCTGAGGAATTCGCAAAACAGATGAGAAGCCTGCATGAAGAAGTAAAGAAACAAATTGCAAAAATGAATACTCAGTATAAAGCAAGAGCAGACCAAAAGCGACGGTTCAAAGAGTTCGAAGTGGGAGATGAAGTCATGGTCCATCTCAGAAAAGAAATATTTCCAGCCAAAACTTACAACAAGTTGAAGATGAAGAAGTTTGGGCCATGCAGAATACTGGAAAAATGGGATTCAGGCAATGCATATGAAGTGGAATTGCCAAGTGGGCTTGACATTTCACCTATTTTTAACATATCAGATTTAGTGGAATACCATGAAGGAGATAGTACAGAGGCACCAAGCACAGAATTGTGGAGCATTCCAACGTCTAACCCAACCAAAGACGAGATCGAGGAAATATTAGATACTCGTGAAGGCAGAAGCACAAGGAACAAACAATATTCTGAGTATTTGATCAAGTGGAAGGGCAGACCTGTAGAAGATGCAACTTGGTTGTCAAAAATAGAGGTTGACCGCCTGGGTCTTCCTCCCAAAGATCAGAAGTGAGGATCACTTCTCAATCCACCTCGGGTGTCTGATGCAGGAGCATCCGAGGGCAGCAAAGCAATCGAGCATCAACCAAACTTTTGTTGTTATTTTTTTCTAAGTGTTGCAATGTTATTTTTTCTAAGTGTTGCAAGTAAAAATATGTGTCACGATATCGCGACACAAAAGTGTCGCGATATCGCGACCAAAACTGAAGATAGGGGAGCAGCGAACAAAATGTCACGATTTCGTGACATGTCGCAAAATCACGACCCAAGGCAGGGAAACAGAGGCGCAGAGACCAAAGGTCACAAAATCATGACATGTCGCGAAATCATGACCGTCGAAGGAGAAACGAAGGCACGGAGACCAAAGGTCACGAAATCGTGACATGTCATGATTTCGTGACATGTCGCAAAATCACGACCGCCGTAGGAGAAACGAAGGCACGGAGACCAAAGGTCACGAAATCGCGACCACCATAGGGGAAACGAAGGCACGGAGACCAAAGGTCACGAAATCGTGACATGTCACGATTTCACGACCGAAATGGCAAAACAGAGGCCGATAGAAAAAATGGCGCGATATCGCGACATGTCGCGATATCACGGCCAAAACGGAGAGAGAAGGTGCAGAAAGAAAATGGTCACGATATCACGACATGTCACGATATCGTGACCAAACAGAAAGACACGCACTTCCAGCTTTCATAAAGACGTCCCTACGTGCGCGGCAAGTTAGAGGCAGTGAAGCAGCAGTTCCAAAGAAGGATTTCAACGGGCATGTTGGCCACTCGCGCAGGATATCTGGAAGACGCATTTAAAGCAACTAACAACAAGCAACAGATCGAGAAGAAGATTTCGTTGGATATGGCAGCCAGTCGCGCACCTCACCAAGAGTCTCATCAATGCAACTTCCCAGAATTGTTCCAAGTGGCAATTGTAGATCGTGGGAAGTGTGAAAGCACAGAGGATCGGGACCTCAATAAAAACCCATGGATTGTAATGAGAGGGGGTTGGCAAATGGCAGTTTGGCTATATATTCTTGTAAAATTCTTCCAAAGTATCGAATACAAATCTTGGGCTCTTGTTTCTCTGGTTTCTCTCTTGTTTCTCTGGTTTTTCTGTATTATGTAAGATCTGTTCTCCACCATACCGTGATGTCCTTGGTATGCTACTACCATGGCTATTAAGCTATCATACCCTCGTATGCATGAGATGAACGATATCACCATATAAGGAATTAAACCCCTACATACTTCTTTGGATATTCATATCATTTTTTGCTTGAGTTGTTTGCCCATGGCTCAAGTCTTTGAATGTGTATTCATGTATCAATCAGGTAACTTAGGCATCCATGTAGTGCTTCATCAACATCATCAATTGTCTGTCATCCTCGACTTTTGTTCCCATCCAAATCATCGCGTCATTGGTCTTCTCTATTACTAGCTCGATCTCCACATATATTTTCCATGAGTGCTAGCCTTGCTTACTTGTCAATGTTGCATCTACTTTTCTGGTAATATCAAATCAGTGCCACATCGCCACTTCATATTAGTTTGGCTCCTCTTTGTAGCCACATCATCTTCGTTTGGTGCTCTACGAATTTATCGGTTGGGTCCACTATGGTTCCTTATGTTCGCACCTCTCCATGCAGTGTCCACATAAGACAATCCTCATCCAAGCTAATGCCACCTATGATTGCACACCCTACATCTTAAAACCCATATGTTCGAAAACCACATCGAAATTCACGCTAAGCACTCCAAGGTTGGCTACATTCCCATCCACACAAGTCCATTTTATGTCCAAGTTTACTGCCATGAGATGGTTCTTGCATTTATCAAAAAAGAAGTAACATTTATAATTCACGTAATGAAAGCTTAAATACAAATAACTAAAGCTTGAAATTAAAAAAAAATGAATATGAATAGAAACTTTGATATTCATAGAATTTTCATATTTATTTCACTTCTAAAAATTTGATTAAAACATTTTTTTTTTTTGCTTTTCTTTTTCTTCTTTCCATTTTTTGACTTAATACTATTATTTTTTATTCCTTTCTTTTTCTTTTTCTTTTTATTTTTCTTTTTATTTTTACTTTTTTATTTTTTTTATCTATTTTTTTTTATTGGACTAATCTCAATTGTTTGGATAGCTTTACTTTAAAATATTAGAAAACCCACCTAGGTGTTGTAGGTGAGTTGGAGAGGAGAGGGAAATCCTCCAAGAGAGGTCCCAGTTCAAATCTCCACCCTACCAAAAAGTTGAATTGGGTATCCAAAATCCAATTGATAATGTTGGTGTGGGCAGGGTCGGGTGCAACTCTCGGGTGACTTTGACGGTGTAGAACCCCTTGTTCATGGTCTCTCAGACCAAGGCGGTCTTGCAAGGGGTTTTTCGCTTTAAAAATATATATATTAGAAAACCCAAAATATTAAGATCAACCTTTTGAAATTCAAATACTAACCCTAACTCCAACATACTAAGCTTAACACTTGAAAAGAAATTAAAAAGACAAACATCTAACAAGTCTATCAAAATTAGCACTCGACCAACACCAAACCTTCCAAAACCCAAAATTTAAGCTGGGTCCCCAAATTTGGGGTATGTTGTGGAATTGCCACAATAAATGGTGACTCTGTTGGGAAATATTCTTAAGCATTTTAGTTGAAGAACCCAATTTTGAAAATAAACAAACCAAAGATCAGAGAAATATACGTTATCTAGCAACATTTAGAGAAAAAGGGGTTAGATGGATTTAAATGAAAATAAATAAACCCTTTTATTTAGCTTAATGTGTGTGAAAGTGATTTTATTTTGCATTCTTGAACACCATCTATATTCCATCAATTTTACATTAGGCTATAAAATATTACTCATTAAAATGTACCTTTGCATTGCTCCACTGCTATCCAGACATCTATAGCCCTAGTGGAGATGACCTTGATCACTTCTAGACCTTGCTCTACTACCAACCAGGCATCCATAGCCCCAGTGGATATTGTCTGAATCACCTAGGTGTCTAATTGATGCTTTGTATTGCTTTCTTTTTTATTATTATTAAGCATCATATTGTCTTGTAAAACCTATACACCACTTGGGTTAGATACCACTTAAGGCTAAATATAGAGTCTATAAGAATTTTTGCCTTAATTTACAAACCAAAGTTACTTCATCCTTCAAGCTTTCAAGGTATGCCCCTTAATATGATGTGTTCATGTGTAACTTTAGCAAAATGATTCATTGTTCCCAAAATTCACTATCTTAATCCACAATCTCAGAATGATTACTAAATAATTTCATCCTCTTTTCCTTGATCCACATGATAGGCAACTCATCCTTCATGAAAAATGAACACAAAAAACAATCAAGAGGCCATAAATTAGCAACTACCACAAAACACTACCACAAATCAAGGGAACAAATCCAAAATCCACTTGAAAATATGAAAAGAAAAACTTGAAGATAAACCAACACCTAACCTAATGCAAACTGATAAGAAAGCAAAACAAAACCTGCCAAACCAAAAATTAGAGACAAAGCACAAAAACAACAAAACTAAAAATAAAAGCATGAAAACCAACACTATGTACAATAATATACAATATGGTACAAGATGGTGCAAAATTTAGGCTATCACTTCCCTAGATCCCAAACACAATTTCCACAATTTAAAAGACATCTACCATGATATGTGTGCCAAGATTTACAGAAATCCAACCAAAATAATATTAGGCCAAACAAAATAAAACCCCTTTTTTTACCTCTCTCACCCCACCAATTTGATTCCATGGTATTAGCAATTTCATGTTAAGAATTTGATTCATCAAACTTACAAGAAAATACATGATTCTCAACTATCCCTTGCTTATTCAAAGAGGTGTAAATTTCGAAATATGATTCATCACTTTCATTTAAGTTTTCCTTTTTACAAGCATATAGGATTTTCTTCAAATAGAAGGGTATTTCTAAAAAATTTAAAGCAAAGTCATCATCTATGTCTTTAGGTCAATTATACTCATGCAACAATTTGCAAGTATCTAGGATATCTACTAAATTAGAACCATTATAAGTTTATATCCTAGATTCAATTGTTAACTGTTGATGAACTTGATTCAAAAACTCAAGCACATCTACTTTTGTTTCATTCAAAAAAGTAATATTATTAGCGATCGGAGTAGAAATCCACTTCATTTCTTTATTAACCTCCAATGGCATTTTATTATCAATATCATTCACATCTACCAAACCATTATGCGAAATTTTACCTAGAATTCGAATGGTTGGACACAAAGGATGAGATTCTACCTTTTGTACACTTTCATTTACCATGACTTGATGAGTATTTGTACCTTATTATTTCTCATGGTTTCTATCATCATCATCATCATCATCTTGCAACCCTTTACCTTCATTAATGACCTATTTTTCAAAAACACCAAAATTAGGCACCCAATCAAAAATATGTCCATCATTTTCAAACCATAAATCTCGTTGATCAAGGGGTGTGTCATTTTTTTATTGTATAGGAATTGCAAGATCTTCATGTGAGATAGAGATTTCAATGTCCTGCATATCAAGTGAAATAGAAATTTCATCAATAGGAGTGTGAGAAATGAATAATTCCTCATATCTTCCCCAACCATTATAATAATTGTCTTCTAAAGCTAAGGGATGAAATTCTATCATGTCTTCAAACAACATGTGATTCTCTGATTACACAAGAATTGTAGGCTCTTCATGTAAGATAACAACTTTAGTGTCCTGCATATCAGATGAAGAATTTTTTTATCAGAAGGTATAAAAGAAACACATTCCTCATATCTTCCCCAACCATTATAATAATTATCTTCTAAAATCAAAGGATGAGATTCTATCAAGTCTTCTGCATAAACTTCAAATTCATTTATTGGTTCACTTTCAACCACTTTTGATAGCTCCATTGTTTTCTAAATTGAATTATCTTGTTGCATAGACAATATAATATTCGTATATGAGACAAAACTTTCAGTTTTTTGGACATCAACATCAAGTGGAATAGAAACTTCTTTAGGAATTGTGAAAGAAGTAAATGATTTCCATTCTTCGTCTAGAATAGTAGAATAATTATTCTTTTGAAACATGTGATGAAATTCCATCTCTTCGTTCATGTTATCTTCATATTCCTCCTCATATTCATCCTCCTCAAGTTTAAAAAATCATTTTCCTCATATTCATCCTCAATTTCAAAAAAATCATCTTCCTTAGATTCATCCTCCCCAATTTTAAAAGATTCATCTTCTGGTGGATCAAGGGTTTCTTTAGTGGGATCAATTCTTCTATTTAGCTTTCTATAATTATCCCAATATTCACTTGTGAATAATGATCCTAAGCCTTTTATTTCTAAAGGTTCATATGTTTTTAAAACTGAGTCAATCTCTACATTTTGGTTAACTTGATCATCACAATCCTCATTTATGGGTAGTGAATTTGAAACATGCACCTCATTTTGGATGACATCTAAGGTAGTTGTGACATCAAGACCATCAATTTTATCCCATTGATTGCTTACATTAGACATATTTTGATTCAAGGGTGCTAGGTTGGATAATTGGTATTGGTTGGAATCCATAACTCATGAAAAATTGTTCATCATGGGAGAAGGTTGTGCATCAACCTAAATCATGGGTGGTATCTGATTTTGAGCCTTAGGGTTAAGTAATGATAATCGACCCACATCAAACCCTTTCAAAATCCACCGTTGTTCTACTATTACTATCTTATTGTAGGCTGTATGTAAGGATGGATATCTAAGAACTCTCCCTAGACATGTAGAAGTAAAACGGTCTAAGGCTTCCATGTATATTTGAATTACCTCTTCTTCTGAAATGATGTAATGTGTCCCCATATCGATATATAACCTATGTATCATTAAATTGGCTCATGGATTCATTAGGTTCTTTTTTTTTTAATTTACATGGTGGAATTGGTAGCCACCACAAATTTGGGTAGGCTATCCATATTTTATGGCCACCACAGTATTCTGTGTTGTCTACCCCAGAAGTCGATTCATTAGGTCCTTTACAAATAGATACAAATTGATTTAATATCATATTCGAGTCAACCAACTTTTCAAAAAGGTTGAGAAATATTACCTTTAATTGATCCCAAGACATGCTAGAATCTATAGGTAAATAGATGTACCAATCCAACACAACCTCATACAAAGTGTATGAAAACAACCTACAAGTAACATCTTCATGCATAATTTATAAATAAATTAAAATGTCCTTGTATCTATGAATATGTTCCTCAATCGAGGCCACGTCATGTCTAAACTGAGGTAAATATTCTTCTACACCTTCAAGGATTTGATGGGTAGGAGTGTTTAATTCACTATAATAATCACATATCTAGGATGTAATTCTTGCCCTTGTTGAAGTAAACAATGACATTAGTGAACCTTAAATAATATAACTTTAGTACCATTTTTTTTTTTTTTTTTATTTGTGGAAAACATCCCAAAAGAGATGCCACTTTCGGGTAAGACCCAAGGAGGCAGGGGTATCCATTCCACAAAAAATTCCCAAGACTCGAACCTGGCCTACCACCTTTGACATACTCAAGGAGCAAACAAAAACACAAAACCAAAAAAAAAAGAAGTAAAAAACAACAAAAATAATAAAATAAAATAAAAAACATGCTCCTTGAGTGTGTCAAAACCAAAAGCACAACCAAACACGCACAATAAGATAAAAGAAACCACAACACAAACGACATAGAAAAACAAAAGAACCACATAACAAAACACAAACAAGACAAAAACAACAGAACACTACAAAGACATAACCCAAAAAAACATGAAAAATAAACACAACCAAAACCTAAAAAATAAAATAAATAAAATAAAAACAACCAACAACAGACAATAAACAAAAACAAAAAACATAGAAAACACTCACACATAAAAAAAATGAAATAATACAAACAAAGAGAAACCCAAGAACAAGAACGAAAAAAAACACAACAATAACAAAAAACATAAAAAAAAAACAAAACAACAAAAACACAAGAACAACAAAAAACAACACAAAGAACACAAAAACAAAACAAAAAAGAACCCACCCACCTTAAAAAACTAAACAAAGAAGACAAAAAAAATGAACAAAACAATGACCTATCTAGACCAGAAGACTATTAATGCAAGAATCAACAGAGGAAACAAAATAAAGAATAGAATGAGATAGGGAACTAAAAAAACTGAATGAACCAAAGAGAAACAAAAAAAAAAAAAACAAGAAGAAACTAGGTACCTTCAGAACTGGAGCCATCCAAAGAAATGATAGAAAGAAGAGCTTCCCTAATTTGAGAAGCCCACCGTATAGGAGGGTGGCCATAACAAGTAATATCACCTTTGTCCAAAGCCCAATTAGCTAAAGCATCAACACTCTTGTTTTGATCTCTGACCACATGATTGTAATCAACTTTCAAAAATCCCATCTGGATTAATTGAATCTTCTCAATAATTCTTTTTATTCTCCAATCCACCTTATGATTCTTAGAAGGAGTCTTCAAGAGATTAATCATAAGTTGAGAGTCAGACTCAACTAACACCTTTTCCCATCCAACCTTAGTAGCCTCCTGAAGGCCTCTAAGGATACCATACCCCTCAGCAAGGTTATTGGAAAGAATACCTAAATTCTCAACAAAAGTAAAAACTAGGGAGCCATTTGAAAGTCTACCAATTCCTCCCACACTGGATTTTCTAGGGTTCCCTCTAGAGGCTCCATCAGTATTGACTTTTCCAAAATCCTTAGGAGGAGGTTGCCAATTTCTAGTCCTATCCATCTTACTAATACTCACATTCCCTTTAAGATGGTTGCCATTAGAAGGTTTAATATTCAATCTTTGCATCACTTGATCCCATCTTTGGTGGGAGTTTTGGGGGTGATTAAGGAGTTGATGGACTGATTCAACTAAGTTGGCTATGGTCTTTTGCCAAATATAGTGAATATCCTTCCTATATTGATTAAAAATTTAGTTGTTCCTTTCATTCCAAATATTCCAAAGAAGAATGGTAGAACCCATCCAAACTAATTGCCTAATAAAATGATCAACACCCTCTTGATTAGGCCAATCCCTCCAAAGTTGTTCAAAAGTGAAAAAATTGGACCACTGTAAGCCAAGTAAAGTTGTCATTCTCCTCCATAGCTCAGAGGCTAAAGTACACTCAATAAAAAGATGGTTGATATTTTCTACATTCTCTTCACACATTTCACATCTAAAAGGTCCATGAAAACCATGCTTCATAAGTTGCTCACCAGTAAGCACCCTACGATGCAATAAAAGCCAATTAAAGAACCTCACCTTAGGCCAGAGCTTTTGAGCCCACAATTGAGAAAATATGTTAGAAGAATGGTTGGGATTATTATGGCATAAGGTCAAATAACCTTGAGCAATAGAATACTCACCCTTAGTAGTGTTCCATCCAAAACAATCTTTTTCATGGGACCAAGAGAGGGATATCATATGAAGGATGCCTTGGATATCTTATCTTTGCCTTTCTGGGATTTGAATAGGCCAGTCCTCAATAGGGATCCAATATCTACCAACCTTTGAATTACCAGTATGGTACCGACAGTAATTAGACACCTTTATCCAATTAGCTCGGTGAAGCTCCTCCATCCAAGGCCTCCAATCGGAAACTGAGTTATCAAAGGCTTGTGACCATCCCAAGAATATGTCCAAAAATTTGCATTTTGAACATTATGAATGATCCAAAATAATTTTGTCTTTATCAAATCCTCACCAGTCTTAAGAACTGCTAAAATGGGAGAACCTTTGGTAGGAAGTTGATAGCGAACAAGGTCTTTAGAACTTTTGTTCTCAGCATATTTAGCACGGAGATTATTGGCCCAAAGAGCATTGGGGTTATGCAACATCCTCCAATATAATTTAGTAGCTAAAGCTTTGTTGTTATTAATTGAAGACGGGAATCCTAACCCCCCTTCACTCTTAGGAAGACATAAAGTATCCCATTTCACCAAGGCCCATTTTCTTTTCTCCTTAGTACCACTCCAAAGGAAAAAATGACTGATTTGATCCAATTCTCGAAGAACAGCCTTTGGGATATTCAAAACGAAACATGAAATATCTTGCAAAGAAACATGAAATGACTAACAATTTCCACATGGTTAAACAAATAAATCATCATGCTCATCCATTATAATGCATGAATTAAACCATAGCAATAAAGCACATTATCTAATTTGTAGAAGGTTAACATAAATGCATCATCAATTAAAGACTTTACGATCAATGAAAGTGATCACATGTAAACAAAACCTCGTTAGTCAAGACCAATGCCTTCAAATAATCCTTTCAAGTTACCATAAACAAGTTAGCATCTACAACATCGATAAAATAACCAAATCAAGCCCTCCTTCTAGCACCAAAATGTTGAGTGGTAATTTTTCCCAGTTGCAAAACCACACTCATAGTTAGGATTTATTAGCAAAACCCTCTCTTGCAAAGAAATAAATGTTTCTCCAAGGTTCCTTTTACTTAATATGTGCATGTATGCTTATGAAATAATGTCAAATAAGTGCTAGAATACCTTAGTGATTTACAAGCAATTGTTAACAAGGAGCATGTGCTTGTCTTACTTTATTATGCTATGCTTCTATTGTTCATTAATTGAAAGGGCTTTATTTCCATTACGTACGAAAACAAAATGATAGATGAGTGCAAGGAACTGATCCTAATACATTTTATTTTTGATTTGCCAATGTGATTTAATTCAATTTATCTTCAAGAATTTTAGGTAGATTTTATCTGCCTTTCTTAAGTAGATTTTAAAAAAAATTGTCCTTTTGTTAAACCTTACTTTAATAATGAAAGAAAAGACTATAATCTATCTTGAAATGTGAACATAAAATGATGAGTGGATTCATTTTATCCTTTTTGGTGAATGGATTTTATGTTGCTTTGAGAATGAAATAAAATCATCTAAATGACTAGCTTTGAAAAATATAGCCTTTGAAATGTCATATAAATTACCCCCTTTAATGAAATTGTAATTTTCATAAAGAGAAGTTAATTTATTGCTTGAAAAAACAAAAGTGCAAAACTTGATATTTGAATATCTTTTAAAGTGTGAAAACATGTAAAATTGAAATTACAAAATTCTTGCTAAAAGTGTGAACTTTAAATAATTTTGAGAATTTTGAATTTGTTTCAAATTAAAATTGAAACTACTCTACATGAAACTTTAAATCTTATTCTTTGAATTCGTGCATCTATTTTTGGAGATTTATTTTTTTTATATTTTGTATTTTATTTGTAAAAGTTAAAAAAATGGAAAAGATAGGGTTAGAAAAATATAAAAAGGAAAATAAAATAAAATAAAACAAATATTGTAACTTTGAATTCCCACGGACCCTACAAACATTAGTATAATGCATAAAAAATAGCATTAAGGTGATTCGTATCTACGTAATCTAAGCTTCAATGAGGTGCAATCTTCTAAGGAAAAAGGTTCAATATATGAAAAACCTAATAAATGATTCAACCATTAATATGCATAAAACTCATTAGATCTTCAATATTTTCAAATAAAACCAATACAATGCAATATGCCCTGTTCAAAAGAGGTATCCAATGGTGCACATAGTGCAAAACAACAACTTGGAAGGAGCAATTCCATACAAATCCAATGCAACAGCTCTCTGTTTTCCCACCTACAATTCTGCCCAAAATTCTCCTGCCCATGTTTTTACATTTTTCTTGTTTTTTAAAGTTCTTCAGAAGACTCCTTCATCTCCTCTTTCTTGTTTAGTTACTTACAGTTTTAGACATTCCACTTCCTTTTCTCCGCTAAGCTTCATTTTCATAATGTATTCTTCAACACCTCTGTTGTGACATCCCTATAATCAATATTTCATATGAGATGATATTGCGCACTAATTTCACCTTCGTTATACTAGCAAACCCTTATATGATATTTAGTTTTATATTTTGTTCCTTCGCCCGTGTTATGATAGCGCATCCTAGATGCCATGGGTATACACTTTTTAATAAAATAAAAACAAAAAATATTTTGTTCATATCTCCTTGCTTTTCACTGTAGTCGTATCTACATCCAATTGATCTAAGTATTCCTATTGTAACTAACGGGTACCTACCAAATATGATGAAACTTTCCCTGCATGCTTCTACCTGACCTCTCATGCATATCATAGTTATTATACCTCCTATCCTTGCTACACGCTGTCTGGTAATCCCAGCTTGCCATGCAAACCCATCTAAATCGACATAGACAGTGTGTCGTTATACCTTCGTTCACTAGTCATCTACATTATCCATCGTCTTCTACCATGATGTCCTCAGTCTGCTACTGTCATGACTATTAAGTTGTCAAACCCTCGTATGCATGAGATAAATTATGTCACTATATAAGCAGCTAAAACCCTACATACTTCTTCAAATATTCATATCATTTTCATCCGAGGTATTCGCCCATGACCTAGGTATTTGAATGTGTGTTCACGTATCAATCGGGTAACTTAGGCATCCACATAATGCTTTGTCAGCATCGTCGGTCATCCGTAATCCTCGACTTTTATTCCTATTTGAATCATCATGTCATTAGTCTTCTCTATTTTTGGCTTAGCCTCCACGTATACTATCCATGAGTGTCAGCCTTGCTTACTCGTCAATGTTACATCTTCTTTCCCAGTAATGCCAAATCAATGCCACGTCGCCACCTCATATCAGTTCGGCTCCTCTGCGTAGCCACATCATCTTTGTCTGGTGCTTTGCATATTGATCGGTTGGGTCCACTGTGGTTCCTTCTGTTTGCACATCTCCATGCGGCATCCACATAATACAATCCTCATCCAAGCTGATGCCACCTACGCTTGCACACCCTACATCTTAAAATCCATGCATCTGGAAACCACATAGAAAGTCACACCGAACACTCCTATGTTGGCCACGTTCCCATCCACACAAGTCCATTTTATGTCCAGATTTACTTGGCATGAGTTGGTCCCTGCATTTATCAACAAAGAAGTAACATTAATAATTCACATACTGAAAGCTTAAATACAAATAACTAAAGCTTGAAATTAAATAAATGAATATGAATAGAAACTTTGTTATTAATAGAATTTTCGTATTTATTTAACTTCTAAAACTTTAGTTAAAACATAAATGATTTTTTTTTCTTTTCTTTTTCTTCTTTCCATTTTTTTACTTATTATTATTATTTTTTATTCATTTATTTTTATTTTTATTTTTACTTTTTCATTTTTTTATCTATTTTTGTTTTTGATTGGACTAATCTCAATTGTTTGGTTAAATTTAGTTCAAAACATTAGAAAGCCCAAAATATTAAGATCGACCTTTTGAAATTCAAACACTAACCCTAAATCCAACATACTAAGCTTAACACTTGAAAATAAATTAAAAAGACAAACATCTAACACATAAGCCTATCAAAATTAGCACTCAACCAACACCAAACCTCCCAAAACCCAAGGTGGGTCCCCAAATTTGGGGCATGTTGTGGAATGGCTACAACAAGTCCTTGATTCTTTCTTAGATTTTTTTATTGTGTGCTCCAAATAAACCATGAAGGCCTTTGTCATATAATGAGATAAAGAGAATTTTGTAGTTAATTGAGGAGTGAGATGGTGCACTTTGTGGAAGACGTTGGACACAAAATTGAGTTTTGGTTCAACTTATAATCCATAAATGGATGGGAAAGCAAAAGTTGTGAATGATGTTGGACTAACCTAAATACGAACCTATGGGTTACATTAGGTATATTCTGATCTCAGATCACTAACCACCCACATACGGTCTCATGCATACTTTAAGCCTATAGAGGAGTATAATATGGTGGACTAATGGAAGTCATAAGGAGGTCTTTCACTAACCCTCACATACCATCTTGGACCACATATCTAATGGTCACTTCCACATACCATTATGATCCCACATATCAATTTTCTCTCATGTACCAACATGTATATAGAGAGCAATTAGTGTATAGGGACCTTCGGGTATATATGGAGGTCTTGAGGTATATAGGTTAGATAGGTATATCAAGCAAAGGTGATATATGAAAATAAAATAAATTCTCTTTCTTCTCTTAAGAAACTATAAAAACAAAACTTAATAAAGTTAATTTTCCTTCTTTCCTAAGCCATAGCCAAGTGACACTATGACACCTGAAGCGTTTCTTTCCAATTAGCCCACAACATAGATCATTTGGTTGATGTTTAAGATAACCAAAAAATATTTAAAAATCATATTTATGAAGAGGAAGATGAGGGAGATTCTCACTCAGGTACTTTTTCTCCCATTCACAATGAACAAGGGAGGGTAATATTTAATTATTTTTATCATATGAACTATTTCTTGCATAACAATAAGGAGGACATAAAATAGCCTTAAAATAAAGTAGGGGTCCCATAAATACCTATAATTATATTCTTTTTGTAAGGGGTCGGTCTAAGGAGATATTGGGTAAGAACAAGAGAGATAAAAATAAATCCACATCAAAGGGAAGATCTTAATTTCTAGGAAAAATAAAGTGAAATGATGGAACTATGATAAAAAGGTTCATGTTAAGAAGGAATGTAAACAAAATAAAAAGAAAAAAGATGTTGATTCCTCTTATTAAAAATCCTTTGATGATGATAATGTTAGTAGTGATGCAATTTTTCTTTTGAAAGCAGTTCTCGTGATGATTCATGGTTGATTGATTCAGGTGCTTCCTTCCACATGACTCCACACAAGATTGGTACTCAAATTAAAGTAAATATGATAGTGGGAAAGTCTACCTTGGTGACAACATTTCACATAGGATTTTTGGTCGAGGTACTTTAAAACCGATTTTTAGTAATAAGAGAGTTAAGACATTAAAAAATTTGTTGCATATTCCTGGTGTAGCTCATAATCTTATTTCTATTTCCAAAATAAATGATAATAGTGTGTGTGTAATGTTATATATGAAAAGTTATAAATTTGTTACGGGAGAAATGGTTTTGTCAAAGGTGTTATACATGGTACGTTGTTTAGACTAGATTCTTCTACCTTTTGTAATTTTGTTGTTGCCATAAATAAAGAATTGTAGACACAAAAACTTGATCCACTTTGAGTGGGCAATCTTCCTTAGTGCCCCTAAGAGGCCCTCAATCCCTGCAAAGAGCAAGGGAAGGCCTATTTGCCTCTCTTTTTTTAATTTGCTTATATTTTAATGAAATCATACCCCACATTTACGAGGCATGACTTTGCTCCAGCAATATTGTGTCCCATCAAGATGGGGCATGACTTCGCTATTTAACCTAATTTTTTAATTTTATTTTATTTTATTATTTTTAGCCCACTTAGACTTAGGTTTAAACCCTCCAGCATGTTTTGGCATTAGCTATGAGTTTATTTTTGCTTGCCTTTTCTCTCCAATTTCATCTATAAAAGGAAATATGTTTTTGCTAAATCAATAAGATACGATATGTGAAGTTTTGATGTGTGATATTTGTTAAAACCCTAATATAGCTAGTCGGCTATATTATTGTGGTAACTATTACTTATCATTGATTTAATATTAATAGTGTAGGATTGATTTATAATTATTCATATATTATCTTGAAATTTCATTTATGATATCTGCAAGGACTGTGCCCTCCTAGAGGCGAGGACGTAGCCCTCCTTAAGTGGTGATTATATTTGATTTGATTCATTCATCTATTATTCTTGTTATTGCAAGTATTATCTTCTCATCGTTATATTTAAGTTTGCATGAGATTTATTAAGGTAGAAATACCATAAAAATTGGTATCAGATTCAATGATCTTGTAGAAGGTGGTGGGTGTAGCTCTCTACGATATTAATTCTACAAGTAGTAATGAGCTGCAAAAATAAATAGGTGAGCGTGCAAATAAACATTAATAAAAATAGTGCACTATCTTTCATTCTCTAAATCTGTGCAGTGTGGAGTTGTTCCAGGCATCAAACTTGAAGTAATCCAAATATATGATATTAGGGCGTGTATTATCTTATCAAAATTATTGGGTAGCACACTACATTTTTGCATCTGAAGGAACACTCCCAACGCAAGTGGTAATCACAGCTTGCAGTAATTTTGAATTAAATCAAAACACAACATAAGTGGTGTTGTTTACCTTCGTCGTAATAAAGAAAATTATCCAAGCATACGCGTCATCCTAGAAAATCAAAATCTCTAAAGAAAATTTATAAAACCTTATTTTATAAGGTTGTTATAACACTAATTATTCATTGAATAATCCAGGTCATAAACACGCATAGCAATCTCATTTGGAGCAATCAGATCACCATCATTCTTGCACAGAAGTATTCTGGATTTAGGTTGAAAATAGCCCAGACATAGTGGTTTGAACACAGGTGATTCACGATTGCAATTCACAACTGACGATTGACGATTTTCGGAGCCTAGCATCTGTTTGAAACATCGAATTTCATGCTAATTTTTTATTTGTTGAAGAATTAAACACTTGCATGGAAAACCAATAACATCATCACACATAAGGTACACAATTTATATTATAAGGTTTTGTATTGGAAATTAATACTTTGGTCTACAATAATCGGGTGTGAAAAAATATTTTATTTTTCTCTTGATGCATTATCCCACACACATCCAATCAAAATTCATGAGCAAAATTTTTATGCCCCAATGCATGAAGACTAATGTGACCTCGATCACACAACCTTCCTTCACAAGCCCTCCGTACCTGTTTCTTATCCCTTGATGTGTCATTTATTCGTTGGTTCCTTCACTCTCGATCCACGTCTATCTTAGTCCCTCTATGTCATCTAGCTTCGGGTTGGTTGTCTAACATCATGATTGATCATCTACTCCATCCACAAGTCGTGTCATCCACCCAATCGTACATTCTTCCTCTGTCATCTAGCATCGATTTGGTAGTCTATTCTATCTACACGTTCTCATCCAGGCATCGTGTTCGGTGTCTTGTCCATGCATCCCAGGTGTCTTCTGTCACCTAGCATCATGTGTCTTGGTTATCCTTTGTCACCTAGCATCATATCCTAGTGTCTTTTCCACACGTTTCTGTCCAAGAATCATGCTCGATGTCTTGTCTCTATATGTCGGGTGTCTTTTGTCACCTGGCATCATGACAAGTGTCTTGTCCACACGTCCCTATCCAATCAAGGGTCTCATTTGCTAGTCTTCGGGTCCTATTGACCATCGTAGCATATAGTCGTTGATTATCCACTAGTCGTTGGAAAAATACTAGCCTAGTTGTTATCCATCCATTGATGAATTAGACATTGAAATTCAAAGGGAAATTAGTCGTTGGAAAATTTAAACTCAAACTCAAAAATTTGCATCACAATTGGCACGATAGTTGAGCGAAAATACCAAATATTTTTTCAAAATTAACAATTATTTTACATAATTAAGTCCAAATTTTTTAGATATTATCATTAAATTCAAGTCAGTAGTAAAATTGGAGAATTGGTAGCAAAAAAATCAAACTGGATAAAGCAAGTACATGACTAGCAGGTGGACTAAAGGACCAAATGAGAGATTATCTAGAAAAGATAATATTAGCAACTTGAAGTCACCCAGATGACCTCCAAGAACCAAAGGTACACAATATAACTCTCCTTTACACATTAATAGTTTTAACCCCAACCATCCCACTATTAACCCTATGGCTCATTCCAACTCATCCCAATTAAATATCATAAATGAGGAAATGGAAAACACTAATACTACTAACCAAGATGTCAATTCTAGTATATCAAACCTAGTGACTATTATGAATGCCATAAATGTAATGCTATAGCAAGTTTTGGACATACAAAACCAAGAAGCCCCTCATTCCCCACATAACTACCATAGAACACATAATTGTGAGGATAGGGATACAGAGGAATATTATCACTCAGCAATATGGACTACAGGTGTTAATATTCTATGAGCTGATATGCCTACTTTTGAGGGTAATGATCCACGTGGTTGGATAGCTAAAATGGAAGGTATTTTAAAATTATATCGGGTTTCTGAATCTAAAAAAGTTTTGTATGCCTCTTCCAAATTAGGCACGAAAGCTTACCAATGGAATGATTGGTAAAAATAGGACCATAGTTGACCCATACCATGACATGAATTCCAAACATTATTTCTCAACATATTTGATGAAGGGTCGTCATCCTCATACGTGGTTCATTTGTTGTCATTGAAACAAATTGGTTCAATAAGGGATTATATTTCAGAATTCACCAGTCTACTTGCTTATATAGGAAACTTACAATCCTATGTGGTGGTATCGGCTTTTAGGTATGGTTTGAAAGAGAGTATTCAGATTGAAGTGGACCTACATAATCCATATTCTTTAGATGACAATATATATATTGCTAAGTTGGTTGAGAAAAAGGTGCAAAAATAGACACTTTTTTGACGTGACTCCTACAGTCGTCCTAAAAATCGCAATAATTTCTTTCGTAGAAATGATCAATCATCAAGATATTATTGCTATAAATTTCACATTCATCATAAAAAAGATAAAGCATGTATATCTAGAAAAAAAATTCAAATAGAATATGATAATAGAGAAGACGAAGAGGTATATGAGGATATCATTCCATAGGATCCTCTCGTGACCAAAGAACAAAATGAACAAAATGAAGCAACAGGTGATGAAGACACTATGGCTATCTCAATACATGCTCTTATTGGTTTAACATCTCACCATACAATCAAGGTACCAGGATTCATTCGTTAGAGATGGATAAATATATTAATAGATTCAGGTAGTACTCATAACTTTATTGAAATAAAAATTGCAAAGGCATTGAACTTATTCATTCACTCCTCTAATCAAGATATGTTTCAAGTTTTGGTGGCAAATGAAGGAAACACCCAATGTATTGGTAGAACATTTTTGGTCTAGATACAAATGGGTGGTTACACTTGGCAAGGAACCCTATTTGTTATGATTTTAAAAAATTTAGAGGTTATTTAGGGAGTTGAATGGGTAGAATAAGGTCAATTTTAACTTCAAAAAACTATTTGTAGAATGGAAAGAAAATGGAAGGACTATTCACATCCAAGGAATTAAAACTCCTCCAACAAAGGTAGTAAGTTCTCATAGCATGAATAAAATATTAAGAAAAGGAAGTTATGGATTCATAGCTCAAATCAATTGTGTGGAAAAGCAGGCACAAAATAACCCTGAAATTCAATCAAAGGATCTTGAGGACATTATGGCTAACTATGATGATGTTTTCCAAGAACCAAAAGGAATACCTCCCAAACGATCTCATCACCATACCACACACTTGGTTCTAGGAATTCTTCCTCCTAATGTCCATCCTTATTGTTACCCTCACCTCAAAACATAGAAATTGAGAAAATTATCCAAGAAATTTTGGAGCATGGAGTCATTCGTCATAGCACTAGTCCTTACTCTTCACCAGTGTTTTTAGCTTGTCGTAAGGATAATTCTTGGTGTATGTGTCCTGATTTTCATCCACTTAATAAAATCACCGTCAAGGATAATTTTCCTATTCCTATCATTGATGATTTATTAGATGAATTGCATGGTGCAAATTTTTTTACAAAGTTGGACTTACGCTCTCATTTTCACCAAATCAGAGTAAGGGATGAGGATATTCCTAAAATCACCTTTCGTACTCATGAAGGTCATTATGAATTCCTAGTCATACCTTTTGACCTCACTAATTCCCCGTCCACATTCCAAAGTCTCATGAACCAATTATTTCATCCATTCCTTCACAAATTTGTCTTAGTCTTCTTCGATGACATTCTCATATATAGTAAAACATGGAAGGATCATTTAATACATGTGGGGAAGGTTCTTCATATATTACACAAGGAAAAACTTTTTTTCAAACGTTCTAAATGTTTTTTTGGTGTTCAATAAGTTTAGTACTTGGGTCATATCGTTTCTCATAAAGGTGTTAAAGTGGATCCTAATAAGTTTAAGATAATTTAGGATTTACCTTTACCTAAAACCATTAAGAAACTTCGTGGTTTTTTGGGTCTTACTGACTACTATCGCAATTTTATGTGCAACTATAGAAAATATTATAGCTCCTCTTGCAACTCTCACAAAAAAAGATGTTTTTCATTGGTTGGAAGCAGCCACTCAAGCCTTCCAAGCTCTCAAAGAAGCAATGTGTACTACTCCAATTTTGGCAACCCCAAATTTTCACAAACAATTTGTGATTGAATGTGACACCTTAGGAACATGTATTGGGGTCGTCCTAATGCAGGAAGGCATCCATTGACATTTGAAAGTAAACAAATTTTGGGTAAAAATTTGAGAAGGTCCACATATGAGAAATAAATGTTGGCTATTTGACATGTAGTTGAGAAATGGAGACATTACTTAATCAGTAGTCACTTTATTATTAAAATAAATCATACTAGTCTCAAGAATTTTCTAGAACAAATATTTTCCTATCCAAAGCAAAACAAATGGTTAACAAAATTTTTGGTATATGATTTTGTTATTGAAAATAATAAAGGGAAAGAAAACATGGCAGCAGATGAATTATCATGTAATATGAAGATGAAGGGGTTATCAATGCTATTTTAGGTTCTTGCTCCCAATGGGTTTCTCAGATCCAAGAGGAATGGTTGTCAAATATAGAAACTGCTCAAATAATTTAGGAATTAATGCTAGGATCATCCAAGCATCCTCTTTTTTCCTATGATGACAAGGTATTAAGAAGAAATAATTGCATTTACATTCCACACAATTCTATAATCAAATCCCAAATTTTGGAAGAATCACATGCTTCTCCATCAGCAAGACATTCAAGTTTTTTTAAGACATATATGCGGGTAAAACAATCCTTTTATTGGAAAGGATTAAAATCGAAGGTTAAAACATGGGTGGTTGAATGCGAAGTATGCTAGCATAATAAGGGTGAAACAGTCAAATCACCAGGATTGCTTAAACCATTACCTATTCCAGACCGCCAATGGGAACATATTTTAATGGATTTTATTGAAGGTCTTCCTAAATCAGAAGGCATAATAGTAATTTTTGTGGTAGTGGATCAACTCTCCAAATATGCTCACTTCAATGTTCTACAACATCCATTTTCAGCAAGCAAAGTGGCTAAGGTATTTATGGATTCAATTTTCAAATTGCATGGAATGCCTAAAAATATTGTAAGTGGTCGTGATCCCATATTTACTAGCAATTTTTGAAAAGAATTATTTTTTTTTAGTGGTACCGAGTTGAATATGTCTTCTACATACCATTCATAAACAAATGGCCAAACTGAGATAGTTAACAAATGTTTAGGTACCTATCTAAAATGTTTTACTCAAGATAAATAGTATCAATGGAATCATTGGCTTTCCTTGGCAGAATGGTGGTACAACACTTCGTACCATTATTCTATTAAGATGTCTCCATTTGAAACATTGTATGGATTCAAACCACCAATAATAGCAGATTATGTTCCAAGTTCTTCCAAAGTGGCCCAAGTAGACGATTGGTTCCAACACCGATAGTAAATGCTCAACATTCTCAAAGACAACTTGGTCCAAGCATAAAATCGCATGAAGCAGCAACAAGACACACATCATTCCGAAAGACAATTTAATGCAGGTGATATGGTGTTCCTATGTTTGCAACCCTACACACAACTATTATTGAACATCAAGACCAGTCAAAATTTGACTCCATAATTTTATGGTCCATACAAAATAGTGTGCCACATTGGAAAAGTGGTATATCAACTAGATCTTCCTCCCTCATGCCATATACATCCAGTATTTCATGTTTCCTGACACAAAAAGGTGATCAGAAAAAAAGTACATTCTCAGTCAGAATTACCAATTCTTGATGAAGAAGGACGTATATATCTCCAGCCTAAAGAAATTTTACAAAGGACACATATATTGAGATCCCATCACATCAAGGAATTTTGCATCCAATGGCAGGACCTACTAGCAAGAAGATGCTACATGGGAACCAAAAAGTATTTTCCAATCATTTCCAACTTTGAGGATAAAGCTTTCCAAGGAGGGGAGCCATGTTACAACCCTAATATAGCTAGTCGGCTATATTATTGTGGTCACTATTATTTATCATTGATTTAATATTAATAGTATAGGATTGATTTATAATTGTTCATATCTTATATTGAAATTTCATTTGTGATATCTGCAAGGACTGTGCCCTCCTAGAGGTAAGGATGTAGCCCTCCTTAAGTTGCGATTATATTTGATTTGATTCATTCATCTGTTATTCCTGTTATTGCAAGTATTATCTTCTCATCGTTATATATAAGTTTGCATGAGAGATATTAAGGTAGAAATACCATAACAATCTTAGTGTGAATTTTTTATTGTTGATTAAGCTCAAATTTTTTATGATAGTTTGTTCTTCTTCCTTTGTTTTCTCTACTGCAAGCTAACCCTGAAGTGCGAATTTTGAATTGACCTTCTATTGCGTGGATTGGATTGATTTGATGTGTGACTTGGTGAAGTAGTTCGGAGAGATAGAGTGCTCGCTTGGACACTTAAATCTTCTTTGTCTGCTTCAGTGACATCCATTAGGGTTTGCTTACTTTGTTTCTAGCATTTATTTTATTTGCTACACTCGCTCTTTATTTTTATTTAGTCTACGATGATATCATGCCTAGCATTAGCAAGGTAGGACTTCACCTACCCTAATTAGGATAATTTAATCTACAAAAGCAAAATCACATCTCATCTAAGCAGGGTATGATTTTTTTGTTGTGTTATCGCGCTCGCTCCAAGCAAGGTGTGATTTTGCCCTAAGATACACCAAGGGCAATTTCTAGATTCTATTGTCATTGTTACATTCCATTCTTCTTCTGGGTCATATTGCTACACTATTTTTTGTTACTTTGTATTTTTGTTTTATGATTAATTCTCCAAAGATCAATTTTTGCTTTTGTATTAAAAGGTCATCTAAAATGACCTAGGGGGCTTGATTTTTGCACCTCCAAGATCTATTACACAGTGGCCTAAGCAGGCCCCCTAATGCTAATTCTATTTTTCAATGTTTCATGAGCGATTTTGCATAAATATGTATTCTTGATATCATTGGACAAGAGGCAAAAAAAACTAAATCAACCACCGATCTAGATAAGTGCTCAACCCATTCTATTGGTTGAAAATCTAAATTAATTATTGATTCTTAGGCATCTGAAATTGAAATACATTTAGTTTGCATTTAGGGATAGTTTTCATGCACTCATTTTGTATATCTCTACTTTAAATATTTTCTAAAATTAAACCCTAGGTTAGGGAGCATCCAAAATAAAGAATCATTTTTAGGCTAGCTCTTGTATGCTTGCATTCTGTTTTCAACTACATTATTCTACTTTCTGCATTGACCTTTATCTTTTCTAACTTAGATGTAAAAAGGCCAAACTTAGGTGTTTGTCTTGAAATTGAATACATCAAACTATCCTGAGTATCCTGAGGACTTGGAGCGAGTTCTTAAACCATCCTTGGTTAACCCCTCCCCCTAGAACTGAGTGTAGAGTACAACATACCCCAATGGTTCACCCCACAAAATGTTCCCTCCTTGCGTATCTAGCCTTTTTTTTGGAAATTGTACACGGTAGGGCAGTTTTCTCCCTCTACATATTTGGTGAACCCGACATGAACACCTCCTTTTCTTTTAAACACTTAGCAAGATCATTAATTCTATTTGGAAAATATTTAAGTAATTAAGAAATTTTTTGTTAGTGTTTTCCCCTATTTCTTTTTCACTACTTCTAATGGCTCCTTTCCTTAGAAGTCAGAGGAAACAATTAGAATCTTATTATGTTCCTTTGGAAGATGATCAAATTGATAGGGAAAACCCTAATGTAGATCCATAAGAGCAAGAAGAGATAGACATGGAAATTGAAACTAATCTTGATCCTTTTGCTAGACCTAATGGAAGTTATATCTTTTCATCATTTGATCACATTTGGAAATTCATGAAAGCTCATAAGAAAAAACTATTGGAATATGTGGAACGAGAAGCTCATATTGAAAAATAGGACGCTACTCCTTCCCCTCCCAATAGGTCTCCTTTGCTTCATCATGATATTCCCACATATCAATCCTTGCATCAAAACAATTTTAAGAACCAAGTGACTTGTTCCATTACTAATACCATCAATGTTGGAGGGAATCTACAAGTCCCTATAACTAGTAGTGGCCCAAAAATTTATTCTCAATTTCCTCCTGTATCCTCTAATATCAATACTATTGCTTATGTTCTAACAAATGTGAGTTATCCTAAAAATTTTGCATACAACCAATGTATCCAAAGTTTAAATCCAACATCAGGGTTTAAACATACATACATTCCTCCTTTGGAAAGTCTAAGAAACATACATAGTAATACGAAAATGCAGAATTTGAAAAGTGTTGTGAATCAATTGGTTTCAAGAATGGATATGATTCAGCCATCAGAGTTTACATACAACTATAAATAAATGTGTAGTTAGCCATTGGATCCTATTGTTATTGCTAGACCTTATCCTAAGAATTTTCCTATACCAATGTTGCCAATCTATAAAGGGACTGAAGATCCAATAGAGCATTTGAGAGGATTCATGATAGATTTTCATGATCTAATTTATGATGATATGCTCTTATTAAAAAATTTTCCAAAGAGTCTTGTTGGAGTGGCATTAGAATGGTATTATCAGTTGCCCAAAAATTCTTTGAAAATTTTTTAGAAGACTGCAAAAATTTTTGTTCATCAGTTTAGTGCTTATATTAAAAAATAAGTAACAATGAGAGATTTATATGATTTAAATAAAAATAAGGAAGAAAGGTTTTTAGAATTCCTAGATTCGTTGGAGAAGTTTAGTTGGCCTATTAAGACAACCTATGTCTCAAAAATACATGTTTGATATATTTAATGGTAATTTACAAGAATAATTATCTTATTATTTAGAAACTACTATTATCACATCTTTATATCAAGAAATTGAATTATCAAGAAAAGTGGAACAAGCTCTCATTAGAAGAGGTCAGCTCAAGATTAAATAAGATAAGCCAACTAAGTCTCTACCTAAGAATAAGCACATAGGAGGTAATAGTGATAATAGGTATGTTTATAGTGTCAATAACAACCTACAAAAGATTGTACTTCAGAAACCTCCTCAAAGGAACTTCACAAGACTTAGTATCCCTATGGAAGCAGTTTTAAAATAATTATTGGATGCTAAAGCAATAGAACTACCTCCAGTAAGACAACCAAATACTACAACTCATTGGTATAAGGCAGATCAATTGTACACTTATCATAGGGTGGAAGGACATTGGATGAACACGTGTAAGAAATTGAAGCATGTGATTCAAGATTTGATTGATATGGGATGCATTTATTTAGGAAATATCCAATCAACGAGTAGTCAAACTCCTACTCAAAAAGTCCCAACAACGAACCAAGATATGGGGATATTTAAGGATCCCCTACCTAAGCATGAGCAACAAGTAGCCAACCAAGTGGCTCATCAAGATGATTCCCTACACCATAGCAATGTGGTTGGTATGGTTGGGGTGACTACAAGGAAACAAGCTCAGAATCAACAACATAAACAAGGACAGAGTTCAGTATCTCAGCCCAGTACAGTTTTAAAGGAGAATCAGGGAAAATATTCAGCTACAAGGATTCCACCTATAGTGTTGAGACCATAGTCACAGGTTTCATTTGATCTTTCGAAGCAGTTAGCTAGTACACCAGCAAAGATATCAATGATAGAACTTTTAAAGACTTCTACCAATCACAAAAATGCTTTGATGAAGTTTTTACAAGCTGTTAGGACCCTCCTAACGTAACTCTTAATCATATTATATATTATATTGTATTATAAAGGGACACATCCCTTCACCATTCACACCTTTTAGATAGGATGTAAATAGGACAACGAGGATGCTCCAAAGATCATCCAAGAACATTAATTTATTATATTGTGGGTTTTTGCCTTTCAATACAAACTACGATTCTATTCAAACAGTGATTCTTTTTAGCATTCAATTCAGATTTCAAGTTGCAGGTTCATAACAACTGGATCAAAGCTAAAAAGACCTAAAATTGTTTTCCCCACCCCACTCTAGTTACTAACAGGCCATTACTCGACAATGTTTTTTTTTCAGCACACATTCTAACCATTATTTACGGAACTGTTACACAGTAGGCCATAGTTGCCAACAAAGGTAGCATACAAAATTTTTTGGATAGCATCACGCATTACCGGAGTTAGAAAACCCCAACAACGAGTACAGGTGAGGAAAATATCATTCGGTGTGAACAAAGAGTAGCAAGTACGAAAAATTAAACGCGACGGAGACAAACAATTTTTTTGACAAAACTAATTTCTGCATATTCAACTCACTTATAAACCAACCACACCCTAAATGGCTGAGGGAAGATGATCTCAAGACACAACGAAGGAGATTGCGAAGGAGGTTTCAAAAGAAATTACGAAAGAACTCTCATAGTTTTCCAAGGAAATGAGAGACATGATGCAAGGAATGGCGTTTTGGAAGGACAATTTAGAAGATAAAATCACTACCAAAATAGCAGACCTAACCATAAACATCACCAACTCGAATAGAGATATATCCACTAAATTGGATGCTACAACCCATTCCATGGACTTAGTACAACAAAATTTGTTGCTCATGCAAAATGGACAACAGAACACTATGCCACCACAACAAACATTAATAGGGGGACCACATACATCAATCCTTCCCCATACCACAAAACTAGATTTTCCAAAATTTGATGGAGGTGACCCCACAAATTGGATATATAGGGCAGACCAATATTTTGCCTTATATCAAATTCTGGAGATTCAAAAAGTCCATATTGCATCATTTCACTTGGAACAAATTGCTACCCAATGGTATCAATGGTATGAGAAAACAAAATGTCCGCCCACATGGATCGAATTCACAAAAAACTTAATGTTGCGATTTGGCCCCACTAAATTTGAAGACTTCACAGGAGCCCTCACTAAACTACGACAAACCTCCACCGTAAGGGAATACCAAGCACAATTTGAGAAATTGGCAAACCTTACAATAGGACTAGATGCATCATTCTTCCAAAGTTGTTTCATTAGTGGCCTAAAAGAAGACATTAGAATGGAGGTACAAATACAAAATCTGAAGAACACAAGCTTATACTGAGAGAGGGGGTGAACAGTATAAGACCACTTTTTACTTTTTCCCTCAACTTAACTTTTAATACAATATTATGCAGTGTATAGAAAGCAGTATCAAGCAGAAATCAAAGCAATACAGAAAACATCATCCACAATAGAGACACATCAATTTACGTGGTTCACCCAAGGTGGGCTACTCCACGGATAAAATTTTCACTAAAATTTTATCAGCCAAATTAGGGAAAACCTTTCTTGATTACAATGTTTATGGATACCAACCCAAAGGAGACACCAATCCCCTAACTCTACTTTGGCTAGTGATCCTCTAGAAGACCTCTGCCTCTACTACCCTTAGCAAGTGGAACTCTATCCACAGAAGACACCTGTCTTCCCTGCTCTGGCTAGAGACCTCTGTCCTCAACTCTATCACCTCAAAGCTGGTCCTCAAAAATGCACTAAACATAGTCCTTCGGTCTAGCACAAATATCCTCTATCTTTTTCTCTGATCTGCACCAAACACAGTCCTTCGGTCTGGCACAATTCTGTCCTCTTTCTCTTTCTCTAGTTTGCACCAAACACAGTCCTTCGGTCTGGCACAAGTCTGTCCTCAAATCTCTTTCTGTTATGTTACAATCGCACTTGGTCGAAACCAAATTTTGCATTGACTGCGCAAACATAGCAACACTCGATCGAACATTAACTTATGCACCTCTATGCAATCATAGCAACACAGTCTTCGCACACTCTGCTTCTCGACGATCGAACTTCTCCCCCACACTCTATATGTGAATATCGCACTTCAAATGCACACTTCGATCGATACCTTTCTCTTCAAACAACCCTCCTCTTATACTAAAACTTTCAAGATTAAAACTTTGATCCTAGTCGGCTGCACAACCCTAAAAAATGTCGACCCAAATTTAACTTTGTTGGCTCAAATTTAACTCTGCAACTCTTCTGTAGCTTCTGTCGTGAAACTAGATGTCATGATATCGTGACACCTTTGCAACCGAACACTATATTATGGCTTTTATCATGATATCGCGACACTTTGTGCTTCTGCTGATGTCATCTTCTCTTTTGTCATGAAATCACAACCCTTCTGACTTCATGGCCTTCTTCTCTGCTTTTGTCATGAAATCATGACACTTTTGCCTTTGTTGACTTAATCTGCACTTTTGTTGTGAAATCGTGACACTTCTATCTTCATGGCCTTCCTCTCAGCTCTTGTCGCAAAATCGTGACATTTTTGCTGCCTTGAGCTTCTTTCTGCCTTACACTCACGAAACTAGAACATGTCACGAAATCGTGACACTTTTGTCTTCATAGCCTTCCTCTCTGCTTCTATTGAGAAATCATGACACTTCTCCTATCGAAGACTTGCTTCCAATTTTTGTCACAAAATCATGACACTTTCTCCATTCGTACGCTTTTCTTTTATCCTATCACGAAATCACGACGCTTTCAGCTTTCGAAAGCTTTCTTTGCAACCTGTCACGAAATCACGACGCTTCTCATTTCAAACTCTTCCCTTTGCTGCATGTCTCAAAATCGTGACAGTCCTCACCTCGACCTCTGTAGCATGTCGCGAAATCGTGACATTTCTCATGTTACTTTCTCTCTCTTCGAACTTGTTGCGAAATCATGACAATTCACACTACGGACTCTCTTTTCTGCATTATGTCGTGAAATCATGACACTTTTTTGTTCGTACAACTTTCTTGGTAATGTGTCACGAAATCGTGACACTTTTCCTTTTCTGCCTTCCTACACTTTTCAAGTCACGAAAATGCGACATGTCGCGAAATCGCGACAGTTTTGCCAGAACTTTCTCTCTCCTCAAACATGTCATGAAATCGTGACAGTTTTGGCAAAACTTTCTCTCTCCTCAAACATGTCACGAAATCACAATAGTTTTGCCAAAATTTTCTCTCTCCTCAAACATGTCGTGAAATTGCGACAGTTTTTCCAACCTGCTGCATACTTTTTCTTGAACTTTTGCAAATGGGCCACTAAGGACTTCTTGGAAACTCACTGATCATGCTCTGAAAAACCTTCATCAAAACAAAATTTTTTGACATCAAATCAAATTGCTTCAAGAGCTTCTTGACATCAATGACAACATCTATACTTGAGCAAAGGCAATGTACCCAAGGTACCCAAAATTGCCAACAATTTCCCCCTTTGTCATTGATGGCAAACCTTTACTAAAAACACAACTCACGAGCCAAAACTGAAACCAGTTGTGCTAACAACTGAGAATCTGCCTTTTGAAGTTTTGCTCCCCTTGACTTGAAGCTATTCTCTTTACTTGATGCTCTCCCCCTTACTCATATTTCTCCCCCTTTGTCATCAATGGCAAAAGGTCACCTTTGGGGCTTGGGACTAAGAATGAGCCTCTTAGCTTAGTCCCTCCCCCACCTCCTGATGAGGTGATTAATTCTGGGGTGGGAGTACAACTCCCAATTTCTCCCTTAGATACTCAAACGTATATCTTGGAAGAGGTTTTGTGAAGATATCTGCAATCTGCTCTTTAGTAGACACATATTCTACCTTGACCTACTTGTCTTGCACTTTCTCTCTTAGAAAGTGATACTTGATGGAAATATGCTTTGTCCTTGAGTGCATTACTGGATTTTTGGAAATACTTATGGCACTTGTATTATCATAAAATATGGAGATGGGTTGTTCATGTTTGACTTTGAAATCCTCCAAGGTGGTTTTCATCTATAAAACATGTGTACACCCAGCCACTACTGCTATGTATTCAGCCTCTTCCGTAGATAAGGAAACTGAAGGTTGTTTCTTGCTTAGCCAAGAAACCAAACTCTTTCCTAGAAAGAATGCTCCACCACTGGTGCTTTTCTTGTCATCATTACTACCTGCCCAATCTGCATCTGTATAGGCTATGAGAGTGAAATCATCACATTTGGGATACCAAAGCCCAAAGTCCATAGTGCCCTTCAGATATCTGAATATCCTTTTAACTGCTATAACATGAGAATCTTTAGGAGCTGCCTAAAATCTGGTTACTAACCCGACAGCCTGCATGATATCTAGTCTAGTAGCTATAACATATTATAAACTGCCAATCATTGATCTGTACAACCTCTAATCTGCCACTGGAGATTCATCATATTTACTCATCTTGCACCCTGTAGTCATTGGAGTACATATAGGTTTTCTGTCCATCATCCCGATTTTTTTCGACATTTCTTTGATATACTTTCCTTGAGAGAGAAATATATTGTATTTTGATTGAGCAATCTGAAGACCTAAAAATAATGACAGCTATCCAATCATAGACATCTCAAATTCCTTCTACATGGTGTTAGCAAAATCTTTGCACATCTGAGTATTATTTCCCCCAAAAATGATATCATCAACATAGACAACTACAATCAGCATATCATCACCTTCATCCTTAATATACAAATTGCTATCTGCCACACCTTTCCTGAAGCCTTGCTCATGAAGGTACCTATCAAGTCTTTAGTACCAAGCCCTAGGTGCTTACTTTAACCCGTACAAGGCCTTTTTCAGTTTACACACATAATCTGATTGATATAAGAGAGACACGCCTTCTGGCTGTTCTATGTAGACTTCTTCATCCAACACTCCATTTAAAAAATATGACTTTACATCCATTTGATACACCTTGAATGATTTGAAGCTTGAAAGGGCAAAAAACATTATGATAGCTTCGAGACGAGCAATAGGAGTGAACGTCTCTTCGAAATCAACACCTTCTACTTGAGCATAACCTTTGCAAACCAACCTAGCTTTGTTTTTGACAATCTTTCCATCTTCATTGAGTTTATTTCTGAATATCCATTTTGTGCCAATGACGTTCTTATCCTTAGGTCTTGGAACCAAATCCCAAGTTTCACTTTTCTCTATTTGATTTAGCTCTTCATCCATTGCTTTTACCCAAAATTTATCTGCACATCCTTCACTAAAATATTTTGGCTCAATCTGAGATAATAATGAAACATTTGTAGAATCGTGTGAAGGAATGACTCTTCTTCTAGTTTGCTCGTTGTTTGGATCACCAATGATCAAATCTTTGGGATGATGTTTCCGAACATATCGTGAAGGAGTTTTGGGAAGCGATTCTTTGTCTTTCCTCTTCTTCATCTGAAACCTCTCCTGAATTCTTCTTGACAAATTTCATCACTAATTTCCTTGATAGGTTCTCTTATCTCTGTATTTTCATCAACTGTTACATTTATGCTATCTACGACTGTATGCGTTCTTTTGTTGAAGCATCTGTAAGCCTTGCTTCTGCTGGAATAACCAAGAAAAATTTCCTCATCACACCTAGGATCAAACTTACCCAAATTCTGATCTTCCCTTCTGATGAAGCACTTAATCCCAAACACTTTGAAATGTTTTACTATAGTTGGTCTTCCTTTCTACAACTCATAAGGAGTTTTATGATGATTGACTCTAAGTTGGGCCCTGGTGATAATGTATACTGCTGTACTGACTGCCTTTTTCCAAAAACCATCTAAAAGTTTCGACTCATTTAACATAGCTCTAGCCATATTTTCAATAGTTCTATTTTTTCTTTCAACTACTCCATTTTTTTGAGGAGCTCTTACTGCTGAATATTCTCTTTTGATTCCTTGTTGCTCACAGTATTCCATAAATTCATTAGAAGTGAACTCTCCTCCTCTGTCCGATCTTAAGCATTTGATTCTCTTGTCAGTCTCATTTTCGATCATTTCTTTGAAAGCTTTAAATTTTTCAAAAGCTTCAAATTTTTCTTTGAGAAAAGTAACCCAAGTCATTCTAGAATAATCATCTATAAACAACATGAAATAGCTTTCTCCCTGAATGCTCTGAGTTCTGGTGGGGCCACATAAATTAGTATGAATAAGATCTAATGGTTTTGAAGAAGTATACCCTTTTTATTTAAAACTAGTTCTGGTCTGTTTTCCATGTTGACAAGGACCGCAAATGGTGTTATGGGGCCTTTTTATTTTGGGCAAGTCTCTAACTGCTTCCTTGTTACTAATATTGACAATATTATCAAAGCTCAAATGCCCCAATCTTTTATGCCATAACCAACTCTCATCTTCTTGAGTTAGAAAACACTTTTCCTTTTTTATCTCACTTAGCATGTAAATATTGTTTGGAGTCCTTGTAGCACTAGCAATGAGTTTTCCATTTTTTCCTTTACGTATCTCACATCTATCTGAAAAGAAAGATACTATGTGTCCTTGATCACAAAGTTGACTCACACTTAGAAGATTATGTCTTAGGCCTTCTACATAAAGCACATTTTTTGTTTTGGATTTCCCATCCAAACTAAGAGTCCCTTTACCACAAATTTTAGCTGACCTATTATCTCCAAAACTAACTGTTCCTTTGTTTGTGTTTTTTAAGACCAAAAACTTTTCATTTTTACCAGTCATATGTTTTGAGCAACCACTATCAAGATACCATTTCTCTACTTTGTCTTGAGCATGAAAAGCAGTTTGAACTATCATTGACTTAGATTTGATCTCATTTCTCTTTTTAGTGAACTCAATGCTAGATCTATCCAAACTGCACATCCTTGCTACATGCCCAAAATTCTTGCACTTGTAACACATGACATTTTTATCCATAAGAGGTGCAAAAGAGTTAACATTTTCCTTACTTTGGCTATTCACGAATTTATTGCAATGCATAGCTTTGTGACCAAATTTCTTGCAAGAAAAATAGTAGGCATGGAAAGTATTATGTAACTTGTTTTGATGCCTTGGATGATTGTTCTTCTTGTGACCAACTAGAATCCATCGTTCTTCAGGATGAAGATTTATCTTGTTGTCTCTTCTTCCTATCATGATGCTTGAGAACATAACTCTCTTCCCTGAATTTTTCTTAAAGCCCAGAAGAATTCACTTTTGATATCAAACTTAACCTCTTCATCCTTTTATGAATCTGTATGTTCTTCTGATAGATCCTTCTCCAAGCTGTTAGGATTTTTCTAGAGAGACCAACTCTGATACCAATTGAAGAACACAAGCTTATACTGAGAGGGGGGGTGAACATTATAAGACCACTTTTTACTTTTTCCCTCAACTTAACTTTTAATACAATATTATGTAGTGTATAGAAAGCAGTATCAAGCAAAAATCAAAGCAATACATAAAACATCATCCACAATAGAGACACAGTAATTTACATGGTTCACCCAAGGTGGGCTACTCCACGAATAAAATTTTCACTAAAATTTTATCAACTAAATCTGGGAAAACCTTTCTCGATTACAATGTTTATGGGTACCAACCCAAAGGAGACACCAATCCCCTAACTCTACTCTGGCTGGTGATCCTCTAGAAGACCTCTGCCTCTGCTACCCTTAGCAAGTGGAACTCTATCCATAGAAGACACCTGTCTTCCCTGCTCTAGTTTGAGACCTCAGTACTCAACTCTATCACCTCAAAGCTGGTCCTCAAAAATGCACTAAACATAGTCCTTCGGTCTAGCACAAATATCCTCTATATTTTTCTTTGATCTGCACCAAACACAGTCCTTCGATCTGGCACAAGTCTATCCTCTTCCTCTTTCTCTGGTTTGCACCAAACATAGTCCTTCGGTCTGGCACAAGTCTATCCTCAAATATCTTTCTATTCTGTTACAGTCGCACTTGGTCAAAACTAAATTTTGCACTGACTACGCAAACACAGTAGCACTCGATCGAACATCAACTTATGCACCTTTGCGCAATCACAGCAACACAGTCTTTGCACACTTTGCTTCTCGATGATCAAACTTCTCCCTCGCACTTTATCTATGAATATCGCACTTCGAATGCACACTTCGATCGATACATTTCTCTTCAAACAGCCCTCCTCTTATACTAAAACTTTCAAGATTAAAACTTTGATCCTAGTCGGTTGCACAACCCTAAACAACGTCGACCTAGATTTAACTTTGTCGGCTCAAATTTAACTCTGCAACTCTTCTGTAGCTTCTACCGTGAAACTACAACATGTCATGATATTGTGACACCTTTGCAATCGAACACTATCTTATGGCTTTTGTCATGATATCACGACACTTTTTGCTTTTGTTGATGTCATCTTCTCTTCTGTCATGAAATCGCGACCCTTATGACTTCATGGCCTTCTTCTCTGCTTTTGTCATGAAATTGCAACACTTTTGCCTCTGCTGATGTCATCTTCACTTCTGTCACAAAATCATGACACTTCTATCTTCATGGCCTTCCTCTCAGCTCTTGTCGTGAAATCGTGACATTTTTGCTGCCTTGAGCTTCTTTCTGCCTTACACCCGTGAAACTGGAACATGTCGCAAAATCATGACACTTTTGTCTTCATATCCTTCCTCTTTGCTTCTATCACAAAATAGTGACACTTCTCCTATCGAAGACTTGCTTCTATTTTTTGTTGCGAAATCGTGACACTTTCTCCATTCGTACGCTTTTTTTTTATCCTGCCATGAAATCGCGACGCTTTCAGCTTCTAAAATCTTTCTTTGCAACCTGTTGCAAAATTTTGACGCTTCTCATTTCAAAATCTTCCCTTTTCTGCATGTCGCAAAATCGCGACAGTCCTCACCTCGACCTCTACAGCATGTCACGAAATCGTGACATTTCTCATGTTACTTTCTCTCTCTTCAAACTTGTCGTGAAATCGTGACAGTTCACACTACAGACTCTCTTTTCTACATTATGTCACGAAATCGTGACACTTTTTCGTTCGTACAACTTTCTTGGCAATGTGTTGCAAAATCGTGACACTTTTCCTTTTCTGTCTTCCTGCACTTTCTGAGTCGCGAAAATGCGACATGTCGTGAAATCGCAATAGTTTTGCCAAAACTTTCTCTCTCCTTAAACATGTCGCGAAATCACGACAGTTTTGCCAAAACTTTCTCTCTCCTCAAACATGTCACAAAATCGTGATAGTTTTGCCAAAATTTTCTCTCCTCAAATATGTCGCGAAATCGCGATAGTTTTTCCAGCCTGCTACATACTTTTTCCTACTTGTCTTTTTCTTGAACTTTTGCAAATGGGCCACTAAGGACTTCTTAGAAACTCATTGATCATGCTCTGAAAAACCTTCATCAAAACAAAATTCCTTGACATCAAATCAAATTGCTTCAAGAGCTTCTTGACATCAATGACAACATCTATACTTGAGCAAAGGCAATGTACCCAAGGTACCCAAAATTGCCAAAAAAATCCTATCGATATGATGCATGCAGTGGCATTAGCACAAATGATAGAAGAGAAGAACAATAACCAAAGGCAAATAGGCAGAGTTTTTTCAAGAAAAACAACAAATACCTACACCAGCCAAAAACCGAATAAGGTCATGCCTATTAAATGAATTAGCCAAGAAGAGCTAAAAGAAAGACGAGAAAAGGGCCTATGTTTCCACTGCGACAAAAAGTTTACCCCCAACCACAAATGCATCTCACCAAAATTATATATTTTGGACACAGTTGATTGCACTCCCAAAGAGGAGGATGACATAGAAGTGGAAGTAATAACTAAGGTTGCAGAAGAAAACCAAGAAGATAAAACAAAAATATCCTTTAACACATTAGCAGGATACTCGATTCCACAAACAATGAAGGTAAAAGGGTATTTTAAGAAACAAAACCCTATTGTGCTCTTAGACTCTGGTAGCACTCACAATTTTATAGACCCCATTTTTGCCAAACAAGCTAATTGCTTTATATATCCCTGCAATAACTTTGAAGTCATGATTAGCAATGGAGGAAAAATTGCATGTAAAGGCAAATGCAGGAATATCAAACTCACGATGGGGGAATATAACATGAAAGCAGATATGTATGTACTGCCATTAGGAGGATGTGATATTGTTTTGGGAGTACAATGGCTACGAATGCTCGACAAAATTCAATGGGACTTTGAAGAGTTATGGATGCAATTTATACAAAACAACCAAACATACACAATTCAAGGTTTAAAAACAGGTCCCACACAAATCGTAAGTTCCCATAGAATGGAAAAGATTCTTCGAAAATGAGGAAGAGGCATGGTTGCCACACTATTTTCCTTGCAAAACACCACCGAAGAGCAACCAAAAGCACCTGAATTAATAGAACTCTTAGAGAAACATGATAAAATATTCAAAGAACCAGAGGGATTACCTCCACAACGAAGCCATGATCATGCTATTCAATTACTTTCGGGACACCAACCTCCAAATATTAGACCTTACCGATATCCATACTTACAAAAGACAAAAATAGAAAAATTAGTACAAGACCTACTAAGGGCAGGGGTCATTCGACCTAGTAGAAGTCCCTACTCTTTGCCAGTCATACTAGTAAGAAAAAAGGATGGATCATGACGCCTATGCGTGGATTTTCATGCTCTCAACAAAATAACGATTAAAGACAAATTTCCTATTCCAATCATTGATGAACTACTTGTTGAGTGGTATTTTCACCCAGCTATGAAAGTACAACTCTCCTTTAGGATTTGGGTCCCAAATCCCCTCTTGCAAAGAAGTCAAACAAACAACTTCTCCAAGGTCTCCGTTGTATTAGCATTTGCAACTGTGTATTAGTAATCTCAAATGAAGATAATCAATTTAAATACTTGGAACACCTTAGTGATTGCAAGTAACCGTAAACAAGGGGCAATGTTGGTTTATTTCATCATGAAGCTTTAGTGATTGTTCATTGTTTTTTTTTAGATTTTGTAATTTAAAAATGTTTATTTTAAATAAATTAAACCTTCTAGAAAAATAAAAAATGAGAAAGAAATGCAAAAAATTAAAAATAGAACACATTCAGTCTGATGCTATCCTGTTTCGACAAAACCGAAGATATGAGGTTTCCATGCATGCAACCTAACCTATTGGACCTGCAAAACATGCACAATCCTGATAAGCTAAGTGCTAGCTTCTAGGGATTTGAATGAGGTTTTCAGATTTAAGCATTCGCATGCAAGCAACCAAGAAAAACTTGTATCAACTACATTTACAAGCCTAAAATCTGAAAAGGGAAAATAGACATTTAATCTTGCATGCAGAAAATGACTCCTTCTTTCTTGCCCATAAGATGCAAATTTCTGAAATGTTATCTGCATTAAATATTTGTCTTTTTACAATAACAGATATCTGGTTTTCCAAAACCAAAAAAAGTGGAAGAAAAGCACTCCAAAGCAGGCCCAGAATGGCTCATCACCCTCAGCTCTGCAACCTTGCTCCCAGCGGTTTTCGACCACCCTCTGTCTTCGCTTGTGCCTTTAAAATTTCTGCTACGGCTCTCTTCGCCTTGTGACGCTTCGTTTCATCTTCTCGATCGATTCATTTCGTTTCTCGCTCTTCATTATTCTAACTTTTGTTCGAGCGTCGAAACGTTTGATTTTCTTGCTAATTGTAACCGCTTCTGTAACCCTTACACCTTTATGCCACGTGTTCGGTGCTTCCCTGCATGTTCCATAATGGCCCCCTATAAATCATGACCAAAAATAGCATGTCGCGATATCGCGACATTTTTATGTCAGCAGCCTTGTTCTTCTTCATGCATCACGAAAATGAGACATGTCACGATATCATGACATTTTTTGTCGCTGACTTTGTTTCTCATCATGCATCACGAAAATGATACATGTCACGATATCGTGACATTTTTCTCTTTCGGGCCGTGGATGCAACCTGTCACGAAATCGTGACGTTTTCTCTTTTGTCGTGTTTTGTTGCACTTAGCCATGAAAACGTGACATGTCGCGAAATCGTGACACCTTTTAATTCTGTACCATCTTGCTGCTATTCGTCATGAAATCGTGACGCTTTTCTCTTTTGGGTTGTCTGCTGCTTTTTGTCATGAAATCGTGATGCTTTTCTCTTTCTGTCTCACTTTTCAGAAATCGTGACGCTTTTCTTTTGTCAAATCGTGCATTTTTCTTTTATTAGTTTTTTTGTCGTTGCACTTTTCTTTTTCATGTCCGAATCTGCAATTTTCATTTTGACATGTCGTGAAATCGTGACAACTTTTCATTTCTGGAGCAACATGTCGTGATATCGTGACAACTTTTCATTTCTAGCCGTGATGGAGCAACATGTCGCGATATCGCGACAACTTTTCATTTCTAGCGATGGAGCAACATGTCGCGATATCGCGACAACTTTTCATTTTTGTCGCGACGGAGCAACATGTCGCGATATCGTGACAACTTTTCATTTTAGCCGCGACGGAGCAACATGTCGCGATATCGCGACAACTTTTCATTTTCTGGCCGCGACGGAGCAACATGTCGCGATATCGCGACACTTCTTCTCTTTTGTGATATTTTGCTTTTTCCTTGATTTTTTAGCATCTAGGCCACTGTGGTCTTCTTTGAAAGCATGCAAAAAAGGTGGGTCCCCAATTTTGGGGTGTGTTGTGGATCAGCCACAACAAATGGCGACTCTGCTGTCAAATGCTCCTGAGCATTTTGGTGAGAACCCAACCTAAAATATACAAGCTTAGATACAAGGCGTCAAGACATCAAAGATAAACAAATACCGATAGATCGAAATACATGAAACATCAGAATCATTTAGTATCAGCTCGGTGTGTGCAATGTGTTTTCATTCCCTATCGCTTGAACTTGATCAACATTCCATTGTCAGTTTCACCCATGATTTGTATGCAAGGCTATGAATGATTTGTGCAGGATTTGATGTATGATGAAGATGCTAGAGATATAACAACCTGCTTTACAAAGGCTCAAACCTTCTAATGTCATGAACAAACATATTAAAGCTGTCAAACCCTCTTAGGATCAAATATATGTGTACTGAATTAATTTATTAGATCCCAAAGTTGGTTATGTGTCACTACCATCTTGAACCCATGTGCAAGTGTAAGTGAAATCAGAACTTTGGGGAATAGGATTCCCAACCTAAGCGAGATGGGAATTTAACCCTATCCTTACTATTCTGATTTGGAGTTCATTACCTCATCTTGAACAAAATGATTTAACCTGTTATGGATGAAATGATCAGGCTAGTCTATCCTTTTGAGCAATCAGTGGTCTTGCTTTTAGACAAGACATGTTGCCACGCATGAGCATACTTAACCCCATAATCCATGACTTGGCTTCATTCATTCTCTTCTCTCTTTTTTTTTATTTCTTGGACCTTTGGGATGACTACCCATCCTTACTAGGGACATGTAGTACGATCCCTCCAATCCAATATTAGGATGAAAATGGAAAATATTCTTATTTCTTGGACCTTTGGGATGACTACCCATCCTTTGCAGAGGACAAGTAGTACGATCCTTCCAATCCAAGATGATAACATGAAATATGGAACATATTAATTTTATTTTTGTTTCTTGGACTTTTGGGATGACTACCCATCCTTTGGAGAGGACATGTAGTACGATCCTTCCCATCCAAGTTTTATGATTTAATGAATGATGGGAGCTTTGGGGAATCAGATTCTCAACCTAGGTAAGATGAGAATTATGTCCTATCCTTACTACTCCATGAAGGTCAAATCGGAGCTTTGGGGAATTGGATCCTCAACCTAAGTTCGATGAGGATTTAATCCTATCCTTACTACTCTGGTTTTAGACTTTAAGCTTGATGGAAGTGGTAAAAACCACTGTTTTAAGGATTATGTTGCATGATAGGATAGACATGAAATATTCTTTTCACCCCACCTTTTCATCCAAGTATGGTTTTGACCATTTTGCTCAAGATCTTCTTTAATGTGCATAGAACGTGCTTGGTTCAAGATTGTTCGGACATCAGTTCCCAACCTTAGGATCCTTTTAATATATGTTATAGCATAACCCTAAGAGGATTTGACACACTTTAATGATTTGTATCTGAAATGCATATGCAACTAAGATGGCATGTATATGCAAAGTGGAATGTAATATGAATGCATTGCTTTTCTGAATTGTGGATGGAGTATACCACCTATGTTGCCATAATTTGTAAAACTGACAACTTCATGCATCACAAGTTTCAAACGATATTATTTAATGTGTTTGTGTTACTTGTGGAGCTTTCTACAACACAATTCCAATGTTTCATATTCTCCTGATTTTAGGCATAAGTTGACATCTCAAATTTTTTTTTTTTTTTAGACAAACCAAACATGTCCAGAGGACTAACACACAACTTTAAATCAAAACTTATTCAATCCAAAACCAAAATGCAATCCAAAAATGAGACTTGGAAAACACAAACCAAAACCAAAACTCAAAACCTATATACAAATGTACAAAATAATACAAGATGATGCAAAGCTTGGACTATTACTTTCCTGGATCCCAAACATGATTAGAACACTTCAACAAAAATATAACATGATATGCATGCCAAATGCTATAGGAATCCAACCAAAACAAGATTAGACCGCACCATGCAACAACTTTTAATTTACCTTGCTCACCCCACCAATTAGATTTAATTCCATTAGTACTCTCACAGGTGAGCGTCCGATTACTAAAATGATTAGACCATAAATGATATTCAATTTTATCTTGTCTATTCTTGAAAGTATCCATTTCATAATTCGATTCTTGATTTAAAATTAGGCCTTCCTTTTCAAATATGAGATGTTGCAAACAAGAGCCTATTTCTAAAAGTCTTGAATTCAAATTATTTTTCGAGATTTTAAAGCAATCAAAATCAATCAAAACTTGACAAACATCACCAAGATTTGACATTTCATCATTAATGACATTAGCATCCAAAGGGACATCATGTAACCCATCACTTAAAATTTTTGTAGCTACTACCAAAGGTAAAGATTTCACCTTGTCACCCATACTCAACCCATCATGATTAGAATTTACCACAACTTGATGAGTGTTAGTAGCTTTTTCTTTTTTCTCATTGTCTTCTTCATCATCCAACACCTGTTCAAAAACACCAAAGTTAGGCACCCAATCAAACATGCGTCCATATTTTTCAAAACAAGAGCCTAGTTTTTCAAGATATGTGTCGCGTGACACCTTTCCATGATCAATGGCTTGAGTTGCCTCAAAATCCATATTTTCATTAGGATCATCAATAGTATCAAACCCACACCACTTAGGCTTTGTAATTTCATCATTTTGAGATGGCATAGACATTGTAGAAACAATAGGTGGATCAAGATTTTCGATTTCTTGCCCCTCAAGGGGAACAAAATCAATTGATTCTCCTTCTTTATCCATGGTAGTAGAATCATTATCCTTCTCCAACTTTTGATGAGATTCCAACCCTTCTTCCAAAACATTCTTAGATTGTACAGGACTTGTAATATCCTCATATGAAAGGGCAATTGTATTATCCTGCATATCAATAGGCACACAAATTTCATTAGCAGTTTTGGAGTGAGCATACTCTTCCCAAGAATCATGATGATCATCTTTCAAAATCAAATTGTGATTCTCAACTATTTCTTCATCATCCTTTAATTCATCAACATGTTTCTCATCAAATTTATCTTCACCTTCCTTAGATGGTTCAATTACTTCCAAAATTGGGTTATTGCTTGTATTCAAATTGATAAGGCCATCATAATCCACATGTGTAACCCATGATTCAAGTTTAACATAATTTGGAAGGTGTGAATTTTCTTGGCCATTATCTTCAACAATGTCATCCAACATGTCATCCGAAATAGATTCATCCTCGTAGAATTCATCTTTTGGTGAGTCAAGGGTTCCCAATCTGTCACATGTTTCAATACTAGTTGGATCTAGTACTCCTCCCTTGCCTAAAATCATATTATTATGAAAATCATTGAAATTGATTTTAGAAACATCTTTTGAATCAAGATGAGTATTTTGAAGTTGATTCATACTTAAGAAAGATGGTTGATCTTGCATAGTAGGTTGAGGATTTTGAAATTGATTGAAGCTTGGGAGTGATTGTTGATTCTGAAATTGATTCACACTTGAACTTGGTTGAGGTGGATAAATCATTGGGTGGGTAAAGGAGGTATTAAATGATTGAAAATTATATGATCCAAAACCCACACCATAATTTTGACAACTCAATTGTTGCTCAATTGCCATTGCTTGAGTATAGGCTTGTGACAAAGATGTGATTAGAGGCATCCCTCGCAAATATGTGGAAGTGAGTGGGTCAAGAGCATTGACATATATTTGGAGAGCCACTTCTTCTTGCAGAACATAAAATGTCACTAATTGAGTATATAATCCAAAGAACCTTTCAGAAAATGACTTCACATTTTCACTTGGTCCTTTTTTAATAGTGAAAAACTGCTCATACATGCGGATTGAGTCAACTTGCTTTTTGTTGAATTGATTAAGAAATGCTGCCTCTAGTTGAGCCCAAGAAGTGATAGACCCTAAAGGTAGACTTGTAAACCAATCATATGCCACTTTGTCCAAGGTGTACGAGGAACATTTTACAAGCAACATCATCATACCAACTTGTTAAGTGATTGGCACAAAATTTGAATGCTTGAATGTGTTCTTCTGCAGTATTTGTCCCGTTAGACAAAAATCGAGGAAGACATCTCTCAAAACCAACGGGAAAATAATGTTGAACTCCCGGTATGTTCAATGGGCTACCTGGCATCCATGGTGAAAACATAGCCATTAGTGTATCTTAAAGAATACAACTTTAATATCAATTTTTTTTTTTAAATTAAATCAAATCACATTATTCCTGTATGAACAATCAAAGCGTTAGACCAGTGCATAGCAATTCATGTCCTCCTTTTAACAGTACAAAGTTGTATTGTTAAAAGAGGGCTAAAGATAATAATCAATAGGGCATGAAATATTCAAAATTTAAATCCCTATAGCATTTAAATCAATCTGAAATAAACCGGTTCAGGCCCTCCTTCTAGCGCCAAAATGTTGAGTGGTATTTTCACCCAGTTGTGAAAGTACAACTCTCCTTTAGGATTTGGGTCCCAAATCCCCTCTTGCAAAGAAGTCAAACAAACAACTTCTCCAAGGTCTCCGCTGTATTAGCATTTGCAACTGTGTATTAGTAATCTCAAATGAAGATAATCAATTTAAATACTTGGAACACCTTAGTGATTGCAAGTAACCGTAAACAAGGGGCAATGTTGGTTTATTTCATCATGAAGCTTTAGTGATTGTTCATTGTTTTTTTTTTAGATTTTGTAATTTTAAAATGTTTATTTTAAATAAATTAAACCTTCTAGAAAAATAAAAAATGAGAAAGAAATGCAAAAAATTAAAAATAGAACACATTCAATCTGATGCTATCCTGTTTCGACAAAACCGAAGATATGAGGTTTCCATGCATGCAACCTAACCTATTGGACCTGCAAAACATGCACAATCCTGATAAGCTAAGTGCTAGCTTCTAGGGATTTGAATGAGGTTTTCAGATTTAAGCATTCGCATGCAAGCAACCAAGAAAAACTTGTATCAACTACATTTACAAGCCTAAAATCTGAAAAGGGAAAATAGACATTTAATCTTGCATGCAGAAAATGACTCCTTCTTTCTTGCCCATAAGATGCAAATTTTTGAAATGTTATCTGCATTAAATATTTGTCTTTTTACAATAACAGATATCTGGTTTTCCAAAACCAGAAAAAGTGGAAGAAAAGCACTCCAAAGCAGG
Source organism: Wollemia nobilis (assembly GCA_028583015.1). Lineage (NCBI taxonomy): Eukaryota > Viridiplantae > Streptophyta > Pinopsida > Araucariales > Araucariaceae > Wollemia > Wollemia nobilis. The sequence continues at coordinate 23,983,890 of JAQPPZ010000541.1, read as the reverse complement.
CCCAGAATGGCTCATCACCCTCAGCTCTGCAACCCTGCTCCCAGCGGTTTCCGACCCTTCTGCCTATCTTCGCTTGTGCCTTTAAACTTTCTGCTACGGCTCTCTACTTCGCCTTGTGACGCTTCGTTTCATCTTCCAGATCGATTCGTTTCGTTTCCCGCTCTTCATTATTCTGACTTTTGTTCGAGCATCGAAACGTTTGATTTTCTTGCTAATTGTAACCGTTCTATAACCCTTACACCTTTATGCCACGTGTTCAGCGCTTCCCTGCATGTTCCATAATGGCCCCCTGTAAATCATGACCAAAAATAGCATGTCGCGATATCGCGACATTTTTCTGTCAGCAGCCTTGTTCGTCATCACGCATCGCGAAAATGAGACATGTCGCGATATCGTGACATTTTTCTATCAGCAGCTTTGTTTCTCATCATGCATCGCAAAAATGATACATGTCGCGATATCGTGACATTTTTTTGCTTCGGGCCGCATGGATGCAACCTGTCACGAAATCGTGACGTTTTTCTCTTTTGCTGTGTTTTGTTGCACTTAGCCGTGAAAACGTGACATGTCACAAAATCGCGACACCTTTTAATTTCATACCATCTTGCTGCTTTCTATCGTGAAATCATGACGCTTTTCTCTTTGGCTGTCTCGCTGCTTTCTGTCGTGAAATGACGACGCTTTTCTCTTTTGGGCTGTCTCGCTGCTTTCTGTCACGAAATCGTGATGCTTTTCTCTTTTTTAATCGTGCTTTTCTTTTGGATATCTGCTTTTCTTTGGCGAACATGTCACGAAATCGTGACAACTTTTCATTTTTGGTCGCGACGGAGCAACATGTCATGAAATCGCGACAACTTTTCATTTCTGGCCGCTACGGAAGCAACATGTCACGAAATCGTGACAACTTTTCATTTCTGGCTATGACGGAGCAACATGTCGCGATATCGCGACAACTTTTCATTTCTAGCCGCGACGGAGCAACATGTCACGATATCGCGACAACTTTTCATTTCTAGCCGCGACGGAGCAACATGTCGCGATATCGCGACAACTTTTCATTTCTAGCCGCGACGGAGCAACATGTCGCGATATCGCGACAACTTTTCATTTTCGGCCGCGACGGAGCAACATGTCGCGATATCGCGACAACTTTTCATTTTCGGCCGCGACGGAGCAACATGTCGCGATATCGCGACACTTCTTCTCTTTTGTGATATTTTGCTTTTTTCCTTGATTTTTAGCATCTGGGCCACTGTGGTCTTCTTTGAAAGCATGCAAAAAAGGTGGGTCCCCAATTTTGGGGTGTGTTGTGGATCAGCCACAACACTACTCGATGAACTAAATGGAGCCGCATATTTTTCTAAACTCGATTTACGATCAGGTTACCATCAAATTCGAGTTAAGGAAAGCGATATACCCAAAACTGCTTTTCGCACCCACGAGGGACATTATGAATTCTTGGTGATGCCTTTTGGCCTCACCAATGCTCCATCCACATTTCAAAGTCTTATGAATAAGGTATTTTCTCCCTTCCTTCAAAAATTTATTTTAGTTTTCTTTGACGATATTTTGATTTACAACAATACATGGGAAGAGCACTTAACACATATAGCACAAGCACTCAAAATCTTGGAAGAAAATCAATTATACGCAAAGCGATCAAAGTGTTCCTTTGGGAAAAAATAAATTGAATATCTTGGACATATTATCTCCAAGGAAGGAGTTAAAGTAGACCCCCGAAAAATTGAAGATGTGGAAAATTGGCAAATTCCAAAAACTCTAAAAGGGTTGCATGGGTTCTTAGGATTAACGAGCTATTATCACAAATTTGTTAAATATTATGGGAAAATAGCAACACCCTTAATAGCCCTACTTAAAAATAATGCCTTCATATGGTCTCCAAAAGTGAATGAAGCTTTCATGACTTTGAAAAATGCCATGTGTACCACCCCCATCCTAGCTATGCCAGATTTTTCCCAACCATTCATTATTGAAAGCGACGCTTTCGGATTGGGAATGGGAGCGGTGCTCATGCAAAATGAGAAGCCCTTAGCCTTTACTAGTAAAGCATTTTCCAAAAATAATTTAGCATGTTCCACTTATGAAAAAGAAATGTTAGCTATGGTCCATGCTATCCAACATTGGAGACCATACCTTATTGGAAAACATGTCATTATCTGCACCGACCACCATAGCCTAAAATACTTTCTTGAACAACGAATAACCACTCCAGAACAACAAAAGTGGGTAACAAAACTATTAGGCTATGATTATGAAATCATCTACAAAAAATGGAAAGATAACATGGTTGCGAATGCACTTTCCATAAAGTTCGAAGAAACTTCACAATTACATGCTTTTTCCTGCCCCATCCCTACATGGATCGAACAAGTCAAGGATGAATGGTATGCGGACCCTACTATACACACCATAATTCAACAGCTACAACAAAATCCCATGAGTAAACCCCACTACTCTTGGCAAGGTAACATGCTCCGTTACAAAGAACGTCTGGTCCTCTCACCTACATCGGTTTATCGTCCAAAGCTTCTACATGAGCTACACGCTACACCTACTGCAAGCCACTCTAGATTCCTAAAAACCTACAAAAGAGTGACTAAATCATTTTATTTGCGAGGGATGAAAAATGATATCAAGAAGTTCGTCAATGAATGTGAAACATGCCAAAGAAATAAAGGTGAAACAAGTGGCAACACCGGGCCTTCTTCAACCTCTACCCATACCAACCAGGACATGGGAGGATATTTCAATGGATTTCATTGAAGGTCTTCCAAAATCCGTAGGAAAAATGATGATCCTAGTGGTGGTAGATCGTTTATCTAAATACGCCCATTTTTTTCTAGTAGCTCACCCCTATACCGCTAGTACTATTGCTCAAATCTTCCTTGACAATATTTTTAAATTACATGGCATGCCTTCTACTATCGTTAGTGATCGTGATCCCACTTTCACTAGTAATTTTTGGAAGGAATTATTTAAACTCCAAGGTACGCAACTTCGGATGAGCTCCGCTTACCACCCACAAACGGATGGTCAAAACGAAATTGTCAATAAGTGCTTAGAAACCTATCTTCGATGCTTTATTTCCACCAAACCCCTTCACTGGGTTAAATGGCTTCCACTAGCTGAATGGTGGTATAATACCACATATCACACAACCATAAAAATGACCCCTTTCGAAGCATTATATGGCCAATCACCCCCATCTCTAACCTCTTATCTTCTAGGAAGTACAAAAGTACCAACTGTAGAGATGGAGCTGGTCACTCGAGATAATATCATTCGTGCTTTGAAGGACAATCTACATATCGCTCAACATCGCATGAAGCAAAAAGTGGACCAACATCGGACTGAAAGGATTTTTCAAGAAGGGGATATGGTATTTCTCCGCCTCCAACCATATCATCAAAATTCATTGAAAATAAAAGGGTCGCAAAAATTAGCACCAAAATTTTATGGCCCTTATAAAATTCTACAACGTATTGGACCTATTGCATATAAACTTGAATTACCAGAATCTTCCAAAATCCATCTGGTATTTCATGTTTCTTGTCTTAAAGCCGTAATAGGCACTAACATCGTTACGCAAACTCAACTTCCAAAATTTTTAGATAATGGAGCTCTTGTGGTTGAACCAGAAGCTATCTTAGACCGACGTATGCGTCGCCTCGATAAACGCACCATCATCAAGGTATTGATTCAATGGAAAGGTCTACCTCCAGAGGATGCTACATGGGAGACACTCCACCAGATTCAACAACAATTTTTGCAATTCCAGCTTTGAGGACAAAGCTTTTTCAAAGGAGGGTGGCATGTTAGGACCCTCCTAACTCCTAACGTAACTCTTAATCATATTATATATTATATTGTATTATAAAGGGACACATCCCTTCATCATTCACACCTTTTAGATAAGATGTAAATAAGACGAGGATGCTCCAAAGATCATCCAAGAACATTAATTTATTATATTATGGGTTTCTGCCTTTCAATACAAACTACGATTCTATTCAAACAGTGATTCTTTTCTGCATTCAATTCAGATTTCAAGTTGCAGGTTCATAACAACAACAATCTATTTTCCCAGACATCCCCCCTGATGCCATAGTTGACACTATAGGTTCTTTTGGGATACATCATGTCTCATTCTCAGATGATGATAAACCTTCCTCAAAATTACATGAAGATTCATCACTTTACATCACCACACTTATTGGGGATACCCTTATCAAGCAAGTTTTGATTGATAATGGTTCATCCCTCAATTTGTGTACATATCAATTCTTTCAAAATTTTGGATTAAAAGAGGAAGATTTAATAAAAACTGATATAATTATTAATGCTTTCAACAATGAGTCCCCAGAGGCTTATGGTGTCATATCTATCCCCTTAAAAGTAGGGCCGAGAATATTGGATACTTTGTTTTATGTGGTACATTATCCTACATCTTTTAATCTTCTTCTTGGGTGACCTTGGATCCATGCTATGAAGGTCATCCCTTCTACTTTTCATCAATGTCTCAAATTTGAATTCAATAATCAAGTTATCACCATTCCGAGTGACCCTCGTCCATTTGAATTTTTGAGCATTTTCAAAGCTTAAAAGTGAGTGAGGAACATAGGACTCATTCTTTCTCCTCAGATCATGATAATCAATTTCTTCAAGAGCCTCTTCTAGATCTAGCCAAGATACGACCTTCATCTCAAACTATATGCTTACCTCATAATAAGGGTGATGTTGTACACATTGGCATGTGTGCTTTTATATTTAGAGGTATGGCTTCTAAAGAAAAGCTTCATGGTAGCAACCCATCTCTCAATGAGTGCTATTTTGCTCAATGCTATCTCACTAATGACTATCCCCTTCCTAAGCAGATCTTGTCCAGTATGGGATATGCAGGTAAAGGATTAGGACCGCAACATAAGTGTATTCAATAACCCTTGGATGTTGAGATTTGACATGGAAGATGTGGTATAGGTTTTTATACCTAATAATATTGAACCTTTGCCTTTTGAGGATGATGACCATATTATGACTTATGCAGAATATATGGAATATAAAATTTGTCAATAGACGATAATAAAAGTATTAATTTTTCTTTTCCTTCAAAGATAATGTCTTGTCACCCAGGTGTTGTATGTGAGTTGGAGAGGAGAGGGCAATCCTCCAAGGGAGGTCCCAGGTTCAAAAATCCACCCTACCAAAAAGCTAAATTGGGTATCCAAAATCTAATTGATAATGTTGGTGCGAGCATGGTCGGGTGCGACTCCCGGGTGACTTTGACGGTGTAGAACCCCCTGTTCGTGGTCTCTCAGACCAAGGGGCCCCCCAAGGGGTTTTTTTCTTAAAAAAAAAAATAATGTCTTGTAATATGGTTGGCTTTGTCTGTTCTAAAGATAACTTTCCTTCTATGTTAGAGAATGAGGAATCTTATAGTTGCATTTGCATTTTCCATTTGCATCTGCTTGCTTTCTCATATTGCATTATTGCTTGTCATCTTTGCATGGTTGCTTGACATCTAAACCAAACTTCTTGCACATTTTCCTATCATAAATGCATGATTGATTGTTCATGACTGCTTGCTCATATAGATTTTGAAAATCTTGCAATAATGGCATGTGATAATACCTAATTAGGTCATAGATCACATGCATTGCACTTTTCACTAGGACTCCAATGCCTAGCAAGATCCCCCCTAGGGATTCTTTCCCTCCTTTTATTCTTACGATCGCTTATTCTCCTTTTCTTGATTTTTCATGATGTTGTATAAAATATTTATCACATTCCCACTCTGGGATAGCACTTGCATAATATTTTTACACATATTACACCCCATATGGGATACTCATACATACTAATGGGTATTGCCCTATTCATAATATTCTATCGAAACATACTCTCTTTTGACTCAGTAGGCTCAACACCCCATTACAGGATAAGCTCCTTGGTCATTTTTAGTAGACCTTGGCATACATCCTAGCAGCAAGTGGATCAAACCAGCCAATAAGGGAGCAACCAGCCATAGTGGATCAAACCTCCACACACTTGTTCATATTGATGCAAGTGCTAAACCCATAGTGGGTTTATCTGCCTCATCTATCTGATTTGTAGTGTCAAACTACACTAGTTCACAACAACCTATGCTAGCATTATACTTTGGATCGTTCATTTTTCTCCTTTTCTTATGGTTGACTTTGAACCTCCTTATTTTCCCTTCTTCTTCCCTTCATTTTCTTCTATTCTCTTCATTATATTTTTCTTCTCTTCCTTTTCTTCTTCTTCTCTTCTATTCTTCTTTTCACTTTCTTTTCTTGCTTCTTCCTTCTCTCCTTCTTGTTTTTCTCCTTTTGTCTTTCTCTTGCTTAGTCTTGTTTCTCCTTATTCTACTTGTTCTTCCATTTACATTCATTTCATCCTTCATATAGTGTGCATTAGGATAGTTTGTATTCATTTAAAATAAACAAGCAAAACACATAAAAACATGCATTAAAAAATTACATATAGAACACATAAAATCACAAAATCTGTAGCTATGTATTACTCATAGGGAAGAAAGTACATCGTGTGAGGTTGGTGTACCACAATACAGACTCGATACACAACCTAGGGATGCACACCACAATCAAAAACTAATGAGTCGTCCTGGTACCTTTCCTATCTCTGAGATCCAGTTCCCTTTGGCCCTCCCTAGGGTGGAGGCAATCTCAGCTGTGCCACCGAATGTTGTAATGTCATCGATTCCCATGATCGAGATCGTGACCTGCTCACTGACTGAAGGGACGGAGGAAGCTCCATCCTCTACTCTGGAGGGACATCTACGTAGTAAGTTATCTCAAAGAACATGGTCCTCTGAATGGTTATCTCTAACCTATTGTCGGTACGTCACAACTTTATCTGAAGGAGTTGCACTGCATCCCCTGCCTGGATACTCCCAACGATAGCCATCCCCTTAGCCCTGGCCTGTTGGCACTCTCCATATAGTCAGGTCACCTCTCCCTATAGTCGGGTAACCTATGCTAGTGTAGTGTCCCTCTTAGTCTATAGTCGAGACATCTATATCTATAGAGAATCTAGTTGTACCTGTAACTCCTCTATCACCTGGCTCTGGCCTCCCACTACTGCTGATGTGGATGCCTCTCGATGGTATCTAATCCATGGCTCCTTTTCCTGTGTGGGGACATCTCCCATATCTCCCTCTCTATTCCCTACTCTTAGGATGGTCTCCCCTACCACCTAGATTCGGACCCATGTTAACCTCTATCTAGGTGCAGGAGGAGTCTTGTGTGCCCTCTTTGTGGCCCTGTGAGTTACCTCTCAAAACGTCTATTTCATGCCTGAGTCCATAACTTGGCACCTCTATACTGGTACAGATGGTGATATCCTTTAGGGTGCAACTCCTCTATACCACTATATGTACCTGATGGCCACCCCTACATCACCTACCCCTAGGTCGACATAAGGAGGATCATCCTAATCCTCCTTGACCCAGATGGTGAGGTGTGGCTCACCTTCAACCCCTATTGGGTCTTGGGTCAACCTTTGGTACTAGTAGTCCCCCAAGTTTGAGATTTCTTGTAAGATCCTGAATTGTCATAGGACTCGATCAAATATGAGCACCTTTGGCTCTCCCCTCTCTGATCATAGCCATCTAATCCTCCTCTCCCTTACCAGCTCTGTCCCATTATCTACCCAGCTAGGGTGAAGTCTCCATGGTCTCCAGATGAGTTGTGTCTCCCACAACTCATAGATCACCCTCCTCGCTAGTGGTAAATTCCCTACATAGGCCCTCGTGGTCCTCTCTAGGGCTCTAGGTCATTTCTATGTTGCTGGATTCTCTAGGTCGAGTGATGGTCCTAGTAGTGCTAACAATCTATGCACTGCAATGTGCTCCCAAAACCACACTTGGAGCAATGTCATACACACCAGTCCTATATGCCACTTATACACGATGTTGTATAACATCCTATATAGGTAGGCCAACACATAAGGGCCCCATGCAAAGTGGACTCCCTACTGCCGCATGTCTGCAACTAGTCCTACGAATGCCCATGGAAAGTATCATTTGCTAGTGTGGTAGTTCAAGAGACCAGCCACCACCATTGAGAGCACTACGGTCAAAGGGTCCGCTCTATAGAGGTCGACCAGGTCATCAACTATTATGGTGCCCTCTTGCACCTAACGGGTGAAACATGTGGAAAATCACTATAGAGTATCTACCTTCCCATGGGCCCTATAAACCTCGTTACCCCTAATGGGGATCCTCAGGATCCACCACACATCCTCTGGTGTGATAGTCATCTCCCCTGTTGGTAGCCAAAATGTAGAAGTCTCTGGATACCACTGCTCTGCCAGAGTGGTCAGCATAGCCCTATCTATCTCGATTTTTGGTATCCTTGCCACGTGCTCTAGCCCAACTACCTCTAGTCTAGACCTCCCCTCTAGCCCTAAAGCATCCAGCTCTACCAAAGTCCCTGCTCGCCACTCTCAACTCTCGAGAATACCTAGCTGCATTCAACAAATAGCATAAAATTTAATCAGTTCCATCATAAAATCAAATTAATTAAAAATAATAATTTATTTAGCATAAGGGAATTTCAATTCTCAATTAGCACTTCGGGTTTTACTTATTTACTTTTTATTTTTTCTCTCATTTTCATCTTTTTCCTTTTTTTTCCTTTCTTAGGTTTTCGCAAAATCGCATCTCCTTTTTAGGGTGTGCGACTTCACTTTTGTGAAGTAACGCCCTCTATTTTTTTGACACGACTTCACAAAGTCATGCCTAGTTTTTTCCAGGCATGATTTCATCGCATTTTACCTAAGGTGAAATTGCACCCAGGGTGTAAAGTTGTGCATGGATCATGGCACTAAATTCGTGGGCTTTTACAGTATTTTTTTCTAAAAAATCTTAAAACCTAATAAAATTACGCAAAACAAGACAAAAATAAAGTGAAATAAGAGATGAAGACAATCCTTACCCATTCTAGAGCCCCGAACTTAACTCTTGCAGTCGTCGCTCGATGAATTGGAAGTGCCATTACCTTTTCTTCCAAAGCTCTATTTTCTCCTCCTCGCAATAAAAATGAATAAGGGTTTTACCCCTGTTTTTCTTTTTTAACCCTATTTTTTATTTTTTCTCTCCCCTTATCTTTGCTCGATTGTTGCTCTTTCTCTCTCTCCTTTCTTTTGTGTAAGTTCTTTCAAGTTTTTATGAAGTGTTTCTCCATAAAAACTCGAGGGGGCACCCTGGTCTATAGAGGCATTAATGTCCCTAATACCTCGATTTGCATGTAAATTAAAAAGTGTTTGAAATGACACAATTTTTTGCTTCACCTCTTTCTTCTAACCCAGTCACCCTATTTTCGCTTGTTTTTTTTCTAATGTGTGTGCCTATATCCTTTCTTTGATGCATTTAATAGGCCATAAATGCATTAAAGAGGGGGCAAAATGCAGACCCAAAAATTGACCCACTTTGAGTGGGCAATTTTCCTTAGTGCCCCTAAGAGGCCCTCAACCCTTGCAAAAGGCAAGGGAAGGCCTCTTTGCCTCTTTTTTTTAAATTTTTTTTATCTTTTAGCGAAATCACACCCTACCTTTACGAGGCATGACTTCGCACCAGTGATATCGAGCCTCGTCAAGACAGGGCGCGACTTCGCTATTTAACCTAATTTTTAATTTAATTTTGTTTTATTATTTTGAGCCCGCTTAGACCTAGGTTTAAACCCTCCAACATGTTTTGGCATCAACTGTGAGTTAATTGTTACTTGTCTTTCCCTCCAATTTCATCTATAAAATGAAATATGTTTTTGCTAAATTAATAAGATGCAATATGCAAAGTTTTGATTTGTGATCTTAGTGTAAATTTTTTATTATTGATTAAGCTTAAAATCTTTATGATAGTTTGTTCTTCTTCCTTTATTTTCTCTACTGCAAGCTAACCCTGAAGTGCAAATTTTAGATTGATCTTCTATTGCGTGGATTGGATTGATTTGTTGTGTGACTTGGTGGATTCGTGGTGTAGTTCAAAGAGATAGAGTTCCCGCCTGGACACTTCAATCTTCTCTGTCTATTTTTGTGATGTCCATTAGGGTTTGCTTACTTTATCTTTGATATTTATTTTATTTTTTGCACTCGCTCTTTATTTTTATTTAGTCTATAGTGATGCGTCTGGCATTAGCGAGGCATGACTTTGCATGCCTTAATTAGGGTAAATTAATCTGTAGAAGCGAAATTGCGCCCCATCTAGGCAGGGGATGATTTTGTTGTTGCGTTATCGCGTTTGCTCTAGGAGAGGCACAATTTTGTCCTAGGGCACACTAACGACAATTTCCAGATTTTGTTTTCATTGTTACATTCTATTTTACTTCTAGGTCATATTGTTGCACTCTATTTTCTATTTTATATTATTGTATTTTTGTTTTATGATTAATTCTCCAAAGGTCAATTTCTGCTTTTGTATTAAAATATCATCTAAAAGGACCTAGGGGGCTTGATTGCTGCACCTCCAAGATCTATTACACAATGGCCTAAGTAGGCCCCCTAATGCTAATTCTATTTTCGATGTTTCATGAGTGATCTTACAGAAACAGGTATTCTTGATATCATTGGACAAGAGGCAGAAAAAGCTAAATAAATCACCGATCTAGATAAGTGCTCTACCCATTCTATTGGTTGAAAATCTGATTTAATTATTGATTCTTAGGTATCTGAAAGTGAAAGACATTTAGTTTACATATAGGGATAATTTTCATGCAATTATTTTGTATATCTCTGCTTTAAAGGTTTTTTGAAATTAAACCCTAGGTTAGTGGGCATCCAAAACAAAGAATCATTTTTAAGCTAGTTCTTGTATGCTTGGATTCTATTTTCAACTGCATTATTCTGCTTTCTGCATTGTCCTTCGATAGGGCCTCAAGATGGGGCATGACTTTGCTATTTAACCTAATTTTTTAATTTTATTTTATTTTATTATTTTGAGCCTGCTTAGACTTAGGTTTAAACCCATAAACATGTTTTGTCGTTAGCTATGAGTTTATTTTTGCTCGCATTTTCCCTCCAATTTCATCTATAAAAGGAAAGATGTTTTTGCTAAATCAATAAGATGCAATATGTGAAGTTTTCATGTGTGATATTTGTTACAACCCTAATATAGCTAGTCGGCTATATTATTGTGGTCACTATTACTTATCATTGATTTAACATTAATAGTATAGGATTGATTTATAATTGTTCATCTCTTATTTTGAAATTTCATTTGTGATATCTGCAAGAACTATGTCCTCCTAGAGGTGAGGGCGTAGCCCTCCTTAAGTGGTGATTATATTTGATTTGATTCATTCATATGTTATTCTTGTTATTGCAAGTATTATCTTCTCATCATTATATTTAAGTTTGCATGAGAGTTATTAAGATAAAAATACCATAAAAAGTGGTATCAGATTCAGTGATCTTGTAGAAGGTGGTGGGTGTAGCTCTCTACGGTATTAATTCTACAAGTAGTAATGAGCTGCAAAAATAAATAGGTGAGCGTGCAAATAAACATTAATCAAAACAATGCACTATCTTTTGTTCTCTAAATCTATGCAATGTGGAATTGTTCCAGGCATTAAACTTGAAGTAATCCAAATATATGATATTAGGGTGTGTATTATCTTATCAAAATTATTGGGTAGCACACTACCTTTTTGCATCCGAAGGAACACTCCCAACGCAAGCGATAATCACAGCTTGCAGTAATTTTGAATTAAATCAAAACATAGCATAGGTGGTGTTGTTTACCTCCGCCGTAATAAATAAAATGATCCAAGCATACGTGTCATCCCAGCCAATCAAAATCTCTAAAGAAACTTTATAAAACCTTATTTTATAAGGTTGTTATAACACTAATTATTCATTGAATAATCCAGGTCACAAACACACATAACAAGCTCATTTGGAGCAATCAGATCACCATCATTCTTGCACAAAAGTATTTTGGATTTAGGTTGAAAATAGCCCAGACATAGCGGTTTGAACACAAGTGATTCATGATTGCAATTCACAACTGACGATTGACGATTTATGGAGCCTAGCATCTATTTGAAACACCAAATTTCCTACTAATTTGTTATTTGTTGAATAATTAAACACCTGCATGGAAAACCCATAACATCATCACACATAAGGTACACAATATATTATAAGTTTTTTTATTATAAATTAATACTTTGGTCTACAATAGTCAGGTGCAAAAAAATCTTTTATTTTTCCCTCGATGCATTATCCCACACACATCCAATCAAAATTCATGAGCGGTATTTGTATGCCCCAATGCTTGAAGACTAATGTGACCTCGATCACACAACCTTCCTTCATGAGCCTTCCGTACCTATTTCTTGCCCCTTGACATGTCATGTGTTCATTGGTTCCTTCACTCTTGGTCCACGTTTGTATTAGTCCCTCTATGTCATATACCTTCGGGTTGGCCGTCTAACATCATGATTGGTCATCTAGTCCGTCCACAAGTCGTGTCATCCACCCAGTCATACATTCTTCCTCTGTCATCTAGCATCGATTTGGTAGTCTATTCTATCTACATGTTCTCATCCAAGCATCATATTCGGTGTCTTTTCCATGCATCCCAGGTGTCGTCTGTCACCTAGCATCGTGTGTCCTGGTTATCCTCTGTCACCTAGCATCGTATCCTAGTGTCTTGTCCACATGTTACCATCCAAGAATAATGCTCTATGTCTTGTCCCCATATCTCGAGTGTCTTTTGTCACCTAGCATCATGACAAGTGTCTTTTCCACACGTCCCTATCCAATAAAGGGTCTCATTTGCTAGTCTTTGGGTCCTATTGACCACCATAGCATATAGTCGTTGATTATCCACTAGTCGTTGGGGAAATACTAGCCTAGTTTTTATCCATCCATTGATGAATTAGCCATTAAAATTCAAAGGGGAATTAGTTGTTGGAAAATTTAAACTCAAACTCAAAAATTTGCATCTCAATTGGCATGATAGTTGAGCAAAAAATACCAAATATTTTTCAAAATTAACAATTATTTTGCATAATTAAGTCCACATTTTTTAGATATTATCATTAAATTCAAGTCAGTAGTAAAATTGAAGAATTGGTAGCAAAAAATTCAAACTGGATAAAGCAAGTACATGAGTGGCAGGTGGACTAAAGGACCAAACGGGAGATTATCTAGCAAAGATAATATTAGCAACTTGAAGTCACCCAGACGACCTCCAAGAACCAAAGGTACACAATATAACTCTCCTTTACGCATTAATAGTTTTGACCCCAACCATCCCAATATTAACCTTATGGCTCATTCCAACTCATCCCATGAAAATATCACAAATGAGGAAAGGGAAAACACCAATGCTACTAACCAAGATGTCAATTCTAGTATAGCTAACCTAGTGACTAGTATGAATGCCATGAATGTAATGCTACAACAATTTTTGGATAGAAAAAACCAAGAAGCCCCTCATTCCCCACATAACTACCATAGAAGACATAATAGTGAGGATAGGGATACAGAGGAATATTATCATCGAGCAAGATGGCCTACAGGTGTTAATATTCTACGAGATGATATGCCTACCTTTGAGGGTAATGATCCACGTGGTTGGATAGCTAAAATGAAAGGTATTTGAGAATTATATCGGGTTCCCAAATCTGAAAAATTTTGGTATGCCTCTTCCAAATTAGGCACGGAAGCTTACCAATGGAATGATGGGTAAAAATAGGACCATAGTTGACCCATACCATGGCATGAATTCAAAACATTATTTCTCAATAGATTTAATGAAGGGTCTTCATCCTCATACATGGTTCATTTGTTGTCATTGAAACAAACTGGTTTAGTAAGGGATTATATTTCAGAATTCACCAGTATACTTGCTTATACAAGAAACTTACAATCTGATGTGGTGGTATCGGATTTTAGGTATGGTTTGAAGGATAGTATTCAGATTGAAGTGGACCTACAAAATCCATATTCTTTAGATGACAATATAAATATTGCTAAATTGGTAGAGAAAAAGGTGCAGAATCAGACACTTTTTCGACGTGACTCCTACAATCATCCTCAAAATCGCAATAATTTCTTTCATAGAAATTATCAATCATCAAGATATTATTGCTATAAATTTTGCATTCACCATAAAAAATATAAAGTATGTATACCTAGAAAAAAATTCAAATAGAATATGATAATAGAGAAGACGAAGAGGTAGACGAGGATATCATTCCACAAGATCCTCTCGTGACCGAAGAACAAAATGAACATAATGAAGCAACAGGTGATGAAGACACTATGGCTATCTCAGTACATGCTCTTATTGGTTTAACATCTCACCATACAATAAAGATACCAGGATTCATTCAATATAAATGGATAAATGTATTAATAGATTCAGGTAGTACTCATAACTTTATTGAAATAAAATTTGCAAAGGCATTGAACTTATTCATTCACTCCTAATCAAGATATGTTTCAAGTTTTGGTGGCAAATGGAGGAAACACCCAATGTATTGGAAGAACATATTTGGTCTAGATACAAATGGGTAGTTACACTTGTAAAGGAACCCTATTTGTTATATTTTTAAAAAATTTAGAGGTTATTTAGGGAGTTGAATGGTTGGAATAAGGTCAATTTTAACTTCAAATAACTATTTGTAGAATGGAAAGAAAATGGAAGAAATATTCACCTCCAAGGAATTACAACTCCTCTAGCAAAGGTAGTAAGTTCTAATAGCATGAATAAAATATTAAGAAAAGGAAGTTATGGATTCATAGCTCAAATCAATTTTGTGGAAAAGCAGGCACAAAATAACCCTAAAATTCAATCAAAGGATCTTGAGGACATTGTGGCTAACTATGATGATGTTTTCCAAGAACCAAAAGGAATATCTCCCAAATGATCTCATCATTATACCATACACTCGGTTCCAGGAAGTCTTCCTCCTAATGTCCATCCTTATCGTTACCCTCAACCTCAAAAAATAGAAATTGAGAAAATTATCCAAGAAATTTTTGAGCATGGAGTCATTCGTCATAGCACTAGTCCTTACTCTTCACTAGTGGTTTTAGCCTGTCGTAAGGATAATTCTTGATGTATGTGTCCTGATTTTCGTCCACTCAATAAAATCACCATCAAGGATAATTTTCCTATTCCTGTCATTGATGATTTATTAGATGAATTGCATGGTGCAATTTTTTTACAAAGTTGGACTTACGCTCTGGTTTTCACCAAATCAGAGGAAGGTATGAGGATATTCCTAAAATCACCTTTCATACTCATGAAGGTCATTATGAATTCCTAGTCATGTCTTTCGGCCCCACTAATCCCCCATACACACTCCAAAGTCTCATTAACCAATTATTTTGTCCATTCCTTCACAAATTTGTCTTAGTATTTTTCGATGAAATTCTCATATATAGTAAAACATTGAAGGATCATTTGATACATGTGGGGAAGGTTCTTCATATATTACACAAGGAAAAAATATTTTTCAAACATTCTAAATGCTCTTTTGGTGTTCAAGAAGTTTAGTACTTGGGTCATATCATTTCTCATAAATGTGTTAAAGTGGATCCTAATAAGATTAAGGTAATTCAGGATTTACCTTTACCTAAAACCATTAAGAAACTTTGTGGTTTTTTGGGTCTTACCGACTACTATCGCAAGTTTATGTGCAACTATCAAAAATATTATAGCTCCTCTCGTAGCTCTCACAAAAAATGATGTTTTTCATTGGTTGGAAGCATCCACTCAAGCCTTCCAAGCTCTCAAAGAAGCAATGTGTACTACTCCAATTTTGGCAACCCCAGATTTTCACAAACCATTTGTGATTGAATGCAACACCTTAGGAACAGGTATTGGGGTCATCCTAATGTAGGAAGGCATCCATTGGCATTTTAAAGTAAACAACTTTCGGGTAAAAATTTGGGAAGGTCCACATATGAGAAATAAATGTTGGCTATTCTACATGCAGTTGAGAAATGGAGACATTACTTAATCAGTAGTCGCTTTATTATTAAAACAGATCATAGTAGTCTCAAGCATTTTCTAGAACAAATATTTTCCTATCCAGAGCAAAACAAATGGTTAACAAAATTGCTGGTATATGATTTTGTTATCGAATATAATAAAGGGAAATAAAACATGGCAACAGATGCATTATCATGTAAATATGAAGATGAAGGAGTTATCAATGCTATTTCAAGTTCTTGCTCCCAATGTGTTTCTCAGATCCAAGAGGAATGGTTGTCAAATATAGAAACTGCTCAAATAATTCAGGAATTAATGCTAGGATCATCCAAGCATCCTCTTTTTTCCTATGATGACAAGGTATTAAGAATAAATAATTGCATTTACATTCCACACAATTCTATAATCAAATCCCAAATTCTGGAAGAATCACATACTTCTTCATCAGCAGAACATTCAAGTTTTTTTAATACTTATATGCGGGTAAAACAATCCTTTTATTGGAAAGGATTAAAATCAGAGGTTAAAACATGGGTGGTTGAATGTGAAGTATGCCAGCACAATAAGGGTGAAATAGTCAAATCACCAGGATTTCTTAAACCATTACCTATTCCAGACCGCCAATGGGAACATATTTCAATGGATTTTATTGAAGGTATTCTTAAATCAAAAGGCATAACATTAATTTTTGTGGTAGTGGATCGCCTGTTCAAATATTCTCACTTCAATGTTCTACAATATCCATTTGCAGCAAGCAAAGTGGCTAAGGTATTTATGGATTCAATTTTCAAATTGCATGGAATACCTAAAAATATTATAAGTGGTCGTGATCCCATATTTACTAGCAATTTTTGGAAAGAATTATTTCGTTTTAGTGGTACCAAGTTGAATATGTCTTCTACATACCATCCACAAACAGATGGCCAAACTGAGATAGTTAAAAAATGTTTGGGTACCTATCTAAGATATTTTGCTCAAGATAAACAGTATCAATGGAGTCATTGGTTTTCCTTGGCAAAATTGTGGTACAACACTTCGTACCATTATTCTATTAAGATGTATCTATTTGAAGCATTGTATGGAGTCAAACCACCAATAATAGCAGATTATGTTCTAGGTTCTTCCAAAGTGGCCCAAGTAGACGATTGGTTCCAACACCGACAATCAATGCTCAACATTCTCAAAGACAACTTGGTCCAAGCATAAAATTGCATGAAGCAGCAACAAGACACACATCATTCCAAAAGACAATTTAATATAGGTGATATGGTGTTCCTATGTTTGCAACCCTACAAACAATTATCATTGAACATCAAGACCAGTCAGAATTTGACTCCACGATTTTATGGTCCATACAAAATAGTGCGTCGCGTTGGTAAAGTGGTATATCAACTAGATCTTCCTCCCTCATCCCATATTCATCCAGTATTTCATGTTTCCTGTCTCAAAAATGTGATCAAACAAAAAGTACATTCCCAGTCATAATTACCAATTCTTGATGAAGAAGGACGTATATATCTCCAGCATGAAGAAATTTTACAAAGGACACATATGTTGAGATCCCATCACATCAAGGAATTTTGCATCCAATGGCAGGACCTACTAGCAGAAGATGCTACATGGGAACCAAAAAGTATTTTCCAACTTTGAGGATAAAGCTTTCCAAGGAGGGGAGCCATGTTACAATCCTAATATAGCTAGTCAGCTATATTATTGTGGTCACTATTACTTATCATTTATTTAATATTAATAGTATAGGATTGATTTATAATTGTTCATATCTTATATTGAAATTTCATTTGCGATATCCGTAAGGACTGTGCCCTCCTAGAGGCGAGGATGTAGCCCTCCTTAAGTGGTGATTATATTTGATTTGATTCATTCATCTATTATTCCTATTATTGCAAGTATTATCTTCCAATCGTTATATTTAAATTTGCATGAGAGTTATTAAGGTAGAAATACCATTACAATCTTAGTGCAAATTTTTTATTATTGATTAAGCTCAAAATATTTATGATAGTTCATTCTTCTTCCTTTGTTTTCTCTACTGCAAGCTAACCCCAAAGTGCGAATTTTGGATTGATCTTCTATTGCATGGATTGGATTGATTTGTTGTGTGACTTGGTGGATCCATGGTGTAGTTCGGAGAGATAGAGTGCCCGCTCGGATACTTCAATCTTCTCTTCCTACTTCTACGATGTCCATTAGGGTTTGCTTACTTTATTTCTAGTATTTATTTCATCTTCTACACTCACTTTTTATTTTTATTTAGTCTACAACGATATCACGCCCGGCATTAGCGAGGCGTGACTTCGCCTACCCTAATTAGGGTAAATTAATCTACAGAAGCGAAATCACACCCCATCCAGGTAGGGCATGACTTTTTTATTGCGTTATCACGCCCGCTCTAGGTGAGGCATGATTTTTCCCTAGGGCACACCGAGGGCAATTTCTAGATTCTATTTTCACTGTTGCATTCCATTCTGCTTCTAGATCATATTGCTACACTCTATTTTTTGTTACTATATTTTTATTTTATGATTAATTCTCCAAAGGTCAATTTTCGCTTTTGTATTAAAATGTCATCTAAAAGGACCTAGGGGGCTTGACTGTTGCACCTCCAAGATCTATTACACAGTGGCCTAAGCAGGCCCCCTAATGCTAATTCTATTTTTTAGTGTTTCATGAGTGATCTTGCAGAAATAGGTATTCTTGATATCATTGGACAAGAGGCAGAAAAAGCTAAATCAACCACCGGTCTAGATAAGTGCTCTACTCATTCTATTGGTTGAAAATCTAATTTAATTATTGATTCTTAGGCATCTGAAAGTGAAAGGCATTTAGTTTGCATCTAGGGATAATTTTTGTGCACTTATTTTGTATATCTCTACTTTAAAGGTTTTCTAAAATTAAACCCTAGGTTAGTGAGCATCCAAAATAAAGAATCATTCTAGGATAGCTCTTGTATGCTTGCATTCTATTTTCAACTACATTATTCTATTTTCTGCATTGTCCTTTATCTTTTCTAGCTTAGATCTAGAAAGGCCAAACTTAGGTGTTTGTCTTGAAATTGAATACATCAAACTATCCCGAATATCCTGAGGACTTGGAGCGAGTCCTTAAACCATTCTTGGTGAACCCCTCCCCCTAGCACCGAGTGTAGAGTACAACATACCCCCGTGGTTCACCCCACAAAAGGTTCCCTCCTTGCGGATCCAGCCTTTTGTTTGGGAATTGTACGTGGTAGGGCAGTTTTCCCCCTCTACATATTTGGTGAACCCGACGTGAACACCTCCTTTTCTTTTAAACACTAAGCAAGATCATTAATTCTGTTTGGAAAATATTTAAGTAATTAAGAATTTGTTTGTTAGTGTTTTCCCTATTTGTTTTTCACTACTTCTAATGGCTCCTTTCCTTAGAAGTCAGAGGAAACAATTAGAGTCTGATTATGTTCCTTTGGAAGATGATCAAATTGATAGGGAAAACCCTAATGTAGATCCAGAAGAGCAAGAAGAGGTAGACATGGAAACTGAAACTAATCCTGATCCTTTTGCTGGACCTAATGGAAGTTATGTCTTTTCATCATTTGATCACATTTGGGAATTCATGAAAGCTCATAAGGAAAAACTATTGGAATATGTGGAGCGAGAAGCTCATCTTGAAAAAGAGGATGCTACTCCTTCCCCTCCCAATAGGTCTCCTTTGCTTCATCATGATATTCCTACATCTCAATCCTTGCATCAAAATAATTTTAAGAACCAAGTGACTTGTGCCATTACTAATACCACCAATATTGGAGGGAATCTGCAAGTCCCTCTAACTAGTAGTGGCCAAAAAATTTATTCTCAATTTCCTCCTGTATCCTCTAATATCAACACTATTGCTTCTATTCCACCAAATGTGAGTTATCCTCAAAGTGCCACATACAACCAAGGTATCCAAAGTTTGAATCCAACATCAAGGTTTCAACATACATACATTCCTCCTTTGGGAAGTCTGGGAAACATACATAGTAATCCAAAAATGCAGAATTTGACAAGTGTTGTGAATCAATTGGTTTCAAGGATGGATATGATTCAACCTTCAGGGTTTACATACAACTATAAAGAAATGTGTAGTCAGCCATTGGATCCTATTGTTGTTGCTAGACCTTATCCTAAGCATTTTCCTATGCTAGTATTGCCAATCTATAAAGGGATTGAAGATCCAATAGAGCATTTGAGAGGATTCAGGATAGCTTGTCATGATCTTATTTATGATGATATGCTCTTATTAAAAACATTTCCAAAGAGTCTTGCTGGAATGGCATTAGAATGGTATTATCGATTGCCCAACTATTCTTTGAAAAGTTTTGAGAAGACTGCAAAGATTTTTGTTCATCAGTTTAGTGCTTATATTGAAAAGGAAGTAACAATGAGAGATTTATATGATTTAAAGCAAAGTAAAGAAGAAATTTTTTCAGAATTCTTAGCTCGTTGGAGAAGTTTAGTTGGTCGATTAAGACAACCTATGTCTCAAAAAGATATGCTTGATATATTCATTGGTAATTTACAAGAACAATTATCTTATGCTTTAGAAACTACTACTATCACATCTTTAGATCAAGCAATTGAGTTAGCAAGAAAAGTGGAACAAGCTCTCATTAGAAGAGGTCAACTCAAGATTAAAGAAGATAAGCCAACTAAGTCTCAACCTAAGAATAAGCATATAGGAGGTAATAGTGATAGTAGGCCTATTAACAATGTCACTAACAACCTACAAAATATTGTACTTTAGAAACCTCCTCAAAGGAACTTCACAAGACTTAATATCCCTATGGAAGCAGTTTTAAAGCAACTATTGGATGCTAAAGCAATAGAATTACCTCCAGTAAGATAACCAGATACTACAACTCATTGGTATAAGGTAGGTCAATATTGCACTTATCATAGAGTAGAAGGACATTGGATGAACACTTGTAAGAAATTGAAGCATGTGGTTCAAGATTTGATTGATGTGGGATGCATTGATTTAGGAAATCTCCAATCAATGAGTAGTCAAACTCCTACTCAACAAGTTCCAACAACAAATCAAGATATGGGGATATTTAAGGATCCTCTACCTAAGCATGAGCAACAAGCAACCAATCAGGTGGCTCATCAAGATGA
Source organism: Wollemia nobilis (assembly GCA_028583015.1). Taxonomy (NCBI): domain Eukaryota; kingdom Viridiplantae; phylum Streptophyta; class Pinopsida; order Araucariales; family Araucariaceae; genus Wollemia; species Wollemia nobilis. The sequence goes on along the minus strand of JAQPPZ010000541.1, from coordinate 23,962,734 downwards.
TTCCCTACACCATAGCAATGTGGTTGGTATGGTTGGGGTGACTACAAGGAAACAAGCTCAGAATCAACAACATCAACAAGGACAGAGTTTAGTATCTCAGCCCAGTATAGTTTTAAAGGAGAATCAGAGAAGAGATTCAGCTACAAGGATTCCACCTATAGTATTGAGGCCACAGTCACAAGTTTCATTTGATCTTTAAAAGTAGTTAGCTAGTACTCCAACAAAGATATCAGTGTTAGAACTTTTGCAGACTTCTCCCGATCATAGAAATGCTTTAATGAAATTTTTACAACAACAATCTATTTCCCCCAGACATCCCTCCTGATGCCATAGTTGACACTGTAGGTTCTTTTGGGATACATCATGTCTCATTCTCAGATGATGATAAACCTTCCTCAAACTTACATGGAGATTCATCACTTTACATCACCACACTTATTGGGGATACCCTTATCAAGTGAGTTTTTATTGATAATGGGTCATCCCTCAATTTGTGTACATATCAATTCTTTCAAAATTTTGGATTAAAAGAGGAAGATTTAACAAAAATTGATATCATTATTAAATCTTTCAACAATGAGTCCCAAGAGGCTTATGGTGTCATATCTCTCCCCTTAAAAGTAGGGCCAAGAATATTGGATACTTTGTTTTATGTGGTACATTATCCTACATATTTTAATCTTCTTCTTGGGTGACCTTGGATCCATGCTATGAAGGTCATCCCTTCTACTTTTCATCAATGTCTCAAGTTTGAATTCAAGAATCAAGTTATCACCATTCCGAGTGACCCTCGACCATTTGAATTTGTTATGTTAAAAAAAAAAGAGCTCAAATAGATTCTTGTCCTTCTATTTCTTCAACAATTTCCCCATGTTCCTCATCTCAAATGTCTGAATATTTTCAAAGTTTAAAAGTGAGTGAGGAACATAAGACTCATTCTTTCTCCTCGGATCATGATAATCAGTTTCTTCAAGAGCCTCTTCTGGATCTAGCCAAGCTACCACCTTCACCTCGAACTATGGGCTTGCCTCATAAGAAGGGTGATGTTGTACACATTGGCATGTGTGCTTTTATCTTTGGAGGTATGGCTTCTAAAGAAAATCTTCATGGTAGCAACCCATCTCTCAATGAGCACTCTTTTGCTCAATGCTATCTCACTAATGACTATCCCCTTCCTAAGCAGATCTTGTCTGGTATGGGATATGCAGGTAAAGGATTGGGACCACAACATAAGGGTATTCAAGAACCCTTGGATGTTGAGATTTGGCCTGGGAGATGTGGTATAGGTTTTATACCTAATAAGAATGAACCTTTGCCTTTTGAGGATGATGACCATCTTATGACTTATGCAGAATATATGGAATATCAAAAGTTGTCAATAGATGATAATAAAAGTGTTAATTTTTCTTTTCCTTCAAATATAATGTCTTGTAATATGGTTGGCTCTATCTGTTCTAAAGATAACTTTCCTTCTGTGCTAGAGAATGAGGAATCTTTGTATAATGTCTTTTATGTTAAAAGGAATGGTGTTATTAGAAAATGTAGTGATTATCGTGCTATGGATGTCAAAAGAAGGGCCTTGGAAGAACTTTCCCATGATTTTCATCATCGATAAAATGCACTCCTTGGGGATATCTTCGATCTGACACCTCATGGCACATTAATTTATTTTAATAAGATGAATGGTGCATTTAGGTTTTGCATTGATTTCAATTCTTAACAAAGAAAAAAAAAAGATAACAAAAAACTTTCATATAGTTGCATTTGCATTTTCCATTGCATTTTCTTGCTTTCTCATATTGCATTATTTCTTGTCATATTTGCATGATTTCTTGACATCTAAACTAAACACCTTGCATGTTTTCCTGTCATAAATGCATGATTGATTGTTCATGATTGCTTGCTCATATAGATTTTGGGAATCTTGCGATAATGGCATGTGATGATACCTAGTTAGGTCATAGCTCACATGCATTGCACTTTTCACTAGGACTCTAATGCCTAGCAAGATCCCCCCTAGGGATTATTTCCCTCCTTTTATTCTTATGATCACTTATTCTCCTTTTCTCGATTTCTTCATGATGTTGTACAAAATATTTCTCATAGTCCCACTCTGGGATAGCACTTGCATAATATTTTTACACATATTACACCCCATATGGGATACTTATACATCCTAGTAGGTATTGCACTATTCATGATCTTCTATCGGGTCATACTCTCTTTTGACTCAGCAGGCTCAACACCCCATTACAGGATAAGCTCCTTGGTCATTTTTAGTAGACCTCGGCATACATCCTAGCAGGTAATCACCTCACAATAGTCAATAAGGGAGCAACCACCCATAGTGGATCAAACCTCCACACACTTTTTCACATTGATGCAAGTGCTACACCCATAGCGGGTCTAGCTACCTCATTTATCCGATCCATAGTGTCTGGCTACACTAGTTCATTACAACCTATGCTAGCCTTATACTTTGGATCATTCATTCTTCTCCTTTTTTGATGGTTGACCTTTGGACCTCCCTATTTTCTCTTCTTCTTCTCTTCCTTTTCTTCTTCTTCTCTTCCTTCTCTTCTTCTTCTCTTCCTTTTCTTCTTCTTCTCTTCCTTCTCTTCTTCTTTTCTCTTTCTTTTCTTTCTTCTTCCTTCTCTCCTTCTTCTTTTTCTCCTTCTCTTGTCTTTCTCTTGCTTAATCTCATTTCTCCTTCCTTCTCCTTGTTCTTCTTCTATTTGCATTCATTTCATCCTTCATGTAGTTTGCATTAGGATAGTTTGCATACATAAAAACACTTAAAATAAACAAGCAAAACATATAAAAATTAAAACATTACACATAGAACACATAAAATCATAATAAATCTGTAGCTATGTATTACTCGTAGGGAAGAGAGTACATCGTGTGAGGTTGGTGTACCATAATCTAGACTTGGTACACTCAACCTAGGGATGCACACCACAATAAAAAATTGGTGCATCATCCTGATCCCTAGCCTAGCCTATCCTAGCTCTAAAAGCTAGCTCCCTCTAGCCCTCCCTGGGATGGAGGCAATCTCAACTGTGCCACCAACTACTATGATGTCATCGATGCCCATGATCGAGATTACAACCTACTTACTGACTGAAGGGATGGAAGAAGCTCCATCCTACACTCGAGAGGGATAGTTGTGCAGTAAGCCATCTCAAAGAACATGGCCCTCTAAATGGCTATCTCCAACCTATCATCGGTACATTATAACTCTATCTGAAGGAGTTACATCGCATCCCCTACCTAGCTACTCCCAATGGTAGCCATCCCCTTAGCCCTGGCCTATTGGCACTCTCCATCTAGCTGGGTCACCTCTCCCTATAGTCGGGTAACCTCTACTAGTGTAGTGTCCCTCTCATAGTCTGTAGTTGGGCCATCTGTATCTGTAGAGAAGCTAGTTGTACCTGCAACTCCTCTATCTCCTAGATCTGGCCTCCCATTATTTTTGATGTGGATGCCTCTCTAGGGTCTCTAACCTATGGCCCCTCTACCTATGTGGGGGTATCTCCCATCTCTCCCTCTCTGGTCCCTACTCTTGGGATGGTCTCCTCTACCACCCAGATTTGGACCCATGTCAACCTCTATCTAGGCATAGTAGGAGCCTTATGTGCCCTCTCTGTGGCCCTATGAGCTACCTCTCGAAATGCACGTTGCATGCCTAGGTCCATCACCTAGTACCTCTATACTGGTATGAGATGGTGAGATCCTCTAGGGTGCAACTCCTCTGTACCACCTCCTGTACCCGATGGCCACCCCTACATCACCTACCCCTAGGTCGATGTAAGGAGGATCGTCTTGATCCTCCTTGACCCATCTGGTGAGGTTTGGCTCACCTCCAACCCCTACTGGGTCTCGGGTCACCCTCTGGTACTAGTAGTCCCCTAGGTTCGAGATTCCTTGTAAGATCCTAAACTACCATAGGACTCGATCAAATCTGAGCACCTCTGGCTCTCCCCTCTCTGATCATAGCCATCTGATCCTCCTCACCCTTACTAGCTCTATCCTATCATCTGCCCATCTAGGGTGAAGCCTCCATGGTCTCTAGATGAGTTGTGTCTCCCGTAACTCATCGATCACCCACCTCGCTAGTGGTAGGTTCCCTACATAGGCCCTCGTGGTCCTCTCTAGGGATCTAGGCCATCTGTATGCTGTTGGCTGCTCCGGGTCAAGTGATGGTCCTGGTAGTGCTAACGGTCTCTGCACCACAATGTGCTCCCAACACCACACTTGGAGCAATGTCATACACACCAATCCTATACACCACTTATACATGATGTTGTACAACATCCTGTATAGGTGGGCCAACACATAAGGGCCCCATGCAAAGTGGACTCCCTACTATCGCATGTCTACCACTACTCCTTCCAGTGCCCATGGCAAGTATCATCTTCTAGTGTGGTAGGTCAAGAGACCAGCCACCACCCTTGAGAGTACCATGGTCAGAGGGTCTACTCCGTAGCGATCGACCAGGTCATCCACTACTATGGTGCCCTCTCGCACCTAGTGGGTGAAACCTATGGAAAATTATTGTAGAGTAGCTACCTTCCCATGGGCCCTATAAACCTCATTCCCCCTAATGGGGATCCTCAAGATCCACCACACATCCTCTAGTGTGACGGTCATCTCCCCTATTGGTAGCTAAAATGTAGAAGTCTCCGGATACCATCGCTCTGCTAGGGTGGTCAACATAGCCCTATCCATCTCGATCCATGGCATCCTCACCATGTGGTCTAGCCCAACCACCTCTAGTCTAGCCCTCTCCACTAGCCCTAGAGCATCTAGCTCTACCAAAGCCCCTACTCACCACTCTCGACTCTCGAGAATACCTAGCTGCACTCAACAAAAAAATAAAATTTAATCAGTTCCATCATAAAATCAAATTAATTAAAAATTTTAATTCAGCATAAGGAAATTTCAATTCGCAATTAACACTTTGGGTTTTACTTGTTTATTTTTCTTTTTTTCCTTTTTATCTTTTTCTTTTTTTTCCTTTCCTAGGTTTTTGTGAAATCGTATCCCCTTTTTAGGGTGCGCGACTTCACTTTCGTGAAGTCACGCCCTCTATTTTTTGGAGTGACTTCATGAAGTCATGCCTAGTTTTTGCCAAGCATGATTTCACCATGTTTCACCTAAGGTAAAATTGCACCCGAGCTGAAAAGTCATGCCTGGGTCATGGCACAAAATTTATCGACTTTTACGATGATTTTTTCCCTAAAAAATCCTAAAACCCTAATCAAATTATGCAAAATGAGAAGAAAATAAAGTGAAAGGAGGGACAAAGACAATCCTTACCCATTCTCAAGCCCCGACCTCACCTCTCATAGTCATCACTCGATGAACTGGAAGCACCATTGCCTTTTCTCCCAAAGCTCTATTTTCTCCTCCTCGTAGTAAAAATGAATTAGGGTTTTACCCCTGTTTACCTTTTTTAACCCTATTTTTTATTTTTCTCTCTCCCCTTTTTCTTCGCTCGATTTTCACTCTTTCTCTCTCTCCTTTCTTCTGTGTAAGTTCTTTCGAGTTTTTATGAAATGTCACTTTTTCATAAAAACTCGAGGGGGCACCCTGGCCTATAGAGGCATTAATGTCCCTAATGCCTCGATTTGCATGTAAATTAAAAAGTGTTCGAAATGACACTATTTTTTGCACCACTCCTTTCTTCTAACCTAACCACCCCATTTTTGCTTGTTTTTTCCTAATGTGTGTGCCTACATCCTTTCTTTGATGCATTTAATAGGCCATAAATGCATCAAAGAGGGGGTAAAATGTAGACATAAAAAATTGACCCACTTTGAGTGGGAAATCTTCCTTAGTGCCCCTAAGAGGCCCTCAACCCTTGCCAAGAGCAAGGGAAGACCTCTTTGCCTCCCTTTTTTAATTTTTTTATCTTTTAGTGAAATTATGCCCTATATTTACGAGGTATGACTTCGCACCAGTGATATCATGCCCCATCAAGATGGGGCACGACTTTGTTATTTTAACCTAATTTTTAATTTAATTTTATTTTATTCTTTTGAGCTCACTTAGACCCAGGTTTAAACCCTCCAACATGTTTTGGCATCAACTTTGAGTTTATTTTTCCTGCCTTTTTCCCTCCAATTTTATCTATAAAAGGAAGGATGTTCTTGCTAAATCAATAAGATGTGATATGCAAAGTTTTTGATGTGTGATCTTAGTGCAAATTTTTGATTATTGATTAAGCTCAAAATATTTATGATAGTTCATTCTTCTTCCTTTGTTTTCTCTACTGCAAGCTAACCCTAAAGTGCGAATTTTGGATTGATCTTCTATTGCATGGATTGGATTGATTTGTTGTGTGACTTGGTGGATCCGTGGTGTAGTTCGAAGAGATAGAGTGCCCGCTTGGATACTTCAATCTTCTCTGCCTACTTCTACGATGTCCATTAGGGTTTGCTTACTTTATTTTTGGCATTTATTTTATCTTCTGCACTCGCTTTTTATTTTTCATTAGTCTGCAGTGATATCACACCTAGCATTAGCGAGGCATGACTTCGCCTGCCCTAATTAGGGTAAATTAATCTATAGAAGCGAAATCGTGCCCCATCCAGGTAGGGCATGACTTTGTTGTTACGTTATCACGCCCGCTCTAGGCGAGGCACGATTTTTCCCTAGGGCACATCGGGGACAATTTCCAGATTCTGCTTTCACTGTTGCATTCCATTCTGCTTCTAGATCATATTGTTGCACTCTATTTTCTGTTCTCTATTATTGTATTTCTATTTTATGATTAATTCTCCAAAGGTCAATTTCTGCTTTTGTATTAAAAGGTCATCTAAAAGGACCTAGGGGGCTTGACTGTTGCACCTCCAAGATCTATTACACAACGGCCTAAGCAGGCCCCCTAATGCTAATTCTATTTTTTAGTGTTTCATGAGTGATCTTGTAAAAATAGGTATTCTTGATATCATTGGACAAGAGGTAGAAAAAGCTAAATCAACCACCGGTCTAGATAAGTGCTCTACTCATTCTATTGGTTGAAAATCTGATTTAATTATTGATTCTTAGGCATCTGAAAGTGAAAGGCATTTAGTTTGCATCTAGGGATAATTTTTGTGCACCTATTTTGTATATCTCTTTTTTTTTTATTTGTGGAAAACATCCCAAAAGGGATGCCACTTTCGAGTAAGACCCAAGGAGGCAGGGGTATCCATTCCACCAAAAATGCCCAAGACACGGACTTGGCCTACCACCTTTGACATACTCAAGGAGCAAACAAACACACAAAACCAATTTAAAAATAAGTAAATAACAACAAAAATAATAAAATAAAATAAAAAACATGCTCCTTGAGTGTGTCAAAAACAAAAGCACAACCAAACACACACAATAAGATAAAATAAACCACATAGAAAAACACAAGAACCACATAACAAAACACAAACAAGACAAAAACAACAGAACACTACAAAGACATAACCCAAAAAAAAAACAAGAAAAATAAACACAACCAAAACCTAAAAAATTAAAAAATAAGATAAAAATAAAAATAAAAAACAACCAACAATAGACAATAAACAAAAAAAAAACATAGAAAACACTCACCCATAAAAACATGAAATAACACAAACAAAGAGAAACCCAAGAACAAGAACGAAAAAAATACAAGAAAAATAACAAAAAACATAAAAAAATAAAAACAAAAAAAAATAAAAACACCCACCCACCTTAAAAAACTAAACATAAAATAAATAAATAAATAAATAAATAAAAAATGAACAAAACAATGACCTATCTAGACTAGAAGACTATTAAGGCAAGAATCAACAGAGGAAACAAAATAAAGAATAGAATGAGCTAGGGAACTAAAAAAACTGAATGAACCAAAGAGAAGCAAAAAAAAAAAACAAGAAGAACCTAGGTACCTTCAGAACTAGAGCCATCCAAAGAAATGATAGAAAGAAGAGCTTCCCTAATTTGAGAAGCCCACCATATAGGAGGGTGGCCATAACAAGTAAGATCACCTTTGTCCAAAGCCCAATTAGCTAAAGCATCAAGCACTCTTGTTTTGATCTCCGACCACATGATTGTAATCAACTTTCAAAAATCCCATCTGGATTAACTGAATCTTCTCAATAATTATTTTTATTCTCCAATCCACCTTATGATTCTTAGAAGGATTCTTCAAGAGATTAATCATAAGTTGAGAGTCAGACTCAACTAACACCTTTTCCCATCCAACCTTAGTAGCCTCCTGAAGACCTCTAAGGATACCATACCCCTCAAGCAAGGTTATTGGAAAGAATACCCAAATTCTTAGCAAAAGTAAAAACCAGGGAGCCATCTGAGAGTCTACCAATTCCTCCCACACTGGCTTTTCCAGGGTTCCCTCTAGAGGCTCCATCAGTATTGACTTTTCCAAAATCCTTAGGAGGAGGTTGCCAATTTCTATTCCTATCCATATTACTAATACTCACATTCCCTTTAAGTTGGTTGCCCTTAGAAGGTTTAATATTCAATATTTGCATCACTTGATCCCATCTTTGGTGGGATTTTTGGGGGTGATTAAGGAGATGATGGACTGATTCAACTAAGTTGGCTATGGTCTTTTGCCAAATATAGTGAATATCCTTCCTATCTTGATTAAAAATTTGGTTGTTCCTTTCATTCCAAATATTCCAAAGAAGAATGGTAGAACCCATCCAAACTAATCGCCTAATAAAATGATCAACACCCTCTTGATTAGGCTAATCCCTCCAAAGCTATTCAAAAGTAAAAAAATTGGACCATTGTAAGCCAAGTAAAGTGGCCATTCTCCTCCACAGCTCAGAGGCTAAAGTACACTCAATAAAAATATGGTTGATATTTTCTACATTCTCTTCACACATTTCACATCTAAAAGGGCCATGAAAACCACGCTTCATAAGTTGCTCACCAAGTAAGCACCCTACGATGCAATAAAAGCCAATTAAAGAACCTCACCTTAGGCTAGAGCTTTTGAGCCCACAATTGAGAAAATATGTCAGAAGAATGGTTGGGATTATTATGGCATAAGGTCAAATAACCTTGAGCAACTGAATACTCACCCTTAGTAGTGTTGTTCCATCCAAAACAATCTTTTTCATGGGACCAAGAGAGGGATCTCATATGAAGGATGCCTTGGATATCTTGTCTTTGCCTTTCTCGGATTTGAATAGGCCAGTCCTCAATAGGGATCCAATATCTACCAACCTTTGAATTACCAATATGGTACCGACAGTAATTAGCCACCTTTATCCAATTAGCTTGGTGAAGCTCCTCCATCCAAGGCCTCCAATCGAGAAACTGAGTTATCAAAGGCTTGTGACCATCCCAAGAATTTGTCCAAAAATTTGCATGTTGACCATTATGAATGATCCAAAATAATTTTTTCTTTATCAAATCCTCACCAGTATTAAGAACTGCTAAAATGGGAGAACCTTTGGTAGGAAGTTGATAGCGAACAAGGTCTTCAGGACTTTTGTTCTCGGCATATTTAGCACGGAGATTATTGGCCCAAAGAGCATTGGGGTTATGCAACATCCTCCAATATAATTTAGCAGCTAAAGCTTTGTTGTTATTAATTGAAGACCATAATCCTAACCCCCCTTCACTCTTAGGAAGACATAAAGTATCCCATTTCACCAAGGCCCATTTTCTTTTCTCCTTAGTACCACTCCAAAGGAAACGATGACTGATTTGATCCAATTCTCGAAGAACAAGCCTTTGGGATATTCAAAATGGAAGAAACATAAATAGGAATAGCTTGAAGGACTGATTTTACCAAGGTGATTCTACCCCCGAAGAAAGCCACTTGTTGGTCCACTTTCCAATTTTCTTCTTGACTTTGTCCAACAACCAATTCCAATATTTATTTTTCTGCCTTTGAATATTTATGGGAATACCTAAATAAGTGATTGGAAGAGAGGTCTTCTTATATCTTAGCTTATCCAAGACCATGGATTCCTGTCTAGCAGAGCAGATGAAAGAAAATAACTTTAGATTTGTCTTCATTGATCAACTGCCCAGTAGCCTTAGAAAAACAACTAATGATTTGCTTAATATTAGAAGCTTCCTTAACTGTAGCTTTACCTAAAAGAGTAGAGTCATCCACAAATTGAATATGAGATATATGTCTAGCTCCATGAGCAATGGTAACTCCCTCAAGGGTTTTGTTTTCCCTCTTTTTGGTTATAGTCCTACCCAAGCATTCAATAAGAATGATGAATAAATAAGGGGATAGCGGGTCACCTTGCCTAATACCTCTGGAAGCTAGGAAATACTGAGAAGGCCTACCATTGATAAGAACTAAGTAGAAAATTGAAGAGATACATCCCATAATCCAATCCATCCAATCCTTAGAGAAACCAAATTGCCTCAAAACTTTGATAAGGAAGTGCCAATCCACTCTGTCATAAGATTTGGATAAGTCTAACCGAATGAACATGGAAGGAGAATTTTGCATATCCATGGAATGGATGGCTTCCTGAGCAAGAACTATCTCATCTACTATTTGATGACCTTCCACATAACCCCCTTGCTCTGGGGAAATAATCTTATGCAAAAGAGGCTTCAACCTTTCTGCCATGATTTTAGTAATGATTTTGAGAAGAACATTACATAAAGCAATAGGTCTAAAAGCTGAGATATGATCAACCTCTTGAGCTTTTGGAACAAGAGTAATATAAGTTTTATTGATAACCTTCAAAATTTCTTTGGCTTTCCTAGCTTCTTCCACCACCTCTAATAAATCAACATGAAGGATATCCCAGAACTCTTGGTAGAACTCAATAGGAAAACCATCAGGACCTGGGGTTTTCCCTTTTTGCATTTTAAAAACTACTTGTTGAAGCTCATTGATAGTAACAAGAGCAATCAAAATAGAGTTCTCCTTAGGAGTGATAAGAGAAGGGATTGCTTGAAGAACATTATATTGTGAAGTTCGAGTCAAGGGGAGTAGCACCAAAAATATTGGAAAAGTAATCAACAACAATAGAGTTCATGCCATCCCAAGTATAAACAACATCTCCGGAATCTGATTTTAAGGAAGAAATAAAGTTGTGAGATCTTCGAGCTAGAAGATATTTGTGGAAGAAATTTGTGTTTCGATCTCCTTCTTTGAGCCATTGAATTCTAGATTTTTGCTTCCATAATATTTCTTCTCTTTTTTCCCATTCCTCTAACTGAGTTGTGAGTTTAATTTCATCCGCACTTCTCTTCTCTGTGAGGCCATCTAAATGGATTTTCTTATTCAAATTTTCAATATGAGCAATAACTTCATGTTTTTTTTTATGAACATCCCCAAACTCTTTCCAGTTCCAAGTCTTGATTTTGGATTTAATGTATTGTAGTATTTTGGCAAAACAGAACATCTTAGTCCCATGCCTAGGTTTACCTTCCTTCCACCATTGTTGCACATGAGGTCTGAAGGAAATGTCTCTAAGCCACATTAATTGAAAACGAAAAGGAGAGAAACTCACATTGGTTTTCCACATTTCCACCATGACTGGCCAATGATCCGAAGATTATTAAGAGTCTTCACTTTAGTAATGTGACCATGGATTAAGAAATTTTCGGAGAGCAAAAACCTATCCAATCTCTCCATTATACAAGCTAAGCCTTGCCTTCGTTAGACCAAGTCATAAGGCCATTATCTAGTTGGATATCCACAAGATGGAGGTTTGCAATATATTCGCTCATGAGGTCGGTGCTTTTGTCCAAATTTCTATTTCCCCCCTTTTCTCATCCAGAGAGAGGATGGTATTGAAATCTCCTCCGATCAAGATCCAACCTTTAGGAAAATGAGAGATAATATGAGTAATATCCTTCCATTGTCTTCTTTTTTCCTCCAAAGAAGTCAGAGCATAAACAATAATGCAGAGCATAATCTAGTTGGAATGTCTACTTTGAATAGCTATAGCCAACAAACCCCAACTGCCAACCATATGGTGAATAACTACCTCTTTTGGATCCCAAATACAAGCAATGCCACCCGAAGTCCCTTGGGAACTGAGGGAAACCACTTTTCCAGCTGGCCAAATTTTACTGGCAATTAAGTCCATATCCTCCATTGACATCTTTGTTTCTTGAAGGAAAACAAGATGTGGATGATTTACTTGAATCATTCTTCTAATTTCATTTTGTTTTGAAAGACTCCCTTTGAGTCCTCTAATATTCCAAGTGATGATCTTCATTAATACCAGGGCTTAAAAAGTTGGGAAGGGCATTAATCTTACCTTCCTCTACAATCTTTTCACCTTCTTTTACCATATGATATTGATTGGTCTTGCGACCTACTTTTTGATTAGAATCCATCTTCAATTTTTTTCCCTGTTTCTTGACTTATTCCAATTGAATCTGAGATGGCTTCTAACCTTGAAGAATGCTCGTACACAAGCAAAAATTTTACTAGATGGTTCAACGGAGTCTATATTGGGACCTGCATTATTTGAAGTTTTGACATTTGAAATATTTTTTTTCTTGTGTAAATTTTCTCCTTTTTTTTCTATTGAAAACCTTTGATTTGTTGGTTTGTCTCTGAGTTCTTCCCTTCATATTTAAATTGTGTTTCTAAGATTTCAGTTTCCATTATTTCCTCTTCCTCACTTGGGACATCATTTGTGGAAAGGATTTCAAACATATTAGTAGATGACTTTGATTGATCCTTCATAACTAGTTTTTTCTGAGTGTTCTTCTTCTTAGGTATTTGGAAACCTGCTGAGTTTATATCTTCTTTCTTTTGATCAGGAATTTTATTTGGGCAAGCACCGGCCAAATGACCATATTCATGGCAAATTCTACAACGAAAAGGAATGTTCTCATAGTCCACTACTTGCTCCCAAGTGTCTTCCCCAAATTGTAATGTGATCTTTTTAGGTAGGGGTTTGTCAAAATCCATTAAAACACAAATCCGAGCATAAATAATATGTTCAAAATTTTGAGTACAATCAAGCAGTCATCATAAAAGTTCCTAAAGAGTTTCCAATTGAAGAAAAAATAGTAGGATTCCAAAATTCAATAGGGAGGCCAAAGAGTCTAACCCACACGAGAGCTATAGAAGGCATCTCTTCTTCGGCTTTAAATTTAGTATGCCAGGGCTTCATGAAAAGCCCTACCCTTCCAAAAAACCAAGGACCCCCTTGAAAAGTTTTCTCTCTATCTTCATTATTAGCAAATAAAACAAGAAAATAACCATTTGGATAAATAGAGATTTGTAACTCACCTTTAGTTTTCCAACTTTTTATAGCCCAAACTTTGAAAGCAGATAGACTTGAACGAAAACCCACAAACCGATAAATTAGTCCTCTTTTTTCTAAATCTTCAATGCCAGTCTGAATGTTACCCATATCAAGCTTAACAATAGGAGTTCCATCAGCTGCTTTAAGACATCCTGACTCCGTTTTCCTAGGATCAATCTTAGGCATTCTTAGAGGTTTATGGGAAGCCCTAATATTGATATTAGCATTGGGTTGAGGCTGTCCACCACGAAGGGCATCCCTAAAATTCATTTTTGGGACTGAGTCTTTGAAATTCTTACCCTTGATAGGGGTTTTCACAGTAGAATTATTTTGTGGGTGCACCTTAGCACCAGATTCACTTGAGATATGAGCCATTTTTTGATCAACTACTTGAAACTTGTTTCATGATCTCTTTAATCCTTTCCTTAGACATCATGGAAAGGTATGGTTTTCACTTTTCTTTTGTGCAGCAAATTGGAAGTCGTTGTCACTCAAGTTCATAGTATGATCTGTTGAAAGATAAATTTCTAACCCATATTGTATCCCCTGCAACATTTCCTACTAAAATATTGAGCATAAACCACAAACATATTGGCCGCTAGGGCCCGAAGGCCGTAAAAAACAACCTCTGGAGCTGCTTGCACTCAACCCAGATGAAACCCTCGCATAGCCACTTGCTAGATATATTTTTCACACATAGGGATGTGCTAGGCTCTATGTTGCTCCAAATGATATAAAAATTGATGGAGACGTTCTAGGGTTTTTCAGGCATCTACCCTCAAAATTTTAGCTCAATCCGAGTCCGGATGAGTGATATATGGCCGAAACGAGTTCGACAGTTTGGGCAGTCCTGCGAAAAATATATCATCTATCTTTTCTTTGAATCTCTCTCTTCTATTTTCATACTTATTTTGTATATCTCTGCTTTAAAGGTTTTCTAAAATTAAACTCTAGGTTAGTGGGCATCCAAAACAAAGAATCATTTTTAAGCTAGCTCTTGTATGCTTGCATTCTATTTTCAACTGCATTATTCTACTTTCTACATTGTCCTTTATATTTTCTAGCTTAGATCTAGAAAGGCCAAACTTAGGTGTTTGTCTTGAAATTAAATACATCAAACTATCTCGAGTATCCTGAGGACTTGGAGTGAGTCCTTAAACTATTCTTGGTGAACCCCTCACCCTAGCACCGAGTGTAGAGTACAACATACCCCCACGGTTCACCCCACGAAAGGTTCCCTCCTTACGGATCCAACCTTTTGTTTGGGAATTATATGCAGTAGGGCAATTTTCGTCCTATACAAGAACATGTTGATATGTCCATGATGTGACATCATAGATTGGGATACATTGGTGAGAAAGGTTTCAAGATATTAAAGAATAGAGAAATAATTATGGGTTTGTGTGATGTTTCTCTTGATTTTAATTTCTATGAAGATCGTGTGCTTGGCAAACAAAACAAGGTAAAGTTTTCAACATCAAGTACCAGAGCAAAAGAGATTTTAGATTTGATTCAAAGTGATGTCTTTGGACTAGTGGATGTTTCATCTCTTGATAAGTCTCTTTATGTCATCACCTTTATTGATTATTTCTCAATAAGATCTTGGGTTTACTCTCCTAATAATAAATCTAGAGTTTTTAGCAAATTTAAGGAATTTAAGGTGCTTGTAGAAACTCAGACTAAAAAGAAAGTAAAAGCTTTGAGATCAGATAATGGGGGGAATATTCCTCTAATGAATTTGAAGAATTTTGCAAATCATAAAATTACTTCTTATACACCATATCAAAATGGGTTAGCAAAGAGGATGAACAAAATATAAATGAAAAGAAGTAGAAGTATGTTAAGTAGTGCTAACTTGAAGCAAATGATATTGCTTGTTATTTGATAAATAGATCTCCCACTTTTGGTCTTGTTAATAAAACACCATAGGAAGTTTGGTCTGGAAAGAAACTTTCTATTGCATATCTAAAAATATTTGGTTGTGAGGCATATGTTCACGTGTCTAAGAAAAATGATCAAATTTAGATTTCAAGGCTGAAAATTGTGTCTTCACTAGTTATGGTGAAAATATTAAGGGTTATAAGTTTTGAAACCCATTAATTTCTAAAGTTGTTTATTGTAGGAATGTGATTTTTAGGGAATTACATGTTTTTCCTAAAAAATGAAAATGTAGAGCAAAAGAAGGATAATGCGCACTTTGAGATTAAAGAATATGCACGTGAACATGATGGACACAAAGAAGTCGGGGAGGAACATGAAGAGTCTTTTACTCTAATATGATGACTTAATATAATGATTTAATATCTTTTAGAGAAAATATTTTACTTATGAATGAAAAGAACAAAGTAACTAGAAGTTTGTTGGTCTTGTATTATTGAATAATTCTAATTTCAGACTTAGAATGAATGTGATCTTATTATACTCCTAAGATACTTGAACAAGTTAATAGATAAATATGAATTGAGGAATCATTTTGAATCAAACAAGTGTTTGTGGTTGATCTCAAAGTCTTTAGTCTTTCGAAGTAAAGTAACCTTACGGTTGTTTGTTGTATATCTTTAGCTAGTAATTTGATCTTATTCATGCGAATAGAAGCTTGAAATTATTCATGCGAATAGAAGCTTGAAATTATTCATGCGAATAGAAGCTTGAAAAGGACTTGCAACTTTAACTACATATAATTGACTAGAAAATCTAAATTGAAATACTTGCAAGTATGATAACTTATATGACATAGTTAATATTACTGGCATCTTTTCAGGTTGAGCAAAGTTGAGATAAAACTTTGAAAAGGATGTCATTAATGGAGAGATAGGTAATAATATATATGGATATCGTAGAATTGATAAATACTTTGAAAATATATGATTGATAAAACTTTGAAAAGGATGTCATTAATGGAGAGATAGGTAATAATATATATGGATATCGTAGAATTGATAAATACTTTGAAAATATATGATTTAGGTGCATTTAATAATCAATGTAAATCTGCATTGTGTAATAGATGTATTCTATCATACATGATAATAAAGTGAATATGAAATAATTGACATCACTAAATACTTTTAGAACATGTGAGTCATATTTTCAGGTTGATCAAAGTTGAGATAAAACTTTAAAAAGGATGCCATTAATGGAAAGATAGGGCATTATATATGTATCATAGAATTGATGAATAAGTTGAAAAGATATGATTTAGGTGCATTTATAATCAATGTAAATATTCATTGTGTAGTAGATGTATTTTATCATACATGATAATGAAGTGAATGCGAAATAAATTAAATCAATGTATTAAGTCAATCTTGATTAGGGTTTTGGGTTTTCTTTTGGGAGACCCAGCTTCAACATTCAAGAGATTTAGAGGAAAATTTTAACAAATGATATATAAATAATATTCAAGTTGTTATAATACAATGTATTGATAATATAAAAAAACAAGGCTTGCCTTAATTCCCCTATAACCAATTATTAAAAAATTATTTATATTATACATAGTTTCATTGAGAAAGAGAATCAATAATTTATACTAGTCATATAGTTAGTTTATTTTCAGAGAAAAAAAAGGGAAAAATGTTTTTTATTATCACTATTACCCTCATGTAGTTAAGGCTTTCCACTTTGACTATTATTAATACAATCATTAATAATCACAATCACTTGATAATTTTATATATTATTAATAATCATTATTAAATATATTTATAATTTTAATTCTTAAATTTAAAATTATTTTTATTACATTTCACATTAATATTTGTTTTTAACATTTTCCTTCCATTTTAACATCCTTTTTGTAGTATAGCTACCCATCAACGTATTAATAAGCGTGATCATGTAAATTCTTTAATATATATGTTAAAATAAAAAAATGCATAGAAAGATTTACATTAAATCACAATTATTTATAAGAAATAAATAACATCTATATAGTTAAGGTTTTGAGCTTTAGAATACTCAGGTTGAAACCAGCCTGAGGTGTATAGGCGTGTGGTTTAATAAACTTGTATAAAAAAATAATTGACATCAATAAATACTTTTAGACAATGTGAGTCAGTTGTATTTAATGTGAATCTGCATTCTTGAGTGAATCGTATTCTACTAAGTCACAATCAAAGTACCGTGCTTCATTGACGACGAAAATTAATTAAAAAAATCTTGTTGGATTAACAAAATAAACTTTACGAATTGAACTTCTGAAAATCTGAATTCAACTACATCTAACTCTCATTTGTTTTGCTAGCATCTTTGCTTCTAGCAGCAGCTGTCATCTGGTCAAGAGCTTCAACGAAATCTAAACAAAGTTGTTTCGGATCAGGCATCACCTCCTCTGCTGACAGCACCGCCAATGTCACTTTCTCCATATAGCTCATTAAATATATTATTAATGCCTAACAAATTTCCAGTAAACCCAGTGTTTTCATTAGTTAGATGCTAAGGAATTGAATGGATTTGGCCTTTAAATACTCAACAATATGTAATGTAAAATACGAAATGTTTAAGAGAAATCTTTGAGGAAAAGATTTACCTGAGGCTGCCCGCTGGTCATAGGAGCAATATAGGTGATAGGTACACCACAAAACTCAACCTCCTCCTCTGGTGCTATAGAGTTGGAGAAAGTTAAAGTCGTGTTAGCCATCTCCCTATATAACAAGTATTTCGACACCTGCCACCATTAACATTACTTCTCAGAGTTGCATTTGATACCAGATTAAGAAAGATAAAAAAAAAAATAGATTTCCATCCCCAAGAAAGAGACAATAAAAATACTAACACTGAGTACTGAAAGATAAAGAGTTATTTAGTTGCCAGAAATAAAGTGTACGTGTTATAATTTGCAGTATACACATCGATAATTTGCAGTCTCTAATACAGTAATGAAGTATTTCAATCGATAATTGTTGTGCTTACCTGCGTAGGAAGCAATCTGCAGAGAAACTGAGCTACGTGAGCTTCCAGAGATAATTTCTTTTTATTACAAATGGCCATGGCAGCTTTAACATAGTCAAGAGGGTCTTCGTATTTGACAATAGGAATAGGAATCAAAAAGTTACCCAATTCATTGCCCCACCTACAGGGCCCCTTTTCATTCTTCATGTCCTCCAATTTCTTGAAAGGGGGCAAATGTTAAAAGAAAGCGTGAGTTCTCTAGACGCCAAAACATCCTTGTTTACGTAAAGAAAATATATATATGTATACACATCGCGAGATATCCAACTTACTTGGATGCCTTTTGCTGGCCTCAAATTCACAGGAGTCAAGCAGCGAACGAGTAGATCCGATGGCATCGTTTCTCCGCGGCGTTCTGCCCAAAACACAAAGCATGCAGGTACAAGTTCCAAGTGGAATTTAACAAATTAAAAAAAAATGAAACAAGAAAATGGTTTAAATGCTGCATAAATGAGGACAACATACCATATACTCGGTGGATATATCGAACCAAACCCGCAGATATGATAGCTAAAATAACATCATTGACAGTCTGCATCATTCCACGACATAGGACTTGTTAGAAGCTCTACATCATCCATACTATTAATTGCAAATCTTAATTTTTTTTTATCGGTCAGAGGCAAGACTGATAAACCATCAGTCAGATGTGAGACTGATAAAATGATCAAAGCCACCTCAATGATGGGCAAAGGTAAACGTTAATGGAACATCCAAGAAAACGGGCCAACGGTGGGAGTCATGTTTGCAAAGATGATTAAAAATTTATTTATTTATGTATTTCAACATCTTTGGATATGGCTATACAGAAGCTATGGCCACCAATTTCAGCTTATATTTAAGATTTGGCCAGATAAATTTTCTGACGCTACTACCTACAATAAATGGAGCTGATCGTTCAACAAATATTTAATTTTTAAACACTATTTTTCTATAAACAAGATACTTGACTATTTAGTGGTTAGTCAAAGACCTTTCACATCAAAATGAATAGGAGAGTCTTAATCGTAAAAGATGAAGGAATTGTTTTTCCTATAATACTTTTAACAATAATATAATATTTTTTATTCTAAACACAATAAAAAATATGATATGATGGAAGTACATGAGAATCATAACAAATAAACTGGATAACTAATAAACAATAACAAACTAAATGTCTAACAGAATAAAGAATAAATGTGTAACAAAGAACATGAAAGAAAAAATTGTTAATACTTTTAATGGCAGATACTGTTTATAATAGTAATTTTTCTTTTCCAACTATAACAAAACGAGTTGAATGAAAAAATAATAATAACAAAATAAATTGAAGAATCCACTAACAACGAACATGGGATGTTTAAAACCTAAATAATGGTTGCTTCCAGAAACACTCCACATATTTTTTTCTATCAATTAGCTTAGTTTCTTTCACAAAAAAAGCAGTGGGTCTTATAATATACCCCCTTCACGACATTCTTGACGTTTTTGACGTCGTTCAGACTGAGATTGATGTGTGCGAGACGCTTCGGCTTCAACTCTACTCCAGGGGACCCCTTTATGGGACTTTTGCTGTCCTTGCGAAAGCTTGCTAATGTGGCCATGTTATCCATGAAGTATACAAACGAGTAGAAGATGACCAGTATAAACCTCCAAAGTGCATAAAATATGGACGCAATGCCCATACTTGGTTCAGATGTTCTCGCCGCTAAGCGGGGGAACGAGGGCAACGAGTGGTGATCGCTGGTCTTGCGCGAACAGGCGAAGACGAGGGACATGATCGAGACCCCATCTGCCACAGAGTGATGGACCCTGAATATTATTGTGGCTGCCGCATCTGTGGAGTCCACATTTAGAACATGAAGTTGCCACAGTGGAAGCGATGGATCCAGCGGGGCAGCGGTAGCCAATTTGGCGGCGTAATCGTCCACGAAATCAGGAGAATAATTAGCAGCGGAATCGAGCTCTGGGACGACGACATGATTGTCTGCGCTCGCTTTTGTTGGCACCGATCTCAGCTTTCCGTGACGGTCTTCCCTCTGTTCGTTGCACAACGGGTATGAAATTCATATACGAAAAATAGAGAAATCAGCAAACACAAGAAAATTTACCATGGAGTGAAGAATAAAGATATAAACTTTACCAGAACACTGCGAAATCGCTTGTGGGAGAACATAAGATAATTTTCGACATTTTGTTTGAGCCGTAGAATGTCTATTTTTTCCTTGCAGCCAAACATGGAGATGATGTAAAGACTGCACAAGGGTTGAATGAAGATACGCCCGAGTGGAGATACAGGCTCGCATTCGTCCTCACGATCTTTATCCTCCATCTTAGTGATCTTTATCTTCTTTAACGCCAGAGCCTTGGCAGCTAAAGCTAAATGTTCCATCTTCTTCGTACTTTTGCAGATCTGACTGGCTTGAACACTTGGTATAAATACCTAATCGAATCCTACGAGGAATTGAAGTTGTGGGAGATG
This sequence comes from Wollemia nobilis, assembly GCA_028583015.1. NCBI lineage: Eukaryota > Viridiplantae > Streptophyta > Pinopsida > Araucariales > Araucariaceae > Wollemia > Wollemia nobilis. Next base: position 23,942,073 of record JAQPPZ010000541.1, on the reverse strand, counting down.
AGTCGTTGAGTTTATTAATTATGAGCGAGAGAACGCGTTGGGAGCATTAGTGAAATGCATGTGCAGAAGTAAATGAATCTTCATGCATGTGCAGAAGTAAATGAATCTTCCTGCGCTGAAGGAATATATACTTTTTCATTCTAGACTTTACAAAGCTTTACGGAAAATATGAATTATATAGGAGTTTCCAACTTTGGAACTACATTCATCGTATCCCTGGATTGTTGTAATAAATGGGTGAGATCTGGACTGAAATTTATGTGAGGGGAACGTTTGGTTGGTTGGTTGGCGCATATATGAGCTAGTAAATTTCTTAGGTAGACAGCTGTTGAAACTGCAGAGGGTACAAAACATGGCAGTAGTCTTGGAATTTTTAAAAGCATTTCTCGGCCACTCAATTAAAAGCATAGATTTTTAAATTCTTTCCGAGCGAATATTAAGATTTGCATATTGACAGAATTTTAAAGCATATTTTGCTATATCCGACAACTCTAAATTTAAGACCACAAATAAACAATTAAAAGTAAATATAGGTATGGTTGAACACTTAACAAAAAAAAAAAAATAGATTTAAACTTTAAGTTAACATTTTCAAAGGTAGTAGTTTGATCTAAATCCTTTGAATGAAATGAAAGTATGAATCTCAAGCATTTGGTGGTATCCCAAGTATCCTAAACACCTGATGATAAAATTCACATCAAATTAAAAATTAAAAAATAATATAAAAATTATAAAAAAAAACTACTATCAACCAATTCCCTTATTTTAAAAAAATAGGATTCTAACCTCTATAAAATAATAAGTAAATTAATTACTAACGCTATTCGCAGAATTCAATGTGCTTAATTTCGGACCAGGTTTCGCAAGCAAGTGGTACTGAAAAGTCAGTCTTATCCTTCAAGAAATAAAAAAATATTAATATTTTTTTTTTTAAGTTTATTAAGGTTTAGTGGCCTTTCAAAATTTTGTTTTATTATGGTTCTGGAAATTTATTGAAATCTTGCAATGAAGGTTATTCCAGCCTTTTAAAAGTTTTTTTTGGGTGGGTTCTGTTTGAATTTATTTTGAGTGTTTTTGGTTTGAAATTTTGCTTCCTATCTTGGGTAAGAAGATCTTTCTTGGATCTCATGATGATGCTGCAGGGTTTTGGATGATGTTCTTTGTGCCTATTGGTTTTGTTCTTGATTTCTTTGTGTTTGTTGATTTTGTCCTTATTTTCTTTGTGCTTGTTGGTTCTATCCCTGTTCATTGCTTCGTGTTTAGGGGATCTCTACTGTTGGTTGGCTATGCATTGCAGGAATTCCAGATTCATGCCTTTGCACTTTTGAATTTCTATTGGAATCGTTTGATGGTTGGTTGGAAGGTTTAATTTTTAAATTGCCATAGGATGACTTGGTTGACTATCCTTTTTTTCCAGATTTGTTTCTACTATGGTGGTTTGGGTGGGAAGATCTTTTTTGAGTCTGATTTTATTCATTGAAATTTAAGGGGGAATATTGTTTGTTTTGGATAGGTGGGATCTTTTTAAGATGCTGGGTCTTTTTCTGTTGAATGCTGAAGTTTTTTAAATGCAGATTTTCTTGGTTTGGGGGAAAACTTTAAGTGTATTGTTGGTTAGTTGTGTTGGACTATGAGCCTTGCGGTTTCTGTTATAAATAAGGTTTTTGAAATTCCTTTCGAAGAAAAATTTGTAATACCATATAAAACAAAGTTTACTATAATTTTCTTAAATTTAAATTTGATTTATTTTTTATAAATTAATATAAAAAATAAATTTCAAATAAAATAATAATTATATATAAAAACATTCAAAATAGCCTTAACCATGTTAATAATTATTAAATAGTTTGAACTTGTATCCTTTTAAAGAGGTTAATTATTTTTTTAATTTTGTTAAAAATGAATATGTTTGTTTAGAACTTGTTTTTTTTTTTTTTTTATATATATATATATATATATATATATATATATATATATATATTAAAGATTAAGAGTAGTTAAATTTTTCTTCTTTGTGGCTATTTCATCCTTATTTCCTTTAAAGATACAAATTCATTGAAGTATTTATTTTAAAGATTTAGAGTACTGGAAGATGTCTATATTGGACATACATTCTTCCTCATGTCTATTTCATCTATCTTCTCTTTAAGATACAAACCTTCTTTATATTTTTCTTTATGTCTATTCCATCCATCTTTCCTTTAAAGATACAAATTTATTTATTCCTTTAACTAAATATAAGCTGAAATTGGTGGCCAGAGATTTTGTATAACCATATCCAAGATGTTGAAAAAAATAAGTCTTTGTTTAATTGAAAAGGCAATGAGTTTGGGCATATTATGAATGCTCAAGAATTAGCCTTGGCTTCTATTAACAAAAGAGCTATGGAGTATAAGAAAGTTTTTGTTGCAACTGCAGCAACCGATAATTCCTCAAACGAGGATTGCTCTCATGAGGAAATCCTTTCATGTTTTGAGCCTTCTCGGACTAATGATGTTAACTTAGTTAATAACGAGGGTAATGAACAAGGTAATGAATGGTTATTAGTTGAGAACAAGAAAAGAAGAAGAGCTAATGAACCTTTTTCTAAGGGTAAATCAGTTAAGTCTGCCAAAGAGCTGGCTAGGAGTCGACATTCTTCTTCTAATCCTGAACATGATTTTTAACTATGCTAGTTGGAATGTGAGGGGTCTTGAATCCCCAGAAAGGAAATATTCTTTTAGATATTTTATTCATTCAATTAGGAAACTTGATTGTATCCTGCTTCAGGAAGTTAAAGCTACCAATATGCTATTGAATGTGGCCCTTAAGGTCATTTGGAAGCATGATGTTTCATTTTGTATGAATCATTATCCTGGTAGGGGGGTGCAGTTATTATGTTGTCCCCTTTCTGGTCATCTAAAGTCATTGAGTATGGTTGCTCTCCCTGCAATAGAGTAGTCTGGGTTATTATTGATATTAAAGATGTTAAATTTGGTGTCTTTTCGATTTATGCTCCTAATGATCAAAGGGAAAGATATTCTCTTTGGCACTGGTTTTTGAGCCTGCAAAAAATCCCTTGGATTATTTGTGGTGACTTCAATATGGTGGAATCTCAATATGATAAGTATGGTGGTTTGAAAGTAGAATGGAAAGGTGAATAATTTCAGATGTGGATGAGAATGAAGTCTTATTTTAATTTGATAGATCTGCTGGAAGGGCAAAAATATTATTGTAAGAACTTATGGTACACTTGGTGTAACATGTAAAAGAATGATAAAATAATTTATTGTCATTTAGACAGATTTTATGCTTCAAATTCCTTTTTTAATTTGATCAAATTTCGGATGGCAATAGAGTCATTGTTACTCCTACTGTTTTTTCTGATCATTATCCTATTCAAGCCCGGATAAGGTTTCAAGAAGAACCTTTACAACACTCTTGTCCAACATGGAAGTTTCATTTGAATACTTCTTTACTTGATGAAGCAGATTGTAATGATGCAATATTTAATCTTAGAGAGGTTAATCTTTGCCTGTTCAAATATCAAAGTGCTATTGAAATATGGAATTTGAATATACAAAGTTGGAAAAGAATTTTTTAGACCATTGGAAAACAAAGAGCTTTAGATGCTAGAAAGCTGGAAAATTCTTTGCTAACTAAGATTTTTATCCTTGATCAAACCTTACAACAAAATCCGAGGGATATTGGTTGTCAGGAGGAAATGGTTTCTGTTAAAAACACTCTTAGGAAAGTGCAAATGAAAAGAATTTAGAGACAGAGAGTTCAGGCTAGACTGAACTGGTTGCATGTGGGAGATAAGGGCTCAAAATTTTTCTTCAGATTCTTAAAAGAACGGGGAATGCTTGAAAAAATTGATGCTTTATGGAATGGTCAGAATTTAATTTGTGATCATAATACTATTAGAAGTATGTTTTTTTAGTTTTATCAAGATCTATTTTCTTCTGAAGATAATGAGGAAAGGTTGGATGACAAGAAGTTATGTTGTTCTCTTATTCCCAAAAATATTTCTGCTCAGGATGCTCTTATGTTGGATGCTCCTATCAACAAAGACGAGATTTCTCAGGCTATTTTGTCTATCAATAATGATAAGGCTCCTGGGCCTGATGGGTTACCTATAGAATTTTATAAAAAGAATATTCGTTGGATTTGTGATGATTTATTTCAGCTTTATACAAAGGCGATTAATACAAGTTCTTTGGGTAGAGAAATTAACACGGACATCATAAGACTGCTACCTTAAAGGAGGTGATAAAACTTTAATAAAAAATTGGAGACCAATAACTCTATTAAACGTATCTTATAAAATTCTTGCTAAGCTGCTAGCTTTAAGAGTTGCTAAATGTCTTCCTAAATTTATAAATCCCACTCAAACTGGGTTTATTAAAGGGAGATATATTTTAGAGAACTTGTTAACCAGCTGGGAGGCTTTGAACTGGGCCAAAGTTTCTGGGCAAAATGTTGGCATGCTTTTGTTAGACTTTGAAAAAGCTTACGACATAGTCGAATGGGACTACATCATAAAGGTTCTTGAAGCTTTTGGCTTTCTCATGATTCTGTAAAATGTTTAAAGTTCTTATCGCAGATGTTGCTTTTGTGGAGGTCAACGGTTCACTTTCTGATCCTATTTTTTTTCAAATATCTAATAAACATTTTGTGATATAAGAATTTTGAACATGATTCTAAGATTTATTTGTAAAAATTTGATTATTCCTTGTAAGCCTTGATTCTAATCAATAATGGCGAGACTAATCCTCCATACAATCAATAATGCTTTAACTTTAAAACAATTAACCCAAAAATTCATCAAATATGTTGGTGGAGCTATCTTGAATGTTCTTATATTTTTGAAGAAAAAAGGCTTGTAATGGTGTAATCAAAGTAATAATGAAAAGTAAATAATTTGATGTTTCTATATCCTTCTTACATAAGGCACACCTAAAAGGTCCATTATATCCTCTTCCTTTTATACTCTTACCCATAACAATTTTAGATTATCCTTCCTTATTCATCATGAATAGGAGAAAGAGCACCGAAGGGAGGATTTATATCATCTTCTTCTTCATAGGTAGGGTTTTTAAAGGTGGCTTGTTTCTCTTGAATGCTAGCCAAATAATATGTGGTGTGGGCTAGCTAATGGACAACACTTCAAGTGATATAGGGTCGCGTAGCCATGGCTTAAGAAAGAAGGAAAATTAAATTTATTAAGTTTTGTTTTCATAGTTGCTTAAGAGAAGGTGTTTTATTTCCTTATATTATCTTCCCTTGATATACCTATCTAACCTATATACCTCAGGACCTCTAATTGTGTAATCAAACTTATACTAAAAAGTAAATATTTTGATTTTTTTATATCCTTCTTACATAAGCACACCTAAAAGGCCTATGATATATTCTTCATTTTAGACTCTTGCCCATAACAATTTTGCTTTGGACTACTAACCAAAGGAATGTTGAGGCCTTAGGAAGGGCCTCAAGTGACCAAATATTCTTTTAATGGAAATCATTAGGAGAAGGAAATTTTGATTACTCTAAAGCCTTATATCCTAATTTGACCAAGTATCCACCATCTTTTGATAAATTTTAAACCAACCCATCGTTCCACAATGAAAAAATATAATTGTTGAAGCATATTTTAGAGTTCATTTGCTATTTGTTTAAGGTCCTCTCTCGTAATCATGTTAATAAAAAATAAATATTTGGAGTTATTGCTTACATCAATATAACTTTTGACCTTTGAATATCTATAAGCCAAATAGGCTTGAGTAAGTGATTGTTATTTTGGATAAAAAAATTTAACCAAGAATTCAACTAAAACTTTGCACCCTAAATGATTTAACTACATTTGTAAAACCTTATATATTTTTGAAGTAACAATTTTTCCCAATTCTTTCTTAATATTTGAATAATTTCCAACCATGTTTTGCCCCTAATGCCAAACTCATAAGTTTGCATTTTTGCAAGCTACCCCTCCAATAGTTTTTTCTTTGCTATCCTTATCCCAATTAAAAAGCAACCTAAATCTTTCCCTACATCCTTTCCAAAGCATATATCTTTGAATAACATTAGATTTTGATGTTATATTTATATCAATATTGAAAGTGAAAGTATATTTATAGACTTAGATTGTAATTTAGTAGGTTAAAACTTACTTTGTCGACCCGCCAAACACAATTTTGTATAATATTGAGCCCCAAAGTTCATTTTTATTTCCTTTATTAGATAAATTAGTACATAGATATATTGATGTTATGTTTTCCACTTTAAACCCTGAAAATATCTATAATATATTATAAATCTAGGTCAATGTTAATGAAAATGATCCTAAATTTTGTAGTATCAACCAACTGTCTATCAATATTTCATTGATAGTATTTATTTTAACTTCTAGTGCCTTGTTGACTTAAGGATGAACCCCAAAAAAATGTCATTAAAAAATTAGAGACAATATTTAAAGGGATCATTTGTTAAAACTTGAATGCCTTTGCTTTTTATTTCCATTTTTTCCTTTGAGAAAGTTGTCCCTAACACCTTCACAAGAATAGTGAAAAGATAAGAAGATAATGGGTCATCTTGGCTAAGTCTATGATATGATTCAAAGTATCTAAAGTATCTAGTGGGGATACATAGATCAAAATATAATATTTTAGAGTGATATAATAACATATAACCCATTCAAACCAATTGTCGATCAAACTTTTTTTTTGAGAAAATCATGCATGAAACTCTAGAAAACTTTATTATAAGCTTTGTTCATGTCAAATTTTACAAGTATATCTATTTTTTCTCATGGAATGAAGAGAATGTGTGGCATCTTCTGTGGCACGGTAGTTAGGTGGAGCAATAGAAAAATGTAAAGTATTATTAATTCACCAAAATGCAGTGTTTACAATGCTTAAATAATAGGAGAATTAACTGCCTTAGAAAACTTAGGGAATAGATAGGGAAGAAGAAAAATAGGGAGGAAAGGAGGAAAGGAAATAGGAGTCGAACTCCCTACCGTCCATGTCATCCAATCTGCCCAGTCAGCTGTCGTCCAAGCCATCCAATCTACCCAGTCAGCTGCCGTCCAAGGAGGTAAAAGGGTAAGGTCCAAAGCTTACCGTTGTCAAACAAAATTTTTACCTTTTACCGCTTTAACTTCCAACATTCTCCCCCTTAAAGTTGAGAGGACTGACTATACAGTCTCTCAGCTTTATATATTGAGCTTTAGCTATACCTTTGGTGAAGATGTCTGCAATGTTATCCAAAGTGTTGCAATATTGAAGCTCAACTATCTGTTGTTCCACCATGTCTCGAATGAAGTGATACTTCATATCGAAATGCTTTGATCTGCTATGGTGGATTGGATTGTATGCCAACTGAATGGCACTTATATTATCACAATACAGTCGAGTTGGACCACTTTGACTTTCTCCAATCTCTTCAAGGACTTTTCTCAACCATAGGGCTTGAGTACTAGCATGTGTGATGGCTATATACTCAGCCTCAGTAGATGACAATGCTACAACAATTTGTTTCTTGGAACTCCATGTAATTAGTCCTGACCCTAGACTAAAACAATTTCCTGATGTAGATTTCCTATCATCTATATTGCTGCCCCAATCACTATCACCGAAGCCAACTAATTTCACAGAATTACATTTTTGGTAATGGATTCCAAAATCCAATGTACCTTTTACATATCTTAAGATTCTTTTAGTTGCTTGTAGATGCAGCTCAGATGGACTTGCCATAAACCTTGAAACTAGAGAAACAACATATTGAATATCGGGCCTTGTGTTGGTGAGAAACATCAGACTCCCAACCATGCTTCTGTAAGTGGTCATGTCAACCTTTGATGCTCCGTCGTCCTTGCTCAATTGGATCCCATGTCCAGTTGGAGTTGCAACTGATTTGCACTGCTCCATGGCAAATTTCTTGATCATGTCTCGAGCATACTTGTGTTGACATATGAAGATCCCTTTGTTTGATTGATGCACTTCCATGCCTAGGAAGTATCACATTAGACCAAGATATTTCATCTCAAATTATTTCATCATGGAGTTTTTGAACTCCATATTCATTTTAGTGTTACTACCCATAAATATTAGATCATCCACATACAAACAAACTATGAGAATGTCTACTCCATGCTTTAGGTAGTACAAAGTTGGTTCACTTTTACTTCTTGTGAATCCATACTTGCTGAAATAGCCATCAATGCGTGAGTACCAAGCTCTTGGTGCTTGCTTGAGGCCATAAAGTGCTTTTTTCAATTTATAAACAAGGTTCTCCTTTCCCTATTCTTGAAAGCCTTGAGGTTGTTGAACATAAACCTCCTCTATCAAGTATCCATTCAGAAAAGCACTTTTCACATCCATGTGTTGAACATTCCATCCTTTATGGGCTGCTAAGGAAAGAACAGATCTGATTGTCTCTTGTCGTGCAACTGGAGCAAAGGTTTCCTCATAGTCAATGCCAAATTTTTGAGTAAAACCTTTTGCTACTAGTCTCGCCTTATGCCTCTCAATGCTTCCATCAACATTGTATTTGGTCTTGTAGACCCATTTACATCCAACACATTTTTTTCCTTTGGGTAGCTTTACTAGCTCCCATGTATCATTATTTTTTATAGAGGTTATTTCCTCTTTCATGGCTTCTTGCCATACATTTTGAGTACAAGCCTTCTCATAGCTAGCTGGTTCTAGTTGAGCATTAGCCAATAAAGCATAATTGACTACATCTCCCCTAGGATCATGGGAGTCATCATCCCCATACAATTGCAAATTTTCAAGTTGCTGCAAAATTGTATTCATTTCACTAGCTTGGCTTCTAGTGAATCTTCTCTGGAAATTTTGATCCAACATTTGAAAATATGGATGATGTTGTAATGTTCTTTTGCCTCTTGATGGAGAGTCTCTGTCAATGTCCATCGGTGAAGAACTTACTGATCTCTATGGAGAAGGACTTGGAGTGGCGGTTGAAGTACTTGATGTAGTACTCTTGTATGGGCTTGGAGGGGGTGGTGTGCCTTTGTTTTTCTTGGGAGACACCTATTGTACCTATGAAGAACTTACATTTTGGGACTCATCATCAACAAAAATTCTTTGATGACCCCATTCTCCCCCTTCATCAAAAATTACATCCCTAGAGAGTACAATTTTATGAGTCTTGGGGTTGTAGAGTCTATATGCTTTTGTAGACTCACAATACCCTACAAATATACAAGCTTGACTTTTGGGATCAAGCTTCTTCCTTTTCTCATCAGGAATGTGCGCATATGCTAAAGAACCAAAAACTTTGAAGTGCTTTACATTTGGTTTCTTTTCGTACCACCCCTCATAAGGAGTGACACCATCTAAACTAGAAGTTGGACTTCTATTTAGAATGTATACACTGGTTCTTACAACATCAGCCTAATACATATTAGTTAGATGCTTAGTCTAAAGCATCATTCTCGCCATCTCAACTATGGTGTGGTTCTTTCTCTCTGCCACACCATTCTATTGTGGGGTATAGGCAGTGGTGAATTGCCTTTTTATCCCACTTGCTTTACAATATTTCAAGAATGCTTTTGAGGAGTACTCACCTCCTCGATCTGTCCTAAGACATTTTACATAATTCCCACTTTGATTCTCTACATTGTTTCTGAAATCTATGAAGCAATCAAAAGCTTCATATTTATGTTTCAAGAAATAAATCCAGCACATTCTAGAGAAATCATCTATGAAAGTGAGAAAATAAGAATTGTTTTCGAGACTCTGTGTTTGCATTGGACCACAGATGTCCGAATGCACTAACTGAAGTGGATAGTTGGCTCTCCACGCTTGTCCTTTCAGAAACTTTGACCTTGAGTGCTTTCCCAAAGCACATCCTTCATAGACCTCCTTCTGTTCATTGATTTTGGGAAGTCCTGTCACCATAGCTTGAGAAGTGAGCAGTTTCAAGCTAGCGGAATTAAGGTGACCATATCGCAAGTGCCAAAGCACACTTGGATTTGTTATAGCTACATTTGCAAGTTGAGCTCCTCCTGGCTCACCAAATTTGAGAGGGAATAACCGATTCTTGGTCATGGGGACCTGTGTGATGACACGATTACAATTGTTTTTATCAAAAATGATACATTGTCCTTCATCAAATACAAGTTTGTAATTGTTCTCCATCATTTGCCCAATGCTTAACAGATTGTGTTGGAGCTTTGGAGTGTAATAGATGTCATTCACTTTCTTTAGTCCTTCTTTGGTTGGAACCTCCATGGCTCCAATTCCCTCTACTTGCAATGCTTTATCATCCCCTAATTTGATTTGGGATTTATAAGTGGAATCTAGAGTTGCAAATAAATTTTCTTTGCCACTCATATGATTTGAGCAACCAAGTATCCAGAATCCATGTGTCATTTAGATTCTGTTCTGATTGTCCATATGAAAGAAAAATATTAGAGGTATCATCTTCTTCTCCATAATTTCCATATTGACTACTGCTGCCTTGTGAAGATTTTGACCAACAGTCACGAGCAAAGTGACCTGGCTTGCCACAGTTGAAACAAGTTGTTTTGGACTTGTCACTTCCTCGCCCTTGATTTCCACTTTGTCCTGGATTTCCTCCTCGATTTTGATTTCCACCTCTATGTTGATTGCCTCCTCTGTATGAGTTGCCTCCTCTATTGGAGTTGCCTCTTTTGCCTCCTCTATTCTGGTTGCCTCCTCTATTTTGGTTGCCTCCTCTGTAGTTGCCTCTACCTCTACCTCTTTGTTGTCCTCTGCCTTGACCTCTTCCACGTCCTCTTCCATTGTTTTCATTGGAAGTGAAGGCCTTCTCGTCGCCTCCGTAGCTGGTTGAAGGAGATTCCAGAAATCTCTCTTCATGTGACATTAACGATCCGATTAATGCATCGAATGTTAAAGTGGAAAGATCTTTGGATTCTTCTATAATTATGGCAATATGATTCCATCTCTATGGAAGTGTTCGCAACACTTTTGTTACAATTGTCTCAGGCTTGATTTCCTCGCCAAGTGTAACCATTTTATCAACAATTGCTTTTACTCTAACACAATAATCATCGACTTTTTCATCATCTTTCATTCTGAGATTTTCAAAATCTCTTTTTAGTGTTTGAAGCCTCACCTGCTTCACTTGATTACTACCCTGGAATCCATCACTCAAAGCTTTCCATGCAGCTTGTGCAGTCGTACAAGCGGCGATTCTAGGAAATATACTTTTCTCCAACGTTGCTTGGAGATGAGAAAGAGCAGAAGAGTTGCTCTTTTGTCCTTCTTTTCATGTTTTCTTGTCTGTGGCACTTAGTGTTGTCCAGTCTGAGGGTTCTGTGTAACCCTCTTCTATTATGTCCCACAAACCTCTTCCTATGAGCAGGGTCTTCATTTTTATAGACCAATACTCGTAGTCATAACCGTTGAACTCTGGTATAGGTAAACTGTTGTGTGAGGCCATAGTTACTAAAAAACTCTTTTTATTTCATGGTTACAATAAAGCACTCTACTTTTTCAAAGAAGGAAGGAAGAAGAAAGAAGAAAGAAGAGATTACAAATTTAAGTCAAATCTGACTTGATTTACTCTATCATTGATTGCTTGTTCCTCTTGTTGTGGGGATGCTATCTCTTGATTCATGAAATTGTCTGCTACTTCTTCTTCGTCGTCACTTATCAATATTATTTCTGGTGATTCTGGTTCTAAAATTTCCACTAAAATACTATAGTGTGTATATTCTGATTCTTGTGGTGCAGCTTGTACGGATTTCGATTGTTCAAATTGACTCCTGAAAGAGTTATCTTCAAATTCTGCCTCGTACCCTGAGTCAGGATGCCTTTGATGTGCAATTATTGCATTCTGAAGTTGGCTAAACACAATGTTGAGCCCATAACCTCTTACTTTTTCATCGAATCTCTCTGCACCTTCTCTTGCTAAAATTGCACATAAGGCATGATAACAACCATTTGGTCTTATCATCAATGCCTCTTTACAATTTTACAATTTTGATCCTTTATCTCTTTTACAAAAAAAACTAAGCCTCTTAGGCTTATTACACAAGATTTCTACAGTTTGTGATTCCTCGAATCAAGTGAAAAATGAACCCTTCTATTACAATGAATTGCCTCTTAGGCAATATTCTCCTTCTTTTATAGTATTAAAAAAATCTATATTGCTATTTAATAAAAAATAATAATTGCCCTTTAAAAAACATTTTTTTTTAAAACAACTATATTTAATTTATTAAATATAATATAAATAATTAATTTAATAATATAAAGAAAATTTTCAAAAAAAAACTTAAAAAAAATTTAAACCCTTGCAGGAATCGAACCCGCAACCTATCTCCTTCAACAAATCATGCTTACCAACTCGGCCACCACCGTCGATGAGAACCAAAGGCAAAGAACATCAATTTCAAGACTTTCGACTTTTGCTTTCATAAAAAAATAATGAAAAAAAGTTACCGTCGGGTTTCGAACCTACGATCTGCTAGGGGCGGGTGCCTTAAGGCTAGCTCCTCGAGCCAGTCGAGCTGCATGGCCTAACGGGAAGGCAAAGGAGGCTTGCCTCCTTTATATTGTCGTGGCCGTGCACAAGACAAAAAAAAATTAAAGGGACTTTAGTCCCACATCCATTGTGCGATGTCGTTTGAGGTGTTTAAAACCCTCAACACGCACAATGTCACTCGATTGCCTTCGGGCAATCAATGACCACCATTTTACCTCCTTCTCGAGCCTATCTCTCCTCGCCACGTCGCCTGTCGCCTTTGCTCACCATGTAGCCTGTCTTCTAGTCTACCACGTCATCTGTTGTCTGGTCTCTGGTCTGCGTCGGCCTTGCTCTCTCCTCACCACGTGTTGATGTTCGGTTGGCTTCTCCTATGGTTTGCTCCTCCTCCTCGCGTGCTCTCTGTGCGGGCCTTCTCCCGACCTCGCCTCGGTTCATGATTCATGGGCCCTCTCGACCTCGCCTCGGTTCACATGTTGCGGGCCCTCTCGACCTTGCCTCGATTCACGTGCTACTAGTCTCCTTCGTCCTTAATCCTGTAGACACCAAAACAGCACCATTCGATTAAGTGACTACAAACACTGATCGCATGCACATACACTGCTTTCAGGGCAGCCTTTAGAGGTCAAATAGTGGTCTTAACCACTTGCACAGCAGTTCGGAAGATCGGAAAATGAGCAGAGCAAAGTCGGTCGTTCTAGAGCCTTTAACAAACTTCTTAGCCTTCTTCAAAGCCTTCCGCGCCAAGCCTTTTGTCAAAAACCAAAGCGGGCCCAAAGTGTCGCGATATCGCGACACTTTGGGCCCCGACCCCAAGCGGGCCCAAAGTGTCGCGATATCGCGACACTTTGGGCCCCGACCCCAAGCGGGCCCAAAGTGTCGCGATATCGCGACACTTTGGGCCCCGACCAAAGCGGGCCCAAAGTGTCGCGATATCGCGACACTTTGGGCCCTCGCCCAAAGTGTCGCGATATCGCGACACTTTGGGCCCCCGCCAAGCCGGCCCAAAGCGTCGCGATATCGCGACACTTTGGGCCCCGACCCAAGCCGGCCCAAAGCGTCGCGATATCGCGACACTTTGGGCCCCGAGCCAAAGCCGGCCCAAAGCGTCGCGATATCGCGACACTTTGGGCCCCGAGCCAAAGCCGGCCCAAAGCGTCGCGATATCGCGACACTTTGGGCCCCGAGCCGACACGTCACCAGTCAAAGGCGTACATTCCACTATCCAAAGAATGACCGCCACGTGGCACCCTCTACGTGTCCCTTTTCGAAGAAAACCCCGCGGGTCTGTAGAACGACGGATTCAACGGCGAGCATTAATTAGACGAGCGGTTTTAATAAATATCCGATCCGAGGCCATGCTTCATAATTTCTGATGTCAGTACGAGCCATGCTTAGTAATGACCCGATAAGGATCAAATCTGAGCGGCCCTTACGGATTTAGGGTTTTGAACATTAATGTTCTCAGAGGCCGAACCCTCTATAAAACCGACTCGATACGTAAAACGAAGGAAGGAAGCATTTTCTGGAAAAAGAACGAACTGCTGCGAAACTAAACGTCCGATTACAGTCATCTGAATCTTCAGATACGACATAGGATTACAATAATCCATTAATTTGCCGACAACACGTTATCCGGGACTTTGAGTCAATTCCTAGTGGATTGGCGTCGAAGTCGGATTTTTACAGGGCGGCCCGCTTGGGCATCCCACATATGTTCGTAATGCTAATTCAATTCATGCTGCTTCGAATAGATTAAAGCCATTCACGTTTTGTATATGCTATTTTAAAATGTATTAAAGCAACAGTTCATGTTTTTATAATGTATGTTGTCTTCGAATGCGTTAAATAGCAGTTTACGTCTTTCTGTTTTCGAATAAAAAAATTGTTTTCGAATGTTTTACAACGGTTTATGTTTTAAAGACAAACGTTTTATTCACACACTTAATCAGCCATTTATATGCGTTTTTCATTGCTCTCTACAGTCAAACGTTCTGTCTTTTGTTGCGGGTGCTATTAACAGTTGATTGTTTCTTTGAATACAGTGAAAAACAGCAGCAAGCTAAAATTCATTAAACACAAGCGGCGGCAACACTACAGCCCGCCCATTTATCATGTGGGCATGCGGAAAGAGATCACCGTTCATCCGGTGTAACTGAGAATATTGCATTAAAGAGATTTATTGTAACCGGGCTGGAATCTTATTAATAAAAGGGGTTGTGCTCCTGTTATTTTAATTTGATTGTATCCGTGTCATTTCACGTATAAATCTGGTTTTTATTTTTTATTACATCTGAACACTGTTTTCTTTATTTCCGAATCTCATGCTTTCAGTGGCGATCACGGTGGGACCGGTGTCCACAGTTTTATTTTTGGATTAAGTTACTGATCTAAAAATTGATTTTTAGTACGCTATTCGTCTCACCCGGGACGATTACGAATCTGCGCATTTTTCGTAGAAAATCAGAGACATCCAGTTAGGCAGAAAAGAGGTAGGGGTTTTTATAGCTTCTGTCAAAATTTTTGTTTTTCGGTCTTCTGGTTTTTTTTAGTTTGGACGGCTTAAAAATTGTTTTATACTTTATTTAAATAAGGGTAGAAGAATTTTAATTTTTCTTGCTTTATTTAAATAAGGGTAGAAGAATTTTAATTTTTCTTACTTTATTTAAATAAGGGTAGAAGAATTTTAATTTTTCTTGCTTTATTTAAATAAGGGTAGAAGGATTTTAATTTTTCTTGCTTTATTTAAATAAGGGTAGAAGGATTTTAATTTTTCTTGCTTTATTTAAAGAAAGATAAGAAGAATTTTAATTTTTCTTGCTTTATTTAAAGAAAGATAAGAGGAATTTTTTTTTAATTTTCTTGCTTTATTTAAAGAAAGATAAGAGGAATTTTTTTAAAATTTTCTTGCTTTATTTAAAGAAAGATAAGAAGAATTTTTTTAAAAATTTTCTTGCTTTATTTAAAGAAGGGTAGAGGATTTTTTAAATTTTCTTGCTTTAGTCGTAAACTTTTAATTTTCTACTTGCTGTTTTCAGCTTTGTAGTATATGTCTGGCATAGGGAAAGATTTCTTTTTCGGTTGCTTGTTTCAAATTTGCAAAGTAAAATGAATCCCACACACCACGTGGTACTTTAAACCAAGGCGTTGGTCGTAAAACCCCAACCCTTGAGCAAGACCAAAGGTGGATTCCATTATCACTTTGGCTTGAGATATTGCATCCATTACCTCGATCGCGATTGTTGCTAGACGTAAATCCCGACGAAAGCCGACCGAGTGTTGTCGGGGTGATTCCCATGCACGCGAGGATAAGTCTTCTATGGTAGGTGTCATAAACGGAGCGATTCCCCTTCCGTACCGCCTATGTTCCACGTACCATCTCGCTCTCACGTACCTATAGTCTCCCTCACGTAAGGGCGGGTATATAGAGAGGTTGGTATATCGGTCCGACAATGGTATATTGAAGGGGCGACCATTTATGGGAGTCATATGAGCCAACATTATGCATTTAAACGTTCTTCCAAAATTGCAAACACAAAACAAAACATCAAAATGCACTAAACCAGTTTAGGACACACTAATCAATCCTTAAAAGAGATAATCACGGTTTTGCGTATGTGTGTGTTCATTTCTGCTTGGTGTGCACAAAAAGACAAATCATCATAAACGAGATAAAATCTGCTTAGATAGTAGAGAAGCAACACAATGGTGTACACCCGTAGCCAAGCCCAATCAAGGGCGAAAGCTGTGGAAGGTGCACAAAGGGAGGGCACAAGTCGCCCTCGCTTTAACCCCAAGGATTTGGTCATACCACCTTGGCGGCCTGACACACAAGGCGGTCCCCTCCACACCTTAACAGATAAGGACTATGGGGGTACCCCTTTTAGGAGCACTCCTGGTCAGCATAGCACTCAACACACATCCTCCCATGAGGGGTACATCCATAGGAGAGCTACCTTAGATGCTCGTTATGAGCGGTCACCGCGCGATGAAGCGCTGAGTCAACCTAGGGTTCGACGAGAGGAACCACATGGTTACATTATCCCTCTTTCAACCCCTCCAGTTGTCAGGACTGCAAGGACAAATTCAGAGCACAAGGCTCCTCAGGCAGGCCAAGCCAACTCCGTCCGCCAAATCGTGCTCACTTATGAAAGAGAGCATGAGGAAGATTCCTACCTTCCTCAAAAACAATACACATCGCGGGAGCAATACGCCTTCGCACTCGCTAGATATCATGGTCACACTCTGAGGCCAGCGCCTCAGATAAATGCCGCTACCCCCATCAGAGAGAGACGGCCTCTAGAGATCTTGGATCACTACGACCAAGATAGATATGTCAGAGAGGCATCTAGGCCTTCTACACATGAGGCGACAAGACCAACTATCTTAGAGCCTGTCAAGCATTTCGTGCGTCGGGTGCAACTCACGCAACGTGAGCGAGACCGACTATCGTTAACGGAACTGTACCATATTAACGAAGAGCGCCTTCAGCGCCAGAAGGATGAGTTGTTCCAACACACTATGTAGGAAAGGAATCCAACCCCTCACACACATAAGACAAAACATTATGAGAGGCACAAATCCGAACCTCTTGAGCAAAATAGGGTAGACCACATCGACCCGACAGCCGCCGTGAGAAGTCATCCGCCAAGCTCAAATAACGCAGGTTGAACAAGGTTGCCAGGAGTTAGAAAACTTATACATGCAACGCAAAGCGGATAAGTTGCGCTATAAACTACCTGAGAAGGCGCCAACCCCTTGCATCCAAAGAGCACAACAGTATGAGGAGCACAACCCCCAGGTGCGAGACGAGTCTCTACGACCTTATCAAGCATCACCCCCAATGCCTCCTAGACATGAGCAGGAGGCTACTCCTATAAACAATGACGAGTGCCTTCCTCAGGAACCCACTCAGGTTTATGGGCCACCCTTAGAAAGTCACCAAGAAGCCTCTAAGGAATCAGAGCAAAGAGAAGAGCTGGATGAACTGCCCTACCAAGACATGGGGGGTGCTATTCAGCTACCCCTCCATAGGTCCCCAGTTTCTCAACACGAACCAATCAAAGCGGAGGAGCTCAAATCTCCCGATCTATGCAAAGAGCTAGAGCACTTAGAGTTGGTGGAGACCAAGATTTTGGAGCTCCCAAGGCCCAACTTACATGAGGCTCTTTTCGAAGAGGATCAACCTCTAACCGTACTCACTGATGATGCAGTCCTCCATATCTCAGAATCTCCAGATCCTGATGAGCTATACACATTGTTCGAAGCTTCTGAGGAATCAGAACAAGGAGAAGAGCTGGATGAACTGCCCTACCAAGACATGGGGGGTGCTATTCAGCTACCCCTCCATAGGTCCCCAGTTCCTCAACAAGAACAAACCAAAGAGGAGGAGCTCAAATCCCCTGATACATGCAAAACATTGGAGCACTTAGAGTCGCTGGAGACCAAGATTTTGGAGCTCCCAACGCCCAACTTACATGAGGCTCTTTTCGAAGAGGATCAACCCTTGGTTGTAGGACTACCTGATGATGCAGTCCTCCATATCTCAGAATCTCCAGATTCTGATAAGCTATACACATTGTCCGAAGGTGAGGATGAAACAGAGATAGCTCAAAGCAATCACATACGACAGCATCGACATCCCGTAAATATCGATGAAGCATGTCAAATGATAAACATAATACTAGGGCATGAGTGGCGCATAGACCCAGCCCACCAGCATCACATGTCCATCCCACTCCTTGGGGAAGGTCGCGAGCAACTTCCACCCAGAGATATCATAGCACCATCAGTGTCGAAGGTAGACCCTGTCTTCCTATCCGTGCATAAGGCCGATCCATTCGTGCCAATTCCTACAAAGCCAGATCCGGTGCACAAAGATTGTCAAGTTGGGGGTACCTCTATTCCCTGAAGAGCAAGTGGATTACACCAAATGCTCCAAAGGTGTTCATAAACCCTTTGGTCAAGCCCAAAAGCTCCAAGGATTATCGCAATCGCTTGGTCACCCCAAAAGCTCCAAGGATTATCGCAATCTCTTGGTCACCCCAAAAGCTCCAAGGATTATCGCAATCGCTTGGTCAATCACACCAAAAGCTCCAAGGATTATCGCAATCTCTTGGTCACCCCAAAATGCTCCAAGGATTATCGCAATCTCTTGGTCACCCCAAAAGCTCCAAGGATTATCGCAATCGCTTGGTCAATCCCACAAATGCTCCAAGGATTATCGCAATCGCTTGGTCACCCCAAAAGCTCCAAGGATTATCGCAATCGCTTGGTCAAACCCAAATGCTCCAAGGATTATCACAATCGCTTGGTCAATCCCCCAAAATGCTCCAAGGATTATCACAATCGCTTGGTCACCCCAAAGGCTCCAAGGATTCTTGCAATCGCTTGGTCAATCCCAAAACGCTCCAAGGATTTCCACAATCACTTGGTCAAAAATCATGAAAATTCAAAAACAACAAAAATCACCAAAAACAACAAAAATTTGCATCTCATTTCTAGGCATATTCAAATTCATCAAATAGACAGTTCTTCTCGCAATTCATCTTCATATTCACCAAAATCAATCCATCAAAAATACAAAAATACATAGCTGCATCCAAGCATTGCATCCATACATTGCATATTCATGGTCGTATAGGTCAAAGGCACCATAGGCTGTCATGGTTCTACTAGTCCATCTTGTTCCACACTGTTCCATTTTACAAAAATAGCAAAACATCATGCACTTTACCACACCAGAGTCAGTGGTCTCTTAATGTATCAAGAGTTTTTCGTGATTCAGTCATCATTTTGCTCTTTAGCACTGAAATGTATCAAGTCAAACAGATTTTACGAAGGTAGAGTTGCACTTGCAATACACCTTGTTACGTAACATCCCAACACAAATTAAAACACATAAAAATTCCCGAGTTGTGTGAACGAAGGATGAAACCTACCCAATAATCCAGGTTACCATAAGCGAAACGGTTATCTTGCTCATCCCCCTGTGCGAATGACCCCAAGAATGCTGAGAGTTGGCAAAAGGACAAGCGTCCTCCCTACCCAATTCCCTAAGAATCCCAAAGTTGCAAAACGTCAAAAATTTGCAAAAATGTCAAAACTTCAAAATTTGACACCCCACAGTGCACATCTCAAAAAGCACAAAGAATAGTGATTATCGTCACTCCATATCCCTTGCTCAAGAGAAAAGAAAAACAAATCAAAATAAACAAGTGATTCTTATCACTATAACGAGCAAGTATCCCAAGACAATTGAAAAAAAGAAGGGAGTTGACCTTGAATCCCCGGAACTCTCAAAGATTCTCGACAGGTCATGAGGCAAGCCTCGCATGCCGGTTTGGTTGATAGCCTATCGGTCATCGGCGGTAAACTTCTCGCATGACGATATATCTCTCACATTAACTTGTGTACGGATCAATGTTTGCATGTGGATGAGCTAGCTTATGGTATCCTGGAGAACACCGCAGATTAATCTAACTACATACAACAAAGGAGTTAGTGGAGCTAATTAGGTGATCCTCAATACAGGTTCGGTTGAAAGCCCATCTCGGCACTGGCGGTATCCTGACAAATACCACATAAATGAACTCAATTGCACACACAGGGATGTGAAATAACTTGGTTAAAAACAAGTCCGATTCATACCTTGTTCAAAAGTCTTGTAAGATAAAGTACAATCATGGCTAGTAAGCTCAAAGCTGTCTAAGTCTCAGAAAACCTTTGCTACATTGCTAAACCAATTGCACTGCTTTTCATCCTTGCAATACCATCAGAAAATACAAAAAGAAGAAACACCACATTTGTACATAGCAAAATAATGGAGTTCTAAACAGTCTATGGTGCCATAACCAACTCTCACCAAGTCCATACATCCATTTCATTTCTGCATATCACATGCATTTGCATTCATCATGCATCCATCAAACTAAATCAACATACAACATTGGTAATTATCATACCATATGCATCCATCCATATCAAGTAGCATGCACCCATCAACATCAATCATTGTGCATAAAATCATGACATATACGTAAAGAAAGAAAATCAAAACAACAAAAACATCACAAAAATGCAACACAAAAAGAAGCAATAAGCATTGCCGGACACGAGTGCTCTTGCACTCAACCTCTTGGCATAGGAAATCGATGTCGGGGCTCAAATTCTCATCCTCCTACTTTCCTAAGAAGGCTATCATAGCTGGACCGCTCCACGGGAAGACGGGTTTTTGATGATTTCGCCCCATTATGGCATCACCAAAAGGGTTAACACCCACCAAAAATAGGTCCAAATGTCGGGAGATTGCACGTGCTCAAATGGAAAAACATCTAAAGCCACCCTAACCTAAGTCATCTTGGGTCAAGCGACTCGTCGCTTTTCTCACGAAGGTCATTCCCTCATCGATTCGTCGCTTGAGGGGGTAGTCACACTTAGTCACCAATCAACAAGCACACACCCAATCAAGGCAATGACATGCATTCAAAGAATCATTGACAAAGACAATCACGCTCCTGCTTGGGGCAGCAAACAAGCAATCATTAAATCGATCAAATACTTGGCATTCCCGAAGCATGAACACAAGGTTCCCCTGTGGATAAAAGGTTGCGCCCTTTGCCTAATCATGACTGATCAATGTCCAAGCTCAAGTCACACCTCACCAAAATAGGTTAACACTTGAAATCAAATTCCTTAGCTCGTCAGAAGCAAGGATTCAAGAATGCATGCCCTTTCCATACTTGGGGCATTAAAAGTTGGTTAGGTTACCAAGAAACCCTAATCATTAGTGCTTTGGTCGTATATTTTTGCTCAAGATCGCGTCACCCGTAGCGCTTCCCAAAAAGGGGCATCTGTAGACACCAAAACAGCACCATTCGATTAAGTGACTACAAACACTGATCGCATGCACATACACAGCTTTCAGGGCAGCCTTTAGAGGTCAAACAGTGGTCTTGACCACTTGCACAGCAGTTCGGAAGATCGAAAAATGAGCAGAGCAAAGTCGGTCGTTCTAGAGCCTTTAACAAACTTCTTAGCCTTCTTCAAAGCCTTTCGCGCCAAGCCTTTTGTCAAAAACCAAAGCGGGCCCAAAGTGTCGCGATATCGCGACACTTTGGGCCCCGACCCAAAGCCGGCCCAAAGTGTCGCGATATCGCGACACTTTGGGCCCCGACCCCAAAGCGGGCCCGAAGTGTCGCGATATCGCGACACTTTGGGCCCCGACCCCCAGCGGGCCCAAAGTGTCGCGATATCGCGACACTTTGGGCCCCGCTAGCGGGCCCAAAGTGTCGCGATATCGCGACACTTTGGGCCCCGACTCAAGCGGGCCCAAAGTGTCGCGATATCGCGACACTTTGGGCCCTCGCTAGCGGGCCCAAAGTGTCGCGATATCGCGACACTTTGGGCCCCGACTAGCGGGCCCAAAGTGTCGCGATATCGCGACACTTTGGGCCCCGACTAAGCGGGCCCAAAGCGTCGCGATATCGCGACACTTTGGGCCCCGACCTAAAGCCGGCCCAAAGCGTCGCGATATCGCGACACTTTGGGCCTCGAGCCGACACGTCACCAGTCAAAGGCGTACATTCCACTATCCAAAGAACGACCGCCACGTGGCACCCTCTACGTGTCCCTTTTTGAAGAAAACCCCGCGGGTCTGTAGAACGACGGATTCAACGACGAGCATTAATTAGACGAGCGGTTTCGAAATATCCGATCCGAGGCCATGCTTCATAATTTCCGATGTCAGTACGAGCCATGCTTAGTAATGACCCGATAAGGATCAAATCTGAGCGGCCTTACGGATTTAGGGTTTTGAACATTAATGTTCCCAGAGGCCGAACCCTCTATAAATAGAACCGGCTCGATACGTAAAGACTAGGAAGCATTTTCTGGAAAAAGAACGAACTGCTGCGAAACTAAACGTCCGATTACAGTCATCTGAATCTTCAGATACGACATAGGATTACAATAATCCATTAATTTGCCGACAACACGTTATCCGGGACTTTGAGTCAATTCCTAGTGGATTGGTGTCGAAGTCGGATTTTTACAGGGCGGCCCGCTTGGGCATCCCACATATGTTCGTAATGCTAATTCAATTCATGCTGCTTCGAATAGATTAAAGCCGTTCACGTTTTGTATATGTTGTTTTAAAACGTATTAAAGCAACAGTTCATGTTTTTATAATGTATGCTGTCTTCGAATGCGTTAAATAGCAGTTTACGTCTTTCTGTTTTCGAATAAAAAAATTGTTTTCGAATGTTTTACAACGGTTTATGTTTTAAAGACAAACGTTTTATTCACACACTTAATCAGCCATTTATACGTATTTTTCATTGCTCTCTACAGTCAAACGTTATGTCTTTTGTTGCGGGTGCTATTAACAGTTGATTGTTTCTTTGAATACAGTGAAAAACAGTAGCAAGCTAAAATTCATTAAACACAAGCGGCGGCAACACTACAGCCCGCCCATTTATCATGTGGGCATGCGGAAAGAGATCACCGTTCATCCGGTGTAACTGAGAATATTGCATTAAAGAGATTTATTGTAACCGGGCTAGAATCTTATTAATAAAAGGGGCTGTGCTCCTGTTATTTTAATTTGATTGTATCCATGTCATTTCACGTATAAATCTGTTTTTATTTTTTATTACATCTGAACACTGTTTTCTTTATTTTCCGAAATCTCATGCTTTCAAATCCACAGGCCCTCTTCAACATCACTTTGATACCAGATGTGGCACGGTAGTTAGGTGGAGCAATAGAAAAAATGTAAAGTATTATTAATTCACCAAAATGCAATGTTTACAATGCTTAAATAATAGGAGAATTAATTGCCTTAGAAAACTTAGGGAATAGATAGGGAAGAAGAAAAATAGGGAGGAAAGGAGGAAAGGAAATAAGATTCAAACTCCCTGCCATCCATGTCATCCAATCTGCCTAGTCAACTATCGTCCAAGCCATCCAATCTACCCAGTCAGTTGTCATCCAAGGAGGTAAAATGGTAAGGTCCAAAGCTTACCGTTGTCAAACAATTTTTTTACCTTTTACCGCTTTAACTTCCAACATCTTCTCTAATGATTATACCATAAATGATTTGTTTACCATGTACAAAACCACCACCTTCCTCTAATATAACACAATCTAGACTACTTTTCAATCTATTTGCTAAAACTTTTGAAATCATATTATAAATCACATTATATAGGATTATTGGATCAAAATTATTAGAGTACTTTATCGTGTATTAGAAACCATTGCACTAAATGTGGAATTAATTTCACTTATTATAGCCTTCTTTTTTGAATGAAAATTACAAGAAATTCATTAGGGGTGGGTGACTTATTAGGGTGGAAATAGACAACTACCTCTTGTACCTCCTCCACAGAAATATTCCTCATTTAGACTTCATTTTATATTTGTGTGATAATTGAAAATATTTCGTGTAACCTCTTACACTAATCCTTCTTATCTTACCCATAATGTAATACAATATATTTGAAATAGTTAATCATTTCCTTTCCAATATATTCTTCTCAAAACCTCTTTCATCTAAAGTTAATTTTTTATTTGATTAGGTAAAGAAGGGGTTTTAAGGATCACATGAGGCTTTTGAGAGGGACCCATAATCCAAGATGAGTGTTTTGAGAGGATCCCACAACCATTAAAACAAGCTCCAAAAGGGTTACCCAACAATAAGCTCCAAAAGGAGAAATACAATATACACCCAAAAGGGTAACCCACCAATGAGGAGCAAAGACCGAAAAAATCAATCACCAACCCTTCTATGTAAAGTGCAACAATAAATTCCTAGAGGATATGAACTAAACATCCCAGATGGGAAACATCACCACACCCATCTAACAAAAGAAAACTAAAACTAGGAGCAGATCATTTCACTCAACGAAGGATCTGAGGATTACACTTGCAACGGTCCAAAAGAGAAAGTAAAAAACTACGAGTTACCTAAACCGAAGTAAGAGCCACAAAACAAGAACAACCACTCTCAGGTAGAAGAAAAAGAGATAGCAATATTTCGCATTGCACCTAAGAGGAATATCCCAAAAAATAAGCCTTAGAACCCTGGGATCAACACCACCACAACTTGAACTGGAGAAAGAAATATCTGTAGATCGTTGAAGCTAGGAAACCCACCAAATACATGGGGTCAAAATTTGAAAACCACTGCAGCATAACAACCCACTTACACCCCAACTGGTTTGGGTCAGTATTTGGCCCTGTCTCACCAGAACAACTAGATACATTAAGAAATTATCAAACCTAGAAGAAAACGTACAAACCAGCCATGAACCCACTACTGGTAGAGAATCCTAGCAATACAGTCATTTAAGCACCATACAACCAAATCAGCCAATTCATTAGAGCCAAAGCCAACCAAGGGAACATCCTCAAGTTTTTACAACCAAACACCATACCAAGATCACCTCAATGGGTTTAGGTCAGTAGATGATCCTTTCCTCTCCCTAGAAAGCCATAAAAAACATGAAGCTATCGAACCTAGAAGAAATGATGCACAATCCAACCAAGTCCTCAAAACTATCAAACAACCCAAGACACGTAGCCACCCAACACACCCACCAACCAGAGTGAGAGCTAGCCAAGGGGTCAACAACTAGATTTTTCTACTGTATTATAACGGCCCAGGATCACCCCTACGGGTTCAGATCAACATTCGATCCTCTACCCCAGATAAGAGTGATAATATCAAAACCATAAAATATCAGAACATACTAGCAAGATCCCCAACAAGCAAAACACCCTGGTTACAAACCACAACAGAGAAACTAAGCATGACTAGAAGCCATATCCAGAATGGGAAAAATGAGGTCTCTCGCTCAAAGGGTTTTAGAGCGTCAAAGTCGAAGTGGGAGTGATATCCTCACAGAGGAATCCCTCATGAAGGAAAACCTCATGGGCCCTCTCTGCCATGGTGAGGCTCAGGCCATCGCAGAAGCTTAAGTTGAAATATTTTTTATTTGATGAAAACAAAAATCTATTTTGTTAGTAGCATAAAAAAAATTGTATTTCTATTATCTTTCTTGATCCATATATCCCTATATTTTTTTGCGTAGTATGACTCTTCCATTTGTGATACATTATGATAATCAAATATTAATTATTTTTCTTAGACATGAGTATATTGATCTATTTTATTGATTTTTAATTTTTTTGTAAATTGTTGAGATTCAATTTAATTTTTTCCTTTAATTTAAATATGTTAACAAAATATCTAATATTTCAAATCTTCTTTTTTTCTTTTATTTTTCATCTTTTATATGAATATGTGTATGCATAATCCTTTAAAATTTGCTTCATTTCACCATAACATAACCATTTTGAAAAAAAACAGGTACTTGTAGCCACATGGACTAATCTCAAAATGACTTTGGATGGCTATTATTGAGTTGATCATGTCTCAATATAATGTATTTGGTATTTGATCCTATTTGTAATAAAATGTTTGAAGATATTATATACTCTATTTGGAAACCATGTATAAGATAATAAAAATATGTTCAATATTTTTGTTATATGTGTTTATAAAATACATTTGTTATCCCATGCACATTAAAAGCTTGAAGAAAAAGGCCATTTAAATTGAAGGAAGAAAAATCCTTCGTTGATCTAAAACATCCAAGAGTGCCACTCTTCTCTTTCAAAGTTGATATTTAAATATGTTGAAGTCCTCCTAATAATCCATAGACCATGGTTATGAATCATCATTGAACTTAATATAAAAAATATAATATCCTTAAAAAATCTATCATGAAGAGTAAATATAGTTGGATCATATGCTTTATAAATCCAACTTTGATATTTTCCCTTTCCTATAATCAAAGGACTAGTAATCTAATTACTTCTTTATTATAGCAATAGTATGTTCTATTTTTACTATCCCATATTATTGTAATATGTCTAGAATATCCCATTGTAGATATTTCTAGACAATCCCACATATTCTAAATCTTTTAAAATGTATTCGTACATTCATCAATACTTATATTTGTTTCTTCTATTAAAATAAATTTTCAACTATAATTATTGATTATTTGCTTGATAACTCTTTATATGAGTCTTATTCATACCTCATATATTCCAAGATACCATTTTCATCATCACTTTTATTATTATTTATGGGATCAGCCCCACTTCTTTTTAACACTTATAATATATTTTTTGTTTTCCAACTCAATATCCCCTTGAGTTTCCTTTTCTCTTTATTCTACATTGAGGGTATTTTCCCACTTCCACTAATCCTTTCATACTTCTAAATCTCTTCCACTTTTCTAGACTATTCATAATGTGACTTATCATCTATTAGTTTATGCTTCTCTAAAAAACTTGAAGAGTAAGGGATAATATTATAAACACTTTGTTTATGCTACCATGGAAAGCTTGTAGTGGAATGGCCATCCTCCATAGTATTTACTTTCTTATACTTCCCCAAAGACCCTAATTATAATTGATATTCTCTATACCACTTTCTTTATTATGCTTCCCTCAAAAATCTAAAGTATAAATAATAAACTCCATTACTACGTCCATTTTATTTCAAGGAGTTGATTTTTAAGTACATGAGAAAAATGGAGATGATTTATTTAACACTTGCCTCGATATCTTCCTTCACACCTTTAATTGCTTCTTATTTTGAACTTGAATGTTACATTCCTCAGTCCTTGCATCCTTCTTATTTTTTTTAATTGTTTGCTCCATATTAACCATGAAGACCTTTCTCATCTAATATGACAAAGGGAATTTTGTTGTTAAATTGGGAATGAAAATTCCTTGATCTAACCATCTTCTACTATAATATGTTATCTTTCCTTCATCTTGAAGTTTATCTCATGACCTAAACTTTCCATATTTTTCTTAATTATTTTCACTATCTCTTGTCATGTGTCTATTCTCGTAACTTTTTCAATTGGTTATATGGAATTGAAACATGCCCCACCCATATTACATCATCACCATAAAGCAGTATTAAAATATCTTGGCTATTATGCATGTATTGCTTGGCAAGATCCAAACCTAAGTGCCCACCTTGAAAGTCAAGGAATTTAACTAGTTGAGCTAATGTTTTTTGATAAAATGTTAAGGTTCACCCATGAGATTTGATTATTGGTTTAAAATGTGAAACTCTTCACTCCCACCAAATTGCTTTAGAAACCTTGTGGGTTTAATATTACAGTTTTTCCATGAGGTTTGATATTTGATCTAATATGTGAAGCTCTTCAATCTCAACCAATTTCTCTAAACCCACAGACATCTATTCTCATAATATTTGAGACATTTAAATGCAATGTTTTTTAATCCACTTGCTAATATAATCATGTCTATTCAAATTTAATCTTTATGGATTTTGAAAAAGAATTTAAAATATTCATGGTAATACATATCTAGGTATTCACATCATGTTTTCACTTCTAACTATTTGGGCCCTCCTATATGAACTCCCTTGAGTATTATCAATGTTCTTTAAAACCTTCTTATTGATAATTTAATGTGGAATTACAAAATGTTTTACCCACACTATAAGTTTTTTAATAGTTTTTGTCTCCATAGAAAATTCTCACTTTATGGATATAAGCCATTTCTCCAAAAAAATTAAGTAAAAAATATGATGAGAATTATCATTGAATAATTTGAATTCAATCCCCACTTTAATTTAATTCACTTTATAATATCTAAAAAATGGTTAGTATCCATTGAACTTGCATATTAATCATATGCTTTTAAGAACCATTATATCATGTTTTATCATCTCATCTTTAAAAATCACTTCAAGTATTTCTTATATTGCCTATATAAGGATTGATGTAGATTTATTCTTCCTTTTTTCACTAATTAGGGTATTCTTACTTCCATTTAAGGATTCCATGGATGAATTTCCTCCCTTGCTCTGTGTTTTTTCTCAAGAAAATATTTTATTTCTTAATTTATTTAAACAAAGGCCTAGAATAAGAACTCTAGATATGGGGTATTCTTCATGTCCATACTCACACTATTTCCCTACTAATACTCAGATTATAGTTGCATCTAAAATGTTAATATTCATCCATGGGATTGGAACCTTGATTTATGGTGTAAAAATATTTATTCTCCATCACTTGTTCTAAACCTCATGAGCATGGTATGTTAAATATTATTATATAGAAAAATCTATATATATATATATATATATATATATATATATATATATATATATATATATATATATATATGTGATGCAATGACAATAGTGGGGTGTCTTCAATTTCAAACAACACATTTTGTTATAAAAAAAATTTAGTATATGACGATAGTATTACATTGAGTCTTTAAAGCAAATACTCTAGTTGGCATAGCTCATTCAAGAGTGATGACAATCAATAGTTAATATACTCATAATGTCAACAACAGTCTCATGACAAGGATCAAACAATGTCAACAGGCTCTTAACGATTCCCTTGCTTAGTTTACAAACTCCTTGATATCCCTTCCTTGTGGTGGTGATCCTAGATTGATGATTCAGTGATCATCTATAATAATATTTGTTAAGAACATTATAATTAATAACCCCATCCACATAAATATTGCAATAAAATAGCAATTTATGAAGAGTTAAATATGTAATACAAAATAGAAATACATAAATCTATATTAATCTCATAAAATAACAATACAAAATCATTGGCCTCTTCGAGGGTGTAACCTCCTTCAATACGTTGATTCAATATATAAAAATATACATTCATTCATGCCCCCTTGTCATTTAAAGATACATATCATGTAACCCTAACCTAACGCTCAAGGGTTGGCTTATATGCAAAGTGCCACCTAAGCTAGAATCTTCTACCAAATAAATAGTCGTATTCTTTATAATAATTATATGAAAGTGCCTCAAATACCACATACTATTATACAATATTATTAGAATGGGGTCCTTGCATTAGAAAGGGGTAATTACAAAGTAATGTTAAAATTGCATAATAATTTTAGGATGGGGTCCTAACATGCCCTTCCCATTCAAAATGCTTTATCCTCAAAGCTGAAGATGAGGAAATTGTTGTTGTAGCTATTGGAGAGACTCCTATGTAGCATCTTCCAGTTGTAGTACTCACCATTGAACAAACACCTTAGTGATGACACGGTTGCAAAGGGTTCATGATATCGAGTCTAACTTTGTTTAGGCTTGAGCATGATAGAACCTTCCTCATTAGCTCTGATATAGTGGATTGACCTTGTACCTTGTTACCAACAACCTCCTTGATAGAAGAGACATGAAGGACAATGGCCCAGAAGGTTATTGAACCAATTAACTATAGTAGCTAATAAGGTCCATAGTATTTGGTGGCTAGTTTTTGGCATTTGTGAATCCAAAGTGATTATTATTTGTAGGGTTGTAGGTGAAGAAAAACCATATCCCCCACTTCAAAGTTACACTCAAAATGATGTTGATCAACTTGTTGATGCATATGATTCTAGTCCAATTCAAGATTCATCTTAAGTTGTTAAAGGATGATGGTATGTTGGTTGAGAGTGGTGTCTATAGCATGAACCTTGGAGCTTCCTAGAATGTATGAGGGTGTTGGTGGAGGAAGACCATATACCACTTCAAAGGATGTAGCCTTGGTCATGATGTGATATGAATTGTTATACCATCATTCAACCAAAGAGAGCCATTTTCCCACTGTGTAGGATGTTCAGATATAAAGCAACGAAGGTAGGTTTCCAAGTATTTGTTAACAATTTGTCTTTGACCATCAGTTTAAGGATGATAGGCCAAACTCATTTTGAGCTGAGTTCCCTACAACTTAAACAATTCCTACCAAAAAGGACTAGTAAAACGTAGGATCTGTCTAAAATAATAGATTTGGGCATTCAATGAAGGCAAAATATGTAGTCTAGAAATATTTGGACAACAACTAAGGTGGTGTAGGGATGGGATAAGGAATAAAAATGAACATACTTTGTGAGATGATCTATTACCACCAAAATAACCATTTTTTCTCTCTATTTGGGTAACCCTTCAAATTAAACCCATGGAAATATCTACCCATACTTTTTCTAAAATTTGTAAGGGTTGAAGGGTTCTAGGGGATCACACAAATTCTCCTTTCATTCTTTGGCATTTGTCACATTCAACCATAAAATTTTGAATATCCTTCTTCATTGCCTTCTAGAAAAAAGTATGCTTGGTCCTTTCATATATTTTTAGAAACCCAGAATGTGTTGCTATTTGTGAGGTATGCATTTCTTGTAAGATGAACTCTTGCATTTGTGAGCTTTGGGGAATAACAATTCGATCACAATATCTCATGTTGGGACCATCTCAAGTGTATCTAGAGAATGAGTTAGTCTCTGCTTAAAGTTTTTGATCAAAGTTTGCAAGCCAAAATCCTTGGCCATTTCTTCTAATCCATTGAGGGATTGGTGAAGAGATAGCATTTATATATGATTTTCAAATTGTCGAGATAGTGCATCAACCACAATATTCTTATTTATTTTTTTATGTGTGATTTCATAATTATAGCCTTTCAATTTGAAGAGAAAATTTTGTTGTTTAGGTGTGGCTACCCATTGTTCCAAAAAGTTCTTGAGACTTTGATGGTCGGTTTTGATACTTTTAATTGAAGAGTCTATTGATCGTAAATGAAAGGTGCATATAGACTTTGATGCTCTAAAAACTCTTAATAGGTACCTTCAAAAATATTGCAATAATAATATATATGGAATCAAATCAACACACATTGTTTTGTAGCTCCTTTCTTTATAGCTTGCTATCTTGTATTTGTTGCAATGCACCTTTCCTTTACTATCATTAGACTCTTCAATTTGAAGCTATAGGTGTTGCCTAAAATCAACTTTCTTCTTCTTCAAATGTGCTAGCTATTTCTACAATTTTCAGCTACAAACGTTGCTCTTTCAATGTTCAATTTTGTAGGAGGACTCCTCCTTAGATGTTGCTAAAATCTACTTGAACTTTGCTATCCAAAGCTATCTCAAAACTATTCAAATTTTTTAAATGCAACTCACTTTCCTCTTTCAATGTTGCTTACAAAATCTGATTTGGTGTTGTTTTCAAGCCTTCAAATATGTTTCTCTTCTTTCTATCAAGCCTTCTCTTAGTTGGTTGTTCAAATATTTTTGAAAGCTTCTCCAAAGCTGTATCTAAACTATAGCTTTTTGCTTCTACTTTTTACTGTCTTTTCATCTTCTCTTTTAGCAACTTTAAGATTTTATAAATCATCCTACAAAACTTTGTATCTATCTTCAAATATCTCTAAAGTGTGACCTCTTCAATCTTCTTGATTTCTTATGACTTCTTGTTGAATTTTGACTTAAAATATGACCTCTATCTTTGTCTTCTTTCTCAATAATCTGAATGTCTTGAGTTCTCAAAATATTCTTAAAATTTGACAAACTTCTTGTCAAATCCTTTTTCCTTTTGGGTTTGTTGTCATATGGAAACAATTTTCCCAATATATATTGGTCAGGTGCTCTTTCTTCTTACAATATTTTACTTCCAATCTCTTCAAATGGTCACTACTTCAGCTTCTGTAATAAGGCTTTCTCCTGTATTCTTTTCTTTCTTTAAAATCTTCTTTAGACCTCTATTCTTGGGTCTTCTAATTATGCAACCTTCAATTCTTTTAGTAAATACTTTTAATGAAACCTTACCTTGGTTTCTTCAATTTTCCAATTATGGAAAATTCTACAATGAGATCTCTTTTGGATCTCTATATTATGTTGCTTCTATCTGCAACAAGACCTTTTGTAGTCCTTCCATATTATGTCTTTAATATTCCATCTTCTAATCTTGGAAGTTATTCAATGTGACCTCTTCTTGGATGTCTTTCTTCAATCTAAAATATTGCAATGATAACCTTCTTGGTTCTTCTCAATCTTCAATAAGGTCTCCTTCTTGGACCTCCCTCACTGTCTACTTTTCAGCAACAAAAGAGTTAATTTCTGCACTAGGAAAGTACATAGACTTTCAGGCAATCAAAGATGAAATTCTTCTCTATCTGTTGTAGGAAGCTTCCCAACTTCTAAGAATTAATCTTCTACAACAAAACTTAGACATTAATAATCAAATGTATTCAATATTCCAGAAATAATAATCTTCACTAGTTATCTTAAATACTAGTGGAATCAAATCTATACTGAATCCTAGCCTTCATGAGTTTTTCTTTCAACCCTGTGAAAAGATTTTAGCCAAGTAATTTGGAATCCTTTTATCAAGCTTATCAATAGGACCTATTTTAAGGGTCTCTTAATCAAGTTCTGTCTTCAAGAAACATAAATTTTCTTCTATTCTGACTTTACTCTTGTAATAGGTATATTCTCTTTTCAATATCAAGGTCTATCTTCAAGACCTATAAATTTTATTCTATTTTGATTTTGCTCTTGGAATAGGTATTTTCTCTTCTTCTCAATGTCTAGGTATTTCTTCAAGACCTATAAAATTTCTTCTATTCTGATTTTGTTCTTAGAATAGGTATATCCTTAAATATCACTGGTTTTTCTTCAACACAGTGAGAAATGCTATCTTCTTTGGCTTTTCTTTCCAGAGGTAATTTATTTATCTTCTCTGGTTCCTTTTCCAGAGGTAATTTCTTTATATTATCAAAGAATGCTAATGCCAAATACTCTAAAATATTTATTGAATGAAAATATCAAAATACATCATATTACATCACCTTCCATTGTTTACATAGAAGACTTTATCTCCTTCACCATATATATTTTACGTCAATATATCCATATATATAGAATGGAATGACTCTTCATATGGATTTTTATTGGGCCTCACTCTTCCTATGACTCTTCATCTTCCTACTCTATTGAAACATGTACATAGGGAAAAATATGCACACTTACATTACCAAAATATCATTGCGCACTTGTGCATTATATTGCATAAAGTGAATCTTAATCTATGACTCTTTTCTTAATCTATAGATGTACCCATGATGGTACATTGACATGTGCCAAATAATGTAATATATTCCAATAGAGGGTGGATGCATACTCTCACCATCCCTTAGCATGAGGAACCTAGGCTTAGTTTGGCCTCTCTATTCTGAATCAAATATGCAAGGGTGTAGCGTATATGCCCAGTGCCTAGTTGATTATCCACTTATTTAGAGGTAACTGTTGACACTTTTTGTCACATTATACAAGGGATAGAATAATAGTAGAATTTTTGTATATTATTTCTTTGTTGAAAGTTTTTCTTTTATTTTAAGTTACAGCAATTTTGACCCTATCGCCCCTTTTATAAAATGAAGAAGAAAAAGTTTCGCTACCAAACAAGCCAAGGAAAATGGCTTCGCCGAAAGAAAAGAAGGAGAATGTGAAAAGAGCTTCGGGCCCGAAACACTTCAAATCACTACTTCAGGCAAAAACCTTGCAAAGTAATTTTGCCGAAGAAAATACAAAGATAACGTTTCGCACCCAAAACATTTTCGATAGCCGCTTCGGGCGGAAGTTTTGCGAAGCAGCATCCAAGCGACTTCGCCGAAGGAAGAGAGCATAATCCAAATCAGCTAAGGTAAGGAAACTACTTCGGGCCCGAAGTATTTCCAACACCTACTTCGGCCAGTTTTCACCCGAAGCAGTGGTGCCCAAAGCAAAATGACAATGTGTTAAAAACAGAAGAGTGCTTCGAGAGGATATTCCTCGAACCATAGTTTTGAGGAGTCGGTCCAAAACATTTTTCATCCGAAGCAGTTTCGCCAGCAAAGGACAAAGAACCCCATTTCAAAGACGGAGCCCGCTCGGCACTCAACATTCCCGAAGTAGTTTCTGCGAAGCATTATTTTACGAAGAACAAATCAAGGAAGATCTACTTTGGCCCAAGGCTTCGGCGAGGTAGATATGTAGCGAAGCACTTTCTAGGCCCACGTTCCAAAGCGGGCAGCTTCCCAAGGTGATCGAAGGCCCCTTATAAATACCTCCTTTCTTGCTCGATAAGCCCGCTGACCATTTTTGGCAAACGAAAGGGACGTAATAGTCCTCAAAGTAAAACACGACGGGCGTAATGATCACTCAAGCACAGCATCCAGAAGCCAGGGACACTCGAGTGGCGCATTAAATGAACATTTCCATGGTTGACCCAGTCACAGTTGCCAGTTTCGGCAACCGATTTGAAAGATCATTCGCAGCAGCAGCGAGGTGCCGATTTCTCAGGGCCTGAGGGTATACTTCGCCGTTTTTTAATAATGACTCAGAGGGTCGGGTCCTCTATAAAAACCCAGGCATGTAATGTAAAAAAGGGGGGGAAATTTTTGCTAGAAAGCTGTTGTAACTTGATGTCCTGTGTTTAATACTAAAGACTTTTGTGCTCTATTTCTCTCTTTTATGTTGCCTTCTGTGCTTAATTCTTTTGTCTTTTCTCGTTCGCATACTGAGACTCTGAATCTTGAATCCGATGCACGATCGGGGACTGAACCCCTAAAATTTGCCCTGAAGGATACATAGGAGAGGAAAAATGTCTTGTCGCTTTCTTTATGCTGCCTGGTGGATCGAGGTTTCTGTTATTCCCTTATCTCAATCACTGTTACTCTGAACCCTAAATTCCAACGAGAAGAGAAAGAACCCTGCAAGCCTGTCCAGAGGATACATAGGAAGTTCGACATTTCATTTTCTTCGTGCTATTCTTGGTATTTCATGTTGCTATTCGAGTTGTTAGCGAGTAATCGTGCTTCCTGTTCTCTCCCACCTTAAATCATCATCTCTAACCCTTACCCCTTTTTATTTATTTTCCTAACCCTTACTCTGTTTATTTCTTTCCTGCACTCTTGTCTTAAACCCCAAAAGTAGATTAGTATAGGAGCCGACCTTTCTTCGGATATCGACACGAGGGGCATCTCTTCCCTTCGACCTTTCAATGTTGGTAGCAGGTCCAGGGCGCGCAAACCCACCGAAAGTCCTTTCTTGTGTGGATTTGATGACCAATAGTTTTTGGCACGCCCGATGGGACCCAAGGTCCCATATTTGAAAAAATATCTAGCCCATCTTCACCGAGGCCAGTAGTTCTAACAAATTCCCAGTGAGATCTGGTTAGTCTCATCTTCTGAGTAGTAGTGAGAATCGATGCCTTCATTACCAAAAGACTCTTAGCATCTGACGACTCTGTTTTAACTGAGAATCTCTAAAGTTGTCGAGACCAGTACCTAAACCTGGTTTTCGTAACCAGGAGCCCCCATGTTTTGAGAAGGTCTGAGTTCGATGAATCTCTGGCCTATCTTCATCTAATAAAATCACCTGGCGACTCGATTGGGTTGAAGATCCAGATTTCTTGGTCATTGGCACCTTTCAAATCTGAAAGAAGATATCCCGAAGGAACCAAGGTTCGGTGAGCAACCTTGATCTCATAAGCGAAGAAAGAATGTCCACCTAACAACTTTGACTCAGCGGTGACAACCACTATTTCCATAGACTGCTATCGTAATGGCTGGGAGAAGCTTTCCTAGCTGGAATGATCCAGGCCCCCTGAATATCCAAAGCTATCATGAGATTCCCAAAAGTGCCTTGAAATCATTGACAAAATACAGTGGCATCACAGGAACGGCCCGAGAACACCTTGAATATGTTGCCGATTTAGCGACCCTCCATGACATTATCCATGAAGATGTCATGATCAGACTTCTTGTTTTATCTCTGGAAGGAAGGGCGCTGCGGTGGTACAGATTGCTCAGGCCAAAAATCATCTGCTCATGGGATGACTTAGCGGGGGCATTGATCGAGACGTTCGATGGCTCTCAGGACCCCTTCTATCTCTTTGCATACCTCTTCACTATCAAGAGAGCACCTTCGGAGGGTATCACGGACTTTAATGTTCGATTCTGTAAAAGTTGGAAGAGAATCCTGCTAGAGATCCAACCGACGCCCGCCCAAGCCCATCTCTTCTATGTTCGGGCCTTCCACCCGGATGTAAGCCTCATTCTATTGCAATCAAGGGAACGAAGGTTCCCTCAAATATTTGAGGATGCAATACGAGTGAAACAACTTCTGCTCCTATCGGGAAAGTGACAGTGGAAAGAAACTTCGTCGCTTCCTCCGATAATTACTGCTCCTATCTGGCCAACGTACTACTCATCATGGGGCATTCCTCACACTGAACTGAGGCCTGAGATGCAAACATCTGGAGCTCAGGAAGCAAACCTCATACTAGCTCAACAATGGAAGTATGCAAGCATGGTCTACCCAATGAACAACATGGCTGCTTGCGATCTTCATCAAGAGGTAAACCGAGGAGAGGAGCAGACTCGAGTGGTAGAACCCGAGAACAAAGAGGGCATATTTTTGCACCCGTTTTGTATCCCAAGGGACGACATGCAAGTGTTTATCCAAAGCTCATCAAGCCTATCTGATTCAGAGGATGAGCTCGAAGGGATCCTGGAAGACTACTCTTCGTCGGAGGAACCTTGTTACCATATCAGTAGGATGGAAGAACCTGTACCCGACCTTTATTTCGAAGAATCTGTAGAATTTTGTCATTGGGTCTGGTATTGGTTTCGGCTATCCCTAAGACCAGTGCCCCAAGAATATTTTCGAGTGGCGAACTTCTTCGCCAACAATCTGGGCACTAGCAGGAATGGAAATCGGTTGTGTTGCTTCTTGTTCGCAGCATGGAAAACTTCGAGAAAGGTCCAGCCAAACCTCAAGGGTATGTTAAAGTACAATCAGATCTGGTTCGAACACTGCAGGTTTACCGGATAATTGCCCGAAGCTGAATCTATGGTGGCGGCATGCTAATTATATCACAAAAATATTGTGTAAATACTGTAAATAGTTCGGCTCTAAATAAGGTGTTGCTCAAAAGCTCAGGTCGAGTTTTACTTCGGCACCTTCCAAAAAAAAAAGAGAAGCTCGAGAACTGGGCGTACAAAGTAGCTGATAGAAAACAGCTCACAACAAATTTTGTGACCAAGCAAGACTCAGGCTGAGGACCAAGAGGTACTTCTCCAGGGGGAATCCAAGTGAATTAGTATCGAAAGAGAACCGACGAACCACTTCTCGAATGGAAAGATCTTCGGAACTAGTTTCCTGCGAAGGGAATCACTTCGGGCCCGAAGCGTAAAAGAAACAGCTCGCACCAAGGGTTCGCCCCGAAGCATTTCAACCCTGACCTCGACTTTGCCAACCCAACGACGAAAAAGTTAGGGGGCATTTAAAACGTTCCTAGGGGAACATGCCGACAGCCACCCTCGAAACCGTTCAAAGCGGGCGAGTTAAATGAAAACGTGGCGGGTACATCCTTTAGGGATTCGATTAGGAGAAAAGTTCATGCTTAGGTACAAAGTGGCAGAGGGTCATGCTTCTAAAGCGAGCTGCAATCATCACAACACACAGCCTTGTGCACCACTCCACCATGCGGCGAATTGGACGAAGCAATGCGAAGTTAATTATGGCAAGTGCCATAAATACTGGTGGTTGCCTTCTATGACTATATAACATAGGCTCCAGTAGTAACAAAGCTATTTGCTCGATAATTCATGCAAACTTCACTACTAGTCTTCAAACTCTCCTATCTTGAGCTTCGAAGCCTCCAATATCGAAGCCCTTCGCATTGTTTTCTCCATCACCCCTAGCACTATGGGGAAGAAGAACTCTAAGGAAAAGGGGAAGGAACCAGAAGTGGTGGCCCCCGAGCAGCCAAAGGCAAAAGGCCATGACAAAGGGCCAAAGAAGGTCGATGTTAGTTGTCGCCCTGAGAAACAAATCATGGAAGAAAGAGAGGATTCTGGGGATGTGCAACCTGAAGAACCACCAGTCAACAAGTGGGATAGGATCAGAGACACCAAGCTGTCAAGAAGCGTAGCTGAACTCAAGAGCACCATCGAGTTCATGAAAAGCAGGCTCTTGGCAGACAGCAAAAGAGCTACCGCTTACTACTCCCATATATGCTGGTATCTGACGCCCCCCACACATCACTACCCTGAGTTGGTTGATGCCATCACGCAAAACTATCAGCCCTCCTCCAAGCAAGTGGTGGACGCCTCCGACCACAAGCTATTCTCCATTCTGAAAGAAGATGTCCAGGCTGCCTTTGCGCCATAGCAGGGCCCTCCTAAGGGGTATACAGTTCGCAACGTTATTCTTAGCGAACAAATGGAGAGGTTTGCATTCTCCAACTACATAATCATTTTTTTGTAGCAGAGCCTCAAAAGCGAGCTCCCTTCGAGCAAATTGTCCCAGATGCCCCTACCCTTGGAGGCCTTCAAAAACACCGACATCTTCTCCATCATTGCTTGGGTGGCAAGCCTATCTACTGACGCTTCGGTGCACCCGTGGCAGGTGTCTTTGGCTGAGTGTATTTCCAGAGGGGAATTTTATGCCCCTGATGCTTCAAGGCCAAGCACCAACCCAGTATTTTTCGACTAGGCATAATGGGTGGCCAGGACCCTACATACGCGGCTCACCAGCATGAAGAATGCTGGGACAAATAAGTACTTTTCACCCTGTTCTCTTCTTGTTTGGTTATTTTTCTTTCATGTACATAGAAGCTTCCCTTATGTTGCTATTACGGCAAGCAGCGAGGATGGAAATCCTTTGCCTGTATACAAGTGAACCCCTCTCCTATTGAAGACGGAGTCCTATTATTCTTTTAATCAACAATTTTTGGGACTCGCAATGCACATGCTAACAGGGTCTTCCCCTCTGGTTCCCCTCCTCCTAAGGGACAAAGTGGTACAAGAGAGGAGGGGAGACATTTTTTAGTTGACACAAGGACTTGTAATTCACATATTCAGCTTCATAGGGAAGCCTTTTCTGCTACCAGTCTACCCCTCTAAGTACCATTTCGCATTGGAGGTTGCTCGGCAGAGCGATGCAACAAACGCCATTTATGGCCATGGACGGAAATGGGCTCACACCTACGATTTCCATTTCAAAATGGGAGTTATCGAGGTGTTTGCCCTCAAACAAAATGTTTTCTTGGAGGAGAAACTTGCCAATTTTGGCCTAGTCCAACTTCCTCAAAGAATGGCTCTATGACCCCTTGGGGGTAATGAGGGACCATCTTCGATTTAAGAGCTTCCAAGCTTGCCCCTATCTAGAAATTATGGAGCAGAGGAACAATCCCAACGGGAGGGATCTGGAGTGGCACTTGGAGAAAATGGAAACGCTACCTCCCTAGCACGAGTTCTACCCGATGGAGGTCGCATATGACCCAGTTCGGCACCCTCTCCCGAGCCCCAACTCCACCTTCTGGAAGAAGGCAAAAGATGACTTGAAGGAGGCGACAAAAGATTGGGATGTGGCCCAGCTAAGAGAATGGTGGATAATGAGGGTCCACCGACAAAATATGAACTCTTATAGACTTTTGGTGACTGACAAGGACTTCACAGCGGTCTATGAGACCAATGTCGGGACATGGAAGCCCCTGTCCTTCGTCGACCTCATTCCTCCAGCTATCCTAGGTTCGGGCAAAAGCCCAAAGAGAAAGGAAACTACTTCGGAGCCAAAGAAGGGGAAGAGGGCCAAAGCTACGCCACAGAGGCCACCTCCAGTACCTATGGGAGGCCAAGGCATGAGTTTCAAAGAGTCAGAACAACCGCTGGTGAGGACAAAGAGAAAGAGGCCAGAATCGGTCCAAGTGCCTCCAAGCCATCCAAAGCGGCTTTGCACAGGTTTTTCGAGCCCTTCCACTAGGCGACCTACATCGGGTCCATCCGAAGCAATTATTGAGAGTGCCACATCGCCAAACATCGCGACCGTCCTAGTTATCAATGTCATCAATCTGGAGGAACTCCTCCAATCCGAAGGGGATGCCGAGGTAGAAACCATGGAGGTTGAAGATGCCAAAGCAGAAGAAGAACAGGGGACAGCTGCACCTGAAGTCACTACAACCGCTTTGCCAGGAGGGCACTCAGGTACGCATTCTCCATCCTATGCTCAGGACTCACCCACGTCCACTGCAGCCATGATAAAAGGATCCCATCAGTCTCCCCTACAAGGCCACTCATCCCCTCACACATCGCCCACAGCTAGTCCAGGTCCATCCCATGATTCTGGTTGGGATAAGTCCATTGAAGTCACTCCGCCCACTCACGTTGCCATTCCCTTGATTCTTAGCAAAAGTGGAGGTATCGCTTCGACATCGAGCCCCACCATCGAACCTCCTTGTGAAGCATCCCCCATACACTCCCTGTATTTGTTCACTCCCTCGACTGGTGACCCAGCCTTGTTTGAGTCTGAGATGTCCTTGATTAAGGAACGCCCCCTCGTCGAGAAGCTGCTCCAAGCTCGACAGAATACCGACAAAATCTTGAAGGAGGCAAGAAAGAAAAGAGGGCGAGCGATGACTCAAGTTGAAAAATGTGTCATGTTTGATTTGAAAGCTGGGAAGATGCACAAAATCAAGAAGGTCCCTAAGGTCTAGAAGCCTCTGGATGAAATGACTCCAGCAGACTATGACTACCAAGAAACACCCAAGGACCTGGTGCATCTAAATGTAGACAATGAATCGACATCCATGCATGTCCGAATTGAGACCTTTAGGGCTCATGCAGTTATCGCCAACCAGCACAGGATTGAGGCCGAGGCCGCAAATGTTAAGCTAGAAGAAGATTTGGTGAGGGTCCGCTCCAAGTTGGCAAAGGCTGAGGAGTAGTGCAAGGCCATGAAAAAGGAAACACGCGCCCTGAAGCTGCAAATTCTACAGCTCCAGAATACTAAAGAAAATCAGGTGCAGAGATAGGCCAAAAATGATCTAAAGGCCAAAGAGCTGGAAGGCAGAGTTGCACAAATGCAAGCCCAGATGTACGAGAAGGAAGACCTGACGGTGTTTGACAGGAGCAGAATTAAGGAGATTCGCGCCCACTTGCTCAAGAATTTCAGGTCTCGGTGTTCCAGCGCCCTCACGATACTGACCTTCATCACCGAAGCCCAGCTCGCTA
The DNA here is from genome assembly GCA_028583015.1 of Wollemia nobilis. Lineage (NCBI taxonomy): Eukaryota > Viridiplantae > Streptophyta > Pinopsida > Araucariales > Araucariaceae > Wollemia > Wollemia nobilis. Next base: position 23,900,680 of record JAQPPZ010000541.1, on the reverse strand, counting down.
TTGCAGGAGGGCGAATCATTGATGAAGTCACGAAGAAAGCCAGGCATCGGCTCAAGTTAGCCTTCGATGTCCAGAATGCGAGATATCAGGACTTGTAGGTCACTGCAATGACTCGGACGGCTAGAGATTGGTCCACGGCCCAGGCCACAGTTTGCACCTTCTTTTCCAAGGTGTGAAAAGTTCAGAAGGCACGAAGACTCCAAGACATTTTTGACGAGCAGCGTGCCTCAATGAATTATTTTCAAGACCTCTCCTCCTTGGGTTTCCCGAGTTTCACAGACGATGACGGGAACCTTTTGACTAAAGATGACCTCAAGCCAGTTTGGCTCCAGTTCGAGGGCGATGTCTCAGAGATAGACGGATGGGCGAAGCCGATCTCAGAAGGGCAGATAACCAACTTCATTTTGAGGTACTGCAATATGGTAGCATGCCTAAACGATTTATTCATCAGGGCCAAACATGCTGACATCGGGCAAATTGATCAGTTTCACGTTTTGGTTAAGGCATTACAAGATCAAGAACCATTCCAAAAAAGTGCTTGGACTCATGTCCAGAGAATGATGAAGCGCATCCGTGATCGCCTCGAACCATCGCCACAGCTAGAAGCCGCGCCAGAAGAAGAAGAAGAAGAAGGAGAAGAGGAACAAGAAGAGGAACAAGAGGAGGGACAGACCGCAGAAGCAGGGTCTGGGGAAAATCAGTGACTCAGCAGCCCAATTAATCAAGCCTAAAGGGTTCTTTTTCCAAGGCGAGCTCGTCACCCCGCGAGCCGCCAAGAATGTTGACACTTTTTGTCACATTATACAAGGGGTAGAAGAATAGTAGAATTTTTGTATAATATTTCTTTGTTAAAAGTTTTTCTTTTATTTTAAGTTACAGCAATTTTGACCCTATCGCCCCTTTTATAAAATGAAGAAAGAGTTTCGCTACCAAACAAGCCAAGGAAAACGGCTTCGCTGAAAGAAAAAAAGGAGAATGTGAAAAGAGCTTTGGGCCCGAAACACTTCAAATCACTACTTCGGGCGAAAACCTTGCGAAGTAATTTCGCCAAAGAAAATACAAAGATAACGTTTCACACCCAAAACATTTTCGGCAGCCGCTTCGGGCGAAAGTTTTGCAAAGCAGCATCCAAGCGACTTCGTCGAAGGAAGAGAGCATAATCCAAATCAGCTAAGGTAAGGAAACTACTTCGGGCCCGAAGTATTTCCAACACCTACTTCGGCCAGTTTTCACCCAAAGCAGTGGTGCCCGAAGCAAAATGATAATGTGTCGAAAACAGAAGAGTGCTTCGGGAGGATATTCCCCGAACCATAGTTTTGAGAAGGAGTCGGGCAGAAACATTTTTCATCCGAAGCAGTTTTTCTAGCAAAGGACAAAGAACCCCATTTCAAATATGGAGCCCGCTTGGCACTCAACATCCCCGAAGTAGTTTCTGCGAAGCATTATTTTGGGAAGAACAAATCAAGGAAGATCTACTTCGACCCAAGGCTTCGGCGAGGCGGATATGTAGCGAAGCACTTTTTGGTCCCACGTTCCAAGGCGAGCAGCTTCCCAAGGTGATCGAAGGCACCTTATAAATACCTCCTTTCTTGCTCGATAAGCCCGCTGACCATTTTTGGCAAACAAAAGGGACATAACAGTCCTCGAAGTAAAACACGATGGGCATAACGATCACTCAAGCACAACATCCAGAAGCCAGGGACACTCGGGCGGCGCATTAAATGAACATTTCCATGGTTGACCCAGTCGCAGTTGCCAATTTCGATAATCGATTTGAAAGCTCAGTCGCAGCAGCAGCGAGGCGCCGATTTCTCAGGGCCCGAGGGTGTACTTTGCCGTTTTTTAATAATGACTCAGAGGGTCGGGTCCTCTATAAAAACCCAGGCATGTAATGTAAAAAAGGGGGGGAACTTTTTGCTAGAAAGCTGCTGTAACTTGATGTCCTGTGTTTAATACTAAAGACTTTTGTGCTCTATTTCTCTCTTTTATGCTGCCTTCTGTGCTTAATTCTTTTGTCTTTTCTCGTTCGCATACTGAGACTCTGAATCCTGAATCCGGTGCACGATCGGGGACTGAACCCCTAAAATTTGCCCTGAAGGATACATAGGAGAGGAAAAACGTCTTGTCGCTTTCTTTATGCTGCCTAGTGGATCAAGGTTTCTGTTATTCCCTTATCTCAATCACTGTTACTCTGAACCCTGAATTCCAACGAGAAGAGAAAGGAGAACCCTGCGAGCCTGTCCAGAGGATACATAGGAAGTTCGACATTTCGTTTCCTTCGTGCTATTCTTGGTATTTCCTGCTGCTATTCGAGTTGTTAGCGAGTAATCGTGCTTCCTGTTCTCTCCCACCTTAAATCATCATCTCTAACCCTTACCCCTTTTTATTTCTTTTCCTAACCCTTACTCTGTTTATTTCTTTCCTGCACTCTTGTCTTAAACCCCAAAAGTAGATTAGTATAGGAGCCGGCCTTTCTCCGGAGATCGACACGAGGGGCATCTCTTCCCCTCGGCCTTTCAATGTTGGTCGCAGGTCCAGGGCGCGCAAACCCACGGAAAGTCCTTTCCTGTGCGGATTTGATGACCAACAGTAACTTGATCCATATCATTACTCTGGCTTTAGACATGGTATCACTTTCCAAATTACAACTAACGACTAGTTGTCCCATTCCAATTATCATGGATTATTCTAGTTTTGGGTCTTGCTAAAATTCTCCTAATCGTAACCTGAAGAAGGACTCATCACCTTACTACTCGCACAATAACCTAGAGGAGACGTCTCATACCATCCCTCGTCACCTTCACATCCTGACCTATCTTGTTATAAAGTGGTCATTCTTGAGCCATAGTGGTTACCAACTTGTAGCCACCAGTATTCGATGTTTTAGGTTACTCATCCTTCACGATGAATCAGTTAGGGTGTTCAAGATAATTCATCCTTAACTAAAAAAATATTTCCAACAAGGGCTCATAATCTTACTCAAGTTTATCTAGGCCTTTTTCTCACAAAAATATTTCCCTTAACTAAAATTTCCTTTATTTTAATTATATATAAATATATTAAAAACAATAGTAACATTTTTATGGATTTTTTTATAAATCAAGCAAGGAGCTTAACATAATACAACCGTAGTCCTAATTAAGATAGAGTTTTATTATTTAAAGAATAATTCCAATGACATCATATTTAATCAAAATTTTAAAGCCATCTACCAAAGTAATACCTTATAATTCGCTAATTAGCAAGAATGCAAATACTCCAATGGTTTCTATATTATATATAAAGCATGCACCTTTGTCTAGATTTTTAATATGTAAACTAGAATATGTGCCTATGCTACCCTTGTTATGTAATGAACATGAAGCTTAAAATAATCTAGTTCTAAAATAAGGTGTGACCTTATGAAATGAGTTTTGTACGACATATGATAAAAAGGATTGTCTATATTGCTTACTAATGAGCTAGTTTGTAATATCATCTTCGGTAAGATAATGCTCGGGTACAAGAGTTGATGCAAGGATTAAATATTTAACAAAATAATTAAATAATTAAATGAAAGGCATATCTTAAAGACAAAACTGTAAAGACACCAATTACTAAATGTAAAATGAAATGGAAAACAATAAGAATGAATCACAGTTTAGAGGAATCGTAGTTGATTGAAGGTAAAACCCACAATTAATTAGTAAATGTATTCTTCTATGCCTTTAGACACCTCTAGTATTGTCCTATTATACCTATCTAAGAGGTATGAATGTGAAGGGGTATGTCCCTTATAAATATAATATAATATAATATATAATTAATAGTTTATGTTAGGAGGGTCCTAACATGCCACCCTCCTTAAAAGGAGATTTTTCCTCAAAGCTCGGAGTGAGAGGCTTCATCCTCTGTTTCGCTAATAGTATGCGCTCATGTTCTTGTACCATTTTAATATTAGTGTTCCTCAAACAAGGATATTGGGAAGGTGGAAGTGTTGGTGGCTTTGTCACGGCTTGGAGCGAATTTAAATGGGCAACCCTTGCCTTTCCTCCTCTAGGAACAACTTTTGCCATGCGATGGGAGCTTGCTAGGAGAGTAGGGCCAAATTTCATCCCTTTAAGCGTATATGTGTGATCCTTTTGTGTGAACTTCATCCATAAGTCGTCAAGGTTCCATTGAATTATGTCGAGCCTTCGTAGCCATTGCACACCTAACACAATATCACAACCTCCTAATGGAATTGCATACATGTCCTGTTTGACGGTGTAATTGCCTAAGGTGAGCTTAATATTACGACATTTCCCATTACAAGTGATTCTTTCCCCATTACCGATCATGATTTCAAAATTATTACAAGGATGAATAAAACAGTTGGTTTGTTTTGCCATGCGTGGATCGATGAGATTATGTGTACTTTCAGAGTCAATAAGAACACTAAGATTTTGTTGTTTAAAGGAGCCCAAAACTTTCATAGTTTGGGAGGGTGAATTTTCGGTGAGGGCGTTGAAGGAAAATTCTAACGGACCTCGAGGTTTATTTTTAGGTATATCTTCCACTAGTTCGACCTCGATTTCTTCAGGGCTAATACGTTTAATTGGCATGACTTCAGTTAGTTTCTGGTTGGTGGAAGTATTTTGGGAGTCTATTGTAGATTCATTTTCGAATCGACGTTGGTTGTTGATTTTGTCTTCGGCTAATTTGGCCAACCCAATAGTCTGCATCATGGTGCTAGGGTTAAACCTTTGTACCTCGAGTCGGATCTCCTCCTTTAATCCACTGATAAAACAATCCTAAAAAAATGAGGCATCTAGGCCTATGGTGCGGTTTGCTAATTTCTCGAATTGAGCTTGGTACTCTCGCACCGAAGTGGTTTGACATAATTTGGATCCTCTGGTAGTTTGGCTAGTTTGAACGAGTGCCATATTCTGATTGAAGGTGTCCATTTTTAAGTCAATTGTTGATATTCTTTGCTCAAATTCTTGTCGTGTAGCAACATTCTCCTCTTTGAATTGGCGAAGTTCATAGTAAATTTGCTCGAGAGTGATATTTTATGACCGTCTTCCATCGGCGATATTAAGCAACAAGAGACGGTTAGGGTCATGAGATGTTCCATTATCGGTCTTTTTTGTAATAATTATTGGAAGTTGTTATTAAATTGCTTAAAATAGTCACAAAAACTTGTCGTCATAAATTGTCATCCAAAATTTTATCATCAGCAATTTTCGTTCAATATTGTAGCAAAAATCGATAAAAAAAATTGGTGTCTTTGCAATTTCTATAAAAATTTATGTTTTATCAAATTTTTGCAACTTTTTGAACCCACGCCTCCAATGGTCACTGAAACACTATTTTATCGGATAATGGTTGCTGAAATTTTGTCAGGTCACTGACTTGGGACGGAATATAACTCGTATGATAGGATAGACACACGTGGAAGAGCAACGGGAAGACAGATGACGAGGGACACAAAAATTTGGTCAGGTCATTGACGAGGGACAAAAGACAACTCGTATGATAGGATAGACACACGTGGAACAACAGCGGGAAGACAGGTGACGTGGGATGGAATACAACTCGTATGATAGGATAGACACACATGGAACAACAGCGAGAAGACAGATGACGAGGGACGGAAGACAACTCGTATAATAGGATAAACACACGTGGAACAACAACGGGAAGACAAATGACGAGGGACGAAAGACAACTTGTATGATAGGATAGACACACGTGGAATAGCAACGGGAAGACAGATGACGAGGGACGGAAGACAACTCGTATGATAGGATAGACACACGTGGGATGGAAGACATACGCCAACTCGTATGATAGGATAGACACACATGGGGCGAAAGACAACTTGTATGATAGGATAGATACACGTGGGACAGAAGACAACTCGTATGATAGGATAGGCACATGTGGGACGAAAGACAACTCGTATGATAGGATAGATACACGTGGGACGAAAGACAACTCGTATGATAGGATAAACACACGTGGAACAACAGTTGGAAGACAAATGACGAGGGACGGAAGACAACTCGTATGATAGGATAAACACACGTGGAACAACAGTGGGAAGACAGATGATGAGGGACGGAATACAAGTCGTATGATAGGATAGACACACGTGGGACAGCAACAGGAAGATAGATGACGAGGAATAGAAGATAGCTCGTATGATAGGATGGACACACGTGGGACAGAAGACATACGACAACTCGTATGATAGGATAGACATACGTGGGGTGGAAGACAACTCGTATGATAGGATAGACACACGTGGGACGAAAGACATACGACAACTCGTATGATAGGATAGACACACGTGGGACGGAAGACATGATAACTCATATGATAAGATAGACACACGTGGGGTGGAATACAACTCGTATTATAGGATAGACACATGTGGGATGAAAGACAACTCGTATGATAGGATAGACACATGTGGAACAGTAGCGGGAAGACAGAGAAGACAACTCATCTAGGAGGACAATCGTATGATAGGATAGATACATGTGGGACCGAAGAAGACACCTCATCTGGGAGGACAATCGTATGATAGGATAGATGCACGTGAGACAGAAGACATATGACAACTCGTATGATAGGATAGATACATGTGGGACGAAAGATATACGACAACTCGTATGATAGGATAGACACACGTGGGGCGGAAGACAACTCATATGATAGGATAGACACACGTGGGGCGGAAGACAACTCGTATGATAAGATAGACACACGTGGGATGAAAGACATACGACAACTCGTATGATAGGATAGACACACGTGGGGCGGAAGACAACTCGTATGATAAGATAGACACACGTGGGATGAAAGACAACTCGTATGATAGGATAGACACACGTGGAACAGCAACAGGAAAATAGAGAAGACAACTCATCTGGGAGGACAATCATCTGATAGGATAGATACGCGTGGGACGAAAGACAACTCGTATGATAGGATAGATACACGTGGAATGGAATACAACTCGTATGATAGGATAGACACACGTGGGGCGGAAGACAACTCGTATGATAAGATAGACACACGTGGGATGAAAGACAACTCGTATGATAGGATAGACACACGTGGAACAACAACGGGAAAATAGAGAAGACAACTCATCTGGGAGGACAATCGTATGATAGGATAGATACAAGTGGGACGAAAGACAACTCGTACGATAGGATAGATACACGTGGAACGGAATACAACTCGTATGATAGGATAGACACATGTGGAACAGCAGCGGGAAGACATAAAAAACAACTCATAGGGCAAACACAGGAAACAAGGATAGGGCAGACTGAGGTGGTGGAAGACGGTGGAAACAAGGATAGGACAGACTGAGGTGGTGGAAGACGGTGGAAGAATAAGGCAGACTGAGGTGGTGGAAGACGGTGGAAGAATAAGGCAGACTGAGGTGGTGGAAGACGGTGGAAGAATAAGGCAGATAATACAACTCATAGGGCAAACACAGAAAACAAGGATAGGGCAAACTGAGGTGGTGGAAGATAGCGGGCAAACTGAGGTGGTGGAAGACAGCAGCCAAAAATAGGGGGTCACACCAGATGGTGTTCCAGGCAGAAATAGGGACAAACCAGGTAGAGTACGAAATCGGTGGCAGATAGGCGGGCATAGGTATCAGGACAAGACACAGGAAATTGGCTAGCGCCGACGCGGGCGTGCGACTACCACAAGGTAGTCAAAAGCTGACTTGCACGCGCTAGATTTTAAACCATGTTCTACCTCTTATACAGTCAATGTGGGATAATTCCCTTGGCAATTTGAAATTTTCACTTGCCCGCCCGATGCCAAAAATGATTGTCGGAATTTTCTTGCCGGTAAACACGTCGCTCGCCGAAAAAATGAGCCAACCTTTGTTTAAATTATATAATTTTTTAATATTTTGCTGTTAAACTTCTGAGTTGCTGGAGACGTCGCAGAAGACAGTTTTGGTGCAGAATTTTTTGGAATTTTAAATTAATCCGCAATCTGATCGATGTCTCTACGATTGATGGCTATGGCTTATTGGTTCTTAATACCTTTTGATGTTGTTTTCTTATCAACTGGCGTGTCGTGTCTTACCAGACGATGTTCCTCTATCCCTTGAAATTGTTTTGTTATACTGGGACGTCCGATCGATCTTGGTTTGTGAAAAAAGAGAAAAAATTATTTAATCTTTTCTCGTCGAGCGGTCTGTTCTCGATGGGTTTGGTCACCACTGGTCACTGGCAGTGTGTAATTCTATCGTAGGGCTTGCTTTGAACTGTCCTGCTCGTGAGATATTGGCACTTTATTATTGGTGCTTTATATTTAACCTTCTTACTGTACCCGTTCTGCGGATGGCAAAAATTTTATCTTCGTCACTTGATTCCGTGTGAGCGCTGCGTACAGGGTTTCGTGTGTCTTCGAAATGTGTCGGTAAAAGTTTGAAATAATCCTGGTTTTAAGAGATAAAATTGAGGTGATTAATGAATTTTTAACACCCGAATCTCGTCGGTATATCCTCCCGAGTTATCCACGGAAGAATACCCACGACGATGGTGTGAGAACCGAAGCTTGCGACTGTTAATTTTGAATATGCCTTCAAAGAATTTCTACCTGGTGCAATGATACTGATGCAAGATCATCGGAAAAATAAACTTTAATTTTAACCTTATCAATTTTTAATTTATGTCGCCTATCGCGTGGTTAGAACTACTGGAAAACGTCACTGAAAGTTCTTTTTTTTTGCTACGTTTCTTGGTCACCTCATGAATTCAAATGCTACGTTTCTTCGATGATGTTCGTCACCCCATCACGCTTGTTGTTTACAATGGTTTCCAGAGGTACGAACAAGAGAGGTGCAGGGTTCAGAGGCGCGTTGCTAACCTTGGTTCTGTTAGAAATATTAATCCTGATTTCACGCCTCCGCCAAACTACGCTATGAACTTAGGCAAAGCCGGACTGCACTCCGAAATTGGGCGAAGTCGGACTGCGCTCGCGAAGTCGGGCATCTCGGTAAAATTTTTGACTTGACGTCGCACGTGCCTTCTAACAGATGTGACGTCTGACAGATCCTATCACCGTAGAAGTTAATGCCAGTTTGGCGATTGGTCAAAAACCCTAGTTCAGGGTCTATCAAAACCTGTCAGAGGATAACCTCTATCTTCCTCTCCCTATGGCTATATAAGGCAGTTCGAGTCTTAAGACAAAGGGAAGAGAGTGGGGGAAATTTGGAAAAACAGGCAAAAGAAAAAACAGTCATTCATAGAGTAGCAGACGAGATCGTTTTAGTGAGCAGTGTAGCTCATCTGTTTAATGTCCGAGCAACAAACTCGACATTTGTTTTCCCTTTCAGTTTATCCTGCAACTTTAGTCTACAGATGTTAGTTTTTTTCTCAGTTGAGGACTTTTTTAACCCTCGTCTTATAAGAATAAAATTCATTGTTGTTTAAGGCATCTGTAGGGTTTGCGATTATCTTTGTCGACACAAAATCTGTTGTTATCTGTACAATCGCCTTAGAGCATTTTCTTTTGTGTTCTATAAGTTTGAGCTTAGATCTGAAACATTGCATTCAGATTCGGTGTTTCTCTCCTCCCCATTTAGTTCTTTCCAAGCCAAGCAAACCATCGCTATAGTCGCACAAGCCTCCGGACAACAAAAGTTTGTAAGGCAAAAATTTGCCTAAGTTTGGAGCTGTCCACCCGACTGTGCAGTGAAGTCAGACTTCGTTGCCTTTGACCAGCGCAGTCGGGCGCTGACTAGTCGCTCCCTGACTTAGCAATTTGTTTTATGTGCAGCCCGATTGCACACATATTTCGTGCGCAACTCGATTGCGCACATAAACCATTGCGCAGCTCGACTGCGTAAGTTTTACTTGCGTAGCCCGACTACGCAAAATACGGGAGCGCAACCTGACTTCGAGTGCATAGCCCGAGTTCGGGCCCCCCTTTTGGCCTGCGCTCCTGACAAAAAGGCAAAAAAAAATTAATAAATCTTCAAATTGGTATCAGAGCTACTGATCCCTTGACGCGGAGACCGAAGCAAAACGACTTCCAATAGCAACAACTTGCAGTTGCATATCCTCAACAGAAAGAATTACGATTACTGGAGCATCTAGATGAAGATCCTATTCAGATCTCAGGAGTTGTGGGAGTTAGTCGAGAATGGCTACCCAAAATCAACAGATGTAGTAGCACTGGCTGCCCTATCTCAAGCAGACAAGGACCTATTGAAAGAGAACACGAAGGACCAGAAGGTAAAGTAAAGTTGAAGCTGCAGATGCTCAGGAGGGAGTTTGAAAATCTGCAGATGAGTGAGTCCAAGTCCATGAGTGATTTCTTCACCTGGACAATGGACATTATCAACCAGATGTGGTTGAATGAAGAAATTGTGCAAAGCCAGAGAATCGTGGAGAAAATTCTCAAAAGTTTGCCTACCAAGTTTGACTCAGTTGTGATAGCAATCAAAGAGTCGAGGGATCTGACAACCCTCTCAACAGACGAGCTCATGGGTTCATTGCAGACACATGAACAGAGGCTGAGTCGTTCGTCTCAGACCTCTTTGGAGCAAGCATTCAAGGCTCAAGTCTCATTTCGAGATAGTGGTAGACAAGATTCCCACCATGGTGCCTCTAGTTCTTACGAAGTAAGAGGCAAAGGCAGGCATGGGAAAGGCAACAAGCAAGGAGGACGGTCAAACCCTAGCGAAGGAGAGACCAACTATAATTTCCATTAGTAAGGTGGAAGAGGCAACTCAAAAAATTAGCAAGGTGGATCTGCTTAGAAGAAGGACATGTCAAAGGTCCAATGTTATTTCTATAAGAAGTTTGGCCATTACATCTCACAGTGCAGAAAACGGATGGCCAAGGAGAACCAGCAGCAAGCCCATTACACGGACAAAATCGAAAATGCGATAGGAGGAAACGTGTTGCTAACTTGCAACATTGAGGAGGAGTGTCAGAAGAATATCTGGTATTTAAACAGCGGGTGCAACAACCACATGATCGGGAACAAGGAGATGTTCTCCCAACTGGATAAAACAGTCCAGTATGAGGTGAAGATGAGGAACAACAACAAGGTTCTCGTAATAGGTAAAGGAAATATCCTCATCCGCACTAGGCACGGTGAACGAAAGCAGATCTATGACGTCTACTATGTGTCTGGCCTGAAGCACAACCTACTGAGCATTGGATAGCTCATGCAGAAGGGACATACGATCCAGTTCAAAGACGAAGCTTGCACCATTAGAGACAAGTCGCATGGGTAGATTTCTACAGTGTCTATGAAAAAGAATAAAATGTTTTCACTGCAGATTCAGAACGAATCATTGATGTCTCTAAGTGAAGTTGTGAAAGATGCTACCTGGTTGTGGCATCTCAGATTTTGTCACCTGAACTTCAGTGGCTTGAATCAACTGCACAAGAAGCAGACGGTGAAGGGTTTACCCTTGATAGAGTAGCAAAATCAAGTTTGTGAGGGTTGCTTAGTCGACAAACAACATAGGGATTCATTCCCTTCTGATCAGTCTTGGAGAGCATCACAACCACTAGAGCTGGTGCACTCAGACATTTGTGGTCCGATGTAGACCATCATGTTTATCGGCAACAAATACTTCTTAATGTTCATAGATGACTTTAGTCGGAAGACTTGGATCTATGCCATCAAGCTGAATTCAGAAGAATTTGCCAGATTTAAGGAGTTCAAGGCTCTGGTGGAGAAATAGAGCGGATATCAAATCAAGACTCTTAGGACAAATGGCGAATGTGAATACATCTCCAACAAATTCCATAACTACTGCAAGTAGCATGGAATTCGAAGGCAGTTCACTGCCAGATACACGCCACAGCAGAACAACATAGGTAAGAGGAAGAACCGAACCATCATGGAGATGGCACAAAGCATGATGAAGGCGAAGGGATTGCTGCATGAATTTTAGGTAGAGGTTGTAACATGTGCAATCTACCTGTTGAACAGATGTCCCACCAAAAGCGTGAAGGACAAAATCCCTTATGAGTCTTGGAGCGACGTGAAGCCAAGTGTGTCTCACTTACGTGTGTTAGGGTGCATTGCATATGCACATGTTCCAAAAGAGAAGAGACAGAAGTTGGATGATAGAGCTGAGAAGTACATTTTCATAGGGTACAGTGAGTAGGCAAAGGCATATAGGTTGTACAATCCTGTGACGAAGAAACTCATCATCAGTCGTGATGTGAAGTTTCTTGAATATGAACCTTGGAACTAGAAGTCAAAGACTAGCCAGTCAGAGCTAGCAGTAGTAGAGTCTTTTGACTTGGAAGAAGGAAGTGTGCAGCCACCTACAACCTCCAGCAGCAGCAGCGGTGCTAGCAGTAGCACAACCACTCCATCTCGGTCACCTCCATGTGCAAGTAGAATCCAAAACCTGGTGACGCCAGCGAAGACAAGGAGCTTGCAAGAAATCTACAAGGCAACCCAAACCCATGTAGATGAAGAGTACTCTGACTTTGCATTCTTTACTGAAGTTGATCTAGTAGATTTCGAAGATGCAAGTCAGAATCAAAAGTGGGTGCAAGCTATGGACGAGGAGATTGAAGCCATTGAAAAGAATGATACATGGCAACTGACAGATCTTCTAGTAGGGAAGAAGACCATTGGGGTCAAGTGGGTGTATAAGACAAAGTTCAACGCCCAAGGAGATGTTGACAAGCATAAAGCCAGAATGGTGGTGAAGGGTTACAAACAGAAGTCAGGCATTGATTACCATGAGTTTTATGCACCTGTAGCCCAACTTGACATAGTCAGAATGATCCTGGCATTGGCAGCCCAACAGGGTTGGAAGATGTACCAGATGGATGTCAAGTTAGCCTTCGTCAATGGAGTGTTGGAGGAAGAAGTCTATGTAGACCAGCCACCAAGTTACAAAATTGAATGCCAGGAGGGCAAAGTCCTGAAGCTAAAGAAGGCCCTATATAGTTTAATGCAGACACCCTGGGCTTGGTACAGTCAGATTGATAGTTATTTTTAGTAAAATGGGTTTGTAAAATGACCATATGAGCACACCCTGTACATGAAGACAAATTATGTAGGTGAGCTCATAATCGTCTGCCTGTATGTGGACGATTTAATTTACACTGGCAAAAACACAACACTATTTGTCCAGTTCAGAACAACCATGAAGAAGGAGTTCAAGATGATAGACTTAGGGCTGATGAAGTATTTTCTTGGCATTGAAGTTGACCAATCGGTAGATGGCATCTTCATTTCTCAAGGTAAGTATGCGAAGGATGTCCTGAAGTGGTTCAAGATGGAGGATAACAAACCTGCCATCACACCTGTAGCCACAGGTTTGAAGCTGAGCAAGTTGGATTTAGGGAGGAATGTAGATCCAACGCTGTTCAAGAGGCTAGTTGGAAGTCTGATGTATTTGACTACAACTCGGCCAGATCTAATGTTCGAAGTTAGTCTGATCAGCCATTTTATGGAGACTTCAAAGGATATGCACTGGCAAGCAGGTAAGAGGATCTTGCGCTATGTTAATGGAATGCAGAACAATGGCCTATTTTACTCCAGATAAGACCAGTTGGAACTGGTGGGCTTCATAGACAGTGACTGGGCTGACAACACCAACGATCGAAAGAGAACCTCTGGGTATGATTTCCATCTCGGATCAGGGGTAGTCTCATGGGTGTCCAAGAAGCAACCCATTGTTGCGTTGTCCACAGATGAAGCAGAATATGTCGCTACCACGTCAGTCGCATGCCAGGCAGTTTGACTACGAAGAGTTTTGAGTGAACTGAACTATCCTCCGGAAGGCACGACAATAATTTTTTGTGATAACAATTCGGCCATTGCACTATCAAAGGATCCTGTTTTCCATGGTCAAACAAAGCACATCGATATTCGTTATCAAATCATCAAAGAGTTGGTGAATTCTGTAGAAATTCAACTGCAGTTTTGCAGATCTAAGGAGCAGTTGGCAAATATTTTCATGAAGCCTTTGAAGGAGGAAGACTTCAGTAGATTGCGTGAGTAGCTTGGAGTAAAAGTGCTCGTGAAATCAGGTTTAAAGGAGGGTGTTAGAAATATTAATCCCGATTTCATGCCTCTACCAAACTGCGCTCTAAACTTGGGTGAAGTTGGACTGCGCTCCGAACTTGGGCGAAGTCGAACTGCACTCGCTAAGTCGGGCATCTAAGCAAAATTTTTGACTTGACATCGCACGTGCCTTCTGACAGATGTGACATCTGACAGATCTGATCATCGTAGAAGTTAATGCCAGTTCGATGATTGGTCAGAAACCCTAGTTTAGGGTCTGTCAGAACCTGTCAGAGGATAACCTCTATCTTCTTCTCCCTACGGCTATATAAGGCAGTTCGGGTCTTCAGACAAAGGGAGGAGAGTGGGGGAAATTTGGAGAAATAGGCAAGAGAAAAATAGTCATTCGTAGAGTAGCAGACGAGATCGTTTCAGTGAGTAGTGTAGCTCATCTGTTTAATGTTCGAGCAGCAGACTCGACATTTGTTTTCCCTCTCAGTTTATCCTACAACTTTAGTCTGTAGATGTTAGTTTTTCCTCAGTTGAGGACTTTTGTAACCCTCGTCTTATAAGAATAAAATTCGTTGTTGTTTAAGGCATCTGTAGGGTTTGCGGTTATCTTTGTCGGCACAAAATCTGTTGTTGTATGTACAATTGCCTCAGAGCATTTTCTTTCGTGTTCTATAAGTTTGAGCTCAGATCTAAAACATTGCATTTTGATTCGGTGTTTCTCTCCTCCCCATTTAGTTCTTGCCAAGCCAAGCAAACCATCGCTGTAGCCGCGCAAGCCTTCGGACAACAAAAGTTCGCAAGGCAAAAAATTTCCTAAGTCTGGAGCTGTCCACCCGACTACGCAGCGAAGTCGGACTTCAATGCCTTTGACCAGCACAGTCGGGCGTTGACCAGTGCTCCCCGACTTAGCAATTTGTTTCGTGCGCAGCCCGATTGCGCACATATTTCGTGCGCAACCCGACTGCGCACATAAACCCTTGTGCAGCCCGACTGCGCAAAATACGGGAGCGCAACCCGACTTCGACTGCACAGCCCGAGTTCGGGCCCCCCCTTTCAGCGTGCGATCCTGACGAAAAGGCAAAACAAAAAAAAAAATCTTCAAGTTCTTGGTTAATGGCCGAATATTATACGTTGAACACAACACGTGTTTTGAAAATTGTTTGCTCTAACACCAGATGTAAAGACACCAATTTATAAATGTAAAATGAAATAGAAAATAATAATGAATCATGGTTTAGAGGAATCCCAGTTGATTGAAGGTGAAACCCACAATTGATTACTAAATGTATTCTTCAATGCCCTTTAGACACCTCTGGTATTTTCCTATTATACCTATCTAAGAGGTGTGAATGTGAAGGGGTATGTCCTTATAAATATAATATAATAGTTAATAGTTTAGGTTAGGAGGGTCCTAACATGACCACACGCCATCTCAAGAAGAGTATAACAACGCCTTTCAATGTAAGGTAAAATAATAATGATTAATAAGCTTCTTAGACTAGCATACCATATCATGACTAATAGGAGTTAATAATATTTTTTTTGTGCAATAATAAGAATAAGTGAATGTGCTACAACTTGAGCATCATTAACTAGAAGTAATAAGCATAAGCGATTTAGATGTAGAATAAAATGATTGAACATTTCTATTTAGCTTTGGATAAAACACTACATTTATTAATTAATACATTCAGCCAACGCAATACAGGAGGCAAAACTGGAGTCTAATTTTCAACTCTAGCGTGTGCACAGTATAGCACACCTCAAAATTCAGTATGGCCAACGTAGGTAACATTGCTAAAGTTTATGTTAGTTACTGAAATTTTATTAAATAAAAAAGGTATTCACTAACTTGTTTTTTTAACGAAACTAAAAGATAGTTGACCCTAATTTGGCAAAGATGGTAATTTAGAAAAGGAATTTGGATAGCAAGGAATCATATTGTTTCAAATAAAATTTAACATAGAATCAAATACTAATCATATGCAACAGGGGCAATTTTTATTAAACTGATAGTCATATTAAAGAAACCATAAGATAAAAAAAACTCTCATTGAATTCAGGAACCATCGAAACTTTGTAGAGACTGTACTTAAATTTATTTAATACAAATAATTTTATGCCAATTCGAATATCTATACAACATAATTTTAGAATCTGATATACAACATAATTTTAGAATTTGATAAACGCAGCTAAAAATAAAACATCTCACCATAAGCTCATTATAATTGTATTCAATTAGGTACGAGACCTCACCCTGATAGGGTTGAGAGGGGAGGGCTCTGGTCCCTCCCCTGCTCCCCCTCCCATGGCTCCTGGTTTCTGCCCAGTCCCTGGCTCAACCCAGGTCATCCCTCCCGGGGAGTGGTTGTTTGCAGATGATCTCATGGGGGGAGATCCTTCTCCACTATCTGCGCCCCTCCCGGCCGGCTAGGGTTTCCTTGGTTGTTTTTTCGGACTGGTGCTTCCCAGGGATCCCTGTTTGGTTGGGGATCCCTTCCCTTTTTCCCTCGAGCTTCCCCCGGGGTTTTTTGCGAGTGATTCGCGTGGATCTGGTCCCCTGCGTTTCTCAGTGCGGTGGAGGTGACGGTTTAGGGTTTGGACAGACTTCCCCCTTTTTCTTGTGAATCCTCGATAGGCTCGTGCTTGGACGGGATTCTTGGTCCCCTGTCTTTGGGATCCTCTTCTATTTTCCGGGGCGGGTTCCTTGTGGTGCAACTCTCTGGTCACTTCTTGATGGACTGGATCCTCTCTGTCTTGGTTGTCGGCTTCCTACAGAATGGCTCTCGCTGAACTGAATGTTTTCCGGTGGGCGGGATGGTTTCTCCATAGGGCGGGATCCGCCAAATCCGCCGGTTTTCCCACGAGGCGGGATCCTTTCTTTTCTGTTGGTTTCCCGGATGGCGGGATTTCCCTGTTGCTTCCCGCTAGGTGGGACTGTTTGTGGTGGTTTTGACTGCTTCCCGCGAGGCGGGATTTTATTGTAACGGTTTTTCTTTGCTTCTGCTGGGCGGGATCTTCTCGATGGTGGTTTTTGGCTACTCCCCGCTGAGCGGGATCTCCAAAACTACTTTTTTTCTTATTTGTTTGTTTCCCGCCGAGAGGGATTGTTTCATGCTTACTGTTATCACTGGGCGGGATTTGCATTTTGGTGTTCAGTTTCAAGGGATTGATGCCCTAGGCCCATTGCTTATGTAATCAGGTTTTGGGATCCTTGTTAAAACCCGCTATAAATACAAACACATAATTGTATTCAATTAAAAATGAGTTTACAATTTTGCAAACTCAGCCAACATGTCATGATATTGTGGAATCAGCCATACTTTTGTTTCAATAAAATATTGGACACCATTGCCAAGACTTGCGTGGAAGGAGACTGGATGACTAACTCTCTGGAATAGTTCTTCCACCACCACGACTAGCGTATAGAAGCACAAGGAGTGTTGTATGGGATCATAATGGCTCTAATTGGGACCAAGATATGGATGCAACTACTATAATGCATTAATATGAGTTTTTTTATGCATGAAGAGAAGAATATAAAGACGTTCACACCACTAAAACAACAACATTGTCTAACACAAACAATAACATTAGTCTCTTTTCCAGCACAACCAATGGTATATATTATTCCTAGGAAACACATAATTATTATAACACAATCATCTTCATATACACATCATCCAACAGATTCAGATGCATCAAGACCCTATGCATCAAATTTTACTAATCAAGTATATTTTATGTGGATTCGACATAGTATACGCTCGTGGGGATAAGAGGAAAGGAGCCTTCTAATAGCACAATTTAGGTGATAGAATTCACAAAATTTTACTTCGATATTATATGTCACCACATTTCCAGTCAGAATAAAAAAATTATGCCTAACTATTTTTTCAAATATCATAGATTAAACAAAAAGTAATCAAATCATGCACTATATCTAAAGGAAGTTTTTACACAATTGCAAATAACATTATTCAAATATGGAGTGTAAATTTCAACCAACTTGGAATAAAATAAGAAAACAGAGACATATCAAAAAACATCCTTCTCAACAGCAATAAAATACTATTTCTTTTGCAAAAACCATCAAATAACACTTCATTAAACATTATTAATCTACAGAGATTTTGGCATGTATTTCGATGGGTTTTTCAGTATTTTCTCTATCTACTTTTTCCAAGCTTTTCTTCACAAACCAAGCTATTTTTTTCCTTCTCTCATTTTCTAAAAAAAAAACACAAAGGAGATTATCTTAACAACTAGATTTACATGCACGGAACCACCTTAATATTCTGCCAATTTCTACTAAGTGGTTTACATGATATATGCCACCTTGACCATATCTCATATTCTGTTAGGTGGTTTTTCTTCCTCATCATTAAATGTAATTACATTATTTTATTGAAATTAAAAGAAAATATACCAAGGTCATGCATAGTTTACAAACCAATTTAAAATTTATTTAATTTTATTATATTCATTTATATATAGGTATATTATTATATATAATATATATTTTTAATACTTGAATTTTTTTAAAACAACATGCGTATATTCAAAATGGGGCATACATAGAATGTAAATTTGAAGAACATGAGCTTATACTAAGAGGGGGTGAACATTATAATATAAAACTTTTCTCTTTTCTTTCCAAAGCAATAACTTCAAATAATATCAATGCATTAATAAAACAATGCACAAATCACCACACACATAAGAGACACAAATTTAATGTGGTTCACCCAATATGGGCTACATCCACGAAGAAATATTGCTTATAAATTTCTTCAATAAATTTCATGGGCTCCAACCCATAGGAGATACCAATCCCCTATTACAATGTTTATGGACACCAATCCACAGGAGACACCTATCCCCTCTCACAAGTTCATGGGCACCTACCCACATGAGACACCTATCCCCTCTCAATTTTATGGACACCAATCCACTAGAGACACCAATCCCCTCTACTTGTTCATGGAAACCAATCCACAAGAGACACCAATCCCTTCTACTCTGGTTCATGGACATCAATCCATAGGAGACACCAATCCCCTATTCTCTAGTTTATGGACACCAATCCGCTAGAGACACCAATCCCATCTACTCTGGTTTATGGACACAAATCCATAGGAGACACCAATCCCCTCTAATCTAGTTCATGGACACCAATACACAAGAGACACTAATCCCCTCTGCTCTAGTTCATGGAAACCAATCCACAGGATACACCAATCCCCTCTGCTCACAAATATAGCCTAAAATATTCTTATGTCTTCTCTTAAATATGCTCAAACCTGCTCATAAATCCTACTCAAATAGACTCTCAAATTTGCTCATAAATCTTGCTTAAATCTACTCCCAAATCTTCTCACAAATCCTAATAAAATATGCTCTCAAAACCTGCTCAAACCTACTCCAAAACCTTGTAATTGTTTATTTACACCATTCCTTTTGTAGATGGCTAAAAATATTCTTATTTTTAATTGAATCCTTTCACACTATTTCTTGCACTAGATGACACTTTGACTTGTTTTAAAACAACCCTTCTATTTGTGTGAGACTATACTATTTTGCTTATTTCCACATGCACTCCAAAACCAATATCAATGCACAAGTTTGCTTACAAATCTGATCTATAACCTTTGCACATTTACTCCCAATTCCAATAAAAAATAATGCACAAGTTTGCTCACAAATATGATCTATAACCTTTGCACATTTTCTTCCAATTTCAATAAAAAATAATGCACATCCAATAATTCCTTATACCTCCCACTATATGACAACAAAAATATTTTTCTCAAACAAAACCACCTTGAGCAAGGAATTAAATCACCATACCTCTAAATCTGCCTCGATGATGATCTTCTTTTGCATGAGCTTTCCAAACTTGTCTTGAAAAAATAATTTTCCTTTTGTTTCTCCCTTCAAAATCTGGTTAGCAATTCTCTTTTTCCTTTCTTGATTAAAAATCAAATCAACCAATTTAAAATCCTTTATCAAAAACATACACAATAAAACTTAAAAATAACTCCTTATATCTCCCTTTTTGAAACTCACAATATAAAGCTTTATTAACAACTAAAACCCTTATATCTCCTTTTATTAATTTTCAAAAATGAAACCTTATACTAACATCATAACCCTTATATCTCCTTTTATTATTTTGCAAAAATAAAACCTTATACTAACATCATAACCCTTATATCTCCTTTTATTATTTTGCAAAAATAAAACTCTACACTAGCACCATGACCCTTATATCTCCCTTTATTAAATTTAATAAAATAAAACTTTAAATACCTTGCATAGCCATGACGGGATTTGATCCCCTGTCCTCTAGAAGTGCAATGCCCTCACAAGCGCTCGTGACCAGCTGTGCTACCACAGTAGGTGAAACCTAAAAGGGACGCATGAATATTTGACTCCTTATATCTTTGTCTCAACTTCTTTAACAAAATGACATCGAAGAGATTCAACCCTCTAACCTCCTGCACAGCAGTGCTCCATGCAAGCTAGACAACCAGTTGGGCTATCCCAATAGGTGAAACCAAAGGGGCATGATATAATGTTTATCCTTGTCTTTGTGCTCCCTCAAACATCAAAACCACAACAAAATAACGTCAAAGAGATTCGACCCTCTAACCTCCTGCACAACAACACTCCACACAAGCTAGAAAATCGATTGGGCTATCCCAATAGGTGAAACCAAAGGGGCACAATATAATATTTATCCTTGTCTTTTGTTGCCACTAATTTTTTGTTGCTCTTCTCCTCTTTCTACCGCTCACACTCACCACGATGGATTAATCGATTATATTGCACATTAACAAAGGTGAAATAATACCTCATATTTATACGTTTTCCATTGTCTTCAATTTCATCAAGGAGGTCAGCTCTTATTATTTTCTTTCAACTTTATATCTTCTCCAAAGATGTCGGTGCATTTTATTTTTCAAACACTTTAGGTTATAATATTTAAATCTATTTAACTTTTAGACTTATATATTTAAATTCTTTGATTTAAATATGTCAAACCTTTGTCCCACCCTTTGTCCTTCTCTTTATAATATTTAAAGACTTTGTCCAAAACTTTGTCCTTCTCTTTTAAATAATATAATATATTTGCCTTGCTTTAAAATATACTTTCCTTGCTTCTCTTGAAATATATCTTTACCTCTAATGATTTTTTGTTGTTTGCTATTTATCAAGTCCATATCTGACATTATTGATATATTGTCCAACCTTATAAACTTATCACCCTTGAAGAATATTTTTGCCTTGAATACCATGCATATTTGACATCAATGACAACTCAATATTTCTAACAATCTCCCCCTTTGTCATTGATGGAAACCCTACAAAAAAAATTCTATTACTGCAATTGGATTCACAATCTGTTCCCCCTGACAAGCTGCTCCCCCTTACTGATTTTTCCCCTTTGACATCAATGGCAAAGGGCTCCTTAGGGCTAAAAATAAGACACTTAACACAACCCCCTTACCACCTCCTTTTCTTGAGGTGATTAATTTTGATATGGGAGTAAAGCTACTCCCAACTTACAAAGTTCTTTTTCTTTTTTCAAACTTTTTGTTAGAGTAGTTTGTTTACCTTAGCTCATGTTCACCTAGGTAATTTATTTTCCTTTTATTTAGTTATTCCATGTGTTTTCCCCACCCACTAATGTGTGGATATTTCATTTATCTTATTTAGATATTATGAGATGTTACATATTTATTTCTTAGATATTATGGGGATATTTTTAGGTTTGACTACTCCTAGGAGTTATGGGGATATCTTTAGGTATATTTGGAGGGTTGATATTCTTTCTCCCCATAGAGGTTATAGATCTAAGGACCATATCAATTATTATTTTTTTATGATGGATATTTATCCTTAGCTTGATCCTACCGCTATGGTTGATCATCCTTGCCTATATAAGCAAGGCACCTTCATTGTACTCATTGAGAATACAAAGTTCGTTATTCATGTATAATATATGATATTGTTGCTCATTGTTTTGCATATCCATTTATAAGATTATGCTATCAATTTGCTTTCAGATTATTTTTTTGGTTGAATGTGTTGTTCTGTTAACACTTGAGATCCTTGCAGCTTGGAATTATTTGATTATCATCCCTTTCATGGCATCATAACAATAGGTATTGCAGTCATCCATTTGTGAGTGTTGTGCAGTTGTTTCTCTTGCAGGTTCGAAGATTGGTGTGGAAGCTTTAGTTTTTGTTATCGGGTACTTGGTGGAGTTTTTTTGCAATTTTGTGTCTCTCCTTCCATTGTAATATCATCATAAGCCTCCTAAACTCTCTTTTTACCATACTGTAACAACCTCATTCCCTTCGATCTGTCCGAAGCATTTTTTCTTGAGCATTTCCTTTTTTGGCAGGGTCACCAACCCAACCCGTTTTTATATTTTGCATGTATCTCCTGATATAAATGTAATTTTTTCACAAAAGTTTTTGGAGGTCTGTATATGTGTTCATTTGAGTTGTGTTCAAAATTTAAGCTCATTTAGATTAGTATTATTCAATATAACATAATTTTACGAAAACCTACACTTTTTTAGCAATCTGTGTATATCTTCATCACATATTTAAATTGTTTGTAGATGTTTTTACAGAATGTGTAAAATCATATTATAGACCTTCCCATAAAATTTCCAAGAATTTAGAGTTGTATTCTAACTGTTACAGTGATTTTACTAGTTTTAGTAAACTCGTCATTTCAGGAGAAATATTGGAAGTTGCTCAACAAAAATTTTCCCAGGCTTGTAAAATCATGTTTTTGATATATTGGTAAAATTTCAGATTTTTTGGATCTTTATTTAGACATTTACAATGATTTTATTACTGAACTCTCAATAATGCATTGTGAAAAAAAGGTTTTGCACTTGAACCGGTATATGGACTATTGTTATAAAGTCCCATCTTCCTTCATTTTCTATTTGTCCACTTAGTTTAGAACTTTGTGATCAACTTACTTGGTGTTCAGTATTGGTGGATCATACACATTATTGTGCTTGAGGAGTCCTTTGTCTTTGATTTCCCTTGCTTTGTTGTGGTGCATCCTCTTGTGCCAATCTTCCTCATTGAGGCACTTAGTTTGAAGAAGGGGATTCTTTTGGTAATTCCTTTGGAGATTTTCTAGATTTCAAAGGCTTCATTTATGCATTGATTTGATTCTGTGGTATTTTACACCACCTTGTGACATCACACTAGACCTTTCACATTATAATGGCATTTTATTTTGGGGGGTTCTTCTACTTTTGAGGACATCTTGGAAATGTCTTTTTTTAAACTTAGCATAGAGGCAAATGCTAAGATTTTTGAAGCATGGTTTAAGGTACTTTGTTCATTATGTAAAAGTCAAGGTTTGGATCCTTTGTTCATTATGTAAAAGTGAAGGTTTGGATCCTTTGTTCATAACTCCAAAACCCAAACCAATGGTGAAGGATAAGGAGTATAGGACATGGTTCATGAACAATTTAAGGATATCTAGCATGCTTTATTATTCAATTTGTGAGGAGCTTCAAAATTTTATTGGAGTTCACAAGAACACACCTCACCTTGCTTATCATATATTGAAAATAAATTTTTTGCCCAATGCACCTTCTCTTACAATTGCTTGTATGGAGAACATCATTTGTGACATTGCATCTTTGTTTTTGGAGTCACTATCTCATGATATTTTGGATGATGATGTTGATGCTATAGTACTTGCTTCAGATATTTTACAAGATACATATCCACACTTATCTTATGTAAATGATAATATTAATGTTGCAGCATATACAACAGAGATTTCATGGCATATTACATCCTTACATATAGATGACTTCTTGGAGTGTGTTGCCTCTCTCTTCATTGAGAGTCACACATGTGATTTTCTTGACATGTATGAGGAGCTCACTCATTTATTTGATGATGATGTATATATTGTATCTCCTTCATGTACTTCTTCCTTTGTGGACCCTTTTTTAGTGTGCTCTCCTTATTTGAGTGAACCACCTTGTCCACCATTTTCTTCTCCTGTTTCTTTCACATTGGATGATGTACTCCTACAGGAGTTGGATAAAAAGATTTTATCTTCGATTGGATTCTCACTTGGAGATCCTGAAGACCATGTTGATTATTTTGAGGCTTTTAATCCTCCACTTCTTTCTCTTGGTGCTTCCATGGGTTCATCATCACTTATGCAGTAGGACATTGATGATTCTTCCTAGATGGATGCTCTTCACACATCTCTTCCACTTTTGCACACTCATGGTTTTGTACACATTAATATTTTGGATGTTGATTGGGACTGTATTCTACCCTGTTTTGGTGTTGGTTTGGGATTCTATATTCTTGGAGTACATCATCTTCACTTCAGCTCAGTTTGAAGGATTCTACGTCATCATTCTACATTTTATTCCCATCTTCTCACACTCACTTGGAGTGGGAAGACATTCGACGGATGCTTCATGGCTACTTTCTTCCTCATGGGAGACACATTGTTCATCGCAGAGGCATCCACTTCTTCATAGGACTTATTCATGGAGCTTGTCGTCCTAGGGGGGTGTTGGGATCACTCCTTGGCTCCATTCCTACTTTTTCTTCTCTCTTTCTAGCTGGATGGTTTTTTTCCACATGGTTTTCCATCTTCTGGTTTAGGAGCTTTTGGATACATATTTTACATGAGTACCTAATCAGGCCTTGTTGTCGGGACTCATATTTTGGATATGCCACTTTACTTTTTGGCACCTAGCTTCACTTAAGGGGGGGTGTTAGAGTAGTTTGTTTACCTTAGCTTATGTTCACCTAGGTAATTTATTTTCCTTTTATTTAGTTTTTCCATGTGTTTTCTCCACCCACTTATGTGTGGATATTTTATTTATCTTATTTAGATATTATGAGATGTTACATATTTATTTCTTAGATATTATGGGGATATTTTTAGGTTTGACTATTCCTAGGAGTTATGGGGATATCTTTAGGTATATTTAGATGGTTGATATTCTTTCTCCCCATAGCGGTTATAGATCTATGGACCATATTACTTATTCCTTTTGTACGGTGGATATTTATCCTTAGCTTGATCCTACCGCTATGGTTGATCATCCTTTCCTATATAAGCAAGGCACCTTCATTGTACTCATTAAGAAGAGGAAGTTCATTATTCATGAATAATATATGATATTGTTTCTCATTTTTTTGCATATCCATTTGTAATATTATGCTATCAATTTGCTTTCAGATTCTTGTTTTGGTTGAATGTGGTGTTCTGTTAACACTTGAGATCCTTGTAACTTGGAATGATCTTATTATCATTCCTTTCACTTTTGAGGTTATACATTTTTGAATATTTTTACTATCCTTCTTCCTGCTTGACTTTGATAGTTCAAGGAACACTATTCTACACCATATTTCTCTATGACTAAAATTTTTGCAATTGTAACAAATGATGTTGTAGTCCATGAAAGGTGCAAATGAATTGACATTTCTTCTACAATTTACAGCTTTATGACCAAAATGATTACATGAAAAATAATAACCTTGAAAAACATATTCATCTTGCCTTGGAGGATTTGATCACATGCTTCTTTCTTTGCTTTTTCTATGATGGTCCCTCTTCCTTGATGGTGCATTATTTTCTTCCTCATTGATGCTTCCACTTTTCAACATATCAGCATAGGTCTTGGGCTCTTATTCAATTACTTTATTTGATGCTTCTATTTATTTTGAGCTTGACTCCCCCTTTTGTTTCTCTTGACCTTCTTCAAAACCAAGTCCAGTCTTCATAAATAGAGATCTCTATGCTTTGATAATATCATCCAAGTTTTTTGAGTTTTTTCTAAACTGGTATATCTTATCATTAAATTTTCAAGTCCCTTACTTAGAATTATAGCTTCATGTTCTATTCTTTCACACTCTAGTTCTTTTACCTTTAATTGTTCATCCGTACCTTCTTCAATTCTCCTTGCCTCTTCAACCAGTACTTTTAAGTCGGTAAGATATTGTAGAAGCTTTGCCTTTGTTTTCTCATCCTCTTGTACTTGAGCCTTCAATATTGAGTTCTTATTTCTAACCCTTTTCAACTCTTCAAGAGCAACAATAAGTTCCTCTTCTATGTCAACTATGGATTCCTCTTCCTTTTTTGAATCTTTCTCTTCTTCTTGGTCTTCAACTACAGGATCATCTTCTTTCTCTTCTATGGCCAGAAACATAATTTCTTCTTTTTCACTATCACTAAGGTTTTCAATAGGAGCTATGGAAGCAAGTTTGTCCTAGGGCCTAAATATTAAGGTAATTTTTTGCGCCTACTATAAATAAAGCAAAAGTGTGTATTATGGAAGGTTAATAATAAGAAATATCTTATTCTTATGATGCATTGTGTAGGTTTGGTGATATACATCATATTGATCCCATTTATCATATTGATAGGGCTGACCAAGAATGAGTCCAAAATAGTACATTGGAGTCACATCACAAGTGACTTGATCCACAAAGTGAGGGACCAAAGCAAATAACACAATGCAACTTTCTAGATGTAGGAGGAAAAGCCCATATCCTTCCATCCAAGTGAATATGGATGAGGATGAGGTTCTACAAGCAAATTAATCCTATCGACTATGAATTTGGTAAATTAATGAGTTTACGATTTGTTATCAATAATACAATTCATATAATAGTTGTTGTGAGGTGGGATTTTGTGATAAACAAACTATCACAGCCACCTTTGTGATGCATGAGGGTCACATTGTTCAATTGACCCTTTAATTCTTCATATTATTTATCTTCACCTACAACCTCAAGGGGACCGTTTTGTGGTGCCTCCTATTAAGGTTTTACAATGAGGTTATTATTATTTATGAAGCATTTAGATTCCTTGTGTTCTTTTATTTTACAATGATGACAAAATTTCCTACCATTATAAGAAGGAGAAAATTAAGAGGAAGAATAAGTAGAAGAAGGAGAAGAAGAAAAGGTAGTAGAAGAAGTAGTCATCTTCGTCTTAGCTAACTATTATTGTTGTGGAGGTTAAGAAGCTCCATTGGACTGTGATGCAAGCTTCTCCTCTTCCAATTATATATTATTAGATGCTTCATCCAGGGTTTTTAAAGGAGTATATTTTAAATCCTAATACAAATGTTTAAGAACACCACTCGTGAATTTGATGATGAGGTGATGCAGGAGCCTATCTTTCGAAGGGTATAACTTTTGATCCAATCATTGGATTAGCTTAAAATTTTATAAGGAGTTATATAAAGAGATGAAAATTGCCATTCTAGATAAATTTAGTCATCTAGATGATTTTTAGGCTTTTATTGGGCCCTAATTCCTTCATCTAGTACCCTAAAAATGGGATTTAGTGTTTTTTTTTTAAATGGGGGAAGAAATAATATTTAGAATTTAATGACTTTTAGACATGGATAGGTGTTGATATTTTCTAGGAGGCCTAATATGGGTGATATGATTATGTGTATTAATTTAGAGGGCTATCCGAGATTTTTGGATTTTTCCTTAAAAATGACCATTTGTAATTTCTTATCTTTAGGGTTTTAAGATTTAGGGTTTCTTTTGGGGTATATATTCCCTTGGTATCACATTGTACAATAGGTTGAATACAAAAATGAGAAAATAAAGCATGTTTTAGTTTATTTCCATTTATTATGGTTTTTATGTGATTGGAGGTTATGGTTCTAACCTCTTGCAACTAAATTTAAACCATGAGGGCTTCTGTTGGATCCTTTACTCAAAGTATTATTATCAATCGATTGAATTTAAAGACATAATATTGAATGGGAATATTATAGGTTTGTATAAAACTATACCATTTGACCATGAGATCATGTTCATAATCCAAAGGATAAACTATATCTTTCAGGATTTGAACCAAACCATCCCAAGTGGTGATGTTGTTTTGGTCCTCTTATCTTTTCATTAGAATAAGTTTTGCTAAACCTATCAACTTAAGCTTTGCAAAGGGAACTTTTTCTTTGTTTTCAACCTTTGTATAAGAGAACCACATCTCCATGTCCATGATCCAACTATTGAGGACATTCGAATCCCAAGATCCATCAAATATTTTCACTTCACATTTGGCTTTAGTCCTTAGATCATTATGGTAGATATTGACATCAGGGGAACCTTGGATGGTTATGTCTTGGAATTTAGTGGCCAATTGATCTAGTAACTGAGCCAAAGGAGTCACTTGTTCAACAAAATCATATGCCATTTGGGAAAGGGTATAAACTAGGAGTGGCTACCAAATCATCCCAAAAATTACAAAATAATAGTGTTAATTTCAAGAACTTACAAAATGAGCCAAAAAGGCTTCAAAAGTTTTACCTTTCTTAGGCAAATACATTGGATTTTTCAAGCTTGTACAAGTTGTTCTTTTGCAAAAGAAATTACAAATGAAGTTTGTTTTCCTATGCTGGCAGTGATAGAAAAACTACATAAGACCAATAAAAATTGCTTAAGGTATGTCAATTGCTTTTATAGATTACAAAAAGTAATTAAATAATTAATTTAATTACCTATTTTGGTATAATTAATTAAACCAAATTTATAACTTTAGCAAAAAAAATATTTTATCCCAGGAAAAAGGGTACCTAGGCCTCAATGGTCACAATCCATATGCAGAATGCTCGATTGCAAAAAGTAAATTGTAAAACATCCATTATTTCCAACAAAGCACCTAGGAGTGCATAAGCAGGTGCTCACCAAGAAATGATACCAATGTGTAGCCAATAAAAGTTGGCTAGTGATAAATCCTTCGAAAGGTGATTTTAAGCCTTACAAGACCTTTTTTCCCCACACATGTGGGATTAAGGTTTTTTATTGCTATGATGCCAATGTGTAGCCAGTCCATCAAAAGAGGTTGGCCCCTCAAGTTTCAACCTAATTTGTAGGTAATCAAAAAGTGATCAAATAACAACAAAAGTGGGGAAGTATCAAAAAAAAATTATGAGCCATGTATCCCTTAGCAAATCTATGTTCCAAATTGGTTTGCACTGTCTATGTTTGATCGTTCACCTCTTGCTATAAGAAAACATACCCACTGGTCAAAAACTTCTTACAACACATTGAAAATAGATAAATTTGTGCCAAAAAGCTCAATTTTTTTAATAGGTGGAAATCTTCAAAAACTATTCATCAAATGAGCAACAACTGGTAAAATAGGTACTATGCAATGAGCTCTTCATGAAGAGGCCGATATTAAAAGCAATAACTATGCAACAGCTCTCCATGAAGAGGTCGATATCAAAAGTAAGAACTATGTGATTCACTAGAAATGTGGTGTCAATAACACGGTGGAGGACAATGGTCTTATCATCCACTCCCTATCGATTTCACTCCCTCCTATTGCTAAGTTGATGAATGGGTGGAATGTGGATAAAAAGTCATTGATAAATGATAAATTTTTGTGTTGTCGATGTCAACTAAAGATGAAATTTTTTCTCTTTATCATGCCATAAATGGAGTTGTAGGAAATCTATAGTGGATCTCCAATATCATTTGATGTAAGGAATCAAACAGATAGTTAGTAGGTTATCTAAATTGGATTGGGCTAAGCATGTCTGCAAAAAATCTCTCACTTGGGTTTCTTCCTACGACACATGCAAGAGTTGCATCGTAGGTAGTTTAACTAAAATTTCTTTGTCGAGTTGGTCCTCATAAAAACAAATATCAATAATAATTCGTTAGAAATGCATACTGTATTGTGTTATATCTCTTGAAGATTTATCAAAAAAAATCCATCGACACACGATAGTCTACTCACCATGTGGTCCAAAATGTTTTGTTTGGATGTATGGTTGTTAGTGTCTATGGTTGTTCATATCTGATGTTCAGTTGATGGAAGAAACACTAGTGATGTCATCATACTATTGGGGTGTACCTACTAATGTACATCCAACTGAGTTGGTATCCTAGAACTTGGGAAGTGAGCACACATGGTGTGACTATGTGCTCAACTCCTCATCCGTTAAAGAACCACATTGTAAATAATAGGAACAACTTCAATGGATTAGTGATAACATCATATCAGTTATTACCACAAGGATGAAGCTCTTATTTTCACACAACAAGAAATCAAAGGATGACAACAAACCCAAACTAGTAGATCCAATCATCAACAACATACTACCATGAGATTGTTCCATGCCAACCAACATATATCCTCTAGTAGACCATGTATACCATACTCAACTTACATACACATTAACTATGATGAGATAATTTCTAAAAATACTTTTGTTTTTGTCCCATGATCACTGTCTATGATAAACATTGTTGAGGTATCAAACTCAATTGAATTTGTTTATTCAAATGCAACAATATATACAAGTGTAATTGAACATGGTGTATCTTAGCATAGCCAAAAATAAGAAAGATAGACTAGGCTAACTTAGGACTTAGACTAACTTAAGCTAACAATAAATAAGATTAGCTAACTTAAGCTAAGAACTAGACATCTAGAAACTATCTAGTAACTTAATGTTTCTAGAATCCCACATGAGCATAATAAATCATGTGGTTATAAACATAGGAAAATAAATAATTTCCTAAGAAATGGAAACATAGGAAAAATACTAACAAACTAATCCTAGGACAAAGTTATACCCTCATCATACCTCCCCACTTAAGAAGCATTGGTCTCCAATGCTTTTACAATATAAGTAGGAGGGTGAGACACCAAATATTGAATACATATCCTACGAGTAGGATAAAATGGAATATAAGGAGCTGCATCATTGTTTGTCGAAACAAGCTCGATGATACCTTGAGATATCAGTTCTAGAAAATAATGTTTGGTCACAACTCTCTTGCCAAGTGGTGAATGAAAGCGGTGAGGAGCAATGGCCTACTATGAAGGCTACATAGTTTGTTCCACAATAAGAACCTATGAAGGTGGCAAGGAAGAAGGCCACTAAAAAGTAGAAAAATAAAAATCAAGAGGAGTAGTAGGCGTAGCAGGAGGAGGTACATATGAAGGATAGATGACCTCCTTGTGAGAAGATAGAGCTACGAAAGCAAGTATTTCCTAGGGCCTAAAGATTAAGACAATATTTTATGGTTGTTGTGAAGAAAACAAAAGTGTGGATTGTGTAAGGTTATGATGTGTAGACACCAAAACCTAGCCACTTGTCATCCATCCAGGTATTCCCACCATTTTACCCATTTATTTATATATATTTAGTCATATTTGTTAATATTTTAATATTATATTATATATTTATTTAATAAATATAAATATTATATATGTAAATAAATTCCTGCCATCCAATTTTACTTAATCCTAACCATTCATCCACCTTGATCCATGACATACACCCAGAATTAATATCCACCCTCTGATATGTTTTAATCTGAGCCAAACAATTTATTTTGCTTAAACCCTAACATACCCTAGTGTGGATTATTAATATGGGCTATTTTTATGGCTCAACCTCTATTTATTTTGGCCCTAATCAGTCTAGACCTATCCAAGTACTTTTGCCATCCATCCTCGCTCACCCTAGCCTCCAAATCCATCACCACCCATTTTACTCAATCAAATCTTCTTCTATAGATCTTCACCTCAGCTCTCGAATGCCTTCGAGTGCTCCCTATCACTGTTGAGCACCTACAGGTACTTCTTTACACCTCCAATCACTGTTGGGTATTTTTTGCCATCCCTGAGTGCCCATGAGTGTTTCTTGTTACTACCGAGTGCCCGTGAGCATCTCAAAACCTACTTCTGAAGACTAGCAAAGCCCTTGGGTGTCATAAGGGCATCCGCACACCATTTCCTTGCAAAAATGATGACAGATACAACAATGATAAGTTTACAAGGTAAATCTATTATTGTTATTTTATTTTTATTATTTACATATTTGTATGCAGTTTACTACTTGGAATTTAGGGTTTTTATTGATTTTTGAGGGTCTCACATAGTGGAGCCCTCACAATTACTACTAATCCTATTATGTCATTCTATGCATGTAGGTTTGGATATACACAAGCATTGAGTAGTTGTTTAAGCTGGAGTGGTCCATCCAAAGGATATTTAAATCCCACTCACTTTTGTTGGGATCGATCGAGCATGAAGACACCACCTTGATTTGTTGGCTAGGGTTTCATAGAATCCTAACATGTTAAGATTATTGTATTGAGCAATAAAGCATTGTAAAAACCCTAATCTGGGGCATATTTGGTTGTAATATCAAGAATCCACCCAGTAATAATAAAATAAAATTTATTTTTGTACAATCACTAGTCGAATTCAAGGAAGTTTAAAACTTTTTATACGCACAAGAAAAATCTCATGCGTCCTTTACAATGATTTTAAACCATCGTTGTGTACCGCATGATGCTTCCCCTATTTCATTGGTGCATCTAGTGGCTACTCTACATGAGCTTCCTAAAGCAAAATGTTCAGTAGCAATACTTCTAAGAGTTTACACCAAGATTGGGCATTAAGAAAAGGTTTTAAGGTTTAATTAAATTAAACCTAATTAAACCTTAGAACTTTTTCTTAATGCCCAATCTTGGTGTAATTAAATATTATTTATAAAATTTAAATTCCTTGTGAATTTAAATAATTTATAAATAATTATTAAACGTCATTTTTAACCTTTGCAATAACCCATATTGGATTTTTATAAACCAATCACTTAAACTCACCATCGGTTGTAGAGGATGTAGACTCATCATGCGGTACACAACGATGGTTTAAAATCATTGTAAAGGACGCACGAGATTTTTCTTGTGCATATAAAAAAGTTTTAAACTTCCTTGAATTCGACTAATTTTTGAGATGGGCAACTACAATGGGTGTCTCGGATGGATCTAGACTAATTTTTTAGATGGGCAACTACAATGGGTGTCTCGAATGGATCCAAAAAACTAAACTTAAGGGTTATCTGAATGTTTTGGTAGTGACATAGGTGTCAAACAAGGTTGCTCTCTATATCCAGCCTTATTTGGGTTGTACATTGACAAGTTAGAAGAATGGATAAACAAATTTGGGGGAGAGGGTGTGCACTTAGCCAAATATGTGGTAAAACTCCTCGTGTATGCAGATGATGTAATTCTTGTGGCCAAAATAGCCAAAGATCTAGAAGATCACCTTCGAGCTCTAGAACTCTTTTGTAAGGAAGTTGGGATGCAGGTGAACACGAGCAAAACAAAAATTATGATGCATGATAGATTTATCACTCATATAAAGGAATTTGACAAGAAATTAAGTCGCCCAAGTCATCCAGGAAAAAGCATCATCAGTACAAAAGTGAAAGGAAAAAGGCTCCATAATATTTTAATATTATTGGGAGCACAGGTTAAGTGACTGGTTTATAAAAATCCAATATGGGTTATTGCAAAGGTTAAAAATGAGGTTTAATAATTATTTATAAATTATTTAAATTCACAAGGAATTTAAATTTTATAAATAATATTTAATTACACCAAGATTGGGCATTAAGAAAAGGTTCTAAGGTTTAATTAAATTTAATTAAACCTTAGAACCCTAAGCTTCTACCAAAATCTACTCAGACCATCCTCATTAACCAAGGTCCATTATGGATACCATAATATTTTGTGGTTTCCATCCCTACTCCTCCATCAAACCATACCAATACCTAGTCCTTTTGCCATAAACCATACCAATTCCATTCCCATAGGCCAACCCAACCATAGTCCCCATGCATTGTCCCCATTCCAACATTCTCCATATCTTCATCATCAATATCCTCTTTATCAATTCCCATCAACTTCACCTAATCATCACCATAAATCCCATCATCATCTAGTTACTCCACAATATTTTTCTACCACACCTTCTCAAAATCATCAGATGATTCAATGCTTTCACATTCCTAGGGAAGACCCTAGAATCAAGGCCATGCAACAATAAATAGATCAGTTGATACAATATAATCCTGGTATGACAAATTAGAAGCCAACCTTACATCAGTTGATTAACCAACCCATTCACCCTTCGGTACCATCACTGCCATATTTTGCATATTTTACGATGTCGAAGTTTGATAAATTCAAGGGGACTAAGGACCTCAAAGAGCATGTAAGCGCATTTGTACACTCATGCTTCAGAATCCAAAGTGGCAATGCTCTCATGCTTAGAACATTTCCTTGGACATTAGGTGGAGATGCCATAGAGTGGTACAACCAATTGCATAGTCATAGTATTTATATTTTTGAACAATTGGTTGACCAATTCTTTGAACACTTTATCCTTAATGTTAGAAAGAAAGTCTCATTGTCTGATGTTTATGTTTTAAGACAACATGATGATGAATATATCTATGATTTTGGCAACCGTTGGAGGGTTGTCATTACCAAATTGCCATTCACCCTACCAATGGAAGATCTTATCAAGCCATTTACCAAGATTTGTTTAAAACCCATCTCTTGGATGCTTAAATTACAGACATATCGATCATTTGAAGAAGCTCTAGCACAAGCTAGTGTCATCGAGGAGATAAAAATCCAAGAGGGCATACTTAAGCCTAGAAAAAAATGAATGGAAAAATAAGGGCCGATATAAAATTAATTATTATGGCCAATAAAAATCAACACATGCCACTCCAACCAATCAGCCTAATCATGTTAATCAAGTGGTCATGAGCCAGTTGATAATGGCTCAACAACAATCAGTGCAACAACCATCGTAACAAATTACTTATCATGTAGTACCTTCAATATCTCAATCCATGCAAATCATAGTTCCAACTATAGAAAACCATCCCCGATGATAGTCTGTCTAACATAATTGCCAATACACCCCCTTGGCTTAGTCATATCCTTCCCTCTTTCACAGGTTGTATGACACAAATAAATTTGCATTCCCGAAATCATACCGGATGATCCCTCTAAATGTGGAAAACATTATCGAAAACATTTATTTTGTCCTTAACATAGGTAAAATGGGTATCATATCAATAATTGTCATGTATTCAAATATATAGTTCAAGACCTTATTGACTTGGGGGCCATCAAGCTTGACAATCCCCTTGCTCAACAAAACCAAAATCTTGGTATTTTTCAAAGACTCCTCATCATGAGGAGGTACAACCAACTATGGGAGGGGCTAATACCAAAAATCCTCCCAATAAAGTTAACCATATCCAAAAATACCAAGTTTTTGTAGGTTCCATTCATGTGGTAACTAGAGGTCAACGAAATAACCAACAAAATGCAAGGTAACAACCTTAGGCAAATGTGTCGCAACCTACCACATCACCTCCCATCCAAATTTCCCCTAATCCTTCTCTGCTAATTCATATTCCTAGCCAACAAAATCCTCCCATTCCTCCCATCAATCATCCTCCATGACTAGTCATCTCATTGAGTAGCCGGTTAACCACAAGCCTAAATATGGCTTCCACCAAATTATCAATATATGAGCTAATTCAACAATCTCCCCCACATCGTGAGGCATTAATGGACATTCTGAAATCCATTGAATTACAATATCAAGATGCTAATACCTTCAAAAACTTTATAGGGAGCATTCAAACATGCATGGAGCCTTCCATTACATTTTATGACTTTGAGATTAAGCCAATCTCATCGGAATTGTTAGAACCCTCCATTGCACATCATGGCTCTAATTGACAAGAAGCCTTTTTAAATAGTCCTAATTGACATTGGCTCCTCCATTAATATCATCACCATGTTTACCCTTCATCACCCTAACCTTCCTCCATCTCATATCACCAAGTCATATTTTACCCTAAAAACATTCAACAATGTTTTATGTTCCACAATTGGCATTGTTATTTTACCCATCGAAGTGGGGGTCAAAATGTTGCACACTATGTTCCACATCTTGGAAGGATCCATGGCGTACAATGTACTCATTGGAAGATATTGGATGAGGGAAATGATATGTGTTCCTTCCATTCTACATCAATGCTTGAAATACGTTCATGAGGGACAAGTACATTGCATACCAGTAGATATCAAACCATTTAAGTATTGCAATTTCATCTCAAATCCCTATGAATCCATTCTTTCTTCCACCCACCTTTTCCTATCACCATAAACCAATCCATCTACCACTCCACCCATTTCTTCATAAAAATCTCCCATTCTTGAGGAGCCCCTTATCACCAATCCCCCATCATCTTCATCATTGACTACATGCACATGTGGTCAAATTCAATCCACCTCATCAACATCATCCCCTTCCACAACTTTGCCTTCCACATCATCATCATCTATTTAGTAACCTTCCCAATCCAATCTGTCTCCATTAGCTAAAGTTTCACAAGTCGAGTTGATGGATTGTGAGACATCTTCATCTCCACCATTCCCTAAGCCATTATCCAATCATGGTCCTTCCACATCATCCCAAGTTGAGGTCCACCTCACTAATCTAGGTATTGGTGAATATGTGGTCCAATACATCACCATCACACCACTCACCATTCCAACCACTAAGGATTTTTATCACACATGTGACCCACCTTTATCCATAGAAGTGGTATATAACATGGGTTCAACTCCCAACAACATATATTTTGTATATAGGAGGATTTATTCTTCATAAAATCTAGCTCCCTTAGAAGAACCCAAAGAACCAACACCTGCCAACATACAAAATATGTCAGGATTTCCATCCCATTATTTTCACATAGTTAATTGGCAAGGTCATGGTTTAGGACTACATGAATAGGAAATGCACGATATTATTGATGTTCCATATCAAGAAATGCATGACAATTTAGGATTAGGTTACACTTCGTTTTCCACCACCTCTTCTCTTGAACAAGCCTTCCAAAGGCTTAATCTAAATTCAGGAGAAGAAGCCCTCCACCTCGATGACTCTGACGATGAGATATATGAAGAATTCAAACTCATGTCAATAATTTTTGATGAATCTAAAGAGGAATCGAAGCCCATCATTCCCCACACTGAACAGGATGAGTTTTATCTCAAAATGTTCCCCATCCATGAGCCCATATTTTGCTTGCTTCTTCCACAAGAACGAGCCTCCCCTACCGGTGAACCACCACCTCCATATCATTAATCCATTTCATAAGCCAAAATTATAATATATGTACATAAAAAAAAAACAAAAACAAAAATAGTGGTTTTCACCACTACAAAAAAAATAAAAAATAAATGTTTTTTTTCTGCATTACATGTACATAGCATTTAGGTAAGTACATTTATTTGTGTTGCTTTTTGTTGTCCAAGTTTACCAAACTCCTAGCATCGGTTATTAGGCTCCTTTCATCCCATCCATTACAACCTCATCTATTTTCCCTTAAGTTAACATAAATCATGTTGAATTATTCACCCCACTCCTTAATCCATATGATTTGGCAAAGTCAATTCCAATTGACATGAGTCTTATTTATATGGATTATATTTCCTCACCACCATCCTTCTCTGATTTTATCTTGTTTGAGGAATTTTTAAGGTCTTTTGCTAACTACATTCGTCCATCCCCTCCACCTTCACCTTCAAACCCTAAGGTCTTTTAGGTAGACGTAGATGAGGAAAAGTTAAAATATTTTGATGACATCATAGATGACATTCATTCGATCCCTACACCCCATCAACTTGAGGAATATTCCCACATGTCCATTGAAGATACCATCGATGTGGACCTTAGTTTAGATAAAGACAACCCTCAAATTGTCAAGCTTGGTAAAAGCTTATCCAACGATGAACAAGAGCAATTAATTGCTCTCCTCAAGAGGAAGAAGGGCATTTTTGCATGGTCCTATAAATATATGCCTGGTCTTAACCCTAGCTTGGTTGTCCATAATCTCACCTTACATCTTGATGCTAAGTTGGTCAAATAAAAACTTAGAAGGATGCATCCTACCATTGCCCTCTTGGTCAAAGAAGAGCTCCAAAAGCTACTAGATGTGGGTTTCATTGTACCCATTGATTATCTTGAGTAGCTCTCAAATATGGTACCCATTTATAAATCTAATGAGGTGATACATGTTTGCACTAATTTTTGATATCTTAAAAAAGCATGTCCTAAGGATGATTTTCCTCTCCCAAATATCGATACTCTTGTTGACCTTGTGCTATCCATGAAATGCTTTCTCTCATGGATGATTTTTCAGGATACAATAAAATTCGAATAAATCTTGATGACCAACATAAAACAACATTTACTACACCTTGGGGAAATTTTTGTTACAAGGTGATGCCCTTTGGCCTTAAAAATGCAGGTGCCACTTATCAATGTGCCATGACATAAATTTTCCATGACTATATGCATAAGATTATCGAAGATTATGTGGATGATATCTTGGAAAAATCTAAAACTCGACAAGAGCACATTGGTGTGTTGGAGAAATTTTTTGACCAACTACTAGAGCATAATGTAAGGTTGAACCCCAAGAAATGTGTCTTTGGTGTTACCTATGGCAAACTATTATGGTTTATTTTTTCCAAAAGAGGCATTGAGGTGGATCCAAACAAGTTCAAGGACATCTTGAAGATTCTTCCCCCAACAAAATTAAAGGAATTGCATAGCTTACAAGGAAAGATCTAGTCAATCTGTTATTTCATTGCACAACTTTCTAACAAATGCAGACCATTCAATCACCTGCTATAAAAGGGGGTGCCATTTTTTGGATAGATGAGTGCCAAAAAGCCTTTGATGACATTAAGCAATACCTAGCTTCTATGCTAGTCTTAGCTCCTCCTCGTATAGGGGTCCCATTCTATATTTATGTCTTAGCAACGGACTTTGTATTAGGGACAATCCTTGCACAAAAGAATAAAGAAAATCGAGAGCAAGTTGTCTATTATATTAGTCAAACATTGGTAAGATATGAAACTAGATATGCTTATGTATAAAAATTGTGCTTAGTAGTGGTTTTTGCCACTAAGAAAATTCAATGTTACATGCTTAGTCACACAACATATGTCATAGGTAGATAAAATTATTTACGTTATATGATGTCTTTCACTTACAATAACACCCAAACCGCTAAATGGATAATGCTTCTTACTGAATTTGACTTGGAATTCATTAGCCAAAAATCCATTAAAGATCAGGTCATAGCCGATCAACTTGCGGAAGCTCCACTACCTAGTGATCATCCTTTGATTATTGATCTCCCAGATGATTTGATATTTTTTATCACCGAACAATAAGAATATGTCATTCTAGAGGAAGACGTTGATATCACACTATTCTTTGATGGCTCTAAGTGCGAGAAAGGTCAAGGTGCTAGAGTTGTGTTTCATACACCCTAGGGGGTACCTATCCCCTTATCATTCAAACTTGACTTCCAATGTACAAACAACACTATAGATTATGAAGCCTTAATATTAGATCTTCAATCAGCTATAGCTATAGGCATTAAGTGTATCAGGATATTTGGTGATTCTCAACTTGTTGTCAAACAAATCAACAAATAATACCAATGCAAATAGCCTACCATTAAACTTTATGATGAAGTAGCAATGAAATTGCTATCTACATTTGAATGGTATGAAATCGATAGTTTTCCATGTTCGACTAATAGATTTGTAGATGCGATGGCCTCCCTTGGATCGTTGATTTCAAAAGACTCCTTAGGAGAGGTACAACCCCTTATTATCTCAATGATCTCTAAATTTACAATTGTATGTGTTGAATTTAAGGATGAAAAGGATGTTTTCTTTATCCATTCGGATCCTCATGAGCCTTGGTCAAGCCAAATAGTAGCCTTTCTCAAGTTTGGAACACTCCAATCTGACATATATCGAACTACTAAATGCACTTTCAAGCAAAGAATAACTTGTTTTGTTCTCTTGGAGGACGTGTTGTATAAACATGGTTATGATGGAGTCCTCCTTCATTGTCTTGAGTCTATTGAGGCACAAAGAGCCATAGTTGAATCTCATGATGGTACTTGTGGTGGTTATTTTAGTGGGATTGCCATCGTAAAGTGTATTTTATGCATGGGTTATTATTGGCCCACCATGGAACATGATTGTTGCACTTATGTTAAATATTATAAGAAATATCAAGAACATGCTAATCTAACTCATGTACCATCACAAGATTTACAACCTATTCAAAGCCTTTGGCCCTTTTCACAATGGGATCTTGATCTAATTGGTAAAATTTTTCCTCCTTCCTTAGGACAACATACATTCATCATCACAACCACTAAATAATTCACAAAGTGGGTTGAGGCAATTCCTCTAACTAGTATGATAAGACCTAGAATTGTGGAGTTTATACTTCACCATATCATTTTTCATTTTGGTATCCCCTCAAAAATCATCTCTAACAATGGCAATTCATTCAAGAACAAGGATGTTCGAGCACTTTGTAAGAAATATAACATTCAACACAGTTTCTCAACTCCTTATTACCCACAAGCAAATGGATAAGTTGAGGCTACCAATAAGACCTTAATTGTTATTCCCAAGAAACTCGTTAACAAAAATAATAGAGATTGGCATACCAAAATTTCCTTGCAATTATGGTCTTACGAAACAAGCATACGCACGCCTACTGGGACAATACCATTTTCATTGGTTTATGGAGCCGAAGCAATCATGCCTCTCGAGCTTGAGATCCCCTCAAGAATTTCTTTGTAGGAATTCATAGATGATGACACTGCTAGACAAGCACATCTTGACCAACTCACACTTCTTGATGAGATGTGAGTCAATGCTTTAGAGCATTTATGAGTTTATCAAGACCGCCTAAAGTGTGCTTACAACACCAAAGTTCATCTACATGAATTCCAAGTAGGAGATCTTATCCTTAAATAGAATCAACAAAATACCAATGCATTACCACATCTTCGTGATAAATTCATGGCTAATTGGTTGGGTCCATACATCATCACTCAAAGAGTGGGTAATGGTACTTATAGGCTTGTCAGTCTTGAGAGAATTCTATGCATAATGTGATATATATATATATATATATATATATATATATATATATATATATATATATATATATATATATATATATATATATATATATATATATATATATATATATATGTATGTATACATGGCTAATACACAAAAATATTGCATTTCATTTTCACACATTTCATTCAAAACAATTGCATGCATACACTCCATTTCACAAAATTGCACTTCATACATTCCATCTACATTTCACATTTCATATTAGGGATCATTCATTCATTTCAGGGTATTAATTTTTCCAACAAAGTCATGTTGCCTTAATTAGGGGCACCTTCAAAAATATCATCCATTTCATTGCACCATTCCACAAAGTAAAATTATCATTTGCAAACCTACATGTCCATAATTCCTAGGTATTTTTTGTCACTCAACCACTCCTAGTATTTTAAGCAACCTCCAAATATATGTCGAGTTTCTTTAGAACCAAGACATAATTTTCACTAAGAAAATATTGAGTTTTTGGAATTGACTATGAAACATTATTGAACCAAACACAATC
Organism: Wollemia nobilis; assembly: GCA_028583015.1. NCBI lineage: Eukaryota > Viridiplantae > Streptophyta > Pinopsida > Araucariales > Araucariaceae > Wollemia > Wollemia nobilis. The sequence goes on along the minus strand of JAQPPZ010000541.1, from coordinate 23,859,235 downwards.
ACACATATCAAAAGCATCTTGCATCAAAGAGGAATAACACCATACTTGGTTTGAACCTCAAAGTGAAAATGGTAATCCTTGATTGTCCCATCATGTAACATAGTACACAAAAATAGTGGTGTTCGCCACTATCATGGTTGATTCCAAATTCAAAAGACAGAGTAGCAAGGATAGGGTACAAATATCATCACACTAAGGTTAAGAATTTGATTCCCCAAACCCTAAATATTTTACGTCACACATCCTTGATTATTGGGTTTTAAGAATCATACTACATTTCTAGTCAAACGGATAGGTAGTCATCCCCAAAACTTAAGAAATCAAAATTCATTTACTATAGAGCCAGCCTCCACCAGATATATAGACACTTGATTGGCAATGGAGTATGCTCATGCGTGGTGACACGTCTCTTTTAAAGAGACCTATGACCGCACATACGGACAAGCTAGCTTCTTGATCTCATCCATAATAGTTCACCCCCAATTTACTCAAGATGAGTTAATGAGCTCACTTGCACACACATCGGTTCTTGATTACCTCGAGTTATTACCATGCTCATGATTTGCTAAATGAATTCACTGCACACACATTTGGTCCTAGAGGGATTAGGTAGTTTTAGTGAGTTTGTTTAATGCCACTAGTATGTCTAAGTCTCTATAAAATAGGCATTTTTCCATATCAACATCCATATCTTCTTCCATATCAACATCCATATCTTCTTCCATATCAACATCCATATATTCTTCCATGTCAACATCCATGTCACTTCATGAGTCATACACCACACAAGCCACAAAGTTGGTGCCCCTGATTAAACAACAATGCTAGAACATCATCGAGCAAAATCTAAACTATGAATGATCATTAGAACATGTACATTCCATACCTTGCATTAATCATCCATACATTTCCACTTGCATTAATCATCCATAACATATCATATGCATTAATCATCCATATAAACATGGATTCCACAAAATCATTCACACAAAAACATATAACATAAAAGTAAAAGCCATGTATATATGTATAAATACCGCATATACAATGAGTGCCAAAAGGCTACATACAATGGAGCACCAAGGCTCATATACAAAAATCGCATCTAAGAACTAGCTAAGCCATCCAAGAGGATCCCTGTGACTTAGAAGGAGCCCTAGATCTAGAGCTATGCCTAGACTTGCTATGCCTAGCAGCCTTGAATACAGATGAGGTAGGAGGATTAGGAAGTGGAATATGATGCTCCATCAACCTATCCTCCAAAGCCTCGATATACCTATGCCAAGATCGAAGGTGCACTATGTCAACATTATGATGCCACTCCCTCTCTAGTAGCTTTGCCTAGAGCCTCATGATCCTCTCATCTTGAGCCATCACCATCACCCCCCACTCTACCACCTGCTGCTCCAACCTCATCTAATCCTCCTCACTCTGATCTTGAGGCCCATTCGGAGTCTCCTCCACATCATACCCATCTCCATCATATCCTCCACCTATAGGATCCTGCCTTGCCACACCCTAAATCCTCCTTCGACTGTCAAATCGAATGTTCCTCTACCATTTAGAAGCCTCATGGGTCTCCTCCACCTCATCCCCATATCCACTAGTTACTACTAGAGTCGGTACCCATGGTGGTTGTGTAGTGAACCATGCATCATACTCCGGAGTAGTCCTTGCATCCTCCACATAAAGGAGGTCTATCTCCTTATCATCCTACTAAGCCTCC